>OY728128.1:494318423-496818423 GCA_963277665.1 Viscum album
GTAAATTAATAATTAATCATCATATAATTATTAGTTAATATTAATTTTTTTAGTAGTTGGTCATAGGTAATTATTAGTTATGCTTCAGGTAGTCTGATATATTAATTATTCCTTAATCAATCATTAATCATTACTTGGTCATTATGTAATAGATATATAAAAAATGGTTTCATAATAGGAAATTATTACTGAATTAATAGCTTGTAATTAATTAATTATTAGTTAATCATACAATATTCACAAGTAATTAAGTATCTAATTATATGTGATGAATTATTTAATCCAATATTAATTAATTCTAAATCTATCATTACTCACTAGTTAATCATTACTTGTTAAATAAATGTCATGTAGTAAATTTACAGGTAATTATTAGTCAAGTAATAGTTAAAATTATGTAATTATTAGTTAAACATATATTATTCGTTAGTTAGTAATTATCTAATAATTAGTGAAGTATTTTCTAATCACATATTAGTTTAAACATAATCATTCCTTCCTTAATAGGTAATCATTACTTAAATTACAGATATCAAACATTTACTAAATGTATTATTTTTGATTAATGAATACTAAATCATGAAGTAATTATTAATTCATCATTATTTAAAAATTAGTTATTATTATGTCAGTCATTAGTCAATCATTATCTAATCATTAATTATCTATTATTTAATCCTATATTAATTATTCCATAATAATTAATTAATCTCTAGTTAATAATTACATAATTAATAGTAATTATATAGTTACATTGTAGCTAATTATTCGTAATTTTGTAGTTAATAATTATGTAATTATTAGTTGTTACTATTTATTCATTAGTTCATCATTAGCTAATCATTTGCCAATAATTTTGAAATCCTATGTTAATTATGACTAAATCATTCCATAATCACTATTTAATGATTACATAATTAATATATAGTACATAGTTACTTTATATTAAAATTTTTGTTTTTAATATCTAGTCATTATGTAATTATTAGTGAAAAATTCAATATTTAGTAGTTAACTATATGTTATTCATTAGTAAAATATTATTTAATTATTTTTTTGACATTAATTAATCATTTATTCATTATTCATTAATGATTTTTTAATAACTCATTAGTCGTTATATAATTAATAAAAATTATTTAGTTACTTCATAGTTAACTATTGTTAATTACTAGTTGATAAATAATTAATTATTTACAAATTAATTATTATTAATGAGTCAATAATTAGATAATATTTTTTTATTTGTTAGTCAATCATAATTAAAGTATTACATTATCCTTAATTAATTATGCATATCCCTTTATGTCACTAATATTTATTCATCGTCTATTTCAAATTAATTATTAATTATGTTGCTAATATTTAGAAACAACGAATATATACTAAATAATAATATTTTAATAATAATAAATATAATTCTAAGACTAATTGTAATATATTTACTCAAAAGTAATAAATAAAAAATACTATTTTATTTACATATATTAAACAATATTTATGAATTATATCAAATTAATTTAACAACGGAGTAAATAAAATATTAAAAAAATAGAAGAAACAAATAAATAAATAAAAACCATTTAAATAAATAATAAAAAATTCCTCTATATGGTACATAGTATGATTTGACACACTCTTTAGGCCACAAAAATCACGGCACACAATAGAGGTAATGTTGTAGAGATTGGCTAGTATTTGAAATAAGTGAGGAGAAGTGGGTGGGTTGGGTTCCCTTTTATAGGGGTTTTGTGGTAAAGTGGAACCAGTGATGATATTTTCGCATTAAATTACATGAAATATGGATGATCACATGCCAAAATTCTTCTTATGTTATGGGATAAGAAGCATCACTGATGCCACATTTTCCATGACATAATTCCAAATCGATGAGAGGAAAAGGATTCATCAATCTTCTTGACATACCCAACTTAGTTTACAAAAACAAATTTTATTATACACTTGTTTTAAAATATATTTCATTTAGAAAATGTAAAAAACACACCAACAAATCAGGTATGCTCCATCCTCGACCACTAGTGATAAGATCCCTGGAATAAGGAAAACTATACTATTTCAAATTTGGAAATACCTATCATTTGAATTTGTGCAACAAGATCAGCTCGAAATAGCCTCATCACCTTATCCAGATGAGTGAAACTCACCCATTTCTCCTTGCTCAGTATCCATGAATATGAGGAGTTAATATAGCCTGGTCGTAAATAATTATTTCATAGAACAAATCTAGAGGTTTTATTATCAACTCATCTACACCAATGTTTCATGATTCACAAAAAACATGTGTTGACCTCACCTATTTTAATAATCCCAATTATGCTTTCATATACATTGATAATCTCAATGTAATGTTTTTCTATATATTAATTATTTCAATTTGTGATCAAGATGATAATAATATTAAAATAATCCCTAAGATATGTTAATCCATTTCTATCTATGTTTATATGAGTTACGAAGTTCTTCTAACCCATTCGGATATGTTTTGCATAAAACATACAAGTTTTAAGTCACTAATCTGATTATAGATACTCATATAGAGCTACCGGTACTCAGTCTACTGATAGACATAGTCTACCGATAGACAGAGTCAACGATACACAAAGGTCACAGATATCTACAAGTGCTACTAACAGACACCAAGTCTACCGATAGAACAGACTAGAGCTACCGAACTACCGGTAATCATGTCTACCAAAAAATTCAGTCTACCGATACAGAACACTAAGAGATACCGATACGATCTACCGACCAGCCTACTGATACACAGACTGGTGACTGATATGAACCGACTGTCACAGTCTACCGATACAAGTATAGAGCTACTAATAGAACCAGTCTATCGAGCTACCGAGAGAGTAAGTCTACCGATAGAAGGAGTTACTGATACCTAGAGATACCGATACCAACAAGCTACTGATTCAAGTTTAAAGAGATACAATGGATGTTTCTACTACACAAAAGACCACCGTACACATTTACCAACACCATCTAGTAATTATTGACCTACCAGTCATACTCTATACTCTCAATACTATTAATTTGTTATTCTAACTATTACATGGGATTTTTTTTAATGTAGTTAATGTTATTTAATGATCTCTATTTCCATGTCCGGTAACCGTACCTAGTACCCATGAAAAAGGTAATCATTCCCATTTTCCGGAGTTGAAAGCTATAAAAGGGAATATAATGACCTAGATGAACATAATGTGAAGTAGAGAACACTGGGTGTGCATACGACAAGCATCATGGAACTTAGAAGGCACACAGGTGAAAAAGAAAATTGCTAAACATCATTAAAACATGGTGCGTTCGTGAAAGGATACATTCATACTTCAAGAACACTGGACATACTCAAAGATACTCATTTTTAAGGGGAACACAAGATGCACCTTGAGTGAAGAACTACCAAAAAACACTTCATACTCTCAGGCTGACAAGCTGGACCAAGAATAATTGAAGAAAATGACACTCTGTTTTCTGAGTAGAAACCAGAGAAGGACTCAGAAGTTTTTCTGACCAACCAAACGAGTCCAGAGCTGCACTTCCAATCACTAAATCATTTCTAAACACTTTCTCACTTTCTGTAGTGATTCTATCTTTACATTTTGAGCAGTGTGTGAACCCTATTTATTTTACACACACACATTCTCCTAAGCTAAACTGGAGGATTATTAAATTCTCACTCAAAATCTATAACTCTTTTTTCCCATTATGGAGAGTGGTAGAGGTCGAGTAAGACCTGGATAGATGTGAGCTATTGTTTGTTTTCCCACATAGAACTGTGGTAGAGTTCTTTGGACCTGGAGAGTAGTATATTGTTGTTTACCCCCGATCCAGGGTGTGGATCAATTTATATAAATTGTTGAGAGGACTAAGTCTCGGCTTGAGACTGAACCTCTTGGTTACCTCTGCTGTTCTTTTTAGTTTAAGTCATAAGCATACTATATATATTTATTTCATAATCCGGTGCTATTACTTAGAAATACAAAACTATTTTAAAGCTACATTGATAGTTAAATTAGTATGTGTTTATAAAAATTGTAAACCAGTTAGTTAGTTTCAAAAGTTAATGTAATCTTCAGATTATATCAACTGAGACCTAATCAATCTTTGAGAAACTAATTGATCATTTACACTCTATATAGATTCACTACTGTTTAACCTTGTTTTTAAATTGGGGGATTTTAAGAGAAACATTTTTAAGAGATATTTTTTATTGGAACTCAATTCACCCCCCCTCTTGAGTATCCACTCCGACCAACATTTGGTATCAGAGGAGTTGTTGCATTTCAATGATTTCAAAACAAAACAATCTATTTTTCAACTATGATTTTAGTTTCATCTTTAAAGATCATAAATTTCTGTTAGTTCTAAATATTATCTATTTAAAATTTGTTTACTAAAATCTAGTTATGGACAATAGACTAGAGGGTACTGCTACCAACATTCCACCTTTCATTAATGGCATCAACTATGCCCAATGGAAAATTATGATGAAAATTCATTTAGAAAGTATGGGTTTTGATATCTGGACTACTATAGAGTCTCGATATAAAATTCCAGAAACTGGAAGAACAACTTGGGATGAACCTACAAGGACTCCATACAATAATAATTGTAATGCTATGAATTCTATGTACTGTGCTTTAGGAGATGAAGAGTTTAATAGAATAACTTCTTGCAAAACAGCTTATGAAATATGGGATACATTGGATGTTTATCATGAAGGAACAACCAATTTTAATGAAATATGATTGAATACTTATACTATTAAATATGATAATTTTAAAATGAATACTGATGAACCTATTTCTGATTTGTATCACGAGATTAATGATATAGATAATACAATGAGTTCCCTTGGAAAAGCTGTTCGATCTAAGGATCAAATTATGAGAATCTTGAGATGTCTACCAGATCGATGGAGGGGAAATTCTGTTTCAATTATTGAGTCATGTGACATTGGAGCACTGCCTATAAAAGATATTATTGGTAAATTAATGATATATGAAGAATAACTCATGGTAAATAATAGGGAAGATGATGATCCTAAGAGAAAATTCATAGCTTTCATGTCTACTGCTTCTAAAAGCATAGACAAGGAGACAATTCAAATACAAACTGAAAGTTCAACCAGTAAAGATTCTGATTCAGACAGTGATGCTGAAATGGCTTAATTAGCCAAGATATTCAAGAAGTTCTATAGGAAGAAGAAATTATTCCGAAAATCTAACTACAAATGAATGTATGATATCAAGGGACTCTGGAAAAAGGATTGGAAAAATCCTGACAAGGAGGGTGATATAGTTTTGTATGAGTGTAAAAGGAAAGGACACATCAAGGCTGACTGTCCAAAACTGGAATTCAAAATGAAATATGATTATATGGACAAGATGTAAAAGAAAGCTATGAAAGCTACTTGGAGTGCATCGAACGATAGAACAAGTGAATATGATGTTTCTAATTCTGAGAAGAATCATTCCAAAATTTGATTCATGACCAACACATCTGAGGTACATGCTTCCCCTAATCTAAATGATTATTATTCTGGAAATAACAGTGATTCAGGCAATGATGGAAATATTTCTAAGGGTGATATGTTTGAATACTACAATATGCTGGAAGAAACACGTAATTAACTAAAATACAAATATAAGTCATTAATGAAACATCATGCTCTCACTGTCACTTCTAAATCTGCCTTTGATTTTGACAAAGAAAAGAATGATCAACTGTTAAAGGAAAATAATTAATTGAAAATGTCTAATGACCAACTTATAAAGGAATTATAAATGTTCAAAAATGGAAAAGATACAGTTACAAAAATGTTAGGAATGAAAGTTGCACCTAAATACACTACTGGTTTGGGATACCAACCTGGAAAAAACAGTTCACTAAAACCCGATTTATTCCTAAGTCTGGACAAAATTCTGCTTTTCCTATTCTAGAAATACATATGCTTCAACTATTTATTCATATGGTTATAGATCAAATAATGTTTATCTTTCAAAATCTATTGATTTTGTAAATTATATGAGACCCATAAGACAAATATGGGTACCTAAATCTTTGATTTCTAACCTATCTGGACCCAAGAAGACCTGGGTACCAAAATCATTTCCTATCTAAACCTGTTTTATAGGAAACATGTTTGAAGAGTTCTCACAAGAAGGTATGGTACTTGGACAGTGGATTTTCAAGACACATGTCTGGATATTATTCAAGCTTCAAAAGCTTTATAAAGGTCGATGGAGTCCATGTCACATTTGGTGATAATTCTAAAGGAAAAATCATCGGCCTATGCTAGATTGGTAACACTAATTCAGTTTTAATTTCTAAAGTTTTATTTGTTGATGGACTTAAATATAACCTGTTAAGTATTTCTATGTTATGTGATGATGAATTTAATATGAAATTTGAAAATTATTCCTTTAATGTTTTTAATTCTATGAATTTTTTAGTATTTTCTGCTTTAAGAAATGAAAATGTTTATGATATTGATTTAAATCCTTTAGCTAAATAAAATGTTACTTGTTTAAATGATTTTCATAGTGAATCATGGATTTGGAATAGAAGATTAGGACACTGCAACATCTATTCACTTAGAAAGCTGACTAAGAAAAACATGGTTAGAGACCTACCAAAACATGATTTTCTAAATGACAAAGTTTGTAATCCCTGTCAAAAGGGAAAGAAACATCCTGTTTCTTTTAAATCAAAGAAAGAAGTTTAAACATCCCAACCTCTCGAGTTGGTTCACATGGACTTGTTTGGACCTTCATGAGTTTCTAGTTTAAATGGGATGCACTATGTCTTTGTCCTAGTAGATGACTTTTCTAGATATACTTGGTTATAATTTTTAGCTCACAAAAGTAAAGCTTTTTCTTACTTTGTTAAATAATCCAAATCTGTAGAAAACATTAGTGGAATTAAAATTAAAACCCTGAGAAGTGATCACGGCCATGAGTTTGAAAATCAAGAGTTTGAGTCTTATTTCTCACACAATGGCTATAGTCACAACTTTTCTTCTCCTAGAACACCTCAGCAGAATGGTGTAGTAGAAAGAATATATAGAACCCTTCAAGAAATAGCTAGAACCATGCTTAATGAGTATGATCTGCCTATTTACATTTGGGCTGAAGCTGTGAATACATACTGTTATATTATTAATAGAGTCTTAATTAGACCAGTTCTCAAGAAGACCCCATGTGAGTTATGAAACAATAGAAAACCAAATTTTAGTTACATTAGAGTCTTTGGCTGTAATGTTTTTATTCTTAATACAAAGGATAATCTGGACATGTTTGCTTCAAAAAGTGATGAAGGAATTTTTCATGGTTATTCTTTAACTAGAAAAGAATATAGAGTCTTTAATAAAAAAACCATATGTGTGGAAGAATCTTATCACATTATGTTTGATGAAACTTATCCACATGAGCCTAAAACCTCTCTTGAAAATCCTAAAGAAGATTTGAGTGTTCTGGTCTTTAATAATAAATCTAATGAAGCTGCTGTAAAAATATCCAGTTATGGACATATTCTAGAATCTACATCTATTGAACCCGAACGTGAAGATGAACCTGAAATTTCAAGTCCTACCTTTACTAGATCAAGAAGGATTCTAAAGAATCATTCTTTAGATGTTGTCGTTGGTAATCTTGATATAGGGACACATACTAGAGCTTATCTATGAAACCAGGTTGAACATCAAGTCTTCCTTTCACAGCTAGAACCTAAAAATGTCAATGATGCTATCAATGATGAATTTTGGGTAATGGCTATGCAAGAAGAGTTAAATCAATTTGAAATAAACAAAGTATGGGAATTAGTTGACAGACCTAAGGACACTTTAACAATAGGAACAAAATGGGTTTTTAGAAACAATGTTGATGAATCTAGAAACATCGTAAGAAATAAAGCTAGGCTAGTTGCACAAGGATATATTCAAGAGGAAGGTATAGACTATCAGGAAACATTTTCACCTATATCCATATTAGAATCTATTAGTATCTTACATGACTATGCTACTCATCTGAATTTCAAGTTATATCAAATGGATGTTAAAAGTACTTTTCTAAATGGTTTTATTGTTGAAGATGTTTTTGTTAAAAAACCACCTGGATTAACTAATCCTCATTTTCCAAATCATGTTTTTAAACATTATAAAGCTTTATATGGTTTAAAACAAGCTCCAAGAGCTTGGTATGATAGACTTAGTAATTTTCATATTTCAAAAAGTTTAACTAAATGGATTGCTGATCCAACTATTTTTATTAAAATAATTTCTAAAGATGTTTTAATCGTTCAAATCTATGTTGATGATAATATTTTTGGATCTTCTAAATATTCCTTATGTAATGATTTTTCAAAGAGTATGCGAAATGAATTTGAAATGAGTTTAATGGGAGAACTCAAATATTTTATTGGATTTCACGTTTTCCAAAATGAAAATGGTATTATATTGAATCAAAGTAAATATAGAAAAGATATTTTAAAACGTTTTGGTTTGGATAGTATTAAGTAATGTGATACTCCTATGAGTACTATTTGTAAATTGGATGCAGATGAAACTAGGAAACGAGTGGATCAAACCAATTACAGAGGTATGATTGGAAGCTTACTTTACCTTACTGCTAGTCGACCAAATATTATGATTAGTGTGTGTATGTGTGCACGATTTCAAGCTAATCCAAAAGAATCTCATTTTCTTACTGTTAAAAGAATTTTTAAGTATCTTAAACATACTGTAATTTTAGGTTTTTTTCCCAAAAGGAAAACCCATTGAGTTAATGAGTTATTCATATGCTGACTTTGCTGTTTGCATGTTGGATAAAAAAAGCACATCAGGAACATGTCATCTATTTTGAAAATCTGTAGTATCTTGGTGTAGTAAAAAGTAGAATTCTGTATCATTATCCACTACCGAAGGAGAGTACATAGCTGCTGGTAGTTGCTTTGCATAAATTATGTGGATGAAGCACACTCTTTTGGGTTATGGATATGAATTTAAGAATGTATCTATCATCTGTGACAACACTAGTGCAATAAACATCTCAAAGAACACTATGTCTCACTCAAGGACCAACCACATTGATGTAAGGCACCATTTCATGAGAGATCATTATCAAAATGGTAATATAATTCTTGATTTTATTGGTACTGAACATCAATTAGCAGATATTTTCAGTAAACCATTGAGTTCAGAGGGTATAATTTAAATTAGACTTGAGTTAGGTATGGTTACCCTTGATCGGTAGCTAATCTCACCGATGTGAAATTCTCACTGATGTAAAATTCTCACCGATGTAAAATTCTCAGCGATGTAAAATTCTCACCGATGTAAAATTCAAACTGATGTGAAATTATCACCGATGTGAAATTCTCACCGATGTGAAATTCTCACCAATGTAACCTCACTGATAAGAATTCTCACTGATAGACCCTACCGATGAGTGAACTTTTTTAAACATCTTTCTTCCAGAATCTAAATCATTTTTGCATTATTTCATTTTATTTATTTATTTCATGATTCCTAAATAATAAAACTAATGTTCGAGCTACTTTTAAATCCATCGAGCCTCAAACCAATAACCTCAATCCTTAGCTCCTGAATCCTTAGAGGACCATAAATCCCTCGAATCCTTGATTGAAAAACCATGCTCCCTTCTGTTAGAGATGTTGCTGATGAGCCTAAAGCAATGAATCAAATGTGTATGCCAGATGCAAGTGGCAGTTCTAGCAGGACAAGATCAGGAAGACGACAAGTAAATCCTCATATGAAAAATTGAGTTATTGTGATTGAAAAGGAGATGTGTCTAGAATGGATACTACCTAACAAGTCCTTAGTGCTCAATGTGCATGAAGATCAAAAATGGGTGGAGTGTTTTTCGAACAATAATGGTCCATAATTTCCAAAGTTAGTGAAACAGTTTTACGAGATTTTAACTTTTGAGAAATATGATAATGAAAACTGAGTGACTTCGTTTTTTGAATGGAAAGGAGATATCGTTTTAAGGTGTTGAATGGGATGAGTGCTTAAAATTCCCACATTAAGGGGTATCTGGATATGTCTCGAGAGCCATGCCACCTACTAGTGATATTTTTGACTATGAGACTTTTTGGAAGAGCTGACTGGTGATAGATGTCAAAGACAAGTAGTCACTGTAGAATTAGATGGAGAGAATAGATTGTTGTTCAAATTTATTCAACATGTCTTGATACCGTGGAGAGGATAATTTTCCAATTTGAAATATCATGATATCTATCTCCTGTATCTTTTAAGGCATTGTGTAATAGTTATTTTGTGTAGATTTCTAATGATCCAAATGGAAGACATGACATGGCTGAAATCAAAGAGAAATGCCCTATTCTTTGCTAAGTTAATTTCTCTGATGATCAAGGTAAAGGGGTAGATGAGTCTCAAGATGAGACATTAGTATTAAAGAATAACTTTTGTATCGCATCCACAGAGTGAAAATACATGAGGATTAATTGGAACCCTTGGAGAGGAGAATGGGTCAATGATGACCAGAATGTATATGACAAATTTAATCATGTTGATCATCCTTCATGACGAAAGGATGTGAGGGATCTAGGTCTGGGACCAGATGAAGAGAGGCTAGAATACAGTGATGATTTAGAAGAGGAAGAGTCCTCTGGTGATGAAGGAGGAGACCCTGACTTACCTCCTAGTCCAACTTATGAAAAATCAAGATCAACATAAATCAGATAAGGAAGATGTTGTTGTATAGGATGTTGATGTGGTTGCTGTTGAGAATGAAGAAGCTGTTCATGAAAGTGATGTATCTCTGTCAGCTGATTTGAGCCTCAGTCCAGTGATGGGACAATCTTTAGTCCCTACTGAGGATGCAGTAGGAGAAGTGGAAGATGTTGTACCTAATTCAGAGTACCCTCCTGCTATTGCAGAGAAAGAATTTATAGTAGATGATTCACCTGAGAAAGGAAGACCTGATGAAAATTCAAAGAATTATGTTGTTTTACTTGAGGATTCACCAGTTTAGGGGGAGAATAAAACCATAATTGGAAGTGTTATTGTGGCTGTTGATATAGAGGACTGGGCAGATGACCCATGTTTTGTAGTCTGTGGTTTAGAATATCCTGATTCTGACAATGAATCATCTCTCAATAGACATAATATTACTTATGATGTTGAGACTGAGTTACTACCGGAATATGTGGTTAGAATGCATGACCTGGACACATTAAAGAAAAAGCATATGGATAGTTTTGTGGAAGAGGTAAATAAGATGTAAGATTCTCTGGTATATTTAGTTCAATCAATCATGACTGACTCAGTGGTATGTTTAGCATCAGAATGAGTACCCACTGCAGTTGCACCTGCTGATATGATCACCCGGGATGATCTAGAATACTTGAAAGATGAACTGAAAGAATCTTTTAATGCATCATTTGCTGAGATGAAGCTTTGTTTTTCTGAAGATATGAGGAAGTTGGAACGATCATTTGAACTCTCTCTAGGTTTTAATTTTTCATCCTTCATGACAAAAATAGTGGAAGATGTTAATGACTTAAATGCTCATGTTTCTAGACATGAAGCAGATCATGATGCTCTAAAAGAATCTGTTGTTTTTTCAGACTCTTACATGAGCTCAAAATCCCAAGTAGACAAGGACTTAAGATATGTCAAGAGTGTGGTAAGATAGATGGTTTCAGTGTTCGAATGTTTAAAACTTCCATGAAATATCATGTTAAAACCCATTATTCTCATGTTCAAAATCTTATCAGTGGGTTGACCAAGAACTTCAAGGAAACAGTAACCATCTCTGTTGGTTCTATTGCATCTAAACCCTCAGTGGATTTGAATCAAATTCGAGTTGTGATGAAGGAGGAGCTTGGTTCATCTTCAACCAGTGGATATGTGGACTCATCCGAGCTGAGCAAAGTAGTGCTTGCTACATGAGATTTAGCTAGAGAGATAATAAAGATAGTCCAAGACTATATGAGAGAAGCCTCTGCCTCTCAGAAAGAAGTTAAATATAACATGGACTCCTATTTCTCTAAGATTTTCACCATGAATCAACTCAACAATCACTTCAAACTTCTGTTGGAAAATATGAAGCTGCCTCCTGTCAATCAAGCATTCAGTGAACAAGTTAGAAAGCTAAGGGAATTGACTCTAGCAATGGAAATTTTTTTGGAGAACAAGGATGACTTCATAAATGCAATGAAGAGAGAAGGAGGAATAATTATGGATTTCATAAATCTATTACTACCTTTTCTATATGTTGATGATTGGCTAGTGATTGTCCCTCCTGCCTTACCAGCCTCTGCCTCTATTGCTTCTCCAGTTAAGTTGACTCCTGTGCAATAAATTCGAAGCCTCACTCCTATGATCACTCAAAGATCTCCTCAGTATAGACCAGGAACAGTTTCTGTGGCTCAGCCTCCAATGATCATTTCTGGGATTCCTAATCCCTCACCTGCAACCACTTCACTTGAATCCTCTTAGGATCCCAAGGGAAAATCTCACATTTAGGATGTGGATTGAACAAGTGTCTATAATTTTTGATAGGAATCCATTGTATTTTGTTTATTTCTTTGTACCTTATTTGGGACATGAAATGTATCTAGTTTTTATCTCTTTTCTCATTTTTATTATTATTCCTCTTCTCTTTGGTTTCCTACTTTTTGATTATCATAAAGGGGGAGAAATATTTTACCAGGATTTTACAAAGGGGTAGAAGTATTAAAGGAACAATAAATGAATGGGAGAAAGTATCAAAGGGGGATAAATTTTTATCTTAGGAAGATCTATCTAGATTTTCCCCTCTGATATTATTACATTTCATTCTCTGATACCATTTTATCTCACTCTATGATGCCACTAAATTTTACTTTTGATATCATTGCATTTAATTTTATCTCTGATACTATCTCATTTTCTTCCACCTCTGATCCATTATGTTCTATAACATACTATTTCTCTAAGATAATTTCATTTAATGATATATCCTCTGATACAACTACTCACTATTTTAAAATGATAATATCATAAGTTGTGATTATCAAAAAGGGAGAGATTATTGACCTAGCCTATTTTAATAATCCTAATTATGCTTTCATATATTTTTATAATCTCAATATAATGTTTTTCTATATATTAATTCTTTCAATATGTGATCAAGATGATAATAATATTAATATAACCCCTGAGATATGTTAATCCATGTATATTTATGTTTATATGATTTATGATGTTCTTCTAAAGAATTCAGATATGTTTTGCAGAAAACAGACAAGTGTTAAGTCATTAATCTGGGTATAGCTACTGATATAGAGCTACGAGTACTCAATATACAAATAGATTTAGTCTACTGATAGATAGAGTCATCGATACACAAAGGTCACCGATATGTACAAGAGATACCGACATACACCAAGTCTACTGATAGAACATACTATAGCTACTGAACAACAGGTAAGCAAGTCTACCGACAGATTCTGTCTACCGATACAAAACACTAAGAGCTACTGACCAGCCTACTGATACACTGACTGGAAACTGATATGAACCGACTGACACAATCTACCGATACATGTATAGAGCTACTGATAGGACCAGTCTACCGAGATACCGATCAAGTATGTCTACCGATAGAAGGATTTACTGATACCTAGAGCTACCGATACCAACAAGCTACCGATGACAGTTTAAAGAGCTACCGATGGAAGGTTCTTCTACACAAAATACCACCTTACACATTTACCAACACGAGATACTAATGATTGACCAACCAGTCAAACTCTATACACTCAATACTATTTATTTATTAAGATTACGGTTACATGTGATGTTCTTAATGCAGTTACTGTTATTTAATGACATCTGTTTCCATGTTAGGGAACCGTACCTAGTACACATGAAAAAGGTGATCATTCCCATTTGCTGGAGCTGAAAGCTATAAAAGGTAAGATAAAGACCTAGCTGAACAAAATTTGAAGTAGAGAACACTGTGTGTGCATACAACAAGCATCAAAGAACTATGAAGGGACACTAGTGAATAAGAAAAGGGTTGAACATCATTCAAACATGGTGCATTCATGAAAGGCTACATCCATACATCAAGAACACTAGACATACTCGAAGTTACTCATTTTCAAGAAGAACACAAGCTGCACCTTGAGTAACGAACTACTAAAAACACATCATACACTCAAGCTCACAAGCTGGACCATGAATCAAATAAGAAAATGACACTCTGTTTTCTGAGCAGAAACTAGAGAAAGACTCAAAAGTTTTTCTGAACAACCAAATGAGTCTAGAGCTTCACTGCCAATCACTAATGCTTTTGTAAACTCTTTATCAGTTTCTTCAGTGATTCTCTCTTTACATTTCGAGCAGTGCGTTTACCCTGTTTATTTTGCACACACACTGTCTCCTAAGATAAACTGGAGGATTGTCAAATCCTCAGTCAAACTCCATAACTCTTTGTTTCCCACTGTGGAGTGTGGTAGAGGTTTAGTAAGACCTGGACAGCTGTGATCTATTGTTTTTTTCCCACGTAGAACTGTGGTAGAGGACTTTGGACCTAGATAGTAGTGTACTGTTGTTTACAACCAATCCAGGGTGTGGATAAATTTATATAAATTGTTGAGTGGACTAAGTCTCGGCTTGAGACTGAACCTCTTGGTCAACTCTTCTGTCCTTTTTAGTTTAATTCATAAGAATACTATATATATTAATTTCATTATATGCTGCTATTACTTTGAAATACAAAACTATTTCAAAGAAACTTCGATAGTTATATTAGAAAGTGTTTATACTTATTGTAATCCAGTAAATGAGTTCCAAAATTTAATTTAATCTTCAGATTAAGTCAACTATGACCTAGTCAATCTTTGAGAAACTAATTGAAAATTTACACTCTGTATATATTCACTACAGTTTATCATTGTTTTTAAATTGGTGGATTTTAAGAGAAATATTTTTAACAGATCTTTTTATTGGAACTCAATTCACCCCCCTCTTGAGTATCCACTCCGACCAACAACATGCATCATCTGAAATGTTATTGTAATAAATAACTCTTTTGATCATCCACGACTACCTCATCATCTGTGATATAACCTATAATAGAGTATAATTTCCTCATGATTCTTGAGATATTCATTAGTTATGACACAATAGATATATGTGTTAATTTACCTTACCATAATGTGGTAGTAATATACCTTACCATGAATAAGTGGATACATTACCGCGAAGTAATTTATTCACCAAACCGTGAGTTACTAATTATTTTGTTTACAAAATAAATATTTTTTAAATGGAAAAAGTAACATCTTCATATAATTGAAACATTTTTTTATGTTATGTTTTCAATAACATTGGATACACTTGAAAAAATTATTACAGAGTTAGTAGGCTGACCACATGACTTTTTAGGTCACAGGGTTAGCATACCAACATTGCACACAATGTAACAATACATAATAAATGTTAGAACATGGTGCACATACTGACTAATATTATTTGATCTAGGAATGGTAAGTACAATACCTAATTTATTTATATCTAGATTTTATATTTTTTACGAGTCTATTTTAGTATTATAATTTAAAAAAATGATACATGAAATATTATTCACAAATTTATAAATGTTTAATATATTTTCAAAATTGAAAAATATTATAATGAAATTTTTTTAATATATTGAATTAAATATAAAACTATAATATATATTAAAACACTAATTTTATATCATTTACTTATTATATACTTTTATATTATAATTATTTTTTTAGTTTTATTTTTTCATATAAATTTTAATACATTTAATTTCATGAAATAATCTCATATATTTTAACCATTTTATAAGAAATTAGTTGAATCATTTTAATCAGGAACGAAAATTAGGTAAATGCTATTATTGATCATGCGTGCGGTATTCATAGTTAATGAATATTTTATTATTTTAAATACATATAATAATTGTTTGTAGATGATAATCATAGAAATACCCCATGTGATGGAATCAAAATTGTCCAATTATATTACCTTAATAAAAAAAGGAATAATGTGTATTTTTTTCATTTCTTGATCAACTCATAATGAATTTTTGTTGTCTTACAACAATTCATATCTTCTTGATTAAAAAGTTACAATGTGACTTATGATTTCCATATTGAATTCACATGGTGACATAAACTTTATAATCTACCCTTGCTATTGGGATCATGATTTTCGAAATGCATTGATGTTGTCAAATTTTTCATCTTCTAGTTTTATTTTATTTTTTATTCTTGTTATATTTTATTTTTATGTTTTTAATTATTCAGATCTTATTTATGATTTTCTCAATCCAAATCACATCTAAAATTATTTAGATATCCCAACACAAAAAGTAATATGATTGGGTTTTACCACCTGATGAAAATTTAGTTCATGGACTATTGTACTGTCACTTGTAAAATAATAGGTCGTGCCTATCTATTTTTGAAAAAATCCATGTCTGTAAGAGGTTCTCACACACTCAAATGTGAAATTTTTCAATTGTATTAATCTTTTCAACGATTTTAGATGGGTTAGGATTTGACTATATTCATTTTTATGTAAAGTAATTTTAATCTTATTGTTCATTACTTTTATTTCTATTTTACATTATATGAAGATCAAAACACACACAATTATTCATTATCTTATAAACTCTAACTGATTATGATTTTCATTTATTATAATATATATTGACCCCCCTCTAGACATTATTTACATCACTGTAATTCAATAAATTGTTTTCATATCCAATTTTATTTCAAGTTATCTAATCTTAATGTAATTTTTTTGTTTATTGTGTAACATGGTATACTATAAGTAATTTATTATGTAATAAAAGAAAATATTTTTGTTATGATAAAAAGTGTAAATGCGAATGATGTTTGGAATCCATAAAGACTACCATTCATCAATGAAATGGACAATTGATACTATAAATAAAAATTAGAAGACTAAATGAATCAATTAATCATAGATCTCTAGATTTTACGGGTCAAGCTATATGATCTGCCAAAATATGATCTACAAACACTTGTAGGTAATTTATTTATAAATATGTTCTAAATTATGAACAGAAAAATATTTTTTTTGTATTTTATATGTAGAAGTTTCTATTGAAATGATTTATCTTTTAATGAAGAGCATGATATATGGAGTATACATGAACTGAATCATTATGGAATGTCTTAGATAATTGTTAAAAATCTAGGATTGCTTCAATTATAATTTCTAGAAATGAACAAGGGAGATGAAAAATCCTTAACCTAGATGTCCAATTTTCATACTTATATTTCTTATGGTATGAGTGATCTTGGTGATGTTTTAGACAACCATGATAAATTTAAAATAGTAATTACATGTCTTCTAAAAATACTTTAGGAAAATTAGGTTTTCATTGAAGGGAGTAAGATTTTCTAATAGTATAAATTAGTAGAATTAATTATCTCTATATTGTCGTATGAGTTAGTCACAAAAAAAATTAATTGGGATTATGAAAAGAGAAATTTTAATCCAGTTAAATATATTGTTATTATTACCAATAGTACCTCTGATTTAGAGTTCCATGATTGTGATAATGAGATGAATCACATAAGGAAGATGTTTTTCATGTTCATCAAAAACCTGTTTTAAAAGAAGTAGCAGAAGAGTTTGTCTAGAAAGGGATAAAATAATGTTAATACATGTAGCAATATTGATGTGTCTGAATTAATATGTTAATAGTGTATCTAATTAGGTCAAATTTGTACAGAGTATACTAAACTCAAACATCCTAATAAATAATAAGAGAAAATAATAAATAAATAATGTGTAATCTTAATGGTTGTGAATTATCAAATAGTTCTGATAGATTTTGTTATTATAGATGTTAACTAGAGACATTTAATAATTCCCCAATGATATACAATTTGACTTAAATAATTCACATGATACTTGGTTAATAACTCTTGGAAATGTTGATCAAATTACATTATCTAAAAATGAAAATGAAAATATTTTGAGATTCCATGTTGTACTTCAATTACAATGAATTCTATATTCAGGAAATGAAATAATGAAAACGTTAAATTAAAAAATCATGGGTTAAGGATAATTGAAACCCATGCTATCAGATAATGTATAAATAATAAATTAATTTATGAAAATGAGAAAATAGTGAATGTGAAAATATGAATATCACTTTTTCACAAAATATTCTCTCTAATGAAAATTAGGATTCGGATTTACTAACTTTAAAATGGGAAAATAAAAGGGTAAATTTTTTTGATAATAAATGACAAAGATGAATTGTGAGGATTAAATTACATTTTAAATTATTTAACTAAACATAAAAATAATTTTATGAAATTATATCTTGAATATAAAAAAATGTAACACTTCTTCTAGATCTAATAAAAAAATTATAATGATTTAGAAACTATTCAAAAAATTATATATGTATTAAAAATGAAATTTAAAAAATTAATTAAAATTTATTTAATATTAAAAAATATAATGAATAATATGATAATATGATGTAATTAATGCAAGTAAGCACTAAATATAATTTTATAGGATATAATAATTTATTATCAAACACAAATTAGAGTATATTTATTAAAACCTAAAATGGATGCTTTTATACTGTAATATGTTTTAAATTTATAAATATAAATAATTATTAATATTAGTGTTTATTAATTTATATAATATCATTTGGAAAGAATAGAATATAAATTTAACTATTTTTTCATTATAATCACCCCCTAAGAAATTCATAATATTCTTTTTGGTGCCATAATTTTCATCTATTAATGGAGTTAAACCCATGATAGCATGGTTATCAAAATTTTCAATTTGATAGATTATTTTAGAGAAATTTACATTAAATGTATGAAATAATATTGGTATTTATATAGTGGATACTCCAGGCCCATGAAATGAAATATTATTAATTTCTAATCATTTTTTTTATGTGATAGTGTCATTATAATATTTGGAGACAAATCTAATGTTTAGATTAAAGGAACACATGTTGTTGGAATCTCTAAAATAATTATTTTTTTAAATGTATTATATGTCCATTCAATAACACATAATCTTATAATTATATCAATGTTTTTTGATGGTAGATTTCATTTTCTAATTGAAACTAAAAAATAAATTATTCTAAAAAAATAATGTAGTTTTATTTTATAAAATTATATAAGAAAATGTATATAATATTTTTTTGATGTGTCCGAAAAAACATTAATTGTATTAATACTATAGAAGAATATGACATTAAATGGAATATGTAGCTTGGAAATAAACATTTTAGACTATTAAACATTATTTCGAATCATGATTTGTTCCTACAATCTCCAAAAGTTAAGTATATATAGAAACATTATATGATATTCATGTCTGATATTTAAGAAAAAAAAAAGAAATAGTAAAAAATATAAATGATTTTACTACTACATTATATTTTTATTTGATACGTATTGGCTTGTATGGACCTAGTCAACCTATTAGTTTTTGTGGATTTAAGTATATTTTGTATTATAGATGACTACAACTGATTATTATGGATAAATTTCATATAACATAAATATGAGTCTTCCTTATGATTTTTTAATTTATATAAACATATTCAAAACATAAAAATTATCATAATCATCTATAACAAGAGTGGTAGTGGTATTTAATTTTTTAATTTATAGTTTGATACATATAGTGGAAAAAATACAGATAACCATTTTTTCTCAACCCCAAGGACACCCCAAAAGAATAGTGTTGTAGAACGAAAGAATAATACTATTCAATAAATGTATAGACCATTTATTATAAAATTTAGTGTTCATAAATAATTTTGGGAATAATTTTAAAATATATAATTCCTGGTTTTATATCGATTTTCTATTATTAAATTCTTAAATAAGAGAACTTATGAACTGTTTTAAGAGTTTACACATGATGTTGAATATTTATTGGTTGTTAGATCTATGGTATATTTCATTAAGTAAATGAAAATAATGAAAAATTCGATTCCAAAAAATATTAAGTGATATTTATAGGTTATTTCACTCCTTGATATTATTATAGATTTTCCAATAAGAAAAAATTGATTGTGAAAAAATTTGGACATGTTATGTTAAGGAAAATATAACTAAAAACCAGGATTCCAAATTAAATAATAAAACTGATGTATTTAGAGATTTTAATTTTGGTTATTTTAATCATTAAGATAATGATTATGTCATAGTTTATTTGGGGGAGGGGGAGGGATATCACTTCTAAAACTAATAAATTGGATTAGAAAAAACTTTATGAACATCCTATTGAATAAATAATTTTTATTGTAGAATATTCTATAGAAACCAAAATATTTGTTTTACTTTAATGTGACAACTCTTCTTTTCATTTTAATTTTTGTCCCTCCAATGATGAAAATTATATAATTTATTCTTATTGGGTAAAATAAATTCATGATTAAATAAATAAATATGAATAGATTAATTCATGAGACTAAGTGTCTCTTCTAAATGAGAAACTTGTTAAATGAACAAAATTTATTTTTAATAATTCACATTATGATGTTTGATGAAATGTTAAAAATATAGTTAGAATAGTAAATAATAGATATTCATAGCAATAATTAATTGAAATTAATGATTCATTTTATCATGTATTAATTATGTATATAATTATTATTTTACTATACTTTTATAGAATTTTTTGAATAAGATTATTTCTAATTGATGTAAAAAGTTCATTTATAGATAAATTTATTTTAGAGGAAGTTTCTGCTAAGAAAAACCATATAATTGAAAATTATTAGATTCCAAGTCATGTTAGTTTACATAATAAATCCTTTTATGGTCTTAAGTAATCTCTTAGAGATTGGTATAATCTACTAACTAGGGTTTTATAACAACATTATATGAGTAAAGGTTTGGTTCATCTATAATTTATTTATAAAATGATTTTCAAATGTTATACTTGTTATAAAAATATATGTTGATGAAAAAATATTTTATTTCATAAATGATTCCCTTGGAATTAATTTTTATAAACTAATGATAAATAAATTTTAAATTACCCTAAGAGGAGAATTAAAATATTTCATTTGTCTTCAAATTAATCAATGGAAAGACAATATATTCTTATATGAAGCTGAATATGCTAAAGATATAGTGATGATTTTTGTAGTCGATTCTGGTAAAAGTACAAATGCACCAATGAGTACAACATCTAAATAGGATATAAATGTTCCTGGAATATTACTGTATAGTATATGAGTTGATATTATCTCTTCATATAGAGAAGACATAATTTTCTCTGTCAGTTTTTATGATATGTTTCATTCTAATCTAAAATATAGACATCATAAAGCTGTTAAATGAGAAATTAGATGTATAAATTGTATTTTTTATACTCTGTTATTATATTCAAAGTGAAAAAATTTGGATATAAAATCTTACTTCGATTCTGATTTTTAAGGTACATGACATAACCTGAAAATAAGTACATGTTTGTGACTTTTCTAGGTACATGTTTAATTTCGTGGAGTAGTAAAAAACAATAATGTATATATTTATATAAAATTGAATTAGATTATTTTTCTACTATTAGTTTTTGTTAAAAATGTAAATGGATAAAACAACAACTATATGACATTATTATTATTTTTGTACAATATCAGCTTATTTAAATAATGATAATACAATTTCAATTTCTAAATACACACAACAACACTATAGAAGAAAAGATATAGATGTTAGATTTTATTATATTAGTGATCTATTTAATAATTTTTATTTATGTATATAATTTTTTCATACAAAAATATTTTCATGAAATATTATCGAATCCATTAGGTTCGGTCATATTTTATCAAATGATTTTGGAAATGGGTATGTTAAAATATTAGTATATCTGTTTATAAATAATATTACTTGTTTTATATCTGGATAATTTTTCATATATTTTTTCAAATGTAATAGTATTTTAATATTTAGTATATAATGATAATACTAATAGTATTTGAGAAGAAATATTTTCTCTTGACAATTTTAATTTTGAAAGGATTCAAAAAGGGGATATTATATATGAAAAATAAAAAATTGTTATTTATTGTATTTATAAAAAGATGCGATTTTTATTATTTGAATTTGGGATTTAATACTTAAATATATTTTTACTAATTTTTTTGGGAAAAAATTATGTTTCATTAAATTTAATATTATTAAAAAATTATAATTTTTTTAAATAATAGTTTTTATAAATCTTATTGTTATTATGTTTTTTATACAAAATTATATGAGTACTTGTTTCCATATGAGATTATTGATTTAATGTGATATTTTATTACACATATATTTCAATTTTATTACTATGATATTGATCATACACACACACACACAAAGAGATATATTTATATATCAATTTTTATGTATATTTAATTTCATTGAACGTTATATTTGTTATTATAATTTTGACTAAATAATTATTTATAATATTTTTATAAAGAGTTGCATACATTGTTTAATAATTAAATAAATATATATATATATTAGTTTAAATAATAAATATATAATATGACCATTATATATATATATATCGAATAATCTATAATTTAGCTTCTACCACCATTATATGTGATCTCCTCCCTCATCCATGAGTAATAAAATCCATGTTATTTGTCGAACACTTATAGTTTGACTTTTTCCAATGATTGTATTATTTTGCCTCCACACCACCAACATTAATACAATGATATTTATCACATTGACCTAACTATAATAACTCCTTCCTTTCACCAAGCTCAGAATCATTTCATATGCATTTGTAAACCAACAGGACCAACATTCCTTCTTTCATCAATCTGACTAATATGTCACACAATCGTAAAACCATATATGATTGAAATATAAACATACTTACTGACAACAAGTTCAAGGTGACCATAAAAATCATTAATATTGTTATTTTTAAAGTCAATATAATAGATTATTCATTTTTAGTTAAAATGTTTCTTTTTTCAAATAATATGTTCTACACTAATTATTGTAAAAATATTACTACCATTTTATTTTAAAAATATATAAATTTTAATTGGTTTTTAAATTACAAAAATAATATAATTACATTATTATAATATATTTAATTTAAATAATTATTGAAACTAATATGAAAATAATATATTTATGGTACACACATATTTATCTATCTCTATTATATTATAATAATTATTTTACTAGATGTTTGTTGAAAAAATATAATTTTTTAAATACGTGATACAATATCATTTTTTTAATCTTTTATATTGGATATTTTTCTGTTCCACTAAATGTAGAAATTAAGAAAAGTTAATTTTATTATTAATAATTCCTGATTTATTAATATATAATGACATGTTAAATTATTTTACAAATTTCTCTTCATTTAATGTTGGTGATGACCATAAAAATCACCCTGTTGTTGGGAAAAATGACCATAGTTTTTCAATGTTAAAAATAGATAAAGAAATATTGTGAATAATATTTTTTACTACATATCAAAATCTCAATAATTTTATGATTTCATAAGATAATACTGATACACTAGAAAATAGGAAATTTTATTCTATGAATTGTTTTCCCCCTATTTAAATCAAGAGATGAATTTAATTATATAATCCTCATTTTTTTTAGGCAAACAAGACCCCAAACTACATCATCCTCATCAAATTGTTCATATAATAGTTACTGTGCAATTGTTATTATTTTTTATAATTTATTCATAATTTTTTAATTATTCAAGACAGGATTTTTGTTTTCTTAATCCAAAGCCCGTATAACATTGCCTACATTTTCCACCACCAAATCAGATTTTTTATTTGTCACTTTTGGATAAAGGTATGGTCAACGAATAATGTTTGTTCTCATTTAATAGACTTCTGTGTTCCCTTAGGATAATTTAATGGAAGGTGTCTAAATCATTTTCTAAAAACAATAATTATGGGGTTCATAGTGGTCACCAATAATATCAAAGAGAATAAAAGTCTGTGGATTTGACTATGATGTTTGTGTTCTAAAGCACTATAAATCATTATGTTCTTTATTATTCTTTACTTGCACATAATCCATTACCAAGAATCCATCACTCACTATAAATATTAATTTTATTAACTTTAATTTTTATAAAATTAAAATTTTTATAAGGATTATTTACACGTAATAGTAATAATTTCCATCATTATCAATCAAAAACTATATAAAACTCCCACTAGTCAAATAATTATGGGATGTTTCATTTCCAATAAAATTTAAAAGTGGTGATATGTTCAAAGGTTTTATATCCCATTTATATAATAATTTTTTCCAGGACAACTTTGAGAGAAGATATGTCCATTGATTTTATACCCCCAATATAGGGAGCATGATTTTTATTGATTATAGAATGGTGAATACTAATTATTCAAAGGTTAATCATATGATTGTGAGTTATGAGACTATCGTGATTATAATTTTAGTTATTTCGTGACTCATACCATTTGATCAATGAGGAATATTTTAGACATGAAATCCATCATATAGGTTTTGAAGGAGTCACTAATCATTGAATTGAATGATATTTTGTGCAGGTCTTCCTGGTATCATTTATATATATATATGATCAATAATTGGTAATAGAGTAGTGGGGAGTGGATGGATGGTCAAACTATCAATGGTATAGGTAGACAGATGTTTAAAGAATTTTTTTTATTCATCTTAGAGGGGGGCCATGTTATGGTGATATTGGTGTTGTTATCTAACTATATATGTCCTAATTTTAATAGATCCCCAAAAGTTTTCCACTATAATGTTGAGGTGAGTAATTTTTAGAGATTATATCCAATCATTACTTGATCTATTGGATGGTTCAATTATAGATATTTATATTGGTCATGAGTAGGAAATAGAGATCTATATAATATAGTCATATTGTATTCTCCTAGTCATATGCATTATGTTGATGGATGTTGACCCTTGGTCCCATGTAATCACTACTTATATTTAATATTAACTTTTTTTTTCACATGATGGTTGTATGGGGTTGGGGTTCATGATACATTCATAATATTTAACAGACTTCCACTATCCTTGGATGGTTGATTTTTATTTTTCTAAATATGAATAGAATTAATCCACACCAAAAATTGTCATTATTTGTTAATGGTATATTTTGGTCATTCATATCGTGTATGTTTAATATATATCTTATGATTGATATAAAGTATTTACAAGTATTTATTCCATATATAGATGGTAAGGTGTGTGGTATGAAATAATTTAATTTAATTTACTACACTGTCAGGATTAGAGAGTCAATGATTATATTGGATTTCATTATATTGGAAATAGTGAATTTGAAGGTATTGTTGTTGATATATTTAATGAATATGTTTGGACATTACATCATCACTTACCATTATTTGATATATTTCATATTATTAGAAAGAGTTTTTTCACACATTTTTCAAATAGAAGGAATGACATGGATGAAATTCATAACCTATTTGTCGGTATCTGGGTATTAATAAAACTAAATTTTAGAGCTACATTATGTGATTTCAATGAGACATGCTAAGATTTTTTTATTCCATTGATCAATCCTAGGATGTGATTCCATTATATTTCATGACGGTTCCCCACAAAAAATGACCAATATCATGATTCAACCATTTTAATTTACAACCCCATATCCATTATTTTATATAATGTGTCATATATATAACATTTATAGGAAAAGTATTAGATATATTTTCTTGAGGAAAATGAATTTTTTTTACCAAATAATACTCCATTAGATTGATTCATTGTTATTCTACAATATATTGGGTATTTCACTATGATAATTTTTAGATTAACGAATGATGAATAATGTGGTGGTAAATAATTTATATCCTCTCCCACATATAAATGAATTTTTTGATAAGTTGAATAGAGCTAATTGTTTATCAAAGACCAATTTCTATTTTGGTTATGACCAGATTTTTGTGAGGCATTATTATATTCTATGCACTCCTTTAAAATTAATGCACCTCATATATGTTTACCATATATTTCTATTTGGTTTGGAATAGTATGGATCTTATAAGTAAGACATTCCATTTATATTTGGACTCATTCATTTTTATTTTTAGTAATGGTATAATTTTTTATTCTCAATATGAGGAAGACCATGTTTACTATCATGAGATCATATTTTTTAAATTAAATTTCATCAAACATAATTCAAATCATTCAAATCACCGTTTCTATATCAATTTGGTATAATTCATGGTGATCATGATATTTTTTGAATTAATATTTATAGATTATAGTAATTATAAGGCTATATATTATATGAATTTTCTCAAGATTTGTTTTGATATTCCTAGATTGTTGTGATAAGATTGTTTATAGTCAAGGATTTTCTAGGAATTCTCCAATTAATAATTTAAATGATCAATACTATCATTGAATCGGTTGTTGTTTTTTTGATTTAAAACATTTGATAGATCCCTAGAGAAAATAATAGTGTAATTGACATCAATGCCAACAATTTAATTACCATGATTAGATAAAGAGAATATGTTATAATTTGAAATAGTATGATTCAGGATTACAGTGGTTATAATATAGTCTGAATGAGTTTTCTCTTTTGGGTTGGGTATTTGATACATCAGGAGTGGACCATTAATATATATGACTGTGTATTGGAGGTATTAGTGCTTTCATAAATGTTTTTTATCACCTATATTTCATTTATATGTCCATCATGTATACTACCAAAAATTATTTGAAGTATACATTCACATAACATGACCTCTAACTAAGGCATGGGTGTTCAATTGAGTATATTTTTATTCTCAATGATTACATGTATAATACTATAGGGATGTTGAATCTAATACACAACATGCATAATATGAATGATATGTTATAAATGGTAGACATTAACCACAAGTAGTGGGTGAAAATTAGACTCTTCTCATGGATACATTATTTGTAGAAGTATTAGGGAATGAAGACCCTATAATCTCACTACATTTAATACTCACTCCAAGAAAGGTAAAAGTATAGTAAATAATATAACATTGATTTTTTTGTTATGTAGAAAAATATATAAATGGTTGGGGAAAACAACCTATTTGGAAAATAATAATTGATGAAATCATTATGTAAAAGTTCATGTGGTAGTACCTTCTAAAATTCAAGAGGATATGATTCTATATTAATATTCTCTTATATAAGATGATCAGATATTTATTGATATGATATATCATAATATGTAACAAAATATAGTAGATATGGGATGAAGAATTACCTCACAGTGTTTTCCTCTATATTAATTTCATATTATAAATGGAATTGTGATAATCAAAAACACATAAGTCTCCTTTTTTTCATCCCATTTCTATGAATAAATGTGATGATATAATTAATTACATTATTATGTAATTAAAATTTTATTCTTATAGATGTATTGAAATTTGGGTTAACAAAGAACATTTTATGAAGTTATCACATTTAATATTGAACCACATAATCTATTACCTTTTAACGATAGACCAGTTTTATTTTTTGGAGATACTATACAATCATGGGTTTTCTAAGAGAATAATTTTTCACTGAGAAACAAATTGTATATCTCTATTATTAATGGTTATATAGAAGGGTTATGATATATATGTTCAAATGATTAATAACTATTACCCATAGACAAATAGGCAGTTTGAAAACACCATTATAGAGTTGTAAGACATGATGCATGCATGCATCATTTTTTATTGTTGTTATTGGGTGAATAATCATTAATATTTTTAGTTCCCCATAAAAATATTTATCATGAATCAATTTAGATGGGGTCTTTTGAGGTCATTTATGGAAGAATGTTTTGATCAACATAATGATGTTTAGAGGTCAAAAGGTATCTAATCCATTTCAAATATCCTATGAAATAGATATTTGAGTTTATTTAATTTATCAAGAGGTAATTAAAAAATTCTCATAGTAGATATAGATACTATTAAACTGATAACTAATTCCATTAGATTATGACGGATAATCATGTATTATTATGGTTTTGAAACTCTTAGCGAATTATTAATAACAGATGTTGGGAATGTTTGTACCCATGTATTTATTTCCCTTTAAGGGTATTTAGTGGAAGGATATAATGATGTATCACTAATAATTTACTTATTGATATGGTGTTACAGATGTTTATTCCATGAATGTTAACTTCATAGAAATTATTCCAACACTTTTAAAGTGATCAGTTTAAATTATGTAAAATTAGATTCTGAAACGAGATATGAGGAATGGGATATTAGTATTGTGGAATGATGATAGAGGATACATAACAAAAATAAATTCCCTATATTGTGAATGTACAGGTACTACAAATGTGTTCCTGAGGTGTGTCACATATTTTTTTAGTCAACTTCTTTTTTCCTTGACTTTCATTTATCCATTGGGTTTCCCATGTATTTTTTTTGAGGAAAATAAATGTTTGGTCTTCAAAAAGGAGAAACATTGTAAGTGCAGTATTAGTCCAAACTAATTCCCCTTGACTAAAAACCCATGCCGATGTTCTTGGTTTTGGATAGTGGCGACTAAACCATTGGCACACGGTTTGGAAAACTATATTGGATTACTACATGTCATGAACCTATTAGATAACGAGGGATTCATAGATGACAATGGCATGGAAAACCAAGTGGGAAAATAATGTGACCAGACTATGTCATTATTAAATGTAAATTTACCTTTCTATCATCTATGATTTTAACTCTAAAAAACCTCCCATCTTTCCAATGTGTTATTTTCATCCATGATATCCTCCTCTATGTTTTTATTCTGCCTTTGATCATCAATCCTTGAGTATATTTGACTGCAATTATTTGATGAAACATCATGTATTCCCAAATACTATTGATTTATCATTCTTTTTAGGGTTTTAATTCAATATTTACCATGTTATTATTTTTATAGTAGGGTGTTTTTCCTTATGGTGGTGGGATCTTGTTGCATGAAATTAAATCAATATTTTTGTTGTAAAATATTTCCATTATTGGGTTTTTGGGGGTGTAGTCATGGTTTCACCGTAATTTAAATTTTTTTATGTGTGAGGTTGGTGGTTCCATTCCATAACATTTTTAGATTAGTTTATCTTGAATTCATGTTTTTTTAAATGGGTTTTAAGGATTATATATGTTGTGTGAAAAATGTTTTGGAAGGGTATTGTCAATCATATGTGAAGAAATGGATTTTGAAGAAGATAACGGTATTTTTCTAACTGTGATTCCTTTTTCTTCTTCTTGAAATTTTTATATAATTTGTGTGAAAGGTGAGAAATGTGTTTTCAAATTCACTTTAGGAGAGAATGTTATTACATTTTTTGTTTCAAGAGGAACTGTTTTTTGATCCGTGTTGGTTAACATTATTTTATTTTATGTGTTTTTTTTATTTTGTAAATGATGGGAAGAACATTTTTAAGGGAATTATGTTTTTGTAGGTATTTGAAATGGGATTGGACCATGGAAAATCATGGATTATTTGTTTTTTTCATGTACTCTTTCCAAATGGGAATCATGATTTTTTCAAGGCATGAAAATTTATTATCATGTTTTTAGTTATTTTTTGAAATGTATAGTGGATTGATTATGGAAAATAATTGTTTCTAAGTAATGATTTTATAAATAAGTTATTTAATTTTTTTCTTATAAACCTTTTAATGTTTATCTGAATTTGATTATTTATGTCATATGTGAAATATATTTTGATCATAATCGGAATGCCATGTATCATGGTGGGTGAACCAAAATTAGTATGCTAGTTTATTCTAAACTGGTTGAGGGATTGATTCTTCAAGTAGGATTAATGAATAAAACACTAACTAAAATTGTGATATGATCAGAGGGAAATGAAACTTGTGAAGACTTCTCCTATAGTGGAATGGATATGAGAACACTTTCTGTATTGAATTATGATATGGGGACCATTTTTCCTTCGGATGGGATCCCCACATATGTCTCTTTCCTGAGAATGTAGTTTTTAGTTTAATATATAATTTTTATTATTGAGGTACGTGGTTTTTAGTGTCCCATTACAAACTGTTACAAATAGGTATTTTCCCTGGTTATCTCTTGTGACATGATTCTTATGTTATTTGATGTTAGAAGTTGTCATATGGTAGGCCATGTGTACATTTTTATTTCCTGATATCTTATTTGTGAAAAAATTGATTTAAAAAAATCCTTCCATGAAAAATGTTTCTATAAAAAATTGTCATGGAAATTTTTCAAATATTGTTATATAAATATGAATGCTGATTTTCTCCTAATTTTTTAGTATGTAATCTTCTCTTTCAAGTGGAATCCAAATGGGATTTTCCTCACAATCAATATACACCATGGATGTGGATTTAGATTTATTTATTTATGGACCAGGTAAAGGAATGACTATCATGGTTGATATAGTGAATCTTATTTCTAGTTTTCTACTTCTTGTAGTGGTTTATTTAGGTTTCATGAGTGTGATGTACCACTTTTTTAAATTGATTTATTTGGATATTTTCATTCCAACGTGTCATTACTGTATGTTTGGTTTGGGATAACTTTTTAAAATGTTTTATCACAATATTATTCCACCATGTTTGGTTATAGTTATCAGTTATATTGATGATGATTATTGATGGGTTTTTATGCTAATATAAATCAGTGAAACTATTCCCATGTTATAATGTTAGTACCCATTCACTTGTTTACTACCCATGGTGATTGAGAATTTTTATTAGGACATTCTTTGGTTCGGTCCTAGTGTCAGTTTGGATAGTATCCCAATTTTGTTCATGAAAAAATGGTAATAAAGAAGGAAATTATATTTTGGGTCGAGTTAAATTTGAATGAGTTTGGATAGACTTGACCTGGTATTTTTAGGACATGAATTTCATGTTGTGAGTGGTGTGTCATTCTTGAAATCCTCATTATAAGTCTTGAACCACCATGGGTTTTTGAGATTTTGATGACTTCTCATCCAGGTGAGATGTATAGGCTTCAAACTCTATCTGGGGACATGGTGTGGGTGGAGGGGTTTTCTCATATTAATAGGGATTGATGTGGATTTTTGGAATTACAAATATTTTTTTAAATTAATTATTAGTGAAGGAAATTCTCTGAATGCTAGAATAGATGGTTATTCATAATGGTTGTTTCTTTGTTACAATATGCCTCCTCTATGAATTCATTTTCAACCATAATAATATTCTATTGATATTTTTACTCCCCAATTGATCAGATGAAAGTGAAATTAGTGTTTTGGGAATACCAAAATTTATGAAAAAGATGTGGAACTGGTCCCAATCAGCTTAGAGATGATAATCAAGAGGCTGGAAAGGATAATGCTCCAGATTTCCTCAAGAATAATTGTCCTTATATTTGAGGTTGGACAGAATCTCAAGAATCAATGGAGTGGTCTAAGAAGATAGATATGAAGTTCTAGTACTTCGATACCATTGAGGTGGTTAAAATCAAGTGTCATTCATTCAAGATAGATGTTCACAATAAGATGTGGTTGGAATCAATATAGCAAGCTGAAAAACCTGGGAAAATGAGTTTGAAATGCTTCAAGTTCATTTTAAAAGAACAGTACTTTTATTAGATTACAGATTTCAATAGATACTAGGTGTTTATGGAGAATATACGGTGAGGTTGGTCTATGAACATGTTTATGATTAATAGGAAATATAATTTTCCAATAATTAATGTCTATTTCAAGCATCTTATGTGGGAATGATGGTTCTCTATGATTTATTTTTTTTGGGTGTCATCATTTAAGAGATAGATATGCAGATATTCTGAAAGTATTCATTCAATGTAGATACAACCATTTTGAGTAGTTGTTTATTAATTTTAGAATGAATAATTATAAAAAAATATTAATGGAACTCATTAATAGGGTGTTCCACTGATAACATGATTCATTTGTTATGGTATTATGGGAAGACTTCTATGTTTATGCTGTAAACGTGGAAGGGAATGAATGTTTTTTATTTATTTTATATGGAACCGATCAGGATCCTAACCATTATAAAAAGAATTATATGTGCACCAAAGTGATTAGGGAGGTTATTTTTTTTGTTCATGTGATCAAGGAATGAAGAGTTTTGGTGGACCCCATGAAGATTATTATAGTGATTTGATGGTAACAACCAAAAAATGTGTTTGAAATTTAATGCTATTTGGACATGGCTTGTTATTTTAGGGTGTTTATTCTAGAATTATCTTCAGTTTAAAAGTCTTTTAATTCTCTTACCATTAAATGTGTTGTATTTTATAAGAGACAATTCTATCAGGAGTACTTTTAGAATCACTAGAGTAGTTGGACAACAACACCTATTTTAATCGTTCAAGAATCTATAAAATTTTATGTTGTCAATGGTGAATCTTTAGGTATGGTTAATGGGTGTGTGTTGATTCATAAGGTCATGTGGTGGCTAATGATTCACAAAAACTAGGACCTCATGAAAATAATTACCCAACTTATGACCTAGTTTTTATAGTGGCGATACATTTTTAAAAGACATGTTACCATTATATTCATTATTAAAATTTCTATTTAATTGGGTCATAATTTAGTGGAATAAATTTTAATCTATAATGAAAGAAATTTAAGGAATTAATAATAAGTTTATAATCCCCAAGGGTTCACATTAATATTATATACATCCCAGGAAATGGTGATGTCATGGTAGAGGATTTGAGTAGGAATGTGATACTACCATGATTGAAACATTACAATGATAAGTGGATGTTGATGGGTCTTTTAATTTAGATACATCTTGAGATAGATGAATATAGTGGAGTAATGTTCATTTCTTTTTTATAGCTAACACCATATCATTTGGATTTGATTCATCTAGAGCAGTCGAGTGATGAGTTTTTACAATAGTATAGGATATATCCAAATTGTGGGAATATTCATTTTGATTGGATATTTTATCATTGGGGGGTTCTATGATTAAATATTTAATTATGGTGTAATTTTTTTGGTAGGTGGTGATGCATGATTTCCACAAGTCTCATTTGGTCATTTATTAATGTTCCCCAAATATTTTCTCTGATATATGTCAGATGTTCTAGTTTTCTAGATTGAGGTTGGATGTATCTGATATTGTATCGTGGTGCAATACCTACCATCATGAGAATGAATAGCACTGAAACCCTTCTAGTTTACTTCATCGATTCCAAAATTCTACATAAAATTGGGAAGAGATATTCATGGATTTTTTTTAATGCCTCACACACCACAATGGAATAATGACCTATGGGTAGTGAATGATGGTCTAACCAAATCATCCAATTCCATTCTAATCCAGGATTCATCCATGGTGGATGAGTTAGGTTTGGTGTATGTTCAAGAAGATGGGAGGATTAAAGGTGTTTTTAAAAAAAAACAATTTTATAGGGACACCCATTTTATCATTAGGTTTTGGTATGGTCGTCAAAAGGAGCATCGATAAAAGTTCAAGTTGAATAGGTTATACTATCCTCAATCAAATGGTTATATGGAGTGGGAAAATCTGATTTTGGAAGACAAGACCCAATAATTTGCATTGTATTTTGAAAGTTCCTGTTATATACATTTGGTAATGGATGAGTTTTCATATAAACATTCTTACCAATCCTTGACTCGAATGGCTCACTATGAGGAGCTTTATGGTCAGTCATGTCAGTCTCCATTGTTTTAGGATATGGTTGGTGGGACCTCATTGTTGAGACTAAGTCTTGTGCATGAATAATCTGAGAAAGTCAAGATGATCATGTCTTGGTTTTTGATAGATCAGAGTGAAAAATTATTATATAGACTATAGTCATATGTATTTAGAGTCTTTTGTTGGAGATAATGAGTTTTTGAATGTCTAATAATTCTTATGTCATCATTATTTTGGAACAGAACTGTAGATAATTCTGTTATATATCAGACCTATTATGATTACTGAGCATATTGGTGTGGTGGAATTTTAGTTACACATCCCCATGATTTGTGATAAATTCATGACATGATTCATGTTTCTTAGTATGAAAATTATATTTCTATTTCATCATATGTGTAGTAATGGTTGGAGTGTGAGTTGCAACCATTTTTTGGTTTCTTAATGGCGTGTGTGAATTGTGGATTCTCATTATAATGTGCATTGTGTGATATGTATTCAATTATTATAAAATATATGGAAGCATGGTAATGATTTTAATGATAATTATAATATGAAGACATAGGATGAGAAGGATTACCCATTTTCTTATTTTTAATAATTATCTTGACTTTACAGTGGAATGGAGTTTTCATGGTGGGGATAATTTTAATAACTATGTTTTTATTTTGTTTTTATTTTTTTTTGATTTTTCATGAAAAATAATTTATGAGTTGGGTTACCCATTTTTCTGTATAAAAATTGATATTTTGGAATTGATGGTAGGTGGTGCCCAATTAAGTGAAACTGTGCAGAAGATGAGTGTTCTTTAAAGTAGTGACAACACTACTGTTGCATGGTTTAGAAACCTGTGTTGGATAATTCAACATCTAGTTACTTCATGACATTGAGGGATGCACGTTTTACACATTATTTAGAATATATTTTAATAAAACCATTCAAAATTTCCGTTTTATTAAAAAAATTTAAATTTAACTTCTTACCCTCATCATTTTTTACCCTGAAACACCTCTCATCCAAAAAAGTTATGATTTTATGCCATTGGTCCCTCCTCCATACCTTATTTAATCCTTATAACCTCTATCATTGGGTGGTATTCACCCTAGTTCATTGTGGAATCATCAATTATACCCTCTAACTACTGATTTCTCATAAATTTTATGGTTCTTCTTCCCTCTTTCTTATGTTCATATTTATCCACCGGGGTATTTGACCAAATCGTTGTTCGATCACGTGATATTTTGTGAAATAATGATCTTTTTGTCCAATAATTATATTGTAGGGACTTATGGTGGTGTGTTTATGGTTCCACATCAAGTTAAAGATGTTTTAAAGTGTTTCTTAAGTGTTTCATGTCAACTACATTAATAATTGTGAAATTCCTTATTTATTGTGTTTATAAATCTGTTATATGGATTAGTAATGTTTTGGGAAATATGTTTTGGAATGGTTTGGAAATACATACATGATGAAATTTTTTTTATAAAGGATCATGGTTGGGTTTTATGTGTAATTAATTGTTTTTCTTCTTGAAAATATTGTTTGAATAGTGTAAAAGGTGAAAAATGTGTTTTAATTGGGACATGAGGTGAGAATGTGTTGACAGTAGATTTTTCAAGTAGAATATATTGTAACATTCTATGTATTTATTGAATAATAGATTTTTATATCTATTAATATTTTTAATTTAATATTAAATTTAGTTAAGATTGGATGCTATGTATGATAGCGTACATAATACACATCAACGGGTTTCTCTGAAATCATACATTGCACACAAGACGGAGTTATACCAAAAAATTATTAAATACAAATATTATTATATAAAATTGTAGTTAATGCCTAGACATTGAATTGGTAGGAATGAACAATGTTAACAATATAATCATTTAACATAATATTTTAAAATGTATTTCATTTATACAATAAAATTTATAGGATTAAAGTGAGATTGAATACAATTTCAAGCATAAAATACTCTAATATTTTTAAAAGTTAGTTTTACCAACTTTTGATGGTGAACCATTTTTAAATATATTGTTTGTCAATATTATATATTATATATACTAAAATAAACTTTTTAATTAGAGTCAGGATGTCAATATTTACTTTGGATAATTATTTTTAATTTTTCTCATAAAGATAATTTTTTAATGAATAGTGAAAATACTGCATTTTATGTCAAAACGTCCATTTCATATAATTTATTTATATAGATAGATTAAATTTTTTATTGGTTTTTATGTAAATATTTTTATCATTTAATCCAATTTCAATCGTTATTAGTAATTTCACATTTTAATTAGATATAATCACATGTCAATCTTTTGATAGTTTATATTTCTGAAAAACATGTTTTCATGTTTTGACTATAAGAATTAATTATAAATTAATTAATGAAAATTGAGTGTATTGAATATGAAAAAATTTATTCCATATTTGGAATTAGGATTTCAATGTTATGTATGATGATACCATTTATTTTTGTATATTAGGATTAGCAATTTTAGTAGTTATTTTTATTTACCAATATTAAAGGGTAAATTAGATAAATAACGGTAAAAATAATATTATAATAATATAAAAATAACATAAAACATATTGTAATCTTATTTTATTATTCCATGGAGACCATAAAAATACATAGGCTGATCTTCAAGATTTTGGGGTCCACATGGGTGTGAAAATGACATGTTATAATAACACATTTAAAGGAATGGGAAATTTAACATAAACATTTATCTTTTTACTAAAACTATTTTACGTTGGGGCTATATAACTGTGATATTTGACTATAAATAGTCATTAGAAATAAAAAAACATTTCCTAAATCATGGTATTTTATTAATAATTGTTAGATTTTAAATAAATAGATTTACTTAGGACAGAATGGCGATACATTGAGTGAGTCATTAATAAAAAAATCAAATAATTGTAATCATAAATTTTAAAATAAATATTATATGACATAATTTTTTTTATACAATAATTTAATAGATTAATATGAAATTTTATTAAAATATTAAACAGTTAGGTTTGATACTATATTTATGTTTTTATTTTTTTTAATTCAATAAATTTAATAGTGTAAAAATTTACATCATACATTTTTTATGAAAATAATACATTAATAAATAATTTAAAAATGATAAAAATGTCTTAAACATAGAGGGTGAATATGATATGTAATTAAAGTCTATAAAGTTTCCAATATAAGTAAATTAACACAATATTACAAAAACTAATAGATTCTTAATATTTAAAATGTTCTTACAACTTTTAAAGTAAAAAAAAATTATAGGTAAACTGAGAAGATGATGTTTAAAATAAACATAATACATGACTAAAAACTATTGGATATGAGGACTTAGATCTATTCTCATATTATATTATCCATATACAATGTTGTATCCACTTTTATTAAATATAATAACATATATTAATTTATTATTTTAATAATTTACAATGGTGCCCCACCCATCTCATATAAAAAGGAAGCCATCCCTCTTTATTCACCACAAATACATATCCTTTCAGTTCATCCGTTCTCTATAGATTACTCTTCCTATAATCCCTACCCACATTCTTTAACCCTTTTTTAGGAATAACACCCTTAATTCATGTTTGTGTGGGTTCTTCAATGGAAATCAACTGAATAAGAGTTATCATTTTCATTAAGTGTTTCTATTTTCGTTCTTTTTTCACTTCCTCAAATCTCATCCAAACATTATGAGATAATAAACCGTATATATTGAATATGTTTAGATGTTATATGTTAATATAATCCACTAAATCCAAATCTACTTCCATCAAAATAGGAAAGGAATTAATTGTTCGTGCGTACGTGTAAATTATCAGCTCCAGGAACTGTTTTAGTTCTTTTTCCATTAGAATCTATTAATAATGATTATAATGATGGAATTAATCATTATATGTGATATTAATGACATATTAATCAATATAAGATAATAATATAACCATAAAATTCCTACTTCCACGTGCATAAAAATGATAACGCCCCTCATGCATAGGTGTGAACTATAACCTCGATAAAGTGGCGTGACTCATTTTTATTTATTATATCACATGTATGATATATATAAGTATATGAATATTATTATGATTATTATAATAATATCATTATTATTATGGAATGATAAAATGATAAATACCTTATTTTCATAATTATCAATGAAAAATGGAAACGTTAATCATGTGTACGTACGTCCTACCTACCCCATGATTATAAAGTTGATAATTTTTGTAACGCCCCTACAACAGAATCCCTGAGTTGGTGTGATATTTTAATACATTGGAATAATAACAAGGAATCATATAGAAACAGACTGACCAGTTTAGCAGTCTTGGAAAATAGATTACATACATGAACATTACATTAAAATTTCTAACATAAAATACCACATAGATAATCCTTTGTAAATTCCATTATTCTTCTAGCTTCAACCTAAATATAAATCATTGTACATTTCATGGAATCCTATGAAAATAAAACATAAGAAAGTGGTGAGCACATATGCTCAGTATGGGTAAATAATTACGAAGAACCTATCAACTTTTTAAGGAATCATGTGTAATAAAAACAAACATCAACATTTTAAACATAATCATGAATATAATATTGAAAAAATAATTCAAACATCAAAATATAAACATGAAGATGGATATTTCAATATTTTAATAATCACATTTAATAACTAATTTGATATTGATGGAATTCCAAATGTTGAACATCATTACCACAAAGTCAAAACCACAAGCGAAGACTAAAAATAAAAATTTTGTCAAGGCCTTGTGCCAAGACAGTAATTTATCATATCAGACTTACCGATGCATCATGGAGCTATTTCAGGCTTGACATGTCACTTACTAAGTCCACTTCATTCATCATATGAAAATGTTGAAAAATAACATAATCATTCATATTAAATGTTGCATACAAAATGTCAATAGAATAACCATAGACCATGAATGGTATAAAAATATCACATCCACAGTTACACATATCATTGATCACTCAATATAATATAGAAGATTTTATTATAATAAATCAACCTCAATCAAGAATAATATCCAGTAATGGATTATGACATAGTGGAAAATGATCTGTAGAATGATTTGAGATAAATACCCATTTTTCATGAAATCTTTTAAACATATCATAATTTATAAAGGTCATCATATAAATGATATTTTTGAGTCTATGTTCCCTATTCCACTTTGAATATTTTTAATGTAATTTTAATTTTAATACAATTATGTCTATATGAATAAATCCTTAAATTCATTTTAAAATCATGGACTTTAATTAAATAAATTTAGAAAAATAAAACATTAAAATATTTTTAATGATAATATATTTAAATATCTTCTACCATAAAAACATAAAATATTCCATTTGAAAACATTTTTTTGAAGCATGGACATGGATGATAAATATGTCCTAGTAAATACATACATATAAACAATCTCAGATAATAATGAGATTGAGGACTTAACCCTAACCATGTACTTTCCTCTAGTTGAGGGTATATTTAAACATTCATATAATGACCATAGTATGTTGTTAAATTATAACAAAACCATATTCATATTTACTATATCATACATGATTTATTTATTCTGCCCATTAATAATAATTTACATGTTAATGTTACATTTCAGGAATTAATTTCTCTCTTTATCGTATGTGTTTTGACATGTTATTATTGATCCTATGACATAGATCCTGATTTACATACATCTAGAATATAAAAAATTCTTTATATATAATATATATTCAAAATATAAATATTGATAATATATATATATATATGATGTGAAAACATCATTCATTGAGACGGTAGTCTGTATGTATGCATGGACGTTGTTTTCTTTTTCGTATCGTTCTGAATGGAAGTAATAGATTGGGATATATGTAAATACACACACACACACACACACATATATATATATATATTGTATCATTAGTTGGTCGTATATTACATACTTATTAATAATATATGTTTTTTTAATAATCATTTAATGGTGAATGTTGAAATTAATCTCATCGCGTCGTGGAGATGGTATGTCATACTTATGGACGAGTAACAGTATCTTTCATTAATAATAAAATGGTATGTAATTGGATGGTATATTAATTATACAGATACATTAAAATGTGATATTTATTATTATATCAATTATTCTAATTGTTATACCCATCCAAGAAATGACTAGTTGAATTAAAAACATCACCACGACATGTAGATGGTAATCCATACGTACACACATATGTTGACTTTTATCATTCATAGAATGGATTTAATAATGAATATGGTCTTAATATTTATAATAACATCACATTATTTAGAAGGTATTGAATTTATTATTTTTATATGGAAATAACATAGAAAGAGGAAGTAGATTACGAAATGATCTTTGAAAGAGGTGATGAAATTATTACCTCTTGTTAGGGTGTAATCTTTTAATTTGATCAAAAGGGATTATTATGTTGGATCTCTGATAAAAGTAAGGCATAGATGATGATTTCAGGGATGATAGGATGATATTTGAGTGGGGGTTGGCTAAGCCTAATCGCATTGGAGGTGTGATTTTGAGAAATGGGGATGTACCGTTTTATAAGAGAGATTCAGGTCAATTTAGGAAAAGCTTAAAATATTAATTTATCAGACAATCATATTCGGTTTATAATGGATGAAATGTGATTTAATTTGATGATAAGTTGGTTATCAGTCTATAACCTATCAAAAAATAGGTTATTTACATCTTTAGGTCACCATATTAACCCTATCATTTAGATTTAACTCTTAGTTAAATAGTTTAACTTTTACCATGTCACCTTGTATTATTGTAATAAAATGTAAATAAACATAATATAAAAAGACAAGTGAACCCCCAGAGCTTCATTAATAAACTATTTGTCATTATATACATCCTTTGGATGATCCTTGTATTTTTAAAAATATAATAGTATTTAATAATATAGTATTTGTTTAAAAAATTATTTTATGTCAATTTTGACACTATTTAACATTCGGATAATGTGAAAGTAATAAAAGAATTATTATTTCGAAAAAATAATTTAATAAACCCTAAAATTCTATATTAATCTATAAAATTCGTGTATGGCCTCAAAATACTCAATTTAAATTTATTTTTATATTTATAATATCAATTATTTTAATCATTCATTGAAAAAGTAAATACTGCATCATCATTGTGTCATATATAAATTTACTTATTTAATCACTAAAAATTATAAATAAAATACCATTATGTAGGAAATATTTTTATATTTCTAATAAATAATTATAGTCAAATTCATCTTATGTACAAACCAATATTAAAAATTCTTTTGTTATTAAAAATTTATTTAACACTTAACTTTTTTTTAAATAAAATAACAATAAATGGCCTATCTAATCCAAGTGGACCAAAAGGATCATATATTATTACTATGTTTTGGTTTTGTCGATATATAGTTATCCAATTGAATTAGGACATGTCTTCGTCATTTATAATATCATTTTTACCTTTAATTACCCTATTTACTTTTAATCATGGTTAATAAATGTTAAAAGTTACAATTCATCAAAAATTATTTTCATCTTAATGAACCACTTTTTTCACCATGATGTCAACTATGTCTCTCGATTTTATAAATTCAATTCACACTAGTGGTAAAATTAAGGTTTATACAGATTTTCAAATGTGTCGTGAAGGTGGGTAATAGTCGTTAAAAAGTTTAAAAAAATTATACATATATTTTTAATATAAAATGACTCTAATGAATTACATTGAAATTATATAGGTATTATATATCAATTTTTACATAAAATAAATTTAAATAAAATAAATAATTATTTAAATAAAAAGTATGTTTTAAAAAATAACACATTATTTTTCACTATTCATAAAAATTTAATATTTTTATAAAAATACCAAAACATCACCGTATGATTATTTTGATATTCTGAATCCAAAAATGAATTTTATTTTACCAAATTAAAAACATATAAGTTGCATATATTAATTTAAAATTAATTTTCATTGTCAAAACAAAAAAGTGGGTTTTTAAAAATTAAAAACTATCCAATGGTTGACATGTGTTTATGTCAAATTTAAATGTGAAATTACATATAATGAGTTAAATTTTATTAAATAAAAAATTTATAATAAAATTGTACTTACAAAACATTGAAATAAATAATTTAACACTATAAATAAATTCAATTAAAAAAGTTTTTTCTATTAAAATTTAGTATTTTCATTATTCATCAAATTATGAATTTTATAGTAAAAGTACCAAAAATTTATCCAATCTAAATTTCTATGTCCCTATTATAAAGAAGAATTTAATTTCTATAACATTAATACATAAAAGTGTCAAATAATAGTTTTAAAAAGGATTTTCCATTAAAAGGCCGCAAAATTGTATTTTTTAAAAATAATTCTTTTATAGGAAGAAATTAATTTTCTGTTATATAATGTCTAAGAAATAGATAATGTGGAATCTAAAATTATATGTAGTATATAAAATTCAAAAATCAGTTAATCCAATTAATAAACACTTTTTGAACGTCTAGTTTGGTATGTTGTGGTGTGCTCTAAATTGGAGTTGTGTGTACCACACTCTATTTTATTACATTAAATAAATAACATACTAGGAAATCATTGGGTGTTAAATTATACTCTCCTTCAATAAATTACTTCATTGAAATATGAAATTTCTATTCAAAAGTAATATGTTAAAAATAACAAATACCTTTGTGGGAAACCCACATCAGAAATAAGGTTTACAAAATTTAGTCATAATAAGAGGTAAACAAAAATGGAAAAGCCACCACCAAATTATTATCATGATTAGGAGAACATTGAAGAAAATTAGAGACACATAATTGGATGAAAAAATTAAATATTTATGGGAAGTGATTGAGTTCATCAATCACAAACAAGTGTAAAATTGAGGGTCTCAAAGAAATCAATCTATGATGATTTAAAATATCTTCAATTCAACAATACATAAGGTATTAGGATAACACATTTTTAATTTTAAGATATCTTCCCTAATGTTTATGAATTAGTATGTTTGTATAATATGGGAGAAAAATATATATATATTACAAGTAGAGTTTCATACTAAACTAGATTCTACCACAAACTCATCTTTTACTCCAAAAGATTGTTGAAATCAAAATTATTCTATTTATCCTAATCATATAGGGTTCCAAAAAAATGAATTTATAATTCAGATATCAGACTATTTAAAAATACTAATATATACAAACCAGGACATCACGTAGGCCAGTGGTAGGTGATGCACCCCTATCTCCCTTCATTTTTCTTGTTCATGTCTCACGGCCTAGCCAGATGAGACGGGTTGTTGCCAGAACTCCATGTTGTCCTTTTTATAACAATCCAAAGATAACATCAGGAAATTTTATAACCTGAAAAATAGTATCCAATTTCAATATTAATCCATTCAAACTATTAGACTTATCCATAATACATCTATATGAACTCACAGTCCAAAATTTACAAGGAAGGTCACATAATATACATGTGAATACCTTTGTCGTGTATTCTGTTTAAATGTGGTAATAAAAATAATTACTAAAAAACCATATTTTAATAGGTTTGTGCATCCTTATTCTTTTTGTAAAACATAAAATTCTGGGTATACCCTTTAAATCCAAAAATGTTGTAATCTACAACAATGATGGAATAAACAAACCATTAATTAGTTCTTAGGTAGTCAATAATATCTAATATAATTTATCTAAATCAATCATCTCTTATTCCAAAATCAATAAATCAGTATTAGGACCGAATTAATGATTATAATTCCAAAAACCATTTATTTTCAAAAAAAAAATATAACTTGTTGTTGAGTCACTTTTCATAGTACCACACAATCTCAAATCTTTAATGAAATAGTAGTGTAGTACAATCCATATATACTCCATAATTCTTATCACAAGTAGTCATTGATACAACACTCAAATGACATATTGATTAATAAAAACTTAAGAACACTTGTCATTCCTCTTCGTATATGGTAATATCTTAACATTATTATTATCCAACAACATCATTTGTGATATACTCTAATGATTGGGACATTAATTCACGTAGAGTCCCAACTCCTTACAGATTAAGCATTATACTTTGAAACATATTTCTTATCCTATCAACCACATACAGGGTGTCCTTTTTCTCCACACTTATAAAAACCCCCATTCCTTTCAATCATTTACAAAGGTGATTATTTCCATAGTTTTCAAATGTGGGAATACCCTACATTACATTATTCCCTTTATCCATCTTTCTATCAACCATCATTTTTTTCTCTAACTTCACTTTAAATCCTCAGGACACATAGAATTCAATACATATCTTTTTTACACATGATACTATTTCGTAATTTGATGTGAATACATGGGATACTATTTCCCTTCTATATGTTGGATTACGCCCAGGAATGATATGATCCTTGTTACTCTTTTGATAATATGTAATGCTGGATTTCTCATTATTACTATGGGACAACATTTCTAAACAATGGCATACACTAGGTTAATTTATGATTCACAATTAATAATTAAAAACATCTAAAATACCTGACATAAATTGAAAAGTTTATGCATATAATGTATAATCATAAATTTTTTTTTCTTTTCCTGAAGTATTTACTAATAAAACCATCATAATGGTTTGAAAAAAATGTGATTTATTCTAAGAATGTCCCTTAGATGTTTTGTAACACCCGAGACATTTATGTTATATAAATCATCAAAGGAATTTTTTTCTACACAACACTTTCTGGGCTTGCTTTACAGGAAATCGTGACCTTCCTTGATAGCTTGCATCGTACGCAATACCGAGTTTCACTAAACAATGATATGCTATTAAAATATTATTAAAACTAGCCGCTATGAATAGTAATAACCACTTTTTTAAATTTTATAATTTTTTTTTTCAAAATGGACTTCATTTTTTGATTCAGAATATTGAAATTAGCCTAGGGTGAAATATTGGTATTTTTCTGAAAACATTCAATTTTTGATGAATAGTGAAACCACTAAGTGGTAGTTAAAAAACTGAATTTTTCATAAAACATAATTTTACCGCTTCTGTGAGTGGAATTTCGAAAATCCGAGAGACATGGTTAATATCAATGACTAAAATGTGGTTCAATGAGATGAGAATAATTTTTGGTGAATAGTAACTTTTTACTTTTTTTTCACGGTTAAAAGTAAATAGGGTAATTAAGGGTAAAGATGATATTATTATTACCCTAACACATGTCCTAATTCTATTGGATAAGTGTAATTCGACCAAAAATAAACTTAGGAATAAAATATGACCATTTAGCCCCACGTGGATTAGATTAGGACATTTATTATTAATTTATTTAAAGAAGGGTTAAAATAGTTGAAATCAAAGTTTAATAAGTAAATAATTATTAATATGGGGTATACATAAGATAAATTCGACTATAAATATTCATTAGAAATCTAAAAATATTTCATACATAATGGTATTTTATTTGTAATTTCTAGACATTAAATAATTTAATTTATTTATGACACAAAGATGATGCAGTAATTAGCTTATTAATGAAATATTGACATAATTAATGTTATGAACACCAAAATAAATGTAATTTGAGACATTTTATGAATTAAACTAATTTTATAGGTCAATATGACATTTTATTATTGATTTAATTAACTTGGTTCGAATTAATAATTCTGTTATGATTTTCACAAAAATCAATTACTAAATAGTGTCAAAATTACAATAAAATAGTTTTTAAAACAAATATTATATTAGTAATTGTTATTTTATTCCTAAAAATCTAAGGTTCGGCCAAATGACTTATATAAGGTTATATATATTAATAATAAACAACTTGGGGTTCGTTTGGCTGCTTATTGTAAGTTTATTAACCTTATAATATAAGAACACTAGAAGACACGATAAAAGTAAACTTATTTAACTTAATGTTAAATCTAAATGATAAGGTTAAAATAGGAACATAAACTTGTCTAAATTCTATTTTATGAGATTATTTCGACCCATCCCCACCTTAGCTTCGAAATATATCAATTTGGAGCTATTTATAACTGAACTTGACTTTATAATAAAATAATATTTTTAGTTTTCCCAAAGGTGCCCCTCTCCTCCCTTATAAAAGGGCACCTCCTCCCCCTCTTCCTCACACCACTTTGAGCCTTCAAGATCATCCAACCCCTGCCAATTCCTCCTCTCCACTTCCCTAGAGACATCCTAGAGGTCCTTCACTTCTTCAAAGACCAATTTTAGTGCCCTAAAAGAAGGTCTCAAAGAAGCACTTCAAAGAAGAGGTAATGTCCATTACCGATTCTTTCATATTTATTTCTTCTTCCTCTTCTTATTCTTTAGTTGTTTCATTATTAAGTAATAACATCAGTATCACTCATATACTAATATGTTATTATAATTATAAAACAACCCTATTTCACCATCTATCCATCCTACGGAAAAAGAAATCACCGCGCGTGCGTACGTACGGAATACCATCTCCACGCCGTGGTGTAATCTATTTTCCACCACCACCTTACTTGGATGGGTATAATGGTGTAAATAATTACTATATATGACTATTATAAAGTGATACTGATTCTGAAATAGTATACATACACTCCAATACAATTCCACGATCATAAGAACGATATCATTACTCGTGTGTACGTACGGAATACCGTCTCCACGATGTGATGCGACTCGTTCTACATGATCTTCATTTCATAATGATTATATAAATGAATTGAATGAATGAATATGATATATATTACACTAATACCATTCTGGAAATGAGGTATTTATAACCTAAATATAAGAATAATAATTTATTCGACAAAACACACATAAGATAAAAAAGTTATAAACACCCGAATAACAAGTAGCAATGAAATATTACTACTAAGAAGCTAAGAAAATGACCATATATGATATCATAAAAATATTTATGATTCTGGAATAATTCAATAACATTATTTAAATCATTATACAGGAGGTTCAGACACTTATGAAGCAAAACGGACCTTAGGTAAGGGAAATATCATAATCCCATTTTTATCTGAGATTGTTTATACTTTGGTATTTACTGGGGTGTATTTTATCATCCACATCCATGTTTCTTCAATATGTAATATTATTTCCATCCACCTACAATTTTTTAAATCCAATTTTACCCTTCAGTGATATTTTAGTAAAATATATGGAAGGAATATTTTGTCGTTTTTCGTACGAGGTACTTTTTGAATTTCTAACAAAAATACGAGAAGAATGTTTCATTTAACTTATACGTCATGAATGGATTTTTAAAACATTATTTTAAAGAAGCATACCTTAAAATTTTTCAAGTTTATTTTTAATCAACTTCTTTTAGATTAGAATTGAATGACATGTTAAGAAAGGAAAAGTTTTTTTGAATTAGAAAGGATATTTTCCTCAAGAATAGAGTTCAAGTGTTTTATCAAAATTATTTTCCATCTAAGATAATATAGGGTTCTGTTTATATCCCTATTATTACATTGATTTGATTATGTTGTGATGGAATTATTTTTATGAATTCTTTTATCTTATATGAATTGTTTTATGATGTCATGTTGTTTAAGAATCCCATTTCTATTACATGGGTTATGCAATGATGTATGGTTTATGATTTTGTGGCACACATAAGAATGGTATCATTATGAGATGGGTGGGACCTATATCTCCCTCCAATGCATTGGGTAAAGATTTTATATCTCATGAGATAGACATGGCTGGAACGGTAGGTTATACCGGTTCAGTGAAATAGGACTGAAACGAGGAGAGAACTGGGTTCAGAAATGGACTTTTTCCACTAAGATAGTCTTGGAAATGAGTCTTGACTAATAAGAAATTATTCTCTTTGATTATGTGTGTATGACAAAAAGTTTCGTGTTTTAAGATATGATTATTGGGATTCCATTTCACTACTATGATTTATCCCATGTCATGAAATTATGATCTCTTTTTTAGGTTAAGATTTCCAAAAGTTATGTTCTTATGAATATAATGTGATTGATATTTCTTTTGTTTACCCTTACTGAGCATTTGAGCTCACCCATTTGTATGTTTTCTTTCCCCAGGTCAGGAAGAAGGTTATTAAGTAAGATATGTCAAAAGGGTCTATAGATATGATGAAATAAATGGGAGACATTGTAGACGCTTTATGAACCAGTTGTTTATGATTCCCAGTTTCTAAAGACACTATACCTATATGGTCCTTTCGTGGTTTTGTTATATGATGTAATAAGTACGCTTCAATTTTGATGTATTAACAATGTATGTAAAGTATGGGTCGTTATAGTTGGTATCAGAGGAAAGGTATAGTCATCCTTTGGAAACTAGGATGTGAAAGCCTTAGTAAGAACCCTAAGGATAATTCTAAGCATAGAACACAATATTAGTGTTTTAGAAATGGCCATGAATAACCTAGGATAAGACCTTCAGTGTGAAATTTTATTCCTGATTATGTGGTTTTCCTATTATAATTAGTGTTGCTCACACTATTCTTCTTGGTTTTAGTCAATGGATGGAACCCGAAGGAACTGTGTTAATGTGGAATGCGACAGGCAATGCAATGATTGTCCCCCTGAGCAACCAAACGTAATGGGAGATTGAATGAAAAATCTTGTAGCCATGCTCACACAACTTTCTCAAGCTATGAATCATCCAGGACCTCCGAACGAGCAATGGAAGGAGAAACATATTTTTGAATCCTTCATGAGGCAGCGTCCACCTTCATTCAGTGGGTCTACTGATCCATTAGTTGCTGAACAATGGATTAGTACTACTGAAAAGATATTTTCAGTTCTTCAATGTTCTGAACATGATAAATCCATCCTAGCAGTGTATTGTTTGTAAGGAGATGTTGATCAATGGTGGAATATTATTAAGAATATGAGGCAAAGTGATGAAATTGAGTCCATGGAATGGGACGAGTTCAAGAACTTATTTTTCAATAAGTACTTCCCTCGTATTCTCCGAACAAAGATTGAGAAAGAGTTTCTTGAACTGAAGCAAAAGGATGATGAATTTGTTGGTACCTATGAAGCAAATTTTACAAGACTTGCAAGATACGCTTCTGGTATTATTATCCAAACTGAGAGTAAGATCGATCGATTCTTTAGTGGCTTAAAACCAAGTCTTCGAAGGGTGTTAGCCATAAGGGACTTCAATAGCTATGAGGAAATCGTTTGATGTGCTCTCAAAGTCGAGATGGAGATTGGAGTAACCCATTAGTCATATGGGTTTGATAAGAAGAGGAAAATGGAATTCAAAGGAAAATCTAAAGAGTACACTGAAAAGAAGATGAGATTTCCCTTATGCTCAAAGTGTGGAAAGAAACATGGAGGGAGTTGTCTTAAAGGGACATGTAAATGTTTCAAATGTGGAAAGGAAGGTCATCGGGCATTTAAATGCCGCGATGATGGGAAGAAGATGTCTAATGATGCAAACAAAGGAAGGGATACACAGAATGAACCTACTACACTTCAATGTTTCAAGTTCATGGAGATGGGACATTATGCCAATAAATGCCCTAATCCAAGGGTTGATGATGATGGTCGACGTCAACAAACTCTTAAGGCTAAAGACAAAGGAAAGTCACATGCAATTTCTATCAGCGATGAGGAGTACGATAACGATGTGGTGAAAGGTACACTTACCATCCACTCTAAAGTAGTAAATGTTTTATTTGATTCTAGATCCACCCACTCTTTTATTTCTGACGAATTTTCTAAGGGAATCACCGTATTACCTCAACAATTAGATGTTTAGTAAGATGTGACAACACCTAATGGCACAACAGTCGCATCAAAAGTTTATAATTCTTCTCCGATCGAAGTTTGTGGGAATGTTCTTCCTGCAAATCTTGTGATCCTTCCTATAGTGGAATTTGATGTGATTCTTGGCATGGATTGGCTTTCTTTATATGGAGCTCATATCAATTTCCAAAGAAGGGAAGTCACATTTCATATTCCAGATCAATCTATGATCGTCTATCAATGCAAGGATGAACATAACCTTCTAGTGGAAATTTCATCCATCTTATGGGTCTTGATTCCACTAAATGAAGGTTATTTATCTCAAATGGTTGGTGAGAAACTCACGATTAAGAATATGACCATTTTACGGGAGTTTGATGATGTCTTTCCGGAGGAATTACTGGGACATCCACCAAATCATGAAGTTGAGTTCTCAATAGAACTTGTACCGGGTGCTTTGCCTATTTCAAAGACACCTTATAGAATGGCCCCAATTGAGTTTCAGGAATTGAAGAAGCAACTCCAAGAGAATCTGGATAAGGGATTCATATGCCCTAGTGCGTCACCTTGGGGAGCACATGTTCTATTTGTTAAGAAGAAAGATGGATCAATGAGACTCTACATTGATTATCGAGAACTTATCAAGATCACTATCAAGAACAAATATCCTCTCCCACGCATTGATGACTTATTTGACCAACTACGAGGAGATCAATACTTTTCCAAGATTGATCTTCATTCAGGGTATCATCAATTAAGGGTCAAAAAGGAAGATATATCAAAGACGGATTTCTATACAAGGTATCGACACTATGAATTTATAGTGATTCCATTTGGCCCTACTAATGCCCCTGCTATCTTGATGGATCTGATGAATAGAGTCTTTATAGACTATCTTGATCAATTTTCGGTATTCTTTATACACGATATTCTTGTATATTCAAAGAGCAAGGAAGAACATGAAGATCACTTGAGAATTATATTGAAGACCCTGAGAAAGGAGAAGCTTTATTCCAGATTTACCAAGTGTGAATTTTGGCTTAAAAAATTTGCATTTTTGGGTCACATAATCTCAAAAGAGTGGATATCTGTGGATCCAGCAAAAAAAGAGGTTTTCGAAAGATGGTCGAGACCAACAACAATAACTGAGATCCGAAGTTTTCTTGGTTTGGCTGGATATTATATACACTTTGTGAATGATTTTTCACGATTATCTAATCCAATCACCAAGTTGACTCAGAAAGGAGTTATGTTTGTCTAGACGGAAGAATGTGAAGAGAATTTCAAAAGAAGGTTATCTGGTGCACCTGTGCTCACACTGCCTTGTAGTGGAGAAAGGTTTGTGATCTATAGTGATGAATACAAGAAGTGATTGGGGTCTGTTCTTATGCAAAATGATATGGTGATAGCTTATGCCTCACGACAGTTGAAAATCCATGAGAAAAATTACCCAACACATGATTTGGAGTTAGCTGTGGTAATATTTCCATTAACGATTTGGAGGCATTAACTTTATAGTGAAAGGTGTGATATTTATACTGATAATAAAAGTTTAAAGTATATTTTCACACAAAAGGAGCTGAATATGCCTCAAAGAAGATTGTTGGAGCTAATTAAGTATTACGACTGCTCAATCCATTACCACCCTGGGAAAGCAAACAAGGTGGAAGATGCATTAATTCGAAAAGACCATGCTAGTTTATCTATGATGAGGATCACAAAAGATCCAATATTTATTTATTTACAAAGGATGGATCTTGGAATTATAATGGAAGGGGAAAAATCTTATCTTTCTCAAATGAATGTTCAACCATCTATACATGTGAAGATTAAAGAGGCAGAGAAAGAAGATGTCGAGTTACAAAAGAAGGTGAGAAATGTTCCTGAATTCATCCTTGATTGTGATGGGATAATAATGTTCAGGAATCGGGTTTGTGTTCCTCCCATCCCTGAATTAAAGAAGGAGCTACTGGATGAGGCTCATAGTTCTTCATTCTATATTCATCCTGGAAGCACGAAGATGTATAGAAACCTGAAAGAGTACTTCTGGTGGGATGGCATGAAAAGATATGTTGCTGAATTTTTCTCTCGATGCTTGGTTTGTCAACAAGTTAATGATGAGAGACAGAAGTCTAAGGGGATGTTACAACCATTACCCATACCCAAATGGAAATGGGAAAACATCACTATGGACTTTGTCACAGGACTTCCTAAAACATCCAAAGGCAATAATGCTATCTGGGTCATAGTTGATCGTCATACAATGTCTGCACACTTCATTGTTATTAGAGAGGATTTCTCTCTGGATCAGCTTGCCAGGATATATGTAAAGGAAGTGGTAAGATTGCATGGAGTACCACTTTCTATTATATCCGATCGGGATTCGAGATTTACCTTGAAGTTCTGGCGAAGTCTTCAGCATACTCTGGATAAAGAGTTGAGTTTCATCACTGCTTATTATCCTCAGACAGACGATCAGTCTGAGAGAACAATTCAAACCCTAGAAGATATGTTGAGAGCCTGCTCTATGGATTTCAAAGGTGGTTGGGATCAACACCTACCTTTGGTGGAATTTTCTTATAATAATAGCTTTCACTCCAGTATTCAGATGGCTCCTTATGAAGCTCTCTAGGGAAAGAAATGCAGGACTCCAACTTGATGGGATGATGTTGGGGAAAGAAAGCTATTAGGACCTGATCTCGTTGATGAAATGGCAGAAAAGGTCAGATCTATTCAATAACACATAAGAGAAGCTCAGAGACGACAGAAAAGTTATGCCGACAACCGAAGAAAGGACCTAGAGTTTGAAGTGGGTGATAAAGTGTTCTTACGAATATCTACCTGGAAGAGGGTTATGATATTTGGAAAGAAGGGGAAGTTGAGCCGTAGATATATCGGTCCTTTCGAAATACTGGATCGTGTTGGGATGGTAGATTACCGATTGGAGCTTCCACTGAATCTCTCTCAAGTTCACGATGTGTTCCATGTATCTCTCCTGAGAAAGTACATACATGATCTTTCACATGTACTCAGCTCAGAAGTTGTACCGCTTGAGCAAGATCTTTCTTATGAACAACAACCGATAGAGATTCTGGATCATAGAAAAAAAGTCCTACGAAACAAGACCACTTGATTGGTGAATGTTTTATGGAGGAACCACCAATTAGAAGAAGCCACATGGGAGCTTGAGGATATGATTAGGGAGAGGTATCCTCATCTGTTTGTTACAATGTGACGAATTTCGAGGGCGAAATTCATTTTAAGGGGGGTAGAATGTAACACCCGAAACATTTATGTTATATAAATCATCAAAGAAATCTTATTCTACACAACACTTTCTTGGCTTTCTTTACACGAAATCGTGACCTTCCTCGATAGCTTGGGTCGTACGCAATACCGAGTTTCACTAAACAACGATATGCTATTAAAATATTATTAGAATTAGCCATTATGAATAGTAATGACCACTTTTTTAAATTTTTTAAATTTTATTTTTCAAAATGGACTTCATTTTTGGATTCGGAATATCGAAATTAGCCTAGGGTGATATTTTGGTATTTTTCTGAAAACTTTCATTTTTTGATGAATAGTGAAACCACTAAGTGGTAGTTAAAAAACTGAATTTTTCATAAAACATAATTTTACCGCTTCTGTGAGTGGAATTTCAAAAATCCGAGAGACACGGTTAATATCAAGGACTAAAATGTGGTTCAATGAGATGAAAATAATGTTTGGTGAATAGTAACTTTTTACTTTTTTTTACCACGGTTAAAAGTAAATAGGGTAATTAAGGGTAAAGATGATATTATTATTACCATAACACATGTCCTAATTCTATTGGATAAGTGTAATTCTTCCAGAAACACACTTAGGAATAAAATATGACAATTTAGGCCCAATTGGATTAGATTAGGACATTTATTATTAATTTATTTAAAGAAGGGTTAAAATAGTTAAAATCAAAGTTTAATAAGTAAATAATTTTTAATATGGGGTATACATAAGATAAATTCGACTATAAATATTCATTAGAAAGCTAAAACGATTTTCTACAAAATGGTATTTTATTTGTAATTTTAGACATTAAATAATTTAATTTATTTACGACACAAAATGATGTAGTAATTATCTTATTAATGAAAGATTATCATAATTAATGTTATAAACACCAAAATAAATGTAATTTGAGACTTTCTATGAATTACACTAATTTTCATGGTTAATATGACATGTTAGTATTGATTTAATTAACTTGGTTCGAACTAATAATTCTTTTATGATTTTCACAAAAATCAATTACTAAATAGTGTCATAATTGACATAAAATAGTTTTTAAACCAAATATTATATTAGTAATTGTTATTTTATACCTAAAAATATAAGGTTCGGCCAAATGACTTAGATAAGGTTATATATATTAATAATAAACAACTTGGGGTTAGTTTGGCTTCTTATAGTATGTTTATTAACCTTATAATATAAGAACACAAGAAGACACGATAAAAGTAAACTTATTTAACTTAATGTTAAATCAAAATGATAAGGTTAAAATAGGAACCTAAACTTGTCTAAATTCTATTGGATGAGATTATTTCGACCCATCCACACCTTAGCTTTGAAATATATCAATTTGGAGCTATTTAAAACCGAACTTGACTTTATAATAAAATAATATTTTTAGTTTTCCCAAAGGTGCCCCTCTCCTCCCTTATAAAAGGCACCTCCTCCCCCTCTTCCTCACACCACATTGAGCCTTCAAGATCGGCCAACCCCTGACAATTCCTCCTCTACACTTCCCTAGAGACATCCTAGAGGTCTTGGTCTTCTTCAAAGACCAATTTTAGTGCCCTAAAAGAAGGTCTCAAAGAAGCACTTCAAAGAACATGTAATGTCCGTTACCGATTCATTCAACTTTATTTCTTCTTCCACTTCATATTCGTTAGTTGTTTCATTATGAAGTAATAACATCAGTATCACTCATATACTGATATGTTATTATAAGTATGAAACAACCCTATTTCACTATCTATCAATCCTATGGAAAAAGAAATCACCGCGCGTGCGTACGTACTGAATATCGTCTCCACGCCGTGGTGTAATCTATTTTCCACCACCACCTTACTTGGATGGGTATAATGGTTAAAATAATGACTATAAATGACTATTATAAAGTGATACTGATTCTGAAATAGTATACATCCACTCTAATACAATTCCACGATCATAAGAACGATATCATCACTTGTGCGAACGTACGGAATACCGTCTCCATGATGTGATGCGAATCGTTCTACATGATCTTCATTTAGTAATGATTATATAAACGAATTGAATGAATTAATATGATATATATTACACTAATAACATTCTGGAAATGAGGTATCTATAACCTAAATATAAGAATAATAATTTATTCGACAAAACACACATAAGAACAAAAAGTTATAAACACCCAAATAACAAGTAGCAATGAAATATTACTACTAAGAAGCTAAGAAAATGACCATATATGATATCATAAAAGTATGTATGATTCTGGAATAAGTCAATAACATTATTTAAATCATTATACAGGAGGTTTGGACACTTACGAAGAAAAACGGACCTAAGGTAATGGAAATATCACAAACTCATTTTTATCCGAGATTGTTTATACTTTGGTATTTACTGGGGTGTATTTTATCATCCACATCCATGTTTCTACAATATGTAATATTATTTCCATCCACATAAAATTTTTTAAATCCAATTTTACCCTTCAGTGAGATTTTAGTAGAAGATATGAAAGGAATATTTTGTCATTTTTCGTACGAGGTACTTTTTGACTTTCCGACAAAAATACGAGAAGAATCTTTCTTTTAACATATACGGCTTGAAAGGATTTTTAAAAAATTATTTTCAAGAATATTCCCTTAAAAGTTTTCAAGTTTATTTTTAATGAACTTCTTTTAGTTTAGAATTGAATGACATGTTAAGAAAGGAAAAGTGTTTTTGATGTAGAAATGATATTTTCCTCAAGAATAGAGTTCATGTGTTTTATCAAAATTATTTTCCATCTAAGATAATATAGGGTCCTGTTTATATCCCTATTATTACATTTATTTGATTATGTTGTGATGGAATTATTTTTATGAATTCCTTTATCTTATATGAATTGTTTTATGATGTCATGTTGTTTAAGAATCCCATTTCTATTACATGGGTTATGCAATGATGTATGGTTTATGATTTTGTGGCACACATAAGAATGGTATCATTATGAGATGGGTGAGACCTATATCTCCCTCCAATGCATTGGGTAAAGATTTTATATCTCATGAGATAGACATGGCTGGAACGGTAGGTTATATCGGTTCAGTGAAACAGGACTGAAACGAGGAGTGAACTCGGTTCAGAAATGGACTCTGTCCACTAAGATAGTCTTGGCAATGAGTCTTGACTAATAAGAAATGATTATCTATGATTATGTGTGTATGCCACAATGTTTCATGTTTTAAGTTATGATTATTGGGATTCCATTTCACTACTATGATTTATCCCATGTCCTGAAATTATGCTCTCTTTTCAAGGATATGATTTCCAAAAGTGATGTTCTTATGAATATGATGTGATTGATATTTCTTTTGTTTACCCATACTGAGCATTTGAGCTCACCCTTTTGTATGTTTTCTTTCCCCAAGTCAGGAAGAAGGTTATTAAGTATGATATGCAAAAAGGGACTATAGATATGAGGAAATAAATGGGAGACAATGTAGATGCTTTATGAACCAGTTGTTTATGTTTCCCAGTTTCTAAAGACACTATACCTATATGGTCCTTTCGTGGTTTTGTTATATGATTTAATAAGTACGCTTCAATTTTGATGCTTTAACAATGTATGTAAAGTATGGGTCGTTATATGTTTCATATCCAAGAGTATAGCAAGGAATGGTGTCATGTTCCAAGGTACCCTAGGTCAAGCCCGAAACTCCTTATTGGAGTTTTCACTCCTAGGTAAATTGGTGCCAGAACCACCTCTACCTACTTGTATCCAGATAGGGATGTATTGTTTGTAAACTCACAAAATCACTACATTACCAAAATTCTAGGAAATTGTTCTATACTAATCCACAATGTTTATCATATGGTAATATTTCAAAATAATATTTTATCTAAATATATTTCCAAATATTTTGATAACATTTCTCTGATATCAGCTGTAATGCCCCAACCCCATTAGCCCAGATCCGGTGCATTATTTTTAAACATTGATATGATTACAAGGAATCATGTCCCAACGTACCGATCAGTATCACAGTCTTGGAAAATAGATTACAAACATGAACTATACATTAAAATATATAACATAAAACATAACATACATAATCTTTTGAGAATTATGTTATTCTTCTAGCTTAAACCTGCATATAAATCATAGTACAGTTCTTAGAATCCTGGGAAAATAAAACAAAAGAAAGCGGTGGGCTCAGATTCTCAGTATGGGTAAATAATTTATTAGTAGCTATAAACCTTTAATGCAAGATATATAATAAAAACAAACATCAAACTTTTTAACATGAGCATAATATGGCAAAAATAAATCAAACATCACCATATAAAACAAGCACATGGATATTATTCTAGTTGAATAATCACATGTAATAACTAATTTCTTATTGAAGGAATGCCAAATGTTGCACATCATTAACACATAGTCAAGGACTTGTTCCTAGACTACAAATAAAAATAATTCTAGGACTTCTTCCAACACACAAATTTGTCTCATGAGCCCTACAAATTCATCTAGGAGCTATATCAGTCTCCACCCATAATTACTAAGTCCACTTCGTTCTTCAGATGAAAATTTTGAAACATAAGATAAACATTTGTATTAAAACTATCATACTAAATGTCAATACATTAACTATAAACCATGAATGGTATAAAAAACCATATCCACAGTAAAACATATCATATCTCATTCAATACAATATGGATGATATTATTATAATAAATCAACCACAATCGAGAATAATATCTAGCAAAGTATGTTGACATAGGTATAAATGATCAGTTAAATGCATTGAGTGTAGTTCCCCTTTTTCATGAAATCATTTAAATGTAAAATAATTTATACAGGAAGTCATTTAAATTTTATTTTTGAAATATTGTGTCCTATACCACTTTGAATCATTTCAAAGGAATTATCTTTTTAAAATAATTATGTCCATTTGAATAAATCCATAAAATAATTATGAAAACATGGACATTAATTAATTAGATTTAGAAAGATAAATATTTAAAACATTAAATATGATGATCTGTAAAACATCCCATTCCATAAAACAATAAAATTTTAATTTTGAAATTTTTCTATACAACATGGACATGGATGATAAATTTGTACATGTTAATAAATACATATAAACAATCTCGGATAGTAATGAGATTGGGAAATTAACCCTTACTATGTACATTCCTTTACTCAATGGTATGTTTAACGTCCTGTATAATTACCATTGTATGTTATTAAATTAAACTAGAACAATATTCATATTTATTATATAATACATGATTTATTTAATACTTTTTACTTCTCATTAATAATAAATTCCATGTTAATGTAACATTTCGGTTAATAATAGATTTTTTTATCATATGTGTTTTAGCTTGTTATTATTGATCGTATCACATAGATCTTGATTTATGTACTTCCTAAATATAAAATATAATTTATATATCATATATATAATGATGATAATTATTTATAATAAATATATAAATGAAATGAAACACTATTAAAGGTGATGGTAGTCCGTATGTACGCATGTATGTTGTTTCTGTTTTCTTATCGTATTGAATGGAAGTAAGTGATTGAGATATAAGTAAATACAAACACACACACACACAGACACAAACACACACATATATATATATATTTCCATTAGAATTATTATATAATATATTACATTCTAATAAATAATATATATTTTTATAATCATCGTTTAATGGAGTATATGGAAACGAATTTAATCGTATCGTGGAGACGGTAAGCCGTACGTACTCATGAGCAAAGATATCATTTACTTAATGATAAAATGGTATGGAATTGGATGGTATATTAATTATATAGTAACATTAGAATTTTATATTTATTACTTACATCAATTATACTCATCATTATACCCATACAAATAATAATGTGTTGAATAACAAACTTCACCACGACGTGGAGATGGTAATCCATACGTACACACGTACGGTGGCCTTGTCATTAATAAAATGTATAAAATAATGAATAAGATTGTTCCATATCTATAATAACATCGTATTATGTAGAAGGTATGTGATTTATTATTTTTGTATGGAAACAACAATGAAAAAATTAGTGGAAGAAGAAAAGAACATTGAAAGAGGTGATGGAATAATTACCTCTTCTTCAGGTTCATCATTTTGATTTGATCAAAAAGCCTCCATAGGTTGGCTTTATGATCAATGTAAGGCCTCTAGGTTTATGTGAGAGATGTTAGGAGGATATTTTTGTAGGTTTTGGTTGAACCAAATGGAAATGGAGTTGTGATTTTGAGAGAAGGAGAAGTACCCTTTCATAAAAGAGGTAAGGGTCACCTTATGAAAAGCTTAAAATATTAATTTATTATAAAATCATATTCAGATTATAATGTCTCCAAAATGATTCAATTAGAGGATAAGGTTGGTATGGGTCTAAAACCTCTAAACCAATAGGTTTTATTCATGTTCAGGTCACCATATTAACCGAATCTTTTATATTTAACTCTCAGTTAAATAGTTTAACTTTTACCATGTCCTCTTGTATTATTATAATAAATGGTTAATAAACATACTATAGAAGACAAGTGAACCAAAAGTTGTTCCTTAATGAAAAATTAATAATAATATAATACCTTTTTCTGAGCTCTAAATTTTTAGGAGTATAATATCAATTAATAAAAATGTATTTGTTTTAAAAATTCATTTATGTCAATTTTGACAGTATTTTTTATTTGGTTTTTTTGAACATCCTAAAAGAATGAATATATAGAAAAAAATTTATTGAATCAACCCTATAATTTCATATTAATCCAGAAAATTCGTGGATGTAATCAAAGGCCCGAATTTAAAGTTATTATGATATTTATAATATCCGTTATTTTAATATTTCATTGAAAAGTAATTAATGCTTCATCATTGTGTCATAAATAAAACTAACTATTTAATTTCTAAAAATTATAATTAAATTATGATTATGAAATAAATTTTGTTATATTTTAAATGAATATTTATATTATAATTTATCTTTTGTATAACCCTATATTAAAATTGGTTTAGCTAAGAAACATTGAATTTAACTCTTTTAAATCTTCTTTGAATAAAATAATAATAAATGACCTAATCTAATACAAGATGATCAAAAGGATAATATATCATTATAAATGATGGTTTTGGTTGAAATAAACTTATCCAATAGAATTATGACATGTGTTAAGGTAAGTATATTATCACTTTTTACCTTTAATTTCCATATTTACTTTTAAAAGTGGTAAATAAAAGTCAAATGTCACTATTCACCAAAATTTATTTTCATCTTATTGAACTACATTATTTTATTGATGTAATATTTTCTCTAATATTTTTTATATTCAATTCATAGTTGTGGTAAAATTATGTTTTATGCAAATTTGAAAATGTACCTAGAAGGTTGGTAAAAGAAGTTAAAAAGTTTAATAATTTTTTAATATATTTAATTTTATTATAAAATGACTCCAAATAATTTAATTGAACAAATATAGGTATTATATATCTATTTTTAATTAAAATAAATTTAATTAAAATATATAATTATTTAAATAAAAATTTGTTTTTAAAGAGTAACACACTATTTTACACTATTTATCAAAAGTTGAATGTTTCTAGAAAAATACCAAAACATCACCCAATGCTAATTTTGATATTAAAAATCAAAAAATGTAGAATATTTTACCAAATTCAAAACGTAAAAGTCAAATTAATTAAATATAAATAAATTCCCGTTGTGAAAACCAAAAAGCGGGTTTTTAAAAGGTAAAAACTATCAAAACATTGACATGTGATTATGTGAAATTTAAATGTGAAATAACTGATAATGACCTAAATTCAATTAAAATATAAAAACATAATCTAAATATACTTCTGAACTATTCAAATTCATAACTTAACAATATAAATTATTTCGATTAAAACAGTTTTTTTCAATTAAAATTTAGTATTTTTTTACTATTCATCAAAATATGAAAGTTATCAAAAAAATACCAGAAATATATCCAAAATAAATTTTTATGTACCGATTCTAATGATGAATTTTATTTAATTAAATTAAATACATCAAAGTGTCAAATATTGTTTTTAAAAATGCTTTTCCATTAAAAGGTGATAAAATAACATTTTTTATAAAATAATACTTTTATTTGAAAAAATTAATTTGTTCTTATATTATGTCTACGAAACACATAATATGGATTCTAAAATTTGAAGGAGTATATAAAATATGAAATTCAATTAATACTATTCATTACTACTTTTTGAACGGCTAGTTAGGTAAGTTGTGGTGCGCTCGAACTCGGAGTTGCGTGTAGCGCAAGCTATTGTATTACTTTAAAGAGAAAACATACTATAAAATCATGGAGTGTTAAAATTTCTCATTACCATATTTAATTGATTAAATTAATCAATATGAGTAATGTGTAAATTTAATGAATATTTCATGAATACTATTCTAGAGATGATGGGCTAATGACCACAAGGACTAGTGACTTCTTACCATGTTTATTTTTAACTCAAAACCAATTATCGAAAAAATGTCTCGAATGAACTCAAATATTTAACTAAATATTATAGAATAGCCATGAGTGATGAAATGGGAATAATAAACATGGAAGAGGTTCGAATTAAATTATATATTAACCTAAACATATTATTCATGAAGATAAATAGTGACAAAGATAAGCCAGAATCAAGGTAACAGACTTATTATCAATATCCATACATTAAGGCGTATTTTGATTTATACACGACCATGTTTTATATGGTTTATACTCAACCAATTTTAATATTAAAATGATTAAATGATTTTCAAAAGGAATATTTTTCAGTGAAGTGTTTTTCAAAAATGAAAAAAGGAATTTTTTTATAACATATAAAATGTGAACGACCTTTCAGCCGCCATAAACGATATTTGGTATTTGGTTTCATAGAATCCAAATTGTTTTTAAAATGAATTTTAAATAACATATTTTTTTAGTTATTTTGGTATAAATAATGGATTTGAGAATATATTGAATAATTCAATCTCTTTAAATGATGTCTTATGATTACAATGTTTAAATGTTATTGTATATTTATTCTATTCCATTTTAATGATTAAGTTATGTTTATCGGGCATTGATTATATATACAGGGGGTTCAGTGATAAACTGAGGGCAGTTGAGCTGTGAAAGCTCTCTAATTCATTGGGTATTATGATAGAGGGAAATGTTATGGTTTCTCCTTAGATATTTATGGAATATGTTGTGATCATTTTTTCAAATCTAACCATGAAGGTTACTCCCAATGTAGCTATGAAATCAACAATGAAATAATGATATGCATGCCTCAAGTTATATTTACTATTTATTACTTTTATGATTTATTCATAAATATTATTATTTAATAAGGTATGTCAATGTGACAATGTTTTATGAGTAAAAAGTATGATTTAATGGATTTGTATCTTTTCATGGAAAAATATTTTATTTATTTATTTTACATCCCTTACTATGCGTTTTTTTGCACATCCCATGTTATTGAACTGTCCTTCATCCGGTATAAAGAAGGGTAAGAGAAATCATGAATTTAAGATTATTTTTAACATGAAATTAAGTCATGTAATATTTACTGTGTGTTATTATTTTGAATAAAATTTAATAGATTATAAGTGTCTACATAATGATATTTGAGATGGTATGTATCAATAATGGACTAATTCATTAATACAATAAACCTGAAAAGATACTAGATGTGAATTAAAGTCTAAATATTGACGTATATTAATATTATGTATGGTTTTGAAGTTGGGGGCTTATATTTAGTATTATTGGTTGGTTAAGATAACATTAAGGGTTAGGATATTGTTAATAGAATATCCATAAATATATTTTAAATTATGTTAAAATTGAAATGATATAACATTTAAAGATTACCTTGTTGCTTATTATATGATATGTCAATATTCAGAATATTTTTCAGTAGAGGAAACATGGTATCTACAATTGGATGACATCAAGAGGAAAACACATATTAAACCAGAAACTAGAGATGGATGGAATATGAACTCAACATATTTTTTCAATAATAGAGTAGTTTACATTGAATATAAATGGTGAGGTATCTATGCACATGATCAGCCATATCAATCATAGAAAAACTTTTCAGAAGTGGAAAATTTCATGAGGAATCAACCCACATAATTTAGAGGATCATCTAATCATATTCTATCTGAAAGAAATATATAAACAGTGGAATATATTTTCAATGTCAGTGGTGTTCATGATATCAAAAGGATTGTATTATTGTTTACCATATTGATGGTGAAGATGATCAGTGGTGGTCAATTGTTAAATATATTAGGGACAATAAGGATATTGATGTTGTTGATTAGGTTGAATTCTAATGTATGATTCTTGACAAATATTTTCCTACGGATGATTTATGTAGAATGGAAAACAATTCATGGAATTGAGGACGGAGGATGACTCAGTGGTTTTTTATGAATCAAAATTCACTCAACTAGGAAGGTATGCTCCAAATTCCATATGGGATCTTGATCATAAAATAAATCATTTTTTCTCAAGATTAATGCTAATGATTCGAAGGGAATTAACATCTCGGGAGTTAAAAAGTTAGGAAAACCATGTTCGATGTTTAGAGAAGGAGGAAATGGAATTTTTTTAGGATTATATTTTCTTTGACCAAAAATATGATAAGAGGATTGGGTGCAATACTATAGGTAATAATTTATCAAAAAATATTTATGGTAAGAAACTAATGATTACTATTTGTAAAATTTGTGTTAAAAAAACACTGGGGAATTTCATTTGAATTGTCGTAAGTGCTTTTGATGTGGTAAAATTGGACATAAGGCTCGTAATTGCACTGAAAAATATCTGGGTATTGGAAAGAAAAAATCAGATTTATAGTCATAAAAATGTTTTATGTTTAATGAGAAGGGTCTTTATTCAAATGAGTGTCTGACAAATAACTCAAATAATGGAAAGTAGTCAGACAACAAGCAGAATGGGGTGGTGAAATCCATTAAAACTATATCACACGAAGTTTGTCAATCAAATGAAGTATCATTTACTACATTGTCTTTTTATTTAGATTATGAAAATGTGTTGTTTGATTCTTGTTTTACATGTTCTTTTATTTATGATAAAATTTCTAGTAAATTGGGAAATATATCTCAATAAATAATTCATGAATATGTTGTGAAAACACCTGGGAGATTTTTATTGAAAAAAATGAATTATAAGAGTCATTATATCCTTATATATTGAATGAATTTACATGAATTTTTTTTGTTCCTCTAGTATAATTTGATGTTATTTTGGGTAACGATCGGCATACCGTTTGTCATGTTAAGAATTAAATTAGTGGTCAAGAGGGTTCATTTAATAAAGGAATTCATATTCTATACAGGAATGAACCATTACTATTGATAAAATATCAGGAAGTAGATAAACTAGTAAATGATGGAAAGGAATGTTACCTTGCAAATTTTATTGAAAACAACATAAATACTCCGATTAATGATGAGCCAATTGTAAATGAGTATCATTATGTTTTTCCAGATGAGTTTCCTGGTATAATACTATATCCAAACGTATAAATATCTATTGAATTGGTACCAGATTCTAATAAAATGTCAAAACCCCCTAATCTAATGAGTCAAATTGATCTTTTAGAGTTAAAGAAACAATAGTAGAAATGATTAGATAAATGGATCATTTGACAAAGAACATCACCATGGGGTACTTATATATTATTTGTTAAAAATAAATATGGTTTAATGAGACATTGAATTGACTATTGAGCCTTGAATAATATCACTATTTTGAACAAGTATCATTTTCCTCATATAGTTGATTTTTTTATCAGCTCAAGGGAGCTCAATATATTTAAAATATTGAATTTTGGTTAGTGTACCCTTAGTTGAAGGTAATGAAAGTATAAATTCTAAAAAACTGGTTGTCATACTAGATATGGACACTATTAATTTTGTGTTATGACTTTTGGATTAACCAATGCACATGTTTTTTTTATGGCTCTTATGAATAAAAATCACTTTGAGTTCTTGGATAAGTTTGTGGTTGTTTTTATTGATGATATTTTCGTAATTATAATGTAAAGAGGAGAATGAATGTAATTTATTGGATGACTTACAAACCATAGAATAATATAAACTATATAGAAAATTTATCTTGTGTGAGATTAGGTTACAAAAAATTTCACTCCTTGGTCAAATTGTTTTTAATGATAAAATAACGGTTGATCTGGATAAAACAAAAATGATGAAGATTGTCCAAGTACCACAATTATAATGTAGAATAATATATATCTTGTTTTAGAAGGTTATTACAAGTGTTTTTTTGAATATTTTTCATGGTTATCTATCCCACATACTATGTAAACTCTAATATGTGTTATGTTCATCTGGAAAAAATAATGTCATGATTGTTTTTAGGAATTAAAGAGAAGATTTTGGAATGCTATATTTTTGGATTTGCCTTCCAAAAATGATGAATTTTTTATCTAGAGTGAATTCTAATTGAAATAAAATGGTTTTTTACTAATTAAAAATGATAAGGTTATTTCTTATGATTAACATAATTTAATAACTCATCAATTAAATTACCATACATGTACATGGAATTAGCAGCTTTCATTTTTTTAAAACATGGAGGCACTGTCTGTATGGAATTAAATGTGAAATATATACTGAAGATAATATTTTTAAGATTATATTTACATTGAATTAATTGAACATGAAGTTGAGAAGATGGCCAGAATTAATCAAGGATTATCATTGCACAATTCATTACCATCCAGAAAAAACAACCAAAGTGGTTGATTCATTAATTCAGAAAATTAATACTAAATTATCCATGTTACATTGGAAAATGATCCTTTGTTTCAGGATTTGATGAAATTTTGAATTGAATTTGTTGGTTCAAGAAATTCCATTGTTTTCTCATGTTTTAGTGAAAACCACTCTATATGTCATAATAAAGAAAGCCCATAAGGAATCAAATGAGTTGCAGGAAAAGGTGGAATTTGTTCAAAATTGTATGTTTCCTAAATTTAATATTGATAATGATTGTGTTCTGTGTATTTGAATGATATTATGTGTTCTTAGTGATTCTCAGTTAAAGAAAGGGTTGTTGTGTGAATCTCTTACTTCTCTATTATTTAATTTTATCCTGGAAGTACAATGATATACAAATATTGTCAGGATTATTACAGGTGGGATAGAATTAAAAGAGATATTGTTGGATTTACTATGATGTGTATTTCTTGTCAGTTGGTGGATGAAAAATTCAATTTTATGAAGGGGATTCTTTTTGCTTATCCAGAACTAGAGTGGAAATTGGAAATTTTATCCATGGACATCGTTGTAGGATTTTAGAATACATATCATGGTAATAATAGAATATGGGTTATTATTGATCAATTGGAAAAATATTTTAATTTTCCCCCTATTCGAGATACACAGTCTATATATCCACATTATCAAGTGTATATTATAGATATAGTAATATTGCATGGAGTGCCCCTCTCTACTGTATCAGATCGTGATCACAGGTTCAATTCTATCATTTAGAGAGTCCATTAGAATTTATTAGGAACAAAATTAAATTTCATTACTGCTTCTTCATCCTCAATCAAATGGGTATTCAGAACAATAAATTTATACAATAAAGTATATTCTATGTTCCTATTCAATGGATTACTATGGAAGTTGGGATCAACCTATTTCTATGGTTGAGTTTTCTAATAATATTAGTTTTCATTACAGTATAATGATTGCACCATTTGAAGCATTTTATGGATAGAGGTATCAGAATCAATATTTTTGGGATGAACTCGGTGAAAGGATGATGATGAGACTACAAATCACAGATGTGATGAAAGAAAAAGTTCAATCGATTTAAAATCACTTGAGGAAAGAACGGAGAAGGCAGAAAAGTTATGTGGATAACTAAAGGAAGGATATTTATTTAGTTCTGGGATCATGTCAATGCAAAAGCTTGTCCACATAAATGTATGAAGCATTTTCATAAAATGGGAAAGTTTAGTTTGCAGTTCATTGGACCCTGTGAAATCTTGTAGAAAGATAGATCAGTTTTCTACAATTTTGATTTTCCTCCACATTTATCCTAGGTACACAATGTTTTCAGGTTTAAATGTTGATAAATATTTTTTTGGATCCATCTCATCTTTTGAATCCATAGTTAGTTCAGTTGCATGAGAATCTTGAATAAGAGGAACAACCAATCATTATTCTTGACTATAGAGGGCATGTTTTGTCGAATAAGGTGATTCATTTGGAAAAAGTCTTGTTTAAAAACCATTTAGTTGAAGAGGAATCATGGAAATCTTAAAATGATATTAGGGAAAAATACCACCACTTATTTAATAAGTGAATAAAATTGTGAGGAAACAATTTCCAAAATGGGGAATGATATAACCTCCCAAATATTTATAGAATAATTTATTTTTTATCTATATATATATTTTTAGTTAATATTAATTTTAGTTTATATGGGACACTATGTATGATAATAACCATAAACAGAATAAGGGGTTTCTCGAAATCTTACATTACACACAACACTAATAAATATTGAAAATTTAAAAATTAATATTATTATCAATTAAATGGTTGATAACACCTAAAAATTATATTGGTGGGAATGAAATTAATTCACTATATTATTATTTTACAAATTTTTTTAAATGGTTTTACATTTATCCAATAAATTTTAGAGTCTTAAAATGGGAATTAATCAAATTTTAAGCATAAAATACTTTAATATTTTTAAAAGATAATTTTACCTCCATTTATTGGAGACCCATTTTTAAATCTATTTTTTCCAATTTAATATGATAAATTTTAATAAATAAACATATTATTTAAAATCATGACATGAAAAGTTACATTTGATAAATTTTGGGTAATTTTCTTCTAATGATCTTTTTTCATTGAATAGTGAAAAAACCCACATTTTATGTCAAAACTGCATATTCATCATATTTTTTTACATAGATAGCTTATCTATTTTAATGTTTTAAATGTGTATATGTCTTATTTTTAAATCATTTAATATAATTAGGGAGATTTTCAGTATCCTCACATTGAAATTATAAATACACACATGTCAATCATTTGATAGATTTTATTTCATAAAATCTCGCTTTCTGGTTCTGACAACATGAAATAATTTTGAATTAATTAATGAATCTTCAGTAATTTAAATTTGAAAAAAAATATTCAATATTTGGAATCATAAGGTATAGATTATGTAAATAGGTACCTTTTATTAATTGATATTATGAATAGTAACTTCCGTAATTATTTTTATTTACCAATGTTAAATGTTGAATTATGTAAATAAAGGTAAAAATAATATTACAAAAATATAAAACAATCCTATCACATGTATGAATTTAATTTTATGAGTTACGGGAGAGACAAATAATCATTAGACATAAATTTTGTCATTTTTGAGCCACATGGGTGAGAAAATGACATGTTATAATAATTAATTTAATGTAATGGGAAATAAAACATAAACATGTATCTTTTTACTAAAATAATTTTATGGTGGGGAAATAGAAGTGATATGTTCAGCTATAAATTTTAATATGAAGGATAAAACAATTTTACACATCTTTTTATTTTATTTATAATTTTTAGTGATTATATATTAATTTTAAATACGGCGTAATGATGATGCAGTGAATGCTTCATTAATAAAGGATTCAAATAAATGTTATTATTAATATAAAAATAAATATTATATGAGATAATTTATGATATATACAATTTTTATATATTAATATGACATGTGATAAGACTATTAGAAGGTTTTTTTTTAAATTTCTCTCGCTATTTATATTTTTTTGTAAATTCAATAACGTGAATAGTGTAAAATTTTACATAATTGTTGTTTTATAAAAATAATAATTTATAATATTATAGAAAAAAACATAAAAATATTTTAGAATCATAAAGTGATTATGATATGGACTAAAATTTTATTAATTATAAAATTATTCGAAATTTACCCCATATAATTTAAATTAATAGTATCATAACAATTAAACTATTTTTACTACTTCTAAAATAAACCAAAATTAAGGGTAAACTGAAAATATACAGTTTCAAATAAAATCAATACATTTCTAAAAGGTATTGAATTAGAGGTATTATATTTATCCACATATTTTATTTTACATTTCTCATGTTCGGTCCACTTGGTTTATAAAAATAATTTATATTAATTTCATACATTAATATTATCCATGGGTGCACCTCCCCTCTCCTATAAGAAGGAACCCATCTCTCACTATTACTCACACATTCAAATCCATTTAGTTCATCTTATATCTGTACAATACTCTTCCTATAATGTCACACAACATCCTTGAAGCTATATTTTAGGAATAACACCCTTCATGGAGGTGTTTAGGTGTTTTTCAATGTCGATCAACTGAAGAAGAGGTATTGTGTCAGTTATGTGTCTCAATTTTGTTTCTTCTTACACTTCCTAAAATATCATATAACCATTATATGATAATAAATATAGTATCATCATTATATTTAGATGTAATTATGTTAATATCATCCACTAAATCCCTCAATACATCAATCAAATGGGCATTGAATTAATCGTTCAAACGTACGTGTGAATTATTAACTCCAAGAACCGATATAATTAATTTTCCATCAGAATATTTTATGATTATTTATAACGATGGAATTAATCTTCATAGGTGATATTATGGACATATTAATAATTTTAGGATAATTATATATAAATTACATTACTACTTCCATGTGCATAAAAAAGATAATGCCCTTCGTGTGTACGTCTAAACTATGATTTCAACGAAGTGGTGTGACTCGTTTTTATACATTATATAACATGTATGAAATATATAAGTACATATAAATTATTATTATTATATTAGTAATATCACAATCATTATCAAATGTTTAAATTATAGTTACCTTATTTCTATAATGATCAATGAAAAATGGAAACGTTACACATGCATACGTACGACCTACCATCTCTATGATTATAACGTTGTTCATTTTTCATAAATATATTTAATGGTTTAAATTAAACAATATTAGTTATAGGTAAATTTAATTAGTATTTCATGAATACAATTTTTGAGATGATGGACTTATGACCACATGGACTAGTGACCTCAAACCTTGTTCATTTTTGACTAAATAACTGATGATCGACAAAACGTTTGAGATGAACTCAAATAATTAACTAATTATTATGACATGGTTACATGTGATGTAATGAGAATAATAAAAATGATAAATGATTGGAATAAAGTATATATTAAACTATGTTTGTTAATTAGAATGATATAGAGCAAATAAGACATTTTAGACTAAAGGTAAGGGACTTCATCTCAATCTACATTCATTGAGGCATATTTTGATTTATACTCATCATTATTTTATAAGGTGTATAATCAACTAATTGTACATTTAAACTAATCCAATAGTTTTCAAAAGTAATAATTTCTATGAAGTATTTTACTAAATGAAAAAAGGAATGCTTTTTAACGTATCAGGTTACAACGACCTTTCTACCGACGTAACCATTGATTGGTATTTTGTTTCCTATAAAATCCATGATTTTTTTTAAAATAAAATATAAATAAAATATTCATTTTTAGGTATTTTGGTATTGTAATTGGTCTTAATATTGTATCTAATATGTCAATATCGTGAAATGATGTCTTATGATCGGAATGTGGAAATTTTATTTTTCCTTTATGATTTTTCATGTGTTAATTATAATGTTATGGTTCTTCAGCATTGAATATTGATACCAGTGGTTTCATGGTAAACTGAGGTAAGGAGAAGCCCATGATAGATCTACAATGCGATGTGTAACTTGATGGACGTAAACGTTAAGGACTCTGCAAATATATTTATGGAATATACAATTATTGGATTTTTAAATTTAACTATGAAGGTTACTCTATATGTAGCTTTGAAAGCTAAAATGTAAGTGTGTTAGGGATGTAATAAGTTATCTTTATGATTTAGGATTTCAATGAGCTATTCATAATTATTTCTATTTTACAAGGTATGTTAATGAGATAATTTTTTATTAGTGAAAAGTATGATTTCAATGATTTGTATGTATTTACAGTTTAACGTTTTATTTAATTATTTTACATCCGTTATTGAGATTTATATATTATTACCATGTTTTTAAATGTTTTTAGTAGGTTATAAGGATGGGTAAGAGAATAGAAGATATCAAGAAAGTTTTAATCAAGAAAATAATTCTTGTTTTATTTATGGAATTTTATTATTGTGAAAAAAAATTTATAGAGTAGATGTGTCTACTTTGTAATATTGGAGATGTAATTTATTAATAATGTACTAATTATTTAAAACTATTAAGCTTAAATGAAATTATATGTGAATTATAGATAAAATATTAAATTATATCAAGAAAATTTAATGTTTTCTCTATTGGGACTTATACTGGTTTTTTTGTCATGTTTGGATTCCTTGATGTGCACCATTAGTGTGAGTTGTGTATTTTGTAAATGATGGGAAGGAAATTTTTTAAAAAGAATTTGGATTATGATATAATTTGAAAGGGGATTGGCCCATGGAAATGGTTGTATTATTTTTCTATTTTTCATATAGTGTTTCTAAATGGGATTCATGATTTGTAAAATTGGTGAGAAAGGTATTTTCAAATGGGTTTGGTGTGTATGAATTGGAAAAAGTATTTTATTATGAAAAATAATTATTTCCATTTGATTTATTTCAAAAGAATTTATTTCATTGGGATCATATGATTCATGAAATGTGTATTAGATAGTAATTATTTTCATGATAAGTGAAAAGGTAATCTAGTACAAAGGGAATACCAAGAATATTATTGGGTGAACTATAACTAGTACACTTGTTGATGCATAAGTGGATGAGGATCGAATTCATCTAGAAGGATTGACAACTACAAAACTAACTGACTATGTGATATGATCAAGGAGCACTGGTCCTTGGGATACAGTTCCATACATTAGCTCATCATTGATAAAACTACTGGTATTGTCTTATGATATTGATACCATAGGAATTGGGATAAGATTACATCCAATATATCATTTATGAGAACGATGTTTGTAGATTCGTGGAGGTTTTTGTTCATAGGGGTATGATGTTTCCAGAGTCCAATTAGATAAATTTATCTATAGGGTTTACCATGGTTCTATCTTATCACATGATGCTTATGGGATGTGGTGATCAGTTTCATTATATAATAGACCTTTGTTACATTTTTATTTCATATAAACTTATATATGAAAATGATTTTTCATAAATAGTATTTCCTGATAAATATTTCATTAATTTTTTCACTTTAATTGATTCAGATATTCATATTTAAATATAAAGGTTGATTTTTCTTCTATTATTCTAGAAAAAAATCATTTCTATTGGTTGGTGTCCTTCTGGGATGTTTTTCACATACTACATGTAACATTTGGTTTATGTAGAATTTATTATCTATGACTTAGGTAAAGGAATGATTTATTTGGGTGGTGATGGTTGATCCAGTTTCTATTGTTCCACATATTACATGTGTTGATGGTGGTGTCATGAGAGTTATGACCCACTTGTTTTATGGAGGACTTGTGGGAGTTTTTTGGACCCCATTTTATTGTAATACGTCTATTTTGGTTAATACTGTAAAAATTAGAATATAAAAATTATGGTACCTTGTTTTGTTTTTGTTATCAGTTATTGTGTTTCTTGTAATTTTTTTCTGAACGTATAAATTAGTGAAATCATTCTTAAATTTTATTATTTGTACTCAATTACAATTTTCTATCATGTAGGGATCATGAATTTTAATTAGTACATTCCACGGTTTAGGAAAGGTGTCTGGTTGGATTCCATTCAGTTTGGTTCTTCACAAGGTGGATTGGGGATGACTGACCAATATATATATATATATGCATATTTTCTTGAGTTATTATCATCTCATTTGTGATAATGAATATATAGGATAAAATTTATGAAAATTTGGATGTTATATATCCCTTACAATATTAATGAGAATTAATTGTTAACCATATATTCATGTATGTAATTGATTTTGGGATATTGGTGGTGTTTTTGTGGTGCTAGAGGATCACATCCTCAAATCATGTGTGGTGTTTATAATTTTATTAATTCCATATACCACTAGTTATTCATTATAATTGTAATATATCCATAGTAGACCTATACTTAGAGGATAATGGACCATTTGGACATTGGGTGGACAAAGTCATTTGAATGGGTACCAAATTGTTGACAAGAACGAAATAGATGATGGTTCAGTTCTCAATCTGTAACTTAGATATTTTAAGAAATTAATTAATTTAATTAGTTTACTAAAACATTTTTTTCCTATTTAAACCCTAAACACATTTCAAATTTTGCTTTTTATATTCCCTCTAGCTGTTTTTCATATTCACTTATTCCATAAGAGTTTCATTTCCCTTCATTCTTATCCATATCCATGATTGTATCATCATATGAGTTCATAATGGTTATGTTTAACTCTATTCATGATTTAAACCACATTTTTTATATATTTTTAATAATATTGGTCCATTTATTTCTAAATTTAGAGTTTATTATAGGTATTTAAATTTATACTCTTTTATAATTAATTAACAAAGGATATAGTGTATGGAGGTCTATACTAATCATAGGTATGAGGCCATTATTTTACTATTGGTTTTTAAAACATTAATATGAATCTTATTAAATAATGGAGATACCATTTTTATGAATATTCAATAGAATTGTATTTTATTTTATCACTTCATTTCACTCGTCAAATTAGTTCTTATGTACCCGTGGGTAGTCTTATGATTGGTGTGTATCATCAGGAAGGTTATTTATGACGATCCACCGTAATAAATTACCACCCAATTGTGATTTAGAGACCATGATATTTTTCTATATGTATATAATGAATTAATGAACCATTTATGGTGACCTAAAGTGATACATGAAAAATTTGAGAATAGATATAGGTCATTATAATGATAAATTATCCTTGAAACAAGAATTTATCATAATAGTTTCCTTGTGAACTAGACCATTATTTGATAAATAGTTTACGAATATTTAATTATTTTATTATAGATGATTAATTTTTCACCCATTATGGTTTATTATTGATAATTCATTAACATAAAGGACATAATTAATGATATATTTTTTCTTTTCTATTTTCATGAATTCAAGATAAATCATTCAACTATGAAATTTGGTTATTTATGGGATAGATAGACTGATCGATTTTTAAAGAATATGTTTTCAAGGGCCTCATCAACTTTTTTAATTTTATTGAAGGTATATTTTCCATAAAAAAGTTTAATTGATGATAAATAACCCCCAATATTGGTGATCATGGTGTCTCATCAACATAGGGTGGCATTGATTGTGCATATTCCACTTTATTAACTGGTTCAGTGGGGTATCATCCCACAAAATAATGTATGATTGAGAAAATTCACTCACCTCAGTGTTAAATACTATTTTATTACTTAATAATCACGAAATTTATAAATTTTAACCTTTGTTTTCATAGTCATAATTAAATAACTAAGATCATTTGGATGCTATTTTTTTCAATCATGATTAAAGGGGGTAGATATCTAATTCACTAATAAAATTTAATAGTGATATATCATCCACTAGGGTTATGTAGTGTTGATAACACATTCACTAATTTTAAAAAATGTTGATTTATTGTTCACTAAATAATTTTAAATATGGTGAAAACATTTCCTTTATGACTTATCAAACGAGTAGCGATGGATCAATTGCATTGTAACTATGTTCATTTAATAAGTGTGTTTTCCCTTACCATCACTTATCGAGTTAGGTATAATCACTTGTGATTTTAATGGACAAAATTTCATATAGTGACAGCTAATTTGCATATTTTTTCCAATTACATTTTATATTTATAATGAAATTGTATTTATTTGACTTGTTAATGGACAATGTTGGTGTAGGTCAACTAATTTATACTTATACCCTGCTTGGGTGATCTAATACCTATGTGGAATTCATAGATATGGAATAGAGAACAGATGGGAAACTATGATTGATTGGTGTGGAAGGATGATTTTGTGTGCATGTGAGACAGGTCCTTGGAATATGAGAAATGTTTTGATATAATCTTCTATATATTTTTTTCATTTTGAATGTCCTTATAATTATTGGCTCATAAGAGAACCCACTGGTTAAGGAATGTTATCTGTGAAATTATAGTATATCCATTTTTTAGAATACACTATTATTTAAACAGGGTAGGACCAATGATGTATTGTCCATATATTATGTGTCTTTATCACAATTATTGTTGATTATTTTGTTATGACTTATTTTTATCTAAAACAATGGGTATTGTCTCACCACATATCTCATATTAACTACTGTCAATAGTTAGAATCATCTGACATATGGAGGAACAATTTATGTATATATCACATTGGTTTAGTAATAGTGGGAGTGATTCTACATGTTGATGTTACTAATATATAGGATTGATTCATAAAATAATGAGTGTATATATAACATTTAATTATGATATATAGAAATTTGGGTCTCTAATTATATAAAATTAATATGATATTTCAAATATTTTAAATTTTTATTATATGTTTAAGAATTCTTGTGGGTAATTTGAGTAATAAAAACATCTGATATATCTAACTAATTTATTGAATAAAAAATATAGGGTCCTATGTATTATTTGATAATGTAGATCAAATTTGAGTTTTACAGGATAACTGCATCAAAAAAGTAATTTTCCATGATAAAATATCACAACAATAAAAAAATAAAATGCATAAAAAGATTTTCATCTTATGTAAATTGAATAGGTAAATCAGGTAGTATTAACATATTATTCCAATAAGGGTATTTTGGATGAACCATTTAATAATTTTTTTTCAAAATAATATAAATATTATATTATAGTTAAACAAAATGGTAGTTTATATTGAATATTGATCATGTCTTAGTAATGTGACTCCCTTGAAAAAAAATCATTTAAGTACTAATCATAAATATCATTACTATATTCTATAATTGAAATTAACTAACATTAACCTTGTATACAATCAATAATTTTAGCATCACGCATAAATATTGCGAATTAAACATTTTAATGAATAATTGGGCTTTGATATTTAGTTACATAGGAATCATTTTAACTAATAAGGTCTATTACCTTCCCATGTCACGGAAATTTATTCACCAAAAATCATTATCAATAATGAATCTATAACATATCCGATAAATTCATCACATATAATATCATGTTATACAAATAATTTTTTACCCAATTTTTATTACCTGGGGAAATAAAAACATAATAGGGGTTCAGAATGTACTTTTAATATTGGTAAACATTAGTGATAAAAATAAATGATAATATTTGAACATAAGATCATCACAAATAGTATTTATTTAATAGATTATAAAACATAATGTAATGATCAAAATAATCTATAAAAATTATCTATCGATAGATGAAATATTAATAAATAAAAGATTTGGTAAATATCAATATTTCATTAATGTTGAAATGAATAAATACATAGATACAATTCCATTCCCTAATCCAATACATCATGATTTTATACATCATGATCCTACCATCAAGGCCCTAGGTTTGAAAAATATTTTCTCTATGATGGATTAAAAAAATACCCAATCATGTTTGTCTCATGAGATGTATAAATGCACTGTGGACTAATCTATATATGGAACCACCCATCACATGTTAAGACCAATTTATTAATTATATAATTATATGAAAAAATACAACAATACATAAGTATCATACTTGGGAATCCAAAAACGCTCATATTGATATCTCATGTCCATGGATTTTCAATACTGCTCAGATAAAAAATGTTAATAGCTTTCTATGTAAGCATTCGGCAAAATAACACAATATAGATTACTTGAATGTGATTATATGATTAAATTTCATATAAAAAATGGAATATATATCTATGAAACCACCCCAAAAATAGATATTGTATACAGAAAACATTGTTTTGTTAGGTCTACAATATCACTAATCAATGAATATATAGAATCCAGGTGAACACCCCTTAATCAATAGAACTAAATATAGATTCATCTAAATAAATAGTATTTTAAGAATAAATATTATTATAAAACAGTATTATTTTGAATGACTAGTGTAGTGATGAATCCTTTCTATTTAGGAGATTTGATTTAAATAATTTTAAACAGTAATAATGATTGTAAGAAATGATATTTGAAATTTTTAGGCATTGAAAATGATATTTAAAAAATCATAAATAATATATATCCATCGAAGTGGTGGATTCATGAATGAAATGAAGGTACAAGGTTGATTTCTATATAATCTTAAAATAATGGCCCTATGGGGAAAATGAACTTGATAAAAGACAGGTAAACCCTAATGAATAACAAGATGAAAAAAATTTATTTGAATTTTTTATCGAAATTTCTAAAAATTCCATATATAGATTACCATTAACATGAAATCTCAATTTTAAAAAGCGATTTATGTAAAAATCATCTTGGTATTTGTAATAAATGGATTATACGATCATGAGAGGGATATCATAATATTTATTTTAAAAAATTATTAAATTTAAAATACTATAATATAATATATAGATTGGGAAGATAAAATAAAAAATTAAATAAATTATGGTTGAAAATATAAACCGCATCTTATAGAGTATGACATAAGAAAAATAAACCCTTACAACCATAGTAACATTTGAATAAAAAATTCCAGAATGATATTTTTTAAAACTAAAAAATACCTATCATTAATAAATTATTTTTAATGATATAAAATATTATAGGGGATACACAGACACTATTATATGGGAATAGGTGTATATTAAAAAATATTATTGAAGGGGTGAAATTAGATATAAGAAACTCTTATAACATGAGTATCATGTTAATAAAATCCTTTAAATGAAAATGATCGTTAAATAGACCATGTAATACCATGAAATATTATTCATGATATAATATAATAATTATGTAGTATATACACCACATTTAATAAAATAGGTTTAGAATAAGAAGAAATTCAAAAAAATAATTTAAATAAATAAATCTATTTATATTTATAGAATTAATGTGGAACAAAATATTCAATAAAGGGTTAATAATTATGAATTTATCAAAATCAATATGAATGGAGAAAATTAAATAAAAATTAATTGATACTAATAATACATCAAACATGGAATAATAGAGTTTAATAAAAATTGTTTTAACATAATGGAAGAAAATTTTGTATGAAAAAACATTACAACTGTAGAAACATTCAAGTCAAAACCAATTGAAGTATATGATTTCAAATGATAAAATAACTTGAATGATTATGAGAGAATAATTATACAAAATATTAAATGTGTTGTTGTTAAAACATTCAATAACTAATATGGTGTATTATAAAAAATATTTCACACTGCGATAAATTTTTTGATATATTCCCTTATATCGATTCTTTATTTCCTTGAATGTACCTAAATCATCTGTATAACAATAATAAAAAAAGAAAAATATATCAAATCCAATTTCATATCTATAACATTTTAAAATATTCATTTTAAATATTTATATGTATATAATTTAGTTAGTTTGAATCTATTATAAATTTCATGTTGTAGTAGTCTTGATTGTTTTGAAATTACATCATTGTATTGGTGTTGTTCTTTATTCAGCATAAAAGATAAATCATTAATTGATAATAAATGGAACATGGATTTTTTCTTCATGATATTTTTAAAATTTACAATATTATTTTGTTAGAGGTTTAATCATAGTAAGTGCAGTAGAAATTGGAGTTATATATATTTTTTAGATCTCAAACTAACGAATGATGGTGTCTTAATTAAGATTTTTTGTATTACTATTACATTCAAAAAATAGAAATTAATTATTTAATTATTTATGTAAAATACTATTTTGATAATATGTTCTCATAATCATTAATTATTGTATTTTATAGTATTGTTGTAGTAGGTTAATACACTACCGAAATATTAACATTCCAATACTAGTGGATGGTTATGTTTTTGAATGTGTATTCATTTTAAATATTATAATTATTACAAAATAAAAATGATAAATTTTAGATAAATAAAATTCGGTGAATCATATAATAATATTATTATATAAGTAATAGGAAACTATTTAAAAATGAGATATGATACTTTATGGAGGTCGAAGCCCAAAAAACAAAAATTTGTAATGGCCCATACCTCTCTGGTCCATTCCCTTGTGAAAATATGGTGTATGAGGTGTTTTGGGAGGTCAAGGTGACTTATCCTCCACACTTCTCCAAATTTCTAGTTATATGAATAGTACACCGGTAGCCTTCGGTGAATATTTCCATCAGTATCCTTCGGTGATCTGTGCAATGTTAACCAAAGATGAACAGTGTATCAGTAGCCTTAGGTGAACAGTGTCATCAGTAGCCTTAGGTGAACAGTGCTATGGTAAACATATGTGAACAATAAAATGTTAACCACAGGTGAATAGTGCAATAGTAGGCTTATGTGAATAGTGTAATCAGTAGGCCTATGTGAACAGTGAAATAGTAAACTTCTGTGAACAGTACATCAGTAGCTTTAGGTGAACAATGTAATCAGTAGACATAAGTGAATTGTGAAATGGTAACCTTAGGTGAATAGTGCATCGGTATCCTTAGGTGAATAGTGTCATCAATTTCATTAAGTGAATAGTTCAATGTTATCCTTAGGTGAACAGTACAACGGTAACCTTAGGTCAACAACAAAATGGTAGCCTTATGTAAACAGTGTCATCGGTAGGCTTATGTGAACAGTGCAATGATATCCTTCTATGAACAATGCAACGGTAACCTTATGTGAATAGTGTAATGGTAGCCCTATGTGAATAGTGTCATTGGTAAGATTATGTGAACAGTGCCACAATAACCTTCTATGAACATTGCAATGGTGACCTTATGTGTACAACGTCATCTGTAGACTTATGTGAGCAGTGGCAGCGGTGAGGTCCAGCGATAACCTCTCTTTCCTTTTCCAAATATTGAGTTCAGGACCATGGTTTCTAGAACAGTGAGGTTCCAACGGTGAAATCTTTCCCTTACCAAATTCTGAGTTCATGAATAGTGTTTCATGAATGGTAGGGAGTGCAATGTTTCCCGAACGGTTGGGTGTACAATGTTTTTAGAATGGTAGGGTGGATAGTTTTTAGATAATGGTAGGTTGTATAGTGTTTCCAAAATGTTGGGGTGTACAGTGTTTTCAGAACTTTAGGGTTTACAAGTTTCCAGAATGGTTGGATGTACAATGTTTCTAGAACGGTAAGATTCCAACTGCCCCAACTCTGTCCTTTTCCAAATTTCTTGTTCATGAACATTGTTTCCATCTTCCTAGTGTTTCACCTCTTTGATGTTTCCTTTGACTTAAATGCATTTCAAGCATTTTTTTATAGACTATAAGTCTGATACAAAGGACATAATTCCTATTTTAATTTTTTCTAAAGATCAAGATGGATTTACTTGCTATAATCGCGTGGTCTATTGTGATCTATGTTTAATGTAAAATCCAGCGCATATTAAACCGGTGCTCCATTAAATCTTTTATAAAGGAAATATATATTCTTCTCTAGTTCTTCCTCCCTATTCATAGGAGTGAGACAATCAATAATTCCATTACTTCCCAATGGAGTTATGTGATCAATCGTTCCTCCATAGATTAGTTCCCTTCTTTTTTGATGCTAGCAATCAGTATAGATCAATCTTAGATAAAAGGTATGATATATCGTCATTATTTTTGTGATCATATCCATCTATATATTCTTCACCTTTTATGGAATGGTATCTCCATGTGCCTTATAGAATTTTATTTGGTGTTGACTAGTGTGGTGGGGTCTTCGAATCCTCGAGTGGATATAGTTGTCACGAGGGGAGGAGATCATAAGCTGTTGTGTGGCACGTTCTCATATAATTAATGTTAAGAACCATTTGAGGTAGGGGATGCATTTCTTTTCTTTTTCATTTACATAAAATTGTAGATTTAGAATGTTTTATACCACTTGGTCAAAATTTAAATGACATATTAAAAATTTTAACCAGATAAATAAATTGATATCCATTGTATGTTATTGCCTCTTGTTTTACTAGATAGAGTTATATATATTCCTTCCGTGTTTATCTTTTCATTATTGATGGAAATTGGTAATGAACATAAAGCCAAAATTAATTGACAATTGTTTGGCTAAAGATAAAAAGGAACATGAATTAATATGATGGTTGTTGTTGTAATTTTAGGTAGTAATCATGTTTAATTATTTTTGATAGATTACAGGTTAGGTTTCGTAAATTTGGAATTTATGAATAATAAATAGGTAAATCCAAGATGGATTATAGAACTAATTTTTTGATAAAAGATAATTCTGTGTAGGGGTTTGTGTTACCCTTTTTGTTGTTTAATGGCCTAAATGCCTATTGATATGATGGTTGTTTTCCTACTTCTTGTGTTCGGATTTTAGCCAGGATGGCTGTTGTGATATGTGTGGGTAGGGAGTCCTACTGGTTGTGGGAGCAGTTGTCTCCTAGTGTGACACCCTGACCCTAGTTACCTAGAGTCAGTTCATTGTTACAAAATATTGGCATGATCACAAGGGATAATATCCTAAAAGACTGATTAGTTTAGTATCCTTATAATGAATATACATACATAAGTTCAACATTAAAACATGAAAAGAAATAAAACACTAATTTATTCCATTAGAAACATCGCAACCTCCATGATTATTCTTGAAAATCACTCATAACTAATATCATCATATCTACGGAAAATGAGACATAAGAATAGGGTGAGCTCAATCACTTAGTAAGGGTAACCAATACAGTGGAAGATAACATAATCATTAGGCATGGTGAATAATTGAAAACACATTCCTTTTAAAATAAAAAAATTTAAAACATTATTGCAGAAATATGAGCTGAGTAAATGATTACATAATAAAACAAAGTCTTTTGTATCTTAATAGTCTAATAACCACATGAACCATAAATATTATTTTCATAATGAGAGAATGTATAATGTCAAACATTCCGAAACATCTTGTCAATGCCTCTTACAAGACTTCCAAAAATGATTTAGGCCTCACCCAAAACCATATATCATATTGGCAAAGACCTCTGCCAATTCTACATCTAATTGTATAATGATACCTACCGATGCATCAAGGAGCTATAGAGGGCTCCTCCCGTAACATACTAAGTCCAAAACATTCCTCATATGAAAAGGTTGAAATATAACATAATCATTGATATTAAAACTAGCTTATGAAATGTCAATAATTTAACCATAAACCATAAATGGTATAACCATAACATATCCAAATTCAAATATATCACAAAACCTTCAATACAATATGGAATAATTGTATCAACTTCAAATAAATTTAATATCCGTCAAAGGATATAGACATTGATGAAAATGATTTGTAATACTCTTTGAGAGAAATAAAACTTTTTCCTGAAAACATTAATGTATCAAAATTTTGAAAGGAAGACATTTGAATATATTTTTGAATTAGAGTTTCTCTTACCAATTTGAAACGTTTGAATGAAATTAATATTTTAAAATAATAATTTCCATATAAATAAATATTTAAACCCATTTTGAATATATGGACATTAATGAGAATCATTTAGAAGAATAGATCATTAAAACATTTAAATTGATGTTTTAGTAAAATTTTACCTTATAAATAATAGCTTTGAAATCTATTATATGAAACATGGACAAGGATAATAAATATAAACCAGCAGATACTCACGTATTACCAACCTCAGATAATAAAGTGATTGTGAAATTAACCCTTACCTCATGTCTGACTTGGCCCGATAATTCTTTAATAACTTGAATAATAAAATATTGTTAATTTATATGTGATTAATAACCTTTTTTAAATTTTTTATTCCCTTTATATCAATTATTAGTACTTTATAAACATTTTGAAATCATTTAAGTTAAAAACGGTCGTTTTGTTGATATTTGGTACTTGATTAAAAATTAAACTGCATATAATTACATGATGTCCATGTGGTCAAAAGTAATTTATATCCAGAATGGTATTCATGATTTAGATATCATATATATCATATATATCTAGTATATATATTTACATACAATAATACATAAAATATAGAGATAAAAAATGAAATGCATCGTTCATGAAGATGATAAGCCGTACGTACACATGAACGCTATTTTAATTTCTAGTTGGTATTTTAATTGGAATTAAAACATAATGATTAATAGGAATATTTTAATTTTAGCATAATATCATATATAATATAATTAACTCCAATGATTATGTGTCCAACATAAGGTATTAATAAATTCATATCACATTGAGGGGGCGGTAGTCGCACTTCATAAAATGAAATTATCTCGGTTAACCATAATGGAAACCATAAAGGTATGCTATAAATGGAAAATAAAAAAGCATAAATAAAACATAAATACAATATATATCATATATAAATACAGTTCCATCTTTGTGGCCACCATGATAGGCGGTAGGAGATTATTGAACAACCACCGTTTCTTGAGGCGTTAGTTTGTCATCCACATAAATAGTGTGTTCATTATATATTAGATGGAGGTGCATGTAAGTGTAGTTTTATTCAATATCAAAGAAATGTCAAAGTATATTTAGGATACTGGTTTTGTTATAAACAAAATTAATAAAAAGATTTTAGGGGTTGGAGATGTAAAATAAAATAAAAGAAGTTAAGGGAAATAATTAACTTTAATTTGGGTAACTCCCTTTGGATTGAACCAAATGGACTTCTTAAATTGACTTCTACCTAAGGTAAGACTTCTATGTGGAAGAGGGGGCTCTTGAGATCTTATTTGGTCAGGGTTTGGTCAATCCAAGGGGCTTTATAGGTGTGAGAAATGGGTTAGAAGTGGTGTCCTTTTATAAGGGAGAGGAGGGGATCTTTAGGAATGTTTGAAGATGTTATTTTGTTATAAAAATATATTTGGATTAAAAATGTCCAACACTCATTAAAATATAATTTATGATGACTCATGTTCAATATAATGTCATCCAATAATAATTGGACAGGTTTTGGATATTTTTTTAATACTAATTAGCTTATTTATTTAAATATTTTATTAATGTGGTAAATACTTGATCATTATTGTGTAATAAATAATTTAATTTATTTAATGTATACATTTTTTGAAAAAATACCTTAATTTAAGATAAAAAATTAGCTTTCAAAGGAATATGTATAGTCGAAGATATGACTTAGATAACCTTATGTAATAAATGATATACTAAAAGATATTTGTTAATGTGATTTTTGTCATTACTTAATATTAGTTAAAATAAATTGTCATTATCACTATTAAGCTGCTCCATGGTGTCCCAAAATCAACCCAAGGATTTTAATGGTCAGCCATGACACATTCAATAAGGTTAAAACCAGTGTTAAGGTAATTTTGTATTATTATAATATTTGTTTTACCTTGAATTACCCTATTTTCTATTAACCGTGGTAAATAAAAGTCAAAAGTTACTATTCACAAAAAATTATTTTCATCTTATTGAACCAAATTTTACATAATAATAACAACCATGTATGTTTTAATTTCGAATTTCAATTCACAGAAGCGGTAAAATTTCATCTGAATGAAAATTTTATTTTTTTAACTACTACTAAGTGGATTTACTATTCATCAAAAGTTGAAAATTTTCAAAAAAATACCAAAAATTCAGAATAAACAATATTTTATATTCCGAATTCAAAAATGATGACTATATTATACAATTCAAAACATTTATGTTTCATTAATTAATCTGAAATTAATTCACAATGTTAAAACAATAGCTTGTTTTTTAAGATACAATAACAATCAAAATATTGACAGTTGTTTATATAAAATTTCAAAGTGAAATTACTTCCAACGACCAACATTGGATTAAATGGTAAAAATATAATCTAATTATACATCCAAACTATTCCAATTTATAATTGAACACTATAAATTATATTGACTAAAATGTTTTTTTCAATTAATATTTTGTATTTTTCACTATTCACCAAAATATGAAAGTTATCGAAAAAACACCATAAATTTATCAAAAGTTAATTTTTATGTCCCGATTCAAAATAAGACACTAATTTTGTCAAATTGAATATATAAAATTTTCAAATATTGGAATTAAAAAGGGTTCACCATTAAAATGTGATAATGTGGCATTTTTTTTAAAAATACTTCTTTTTTCTAAAAAAAAATAATTTGTCCTTATATTATTTTTAAGAAACACAAAATATGAATGTTAAAATTATATAGGATATATATAAAATTAAAAATGTTGTTTTTATTATTCATAACTTCTTTTTAAACAACTAGTTTTATAGGTGGTGGTGTGCTTTAACATGGTGTTGCATACATCACACGCTATTGAATATTTTATAGAGAAATTTACTATAGAAGCTCGGGGTGTTACATTCTTCCCACATTAAATAAATTTCATCATCACAATTTGAAATTTCATCCAAAAAATACAACGTTAAAAATAGTAAATACCTTTGTGGAAAACCAACATCGGATATAGGGCTAATAATAATTAGTCTTAATAAGAGGGAAGTAGAAAATGAAAATGTCACCACCAATTAGTGATGTAGATTAGAAGATCATTAGTGGAAATTAGAGACAAATAATTGGATGATAAAAGTAAATATTTATATGGTGTTATTGAGGACATCAATCACAAACATGTGTAAAATTTAGGGCCTCAAATCCATCAATATATGATGATTTCAAATATCATCGGTTTAACAAAACTAAGGCATTATGATAACACATTTTTTGTTTTAAGATCCCTTATTTAATGTTTAAGAATTAAATTAATCATAGAGTAAGAGAGATAGAAAAAAATACTTGACAAGTATAGTTACATCCTTTAACAAATTTATACCAGAAACATATCTTTCACTCCAAAAGATAATAGAACTCAAAAATATTTTATTTATCCTAATGGTATAACGATACAAACATATACCATAAATATAACTAATTTATATTAACTAAGGACTTCCTGTATGCTAGTGGTAGGTCATAAAGCCTTGTCACACATTGGTTGTTGGTTCGATTCATGCATCTATGTCTGAAATGAAGGTTTATCACCCGACCTGCAGGTTGTCCTTTTTCAAAAACTATAGTATTATAATATTCCAAAAATATTCTTAAGAAACACTATACAAATTTCAAATTATTCCATTCCAACCTATATAGCAATCCAAAATACTTTTGTCCAAAATCTCTCTAAAAGATCTCTAAATTCCAAAATCAATTGTAACATCAGATTCCCCGGACAATATAAATATTCTATTAATGTAACAGACTAAAAATATGATTATCATTGTCATATTAAAACCTTAATAAAAACAAAAACTACCACATCACAATCTATATATAAATCACATTCTTATTATAACTAGAAAATAATTCTTGAATTGAAAAACAAAAATACATTAATTACTCCACTTCAACTGTAGTAACAACATAAGAATGGCCTTGATATTTTGGCCTTTTCTGAGGTATGTATCCTTGGTTCTTAGGACATTCATTAGCATAATGACCCATTTATATACAATTATAGAGTTCAAAATTGACAACCGCTTTCTTTCCCTTACATTAACCAGTAAGATGGCCTTTCTTTCCACATTTGTAGAATAATCCTTTTCCTTTTAGACAGGCTCCAGGGTAATTCTTTCCAAAATTATCACAGGGTGAAACTATAATCTTCCCTTCTAAATTGTTTCATTATTTACTTTCCCAAAGTGTTCAGATGATCTCTTCTTCTCATGATTTTTGTTACAATCATAATAATTAGAGAATTCTTTTTCAGTCTTCATTAAAATGAAACAATATCTTGTTATGAAGAGAAGGATTTTGAGACAAATCATTGAAAGAGAAATGGTTTTAACTAATCAAAGAATCGATCAATCATACTCCTTGGGTTATTTATATAATCTGCAACATGCCTTTCTAACCTTTTAATGATAGCTTCATACTTTGCGACATTCCTAACCTCTTTTTTCTTCAGACTCAAAAGTTTCCATTTCATATCAACTCGATGGTCATGGGAAAATTATTTTTCAAAGAAAATCTCTTTAAAATCCATCAATTAAATACATTATACTTCTCCATCCCCATTTGTGTTTTGAATTAATGACCACCATTGATCTGTATGTCCCGTGAGGAGATAAACTACAATGACAACTTTTTCCATTTCACTACTCTTAAAATCATGAAATATTTTATCTAATGAACATATCCATTGATAAGCTATAATTTTATTTTTATTTACATTGAATTTTGATAGTTTTTTCTTTATGTATCAGTCTAATATTTATCATTCGTGTTGTGCATCAGGGTGCTCCATACGGGTAGGGTTATTATTCATAACCAGAGTGAGTTGTCTCAATATGGTTACAAGATGATCAGCACCAGTTTCATCACCAGAACCACTAGAATTATCTTGTATAGGAGGGAGATCCCTACATGGATTACGTTCATTGATAAAATTTCCATTCCTTTCACTATGTTCCATTTCTATAAAATGGCATACACAAGATTAGTTTATGATTCAAAATACATAATTCCAAACTTGTAAACCATTTATCATAAATTAAAGAGTTTATAGATATAATCCATAATCCTAAAAATGTTTACATTATGGAGTTATATACTAATAAATCCTTCATAATGGGTTTCAAAGAAAATTTGAAGTATCCTATGCATATACCTTGGGAGTGTTGTAACCAAGATTCCATCAAGGCCCGTTGTCGTGTACCAGGATACCCCAGGTTAAGCCCGAAACTCTTTGTCGGAGTTTTCACTACTAGGTACATCAGTACCAGAGCCGCCTCTACCAACTTGTATCTAGGCATGGATGTAATTCATCAAACATACTCAAAATCTATACATTACTGAAATTTATGACGTTTTTTCAATACTAACCTTGAAAGACCATCATAGGGTAATGTTCACTAGTTAGAGTTTATCTAAATCTATTATCCAATGTTTATACTAAACCTTCTCTCTGATACCAACTAATATTCCCCAACCCTAGTTACCTAGAGTCAGTTCACTATTAACTAATATTGGCATGATCACAAGGTATCAAATCCCAAGAGACTGATCTGTTTAGTAGACTAGAAAAAAAGATAAATACATAATTTCAAAATTACAACTTGAAAAAAAATACAACACTAATTTTTTCCTTTAGAAACATCCAAGCCTCCAAGATTATTCCTACAAGTCAGTCATAACTAACTTCTTCAAATCTTGGAAAAATTAAACATAAGAAAAGGGTGAACTCAAATGATCAGTTAGGTTAATCGATACAACGGATGTTAAAATAATCATTAGGTATTGTGAATAATTGAAAATACATGCCTTTACAAATAATAAACTTGAACACTTTATGGCGGAAATATGAGTGGAGTAAAAAATTTCATAATAAAACATAGTCATGGGTATTCTACTAGCCACATAACCACATCAACCGTCAATATTATTTTCATAATGTGGGAATGTATAATGTCGGACATTATGAAACATCTCGTCTAGGCCTCATCCATGAAGTCTAAAAATGATTTCGGCCTCGGCCACAACAATATTCCAAATTCTTAAATTTCTCAAACAATTCCTTGTATAATTGTCTCATGAGACCTACCGATGCATCAAGGAGCTATACCAGGCTCCACAAATCATTTAACAAGTCTAATACATTCCTCATATAAAAATTTTGATACATAACATAAACATTAATATTAAAATTATCATACGAAATGTCAATACATTAACCATAAACCATGAATGGTATAAAAATAACACATCCCCATTCAAATATATCAAAAAAAATTAGATACAATATGGAGGTTTTGTATCAACTTAAAACTAGTTTAAAATCCATCAAAGGATGTTGACATAAATGAAAATTATTTGTAAAACTCTTTGAGATAAATATCCATTTTTCATGAAAACATTAAAAACTCACAAAATTTTGAAAGGAAGACATTAAAATTTATTTTTCAATCAATGTTTCTCATACCACTTTGAATCTTTCTAATGTAATTTACCTTTTAAAATATTCATTTCCTTATAAATAAATCATTAAAACCAATTGGAATACATGGACATTAATGAGAAAGGATTAGAAGAATATATATTTAAAACATTTAAAATGATGTTTTAGTAAAATAGTACCTTAAAAAGAATACAATTGAAAAATATTTTATGAAACATGGACATGAATAATAAACATGTCTTAGTAGATTCTCACGTATTAACAACCACGGATTATATATAGATTGTGAAATTAACCCTTACCTCGTGTCTGACTTGACTCGTTCGTTCTTTAATCTCTAGAATAATAAAATAATGTTAATTTCTACATGATTCAAATCCTATTTAAAATTTATTATTCGTTTTATATCACATATTAGTACTTTATAAACATTACAAAATCATTTATGTTAATAACGGTCGTTTTTTAGGTATTTGGTACATGAGACAAAAGTAAACTTCTTATAAATACATGTTGTTGATGTGGTCAAAAGTAATTTATATCCAGAATTATATTCATGATTTAGATATCATATTTATCTTATATATCACGTATATATATTTATTTATTAAAATACATAACATTTGGAGATAAGAAACTAAATGCACCGTTCATGGAGTCTATAAGTCGTACGTACGCATGAACCCTACATCCATTTTTATTTTTTCTTTTAATGGAATTAAAAAATAATGATACATAGTTATATTATAATTCCAATATAATATCATATATAATATAGTTAACTTCATCCTTTATATGTCACACGTAAGGAATTAATGAGTCATATCACTTTAAGAGGGCAGTAGTCTGCACTTCCTCAAAAGTAATTATCGCATTTACCCCTAATGGAAACCATAAAAGTATGATTTAAAGGGAAAATATAGAATAATAAATAAAACATAAACATAATATATAACATATATAAATATATTTCCATCTTAATGGCCCCCATGAGAGGCGGTAGGAGATAATTGAACAATCATCATTTCTTGAGACGTTAGTTTTCCATTCACAGAAACAGCGTATTCTTTACCCATTAGATGGAGGTGTGTGTAAGTGTAGTTTGAATCCTTCTCATAAGAAAATTCTTGTATATTTAGGATACTAGTGTTTTAGTTAAACAAATGTATAAAATGAGTTTATGGATTGTAGAAGTAAAATAAAAGAAATGAATTTAAGAGAAACCATTACCTATAATTTGGGTAACTCCCTTTGGTTAGAACCAAAAGGACATTGGAAATGACATATTCCGATGGTAAGGCTTCTAGGTGTCAGAGAGGGATATTTAGAGCTCATTTTCTCAGGGTTTGTATGAGATAAAGGGCTTTATTGGTGTGATGAATGGGTTAGAAGTGGTGTCCTTTTATAAGGGAGAAGTGGGGCTCTTTTGGAAATTTTGAAATTTTTTTTATTATAAAATTATCTTTAGTTAAAAAAGGTACAAAACTCATTAAAGATAACGATAATATGACAGATGATTTGAAATAAAATCATCCAATAAGAATTGGATAGGTTTTGGATATTCTTTTAATATTAATAATCTGATTTTTTTAAATCATATATTATTGAGGAGAATAAAACATCATTATTGTGTATTAAATAATTTAATTTATTTGATGTCTATAAATTAAAAAAAATTATAATGTAGGAAATATTTTTATATGTGAAATGAATATTTATATTCAAAAATATGACTAATATAACCCCATGTAAAAATTGATATACTAAAACATATTTTTTTATGTCATTTTTGTCTTTACATTAAGTTAATTAAAATAACCTATCATTATCACACTTAAGTGGCTCTATGCAGTCCCAAAATCGACCCAAGGATGAACATAGTCTTCCATTTCTCATCCAATATGATTAAGATAAGTGTTATGTTAATTTTGTATTATTATAATATTTTTTTACATTGAATCACCCTATTTAACATTAACCGTAGTAAGTAAAAGTCAAAAGTAACCATTAAAAAAATAATATTTTAATTTTATTGAACCACTTTTTACTTACTAATAATAACCATGTATGTCATATTTTCGAACTTCAATTCATAAAAGTGGTAAAATTTCATTTAAATTTAAATTTCTGTTTTTTATCAACTACTAATTGGTTTTACTATTCATCAAAAATTGATGTTTTTCTTAAAAATACCAAGAATTCATCCTAAGTAATATTTGATATTCTTAATTCAAAAATTATGTCTATTTTACCATATTTAAAACATAGAAGTGTCATTAATTAATTTAAAATTAATTATCATTGTCAAAACAAAAAGCGTGTTTTTAAGAAAAAACAACTTTCAAAAGATTGACATTTGTTTAAGTATAATTTCAATGTGAAATTAATTCCAATGACCAAAATTGGATTAAATGGTAAAATTAATTTCTAATTACACTTCCAAACAATTCAAATTTATAATTTAACACTATAAATTTTTTGGATTAAAAAGTTGTTTTTAATTAAAATATATTATTGTTACTATCCACTAAAATGTGAAAGATATCATAAAAACACCAAATATTTATCAAAAATAATTTTTTCCTAATTATAAATAAGAAGTTTATTTTGTCAAATAAAATATATAAAAGTGTCAGATATTTTACTTAAAAAGGGTTCAATATTAAAAGGTGGTAAAACTTCATTTTTGGAAAAATACTTCTGTTATCTAAAAGAATATAATTTTTTCTTATATTAAGTCTTATAAACAAAAATTATTAATGTTAAAATAATATGGGATATATATAAAATTAAAAATTTGGAAATTACAATTCATAGCCGCTTTTTAAATGGCTAGTATGATAGGTCATGGTGCATTTGAACTCAGTGTTTCATACATCGCACGTTATTGTATTATTTAAATAGAAAAGTACTATGGAAGATCAGGGTGTTACACCTTGAGAGGCGATATACATCGGTTTATGCTTGTGGGTGTTGGGGGGATACTAGGGAAAATGAAGTGGGTTGAATGGGAATGTTTGGATGCTTGCTGATTCTTTTTGGTTTATTATTTTCTTTATATTCCCCACTATTCATGGAAGCTGGTCTTTCTTACCCTTCTTCTAAAAAGGGAAATGACGTTCTTTCTATGCCACGTGCATTTTGTGTTTATATTATCAAGGGAGGATGGGTATATTCTCTTGCGATAGGTGGAAAAACTCGATGGGTAGTTCATCTACTCTCTGTGTAGATCCCCCTTATGCTTAGTATTATAGAATGTTTTTTCTAGAAAGCCTGGAAATATGGCAAAATAATGCTGTAAATAAATAATTTGAATAATTAATCATAACACATTGGGTTGGTGCTTGCTGGGATGCAATGTCAAGGTTACAATTTTAAATGGATAGTGGTCCTTAGGTGTGATGAAAATAAAATATAATGTAGAAATTGTTAATGGTTAATTAATTATTGATGTATTAATTAAGGTAAATTTATACTCATTAAAGGGAATGAAGTTATGTAATAATTCTCTTTAAATGGTTTTACGTTACAGGATACATAGTCTTAGAAGTGATAGCCGAGAATCCAAGAGATGTTATATGTAGGTGAGTTTAAGTCTAGGTTATGCCCAGAGTGTGGTTGTGAGATATATAATATTCTATTATTTTTCTGTTTCTATATGCTACTCCACCCTGTATGTTTTGGAAATTGATACGCTGGTGATTCTGAGCCCTTAGGGGGTATTTTCCCCAACATTCAGGTTAGAGGATGGATGGCTGACTACACCCATTAACCCATGTCTCTTCTCTGGGTAGTTATATGTTCTGGTAGGAAGAGTGGTTAGTTTTCCATATATATGTGTGTAGAGGGCTGTAATGGCTTGTGGTTATTCACACACATATATTAGGGATATAGTTTTATATGGACTATTATAGGTGTAACGTGTATTGGCTATGATGGATTGAGGATCCTTACTCGGTGTATGAGCTATAATTGTTTGAGGATTAATACCCGATGTATGATACATGTTTTTCGAGCTGTAGTGGATCCCAAAAACTACCTGGATACATTGCTTATGTAGGCATGGTTCTCTTGTTTCATGATGTTCTTGTTGTGGTGATTCGCCCAAGTGTCTGCGGGAATCCCTTTTTGAAGAGAGATACTTAGGACGTGCGACATTGGGACCAAGTGGAAAACCAGTGGGGAATTAGTAGTGGGGTACCCATGATATTCTATATAATATTATATACACTTTTATGTATTACTTGGTTATAGTATCAATGTTGTGGCTGGTAACTTATTATACCTATTTAGGTGATGAATTATATTCACATATTTTTCACTGTGATTTATCATTCTTTTTTTACTTTTCACGAGAGGATCTAGGGAGGATCCTAATATGTATACTTTTATACTCACCATATGTATATGTGACCTATTTTACTTTTCATGTCACTTGGAGCAGGTCGGAGATCAAGCTGTTACCTACTACCATGGGGTTTCAGGAGTTGTTTGGTCTTCATGGTCATTGTTGTTTTTTACATTCTTTTAGTTACTTTCTATTTTCCCCTTTCAGTTGTCGAATATTTTCATGACATTACATATGATTACATGGGAATTATTTTATACTCTTCCTTGATTTCGTTTTCGTTGGTGTATGTCTTATATCTCCCTTTCACCTTGTTCTCTTAGAGGGTAATGCCTTCCATTTGTTTGTTTACTATACCCTTGGTGCCAGTCACCAACCCAGGGCTTACTGTAGGCGGGACTTGGGGGGTCATTATCTCCCTTCTCACATTGTCATCCAAGGAGGGGTACACCTTGTGAGAGAGTAAAGAATCCATTTTAGAACGTTTTCAGATATGTTGCGGACATAATGCCAGATGGGGAGGCTAGGGAAAGACATTTCGAGGAGGCCTTACATCCAGAGATCCAGTGCCATGTCACCCCATTTATAATGAAGACATATATTGAGATGGTGATGAGGAAATAGGTCATCGAGATGAAATAGGCTAGAACTGAATCATCACGAGAGGGGAGTATTCATTATTTTTTACAAAGAAGAGCTATGGTCTGGGGTTCCCAGTTTTCATGGTTGAATAGTTTCTATTCGATCAGATGTAGGTCCTAGTCATCAGCATCTTGTTTCTCTAGGGGCAGCAGCTCTCAGTTCTATGCCAAGGGATCAGGAATTTTTTTTTCTTGGGGTGGTCTAGGCCATAAAAATCTAGAGTTCCTGACATTATAAATTAGTCATTGTGTACCAGTTTTCTGCTCCAGGTTCCTCCATTGCGGCAGTTCTCACCGAGACACCAGCAGCGGGTTGCACCATCTTTAGATCAGCTGATGGTAGATGGGGTAGGCATAGGATAGCCCTGTAATTCTCCCAATCCATATAGAGCAGAGCACGATCGTGGTGGTGGTGGTAATCAGGGTCAGAGAGGTTGCGTAGAAGGTCATGGTTAGCTTTATGCTTTATCATTTCCTATACCAGGTGATCCAGACGTCGTTCGAGTTTTTCTATTCCTGTTTTCTACCTTATTGTATACCCTGTTAGATTTAGGAGTGACACACTCTTTTATATCACCATCCCATTTCAATGATTTGGGACTTGCGGTAGAGAGGCTTCTAGTTCCCTTGGACTTGAGTAAGCCAGTTAGAGGAGAAACTGACTTATTTGAAGTATGTAGAGATTGTGAGCTAGTGTTGGGGCCAAACCGCTCTTGGGTAGATTTCATATGTTTATGAATAAAACCATATGACTCCATCCTCTCCATGTATTGGATGTATTCAGTGATACCAATTGTGGATTTATTTTGAAAGAAAGTAATTTTATTTGTTGCTGATAGAGAGCTGGTGGTGTTTGTTGGAGAGCGATACCCTCAGATGGGTCATAGGCGTGTTCGATCCTTATCATCCATGATGGATGATCTGATGTTGAGTTATTCAGTGGTTCGGCGGTTGGTGTTTCATAGGGTCATAATAGAGTACCCTGATGTCTTCCTAGAAGAGGTTGTAGCATTTCCCACTTAACGAGAGATCGAGTTTGGGATCAAGCTACCACTAGGAGCGTCTCCTATCTCTATATCACCATATAGGATAGCCACTTTGGAGTTATGATAGCAACATATAAACCATGATGGTCTGTTACAGTGTGGTTTTGTTTGGCCATGTGTGTCACCGTGGGGTGCACCAGTTTTGTTCATGAAGAAGGCAGACGGTAGTTTGCAGTTGTGTGTCGATTATCATTATCTAAACAAAGTGATATTGAAGAATCTCTATCCTCTTACACATATTGATGATTTATTCAATAATATTAAGATTTAATGTTGGTTTTCAATGATCGACATGCGATCAGGATATCATCTGATGTGTGTTAATGATAAGGATGTAACGAAGACTACTTTCTATTGTCGTCATGGGAATTATGAATTCAATTTAATAACGTTCGGCATAACGAATGATATAGCTGTGTTCATGGGATTGATGAACATTGTGTTCTGTGGGGTCCTATACAAGTTAGTGGTGGTATTCATCGATGAAAACCTTGTGTACTCCATGTTTAAAGAGGATCATTCAGAGAATCTACATGCCATTTTGGGAGTTCATCTTCAACATCAGATATATGAGAAGTTTTCAAAGTGTGGATTTTGGGCTTGATATGTCTGTTTCATGGGGAATGTTGAGTCCCATTAGAGATTAGTTGTGGATCCAACGATTATAGAAGAGTGTGTGCATTTGGCATCCCAAAAAAGAGTGTTATAGTTTCAAATATTCCATGTACTCGCTAGTTACTACAGGATGATCATATACATTTTCTCTTGAGTTATGACTCCTCTGACAGCTTTGACCAGGAGGGATTTGGCGTTCATATGGTCAGATCAATGTCATGTAGCATTCAACTATGTAATGGTGAACTTAGTAAGTGCTCTAGTTCATTGTCTTCTAGTAGAGGGAGTTTAGTATGATGTTTTCTGCAATTCTTTGCATCTAGGGTTGGATTTGTACTAATGCAATAGTTATTAGTGGTTTCTTATGGGTTTCAGTAGTTGTGTGCCCATGAATGTAACTATTCCTCCCATGATCTTGAGTTGGAATCCATGGTGTTTGCTCTGATGTTGTGGAGTCATTACCTCATTGGCGAGCTATATGGGTTTTCACCGATCATAATAGTATGAGGTATGTTTTCTCCATGACTGATATGAACATGTGACAGCATTGGTGGATTGAGTTCATAGAGGAATATGAATTCAAAATATCATATTCACCTGGAAGTGGAATGATGTAGTTGATGCACAGAGTCGAAATTCACATAGTGATGTTGTACGTGAATCTGGTGACTCATGGAGAGTAATGGAATAAATGTCAGCATTACATAATTATATGTGAGATTCTGGGGAAAGAGGATTCCTTTTTCAAATGACATTGCATTCATATCTGGTGAAGTAGGTGGAAGAGTCCCATTTGGCTAATCATCAGGTGGAGGTCTGGAGAGATCGAGTTGTTTGTGGTGTGTCCCCACATGGTACGATTGAGGATGAAAAACACCGTGTGTTTTATCAAGGAAGGATTTTTGTTCCTTTGGTGATAAGTGAGAGAGTTCATAGAGAGTTTCATAGTTCATCCTCAGTTGTGCATCCTGGCATGAAAATGATGTACCAAGCCTTATGGAGCATGTTTTTGTGGCCTGGGCTGAAGCATTTAGTTGTAGAGTTTGTGTCTCAATGATTGGTTTGAAAAAAGGTGAAGGTCGAACACCATGTTCCTCGTGGTCTTCCCCAGCCGTTAGATGTTCAATAGTGGATGTGGGAGGAAATCTCAATGGACATTGTTACTAGATTACGTGGACCTCATAGAGGACATGATGCTATTTTGGTGGTATTGGATCATTTAAAAAAATCATCCCACATCATAGCAATCATGGTGTCAATCCCTGTGGATCGTTTTCCAAGGTAGTATCTAGAGGAGGTTATGAGACTTCATGGATTTCAAAGGGTGATCAATTCTGATCGAGATCTGCATTTTACCTCTAGGGTGTGGAGAGGTCTCTAACATTCTTTTGGTTTATAGATATTCCTTTGCACTGTTTTTCATCTTCATAAGGATGGACAAACAGAGTGGACCATCCAAACTCTTAAAGACATGTTACACTCTTGTGTCCTGGATTTTGGAGGTTCATGGATAAGGCACTTTACCCTTTGTGTAGTTCACTTAAAACAATAGTTTTCACTTCACTATTGTTATTACACAATTTGAATCCATGTTTGGCCAGCCTTTCTTTTATCCATTGTGCTAGAATAGGGTTGGAGTGTCCATATTACTCAGACTAAAACTAATGCAGAATACAATAGAGATGGTTCAGGTGATTTGTGAGAGGATGGAGACTGCCCAGGATCATCAAAAATCAATTTCCAATCAATGGAGGATACCCTTAGAGTTTTATGTTGGGGATCACATGTTTTTTATTATGACTCCCCATTGTGGGTAGAAAATATTTATTCATGGGAGTAATATTTCTCCCCTATTTTTTGGGTCATTCGAGGTGATAGATCATGTTGGAGATGAAGTATATCAAGTTGAACTTTCCTCGCAGATGATTCGGATACACGATGTTTTTCATGTATCACAACTCTATCATTATCTTCATGATGACTCACACGTCATCGATTGGGGAGAGGTCAATGTTGATAATGATGCAACCTTTGAGGAGTGACATGTGTAGATCCTAGACCGCAAAGAGAAGTTCTAGCGTAGGAGTTATATCCCTTTGGTTTGTGTCTTGTGGTGACACAGATTAATGGAGGAGATTACATGGGAATGTGAGACACAGAAATGTTCTTAGTACACAGAGTATTTTGATGTTTAACTCCTTTCATGTAACAATGTCCCCTTTTTGGTTATAGTACTTTTGTGTTTATGAGATGGATTTCTTTGGTTTCTTCTTGTGGCTTGATCTCTTATGAGAGGTGTAAGATATCAGTTCCTATTCATCAGGTACGGGTTTCTAATTTTACTTTGTCCTTAAATATTTTTTAGAAACAGAGGAAAATAGGAAAAAATCCAATATTTTTTGGGTACACGCCATGTACATTTCCACACGTTGTGTACTTTGGCCGTGTGGGATGAGTACATAGGGCGTTTAGGTCTATCAGTGATGATGGGTGTAAAAACTGACTACATGCCTTGTGCTTAGTATATACAGGTCATGTAATCAGTCAGCAGGTGTGGTGGGAGTAGCCGCTAGCAGAGCGATTGTACATGTCGTGTACTCAAAAATACATGTTGTGTAATAATGTTGACTGATGAACAGTGATTCGGTGGAAATTAGTCACCATAGGATCACTTAAAAATGAAAATTACACATCGTGTACTTGAGGTTACATTCCATGTAGTTGGGTTTTTTTGTTATAAACTAGCATAAGCCTCTTCTTTCAACAAAAGATTCTTAGAACGCCGAGAGGCCGCAGGAGAGAGGGATAAAACTTGGAAGATTTCCCAACCGAACACCATGACTCTAATTCCTTCGCCGACTATCACGTTAGGACTGCACGAGTAAGACCTTTCCTCTCCTCATGTGTTTACTTCCAATTCTTTCCCTAGGGGAAGTTATTTGAGTATGAATGGGTGAACATTTATCCCAGATCTAGGCCGTTCTCGGGTGTTTCAGGGGGATTCATTCATGTATACTAATTAGAGGAGATCAAGGTAGGTGGTCTCATGTTTAATTCCATCTATCAAGTTGTTGTTATGTAACATTGGTCTACACTCCCATGATTAGGTTGTTGTATCACTGAGGCCTTGATGAATTAAATAACTATAATTTCATAGGTAATTTACTAAATAAGTATAAAATGGTATGTGGGATAGTTGCTTTGATCCAGGGCCACCATGTTGGTGAGTTTCCATTGTTTACCTGTTTATCCAGGATACCCAAGGGTATCCTGTGATTAAAGCATTCTTTGAGTTTTCTTGAGAGAAAATTTATATACGAATTTCTTTCTTATGTGTTGGGCTCGGCCCGATTACTTTCATATCCTGAGGGTAGTGTTTTGTTTAGCCAGAGATAATTTTTTTTCTTATCCCTGAGGGAAAGTGTTTGTTTGGCCTGAGGGAAACGTTTCATATGCTTGTGGGTAGTATCATTCGTTCCTGAGGGAAATATCTCATATGCCTAAGGGGAATATTTTTTATGCTAGTGGGCAATCACCTGAGGGTTTCGATTATGATTTCCTGAGGGTAAGGATTTGCATATTTGAGGACACTATATATTTCATATTTTCACTATGGTGATTTAACATGTTATACCTACCAAGCTATAGCACTGCCTTTGTACTGTTTACCATCTAATTGTTAGATAGCATGTTGTGGTTTTTGCTGCGGCACATTATAGGGGATTGTTAGGGGAGGCTGAGTCTCAGAAACATATAATTAAATTATATTGAATTGTTAAATAATGATTAAATGGAAATGGAACTAGTAGGAGTAGATTCTTTTGAGTACTTCCTAGTTTACTGCATTTCATTATTGCACACTACTGCTGCACAAATTCACAGCGATTGGGAACATGTATTTGGTGGTTCCCTACTGGGATTTATTTCTCACAACACGTTTAGGTCATGTCTTGCGCCCAGAAAAATTATATTTATGTAGGTGTTGATATGGTAAAGAGTCCATAAACAAGTACATGATTGTTTCATAGGAGTATGATAGCATGGGACCAAGCATAGGCATGCGATGGTGTTGAGTTCCCGCTACACTGTTTTGCATTGCTTTGCTATATTTTTCACTTGTACAATATTTTTTCAGATTGCACTGTATCCTATTTTGGCTTATTTCTTAGATATTGGGACATATTGCATTATTATATATGACTGTGGGTCATTTATTTACTTCTGTAACTTTTCCATTTCAGCTTAGTATTGTTTACTGCTTTCACTATTGCGTGTTTATATTTATCCATGGCGCTACACTTTGATAAATGTGGGCATAGTTTCCCCACTATCAGACATGGGCCCTTACTGCTAGTCGGCAGCCTCTATCATTTTGGGAAATGCACTTGAGGTTATGTGACCAACTTGGTTCTGGGAACCCGTTGTGTCGCACCCTGATCTGGGACGTCACAAAGTGGTATTAGAGGGTTTTCTTTTATTTTAGTTAAATTATTATTTGGTGATGATGGAAAGAGATAGATTGGTAAGGGGTTCAGTAATAACTGTCCCTGGGAGTAGCTACCCCGTGTACTGGTAAGGGTCGGGCTGCCTCGAATTAAATTTTTATTCTCTATTTATGAATATTATAGTTGATTTGATTTTCAACGTTGGATGACACACTTTTGGTGTGTTGTTTATTTTTTTATACTGGGTTATATTTAGTTTCAACCCAATGAAATGGGGGTATGCCATCTCATAAATCATATAGGCACATATTAGAATCACATTCCATGCATAGTTTCCATTCTATGTAGGTTCATTAGAAAATACATGCTGTTGTGACAGATGTTGTGCTAGAAAATTCATGATGTTGTGATAAGTGCCTTGATAAAATACATTTTATTTGATAGGGTAATGTTATGTAAGGTTTTTAGAATGGATTCCATAATTTTGTTCATGAGGAATTTGGGCCCTAATCAACTGGAATTTGGGGGATCATTGCCTTGTTTACATTGTTATGACACATGAATGATGCCAAGATTGGATTCGGGTGGAGTATGGGCCCCCACGAATTGGAATTTTGCACTTAGGTTTTGGTTTTAGTATTTTTTCTGGGCTCAGAAGTAGTTTATAAGGCCAAATGATTGGAAAAACCCAAAATACATGTCGTGTAGTTTTGAAAACACGCCATGTACTCTTCTATTCGTGAAGAGAAAAAAAATTTAGTACACACCATATATAGTATGTAACTGCTGTGTAGTTCCTAACCGTGTCATAGGCCGTGTATGAAGAAACATCGGAAGGGGAAAACTCTCAGGGAACATGCCATGTACCAGTTGTATACGACATGTTGTGTTGACCCTATGTCTGCCGTGTAACTAACAACATGGGCGGATAAAACTTCTCATAAACCCGCAGTGTAGTTTAAATTGGGAATCCAGCCATGTAACTAACAACACAGGTTGTTGTTGTCCCCTTAAGTACACACCATGTCCATATTGAGCAGGCCATGTAGTGTGAGCCGTGTATCCTGTCGTGTCACGAACAACACAGGTCGGCAACAGTCGTCTAGTATACGTCGTGTACCTGAGGGACACACTGTGTAGTCTTGACCGGTGAGAGACCGTGTGAACTTGACTGTGTGGCTAGGACATCATGGGGGTGTACATGCCGTGTACTGGTGTAAAACGTTGTGTAGTGCCATTCGAGTTGCCAGCCGTGTCAATAACAACACAAGTAGTTGGAATCTATGTTCTACATGTCGTGTCAGTATGGAACACTTCGTGTAGTTTGAGTTGTGCAACCGGCCGTGTCGCAGACAACACGGGTCGGTGATGCTTTTCGAGTATATGTTGTGTAGACATTATACACATGGTGTAGTCTTGTTAAATAGAGAGCAGTGTGGCTATTCCATGTAGAAGAACTCATTTAGGGGAGAAAATTTATGTACATTCCGTGTGTGTCGACAAAAATCGATGTGTTTGAGGTGTTACACAACTAGTTTTGGAAGAAGTACACGCCCATGTGAAAGACATAAGATAACACTCTGTGTAGTTATTATACAAGCCGCGTAGTATTGTTTTGTAAAACTTGAATGTTTTCTTTATCTAAATCCCGTCATAAACTTTTTGTTTTCAGTCCTTGATGGTGTTGATTTATGGCGTGTTTGACCTTGTAGAATCATGATACCATGATGACCACCATTTGTTCACCAAGAGAGTGTCAACGATTATACTCCAGAGACGGTAGGCCACAAGAATATGATGGATCCACTAGTATAGCCAAATGTGGCGCCAACAATTATACAGGATAGAGGTGCAGATTCGTTGTTCCGTGAAGGCTTCATGTGGTTCATGTAGACATTCCAGGGAGCACTCTCGGCTGACACATATTTGGCAGTGTTGACACGTTTATTTATGAAGAAACATCTGCCTACGTTTTCAGGGTATGGTTGACAGTAGACTGTGGGGTCTTGGTTGGGTTCTATGTAGAATATCTTCGAGCATATAGGGACACATCCAGGGCGGAGGGTCAAGAACACTACTTACATGTTGTGTGATTCCTCCAAGAGGTGCTTGGATGTTACCACCTAGACCGAGCATCATAGATACATGGCGTGGGAAGATTTTCAGGCAGTATTCAATGGATTTTTCTTTCTGGAGACATAGAGGACAGATCGAGCTCGAGAGTTCATGAATTTTCAATAGGGAACCCTGTCATTGATGGACTATTCTGCCCTCTTCACTGAGCTAAAACACTTTTCACCTCTTTTTGTGGGTGATAAGATGTTGAGGGATCGACAGTTTGAGGATGATTTTTGATATGACATAAGAGTGATGGTTAATTTTTTTAGGTTTCCTACAGTGCATGATATTGTGAACTAGGAACTGCTTACAGAGAGGAACCTGTGGGAAGCTAGTGGTGCAGGCCAGGGTAGTTCGGCACTAGTTTCTGATACTATTTATAATAGTAAGAGGAAGAGAAAGATGGATTTCTCTCACTGTGGCAGTACTAGACGGAAGAATTCTCAGGTGGCTAGGTGATTTGATACCAATGTGGTAAAGAGGGGCACAAGAGACATCAGGGTCAACATAACCCAGTGGAGTGTCGAGTTTGCAGTAAGATGGGTCATTTATAGCATATTCTCTGGATGTTTCCACCAGTGGCTATTGAGAGGGGTTCTGTGCAGACTCCTCGTGTAGGAGCAGGGCTAACAGATTCTTACGAGTCAGGTAATTGGAACACGTTAGGGCATATAGGACGAGGTGGTGGTCATGGCCATGGTAGCCAGACACCAGGATCTCGGAGACAGCAGGGCAGGCCAACTCAGGGTATCCAGGATGTGTCACAGGGCCACGGAATTGGGCAGGCATATGCAGTGTAACCGAACCAACCTGAGCAGGATCTCGATCCTTCCACATCAAGTGGTACAATTCTAGTTGATTCTGTTTTATCTACATTAATTTTTGATACTTTTGATACACATATGATTATATCTATTCCCGTTGTGGTGATCCATGGGCTCTGTGTTTATTCTTCTTCTGATATTATGACGCTAGACACTCGGTTAGGGATTAGAACGACATGTGTGTGTTAGTGCATGGAGTGCCCCTAGAGGATGGTGGGTGTCACTTTCATTGGGACCTATATGTCATAGAGATGATGAGAAATGAATTAATTCTTGGGATGGACTATTTGGTATACTTTCATGCCTTTTTTGACTGCTAGCGTCCCAGGGTGAGCTTCGCGACACCAGAATGCAGAGAGTTTCTATACATGGGTGAATATCATGTCAAGGCAAGTTGATATAGACTAGAGCATCATGGTTGAGTAGGTGTGACATCCCAGATTGCGAGTTTATATCTGGATGACCATGGAACATTTCTAAAGGATTTCCCTCCAATTGTTAATTGTTTTAGGGTTGTATTCTAGGGTGACTTTTCTAGTCTACCTCCAGAGCGAGAGGTGGATTTCTCTATTGATCTTTTGAAAAGAGTAGCATTGGTGTCTATTACTCCTTAAAAGATGGCTACACTAGAGTTTATGGAGCTCATGATAAATTTGGAGGAGTTGCAGGAAAAGGATTTCATCTGACCCAGTACTTCTCCTTGGGGTTCGCCTGTCCTGTTTGCGAAGAAGGCATACAGTTCCCTCCGACAAAGTGTGTATTATCGGAAGCTGAACCAGTTGAATGTCAAGAACCGATATACCTTGCCGAGGATTGATGATCTTTTTGATCATCTTCTAGGAGAACTAGTTTTCTCAAATATTTACATCATATCCGAATATCATCAGTTACACGTTAGACCATCGGACATACCGGTTACATCTTTTCGGAGTAGATATGGTGTATATGAGTACTTGGTCATGTCGTTCGGGCTCAAGAAAATGATAGAAGTTTTCATGGATCTAATGAATCTTGTGTTCCACCCATATATGGATTCCTTTGGGGTAGACTTCATAGACGATATCTTGGTGTTCTCTCACACTCGACATGACCATGCTACCCATCTTGAGATCAGATTTAGTAAAATGAGAGAGAATAAGATATATGATATGCTCTAAAAGATCCACTTTTGGATGGATTAGATACACTTCCTAGGTCATACAATCTCAGAGCCAGGAGTCATGGTAGACCTAGAGAATGTGAGAGCAGTAGTTTTCTGGGAGTAGCCTAAGAACACGTTGGAAATACAAAGATTCATGGGGCTGGATGGTTACTACAAGTGCTTTATACAGGACTTCTCCTCCTTATCAGTGTAGTTGAAAGGTTTGACTAAGAAGGGTGTGAAGTTCGTTTGGTCAGAAACATGCGAGACCGCCTTTCAGGAGCTGAAGGGAAGGATGACATCATCACAAATCCTAATACATCCCGAGAAAGGGAAGTGCTATACAGTTTACTATGATGCATCAGGTATTCGGTTGGGAGGAGTGTTGATGTATGGTGATCGAGTAGTTGTGTACGAGTCTCAGAAGATGAGGCCACATGAGAGGAATTACCCAATGCTTGATCTCGATTTTGTTGCAGTTGTTCATGTGTTATGCTGTTGGAGACATTATCTCTAGGGAGTTAATTTTTTGGTGTTTATGGACCACAAAAGACTCAAATATATCATTACTCAGTGTGACCAAAATCTGATATAGCGAAGGTGAGTTGAATACCATCAATCCTTCAAAGTTGATCTTTCCTACACACCTGGTAAGTGTAATGTAGTTGCTGATGCACTGAGTGGGAGGACTTAGATACAGGCAGAGAAGGAGGCCAACGGTGAGTGGCAGCTGATGGCTTTGTTCTCTGAGATTCATTTGGAGTTTCACGACAGTCAGGGGGGAGACTATCATTAATCCTTAGTTGTTACTTTAACACACTGGATAGATTGAGGATGAGAGAGCTATCAGATTGAGAAGGCCTAGTTATACAGGAGTTGGTGGCAAGTTAGGACCCTCCTCCCGGTTGGATGATAGGAGATTATGAGGTACTTTGTATCCATGGACGAGTGTGGGTTATATGAGATATATGTGAGGATCTGATGCCGAAGTTTAGGATATTTTCGGTTGATTATATGATGTTGTATGTGTTGTTGTGGAAATACATACAAAGGTAGCGCACTTTTTTGTGATCATGGAGACCATCAGTGTTGACGATCTCGAAAAGATGTATATCTAAGAGGTAGTACATCTTAATGGGGTCCCTCGTTATAATATATCAGATAGAGATGAATGAATTATGTATCGTTTCTAGCAGATTTTTCAGAGCGCACTTGATACATAGTTGCTTCTGAGCACAACATACCACCCTCATACTGATGGAAAGTAAGTGCGTATGATACAGGTGCTAGAGGACATGTTGCAGGCATGTATCCTAGACTTTGGGGGACCTTGGGAGAAGCACATAACCCTAGTTGAGTTAGACTATAATGATAGTTTTCATGCAACAATTGAGATGGGACTATACATGGCTTTCTATGGTAGGCCATGTCGATTATCCATATGTTGGATAGAGGTAGATGAGGAAGCTTCACTGGGACCACGTCTCATGTAGAAGACTTCAGAGCATGTCCAGTTGATACAGATGAAGATGGATACTGCACAGTCTCATCATAATTATCATATGAATCACCATAGAATACACTTGGACTTCATGGTCGTGGATCAAGGTTTCTTTCATTTTTCACCGCAGTTGGGACATAGGTGGATCAGGAGATATGGAAAACATTCACCGAGGTATGTGGGGCTGTTTCAGATTCTGGAGAGAGTCGGTCCAGTGGCCTATTGGTTGCTGTTACCACAGAGGTACCGGGCCATGCACGAAGTCTTCCATGTATCTCAGCTGCACCATTATCACTCAGTCATGTCTCACATCATTCAACCAAAGGAGGATCAACTTTAGGTCAATGCATCCTTTTATTAGCATCTGATTCGTTTTACTGATAGGAGCATGAAGGTTCTCTAAGGCCGGTCAGTTTCTCTCGTACTGCTGCTATGGCTGAATGGCTGAGTGTAGGATGAATCATGGCATTGAGAGACTGAAGTACGTGCTTAGTGGCCAATGTTTTTCTCATCGTTACCCTTGGAATGGAAATTCGTGGTTGAATTGCATTAAGGGTGGATGTTTGGATGAACCTAGTCCTTATTCTTGAGGTACATGTTTCTTCTTTTCCTTTTTCCCTTTAATAGTTTTGAGAAAATGGAGAAAATGTGGAAAATCCAAAATTTGGTGGGTACATGCTATGTACTTTTATACACATTGTGTACTTTGGCAGTGTGGGATGAGTAAATTGGTTGTGTAGGCCAGTCGACGATGAAGGGTGTAAAAAGTAACTGCACTTCATGTACTTAGTATATACATGTCATGTAATCAGTCTGTAGGGGCGGTGGGAGTATCCACCAACTGAGAGATAGTACACTATGTGTACTCAAGAATACACGTCGTGTAATCTTGTTGACAGATGAATAGTGAGGTGTTGGAAAGTGGCTTCCAGAGGAATAGTTAAAAATGAAAAGTAAACGTCATGTACATGAGAGTACACACTGTGTAGTGGTGTTTTTTTTATAAACCATCATTATCTTCCTCTTTCATCAAAGGAAAAATAGAACTCCGAGTGGCCATGGGAGAGAGGGTCTAATCTTGGAAGTGTTCCAGAACGAACACAGGGACTCTGATTCCATAGCCTATGATCACGTTAGGACAGTGCGGTAAGCCCTTTCGTCTCCTTGACTATTTCTATCCAATTCACTCCCGAGGGTATGTTATTTGAGATTTAATAGGTGAACGTTTATCCCAAATCTACTAAGTTATAGGGTGTATATAATGATCGGCGGAGATCAAGGTAGGTGGTCTGATGTTTAATTCCAACTATCATGTTGTTTTTGTGTACCGTTATGCTACACTCCCATGATTGGGGTGTCTTATGGGTGAGGACTTGACGAATTAATAACCTAGAATTGCATAGGTAATTTAATGTATAAGTATACACTGCAGTGTGGGATCGTTTTTTTGATCCAGGGCCACCACATCACTGCTTTTCCCGTGTTTTTCCGTTTCGACAGGATACCCAAGGTTATGCCATGATTATAGTTGGCTTTGAGTTTTCTAGAGAGAAAATGTATATAGGAATTTCTTGATTATGTATTGGTCTTAGCAAGGTTACTTCCATTCCCTAAGGGAAGTGTTTTTTTTAACCTGAGGGTAGTGGTTTTCTTATACCAATGGGAAAGTGTTTGTTTAGCCTAAGGGCAACATTTCATATTCCTAAGGGCTTTAGCTTCTCTGCTCGATGGAAATATTATGTATTACTGAGGGAAATATTCGTTATTCCTGTGGGAAATCACCTAAGGGTTTCAATTCGTCTTACCTAAGGGTAAGGATTTTCATGTATAAGGACTCTGTTTATTTCGTATATTTACTATGGTGATTTTACATGTTATACTTGCCAAGCTAAAGCACAGGCTTGGTATTTTTTACCTTCAACTTGTTAGATAGCTTGTTTGGTTTTTGCTGCAGCACTGTATAGGGGATTGTTAGCTGATTCTGAGTCTCAGAAACCTATAATTGAATTATAATTAATTTTCAATTAATGATTAAATGGAAATGGAATTGGTAGGATTAGATGCTTTTGAGTACATCCTAGTTTACTGAATTTCATTATTGCACTCTGTTGTTGAATAAATTCACTGACAGTTGCGCACAGGCTCTTGGTGGATGCCTACTAGGATTTATTTCTCACACCCTGTTTGGGTAATGTCTTGGGCCCAAACTGATTATATTGCGGTAGTCATATATAAGGGAAAGAGTCCTTATACAAGTACATGATTGTTGTAGAGGAGTTACGGAGCTTGGGACCGAGCATAGGCTTGCGATGTTGGTGAGTTTCTTCTGCAGTGTTTTTCGTTGCTTTGGTGTATTTTTCCCTTGTACTGTATGTTTCAGATTGCAGTGTATCCTATTTTGGCCACTTTCATAGATGTAGGGAAATATTGAATTATTATATATGACTTTTGTTCATTTCATTACTTATGTACCATTGTCCATTTCAGCTTAGTATTGTTTACTTCTTCCGTTATTGCATATTTATATTTCTATGTTGCTCTACACTTTGACATATGAGGTCATAATTTCCCCACTATTAGACTTGGGCCCTCATGGCTAGTCAGCAGCCTTGGGCATTTGGGGAAATACGCTAGTGTTTATGTTTCCAACCGAGTTCGAGGCACCGGTTGAGTGGCACCAGTATCTGGGAAGTTACAAGAGGTATCTCTATGTGTGGTTGTTGAAACATCTTTTTTGTTCTCTATTATGTTGGTTTTGAATTATTGAGGATGAGAATGTTTTGAGATGTATCTAACGTAAGGGCCTAGACCACTCTGTTCCATTCCATTGTAAAAATCTGGCATCTGAGGTGTTGTGGGAGGTCAAAGTGACTTATCCCCAACACATTTCAAAATTTCCAGTTTTGTGAATAGTGCACTGGTATCCTTAGGTGAACAGTGTCATCAGTTTCCTTAGATTAACAACACAATGGAAACCATTGGTGAACATTGTATTAGTAGCCTTAGGTGAATAGTGTCATTGGAATCATTAGTTGAACAGCGCACCAATAACCTTATGTGAATAGTGCCACAATAGCCTTATGCAAAAAATGTCATCGGTATGCTAATGTGAACAATGCAATGGTATCAATCTGTGAACAATGAATCAGTACCCTTAAGTTAACTATGTCATCCGTAGCCTTAGGTGAACAGCGAAACAGAAACCTTAGGAGAATAGTGGATTGGATAACGTAAGTGAATAGTATCATCTGTATCCGTAGGTGAACAGTGTCATCGGTAGACTTAGGTGAATAGGGAAATGGTAACCTTAGGTGAGCAGTGTAATGGTAGGCTTATGTGGGTAGTTTTATTGGTGGGTATATGTGAACAGTGCCATAGTAACCATTTGTGTACAGTGTACGGCTAACCTTAGGTGAACAGTGCAACTGTAGCCTAATGTGACCAATGTCATTAGTAGGTTTATGTGAATAGTGCAATGGTAACCTACTGTGAACGGTGCAATGGTTACCTTATGTGAAAAATGCAAATGATGAGGTCCAATGTTAACCTCTCATTACTTATCCAAATTTTGAGTTCATGAACAATGTTTCTAGAATAGTGAGGTTCCAATGGTGGCCTATTTCCATTGGAAAATATTGTGTTCATAAATAGTGTTTCTAGACTAGTAGGGTGTATAGTGATTCAAAAACATTAGGGTGTACACTGTTTCCCCAAAGGTAGGGTTTATAGTGTTTCTAGAATGGTAGGGTGTACAATGATTCCTGAATAGGTGGGTTTACAATGTTTCTATATTGGTAGGGAGTATAGTGTTTCGAGAACATTGAGGTTCGAACTGCAACCTATATTTCCTTCTCCAAATTTTGAGTTCCTGAATAGTGTTTCCATCTTCCTACAATTTAGCCCATTCAATGTTTCCATTGACATAATATTCATTTAATCCTTATTGTATGGCCTCTATGGCTGATTAAAAGTCCTTAACTCCAATATTAATTTTTTCTTGCGGATCAGGATTATTTTACATGTTTAAACCATGTTGTTTAATGTGATACACTATTAATTGAAAATTCAGCGTATATTAAACCGCACCACCATTAAATATTTTAAAAGGGAGAGATATCTTTTTCCCTAGTTCTTCTTATTTGTTCTCATGATTGAGATGATCATACATTCCATTCTTTCATATAATAGTTGTGTGATCAAACATTCCTCCTTGGAATGGTTCCCCTTTGTTTTGATGCAACCAAGAATTATTGATCAATCATAGAGGTAAATTATGATTTATCATCATTATTTTTGGGTTCATATCCTTCTTTCTATCCTTACCCTTTTTGGAATGGTATCTCCAAGTCCCTAATAGAATTTTCTTGGTTGTTTAACGGTGTGTTGGTGTCTCTGCATTCCCAGGTGGATACATATGTCACGGGGGGTGGAGATCGTAACAAGTTGTGTGGCTCGTTCTCGTATAAAGAACGTCAAGAACCATTTGTGGTAGTTTATTCGTTTCTTCTCTTTTCATTTACATGAAACTGCAGAGTTAGCATGTTCTATCCCCCAGGGTCACAATGGAATTGACATACTAAATATTTGAACCGGATAAATAAATTGAAATTCATCGTATGTTATTTCCTCTCGTTTTTTTAGATATTGTGATATCAATGCTTTATTTTTTATCATTTCATTCTTGATGGAAATTGGTAATGAGCATAAATCTAGAATTAATTGAAAATTGTTTGGCTAAAGATAAATAGGAAAATAAATGAATTTTATGGTTGTTGTTGTAATTTGAGGTTAATTAAATTATGCAGTAAGGATGTATAATTATTTGTGATAGCATATTGGTTAGGTTTACCAAATTTGGAACCTACGAATAATAAATTGGTTAATCCAAGATGGTTTAAAGAATTGTTTGTGGGATGAAAGATAATTCCATTAGGGTTCTGAGTTACCCTCTATCTTTTTTATGTGCCTTGACAAAAATTGATATGATGGTTGTTCTCCAACTGCATGTGTTCTGATGTGAGCCTGGATGGCTGTTTTGATATGTAGGGTTGGGAGGCCTACAATTTATGGAACTATTTGATGCTTAGAGATCTGAGATGCATCATTTTATGCATGTGGGTGTCAGGGGGGACACTAGGGATGATGAAATGGGTAGGATTTAAATGATTTGATGCTTGTTATTTCTTATTGGTTGTTTATCTAATTTATATTCCCCACTATTCAAGGATGTTGGTCTTGCATACCATTTTTCTAAAATGGGAGATGATTCATGGGGTATGCCACGTGCTATCTACGTTTAGCTTCTCAATGGTGGATGTGTCTATGATTTTTTAATAGGTAGGAAAGATTCGATTGGTAGGTTATCTACTCACAGTGTTGATACCCCTTGGGTTTAGTATCATATAATGTTTTTCTAGAATTCCTCGGAATAAGGGAAATTAATGATGGAATTAAATAATAAAATTAATGATGTTAACCCATGTGGTTGGAGCATTCTGGGACACAATACTGAGGTTACAATTTTAAAGGGACAGTGGACGTTGGGTGTGAGGCCAATTAACTATATTGTGGAAATTATTAATTATTAATTAATATTAAAATAATAAATTAACATAAATTTAAACTGATAAAATGGTATTGATGTAATGTAATAAAGCTCTTTAAATGGTTGTGTGCTTATAGGATACATATTCTTAGATGTGGTAGCTGGGAATCCGAGAGCCGTTAGTTACAGTTGAGTCTGAGACTAGGTTATGCACATAGTGTGGTTGTGAGATAATGTATATCATGTATATTTTGTGTTACTATATGCTAATCCTTTCTATCAGTTAGGTAAACTAACACCCTGAGGATTCTGAGCCTAGGGGTGTATTCCTGAATATTCCCATGGAAGGATGGATTGCAGAATATGCCCTTAGGCCCCACTATCATCTCATTGTAGTTACTTTTTCTGGTAGGAACAATTATTATTTTCCCTATATATTTGTATTAAGGGATATAATGACTTGTGGTTATTGAAAAATATATATTCTTGATATAGTTTCCTATGGACTACTATAGGTGTATGATGTATAGGCTGTGTTGGATTGAGGATCCTTACTCGGTGTATGGGATATAATAAATTGAGGTTGAATACCCGATGTATGATACACGTTATGTAAGCTATAGTGGTTCCCAGAAACTACCTAGTCACTTTACATACATAGATCCGGTGTTTTTTTTGCATGAGGTGCATGTTGTGGTGCTTCGCATAGGTGTCTGTGGGAATGCCTTTTGGAGAGAAATGCATTGGACGTGCAATGTTGGGGAAAAACAAATAACCATTGGGGAAGTTATAGTAGGGTACCATTGATAATATTTATTATATTATATATTCTTGTATGTGTTACATGTTGAGAGAATCCATAGTGAGGATGGGAACATAGTATATATATTTATGTGACGAGCTAGTTTTATTTTTTGTTCACTGTCCTTTAACATGATTTCTTTAAATTTCCACAAGAGGCTATGGGGGAGGATCTTACTGAGTATACTATTATACTCACCATATGTTTATATAAACTGTTTTTTTTCATGTCACATGGATCAGGTTGGAGATCATACTGGTTACTACTATCTTGGGGTTGCTGGAGCTGTTCGGGCTTCATGGTCACTGCTGTTTTTTACTTTCTTTTGGGTACTTTCTATTTTATCCTATAAGTTGTAGTAGTATTTCATCAAATTACATATGATTACTTGGGATTCCATTTATACTGTTCTCTATGTTGGGGTTGGTTGGTGTCTTTCTTATCTATCTCATTAGAAAGTTTTCTCTTAGAGGGTAATGCCTCTCATTTGTGTGTTTACTGTACCCTCAGTGCTAGTCACTAACTCGGGGCCTACTAGAGGCATGACTCAGGGGGTCATTATCTTCCTTCTCACATTTTTGGCCAAGGAGGGGTGCACTTTGTGTGGAGGGGTTCATGAAAATATTATTATTATTATTTCATAGGGAATTAAAGGGAATGGAGGTGGATTATAATTTATCTATTGAAAACAATATTTATATTAAGTTTGAATGATTTATTAATAAATTTCACCGTTGCAATTATTTAATTGGGTTAGTTGTGGAAAAAAAATTCATCATTTCATGGAGGTAGTAGTCCCGACAAAATAAATATGACAATTTCTTATTTCATAGTAGTAGAGGTAAAAGGTTATTAGTGATCATTACCATAGTATTATAAGGTATATATTAAAGTATATATGTCACGACCCGTCCTCAGGGCCCATGCCATGACTACCCCAAGCCCGCCTTCCATAGGCCAGGGGATGGTGACTAGCACCAAGGCGTAAATCCCAGTAAAAAGGGAAGGGATTGCCATTGTAATGTAACAAGAACCACAGAGTAAGAAAGCGGAAAAGTAAACACTAGGTAAAAACAGAGTACAACTATAAGTGTGGAATGTATGTGGGCCAGTAAACAAACCCAAAGTGAAAGTAAAGTACAAATCGAAAGGGAAAACATCAACTGAAATGTAAAGGCCGCTACGCTGAGCTGTCCACTAGAAATCCCACCTGAAGGGTGGGTACAGATACCTCCACTGCTCCTCGGGTCCCGCCGTTCGCTCCGAGTGCGTCCCGCCCAGTGGTCCACCTCCAGGTACCGTCCTGCTCTGCAAGCCTCAACCACGATCAACGTTGTCCGTCGTCTGCAACCAACACAACGTAGTGCGGGCATAGCCCGTGCAGGGGTGAGTATAAGCTACTCAGTAGGGACCCCGGGATCCCTGAAGGTCTCCCAAAATCCACAAAGGATAAACCAAAAAAGGAAAGATACAATCACGAAGTAACAACCGACACTGCTTAGGTATATGCCCATACATATACCTAAGTCATCAATTCCAATACGCTCCAACCTCCGAGCCCAAGTACAACCCAGACCACATAGGAAAGTATACGCATTCCACACAGGAAAGAAAAACGTAATCCACACAGGATAGCACAACAGAATTTACATAGGAAAGCAAACAGAATTCAGCTCACACAGGTATACTTTTTCGAAAGATGATAGAGATTATCACTAATCCATCCAAGTCGTCGGACCCACAAAGGATCGATAGGTACTAACCCCTGCAAAGACCCACACAGGATCGGACCCACACAGGATATGTAGGCGCTGGCTCACACAGAACCGCTGAGCGCTAACCCACACAGGATCGGAACCACACATGATCGGTTGCACTGATCCACATAGGATCGCTGAGTGTTGTAGTCGTCGTCACAGTCACAGTAGCAGTTACAGTAGCAGTCGCAACCAGCTTTAGGGTTCTCGCACACAGCAAGCTCGTTCGGGAGGGTCTGCTCCACGAGCCGAGAGGCTGATTCATCAACTGTCACATAGTCCAGAGTAGATGTATCGAAAAGTTTCGTATCGTCAACAGGAACTCAACGCAACAGACGACACGTCAATCGGACACCCGGTCCGAGAGTTATTTGCTTTTTCGTCCTAGGGGCCCGGTTGGTTTTTAAGGAAAAACCAACCTGACCGTACTCCACCTGCGTCCAAACCACATGCAAAGTATGCCAAAAGATCCCTCTCACTAAGAGGAAATCAAAAAAGTTGATGGCACCTCAATCAGACGTCCGTAGCTCAAGATATGAGTGTTTCCACTCCGAGGGCCAGGTTGGTTTCGTGTACGAACCAACCCGGCAGAACTCAAAGTATTCCGAAATCTTGAGTGAGATATGTCGAAATGACCATCTCGTTCTAAGGATCGTGTCATTGCTAACGTCACGTGGTTTTGAGGTCCATAGCCCGAGTTATGGGCATTTGAACCCAAACAGTCCGTTAACGGGGGTTTCGGGCCCAGACCGACCCGGCCCGAGACCCCCCGGTTTGCCCGAACTGGGTCGACCCACCCCGGACACGGTCGGCCCGGCCCGGCTGGGCGTGGCTTGGCCTGGCAGACCGGCCAGGCGCCGGTCCGGCTGGGGACAGCGCACCCAGTGCGCTGTCTAGCTCGGCTTTGGCCGAGCCGTTCGGCAAAGGGGGGGGGGGGGGGGGGCGCATGCCCCCCTGTGTAACTGCGACCCCCTACAATTAAGGGGGCCATTTTTTCCATCCGGACAGTCGGTCGGGGGTTTGAACACCCGGTTGCACACCGGTCTGGCCGGCCTGCCCTGGATGGCTGGTTCCGGCCTCCACGGGACCGGCGACGGCTGGTCCCCTTCCTCGCCGACACCGGCGGCCCGGTCCGGCTGTCGGTCTCCTTGATCTGCTTCGGCCCAGAACCGGCCGTGGCCTTTGTCGTCCGGCACGGTGCGACGGCACCGCGCCCCTCCGCTATGGCCCCGCTCCGGCCGTGGCGCCTTTGGTTTTCTTCGACGCGGCGTGATGGCGTCACGTCCTTGAATTTCGTTCCACAGCGCGGAGTGACGGCGCCGCACATATCTTCCGCATGAAACCGCGTAGTGTGATGGCACCACGCTTCCTCTTACCAACCACAAAGAAAAAATTCATGAAAATGGAGGAGGGTCGGCCGTGTTTGTGCGAACCGACCCCCTCGTGTTATTCGATAACAATTAGTCGAAAACCACGAAGATCGATAAACTAGAATCATGAACGGAATTAATTAAAATAAAACCCCTACCTCGGTTCAGGAATGGTGTTCGTCAACGACCCACAGAAGACGAGAGTCGCGGAGGTCGAGCGTCGCGTGGAAAGAACGTCGACGTCGCGAAGCGAGGATTCGAAGTCGTTGACGATGATTTCGTCACGGAAAACCATCGTGGAAGAGACGACGCGGAAGAAGAACATCGCGTCGCGGATACGGCGTTGCGGAAGAACCGTGTACTTCGGCGGAGAAGTTCTTCATTGAAGAACAGTGTTCTTCGTGTTCTTCCTCAAGGAAGAAGGTGTTCCTTATCTTTTTCTCCAAAAATCACTCAAACAACCCAACACCAACCCCTAATAAAATAAGTTCTAAAAATATTTTATTAACACAACAAAGAATTTGAAATTCAATTGTTTCAATTTCCAAAAACTTACATGTAACTCACTAAATTAATTACAACAAGTTGTCAAATTAATTAGAGTGGAGTTATTGGGGAGTTAGGAATGTGAGGGGTTAAGAGGGGTTAGGGAGTTAGGGAAAATTGAAAAGGTGGGGGGGGGGGGGTTCATGTGGGCCCCACCCTTTTAATTATCCACACATGGGAAGTTGGGTGGATGTGGGCTCCACCACCAACTTCCCATGGGAGAAACTAACCACATGAAAAAGAAATAAAATTGATTTAACAATTTTATTTACTTTTTTTAATTAAACCCCATTAATTAACTTCTTCTCCCGCACAAACGCAACTACGGTAAAGGTTCCCTTAAGTGATTACCGGTGTTGCAAGTTCATCGGTGCCATCAGATTTCAATTCCGAGCACCGGTTCAAAAGATAGGAAAACCCGCTCGTTCGTTCATTGAACGTACCCGAGCTCAACTTCGGAAATTTATTCTGGGCACACCAGCCCTCGGAATCAGGTGCCGTCAGAAACCGCGCTCTTGTAAAAATCCAAAGAAAATTAAGAAAATATTTTCCTTGAATTTTACGGGTCTTTACATTAGTCACACCACAGGGCTTTACGTCCCCGTAAAAATACATCAAAACTAGGGGAAAAAATGAGGGTACTGAGCTCGCATTTGAGCCTCCCGTTCCATGTGCTCTCTTGGAGATTCCCATGCTGCCATCTGATGCGCACTAGAGGAATCGACCATCCATGTAGGACCCACTCCTGTTGATCCTCGATCACCACCGAGGCCTCCATAAAAGTCGCCCCATCGTCATCGTCGAGCTCCCCATGGTCAATGATGTGCGTCAGGTCGTGCACGTATCTCCTCAGCTGAGATACGTGGAAGACGTCATGCACCCGGTGCAACTGAGGTGGTAGAGCCAGGCGATAAGCCACCTCGCCTATCCTATTGAGGACCTGGAATGGTCCGATGAAGCGTGGGGACAACTTGCCGCCTTGGCCAAATCTCCGTATACCACGTCGAGGTGAGACCCACAAGAAGACGTGGTCGCCATCCTCAAACTCTAGTGGCCTCCGTCTCCTGTCAGCATAAGACTTCTACCGGCTCTGAGTTTTCCTCATCCGGTCCTGGATGAACTGGACCTTTTTTGTCGTGGCCTGGGCCATCTCTGGTCCCACAAGTGCTGACTCCCCTGGGTCTGTCCAGCACAGCGGTGATCTGCAAGGTCAGCCGTACAATGCCTCGTATGGTGCCATCCCGATGGTGGAGTGGTAGCTGTTTTTGTACGCAAACTCCACCAAGGGTAGGCGGTCCTCCCAGCTACGACCAAAGTCGAGGACACATGCGCGGAGCATGTCCAGGAGAGTCTGAATGGTCCTCTCCGTCTGACCATCCGTCTAAGGATGAAAGGTTGTGCTCAAACGTAGCTGCATCCCGAACGCCTCCTGCAACCCCTTCCAAAGCCGGGAAGTAAAGCGAGAATCTCGATCGGAGATGATAGAAGATGGAACACCGTGAAGCCGAAAAATCTCTTGAACGTAAAGACGTCCCAAGCTCTCCACTGAACCCTTCTCTCTGATGGGTAAGAAGTGAGCCGACTTGGTGAGTCGGTCGACAATCACCTAGATGGAGTCGGGACCTCTGGATGTACGTGGAATTCCAGTCACGAAGTCCATAGATATGCCGTCCCAGTTCCACTCCGGAACCTCCAAGGGCTGTACCAAGCCTGCTGGTACCTGATGCTCTGACTTCACTTACTGGTAGGTGAGGAATTGAGAAACGAACTCTGCCACAGCCTTCTTCATTCCCGGCCACCAGTGCTGTCGTCTGAGATCATGGTACATCTTTTCCAATCTAGGATGTACCGCCAAAGGAGAAGTGTGAAACTCTCTCAGCACCTCTTATCGTAAAGCAACTAGTACCAAGGTACATCCTATGAAAATGATGTCGTTACCTGCTCCAATGGAGATGCAATCAGGTGCCTTTCCTGAGGATACCTGTGCATGCCGCGTCTCATAGTCAGTGTCCCGTTGCTGTGCCTCTTTGACCCACTACAGTCGTGGAGGAGTGACTATGAGAGACTGAAGGAAGGATGCTCCATCTCTATCTACAAAGGATATATGCAAAGCGGTTAGCTGCTCTGTCGCCTCCTCAAGTAGTTGAATGGCCGTCCTCCTGTTGAGGGCATCAACTACTACATTACCCTTTCCATGAGTATAGACTATCTCAAAGTCATAGTCCTGGATGAACTCGAGCCATTGCCGCTATCTCAGGTTCAGGTCCTTCTGCGAGATGATGTACCTGAGACTATGGTGGTCAGAAAAGACTGTAAAGCACTCACCCATCAGATAGTGTCACCATGTCTTCAGAGCGAAGACCACTGCTGCTAACTCCAGGTCATGGGTAGCGTAGTTCTGCTCATGCGGCCCCAACTGACGTGATCCATAGGCGATCACTGCCCGCTCCTGCATCAGGACACATCAGAGTCCGGTCCCTGATGCATCGCAGTAGACTACGTACCCTACTCCATCCTCAGTCAACCTCAAGATAGGTGCACTGGTCAATCTCTGTCTCAGGTCCTGGAAGCTCTGCTGATATCTTTCTGACCACACGAAGGGTTTCCCATTCTTCGTTAAAGTTGAGAGTGTTGATGCAACTCTGGAGAAGTCTGGAACGAATCTCTGGTAGTATCCGGCTAGTCCCAAGAAACTCCAAACCTCCGTCACGATCCTGGGTGGATCCCAAGCTAATACTGCCTCAATCCTCGCAGGATCCACTGCAACTCCCACCTCAAAGATGACATGTCCCAAGAAGTGGACCTCACGTATCCAAAACTGACACTTCAAGAGCTTACCATAAAGCTGGTGCTCTAAGAGTGTGTCTAGTACAACCCGTAAGTGGTAGGCGTGCTACTCCTCAGTCATCGAGTAAATCAGAATGTCGTCGATGAAGACCATGAAAAATCAATTGAGGTATGGTTGAAAGATCCTATTCATGAGGGCCATGAACACTGCTGGAGCATTGGTTACACCGAAGGGAATAACCAAGAACTCATAGTGGCCATACCGACATCTGAAGACCGTCTTCTGCACGTCCTCGTCTTGAACTCTGAGCTGATGATAGCCTGACCAGAGGTCTATCTTCGAGAACCACCGTGCTCTCTTGAGATGATCAAAGAGGTCATCAATCCTCATTAGCAGATACATGTTCCTCACTGTCACCTGGTTCAGGCGACGATAGTCAACACAAAGTCGCATGCTCCCGTCTGCCTTCTTGGGGAACAAAATCGGGGAAGCCCAGGGTGAAACACTGGGTCGGATAAACCCCTTGCCATGTAAGTCCTCCAACTGTACCCGTAGCTCTCGAAGCTCAGCGGGGGACATCCGATATTCTGGAGTCGATATCGGGGCTGTCCCAGAGCACAGGTCAATATAATAGTCTACCTTTTTGTGAGGAGGTAACCTTGGAACATCGTCGGGGAAGACGTCCGCAAAATGATCCACCACTGCAGGAAATCCAGGACTCCGCACGTCAACTGCTCCTAGGATGAGGCTAGCCAACTAATGATTGATGGGCTGTCCTATCCTCCACGGAAGTCCATCCTGTGCTGCAAAGGCTCCCTTCTCGCCGGTGAAGGTGAACCTGCTCCCGTCGGTGCGTACACATCGCACCTTGCGCCTAAAACAGTCAATCTGAGCATGGACCATAGATAAGAAATCCATGCCCAAGATGATGTCGTAAGGCCTCGACTCCACTACAAGAAGATCCCAGCTGAAGCTCTTGCCTCCTAGAGTAAGCTCACACAGCCGGAACCAGTGCGTAATCGTCGAATCTTCTCCCGTAGGAGTCTTCTAGCCGTATGGATCGAGCCAACGGCTCTGTCAGAATCTCCGAGCTCCGAACAAGGGCAGTGGCTATGAAAAAGTGACACGGTCCTGTGTCTATAAGTACTGCAGAAAGGGTGGAATAGACACAGATAGTACCTTGAATCATCTTTGGCGCACCGTGGTCATAGGCCCCTGCTGCCTGGAGCTGTGCCTGTCTCTACCCGCCAGCTCCCTGTGGCCGGCGTGGACCTCCTAGTGGTGGTGGTGGTAGAGCCTCAAAGAGTCGCCCAACACCTGCTGCTCGGCCAGCTCCTCTGCCTCGTCTGCCTCCTCCCTGCGGACCGCCACGGTCGACCCTCTGCCTCTGCCTCGGTGGTCCCTCAACCATCTGCTGCTCGTCGGCCCGGCGGGTCGGGCAGTCACGAGCCATGTGGCCCAGCCCGCCGCACGAGTAGCACTGCCTGCCTCTCGAAAGACTGGCTCCGCACTGTGTGCCCTGTACTACTGAGCCAGTGTCCTGAGGTCGTATTCCTGAGGGTCTGGTCTTCCTGGACCCCTGAGTCATCCGTCGACTGCCTGCTGCAGAAGACTCTGCTACGTGCCGCCCTGCGGTGGGTCTCGGTGCTGGTGTAGACTCAGCAAGAAAACTCTCGATCAAAAGGGCTCGCTCCAGTACTCCTGTCTGAGTCAGAATGCTGAGGGAGATCAGCGATGCCCTGATCTCGTGTGTAAAACCCTGCACAAAGGTCTGGGCCTAGAAGAAGGGGTCCCGTACCATGTCTGTCAAGTAGCGTGAGAGATCAGTAAATCTCACCGAGTACTAAGCGACCGTCATGCTGCCCTGCCGCAGCTGAAGAAGCTCCTGAATGCGTACCGCACGGAGGGTGGCTGGGAAAAACTCTGAGCATAAGAGGCTCTCAAAGTCTTTCCAGAGTATAGATGACTCATCGTGCACCTTGAGCATCAAGCTCCAACATCGGCCTGTTGTTGCGTGCAGTAGGCTCGCAGCGAGGATCACCATGAGGTCTGCTGGTGTCCTCACTAGCCTGAAAACCGTATGACTGCCTCCAGCCAGTCCTCGGCTGCCTGTGGGTCCGTCTCCCCACGGAACCTGGGTGGTCACTGGTGCTGGAACTCATGCAGTGCACTGAGGCGACGTGCATCGTCAGCGGCTGGTGCTGGAAGCATCAGTGGCTCGGTGGGTAGAGCTACCGCCGGTGCCACTGCTGACAAATGGCCCTGCACCGAGGCCTCATCACTCAGTGGGCTGTCATCATGCTCGACTCTCGGAACCCTAGCTGGCTGCCGCCGTGGGGCCATCCTGAAAAGGAAACAGGTGTGCCACGTTCAGAACAGTATACCTGGTGAGCTAATACAAAGTAATCACAAAGAAAAATTGAAACACACAGGCAATCAATGATTTCGTGCATTAAGTCGGAAATCAGAAGTCAGGGTCCTGGTGTACGGATACGTCGTCCGCCGCACCAACACTGGAATCCCTGGACTGATAACCACACTAAATATGCTAAACACTATTGATTCACATATAAAAGATCAGAGTTCGTGATAGAACCGAATTCCATTGATACCAATTAATGTAAAGACCCATAAAATTCAAGGGAAATTTTTTCTTAATTTTCTTTGGATTTTTACAAGAGCGCGGTTTCTGACGGAACCTGATTCCGAGGCCCGGTGTGCCCGGAATCAATTTCCAAAGTTTGGCTCGGGTACGTTCAGTGAACGAACGAGCGGGTTTTTCTATCTTTTGAACCAGTGATTGGAATTGAAATCTGATGGCACCGATGAACTTGCAATGCCGGTAATCGCTTAAGGGAGCCTTTACCGTAGTTGCGTTTGTGTGGGAGAAGAAGTTAATTAATGGGGTTTAATTAAAAGAAAAGTAAATAAAATTGTTAAATCAATTTTATTTATTTTTCATGTGGTTAGTTTCTCACATGGGAAGTTGGTGGTGGAGCCCACATCCACCCAACTTCCCATGTGTGGATAATTAAAAGGGTACTGAAAGTAAAGTACAACTCGAAAGGGAAAACAGCAACTGAAAAGTAAAGGCCGCTACGTTGAGCTGTCCACTGTAAATTCCACCTGAAGGGTGGGTACAGATAGCTCCACTACTCCTCAGGTCCCGCCGTCCTCTTTGAGTGCGTCCCTCCTAGTGGTTCACCTCCATGTACCGTCCTGTGCTGCAAGCCTCAACCACGATCAACGCTTTCCGTCGTCTGCAACCAACACAACGTAGTGCGGGCATAGCCCGTGCAGGGGTGAGTATAAGCTACTCAGTAGGGACCCCGAGACCCCCGAAGGTCTCCCAAAATCCTCAAAGGATAAACCACAAAGGAAAGATACAATCACGAAGTAACAACCGACACTGCTTAGGTATTTTCCCATACATATACCTAAGTCATCAATTCCAATTCGCTCCAACCTCCGAGCCCAAGTACAACCCAGTCCACATAGGAAAGTATACGCATTCCACATAGGAAAGAAAAATGTAATCCACACAGGATAGCACAACACAATCCACACAGGAAAGCAAACATGATTCATCTCACACAGGTATACTTCTTCGAAAGACTATAGAGATTATCACTGATCTATCTAAGTCGTCGGACCCACAAAGGATCTATAGGTACTAACCCCAGCAAAGACCCACACATGATTGGACCCACACAAGATCTGTAGGCGCTGGCTCACACAGAACTGCTGAGCGCTGACCCACACAGGATCGTACCCACACACGATTGGTAGCACTGATCCACATAGGATCGCTAAGTGTTGTAGTCGTCGTAGTCGAATCCACTGAGGATCTCTGCACAGTCATCGTCGCAGTCACAGTAGCAGTCGCAGTAGCAGTCGCAGCCAGCTCTAGGGTTCCCGCACACAACAAGCTCGTTCGGGAGGGTCCACTCCACGAGCCGAGAGGCTGATACATCAATTGTCACAAGGTCTAGAGTTGATGTATCGAAAGGTTCCGTATCATCATCAGGAACTCAACGCAATAGACGACGCGTCAATCGGACGCCCGGTCCGAGAGTTATTGGCTTTTTCGTCCGAGGGGCCCGGTTGGTTTTTAAGGAAAACCAACCTGACCGTACTACACCTACGTCCAAACCTCGGGTGGAGTATGCCAAAAGATCCGTCTCACTAAGAGGAACTCAACAAAGTTGACTGCACTTCAATCGGACGTCCGTAGCTCATGATATGAGCGTTTCCGCTCCGAGGGCCTGGTTGGTTTAATGTACGAACCAACCCGGCCAAACTAAAAGTATTCCGAAACCTTGAGTGCGATATGTCGAAATGACCGTCTCATTCTAAGGATTGTGTCGTTGCTAACGGTGCATCGTTTGGAGGTCCGTAGCTCGAGTTATGGGCATTTGAACCCAAATGGTCTCTTAAAGGGGGTTTCGGGCCCGGACCGACCCGGCCTGAGACCCCCCGGTTTGCCCGAACCGGGTCGACCCGCCCCAAGAAGGGTCGGCCCGGCCCGGCACGGCCCGACCCTGCTAGGCGCGGACCGGCCTGGCAGACCGGCCGGGCGCTGGTCCAGCTGGGGACAACGCGCCCTGCGCACTGTCTGGCTCGGCTATGGCCGTGCCGTTCGGCAAAGGTGGGGGGGGGGGGGGGGGCGCCTGCCCCCATGTGTAACCGCGGCCCCCCACAATTAAAGGGGGGGGGGCGTTTTGGCCAGTCGGTTGGGGGTTTGAACCCCCGGTTGCACACCGGTCCGGTCTGCCCGCCCTGGCCGGCCGGTTCCGGCCTCCACGGGACCGGCGACGGCCGGTCCCCTTCCTCGCCGACACCGGCAGCCCGATCCGGCTGCCGGTCTCCTTGCTCCATCGCGGCCCAAAACCGGCCACGACCATTTTCGTCTGGCGCGGTGCGACGGCACCGCACCCCTCCTCCGCAGCCCCGCTCCGGCCGCGGCGACTTCAGTTTTCTTCGACGCGGCGCGACAACGTCACGTCCTTGAATTTATTTCCACGGCGCGGCGCGACGACGCCGCGCATATCTTCCGCATGAAACCGCACGGTGCGACGGCACCACCCTTCCTCGTACCAACCACAAAGAAATCATTAATGAAAAAGGTGGAAGGGTCGGCCGTGTTTGTGCGGACCGGCCCCCTCGCGTTATTTGATAACAATTAGTCGAAAACCACGAAGATCGACAAACTAGAATCATGAACGGAATTAATTAAAATAAAACCCCTACCTCGGTTCAGGAATGGTGTTCGTCAATGAACCGTGGAAGACGAGCGTCGCCGAGGTCGGGCGTCACGGGGAAAGAACGTCGACGTCGCGAAGTGAGGATTCGAAGTCATTGACGGCGATTTCGTCACAGGAAAACCATCACGGAAGAGACGACGCGGAAGAAGAACGTCGCGTCGCGGATACGGCATTGTGGAAGAACCATGTTCTTCAGCGGAGAAGTTCTTCATTGAAGAACAGTGTTCTTCGTGTTCTTCTTCGAGGAAGAAGGTGTTCCTTAGCTTTTTCTCCAAAAAGATCTCAAACAACCCAACACCAACCCCTAATAAAATAAGTTCTAAACTTATTTTATTAACACAACAAATAATTTGAAATTCAATTGTTTGAATTTCCAAAAACTTACATGTAACTCACTAAATTAATTACAACAAGTTGTCAAATTAATTAGAGTGGAGTTAATGGGGATTTAGGAATGTGAGGGGTTAAGAGGTGTTAGGGAGTTAGGGAAAAATGAAAAGGTGTGTGGGGGGGGGGTTCTTGTGGGCCCCACCCTTTTAATTATCCACACATGGGATGTTGGGTGGATGTGGGCTCCACCACCAACTTCCCATGGGAGAAAGTAACCACATGGAAAAGAAATAAAATTGATTTAACAATTTAATTTACTTTTTTTATTAAACCCCATTAATTAACTTCTCCTCCCGCACAAACGCCACTACGGTAAAGGTTCCCTTAAGCGATTACCGGCATTGCGAGTTCATCGATGCCATCAGATTTCAATTCCGAGCACCGGTTCAAAAGATAAGAAAACTCGCTCGTTCGTTCACTGAACGTACCCGAGCCAAACTTCGGAAATTGATTCCGGGCACACCGGGCCTTGGAATCAGGTGCCGTCAAAAACCGCACTCTTGTAAAAATCCAAAGAAAATTAAGTAAAAATTTCTCTTTAATTTTACGGGTCTTTAAAATACAATGATATATCTATATAAAAATTGGAAAACTAGTAATTAAATTTATGAATTAAATGAAATAATGATTGAAAATAATGACCACAAATGTTGATATTTTTGTGTTTTCATTAGATGATTCAAAAAAAATGGATGTCTTGTGATTCTTACATATGAACATTAAACGAAAAATATTAATAATATATTAAATGATTTATAATTTAATGATAAACATATAGAATCTTAATTATTTTACTTTTCATGAAGGTGTGGTGTTAGGACACTTTTAAAAGATTTAAAAATGAAGTTATTGAAAATCACTTATCATAATATAAAAACATCACATGTTTCAAATGTTAATAACACTAAAAAATATATAATAATTAATTTTATGATGATATATAATATAAAATTAGATATATTTTCATTCATTTTTAGTCCTTTTTAAATCCATTTACTCAATGAATATTAACTTTTTAACTTTTTAGATTTACCATGGTAATAAAAATTTACCTAATAATTTTATATTTATTTTTAAAAAAATGAAAAAAAATTGCTAAATAATATCAATGTAATAATTTCAAACATTAAAAAATATTATTAGCTTAAATATTTATATGAATCAAATACATAATGATGTGATAAGAAATTTTTAAAAACCAATTTTTATAAAAGAGTATTTTAATATTGAAATGTAAATGTAGTATATAATTATTGTTGTATTTTATTTAAATAATATTTATTTTTTTAATAATACTTATGTTCGTATAAATTTAGGAAAACCAATAATTTAAAAAAATTATGTATAATTGAATGAAAAGACCAAAGAAAAAATTTACTTGAAAAAATTTATTATATTGTATAACATAAAATTAAATATTCTTAATAGAAATATTAAATGTATCATTATACACATTAAATAAATAATTGACAATTAATAATGTTTATAAGTATATATATTACACCTAACTTTCTATATAGTCATAAATGTTACAGTTTCAGTTAAAAAAATATATTTTAAACTATTTAATATAAAAATCTATCAATTTTTAAAAATCATAATACTTTACCAGAACCTACTTTTTACATAATAAATTAAAAAATGGATATATTATAATCAATCTCAAATGATAGTAATAGTATATTTTCTTATATGATGGAAAAAAATAAATATAAAGAAACAACGTAACTAATTAAACCATTATTTTTAAACTTCAAGTGTCTTCAATCACTATTCATATTAATTTATAATTAAATTTCAATTTACAATATAGTATTTAAATATGATTATTAAATATTATTTAATTTTGAATATAATTTACAATGACTAGTTCATTGAAATTTTTATTCAAAAAATATCATTTTAAAAAAATATTAATCAAATGAATAATAATAATATCCATTATTTTAATTAATTATTAACTCTTTATTTTATAATTATTATATTAATTATATTATTTTTATATTCCTTTATTTGTTTTATTAATGTTTTGCATTTGTTTGGTGTGGAATGTTATAGGAGAAATCAAAGATAATATCAATTTAAACGATCCCAAACATTGGTTCATTATATGCCACCTCGTTATATAAATTGCATCCTCACAATTTCAAATATATCACAACAATGAATGTTTGTGATAACATTTCAACCATATATATAATTTACGATATAAAATATAATTTTACATTTATCATACTAACATAGGTTGTGTCTTGTTCTTATCATTTATGAAATAACGTTAATCAACATTACAATCGTATAACCATGTACGCTTGTAACCTAACTATATATTCTCCATAACTGACCTCTTTTAAAACCATTTGAACATTCATGAAATTAAATAATAATGAAATCACATATTCCCTTAAAAATTAGTTGTGTCTTTAATCCTATAATGTATTAAAACATTTATAATATTTTCACACACTAATAAATATATATCATAATACAAAAATTGAAATAAAATTCAAAATAAAATTATCATTGATATTATCATTAAATTAATAATTAATTCCATGAAAATCATTTATATATAACTACCATATATATATATATATCATTCAATGATTTAATAATTTTTTTGGGTTTATATTTAACATAATAGTTGTCAATATCTCAATCATGTTTCCCCCAATATTTTTTCTCAAAACATAAAAATACCATAAAATCTATTTTAATGATTATTGATACCATTTAATATTTGTATCCAAAAACACTATAGAAAAACAAAAATCTGTAAATCATATAGATGTTTCATATATACCTTATAACATTTTTAAATATCTTGAATATCATCAATAAATATAAAAAAATAATGAAAATATATGAGATTATAATTATTTAATATTTATTAAGATATTATCCTCACAACTGTAGGTATAAATATTAAACTCTCTTTTTCAATCTTATGTGTCATATAATATAATTTCTATACATTTATGCGTTATTACTTAATTTTTTATAACATATTATTGGTTGGAGGATATTAAATTTCAAATCTTTATTTTCATGATCAAGTTTCATGAAAATTATAAAAAAAATTATTATATTAATCCAAATATTAAATGAAAACATCCATCGAATGATTTCCACCTCTGACATAATTTTTATGTTATGTTAATTTTGGTTCAACTTTTGACACTCTCTATTCAATCCATGGTTATTCATGGATGTTTTTTAAATTTAATTATCCACCCAATTTTGATTATTTCATACTCAAATACTTTATAATGTATCTACATAGTGAATTTGAATTAATCATAACATATCCTTTTGGATTGGATTGTATTGAGTGTACTATTATTCAATCTCATTTTACACTAACAAAAACATTATATTTAAATAAAAAATAGACTTTTTCTTTGTATTTATCTTAAGGATAAATTCTGTGACATCAACATCCAATTTTCAGTATCCAACGACGGATATCATTTTCAAGAAAACCTCAAAATAACTACATACCAAAACATTGGGATGTCATCCAATATATAGAATTATATACTATTTTCATCCCATGGATTAAAATAATAAATATTTCCAAATCTAAACTAAAGGATTATCTATTTCTTTGAAATTTTTATCAAACTAATTTTATCAACACTTGAAATATCATTATAAAATATGCTATCATTTAAATTTATCTAATCTCTCATTTAGTACAAACTATTATTCCCCATAAATAGACTCTTGTAATAAATTATCAAAAATAGGTTATACAAATTACAACTATGAAATAATCAAAATTGACAAAATTTTATGTATCAATATTTAAAATATAACAAAACAATATATACTCATAAACATTTGATGGACCATTTTGGGTTACTATATATGGTAGTTAGGGAAAATATTATCTAATATATACCTTGTATTTATATTAATATATATATTTTTCCACAATATAAGAATCTAATTAATACATAATAATTATCAAACACCTTGTATCAACTCTTCACATATTCATTCCTATTAAATATCTCATATGTTACTAATTTCTCCATAATATTTATAAATGGTAACAAAATAATGGGTGATTTAAATAACTTTTTAAGGATAACTATGATAAATGAAATGAAAATTCAATAAGTGAGAATATTATTAGAAAAATTAATATATAATGAATAAATGATCAAAAAATTTCACATTAAAAAAATATTATATTATAATAACATTACCATGGTTGAAATAGAAATAAATAAATACATAGATAATAATAACTAGTTCCTTATCAATGAAATTAATATTTCAAAATTAATAATTACATGTGGTTAGAAAATACATCGTTCTATTACCATCAAGTTATCTTTTATGAAATATTTATTCCTGGCACGCTTACCCTAAATAACCTAAGATAGTATATCTCATGCAATATATCGATCAATCGATGAGATATCAAAATAAGGACCATCCAATATCTATTTCTGTGTATTTCATTCCACAATAAGGGTGTGAATATGATATATAATTCATAAATAACATTCCTTAAAAATAAATAAACATTTGTATTGGAATAAAATATTTAGAAAAAATCATTATTAACCACAATAAATAAATGGAATGAATTTCTATGTAATAACTCATTAAACTAACAACATATAGAATAATGGTATATGGTTATGTAAATAATATCAAAAAAAATTAATAAAATATTGTTCAATGTAAGCACCCCTAAAAATATAATTGTATAGAGGATGCGAAATTAGTTTTTTTCTATAATTTACCCAATAAAAATTGATTAAGTCATCTATATTAACACCTTTAAATAAACATAAATAAATAGTGAGTGTTTTTATAGGAATTTAATTTTTATAAAAATTATTCATATAATAGATAAAAATTTTGAAAGACAAGGGAAATGGTGAATAATTTATACTAATAATATCTAATTACAATATTTATATAGAAGGAAAAATTATTATTAAATAGACTTAATCATTTATTGATGAATATATTTGTACATAGATAGACACAGACAATGAATATAGTCATACGAGTTGATGATTTCCTACGAAAACATATTAGTAGGTCAGTTTCTATAAAATTGATAAACAATGAGTGAATGGGAAAGAGGAAAGGGTATAAATTTATTAAAACCCAAATAAATGAAAAATTATAATAATTTGATTGTGACTTTAGATAGAAAAGTAAAAATATTACCAATACTAATTATAATTTATTATAATTCTCTATTTGAATATAAGATAGCCAAAAAATACACAAAGTATTTATAATATAATGATAGAAACAGATTCAGATGGAGATCATTAAATTTATATTATAATATAATGTAATGGATTATTTCATAATATATTATCTTATGGTATTGGGAATAAAACATATAAAATAAATTATGAAGCACAATATCAAACATGTATCATATATTTTATGATAGACAAACCAACCGCATACCCCCAAATAAACATTTGAATAAAAACCCCTTGAAGGACATGATTTAAAATTTAATATTAAATTACATAAATAATTATTGTATAATGATATATATTAAAGTTATTTTAGAAACAGAATTATAATGAATTATAAATCTATAATAGTGATTACGGTGAATGTCTTAGAATTTGAAACCTGAAAACCCTGTAAATTTAGTAATATCTAAATCAATCCCTATCAAGAATATTGAAATTTAAACTAAAAATACAATACCATGAAATATTATTCAATATATTATATAATAAATAGGTATTTTATTGAACATATTAATGTGAAAATGGTCATAATGAGATGCATATCACAAGAAATAAGAATAGAGAATAAGAAACCCAATTAAAGTCACATAATCATTGGGGTAATAATTATTTCATAAATATGTTATAATAAATAATTTTAATAATATATAAATGAATAGGAAATAAAAAGTAATTATTCATTTCTTATGATAATGTAAAATTATAGAAACTATGTACGAAACGATTAATATTAAGTCAATGGAAGAAAGTTGAGTTAGTACAAACATTTATAACTTGATAATATATTGAATAAAACCCCATTATGAATTTTATGTAAATTGTAAAATTAAATATAAATATTAATTATAGGGGCATGAAACAAAATATTAAAGGTGAATTGGACACTTCATTCAAAATAGAAACGTGTTGTATAATAAGGAATATGTCTCATGGGTTTAAAATTTATGTCAGGAAAATCATAACGTAATTCAAGACCCCTGATAAAGAACATGAATGTCATATTTAATAAAAATTAATATTTGAATCACCTATTCATAATCATTTTTAAATATATAACTTTTTTATAAATCACTATTATTATTCTCAATTTTTATTTTTTTAAGTTTGTTTGTATTTTCATTATCAATTATGAATAATCAAGATTGTTTGATACAAGTTCCCTGATAGCAGTGATGTTTTTCATTATTATTAAACCATTTGTCCTTCAAATATACTAAAATTAAATATTAAATTTTTTCAATATATTTTTTAATTATTAAATTCCATTATATAATATTTCTAGTCAATAATATTGTAGATGAAATTGGATATAATCATTTAATAGATATCATTTATCAGAGAATGGAGATAAGTTAATTATTGATTTTAATGTTAATATTTCTACAGTTGAACAAAAATATAATATTTATTATCATATTTATATCATATATTATGAGTATCCTTATTTTATTAGTTATATTTTATATTAGTTTATATCAATTTATATATAGGTGGTTAGACTAACGGAAAAATAAATAAGCCATAATTGTTGGATGATTATGAATAAAAATGTGGTGTATTATGGAATTTTATAATTATTTCAAAATAATAATGAAATTATTTATATATTATATACAATGTAATAATTTTTAATTAGATATTAACTAGTATGAAATAATAAATATGATGATATATGTTGCATCATAGAGATAATAGTCTGAATATTTCAAGGGAATCATTTTCATTTATTAGAGAATGTGAAGGAAATAATTTGAAAAAAATTGGCCCTCTCAGTAATCAATGAAATATAACATATATAATTTTTAGACCTAAATGACACAATTATAATCATTTAATAGTGGAAGGGGTGAAAAAAATTATGATCATATCTTCTAAACATGGTAATCCGCACAATGTAAAATCGACTTTTTTTGTTTTTATTAATAAAAAATTGGAAAGGTGATTAGTGGTCATTATTATTGAATAATAACTTTGATTATGTATGACGTAATTATTTCACTATTAATTAATCTGAAAATTGTAATTTAAAATACATGATAAAAATTAAATGATTTAATAAAATATGAGTAATTTTGAATAAATATTTTATAATTCCTAAGAGGATTCCATTTATATTGAGGTATTAATATAATTTCAATTCTCCATTGGATTTTGTAATATTAATTTCATTAGGATACACTTTTAATTGATTGATTTGCCGGTGAAAAAATAAATATTATAGTGGTCGTGAATGGGGGTGAGAGGCGCCCTCCAAAAATCATTTTTTATTATTATTCGGAATCACTTTTATAGAAAAAGTGATAAACCCATAGATAAAAGAATGATATAAAAGGAAAAGATAAGCATATTGGATTTTTTATCATTAATAAGATTCAAGGAAAAATAAGTTACTGATTTTTATGGATCATCCATTATAAGGTCTTCAATTCAATGCCCATGTCTATTCCACACTTTCAGGTATTCCTCTTAGGTGATTTTCCCGGCACTGAAACCTCTTGATAGGATCCAGTTCTACATGAAAATCTAGTCCCTATGTATTTTATGTGTGTCCACCCAAATTGTCCTTTCACCCATTTAATCACAATCTTATGTTGGAGAATTGATCACAAGGGATACCCCCCACATTTCTTTTCTGGAAGGCAGATGTAGCTCCAAAATTATTCATTATCCAACCATGTATTCTTCAGGACATTTATGATGTGATCAGCCCCATCATCCATAGCTTCTACTCGAACATCATTTACAATTATTTAGAGAACACCCTCCCAAACATGGGCCTTCACCTATTTTGAAGATCATTTCTCTATTGGTGCAAGAAGTTGATAATAATCCTTTCATCCTTTATTGCGGCCATACCCACCATTCCTCCACCTCGGAATGCATGTGTCCATATAGTAAAAATTTGAGCAATGACTCCTGATAACTAGATAGAAGAGTCATAACCATACTACTCCCTTGGAGTACCCTCCTCCTCAATGATATGATCTGTCCTATATATCTCCTGGTCCTTCCATATATTTTCCTTGATCGTTAAGAGATTACACAGTTGAATGGTTGGCACCACTCTTCATGGGATCAACCTGATAACTGGAAATGGATCATCCTAGGGACCCTCACATCCATATTTATTGTAGAGACCCGAAGCTTGACGTACATTGACATTACATTACTTTTGCGGAATACTTAGTACATAACAAAAACACACACACAAGGATCGTAATAGTTTAGTGTCTTTGGAAAATTGGAACATAATCTTCTAATCGTGGTGAAAGATCTTCAATATCTCCCATATATATCTTCCTTTTTTTTACCTAAAACCTTTCTTTATATCCTGGGGAAAAGAAAACATAAAAGGGTGAGCTCAAATGCTCAGTAAGGGTATACAAAAGAAATAAAAATCATATCATATCTTTTTGAAAATCATAACCTGCAAAAGAGATCATAATATCTTAACATGGAACAAATCATAGAAGTGAAAATGAGATCACCATAATCATAACATGAAACTTGAAACTTTGTGGAATGCACACATAATCATGGAAAATCATTTCTTGTTAGTCAAGACTCATTGCCAAGACTATCTTAGTGGACAAAGTCCCTTTCTGAATCGAGTAACCCTCGTTTCAGTCCTGTTTCACTGAACCGGTATAACCTACCGTTCCAGCCCTGTCTATCTCATGAGATATAAAATCTTTACCCAATGCATTGGAGGGAAATATAGGTCCCACCCATCTTATAATGAATCCTTTCTTATGTGTGCCACATAATCATAAACCATACATCATAGCGTAACCCATGTAATAAAAATGGGATTCTTAAACAACATGACATCATAAAACAATTCATATAAGATAAAGGAATTCATAAAAATATTTCCATCACAACATAATCAAATCCATTTAATAATTGGGATAAAAACATAATCCTTTTATTATCTTAGATGGAAAATAATTTTGATAAAATACTTGAACTCCATTCTTGAGGAAAATATCCTTTCTACTTTAAAAACATTTTTCCTTTCATAACATGTCATACGACTTTAAAATAAAAGAAGTTGATTAAAAATAAACTTTAAAACTTGTAAAGTAAGCTTCTTGGAAATAATGTATTAAAAATCCATTCATTCCGTATAAGTTAAAAAAAACATTCTTTCATACTTTTGTCGGAAAAGTCAAAAAACACCTCGTATGAAAAACGTCAAAAGATTCCTTTCATATTTTTTTTTACTAAAAACTCACCGAAGGGTAAAATTGGATTTAAACAATTGTATTTGGATGGAAATAATATTACATATTGAGGAAACATGGCTGTGGATGATAAAATACACCCCAGTAAATACTTACGAATAAACAACCTCGGATAAAAATGAGATTGTGATATTTCCCTTACCTTAGGTCTGAATTGCTTTGTAAGTGTCTGAAACTCATGTATAATAATTTAAATCATGTTATTGACTTATTCCAGAATCATATTCATTGTTATGATATCATATATGGTTCACTTATGACATTATATTACCCGTTCTTTTGTAAATTCCATGTTAAAGAAGCGTTTTGGGTAAAATCGTTTCATTTATCTTAGGTGTTTTGACTTGTTGTTCTTGACATCATTATTACTTATATCATGATTTACTTACTTCCAGAATATAAAATACGATTTATATATCATATATATTCAGTATATATATATATATAATAGATAGATAAATAAAATGAAAAACACCGTTCATGGAGACGGTAGTCCGTACGTACGCATGAACGCTGTTTTACTTTCCTTATTGTCTTGAAATGGAAGTAAGTAGATGACATACATATATATATATACATAAATCCAGTAGCTTTATAATGTCATATATTTCATTATTATTTCTTATATATACTTTATAATCATTCTTAAAATGTTAACTTGGAGAATGAATCTCATCGCGTCGTGGAGACGGTAGTCCGTACGTACGCACGAGCGATGATATCATTTCTATAAATATTTAACTGAATTAGAGTGGATTATACAATATATCAGAATCAATATGATGTTGTAATAACTATGTATAGTTATTCTTTACACCATTATACCCATCCATGTAAGGTGGTGGTGGAAAATAGATTACACCACGGCGTGGAGACGGTATTCCGTACGTACACACGCGCGGTGATTTCTTTTTCCGTAGGATGGATAGATGGTGATATAGGGTTGTTTCATACTTATAATAACATATCAGTATATGAGTGATACTGATGTTATTACTTCATAATGAAACAACCTAAGAAGAAGAAGTGGAAGAAGAAATAAAGATGAAAGAATTGGTAACGGTAATTACCTCTTCTTTGAAGTGCCTCTTTGAGACCTCCTCATAGGGCACTAAAATTGGTCTTTGATGAAGACCATAACCTCTAGGATGTTTCAGGGGAAGTGGAGAAGAGATTTTGGCAGGGGTTGGCCGAGCTTGAGAGCTCAAATTGGTTTGAGGAGGAGGGGGAGGAGGTGTCCTTTTATAGGGGAGGAGAGGGGCACCTTAGGAATTCTTAAAAATATTAATTTATAATAAATCTAACCCCACTTAAAAACCTACAAAAATGACTCATATTCGAATCTTTGATGAGATAGGGTTGTAATCTCATCAACCAATCAAATTTAGACATGTTTGGATCTTATTTTAAACCTTATCAATTAGATTTTACTCTAAGTTAAATAATTTAACTTTTACCGTGTCTTTTTGTTTTCTTTCACTATATGGTTAATACACTTACTATAACATGCAAAAATAACCCCAAATTGTTTATTATTAATATATATATCCTTATCTAAGTCATTTGGCAGAACCTAAGATTTTTAGGAATAAAATAACAATTAATAATATAATATTTGATTTAAAAACTATTTTGTGTCAATTTTGACACTATTTGATATATGATTTTTGTGAAAGTCATAACAGAATTAAATGTTCGAAACAAGTTTATTAGATCAACATTAATATATCATAGTAACCTATAAAATTAGTGGAATTCATAAAAATTCTCAAATTACATTTATTTTGGTGTTTATAACATCAATTATGTCAATATTTCATAAATAAGATACTTACTGCATCATCTTTGTGTCATCATTTAATTAAATTATTTGATGTCTAAAAATTACAAATAAAATACCATTATGTAGGAAATCTTTTTAGCTTTCTAGTGAATATTTATAGTCGAATTTATCTTATGTATAACCCCATATTAAAAATGATTTACTTATTAAACATTGATTTTAACTATTTTAACCCTTCTTTAAATAAATTAAAATAAATGTCCTAATCTAATCCAAGTGGGCCTAAATGGTCATATTTTATTCCTAAGTTTGTTTTTGGTCGAATTACACTTGTCCAATAGAATTAGGACATGTGTTAGGGTAATATTGATATCATATGTACCCTTAGTTACCCTATTTACTATTAACCGCGGTAAAAATAGTAAAAAGTTACTATTCACCAAAAAATTATTTTTATCTCATTGAACCAAATTTTACTTACTGATATCAACCGTGTCTGTCAGATTTTTGAAATTCCATTCACAGGAGCGGTAAAATTAAGTTTTATGAAAAATTCAATTTTTTAACTACCACTTAGTAGTTTCACTATTCATCAAAAAATGAAGGTTTTCAGAAAAATGCCAAAATTTCATCCTAAGCTATATTTCATATTCCGAATTCAAAAATGAATTCTATTTTACCAAATTCATAACATAGAAGTTGAATTAATTAATTTTATAATTAAATCCCGCTGTTAAGACAAATAGCGTGTTTTTAAGAAACAATTTCTATCAAAAGATTGACACTTGATTTTGTCTGGTTTAAATGTGAAATTACAACCAATGACCAACATTGAATTAAATTGTAAAAATATATTCTAAATATACTTTAAAACCACTCAAATTAATAATTTATCACTATTAATTATTTCGATTAAAAAAGTTGTTTTTAATTAAAATTTAGTAATTTTCACTATTCATCAGAATATGAAAGTTATCCGAAATGTACCAAAATTTCACCTTAGGCTAAATTCGATACTCCGAATCCAAAAATGAAATCCATTTTGAAAAATAAAATTTACAAAATTTCAAAAAGTGGTTATTACTATTCATAACGGCTAGTTTTATTAACATTTTAATAGCATATCGATGTTTAGTGAAACTCGTTATTGCGTACTACACACGCTATCGAAGAAGGTCGCGATTGTGTGTAAAGCAAGGCAAGTCAAGGATGCGTGTTGTGCAAGCTCCTTTTGGTGTAGCGTACAACACAAGACATTAGTGAAATAAAAAGAATATTTTTCATAAAATCTCGGGCTGTTACATTCTACCCCCCTTAAAATGAATTTCGCCCTCGAAATTCTTCGGGGTTATAAATGGTTTACTATTCTAAAGTTTCTTTAATATAAACCCACATCGTAACAAGGAATACCAAAACTTGGCTTTAAAAACTAAAGTATGAAATGTAACGATTACCCAAATAAACTAATCAATGGGTTTCCACATAGGTGAAAATATGGATATGGAAGAGAAATCTGACCATCATGTTCTGATGGAGAGTGGTAGAGAACATGGCTATGGAAAAGCCAGTAATCACAAATCCATAAATTTGTGATGATCTAAGGTACCATCTGATTCATCAGGTATAAGATCACTACGACAACATTTTTGGTTTTCAAGATCATTTCCCTAAAGTTGAAAATTTGAATTGGAATAAATACTTTCTTTATTTTGGTACAACCTCACTATTGTTTGTGCCTAGAACAATTTCCACTTCATCTCTTAAATAAATGAAGTTGAATTTGTTATTCGTGAAGTGTTAGAAGATCATGTGATAGAATGACGGGTCATTCCATCTGTCTCAAACAAAAGGTTAACAAAAATTATATACATAAGTCGATCTATAGTGAGATTAATCATATATAGTTCCTAAAATGGACTTATACTTCATATATCATACTGCTTAATATAATAAAACTAGTTTCTACTAAACAGGGACTTCCTGTAGGCCAGTGGTAGGCGATAAAGGCCAGTCGCACTTCGGTTGTGGGTTCGATTCTCACAGCCTTGTCCGAAGCGATGGGATGTCGCCCGTCCTGCAGGTTGTCCTTTTTATAAATCTATATTACTATAACATCCCATCAATAATGTCGAAAAAAAAACTTCTATCCTTAAACAATACTAACTTACGTCCAACATAATCCATTCCAATCTTTAGGTTTATCCATAATACTGCAGTCCATTCTCATAACATAGTGAAAACGATTACCAGAGATTTAATACCATCGTTGATCCCCATATATCATAAGATATATCTTGTTGGACACATTCCAAACATTCAAAGGCCTTAATCTTGTACTCTATTGAATACCCATTGAACCTTAGTGAAAACTTGAATGCAGTTAAAAGTTAACACCTTTCACATACCAAAATCCTCAAAATTCTATATACTCAAACCACGATATCACTTAGTCCTTATATCAATCATGAGCTCATGAATACAATCAAACATCTCATTATCTTCTTATCCTTTCATTATGCACTTATCATCTACTTTCCAAAAGTATCTGAATAACCTTTCATGGTTACTGGTAACATTAATCAGACAACAATGTAACAATCCTTACATGTCTCTTTATTCCATAGTACCATGAGATTACTTATACAACATTACACATGATAAACATGTAATCATTCCACAACATTCTTAAACCATTAACCGAGCTTCAACAATTCTTTCATCTCACATATCATTTGTAGTCTCTTCATCATCATCCACATAAATACTACCCATACGGCTATACTGATTCTCTTCATGAGTCTTTCCCTTAGGACATTGGTTTGCATAATGCCCATACATTCCACATTTAAAACACTTAACCATTTTTGATGTCGTAGCAATACCATTATCCTCATCCATGGTGTTAACTGAACCTTTTCCTTTGCACTTACTTGCTTTGTGTCCTTCTTTTCCACACCCAAAGCATCTTCCAGTTCCTTTGAAACATTTTCCTTGATGCCTCTTCCCACATGAATTACATAGGGGAAATTGAACTTTCTTTCCTCTATGATCATCATGAAACTCTATCTTTCTCTTATTAGCCGAGTCAGGAAACATACCAAATTTTACTTTATTGATCATATTATGAGATTGCTGATTCGGCATAATAATTATGTTTGGACTTCCAAATCCCATTTCATTATGAATAATATCATTCCATTGTCCATCATATCCTCCATTATCGTGAATCATCTTGTTTCCAACCATTTTCTAAAACCCAAAAAGAATAGTGTGAGAGGAAAAAATCATGCTAGGGAAAACAACATAATAAAGGGGGATTACCTTCAATATCTAACATCTTAGGTTTAATTCTATTACCGTTAGCGTAGTTCTAGTACTATAACTTATTCGTCTACTTAACCTTAGGGACATCCCTAGACATACCGTAGAAATATCTCTAGGGATCTCACTAACGTTTTCGCATCCTAGTTTCCAAAGGTTGACTAAACCTTTCCTCTGATACCAAATGTAGAGACCCGAAGCTTGATGTACATTGACATTACATTACTTTTGCGGAATACTTAGTACATAACAAAAACACACACACAAGGATCGTAATAGTTTAGTGTCTTTGGAAACTTGGAACATAATCTTCTAATCGTGGTGAAAGATCTTCAATATCTCCCATAAAGATCTTCCTTTTTTTTACCTAAAACCTTTCTTTATATCCTGGGGAAAAGAAAACATAAAAGGGTGAGCTCAAATGCTCAGTAAGGGTATACAAAAGAAATAAAAATCATATCATATCTTTTTGAAAATCATAACCTGCAAAAGAGATCATAATATCTTAACATGGAACAAATCATAGAAGTGAAAATGAGATCACCATAATCATAACATGAAACTTGAAACTTTGTGGCATGCACACATAATCATGGAAAATCATTTCTTGTTAGTCAAGACTCATTGCCAAGACTATCTTAGTGGACAAAGTCCCTTTCTGAATCGAGTAACCCTCGTTTCAGTCCTGTTTCACTTAACCGGTATAACCTACCGTTCCAGCCCTGTCTATCTCATGAGATATAAAATCTTTACCCAATGCATTGGAGGGATATATAGGTCCCACCCATCTTATAATGAATCCTTTCTTATGTGTGCCACATAATCATAAACCATACATCATAGCGTAACCCATGTAATAAAAATGGGATTCTTAAACAACATGACATCATAAAACAATTCATATAAGATAAAGGAATTCATAAAAATATTTCCATCACAACATAATCAAATCCATTTAATAATAGGGATAAAAACAGAATCCTTTTATTATCTTAGATGGAAAATAATTTTGATAAAATACTTGAACTCCATTCTTGAGGAAAATATCCTTTCTACTTTAAAAACATTTTTCCTTTCATAACATGTCATACGACTTTAAAATAAAAGAATTTGATTAAAAATAAACTTGAAAACTTGTAAAGGAAGCTTCTTGGAAATAATGTATTAAAAATCCATTCATTCCGTATAAGTTAAAAAAACATTCTTTCATACTTTTGTCGGAAAAGTCAAAAAACACCTCGTATGAAAAACGTCAAAAGATTACTTTCATATTTTTTTTTACTAAAAACTCACCGAAGGGTAAAATTGGATTTAAAAAATTGTATTTGGATGGAAATAATATTACATATTGAGGAAACATGGATGTGGATGATAAAATACACCCCAGTAAATACTTACGAATAAACAACCTCGGATAAAAATGAGATTGTGATATTTCCCTTACCTTAGGTCTGACTTGCTATGTAAGTGTCCGAACCTCCTGTATAATGATTTAAATCATGTTATTGACTTATTCCAGAATCATATTCATTGTTATGATATCATATATGGTTCACTTATGACATTATATTACCCGTTCTTTGGTAAATTCCATGTTAAAGAAGCGTTTTGGGTAAAATCGTTTCATTTATCTTAGGTGTTTTGACTTGTTGTTCTTGACATCATTATTACTTATATCATGATTTACTTACTTCCAGAATATAAAATAAGATTTATATATCATATATATTCAGTATATATATATATATAATAGATAGATAAATAAAATGAAAAACACCGTTCATGGAGACGGTAGTCCGTACGTACGCATGAACGCTGTTTTACTTTCCTTATTGTCTTGAAATGGAAGTAAGTAGATGACATACATATATATATATATACATAAATCTAGTAGCTTTATAATGTCATATATTTCATTATTATTTCTTATATATACTTTATAATCATTCTTAAATGGTTAACATGGAGAATGAATCTCATCGCGTCGTGGAGACGGTAGTCCGTACGTACGCACGAGCGATGATATCATTTCTATAAACATTGAACTGAATTAGAGTGGATTATACAATATATCAGAATCAATATGATGTTGTAATAACTATGTATAGTTATTATTTACACCATTATACCCATCCATGTAAGGTGGTGGTGGAAAATAGATTACACCACGGCGTGGAGACGGTATTCCGTACGTACACACGCGCGGTGATTTCTTTTTCCGTAGGATGGATAGATGGTGAAATAGGGTTGTTTCATACTTATAATAACATATCAGTATATGAGTGATACTGATTATATCACTTCATAATGAAACAACCTAAGAAGAAGAAGTGGAAGAAGAAATAAAGATGAAAGAATTGGTAACGGTAATTACCTCTTCTTTGAAGTGCCTCTTTGAGACCTCCTCTTAGGGCACTAAAATTGGTCTTTGATGAAGACCAGAACCTCTAGGATGTTTCTAGGGAAGTGGAGAAGAGATTTTGGCAGGGGTTGGCCGAGCTTGAGAGCTCAAATTGGTGTGAGGAGGAGGGGGAGGAGGTGTCCTTTTATAGGGGAGGAGAGGGGCACCTTAGGAATTCTTAAAAATATTAATTTATAATAAATCTAACCCCACTTAAAAACCTCCAAAAATGACTCATATTCAAATATTAGATGAGATAGGGTTGTAATCTCATCAACCAATCAAATTTAGACATGTTTGGATCTTATTTTAAACCTTATCAATTAGATTTTACTCTAAGTTAAATAATTTAACTTTTACCGTGTCTTTTTGTTTTCTTTCACTATATGGTTAATAAACTTACTATAACATGCCAAACGAACCCCAAATTGTTTATTATTAATATATATATCCTTATCTAAGTCATTTGGCCGAACCTTAGATTTTTAGGAATACAATAACAATTAATAATATAATATTTTATTTAAAAACTATTTTGTGTCAATTTTGACACTATTTGATATATGATTTTTGTGAAAGTCATAACAGAATTAAATGTGCGAAACAAGTTGATTAAATCAACATTAATATATCATAGTAACCTAGAAAATTAGTGTAATTCATAAAAATTCTCAAATTACATTTATTTTGGTGTTTATAACATCAATTATGTCAATATTTCATAAATAAGATAATTACTGCATCATCTTTGTGTCATAATTTAATTAAATTATTTGATGTCTAAAAATTACAAATAAAATACCATTATGTAGGAAATCTTTTTAGCTTTCTAGTGAATATTTATAGTCGAATTTATCTTATGTATAACCCCATATTAAAAATGATTTACTTATTAAACTTTGATTTTAACTATTTTAACCCTTCTTTAAATAAATTAAAATAAATGTCCTAATCTAATACAAGTGGGCCTAAATGGTCATATTTTATTCCTAAGTTTGTTTTTGGTCGAATTACAATTGTCCAATAGAATTAGGACATGTGTTAGGGTAATATTGATATCATATTTACCCTTAGTTACCCTATTTACTATTAACCGCGGTAAAAATAGTAAAAAGTTACTATTCACCAAAAAATTATTTTTATCTCATTGAACTACATTTTACTTACTGATATCAACCGTGTCTGTCGGATTTTTGAAATTTCATTCACAGAAGCGGTAAAATTAAGTTTTATGAAAAATTCAATTTTTTAACTACCACTTAGTAGTTTCACTATTCATCAAAAAATGAAGGTTTTCGGAAAAATGCCAAAATTTCATCCTAAGCTATATTTCATATTCAAAATTAAAAAATGAAGTCTATTTTACCAAATTCATAACATAGAAGTTGAATTAATTAATTTTATAATTAAATCCCGCTGTTAAGACAAATAGCGTGTTTTTAAGAAACAATTTCTATCAAAAGATTGACACTTGATTTTGTCTGGTTTAAATGTGAAATTACAACCAATGACCAACATTGAATTAAATTGTAAAAATATATTCTAAATATACATTAAAACCACTCAAATTAATAATTTATCACTATTAATTATTTCGATTAAAAAAGTTGTTTTTAATTAAAATTTAGTAATTTTCACTATTCATCAGAATATGAAAGTTATCCGAAATGTACCAAAATTTCACCTTAGGCTAAATTCGATACTCCGAATCCAAAAATGAAATCCATTTTGAAAAATAAAATTTACAAAATTTCAAAAAGTGGTTATTACTATTCATAACGGCTAGTTTTAATAACATTTTAATAGCATATCGCTGTTTAGTGAAACTCGTTATTGCGTACTACACACGCTATCGAGGAAGGTCGCGATTGTGTGTAAAGAAAGGCAAGTCAAGGATGCGTGTTGTGCAAGCTCCTTTTGGTGTAGCGTACAACACAAGACATTAGTGAAATAAAAAGAATATTTTTCATAAAATCTCGGGCTGTTACATTTATCATGTAATGTTTTCACAACATCTAAATAAGAATAATCTTTAGGGGCCTTCAAACCTTCCTCAATGTCCATTCAAGTTTCCACGACTGGATTAGAAACCTTAATGGGAGCCAGAATAACGAAAACTGTGGGATTTTCCTAATCAGATTCCTTATTCCCCAAAGGATTTTGCACAACCGGTGGGGGAATTACTAAATCTCTCTTCAACTGGTTGAAAACATCATAAACCAAGGGATTACAATTCGACGGATCATGTTAAACAGCCATTGCCAGAGCTAAGTCAGAGCTGGAAAGCCTCTTCCTAACCAAAGCTTCGTTAGAAACCAAGGGGGCCTTTACAACCACAATAGTTTCTAGAAAATACTCCTCAAAGAAGATAACCGGTAATTCAAGAACCAAAATAGACATTCCACAAACCCCTTAGCCATTATATATAGACCCTTTTCTAATGAAGTAGAAGGAAGGGCCGTTTGAGATTCCCCCATTTATAGGTTCCTTCAAATAGAGTTAGTGTGGCTGATGAGATTGCACAATGAATAGAAGAGGACCCCGGATTTGAATATGACCTTTAGATACCACAAATGATCACTTTCAATATCTATGTCGATGGTATCCAACAGATTCATGGAGATATCAAATTCAACAAAGAATCATATGGAAATTGTGTGACTTATGACATTTGTTTTCTGGTTCGACCATATGAATCGACCGAACATATTTCCAATCAAAATAAGAATCACTGGATTCTAAAATGGAAGTGAAGGGTAGGGAATGGGAACCAAATCACCAAGACATGAGGGTCTCTTTTAAATGGAAATTGAATGACCAACAATAAAGAAAGAAATGAAATCCTAAGGTAACATGCGGAGCATTTTCCCAAGCATAGAAAAGATTATCTTCCAAAGAGAAGTGAATCAGGGGGTGTCTTCAGTCCATGATCCCAACAATCACTCACTCTAAAAGAATCAATTGGTTGGTGATAAATATATTAATGGAATCAATTTTGGGTAGTCTCATGCCAAATAAAGATACCAAAGAGTGACTCATCAACCCATATGCATAAGTAAACTCTAGACAGGTGTGTGGGTCCATTCAAATGGTATTTACTAGTGAGTGGACATTGGGGAAAATATTGGTGTAGTGGAAAATGGGGAGATAGCAAGGATCTGTGAATGGATTGAAAGATTAGGAGAAAGAGGGTGAGGGAACATGAGGAATAAACTCCCCCCATGCCGGGAGTAGAAAATGAGGGGAGGCTACAATGTGGCCATCACCTAGGTCATCAGAGAGAGAAGGGGGGGGGGGGGGGGGGGAGGTTCCAAAACCCTCGAAGTCCCACTTTAGAAGTGTTCATAATGGAATTGTTTTATATATTTATTCATTATATAAAGAGGGAACATGTATCAAATGTCGGTAATACTCCAAAATAAAATATAATTGATTTTGTGATGACATATGATTTATAATACCAATTTTTTTTTCAGACATGTTTTAATTTTTTTTACTATAATACTCTTTTAATGTTCTATTTTATCATTTTTTGTTCTAATGGTGTCAATAAATTTTTTCTAATTTTTATGAATTTAATGAATAAAAATAAAATGGTCCTCAATAAATAATTTCAAATTATTTATTTGAATTATTAAATATATTTTATAATATAAAATTTTGATGTGAATGAGATATTATATTTAACATTACCCCATGTACCATTTCCAAACAGGTTTTTCAAAAAAAAATTACTATTGAAATTCATATGTATGATAAAATTATATATAAAATTCATCATATTGATAAAATGAATTTATTATAAAACAATTTGATGTTATATATATTTCAATGAAATCAAAAACATAATTTTACCGAAATAATATTTAATAAGAAGAAAATGACAAAAATAGCTTTATTGTAAATTATTAAATAAGTTAAATCAACATGGATTTTCAAATTAAAAATAGTATTTTTAAATGAATAATATTAATCCTTTATTACATCATTTTTCATCAAAAAACATTTACCATTTTTTATGACCTAATTAATTATTTATACATTCATAAAATATATGATTATAGTAAAAAATAATTTAACAATTTCTGTAAAAAAATATGATATAAAAATATATAAAAACATAACATATTCTAATATGTATTTATAAATTTAAAAAGGTTGAAATATTTGTCAAATTAATTTTATAAATTATATATTTTAGGTCCTCAAATCTCTACAAAAGGTATTAGAATTTTTTTTAAAATTTTGAATGCATAAGAAATTAATCCTTGAATAATATTGAAGAAAATGTAAAAAGGGTGTGACTGTGAAGCAGAAATCTCATTGTGGACCACAGCTCCGCAAGACGATCCATTGATTCATGGGGAACCAAAAAATGGAAATAGTTCATGAGGTAAAGATAGTGGAACTGGCACCCAAAAATGAAAATGACGCCATTGTTTGGATGGAGGTAGTGATTTATACAACCTAAAATGAATATTTCTTGAGAAATAATTATTTCACAACACAGGGAGGTAGTATCAGTTCATGAAAATGAGAAAAATTAATTTGTGGAACCAATGGGGTGACTTCCAACCACACAAATGATGACCCCATTGTTTAATATTTTTTTGGGATGGGGAATTATTTGTGGGATCCTACAAAAGAAGGATCACATATCACGGCAAAATACAATCAATGTAGTCGTCTAGTACCTCATATATTCTATAAATAGACCTACAGGGGGAAAAAGTTATAGGCACACCCAGACATATGAAATGAGAATTGAATAATTAATACACCATGAAACATGAATCCCTTTGATGATATTCTGTCGGTAAAACTCAGCGCATTGATATAAGGGAAAAATAATGAATCATTGGATGGTCCCCAAACTCTTCATTCCCTTAGTAATATGATCCCATGATGTGGAAAACAATTGTAATTTTTTGAGTATGCATCACATAGAGAATAACACAATGATGGTGGGACCCTTCCCTGCATAGAAAAATGATTCCCAAGCCGAACCCCTGAATGGATAGAATATTTTTAAATGGATGGTCCACTTTCCTGAATAGAAATATTCTATGATGATGGAACCCCATCGCACATAAGAATAAAATATAAGAAATGATGAATCCTAAGGCATTCTACTCTCTATCCCAATTTCTCTTATGTCATATCATTAATCCACATTTGTCCCCTCCATGAACCAGTCGTCCAGAATTATTTTAAATCCCCCTCCAAAACTACCATGTATGTATGATAAGGTCATCAACCACATTATTGTGGACATTAGAGTTTATATATTCATTTTAAATAGTTTCATGTGGGTGTCCCTAGTAGTAGGTTGTACCCTAAAAATGTCATCGAGTTTACATTCCCATAGTAATGAGGTGTATGGCCATAGGTAACTCATGTGAACCTCCCTATTCTAGGATTTGAGAAAAAATGTTTCAATTTACCATCAATGAGGGATAGTTTCAAACATTCCATTATTTATTAGGACTAAATTAAGTAATATCCTCTTAAGTTAATCTCCTAGACATTATGTAAGAGGAAGTAATTTTTACTCCTCTTCACCTATTCCCATGACATATCTGTATAGATCAACTCTAGTGAGTCTCATGGATATGAAGAAAGAGAGGAAACTGACACACTCAAATCCCCCCTGGGAACTAGTACCATCCATCGACATATAGGGTGACATCATGTGATTATCATATTTAATTATTCCACTTGTTACTCACACCTAGAATAAATAATGTGGTATTAGAGGTTATTGGGGAATATTAAATCTATACTATAAAAAAAATTGATGTCCAATATTTTAAAAGTACATAAATCAAAATTCAAACTTCAAAGGTCCATATTACTAATGACGCATCAACTATGGGAAATTTTCCATAGTTGTAAGCCCCAAAATCAGTCCACAAGCAGAGAATCCATAAGTAACCCCCATCATGGACCCCCTAACTAGGCATCCTATATGGTGTATGTCCCAGTCCTATAAAACTATCTGGTCATTTATTCCCAAATTACTAGGAGATGTAGGAAAACTCATTGATTTCAAAACCCATCATGAAATGGAATCTAACCAATTTTTTCTAACACATACGAATGTGACGGAACAAGCAGACAAAACCTTGATAATACAGAGGGCTCTATCATAAACATAGCATCTCCAATTATGGGTATCAACTAAACATGTTAAGGAGTACCATAAAAATGGTAGACTCCCTAACCTGGATGAATCTAGACATTTCCTCTAGTCAATGAATCCATGTTAGCTATATACCTAATGATAGTTGACAGTCTAGTGAATGGCACCACCAATAGTCCTCTGTAGAGGCTTCAAGATCCTATCCCTAGAACACAACAATGATGTCATATTTTACCATAGGTAGGCATATTATGTCCTAACCAATGATTTGATCCCAATAACACATGGGTCCCACCTAAATTTCACTTCTAGAAAAAATCATTTTCATGGTTTGGAAATAGAGTTTCCTCACCATGGAGAGGATACCTCCTCAGGGGCCCCTAAAGTAGTAAAATGGATCCTGGTCCACAAGATGACCTTCTGAGGGTGGAACATAAATGATTAACAATAAGTCATCAGCCACATTTCTACAGAAGGAGAAAACTATGAAAATATAAATGAAAATTAGAGGAAGAGCTATATTCATAATATCTGATATAAAATAGATCAATCTAATAGGATGACAATAAAATATATATTAAATTCTAGCTACAACTTGTGAATCCCTCTGTGATAGTGGGGAATAAAATTATAAGTAGATAATAATACCTTGCAACACACATGAATCCTACTATTCAAATATGGTGGCATCAAAATATAGGAGGAGTCAAATTCTAACAGATCCATATCAATCCCATCATCCAAATAGGGTGGAAAATGAACAGGCATAAATCCATGCTTCCCAATAATTATTTTTCTAGTCAAATTCAGTGTCAACAAAATATTGTTTTTCTAAAATTTATACATATGAATATCAATCTTATAATCCAAATAAGGAAGAAATAAAGCATATGAAAATCCAAGCTCACAATTATGAAGTAAATTAGTAAGGTATGGTGGATCTAAATAAAGGTAGATTCAAATTCATATGGATTCATACCATGAACATCATCAAAATCAGTTGATAAACAAGAAAAAATTAATCCTTACTCGGACATATAATTCCCACCAGAAAAATATGGTGGAAAATGAATACATGTAGAGTCAAATTTCTATGGAATAATATCATTATTTTAATACAAATAGAAAGGAAAACAATAAGACGCATATCACATGTCACAAATTTTAATCCATCTATTCAAATTCAATGACAATCAGATACAAAACCTTGAATGTTTTGGACATATGTTTGGGGAAGAATAATATTGCAGCACCCACATAGGACAACATTAATAACTTACTGGATGAAAATAGGGGACTAGAGAAGGTATATATTCATACCCCATAAAAGTATTAGGAATATATTCCCATTATAGTCTGAAAATCTCACAACATACCAAAGAAATGATGGAATATCATACATTAATCCCTAAATATTTCTAACAGAATTCTCACTATATAATAATGTCAGAATTAATAACACGGAGTCAATATAATATTCCCACCTCCCCAATGGTGGTCTCTAATCTAAAAAAAATTTCATAGAAGAGATGTTCTACATCTGAGCTTGCATATAGTAGGGTTATTAGAAATATACCACGATAAATGGAAAAAAGGACCAGGATAAAATAATCATTTCAACTGTTGGACATTGGTCAAATTTGGTGGCCACTCCAACATAAGAATATAGTCCATCCAAAATTCTGGTAGCTCATTTTCATATTTTGGAAGCACCTCTAGATCCAGTGAAACCAACAAGTTTATATAAAGGTTTACAACAACCCCAAATGGGCATTGTAACCATAAAAAAGCACCCTGAAATAAATCACACTAATGGAAATTATAAAATGAAGAGCATATTAATAACCATAATCTACTAGAAACTGGAGTCTTGATGCAATAAAAAAATTATCATTAGTGGATCATGATATTTATTATTATTACTATATTATGAGTATGGTACTAGTAGTTTAAAAGGACTTTCCTACAACATTGTTACCATGATATATCAAGGTCCTCTAAGAGAACATACCATGAAGGCTTTCTTCACGGAAATGAAATGGATGCTCAATATATCATATATCCTAATGAGATTAAATTTATTCCTCATCGTTTCTAGACGATCAAGAATCAGGAAGGTCATCCCCCCATTTTTGTCTTCCCTGATGGTCCTCTCAATGGTATACACTACATAAATTCTCCCTACAGTTGGATTGTCACGAACTAAGCCGGGTCGCCATCCGACCTGACACCTGACCCGGTCTGTGGAATAGCCCAAAGGGCGTTCTCGATCCCCACGGGCTGGCACAAGTTCTGGGTATGAAAAATATAACATGGGAATGATTTACCATAATAAATAAATATAAAACAAACAGCAAGCTGAATAAATTAAATCTATATTCAGACTACCAAACACACCCTTAAAAAATGTCATGATTAAGGTTTACAAAATTAACCAAAAATCCAAATGGAACTACAATAAAGGAAGAACTGAAAACACTAACACAAACCTCTAGGAAACTTGAGGTGTAACAACCTAGATCCACGTCCACCAAACCAACATGAGGGTGGCATTGACAACCCAAACCACCCATTCTATGCTCAATGACTCAACATGGAAAGAAAATTAAATAGGATCTACATACACCCAAAGGTTTATATAGGGTGTGAGCTAAAATCCTAGTAGGATTCCACTAAGAAAAGGATCCACACATAATTATTAAATGAAATATTCATTATCAATTTAACTAATGAAAAATAAATAAGTGCTTAAATTTTTTTAATGAAAACAGTTTTAATGAAAACTAATTTAAAGAAAAACAACTTGAATTACAACACAAACAAACAAACACACACACACAAACACACTTTCATGGTAACCCCAATGCCACACCGAGTGTCTATGGTTAATGCAATACAAAAGAGGAGCACAAAAAAATGGGAGAGTCCCTAAAGATACTAGAGAGAAGTGGGACCCTGGAAGATAGCATCTCGATGAACAAGGATATACAATCTAAACAATATATGTTCTCATTTATGAGCCAGAAGTAGGGTAACAAATACATAACCTAGTGGTCTCCCAACATCATCCAAAAGTTTAGTTAGTGTTTTAGTCATATAATCTTGCTAAGTGAGACCGGGCCGATGCCACTTCCATATCACTAGAACACCAGTCATAGTCCACCCACCTAGTACCTAGGATTCCCATTTGTGCTCAAGTAGATAAATGTTCATGTCACTTTCCATAATCATATACTCAAACCAACAAGACAAAACACACAAATAAACCTCCATTTTTACACACAAAAGCCATTGGAAACAACACACATAATAAATATATCACATACCTAAACATGCATTACTTACACAACCATCTAAAAAACTGCACAAACAATGAAAACACTTTCATCGGCAAACCCACCTTTAGGAGAATTTATTTTACAACTTCCACACACGTTGGATGAAATTAAGAATCAAGTATCATTACAAAATTTAAACAAAACAATTATTCAACCTTAATAATAATTTAATAAATCTTTTCAAATATTTCACAAATAAATTTTAAAGACCAAAAAATGCATCACACACTAGACTGACCCAAACCCTCTTACATGACCATACGCACCCCTCACCACCCCAGAAACACAATATTCATCACGCACAAAATTAAATAAATAACCCAGATACTTAAAAAGACAATTACTATATTTAAACGGGATGCCAAATTTTTTTTTCAAAACCATATTAAAATTCTATGTATTCCTTTAAACACCAAAAACTCATTTAATGTTCATTCATGACAACAAACAAATAGACAATATGCACAAAACACCATTATCTAACTTTTCACATACTAAAAAATAATCCGCACAATTTATAAACCACTATTAAATAGTTCAACATGGGATTTCCACAAAGATAATTACCCACATACAACATAAACATGCTTCTACCAAATCATATATTCATTAGATCTCAACAACAACCAAATTCACAACAGTAAAAATAATAAATAATCATGATAAACTAATCAAAATCACAAATTCATTCATCAAACAATAAATATATGGGGAACCACCTTCCTCGGTGTGGATAACATACAATAAATTCTGCTGCAAAACCAACACACAAAAAATCACCCAAGGAGTAACCTCAGTTATATCATAATTCAATAATTGAACCAAATATATCACAATTGGTCCAAAAGTAACATGAAACCATTACCCCACAATTCTAACTAATTGAATAAACACAAAAATTAATTGAAACACACCAGCAGAGAAGGTTCGGGAGGTTGGTCGTGTGTGATTTGAAGGTACCAGGGGCATGACATGCCAGAATAAAAGCTCGGGCCATAATATGGTAGCGGTGAGTGGCTGTGTGAAGTGGAAAAAAAGTAGCAAGTTCACTAGACGCTGGTGCGTGGTCACTATCAGGTGTGAGGTGGCTGAGGGGAGGTCATTCACGTGTGTGAGGAGGATGGAGAGGTGCCACCGAACAGGAGCAGGAGGGTTGCAGATCATCAGTAGGATTGGTTGGGTGGTCCGGCAAAGAGGGATGCAGCGCGAGAGAGGTCGTGCACATGGGAGAGGAGGCTGGTGGGGCTGAGGTGATATGAGTCGAAGGGATGTTGTCAAATGGGAGCTGCAATGCACAAGGGTTGTAAGGGGTTATGTGGCACGACAGACCGATGGGTGGTGGGAAAGAAAACGTGACGGGAGGGGAGAGCTAGAGAGGGAGAGTGAAAAAGAAACAAGAGAAGAAAAATGGGTGAATAAAATAGAGGGGGGATAGAAAATAAAATAAAAATAAACAAAATGGAAATATAAATTAAGATAAATTAGAACCTAAAAACCTATAAATTAACTTAAATTAATATTAATTTTAGTAGGGGGAGAAAATGAAAAAAAATTCAATAATGATAACACAAAAATAATTATCACCAAATTAAAATCATAACGAAATTAATAATATTAATTACATTTAAATTAACGTGCTGAAAATTTTATAACCATTATAATAATTTAATATCTTTTAACTGATTAAAATTTTAACTGAAATAATAACATAATATAAATAATCACATTATTTTTATTACTATTATTTTTATTAATAATAAACTATTGAATTATATAATCATATTTATTATTTCATTTTTGTGCATAAATTATTATTAAACTAATTAATTAATTAATTACCCACGCGTCGGGAAGGATTCACATTGATCAGGTGAAGCCACATGAAATTATCTATGTCATGGACGTGTATGAACATTTCAACACAAGAAATCTCATTTATTAGAAAAATTAAAAAACACTCATCGTGTCCAGCCCACACCTTAACAAAGAAAATCTAATGCAAAAAAAATATTAAAATAAAAAAAAATTACTACAGGTGTCCAGATGTGACAATTCGCCCCACCATTAAATTTGTGCCCATAGAAAGTCCCAAAAGACTATGTCAACCAAGTTTTCCATTCAATACCATGAAGAAACATAGAAAACCCCATAATCACTCAATGTCCTAGTATTTAAAACACCAACAACCTGAAATCCACGGATCACAAAACCTGAATCACCATGAAAAATAATCAACAGAAAGTAATGTACCTCCAAACACAACTACTACCTGGAACACCCCGACCCCAACTTAGCGATCACCCAGTCCACTCAAGGCATCCGAGAACACTCATCAAGAGACACACTATCTGAGCTAACCAAATTCAATGGTCGCGGTACGGCAGAGCGGACATAAGGGGTTGCCCCGTAAAGAGCACTTTATGAACAATGGTTTTAAACTAGTTCTTCTATGGTGGTCTCCAAACCATAGTAGGATTCTTGTCAAACATTGGTTCCTCAATCCAAAATGAATCCAAAACCGAGACAACGTGTAACATTAGATTGACCCTCCTGGATCCCAATGTTTAACCGAAACAAAACAGGAGGAGAGATCGTGATACTCGCACCTGGTCTCCCCAACATTTTAAAATTTTCCTAGCACCATGACTTCTATACGGGCATCCCCAGATTACTTTGAGAGATACAGACTGAACTCTTCATCAGGGACCCGCCAACATGGGCCGACCTGCATGGAGGATTTCTACACCAGCAAATATTCTGTAACATGAAGTGGTTTTGATAGCTAAAGCCTATAACCTAGAGGCAAGCTTTACATGCATGTTTTAAACCCACAAGACAAATGTATCACTGAAACAAATGTTTTCTCGACCCATAATCGACCACTGGAAGGTCCACAGTGCACGCATGTTGGCATTACAAGGGTAAGAATGACCACAGCAAGGAGACATGGGATCTTTTAACTCACAACAAAAATGAATCTTTCAGAGGCAATACTGCAATAGGGAAATTTAAGCGGTTCCCATACAAACACTTCAGTCTTATGTCATACCAAGACCATCCCATGTCCATTGATTTATGACTGCACGCAAGCTTCACCCTGAGACCTATGGTAGGGGCCCTGATGTATGAAGAATCTATCTCCACATAGTCATAAGTTGACCGCCACTAACTGGAACTTCCTTCACTAGAAGAGTATCCTAAATACTCCTCCTCTTTTTCCAAGTGGACACTCCGTCAATATATAGGTAGAGAACTAAAATGTACGACTGTCTGAATGACCACACTATAGGTAGAAAATTGAGCAGTTTCAAGAACGTGCGAAGCAAACTGATGAAAGGGGGAACTGGAAGAACAAATACTATTGGCTCACACTCCTCATTAGATGAGGAACCTTCACTTACCACAATATGAGCAACGCTAACAGATATTACATACATTAAACTGATTGTCCCACACAACCTCGGGGGAACATGAAACTAGCTCACCAGGAAGGTCAACACACCTCTATCTCCACCTACAAATTTTCCAAGCACATATGAAATCCCCCACTTACTCTCACCTTCAAACCCTTAGGTACAACTTCTGAATGAGGATAATCATGAGGATCACTCAGGATATCCCCAGTTGAAACAAAAACGGGTGAATCATTGTTAACTGGTTTAGTCCTACAACTACATACATACTCGAGACAACGTACACCCACATGACATTTAGTGTTCTTCAAAATCATGAGACACATCCAACATTCTTTAAGCACTCAACGATATCCAACCGATCTTGACATGTATGAACTATCAACACCACCGATAAAAACCGAACTCCACCACTCCACTGAGTGTCTGGGCTGAGCCATGAACCGAGAGACTTGCTGGTAACCCGTGGGACCTTTCTAAAGGCATATCCCAAACAAGAAACACAAAATAGCCTTTTAGAAATCCAAGAAAATCTCAAAAAAAATACACACCTCAGACACAATTCCAGTCATTCCAATTCAAAACATCAATTTTTTTCACTGAAAAAACCCTCTAAAACACGCATCGCAATATAACAAAATCCAAAAACTATTATGAACCCATCACTTTCACATGGGACTAAAATACATTTTCAAATTCTGAAAACCATTGAACACAAATACCCTTTATAGATAGAAACAAACTTTTTTTTTGAAATAAATCCTTTTTCACCAAACCAAAACTAAACGACGACATTATTAACACTAAATCACCTTGATGGATAACTAGTAGTCATGCTTAACCCGGATACACGGTTCAGCAGACCATGACCTAGGAAAGTGCCAACCACTTGGTGTGTCGAACTGTAGTCTTAGGCATCACATGGGTCACTATTTCATGTGAGGCCACACGCAGTACGTGTTTACTTCTATTGACATCCAGCATCCACAATCACCGATTCCAAAACATAAATCCTGGACTACCGCTGGTTACTAGAGTATCGGGACGAATAAGAGTTCACGATGCTCTTCCCTCACCTAACACTCATGTACTGATGGTCCTATTTTCGATCTACATTATGTCCCAAATAATAAGAAAAAACTCATATGATACCATATTTTCATGAACCAATTAGGGTCTCCATCTGACCCGGCGCCCGACCCGGTCTGCGGCAAGGCCCGAATGGCATTCCTGATCAACATAGGCTGGCCCAAGAGCCTGGGAATCAAAAATAATACATGGGAATCATTTAATAGAATAAATAAATATAAAACAAACATCAGGATGAATAAATTTAAATAATAATCAGATAACGAAACAAAACCTTAAACTACTTTCATAAATAAGGTTTACAAATTGAACCAAAAATCTAAAGAGAACATCAATAAAGGAATAACTTAAAAGACTAACTGAAACCTCTAGGAAACTTTAGTTGCAACAACCTAGAGCTACGTCCACCAAACCAACACGAGGGTGCCATTGACAACCTGAACTACCAATGCTATAGTCAATGAATTGACCTGGAAAGAAAAAGAAACAATATCTTTATACAACCAAAGGTGTAAGTAGGGCGTGAGAAAAAATACCAGTAGGATTCCATTGAGAAACATTTCAAAGCATAATTATTAAATCACAAATACACTATTAATTTAATATAAAAGAATTAAATAAATGATTAATTTTTTTGAAGGAATATAGTTTTAAAGAAAACTACTTTAAAGAAAAACAACATGAATTACAACACACACACGCACACAAAATAATAGTAAACCCAACACCACACCATGTGCTGATGGTGAGCGAAAAACAAAAGAGGATCACAAATACATGGGAGATTCCCTATTGATACTAGGGAGAAGTGCAACCCTAGAACATCATGTCTCGGTGAACAATGGAATAGAAACACAAAAATATACATTCTCATGAATGAGACACTAGTATGGAAACATATACATAACCTAGTGGTATCCCAACATGATCCAAACGTTTAGATAGTGTTGTAGTTGTAAAATCCAACTATGTGAAACTAGGATGATGCCACTTCCATATCACTAGCACACTAGTCCTAGTCGACCCACCTAGTACCCAATCTTCCCGTTTGTGATCAAGAAGATTAGAGTTCATGTCACTTGAAATAATCATATACTCAATCCAACAGGACACTAATCACTGAAAAACCACCATTTGAACACCCAAAAGCCATTTAAAGCAACACAAATAATAAATATATCACAAAACTATACTCGTATTACTTACACAACCAACTAAGAAACTGTACAAACAAAGAAAACACTTTCATCACCAAACCCACAATTAGATGAATTTATTAAATAATTTCTACACTAGCTGCATGACTTTAAGCATAAGGAATCTTTACACAATTTAACCAAAACAATTCTTCACACTTAATAATTATTTAATAAATCAATTGAAAATTTTCCCAAATAAAATTTAAAGACCAAATAGTGCTTCACACATTAGACTGACCAAAACCAACTTACATGACCAAATATACTCCTCACCACCCTAGAAACACAATCTGCATCACCCAAATAATTAAATAAATCACCCACATAGTTAAAAAGGCAATTAAAATAATTAAACAGACTGCCAGAAAAACATTCCAACCCAGTTTAAAATACGCCGCCCGATTTTAAACTCCACAAACACATTTAATGTACATTTATAATAACAAACATAGAGATGCTACATCAAAAACACCATTATAACCCTTTTCACATTGTATGAAATAATACGTAAAATTTATAAACAACGATTAAATAGTTCAACATGTGTTTTCAACAAATAGAATTACCCACAAGCAGCACAAACATGCTACTACCAAATAAAATATGCATTAGATCTCAACAACAACAAAATTCACAGTAGTAAAACTAACAAATAAACATTCTAATTTAATCAAAACTAAAAATTAAATCATCAAAAAATAAATATATGTTGAACCACCTACATTAGTGTGGAGAACCTTAAAAAAAATATGGTGCGAAACCAACACCAAACACCAATATCACAACGACCAACCACAGTTATATCCTAATTCATGAATTGAACCAAATATATCAAAATTGGACCAAAAGAAACATGAAACCCTTACCCCAAAATTCTACCCAATGGAAGAAACACACAAATTTTGTTTAACGCACCTATGGAGAAGGTGCGAGAAGGATGGCCATGAGAGACGGGGAGGTGCTAGGGGCGTTCCGCACTGGAAAAAAGGTCCAGCCATAATACGGTCACTGCGCATGGTGGTGAGAAGGAAAAAAATGGAAGAGAGGCCACTAGACACCGGTGTGTGGTGGCTGTGTAGTGCAAGGTGGCTGAGGGGAGGCCATTCCTTTGGGTGAGGAGGATGAAGAGGCACCGCCGAACAAATGTTGGAGGGGTGTGGATCATCAGGATGGTTTGCTATGTGGTCCTGAAAAGAGGGAGGCATTTTTCGTGAGGCTGTTTGTATGGGTGTGGAGGCCAGTGGGACTGAGGTGGGATGGTTTGAAGGGATGGCGTCAAATGGGAGCTGCAGCGCGCTAGGGTTATAGGGACATATGCAGCGCGACAGACCGAAGGGATGTGGGAAAGAAAACGCAACAGGATGGGAGAGGAAGAGAGGGAGAGAAGAAATAAAAAAAGACAGAAGAATGAAAGGGAGAAAGAAATTGAGGGGGAATATAAAATAAAAGAAAAATAAATAAAATAGAAATAAAATTAAAGATAAATTAAAGCCTAAAAAAACAAACAATAAATTAACTTAAAATGATAGTAATATTAGTTTGGGAGAAAATGTTAAAAATTTCATAATGATAATATAAAAATAATTATAACAAAATAAAAATCATAATGAAGTTAATAATAGTAATTACTTTAAAATTAAAATGCTGATAATTTTATAACCATTATAATAATTTCATATCATCTAAAAAATTAAAATATTAACAGAAATAATAATAGAAGATAAATAAACCCAAAATTAAAATTACTCTATTTATTATTATTATTATTAAAAAACTCTAGGATTATTTAATCATATTTGTTATTTCAATTTTTTGATTATATTATTATTCAACACATTATTTAATTAATTACCCACGTGTCGGGCATGCCACATGGCTTCATCCGTGTTGTGTGCTTGCACGAACATCAGGACACCAAAACTCTCATTTATTAACAAAACACAAAAAATCTCCTTGGGTTTGGCTCGCACCTTTCCAAAGAAAATTTATTGCAAAATAAAAATTATTAAAATAAAAGAATTACTACAGATGTCCATGTGCCACATGGACATCATGCTATGATGGGTTTTCGCTCCATTATGGGACCATGTACAAAGATCCATCCACCACTGTAGTTACATATTATTTCAGTAAAAAGTTTCTCCACATACTATCTTCTACCCTGCTGGTCCTCCCCATTATATTCACTATAAAAATTATCCCCCTAGTGGGATAACAATATATTATGGTAGTCCTCACCACTGTAGCACCAACAATGAAGGTCCTCCCTATAGTGACTTTTTTCTAGAAGAAGGTCATACCCTTACTATCATCCTTCATGATGGCCCTCCCCATGGTATACACTACTAAATAATTCGTCTCTCAAGCATCATTATATGATGGTAGTCCTTGAAACTATGGTTCCAACTGTGAAGGTTCTCCCCACATTGACATCATATTTTTCTAGGAAGTTCCGCCCCTTGACATTATCCACCTTGATGGCCCTACATAGGTTATAAACTGTTGAAAGTATCCTTATTTTAAAACATCATGCTAATATTGAAGTTATCTGCATAGTATCACTCACTATGAAGGTCTTCTCCACTATCAATTTCTATATCAACAAGAATATCCTCCCTATATTTAATCAAATATTGGAAATACCTCATTTTTAGAGTCCCATGAGGGGATGAGGTAAAACATGTTAGATCAAATTTCAATTTCTAGAGAAATACTTTCTTATCCAATTGATGTTATGAGGAAATGATAATCATATGAGACCCTCTAGACCATTCACATTTAAACGAGACCCATAACTACCCAGCTACTTTAAAAGAATTAATCCAGAAATACTAATGTTGGTAATAACACCTAAAAGATTCTCTAGTGGAATAAAAAATGGATATGGTTTTCATGGGAAATACTTTTTGATAGTGATTACATACCATTTTTGTTTTTACCCACATCCACTTCCCAGTTAGACATACCAAGGGAGTTGTTATTAGAATGCTATCAAAAAATTATTATCAACCTATAGAAATGTCCCCACCACATAAAAATATATTCATTCCCTGTAATGGGTTTTCATTCCATGTAAAAAAAATTTGAGAGCCTCATCATCAAACTAACATCGAAGCTATTTTTTCTAAATGGTGACCATAGTTAGAGAGGCGGTATAAAGATATCCAACCGACAAGCCTCAATGACCACCATATGTTGTGTCGTTTACTAGGTTATCCCACAACATCTATTAATATTACAGTATGTGAATAACCTGGATATTTTCATTTTTACCAATGATTCATTCAACAGAATCCATTGGGCATTACATCATGTAATGTTATCATCCCAAGGTGGAAATTGAATGAAGTCTTGGATATGAAAAGGTTAAATTATCAATATGAAATATACATGATTATGTTTCAAATTCATTATGATCTCTGATTGAAATACATAATATAAAACTCATGAGAAAGGAAAGTGAGAATAATCAGTAGGCTAATATATTAATGAAATCCAATCACCAAGAACTAAACTTTATAGGAAATAAATAGTTCACATGAAAACTGAACACTATATAAGGTTTCCAATTGAATCGAATGTGTGCTATCCATAAAAATTAAATAGAAGAGGCTTCCTCAATTATATGGTATCATCCCCAAATCATGGATATGGGGACATTATTAACATCAAAATCACCCATTCAACCGATAAATTCATGCTGAGGAATAATAACAGGAAAACAAGAGCAGCCACATCGTATAGGGCTAGGGGTATTTTTACCTCAACCACATACTCAATGGAAATAATTATTTTCCCATTTAGGGTATATAAAAAGTAGATAAGTCTCCCCATTATTCTTATTTATTGAATTATTTCCCGTAGAAGATAGGTATACAGAAAGATAATGTATGGGTTCCTACTAAGTAAAAATTCACCAAGAGGCCGAAGGGGTTATTATAATCGATGTAAAATATACAAAAAAGTATGAAGATGACACGCCTACCATTTTACATCTAGCACGCCACCCAATATTCATTTTTTTATCGTGAATATCATTCAAAAAAATCTTTCAGACTACACAAAAAATAATTCCAATTCAAAACATAAACATAAAGTTTTTTCCTCCATGAATACAATACACATAGATAATGAAGGTGTTCTTACACGTAAACCAGGGAAGAACCTATATTTTTGTTTTCCCCTGATAAATAAACCACCACTAACTCACAAAACCCATAATAGATATGAGAATTATGTTAAGGTCCTATATGACCCAAAACAACTTTTTGACGTGAATGAGCACAAACAACTAGAAGGATCATTGGCTAGACAAGGAGATTAAATGAATGAGTTAAGGTGAATTAATGTTAAGAATCTATGATGAAAAATTACAATCATACATGATCCCTAGGAATATCCTAAATTTAAAATTCCTCTATGAATACATAATCCACTAGGGTTTATCCATTAAAATGTTGTAAGTCCATGAAATCTAAACATAATGGATCCTAGACTATATTTATACCTATATCCATTCATGAAAAAATATTGATATTTTTGTCACTTTAGAAGACAACTCGAATACATTTAGGAAAATATTCAAAACATGTCCCTGGTTTAATATTCCTCTCATGTACAGGTAGAATCATAAATTCATTTCCTACCCATTTTGGTGCATGTCTATGAACAATTTAAACAATGAATTCGTAAGTGTATTATCAATAATATTGATTCATTGGATGGTATTTTGGAATCTATTGATGAGCAGCATGAACTAGTACACCATGAATGCAAACCATGCCCTTAGTTGGTGAATGACACCTAATCGCCGCAAAATATGTATTTCTCTTCATGTGTATTATTCAATGGAATAGGGGACCCGGAACAACATATGATGAACTATGAATATAATTTTTCTTTAATGATGGTATAACCATAGAAATAATAATTCGTGAATCTGATATTCGTTGTATGTTCCTTAGAAGGGTCTATCGTTGTACGGTTTATTGGTTTTCCTGCTCAGTCAATAACATGATGGGAGGATCATTTTCAGTTATTCCTATTCTACATAATCTCATCACATCTAGAGACAACAAAAAATTACCTACCAAATTTTAAAAATCAAATAAAGATAGATAATAATACATCATTTCTTTATAGAAGGATCTAACATACTCTTTGAACCAACCACACCCCTAAGAGGATATACATTCAATGTGCATCAAAAACCACTATAGAGAGATGAAAATTCACCTTATCCCAATAAACTAAACCTATGGTTTTCTGGATTTATCCTATAATTTCCAAATAGTTTAATACACTATAGAGTAGAATATGATCATGTCACTGGGGTACTTTACGAGTAATGGGAAAAAATTTGGTTAACGTTGAAGCAGTCTTCATCACAGTTACGCCATCACCTGAACCTGATCTAGATTCAACAACTGTACCATATTGTAGAGGTTCCCCTAATCATTAAAAAACCCCCCTATTCAATTGGATTATTATAAAAGACCTATTATAAATCAATTCATGTAAAAGACGAATAATATTTACACACTCTAATAAAATCTAATTATTGGACCGAAAATATCCTCTATGAACTGCAATTTTGTCATGATACCAATCAAAAAAGAGATGATGATGATGGTCTTAATGAAAACACAGATTATTACTCATTTCACTATATACATGGAAAAATTATCCCTGATTTTTTTCTATTCAATGGAAACATGTTGTAGATAATAGATTCTAGGTAAGTAAAACTTCGACCGCTTCCATCAAAAGTGTAGTATATTTCCACTAGTGACCTTGAAGAACGTTGTTAGTGCAACATTGTTTCTATAGGGGAAAAACCAATTTTATATATAGATGACTAAAAATTCAATCAACCAAACTCATGGTATTATCTAACCCTAATTGAATCAACAAAATATGACCTCTACTGCTCCTCCTATAACACAGTCGATATCCTCAACCCCATAAGCCTCCAAAATAATATCATAAAAAATGTAGTTAGACCATAAAGGATGGGAGACATCACATGAGGATGAACTTTCATCAAGGATAATTTTTGTAATGATCCTCTCATATTCCAGGCCATCAAATCTGAAATAATGCACACTACCCCTCTAAATGTCACCACCAGATGTAGTCGTTCAGGTAGAGTCATCATCAGATTTGGTTTTGATATTTGGATCCATTAATTTTATTCAGTTAATACACCCATTCTTCAAGGAAAATAACATATATGCACTAGTGTACCAAACATCTAATTGGGGCCCAGGAGAAAATACTGAAGGAGTAGGGGATACTATTAGTGGTTCATCCATTAATGAAACTATTTTTCTGAAGGCATTCATTCTCAAACTATCAAATTTTCAGAGATGAATGCAGGTGACCTTATGTGGAAACAATGGAATATGAAATTTCCATTCACGTTCCAATATCAATTCAGGAATAATCATTCTTTAATATCCATTAGAGGAGGAATAAGTATCATATCACCATCAACATTTATTAATACATACTCCCCTAATCCCACCAAGAATTGTAACATCATGATCTCATATCTTGTTAGTCGATCCATCTTCATCTAATACTCATTCCCCTAATGCTCCATTGAATGAGAATACCATCATTGGGAAGTAACAACCTTAAGACAATAAGTATGATATTATGAAACTATTGGCCTTGGTACCAGCCAATCTATCAATTAGTGATACCTTTTGTTTTTCAAAAGACCTCACCAATTGAATATTTCATAATCCCCTGTGTTTAATGCTGAAGTATCAGCCCCGAGATCTATTTAATAGATATAGACTAATTATAATTTCATTCATTGATATCCTTCATTAATCAAAATGATGTCAATATTATATACTCATATAGCAATCCCTTGAATGTTTCTAGTTTGATAAATGGTGTTGGTGCCCATAATGTTTTCATTGATAGTGTCTAAATAGTAAATTTTATTTCAGTGAGAACAAAATACCAGCTTATATATGATGAAAATAACATATAACCTTCATCCATAACAGTGAATGGCTATGGAAAAAGTTAGTATAAGATGTTGAGACTAATCATGCTAAAGGACCAATTTGGAATCCTCATAATTGACTCTTAATTTTTTTTCATTAGAAAAAACATGGAATTTATTTCATTCTAAAAATTCTCTGCTTGCACTAACATGTACAAATTCACTCCACATACCATCAACGCATCAAATATAGAATAAATGAAAAAATATGTACGTTATATTCTAATATGGACCCATTAAAATCCTACAATTCATATTATAACAAATCATGATATTCAATCAAAATATTGATATTGATGCTTAATTACAAGAGGGGGTGAATTTTTTGTTAATTTTTTTAATAGTCTGAAAATATAATGTCATCAAGGATTAACAAGGTGAATTCAAAACCGCTATTTTGTTCATAAAAATGTAATAATTGGAAGGGCCCATCTATAACTATAAATAACCAAAAAAATAACTAGTTTATCTTAAAGAAACTGATTAAAGATTCTTTTAGAAAAATATTTTACATTAAAGTGAAATTGATAATATTTATCTTAGTATATATGTATATGAATGTATAAGAAAGTTATACATTATTTAATTGAAAAAATATAGTGGAATTAGAAACTTGAAAATAAATAATAACATCTAGGTAATCATTTAATAAAAAAAAGGGTATCTTATAACATAGGATAATGTTCCCTTGATTTAATCTTTCTTGAATATCGGTCTTACACCAACCAGGTTAAGTCCTCGATAAGAGTATCAATGTTTATCATGTTATCCTTTCAATCCCTTGAACATTAAGGTAGTTAACACCTATGTCATTCTATTCCTTGTTTCCCTCAAACATTATGTTCTCTGACACCAATATCGTCCAATACCATAAATCCCTCAATTTATTAAGTAATTGGAGTCTCACTATTCTGGATGAAAAAGATGTTCAAAGTAGAAAATGATATTCATAGATTGCGCCAGGCATGAGTGTTTCCCTCTCAAGAAATTAGTACACCCTGAACATATCAATGTTGTGAACATTTATTCAAATATTCAAATGGATGTTGTATTTATATTAAAATATAACAATAGTCATCTCCTCCTCTAATGGTCATATTTTTCCTTGAATTTTAGAGTGACATTTACACCGGCCACAAAAACAACTGTTAATTAGAAACAGATTTTACGACATCATATCATGTAAGAAAACATTCTTTAATTTAAAAAACATAAGTAAAGTGGGATCTAAAAAAATTGGAACAATATCATATGAGATAAAAAACTATAACATGTATGTTTAACTAGAGTTTAAAAATAATGACATAAAATGTCTTATTATGTAAACAAATGGATTCTCGTGAAAAAAAAAATCTGATCTAAATACAAATAGAGATAGAGTCTGATTTTCATAGAATTTGGAGTCTAAATTTTATGGAATTCATATTCTTATTTTCAATGAATTAGAATTCTTGGATTTAGTTAAATTGGATTCTATATATCAGAAAATTCACATTCAACATTTTAGAGAATTTATATTCAATATTTTATAAAATTTGGAGTCTAAATTTCAGATGAATTTTGAGTTAGAGATATGATAAAATCATAGTCAAAAAATAGATGGAACTGGATTCAAAAATCCACGAGACTCAGATTCTAAGAAACTATAAGGTTCCAAGGTTTACATAAGAATCCAATTATACTTATGGTAATTCAATCATATGAAAAATAGGATTAAGCAAAGTTAAGGAACCATATTCATATCTTATAAAAGTGTGTTATGATTTAAGAAATTAAATTTATTTAAAGAATGAAAATTAAATTTATGGGAAAGTGTTTTCAATTATCAGAACATAAATCGATAGAAAATTAATAAAATATCTTATTTATATAACAATTTCCACATATTTGGAACGAACAAACCACTGTTAGAAAATGAATATAAGATTGGAAAACATGATATAAAAACTTATCCACCTCATATTTGTGGCTTAGTGAATTCAAAAAACCACCCCTTTGAGGTTTTCACCGTCAGAATCATATTATTTTTCTGAAGAAATTTTATTGAGAAGGACGTTCCTTTTCTTAATAAAAAACGTTTTTAGATTTAGCTTCCCCTTTCATAAGCAATTTCATCATTTGGGTAAACATCCACATAGTATGACAATATTTTAAACATTTCTCCCCCATTGTGATTTAAAAAAAGGAATAATACGGAATAAAATGTACCTGAATAGTTAGAAAAAGGCATAAGAAAAAAATAAAAAGAAATATATCTCATTAACTTTGAATGAAATATTTCATTAAAAACAAGATTGGATATTTCAGATAGTCAATCATCCTTATTCTTTTCTAAGAGATGATTCTTGAAAATGGCCTTCATCTTCACTATTTCCTTATGATCTTCTTTGTTCTTGTTGAGTAACCCTTCATGATTATAGTTCTTCATTCTTAGTGACTAAATCCTTTAATGTTGAGAAATAATAAAATTTTCTTGAGATTTGATTTTTTTGATAACTGATATTTGGTCTTTGATTCTATATTTTGGGTCATAGAAATGGAGTTATGATTTTTATAGATATGGTTATCTTCTTGGATCTGGGCAACATTCTCTTTATTTAACCTTTTAGAAAGATTCTTGAACTTCTCATCAGACTTTTTGATGGTATCATTTACTGAATCTATATATTCTTCATCAATAATAAGATCATCAACTATTGATTACTACAAACATGTAATCTCTTCGAAATACAATCTATGAGCATCATAGTTGGTCATGATGTTTTTGAAATTTCTTTCTTTCTTGATTTAATTTTCAATACTTTTTTTATTCCGTGTTCATGTCGGGTAACTACTTAATAATATTACACCGAGATTCAATATTTGGATGGAACATTATTGAATCAACAAGATTAATTAATTATTGAACTACAATGTCAAGTCCCATGGATGGAGATGATTCAGAATCTAAAGAACCTTTCTCTAGAATAGTATCATTCACTTCTTCAACAAATATTGACTTAGATGATCCAACTACATCTTTCTATGGTGGGTCAATAAGGATTAGTTTTTTATCTAAAAACATCATTTTCAACTATACTAGTTACCTCATGATATAGTTCTTAAAAAGTATCTTTCTCTTAATCATCGTGAACAATTTCATTATTTTCCTCACTCCCTTCAATTGAATGACTTTGTTTAACATCCTCCTCTTTAGAGTTTTCCCTCTATTTACCTAAAACAATTTTGGTTGATGATTCTTGAGATGTTCTAATTGAGTGTTTATCAGAAGGAATATCTATCTCATGATACTCTTCAACCATTTTGATCATGTCTTTATTTTCTTCTTCTTATTCATCTTCTACTTGATGAATTTCTTATTCTTGGACAACCACTTCCAGAAATGAAGTGTTCTTTCGATAGGATTCTACTACCTGATTATTTACAGAATCATTCTCATCATCTATAAATAATGAATGTACAATATGAGAATCCAATTATTTTTTCATTCTACATATCCTCCTTTTCATATTTCTTGAGAAATTTTTCTTCAACAATCATCATTACCATTGCCTCTACAAGGTCAAGTCAAAAAATAGTATCAACTTCCATTTTCTTCAACTACATCTCCATATATTTAGAATCCACATCATTAGGAAACAACTTTTGATTCTTCGGTTTAGGGGATACTATTTTTGGATTCCATTTGGCTTATTATTGTTGTGATTTAGGCTCCATAGCCTTTTATTTCATAGAAGGATTGGAAACATCATCATTCTTAGATTCAGGATGATCACTCTTATTTGAAAGATCATAAAACTCATCAGATTCGATGTTGAATGTTATTTCCATTATTTTTAGTGTATCAGCACTAAGTAGAATAATCTTGAAATTTCTAGATTTTGAAGTGTAGGGGATCATGAAATATTCTATGAACAAGACAATAATCACAAATGTTATGGATAGTTACATAAATATCTGATACATTATGTTACCATTCTAGATTTTATAATTTGTTATAAGGATGTAATTCCCTAAATATATCGTTCTTAGGATCACTAGGAAATCTAAGATATAAAAATCACATATCTTGAGTGAATCCTTATCACCCGTCCTTGGGATAAGGAAACAATGCATCCCCAAAAAAGACAACCTATAGTTTGTTGAGAGATGTGAATTTTTTTTCTTAAAATTCTTGAGTCTGAGGAATTATTAAGCTTCATTATTCACAAAATATCCATCGTTGTCTGGTAACATGTGTATGTATTGAATATATTCACTTTTATAGAGGATATCTAGGATGATGGATTCCTTGTTGAAGCATAAAGAGTACGATTTTCCATAACATATGGACATAAATACCTCTCTTCTACAATGCTCATAGAAAATGACTAATTTATAGAATTACACTATAAGGTCCATGTAGGCCAGATCTTGATTTTGTTCTATTGAAACAAAAAAGTTTTACAATCCGTTCAACTAGAAAATAGATTCAATCAATGAATTGTACTTCATAATGAAATTATATCCCACAAACATTTCAGGGATCATTATCTAGTTCATTAGTTCCATTCCAGATTAAGACTGCATCATAGTCTGAGGAGATGATTCAAGAGACAATTGGAACGTAAGGAACTTAAAGAATCAAAACAACACACATAATGAAAGGAATATCATTAATTAAAATGGAAGAGTGAACTCATGGGGGACAGGAACAAGTGTTCCATTTAAATAAGATTTGTGGTGATGATTTGAATTCTATGATATATCCATGGGTTGAGATTAACTTGATCTTTTCTAAAAGTTGATATTAATGCCAAATTAGGATTTTTAGACTATGAAATTTTGTGGTTTTATGGAAAAATTGTATTTATGAAAACTGATTCCAATAAGGTTTTCAAAAAAGAAGATTGAAATACCAACAGTCCAATAAGGTTTTGGGGGCCACATTCAGATCAAGGGGGGACACTCCTAGCTGCCACGTCCCAAGCGTTCACACTAGCCACATAGTGCGGCTAGTCCCTTGATGGTGGGTCAAGCCCCTAGTAGGTTGTGCGGATCCTGTTTCCTAGCCAGCCAGACCACGCTAACGAGAAGGACCCAGGCGGATGGGTCATACCAGCGTTGGCAGGCAGGTCCAACACACAGCGGGCCGGATCCACATCGGCAGGTCGACCCCATGCCGCCTTCATGCCGGGCTAGACTAGACAGGGTCACCGTGTGACCCAGTCGGCTGGACCCTCGGCTAACAAAGCCAGGTCCAGTGAGGCCTACTGGGTCTGGCCCACTAGCCACGATGGACCAGACTGACCTCAAACCGCTTTTTGTTGGGTCGTGTCTGTCTAAATGACCCAGGCTATGCGGTACCCCCTGTACGGGTTGGTCAGGTTAGACTGACTAGGTCAGACTGAGTCCCATCTCAACTGGTCCCTTTGTTACTAAAACACTTGTATCATGCAAACCACGCGTCTGATTGACGAGTTGTTTTTGACATTGGAAACCTCTTTACGAGTCAGGTATTTTTTCATGATCTATGGAAACTTTTGAGATAGTTGGGTTGCGATGAAGGGAATTTGGAGTGGTTATCTGAATAGCACTACATATAGAACCCTATGACTGGATGAGACCTGAAGGCAGCTGACTATTGGAATACTGGGAAGCATCTCTATATGAAATTGTATTCCAATGGTGGGAAGCACCTCACTATGACTTTGGAGGCCCACAATATGTGATTAGGATAAGTACCATAGTTGTCCATGACTAGTGGGAAGAACCTCTCTATGTCATTAAGGGCCCATGATATGTGATGTCGGTGGATTAGCTAATTAGTCCAAGGATAGTGGGAAGCAACTCTTCTTGAATTTCATGGCCCACTGTACTCTATAGAGGAGTTGTTCTCTAGTAGCTGATGTGTTCAGAAAAGTGACTAATAATGCTACTATTACTACCCAAGAATATTCCAGGTGTAAGCTATCTTATATTTCGTACTTTTCCCTGAGTAATTTTGTCATGGTATTTTCATTTTGTTGGTGGGTCCCTATTGATTATTGTGTTACTAAACCCTACATAGGATTCGCCCGCACATGTTGTGTCAAGTGAATAAGACTGATGATTCGACAGAGGTGCATAGGGAGATGGGACTTACAAATGCTTCTATGGAGGAAATGGGGGCCTAGGAATAGGAAGGGCCCATAATATTGTTTTGGAAATGACATATTATTTCATCTTCTAATAAATTCACTACACTCGTGATCAGATGGGGATTTCGGCAGATGGCCATTAATGTTCCCTTTTTTTGCAATTTTTAGTTCTTTTTTGGGTTTTATTCTGTCCCACTTAATTTTAAAGGTACATGTACTCATATTTGTTTTAGTGTTTTTATTTTTCCCCCTTTTGTTGTGTTGGGATGTTGTTGGGCGTCTGTGTGCATAGAGGTATTCAGAAAAATTCCTCCCATATGCAGGTTGATGCCTCTACCACTAGTCACCCGCCCCTTCCCTTTGGGTGGTGGGCATGGGGTAGTAATAGCATGGGCCCGGAGGGATGAGTCACGATAATATGATATGTGAAGATACTCCCAAATTTTGGGTGATTGAACATACACTAAAAAAATTTAATTCTCGATAGAAATATTATCAAAGGAAAAACAACACCATAATGTTTTTATTGGTTTTTATGGAAAATGATTTTTCAAAAATTGTATCCAAATGGAAGTTGAGGAGATAAATGATACCAATAGGATAAAAATAATTCAAAATTTAAACATGTTAATAATTCTTCCAATGTGTGTGTGACAACAATTTAATTATTTTCATTCCTATTTCATTCCAGTAAATATATGTTATTTTAAGATAATCATCTTATATGACATTATCCATTGAACTGGTCATACATCACATGAAATAAAATTTCAAGACCCACTCACTTATGAAATCATGGATGTAAAACCATATATTGAAAGCCAATATAACCCCATACATTTCACATTACATCACTCCCCTAATTTATTATTATTGAGGTTTTTATGAATAGTTTCACATGGAATAAATATCATAGACTTCTCTCAAACCTAGTTTGATCTCCTCATGAAACTAATTTTAATCATTCAAACAAGATCAATGGTGGGGGAATCTAGGTTTATGACCCTCCAAAGATAAACCTTGATTTTTTTCCTTTTTTCAGGTTTATTTGAGGGTGTACAAGAATTGGATAACACGTAGACCAAACAATTTCAATAAGGAATAGTATTGAAATAGATCGGATAATAATTAAATATATGATTATTTTTGGAATATAGAGAAACTTTAACCAAATTTATATTTATGTTCAATTAATTAATATATTATCAGACCTCACGGTGGGGTGACAATATGTATGGAAATATAATGCGGAACAATTTTCTAATATACTACTCACACGAAGGGTACCATTTTTTTAATGGTTTCTATGTGGGAAAAATTTTATATAATTGAAAAAAAACTGATATACTTTATAATAACACACCTAAATATTGAATTCATAATAAAACACAAATTTCCTAGTTTGTTGTTGGAAATGTTTAAACAACATTAAGTGGGAATAGTAATCATGACTTTTTAATAATATAAATGAATAATAGACAGTCATTTTCTATGATAAACTAGACATAAAAAATAAATATTATGGAAAAAATAGAGGGTAGATGGGGGAAAGGAAAAAATTACTATCTAATAAGGAAAAGGAGAAAAATATGAATGGTGGTGAAAATTCCTAACTAACCTAGAAATAAAAACACCCCCACACATAGAGTGTAAAGTGACCTCTCTATAATAAAATTGAATGTGGGAATTAAGGATAAATCCTAGTGGGTTTCATAGGTTGTTTTCTTCATGAACATGGAGTTCCATCATCGGGGACTCTGGAATAGCTTCTACAATGTGCATCAAATGCTTACCAATGATAGTGAATGGTTGCTTTGTATCTTCATTCTGAACCCGAATGACATGAAATGGATCGACATTAGTAATAGTGTATGGTCTAAACCAGTTGAAATGAATCTTACATGGATGAAACAAAATCATTGCATTATAAAGGTGGTCCTTCTGCCCAATGTGGAATTGATAACGAAGGATTAGGAGGTAATGGTCATCCATAGATCTCTAATTATATATTTGAGATATCACACATGAATATCTATGAACTTCCCCGAACTACTGAACCATTCACTTCCATTGATAACTAACATAAGACAGATTATGATTTAATTAATTAAAAGCATAGTAGGCCGAGATATTTAGCTTAATATGGTGGTAAAAAATAACTCCAATCAAATTTTGATAGGGTGACATTCCAATCAAGTATTTAATGGAGTTATAGAAATCCAATCATTAATAATAAATTCTATGAATATAATATTTTCTATAGGGCTATAGAATTTTTCATGAATCTGTTTTACCTCTCTAGTAGACACCTCATGTTGATCATTTTATTGTGGGAGATATTTTGTAGATAGCCTATTCCTAGACCCATGCCAATACAAAATATATTTCATTGTTTAGCTAAAGAAATGATATCCATGGTCACTAATGATGAACATTTTAAATCCAAACCAACATAAGATTTGGGTTCTCAAAAATTCCAAAACTATTGTTGTGTCATCAATCGATGTATGTAGTTCTTCTACCCATTTTGACATGTAATCAACTTCTATAAAAATGTATATGTTTCTAATAGAATTTTTAAATAACCCCATAAAGTAAATACTCCAAAAATTAAATGTTCTATGAATGATAATGGATTGCTTCGAAAGTTATTTTCATTTAAATACATCCAACATTCCATGAAAATGAAGAAAACCATTAATAAAATCATGGGCATGATGAAATAATTTTGGAAAACTGAAATTTATATTGAGGACCTTATGTGAATTCTGTTGGAGACCCAAATGGCCCCCATAATAATGAATGAGGTAGAACTAATAGATTGAATAAAACTCTCAATCGAGAACACAATCCTTAAGGAATTGATCACTACATGTTTTCAAATGGTAGGGGTCATCCCAAAGGTACCAATGGGACACATTTTATAGAAAACCATCATGATTTTTGTTGAAATTTAAAGGAATTGAATATGATAACAAATAATATAAAATTTTAGTATACCACGGAATACCATGATTTAATAAGAACAATTTATCATCAAGAAACATGTTATTTTTACGAATAAATGGAGATGATTCAATGTCATTTGTATTGATTCTTTAAATAAAACCTAGTTGAGGAAGGGATTATAGGAGGTGTTTGGGGATTAGTTAAACATGAGTAAAATATTTCACAACCATGAAAACCAAAAGACTGAGAAAACAATAAAAGTTATGGAGGACATGTTGTGGGTGCACATTTTACCATTTGGTTTTAGTTAGGATGATAACCTACCACTGTTGGTGTTTGGGTAAAGAAATGACAATCATTCTTCCAATGGTATGGAACTATTCTAAACATTTTACATGATACCATGTGGGTCACCACATGGTTGAACTGACCTAGGGAAGTCATCACTCATGATTCTAGAGTTGGTGCAGACTACTATATAGAAGGTGTAGATCATCCAAGAGTGGATGATGATTACATAGAGCCATCCGATTTCTTTTTATGACTAGATAAGGAGGCATTTTTAGTTTGATGAAAGACAACAAATGTTCCCTCTCATCTCAAATCGACATGGATTTCAGAGTTTATTCTAGTGTGTAATGATGTCTTAGAGGTTCATCAACCCTTTAAAAATACTACATATATTTTTCTAGGTTGTTTACCTATTATCTTTAATTTTTCAGTTATAGTGGGTTCATGATGTCTCCCATGTGTCACAGCTGAGGAGGTATGTGCATGACCCATCACATGTAATTAACTTGGGCGAGTTGGACATCGACGAAGAAGAAACATTGTTTTAATTTATATTTTATAGGATTTTTGGGTACATATATCCATATGGTGAGGATAATTTAATGAATTATATTTTCCTAATTTTATTTTGAGAAATTATTTGGAAACATTCTGAGATTTGGAGTATAGATGCTATAGGATTATGAGGCCCCATGTTCTTGATAAAAAATCATTGAAAATTGTTATGGCTTTAATATCAAGCACACAACATTAATAAAAAAAGGGAATATCATTTAAATAGGTTCCCAAATCAAAAATATGAGGGAACTAGTGAGCTTAAAATTACAGGTTTACCTTTGGATCGACCTATCATTTCATGGAGTGGGTCATTTGAAAAAAATGTATCCAAGGATGTAACTGTAAATAAAATAATTATATCAAATCATTTCATTTTTAAATTCCTACGAAGTCTTGAATAGTGACACAGATTGGGAATATGAGACCACTGTGGTGTTTTTAATTTGCTGTTTTCCCTACACATGACATAACATATGCTGGAGCAGGTTTTCTGTGGAAAAACCAAAAAAATATGTAATCTTCATTATATAATTTAAATTTAAAATATTTTATTGATGAAATAAAACTCATTTTACTGTGAAATTATCAATAATTCATGTTTATTTCCATAAACGAATAATTTCACAAAAACGTGGAGAAGAGCTCTCTCAAAAAATGGTGAAAGATCATGGAATCATGATCAACATGAAACCAATTCAAATTAATCTCACTGATGATGACAACAATGCAATGATCATTCATTTGTGACTGATCTAAATCGAGGTAAGGAACATATTTTTTTCTTCTATTTCTCTATTATTGTTTTTCATGATGAACATGGGTCTATCCATGAATATATTTATTCATGGTTTGATATTTGTATGATGACTATAATAGATAGGTAAATTAATTGGATGTTATTTATTATTTTTTTTCCTTGCTGTAATGAGAATGAATTGAGACAGTAATGTACAAAGAATGATGTTTTTTCCTTGGGATTTCATTTTTCTTCTATTATCCCCTATTCTTCACATTCATCACCATTGGAACCCCATGGGAACTATCCAACTTTCCGGGAGGATTCCAATGCAAATGGACTCCTAAAATATATGGAAACAAAAAAAAGAGGTTAGGTATGTATAGACTGTGACCCATATAGTGTGGATCTATGATCATTTTGTAATCCAGGCATTAGTGGTGGATCATTGGTATGGAAAAGGGACCATCATCATGGGTCCATATTTGTGGTCAAAGGAGGTGGTAAAATATTGTACGGTGGCCATGGATGATAATGACATCGGTAGAGAAGGCCCTCTAGGATGTGATAGAGAGGAGCCACAGGACAGACTGGTGATAGAGTAGGGGATGCATCAAGGACTTGGGACACTATGGGCGGCAACGTGGAGTGGTGGTGGTAGTTTCAGGAAACAACATAGAGAGGAGGACGTGACCCTGTAGGATGTACACGACAACCTAGAGGCCCCACTTTAAAGCGGGCTGGGATAAGGGAGAAAGGTTAGCCATGTTGAATTGGGTTGGGCCTAGTAGAGTCAGGTCAAGCCCATTTATGACAGTCCAGGTCTGGTCGGACCTAGGGTGGTTGGACCGGGCCATGGTCGACCAAGAGGCACATCCGACCAAGCATCATTGTGGTCTTGGTAGTTGTAGGATTTTCAACCACCATGGAATATTGAGACACCATCGCACAGTTGACCTAGTGGGTGGTTGGACTGAGAAATCATCCTCTATGGTGGGTGGATTAACGATAAGGTCTATCCACATGCACACTAACCCAAATCATCTAAAACATCAAACCCCTGTAACAATAAAATGGTGAATCCATTTGATGAGACTTATATGGTGTTGGGACCTATACGATGAGATGGTAATTTATAAATATTCTAGGTTGGTTATTGTGGGAGTGTGAATACGACCTAATGGTATTATGAGTGAGTTGTCCCATAAAAAGTGTGATACAAGAAAAAATTTCTATGGTAGTTTATTACCAAGGGATGTAGATCTACATAGGGACAGTGTGTCATATGAATATTTTGTGTCTTATGAAGACTACGTGTCCTATAGAAGCTGTGTGTCTTATAGAGACTATGGGGCTTATAGAGACCATGTGTTTTATAGGGATTCTGTGCCTTTTTAAGAGGATATGCCTTTTTAGAATGACTATATCTGGATGTTCTCCATGTATTTTATGGAAACGTATATCTGTGTGGATTTGACTACGCATTCTTTTACAGTATATAATTGTTGAAATACATGGTGGTATTCCTTCATGGTATTTCATTTTTTATATTCCTTCATGGTATTTCCCTTGTGGTATTTCATTATAGTACTATTTTTTGGTATACCTTAACTGTATTTATAGTGTTGTATTATCTTTGTGGTATTCCTTTGTGGTTTTCCGGTTGTCATATTGATTATTGTTTTACTCACACCTACATGGAATTTACCACATGTGTCATGTCTTGGGTAGAAAGTAGACTCTTTGATGGAATTTTTGAAAGATCAAGACTAGGAGGTTACATGTGCAAAAAAATATGCTGATGTGTGTTCTGATAGCTTTTTCTACGACAATAGTAGTACATATTACATTATAGGACAGACTTTTGGTTACAGAAATTTTTCTTTTTGTGTTCTTGTTTGGGTCTATTTAAATTTATAATAAATTAAATATTGTACTCTAGTTGTGGGTTATAGTGGTATTCATTGATTTTTTACTTATTTATTTACCATTATATCATTTGTGACATGGATATGTGTGCATTCATATAGTTACATAGGAAAAAACATCCCATTATTGGGATATTCTTACTCAGTTCTAGTGACCATCCCATTGCCCATTGGAGGATGGAAGGGGTATTCATGGAAACGGACCCTCTGAGATGTTTCATGATATAAAAAACCAAATAGTATGTGTTGAAAGGTATAAATCCTTATTACCATCCCAAGATATTGCATGTAGAGGTCTAGTGGAATGAAGACACATTTTTTTGACTATTCATAATATGCACTAGTTGGTTCCACATATGTTTCCAACAAAAATGTATGTATTCCAAAGGAAATTTTTATCCATGAAGGTATTCTCCAACATTTTTACACCCCAATATTTTTTAAATCCTGCATCTCTCCTAGGATTTTTAAAACAACTAAATTAAATTTTACAATATTTTCATCCTTCACATTGGAAGATGATAGAAATTTTTTTGATAGACTAGCATGAAAAGGGGAGAATCGTTTAGTCCTTGGTCATAGTAATGTTATCTAAACTGTTAATTCCTAAATATGTTTTTTATAAGATCTTACACTATACCATAAATTTCATGGTTGAATAACATTTAACTAAACTATACTCTAACTCTACTTTAGAGAATCCAAATTCACATGTTAGTAGATTCCCATTACAGATAAAGGGACATAAATACACACTCATACTTTTTAGGAATCACTTCTTTGACAAGACACCCATCATAATATTAAAAAATAGGAATTCCCATAATATTACAAAGCCACTGAAAATTGAAGTTTAGTGTCTCATTGGAATTTTTTTTGACATTGCATAAAATTCAAAAGTTTGATATTCATATAATTCCTACCAATGATTGGAATTTTAAATAAAGATAAATTCTTCATCATGAGAGACATTTACTACCTCTGTACTCCCTGGAAACAACATGTTGGAAACCATTCATATGGTTACTCGTCGTGTACTTTACCAATGTCACATTTCATATTCAGAAATTATAAAACCAAAGTCATGAAATACCCCCTCACTCATATTTGAGTAATAATATGAAATTATCGGTTAATAACACCTATTTTTTCCCTTTCTAAACAATTCATCATCATATATTTTTTTCCTAAAAAATCAATAACATTATTATAGTTTTCATTAATATACACCGCTCATGAAAATGGATACAAAAATTCCTAGGGTGAATAGCATAAAGGAAACCCTAGGTAAAAGTTGTTTATCAGCTCTCTAGACCTATAGTTTTCATGGTATATGAAAACATCCAGAAAACATAAAATTATTGAGAACAAAATCTTGTAAGGATGAAACCCCATAAAGGGTGGCCTAAGAAAATGTCATGTTCATCCCACTAAGCTCACACTACCATGGAATTTGGAAAAAATCAATGTTATAACAGGAAATAAAAAAATTATACAATTTTTTCCATATAAACCTAAAAATATTCAAACTATTCTTGGTGAGTTCGTCAGCTCACGAAAACCATAATGCATTATATATTCATTCCAATTCAGTTAAACCAAATAATTAATAAAATATACATTTATGTGAAAATATAGTTTTAAATGTGTTCAACTATAAATGATTTATATTTTTGGAGATTACATAAGATATGAATTGGTGGAAAAATAAATTCTAATTTTCTTAAATGGGAATAATGGAGTATCCAAACAATGGAGTTTCACCGTGATGATGAAAATAAATAGAATGGAATCGCCTAAATTGTTACAATGATGCTTGAATTTAATTCATCTGAAAATTGACTACAGTATGATGTGGGAAATTGAGGATTTATTATAATGATTTCATTTTAGAGGCTTCAACATTAACTATTCGATGCATATGTCTAACATAATCCCTGAGGTATTAACTTTTTATACTCGATGGATTCAAAATGGGATCATGTTGATGATAGATTTGGCTTTATCTTAGTAACATGATCCACTCACTCCCATAGCTCTTCTGTTTGTACAACCAGTTGGTCATATGAAAATGATTATTCATCCTTGTAGTAGTGAAACATATTGGTGATATCTCATTATGCATCTTTTTTATGATGTGAGGTGCTCAAAAGAACCAGGGAGACTTCATGAAAAGATTGGACTTATCAAGAAATGAAAATATCGGGGATAAGTATGTTTAGGTTCCGATAGTCATATATACCTGATCTCAAATCACTAAAATGTATTATATGGGTATCCACATTATCATAAAATTCCACTAATTGATTTTATTTAATGATAGTCTTGACATTATTCCATTCCCATATCCATATATCCTGGTGTTTTATGTTCAAATTGGTACCCCAATTTGATTCATCCGCCTTAACATGTACATAATTTGGGATTATGGTTATAAAAGAATGTAATTTCTTAAATTATAACACCCATTCAAAAAAAGTCATCTCTATTGGTGGATCAATCTCAAATGTTGGGTAATAGTGTCTGATCAATTTCAAGAATTCCCGGTGATGTTCCACATTCACCATCCACTGTGGGATCTTTCGAAGTGTTATTAAAGAATGTGGGATTCGATCCACTCTCCACGTAAATAAGATGTGCATATGAGGTTCCCTATGAACATAGATCACAATAAAAATAACATCTTATTATAGTATGAGATGAAAGAGAAGGTCTTATCGTTACAATAATGGAATTAGTTAACTATTTGTGCACTCATAGAACTAACCATGCATGTACTCCATCAAGGAAAAAAGAAACCCACATCTGATCATAAGTACACGATATGTTTACTGAATCCACTATGGGAAGAAAACAAATTTTCATTGAATATTCCATTCAAAAAATCAACAACCATAATTATCTGGGATTCAGTTGGTGATATTCTATCTTGATATGGGTAAGAGGTAAATTTTATACTTACTTCCGGAAACCAAAATTTCCAAGTAAACCAATACGTTTTTGATGTTTTTTAAATGGTTATATTATATACTCGAGTGGTTAGGCTTTTGTCTCACAATGTATTAATAATAAAATTATTCTAAATAATATTTTTCTTATCGATCACTTCTCCCTGGGATAGAGGGTAAGGTGAATAGAAATTTGAGAAAATTCACTCAAATTCTTGACTATGTCATTGATAGTCATGTATTTTTGGAAGAATAAATGAAATGTAGAGAATGGAAGGAAGGAAATCATAATGTGGTACAATTTAAGTATGTCGATATTCATGGTAGTGATAACACTCATCCATTATGCAATATAAAAATTAAAATTCCCCTATAAGGTGATGTATGGGTTTTCCCTCATATATTTGTCCCATATGGTTATAAATTCGAATGACGGTTGTGATGACCATTTTTATTTGTTATCCCTCTTCCAATGTGACTTTCAGAATTATTTCATAAATTTGGACAATGGTATATACCTCATGGAATGGGAGAATCCTCCCACTATATAACATGGATAAGAAACATTCAATTCTGAGACCAGGTGAAACATATGGTTGGACCATCTAGACTAACATTGTGTATCAACCCACCATGAGGGTATCAAAATATGAAAATGGGACATGTCAAAACTACTAGGTTGGATGATTCCAGAAAGAGAATTTTTTTCTTTCACCCCTAAAAATATAAAAATACTTCTATTAAATCTTAAAATGGAACAAATGAGATGGTGATGAAGGGTTGACAAACCAATCTCTCTATTATGAACAATAGATAACTCTCAAATATTGATACTTTCCCAAATTTATCCCAGCTATTCTTTATTGGGATAAAAATATTATACATGATTCCAATGATGGGGAATCCCCATAACTAATATATATCCCTAACATTAAACCATAAATATCGATTTAATAAATTAAAGTAATTTGTGCATGAATACTATTGACTAATATGTTAACATATAATCAATCCCCAAGAATAAATTGAAAATTTTGAAACCCACACTTCCAATTATATATCCATATCCTCTAATTTTTCATGAAATTATATGTACGTAGGATGCACCATGAACACCCAAGACCATTCATTTGAGAAGGTTCCGATAGAAAATATATACATTTTAGAATACCACACATCCATGGGATAACCTCATGAGAGGTTGAAAATATACTAATAGTCCTAGGTGGATGATTACAATGATATATCACAAATGAATAAATTTATTTTCACCACATCATTCCATTCAGAGAAATAAATACTATTGACCAAAACCATACAGGATTTTACATATAGATGTTTTTTTCTAATGAAATCATTCATGAAAAATAAACCTAATTAGATGGAGCTTTTGGTCTTCTAGTGGAAGCATACCATTATCTTGGTTTCCAATGTTATATAGTAGATGTCAGTTAGATAGTGGACAGGATAGTTGTTTTGTCTGAAGATGGAATTTCTGAACATCGTCTTGAGGGGTGATGTAAGATAGAAGGTATTTCATAATGATTCCAGCCATGGAAAGTCATCTTCCAATCACATTAATTGAGTTATAATTAGGATCCATTGTTCTCCATGAAATTTATCAGTGAATGTGAGAGAAATTAATTTACATTAATGTAATAAACAAAATTAAACATTATTTGTTGAATTATTGATGACTGATCTATCAAACTGCAATTAATTAGATCATGAAGGTGTATTCTAGGAATTAGTTGGCTAGGAAAATGGTAGATCATTAAAAAAATCCATTCTTGACAAACCTACCTACAAAGTGGAGTATTGATCCTTTTGATTCACACATGATGTTTTCAGTTCGTGGGTTAGGAAACCTAGTACATGATCAAGGGATTCCAAAAAGGAAATAGTTCGTGGAAGAAATATTTTGTTAAGAGAGTATGTTGGAGCATTGAGTTCACTATGAGAAAGGGAAATGAAAACTTACATAGTCCCGTCATATATAGTTGTGGTCCCCTTCATAATATCCACACACACGTCACAAATTTGTTAAATTTTTTGACTGATTTATACAATGGAATATCCTGAACTACAATTGATCAAAACCCATTTTAGTGAGAAATTTATTGGGTATTGAAATATACACATCCAAAACTAATAAATTTTTATAAATTTTTACATGGTTAGAAATATATACCGGGGGATTATTGAAGAAAATGGTTAAAGGGGTGAAACTACAATGCACAAATCACTTTGTAGACCACCACTATGGATGGAGATATGTGTCTTGGTGAGTCAACTTCTAACTAAAATAGTTCACAAGATGAAGTCAGTGGCATCAGTGTTTATTATAAAATCATTTTTGGAATGGCGGTAGTAATTTAACAATTCGAGAATAAATATTCCTTATAATATAAATAGTTCACTGGACAATTAAGTACATTAATTTCCTACAAACTTGATAAAGTAATTTTTACAAATGAGGGGTTGATATCCACCCCCATAAATGATGTCCTCTCTTACAAAATCATTAGTGGGTTGGGACATCATAAGTGGGATCCTAAAAAAGAAGGCTCACAAGCCACCTTGAATAACATGCCATGACATAATCCAGTCCCTCATCTATTTTTTAAACACAGAATGATAATGACCTAAAGGGAGTTCCACACCTGAAGGAAATAAATAAAGAGTGTTGTAGAGTGGAATCGTGAAGAATTGATCCCTGAAATGATACATTATAGGTAAATCAAACCTCATATAATTATTGATGGTATAATAAATCATATGATGTTTTGAGAACACAATGTACCCTTGCAGAAACAATCCCATGAGGTGAAAACTAATAGTCCCTTTCCAAATTGGTATACAAAATAGAAAAATTTTGTATGGGTTGAAGCATTCCCCCACAAAGAAAAACACTACATGTCATGGTGTTTTCATACATATAGAAAAGGTAATTGGGAAGAACTTGGACCACATAGAAATATTATATGCACAATGTCCCCTTACCATCATAGAAACATTCTATGTCATGTTAACAAAATCATGTGTATGAATACCTTCCATAGAATGTGGAATAATAAGCTCTTCTACCCTACATTTCCACCATTATCTTTTGTCTTATCATTATTAACAATTTTGGCCCCTCAGTGAACAAATATTTCGGAATCATGATAAGTACACTTCTAAATCCACCAGCCATGTATGATATGATCATCAGAAAAATCAAAACATCCTTTAGAGTTTATATACCCATTGTAGTCATAGCGACATCAACATCCCCAAAAAAACGGAAGACACTTGGAAAGACATTGTGATTAAATTTTTAGAGTAACAATGGAACCAACCATGAGAAACAGAATTTAACCTCACCTTTTTCGGTATTGAGAGGAACTTGTAGAATTTTGTTTTGATGAGGGATAGTGTTGAATATTACTTTTTTTCTTGTGACCAATTTTATGAAACTAATATAGAGGTAATCCCATGAAAATTATTATAGGAGGTGTACATCTATTTCCACTTAGCATATGCCAATGATTTATCTAGATAGATCACATAATGTGAATATCCTATATATGTAAATGTGAGAGGGAACATGCACACTAAATTACCATTTATACCTTCCTTTGGGATCCTACACCATCTATATCTGGATAGGGTGAGATCATGTTAAAATTAGATCCACTACATCCTCTTGTTTCTCACATGGATCATGACTCATGTGGGAAAAGAGTTTAGTATAGATTATGAAACCCACACAATCCCAATCCTCAAATGGGTCTCCTACATGGTATAAGTACAAAAAATTTACATTAACTGTTAATGGGAAATATTCCTGGTGAAGAATCACCAAATGGGACTTCTCTATATATGTAAACCCCAACATCAATCCATGTGAGATGCATCCATTTGTATGTCCCAACCATGTTCTCATAAATGGGACTTCTCTAAGGTGTATGTCTCAATCATACCGAACTATGTGGGATTTGATTCCAAACAAAAATTGATATATATGTATCCAATCTGAAGACCAAACCCAACACCCAAATCCATTATACTATTCATAGATACATATACCTTGTAAGATCATTTTCACCAAAGAGACCACATATATTCTATGTCCCATGGGCCAGTCAGATATACGTCTCACTCCATCATTGTCTAGAAACCCTCTACCTTGAAATCCTAACTGCATGAAATTAAACTGTATGATTGGGACCTCATCACATGATATTAAAATGTTATTGGTCCCATTTAGAGGAACCAAACTACATGGGTAGTGATTCCTCCAATGAGGATACAAAGGAATACAATTTCATGGGTTCATACCAAATTTAAAAATTTCTATATGCACACTATAGAACGAAAAACGTCATAGAACAATATCATATGGCATAAAACAAGCATCGTCATAGTAAATGATAAAATAAATCAGGATATGTCCAGAAAATTGTAACATTGATGGATAACATAACACATATAACTATCCTTCAATTTATGGAGAACCATTGATAGAAATATATTATTCTGAACCATTCATAGTCATAATGGATCAATGCCTCAAGATTACCTATAATAAATAAATTTTAGAATGAATAAATGATTGATGAATGTATCTTAAATCTATAATAGTGTCATAGAACATGAAATAGATACCTCAAAAAGGGTATGTTGATGCCAAATTTCCCTCCTCTCGTCCAAGGTTAGTTCGCAAGTGTCATTGTCTAATTTCCCCAATGAGTTCTGACCTTTGGAACGTTGGTCCATGAATAACATATATGAGAGCCATTGTGTGTTTCTAGTTCTGTGAAAATTACCCACTGGTGAAAATTTAAATACCATTAACCCAATGTCTATAATAAAACACCATTCAACCCATTTAAATCCAGTGTTCTTAGATAGTGAATAAATTAGGATTCAGGGGATACAATATATTTTTATATATTTTAATTGAAATCAATAATATAACCACAAATTGTTAATTTTTAAAAATTAAATTTTAAACAACAATTGGCCATAATATTATTTCATATAATTTTATAAATAATTGAAATTTGATATGATAATATATCTATTTCAATATTAACTATTACTAAATAGTTTCTTATTTGGTTAATTTAACATATTATATTATGACACAATACCCCTGATTTTAAGGGGTGTTCAAAATCCAACATTTTTTTTATTTTTTTAATAAATGAAAAATAATAATATATTGTTGTGTTAATTATTTATTATATTTTTTTAATAATGATGGTATTCTTCCTAAAAAAAATTAGGTAAATTTTTTAGTTCAGTTATGTGGAAGGTCAGATTGTCATGTTACACTAGCCATCAAATATAATATCAATTCTAAGGATCCCAAATATCATGTTTCTAAAAGAATGCATGGGTTGTTTCATAATAAAATATTTTTGAATATTATGGATTAACTCATTATGGATAATGTTTAATATATTTTTATATTTCTATATTATTTCAAAAAATTTACTAGTTTGATTTTATTTTATAATATAATTATTAAAATATTAATTGTGTCTATACGTTATATCAGTTCATTCTATAATGAAAAATATGTAATTCTATAGAAATATTATTAATCTTATTTATTATGAACTTAATACATAATTATGGTATGCTATAGCAGATTTATTAGTTTTCAGACCTAAATGACTATAAAAATTGGGTTTTCTAGTGAAGTATGCGATTTTTGATCTCTAGGATATAGGGATTGTGTGGGCAGTCCCACCCAAATGTACAATATAAACTATCTAATTGAAAATTAATATATAAATACATGTATAATGGTCCTTACATATGAGATAATTATTACTATATATAATAAATTTAATTCTTAGATGCATGATTTCAGATATAAATTATATGTTGGTGGAGAAATATCATGAATTAGCTGCATCATAAGTGGTATATTGTCCAATTTTAAATAAACTAAATATTTATCCATTTTATATTATAGAATAAGAGTTATTAAGACAATTTATTGGATTCCATAATTTATCCTATGACTATAGTGATCATTAAATTGTTTGTTTCAGTATTTAAATAAATTATCGATCTAGTATTGATAGATAATTACACTTTTATACATCATGCTTCAAGTAATGTAAGATAAAAAATGACATTAAATTATATATTAAAAATTCATTGAAATATTATAATTTCCTTGAAATTAATTTTTTCCTTGGGGAAGTCATGTGTTTATAAATATCACTCTATCTTTTTGAGCCATACTCATTACTACAATGAAATAGACATATATTGTAAAATATAAACTATATCTAAAATAATATTATTCTTCATTAAAATTTATTTCTTAGTATACGAGTGATATAAAATTTTACATTAATGTATTTTTATGTTATATATTAAAATATTTAATTTGATCTAATGAACAATAGTAAATAGGGTTGTAATATAAATGTATATCATAGTAACAGTAATATATATGTATATCATAGTGACCATAATTTATTCTAATGAGAGGAAATTAATATTATGTTATTTGTTAGAATAGGATGAAAAAATGTAAATTCTACCAAAAAAGTCAATTATTATAATATTTTATTGTTTAAAATTGATTTATTTAAATATGTAAAATATAGAATTATTCATTTGATAAGTGATTAATTAATTTAATTGTAATTAGTACTAATGCTATTTAGTTATCAAGATAATATTTTTTTATTAATATATAATAAAAATATTACATAATTATTAATGTAATATTGTTTAATTTTCCAATAACAATAAGGGTAGGGAACTATTGATGATTTATAATTATAAAAAATAGATAAATTGTTAAATATAATATGTATTAAATAGGGCTATATACTAAGATAAATCATTCACACTAGACACTCAAATATGATCATCTATACGAAAATTTCATGATTCCCTAGAGTTAATCAATGAAATTTATGTATGATCTATGTACATGGTTCATTGTGCTAGCACCTAATTGGTGTTGTCCAGTATCTGGAGCTCTATGAAGGACATGATAATATTTAATAACGTATAAAATTTCATATTCATCTTAAAAATCCAAAATATCATTCCTTGGGAACTAAATCACATAAACATTACCTCAATTAAGAATTTATATATATATTTAATAAAAAATATGTTCATAGTGCATCATCCCAGGATTTTATGAAATATAACCATTAAAATTAATTTAAATTATTTAATATATTTTATGATGTATAAAGAAGAGTTTATCATTCATCACAAAAAACATTATGTTCTTATTGTTTTTGAATATATCATCGAGTTACTTCAATGACATATATTACACAAAAGCATGCGCCTTAAATGCAAATACTTTAATATTAACATTAATGTGATATTTATCACATAACCATTTGAATAGTGATAATTAATTATATTAAATATAAATTGAAAATTATAGTTTACACATGTTTATAAAATTAATTCCTTGGGTACTAATTAATTAGAAATGAAAATAAATACTAATTAAATATAAAGGACTGGATTTTAAGAAGAAAAAATTTTATAACTGGAACTGCATTTTATATTAATAAATTAAATTAATCAGTATTAATGAAAGATAGTAGTGAAATATATATTTTATATATTTAATAATTTTTTTAAATTCAAAAAATAAATTTTATTAAATAAACATAATAATATTTCCAGTTTGAACCATAAAATATGTATATTTATAGATGACATTTTTACTATTATTTAATAGATGACTTGCTCCAAAAATAGAATTTTAAACTATTATAATTATTATTTGAAAAAAGGAGTTTCATTTTTGAATAAATAATATCAAAATTTCTTATTGGTAAAAAAATTATTTTTTTGAGAAATTTCATATCTTTATGAATGGTGAACGGTAGCGAATGTCATGAAAAATATATTGATTAATGTAAAAATATATTTACATCGAAAGTAAATATTAATATTTAGTTACCCAATGGCTAAGAAACATGTCAGAACACAACTAGATTACCATTGTTCAACCACATCCTCACATGGATCTATTTTGTTTCATTTTTGGAGTAACAATATATAAGGGAGACTTCCCAAAGGTGTTTACCTTTGTATATTTAAAAAATGAGAGACTCCATATAATATAGAAAGGAAACTAGCCTCTACATGCATTCACACCCAAGAATCCCTTTGGATTTCTGAAACTCTTCCAAAATAATATCAAAACATCAATCTTCTCATCATAGAATCCTAACATTGCCAATAAATCAAACATGGAAATCTATTGTAAATTACCAAAAAAAGTTACCCAAAAAAAGGTTTCATTTTTCGACAATCAATTTATTTATTTATTTCTCGAAGAAAAAATTTTATTCATAATTCATGATTATATAATACTCTCAGTTTACTCATCATTCTGATTTGGTGTTATGTTATGGTCTTTAACTATTCCTTCTCTCACACTTCCATCAAATGTGAAACACAATCATTGTTCGTGTGTATGCCTGACTACTGCCTCCATAACCGATGTAAATTTTACTTCCATTAAATATTATTGTGTTTGGTAATAATTATATAATGTAAGGAACCTACCATAAACATTACATATTATAGTTATTTGAATTCGAATTATGATAAATAAAATTCAAAGGATCATTTTGGATTTGTGATTTTATAGAATTTCGAAAAAAGGTTTCGAAAATAATCCCAAATATTAGAAAAAAAATCATATTCTAATAAGCCAATATTTTCACAAAATAAAACCATTTTAAAATATAACATGTTTTTTTGAAGAAATTACTTCAAAATTCTCATTTTAACTTCATCCGTTTTCATACATATCCTTTACCTTATGAAAAATATTAATAACAATTAATGATCATAATATTAATAGTATTGGACTTAATGTAATGGAATCTATTACTATAGTGAAATCAAAGAAAATATTTTTTAATAAATAGTGTATTTACCCAAAATAAAAAACCATAAATTAAATAATAACATTATCATAACATTTGAGAATCAAATTATTTTCATAGAAACTCATTAGAATTAATTGAAATGATCATTAGGTAACATGTGTCACAATTTCCATTTCAATCTTACATATATTGTTTCTCTCAAGACTACAAGGGTTGTAACCATAATTTAAACATTGAAAACAACATTGATGGTATATTCCATTACTCTCTTAGTATAAACTAGACTACTTAAATCTACCTCCTTTCCCAATGTATTGGGGAGAAATAATTGTCTCACCAACTATTAATTTATCACAAATACACAAATTGACATAAACAATTCCCTCAAACCATGATAAAATCATAACACATAAATCTGGTATTTTGGAAAAATATCTTTTCTACAATGAAATGAATTTTAGTTTTTACAAATCCATGCACTCAATAATGAAAAAATTTATTCAAAAATAAAATTTGAAAAAATTTAAAAGAAAAATTATATAAAGTAGAGCAACATGAGAGTAAGAAATTTTGTTCAGGATTTATATGTTTAAAAAATTTCTTTCAAATTTTCTAACAATTTTTGTAAATGTTATATTTAAAGTGGGTTTCCAAAGAACATATGTTATTGAAATCCTTAATAGAAATTTTTTTATATAATTTATATGAATTTAAAAAATTAACAATATAAAAAAAATTATTTATATATAAATATTTTCTTTAAAACCATTTTGATAACATGGGATTTATAGTGAAACATTAATAGGAGTAAATAATTAAAACATTTAAATTGATGTTTCAAATAAATAGTCACAAATGACATATCATTTAAATGAGATTATTCTAACTAATAGATTATGTATATCCACTTTTAATACAATAATAAAATTTGAAATAAAAATTTGAAATTGAAATGTAATTTCACACATAATATTAGCATGACATAATCACTAAGTAAATGTTTACCCCTAAGAATGAAAATTAGTTTATGAAACACCTTAATTAGTTTTTAATATGTCGAATTATATTCCATAGGAATGTGTCACAATTTTCTAAAAATTTTATATAATGATAATAAATAAATTCATTATATAATATTTCAATATTGAGTTATATACAACTCATAAAATAATATAGGTGAAAAACATTAAAATATGCCACTGTGAAGAATGATTGTGATGTTTTCCATTATATAAAACCTGAATATGTCCATATTATAAATAAATTGGGCTAAAATATAAAATTATCATTTGAAAAAATTCATGTCCATATATAATATTCCTCAAATACTATTTATAATAGAAATTAATGGGAAATATTTTGAAGTATAATTCATTAGATAATTTAAAACAATATTTCTCATCATTTATGTTCATTATATACCTGAATAGTAAGAATAAGTTAATTATTTAATTTCATGAGAACCTTTTAAAACTTTATTATTCATCATATATAACTTTTTATCATGGTAAAACAATTACATATTAAGTTGTATTCATGTCAGATGTTCTGATGATATTCAGAGCATGTGTACAAAATGAATTTCAAGTGATGTCAAAAGTAAGAGTGTTAATTTTTACATTATCAACAGAATAATATTTAATAAATAATTTATAACATCTATACATAAATAATACTTTTATATTCATAAATTAAATATGTATATAAAAAGTGATCAACATTTCAATAATAGAGATGGTAAGTCAAATGTACACATGAGTAACATTTAGATTTTTCAATTATAATAATGGAATGAATTTAAGTAGAATTTTATATTTAATGAGTGATAATAATAAAATTTTAATCAAACTAATAATTCAAATATATTTATATATATCATCCAACTTATATGGGGATGAAAAATGGAACACATTACTACGTTGTATTGATAATTCACATGTACTTACGAAGTACATGATCAATTTTATATGAATAAAACGATTATAAAAAATACTTTTTTTCTTATATTAATTATATATATGCCAAACAATATTATATATAATATTTAATCCAATTATTAAAACTAGTAACGAGATATGATGATTGGAAACAAATTTAATCATTTTACTAATCAGTAGTCCATCGTACACACGAACGGTAACATCATTTCCCATTTGATGGATGTAGAGACGAATTTTGGTGGTTATATTAACATAATAATATATCATTACCATTAGGATAATTTAAATATTATTTCAGTATTGTTTAATAATATTTTAATTAGTTGGAATAAGAAAAATAATGAAATACTTATTTTAACATGATATATTTTTATTTAGTCAATCTCTTTTTCATATAACCTTAAGACAAATAAAAATGGCTTAATGACTAAAATAATAAATCTATAATGTGGGTAGGAACATTAGGATGATATATGTGTAGATATAGAAAGAAACAAAATATGTTATGAAATGTGATGAGATGAGAGGAAGTGGTTCCCTTTTATATGAGTGAGGAAGGGAACTGTTTGAATAATTTACAAATAATAAAATAATATAAATTCATATTATATTCCAAGGGGATCCAAAATGATTTATTTATAATATTGGATTATTATAGATCAATATAAATTCATGAAATGAAATATAATGACTTTTTTATTATTTTTAATCCATTATAATTTGGCTTTATCCCTTACTTATCATCACTATCTTGCAGGGTATCAACATGGATTTATTAATATGTAAGAGTAAATATATTTACAATAAATATCATAAAGGAAATTTTTTTACCATTGATTAAATTTTAATACTTATCCAAATTATTTTTTTCAAATGGTATATTTTCATGAATTTTACATCACTTAATCAAATATTATTTATTTTAAAATATTGTTAATTTCTATTTTGACACTAGTAGTTACACGACTTTTTAAAATTTTCATAACAATAAAATAAATTTGAATGAATTATTCTAACGGATAATTAATAAGTAAAATAAATTTATATAATTCTATCAGGACATTAATTATTAAAAATTTTATTTATTATCATATTTTTCATATAATTTATTAAAAATTTCGGTTAAATAAATAATTACGAAATCATTATTATGTCATTATTTAAGAAATAATTTCATCAAATGAAAATTATAAATAAATTACCAAGATATGTATAAATATTGTATATATTAAATTATTTATTATAGTTGAATATATCTCCTAAATAGGAAATTATTAAAAAATATATATTAATTAAAACATATGAATTTCTTCTTTGACTTTTTCATTAAATATAATACACTTAAGGGGTTAATTTCATCCATTTGTCTTCAAGAAGTTGTAAAGTTGTCAACTATATTAATTCAGTCGAAAATCAATCATAAATTAAATTTAGGACCTTTTTAGGAGTAATTTTCTAATATATATAAATTTATTTTTATTGTAATATACCATATTTACACTAATCATAGGAAATAAAAAAACCAATAATGTTACTATTCATATTGTCAAAAAATAAAAGTGAAATATTTAATAAATTTAGTAATTATGAATAAAATTATAAAATATATTTAAAACAAATAAAAAAGGTGATTTTGATAAAATTAATTTAAAATTAATCACATTGTTGAGGTGGGAATATCGGATACATATGTGATAACATTAAATAGATGAAAATGTGTTTATATCTAAGTTCAATATAAAATTGATTTCAATGAATAAAATTTAATTAAATTATTTAAAATCAATTTAATTATCATTTTAAACTAATAAAATATTTAAATTTACAATATAAATTATTCAAATGAAAATGTTCATTTCAATTGAAATTTATTTTCTCAGTATTCATCAAAAGACGAAACTTATGAGAAAATTTACCAAAATTCAGCCATCCTAAATATCAATATTCATAAAACTAAGATTTTTTTCCAATATAATTTATAAATGTTTCAAAACTACATTTAATACTTGTTCACCATCATCTAATTGTAGAATTATATTTTTAAGACAATAAAATTTTATTGTAAATTTGGTTTTTTTCTTATATACTGTCTGGAAAACAAATACGATCAATTTTAATCAATATGTTGAATATGTTATATAAAATATCCATTAATATAATTCAATAAGAGGTATTTTATTATTTATTTGTATAAAACATATCTTTTCACATTTAAATAGTTTTGCAGAAACATAATTCCATTTACTTAAAAAAAATCAGTAATATTTGGTTAGTAAAATAATTCATTATATATACATGTTTAATCTATATTTTCATATATAGTTAACCATATTCATCATCTCCATTATAAAAGAAATTATATAATGGTAACATTGAAATAATAATATTTTCTTATCAGTATAAGCTCAATGTGGCGTATCATATATGCTATCAAACGTTGTTATTTGTTCTTAACCTATTGGTAAGTAGCATTCTTCCCCTTTAATAGATTTCATGATCACAATTTTAAATCATTAATTATAAATAGGGTTGTAATGTTTAGATTATAATTATTTAAATCCCACAATATAAAAAAGATTAATAAAACATCCAATTTAAAATATTGAAAGGATGTTATGATAGTCACCTATAGTAACTCATACTAGGGTTCTATATAGGAAAAAATAGAAATTATTAAAAAAAAATTGACATTTTATGATGGAGTGATATGGAACCTGGATATTATAAATTTAACCATCACAAAACAAATAATATATGACAAGTTAGAAGGACATTGATTTTTTATTAAGAGAAGTAAATGGATAAGAGTTCACTCTTAAGATCATTTTCATTTGGCTTAGGACTTATATTACAACCTGTACTATGAAAATGAGAAAATATACATAAATTTTTTTAGTTTTATCATTTAACCAATATCAATCACAAACTCATAATTTTGTATAAATAAATAGTATTTAATATTAATCATTAATGATTCCCGAATTAGAATCATCTTTTATGGACCAAAAAAATTAAAACGAGAGAAAAATTTATTCCTCTCATATTTTAAAATTAATCAATAAAAAATTTGATAGGACAACATAATATAATTCTCCAAAAAAATAATCCATTATATAATTAAAAACTACATTAATTTATGAAATTTAACAGTAATACCAATGTTCGAAATAGACCATTCAACAAATAAGTACCTATAAAATTTCAAATAAAATATATAATAAATTTTATTTAAACTAATTAATCAGATTTATTTCATCACATAATAATAAAATATAATATTTATTCATTTTATCCCAATAAAAAACAATTTCTCTTAATTTTCCACCCAATAAATTAATCATACTAATAATCCTAAATATATGCTATCCACTTCCATAAATAACCTGAATCACATTAATCCATAAAAAATATTATATTTGATTCCAAAATATAATTAATCATTTACTCCTAAAATAGAATACCATAATAATAATTTTTACCATAATAATATAGGATTCCAAAAATCATGTAAGTATTTTTTTAAAAACAATCACCCGATCCATATCCAATCACATTGCAATTGATTAGATAATTCATATGTTCCTAAAATAAACATCTTAACCATCTATGAAATTGATTTACTAATATGAAAAACTCAAATTAATGAGGACATGAAGTTTATCAGTGGTATGTGATGATGAATTATTGCCCTATGGGTGTGGGTTCAATTCTAGGGGAAATGTTGAATGTGATAGGTTGTGACATGGTATGTGAGTTGTGATTTTTATAAAAATATAAATTTTTTTAGAAAATATAAAGTAACCAGAAAATATTATTAATATGTTTTAACCTCAAATGTTATTTCATACCTTTAATTTTTTATTCCATCATATAAAAACCCCCTTGTTTAGAAAATCATAGATCATTTATACTATAAAGGCTACCAATACCTTTATTCTTATTTCCACAATATGTAAATCCATTCATCCCAAAGTGTCATTTTTATACCATAAATATATGTTATAGAAACACCGTATACATTTAAAAAAACCCGCTTATTTTAATCCAAACAATCAATGAATGGCCACAATAAAATGAATTTATATAAAAACTCAAAATTTTTCTTATTCCAAAATCAGGATATTATATATGTACTTATTAGAAGTCAAAATCAAATGCAAAATAGTTACAAAAGAATATCAAGTTATAATGGTATTGTTTTATGGTATTTATGTACCTTTCTTCTTTTAACAGGTAGTAAAAATCCCCAGAATTAAAATAGTGTATTACATGGTTTAAATCCTCTTATTGAATAATTTTGGGAAGAATTATCCTTAAAAACAAATTATAAAATCACCATGATTCATATAAATTTTATATAAAAAATTTTTCTTTGAATAATGAAAAAATGTGGTAATTCGATTTGATTTCTCAAAGGCAATTCGAGAACATAAAAATATATTTTTAAAAGAATGTGATGATTATGTATTTTGCAAAAGATAACTAGGCTATGTGAGATCCTACTCCTTCCATCATGGTAAATGATGTTTAATCTGTAGTGAATGAATATATTAAAACATTAATTGAAATATTTCATCTTAAAATGAAGAAAATAAACATAAAATTTTTATTATTACTTAATCAAAAAATATTTTATATGATAATAAATTTTTCATTTAAATCCACCCTTCATAAATACATTTTGTCACATTAAAATTTCAAAACATAAAACCAAGAAATAAATTTCAATGAAAATGAAATTCTGATAAAATAAAATATAATAAACTCGTGATGATATCCAAAACTCATATGAATACATTATAATTTCCAATGTTATCTAAAAAATACATTGACAACAATTTTATGGTCCTGACCGTGAAAATTACAAATTATAGTGTTTTTTAACTAAAAATAGAATTCATAAATTTTTAGTGATATTTTCATATTACCGTTTTAGATAATTATGATAAAATATTTAAAAATTTAAACAAAACATTAATAGTTGATATTTATACTCTTTATCTATGTTTTCTCTGAGAGAAACAAATTTCAAATGAACCACGTTTTCAATTGAAGGCATATCATTACATTTTTCATCGTGTCCTGATCCTTGTTCTTAGTCATTCATAACCATGTGAATAAAATATACAAACTTTCAATGAGAATAAAATTCATAGTAAGTGACATAAAACCAAGGAAACTATTATTAAATAAATAACATATAAATAATTTTCTTAAAATCAAATTTTTTTTCCGCGAAAAAAAATCATATATTTTAAAAAGATCCTTACATTTTCTTTATAAAATCAAACAATTTTTATAAAGAATCATAAAAATGAATATATATTATATGATCGTAACCTATTTCATCATTTTCATTTCACTCTCTCATGTATTATAGCTCTCACATCTATAATATGAGTAACATTCATAATTATATTTTTATTAACCACCAAAATATATTTCATTAATCTATTTGAACAAATAATAGATTTTGAATCTGTGTCTTTGACCAATATATTGAAGAGCTATAATAGGCTTAACCACCATCATTTTATCATGTATCAACCCATAATAATAAAAAAATTCCAGGTTCCATAGAATTATCATAACACATAAATCATATATTAAATTAAAATAACATTTCCACAATGAAATCATGTTTTATTTTTATAATGTTGCACACACAAAATTTAAAAAATTACTTGAAAAGTATATTTTAAACATATAAGAGTAGAATAAAAACATTAGAAACATTTTAATTTGTCAAATTACATTATATATATATATTATAATATTATATTATCATTTTTCAATTGTATAAATACTTTTAAAATTAACAATAAATGATATTTTCAATAGAAATCCCCTTAATAAAAAAACAAGAAAACACTTTTTTTATAAAATATGACAGAATTTATAAATTAAAAAATTTTATATAGTCATGTACACATAAATAAAATCATAAAATTCATTTTGAAAATAGTTTCTTAAAAAAGAAAAATTTATTATAATAACACTACAAGAAATTTGAATTGATATTTCAATTTAAGTGTAGCAAATATGTTATCATTAATGTGAAAATAAATAAAATTAATAGATTGTGAATATTATCTATAAATCCACATAATTTTTGTTAAATACTTTATAATATATTGAAAATTCATTTCATAGATAATATTATCTCAAAATACTCAATTTTTATATTTTTAAACAAATGAATGAATATTGGGTTAGGATTTCCATTTCTACATTGTAATTAGTTGAATTGTATTATGAATAAAAGAGTAGCATTTAACAAAAGATTAAATATCAGTATTACAAAAATATTCATGATAAAAAATTTCAATTTATATTTAATTATATTACAAAAAATAATATAGATGAATACAATCAAAATATGCTTCAATTAAATAAAATGAGACGAATTCTTAAAAAAACCTAAAAAATTTACTTTATTGGAATTTTTTAGAGAAATTAGAATATTAAAATTTTAAAACATTATTATAAATATAATTATATTCTTAAAAAAATCAACAATAAGTACAATAAATTGAATGAAATATAATAATAAATCTTGAAAAAATTTAATATAATATTTTACATAAAGAGTCAATTGTATTTACTCTAATTCATCACATATGTTCATTACAATCCTGAATAATAAACATAGGTCAGTTTTTAAATATATATAGAATATTTTTAATGTTTAATATTAATTTTTTATACCATACTTTCTTTTTATAAATATCAATTACTTATTTATACTAATGTTTTATTTTTTGATGATATATTCTACTTTAATCTGAAAATAAATTGGTATGATGCCAAAAGTAAAAAAAGGTAATCAATGCATTATCCTAGAATAACAATATTTACATAATTATTACCATACTAGATAAGTAATAATTTTAAATATATTCATTAATTAAATATATGAACAATTAACTATATCATAATTATGGATACGGTAATCAATAAATTCGTATAAGTAACATTTCAATTTTCAAAAATCATTATAGAAGGAAGGTAAGTTTCATTTTACATTTCCATACTGACAATGAAATAATTAATATAATTTTTAATATTAGAAAATATATATAAATTTCTTCCATGTGATTTGGTGATGAAAATCCAATCAATCGCTTCATGGACATGATAATTCACATATACGCATGAAAGACATTACCACATTTTAGGCATTAAAAGGTAAAAAATTGATATATTATACCGTGATAAAGATAAATTCATCCTGAATATAATGTATAAAATATAAATATATTATTTTAGAATGTCCCAATAGCCTATTATAGGTAATGAATATCATCAGTTCATGAGTCGGTAATACATTTTACACAGGAACTATACCCTTTTCACAGTTGTTAGATGCTGAGATGGACAATGTTGATGATATTAAAATAATAACATATAAATATATTTACAATAGTATATTTATTATTTCATCTAGTGTATTAATAATTTATGGTTTTGAAATAATAAACAAACAAAAAATCTTTTAATTAAAAGTAATGCATTTTCTCCAAACAATCAGCATTTCATAACACCTTACAAATAGTAAGTACAGTTTTATGCAAAAAAAATATCTATAATTTTTGGAGGGTCTCATGTAATATATTTGGGTATATATAGAGATAAAAATATGTTTTCTGGTGTTATGAAAAGAGAATAAGAGGATCCATTTTATAAATGAGGGGATGTGAAATCTTGGATTATTTAAAAATATTAAATTAATTTAAATTAATTTTCTCTTATAAATGGCTAAATATATATTTTTTCAATTAAATGTTCATCATAGATAAAAAAAATTCATAAAATGAAATTTTTTCACTTTTGAAATATTTTTAATCCTTATCATTTGGAATTTACCATTATTTGACAACTCTTACTCTTATCGCAACATCATGGTTTTTTACACATTAAGAGATAAAATATTAATAATAAAATTTCAAAATAACCCAAAATGGGTAATTGATTAAATATTAAAACTTATAAAAATAAATTTTATATTTTTTATATTTTTCTTAATTTTATATAATTTAATAAAATATTACTTATTTCAATATATCTTGAATGTAAAATTTGAATCTATTTTTAACATGAATTTTCAATAATATCATAAAAAATATAAATTAGAAATAATTATTATAAAATATCACTATCCATGAAAAACTAATATATAAAATGTTTTTATGAAATAAGTTATTTAAAATTATATTATTTTTAATAATTTCAATATCACCTCTTTATATTTACATTAATTAATAAATTACTACATCACCATTGTTGCATTGTGTAACAAACATATTTAATCATATTAAATTTCAACATAAATTACGATGATATAAATTTATTTTTTATATTCAAAATTATTATTTATAGTGAAATATATATTCTGTGTAACCCGATATTAAAAATGATGTAGTGATCAAAACACATGTACGATATATGGGACTTTTCATTTTAATAAATTATTATAATGATATTAATGTTATCTAAGGGGATCCAAGGGAAAATAAAATTTTAGAAAGAATGACTTGGGTATAAAATCACTCATCCAATTAAATTTATGAATGTTTTATGGAAATTTCCTAATATATAAAATAACATTTTTACACATAATTACATGATTTTCACGTAACTGTGGTAAAAAAATTAAAAAATATACATATTAAATTGTAAAAAATTAGAAGTGTCATATATACTAAATTTAGACCTCCAAATTCAATATAAAGAAAATATTTTTAAAAATATAAAACATAGAATATGATATAATTAATTTAAAATTAGATCCAATGGCGATGTGAGAAAACTATTTATTAAAGTGAAATAATTCAATAGATTGAAATGAATTTATAAAAATTTAATGGAATATTAATTCAACTGATAATAACATATAAAATTCTAAAAAAATTATTTGAATATAATTTAAAATTCTTTAATTTTTATCACCATCAAATATCTTCATGAAAATGCGATTTTGAAATACAATTCATTATTTTTCAGTACTCATCAAAACCTGAACCATATCAACAAAATATCCATAATTAAACCAAAGTAAATTTTAAAAATTAAATTTAAAAATAATATTTTTTTTCCAAATAGTATTGATAATAGCATGAAAAAATATATTTAAAACATGATTGAATTAAAATGTTTGATAACTATCTTTTTACAAAAATAACACTTTTATGCATAAAATTGGATTTGTTCACATATATTATTTAAAAAACACTTATGATTTAATTTTAACCATAAAATCTAATATATTATATATCAATTTAATTAATAAATTCTAACATGATGTATTTGCTTAATTATTGGAATAAAAAATAGTTCTTCACATTGAAATTTTATTTCAATGAATATTTTCCTTTTATTTTAAAAGGGCATTATTTACATTTATAATTATGTGGTAAATGATTAAATTATATATACCACTGTAAAAAATATTTTAATAAATCATTTAATTTTATTCATATTGTAATGACTTGGGCCTCTCTAGTCCATCCTATTGGGATATTTGGTGTTTGAGGTGTTCTGGGAGGTCAAAGTGACTTATCCACAAAACATTTTAAAATTTTAAATTCCAAAAGTAGATCCATCAGTGATATTGATGCGAACTATTCTATCAGTGAGACTGTTGCAAACTATTCCTTTAATGATACCTATGAGAATAGTTCCATCGGTGAGACCAATTTGAACAGTTCCATCAGTGAGACCGATGTGAACATTTCCATTTGTGAGACCAATGTGAAAAGAACCATTGGATCAATGAGTCGTTCTGTGAAAAATACCCTGGAAATCAATGTGTATTTCCGTGAATAGTACCATCAGACCAGTGAGTCATTCATTGACAGTACCGTCGGCATCAGTGTCTCATTCTGTGGACAGTATAATCGGTATCAGTGGGTCATTCTATGAACAATACTATCAGATCAGTGAATCGTTCTGTGAACAATACCACTAGTAATAGTGATTCATTCTGTGAATTGTACCATTAGTATCGGGGAGACGTTTTATGAACACTACCTTCAGTATCGACAATTCGATCAGTGAATAGAACCATCAGCATTGTTGAGACATTCTATAAATAGTACCACTAGATCAGCGGGTCATACATTGAATAATGTTACTAGGATGAGGGAGTCTAGGATCAGTGAGTCCAGGACCGGTGAGTCATTCTGTGAATAATGTTTCCAGGATTGGTGAGTGCAGTATTGGAGATTTTAGGATCAGAGAGTAATTGTGTGAACAATTTTTCTAAGATTTTGAATAGTTTTTCTAGCTTCTTATAATTCACCACATTGACATTTTATTTAATGAAAAACACATTTTTGGACTCGTTTTATAATATTTAAGGTAGAATCAAATCCAATAACTCATATATTAATTTTTTCTTAAGGCCCATGATGTATTATCTTGGTCAAACCGTGTTGTTTAATGGGACCAACTTTTAATGGAAAATCAAGTGTATCTTAAACCATTGCTTCCTAAATCTTCTTAAGGGATGAGATATCTTCCTCCCTCGTTATACCTTCTTGAACCTATATTAGAAACACTCAATCCTCTCTTTCTTCCCATAGGAGTGATGTGATAATACAATAATCCTTATATCTTTTTCCATTGATGTTTCTTCCTGTTGTTTGCACACACCCTATTTTTGTACAGACAGCAAGTATCGATCCTCCATCTATATAATGTATGTTTTATCATCGTTTATTTGGGTCCATGTTTTCTTTATTCTCCTTTCCATGTTATGGTTTGTGATCTCTATGGCTCTAATGATGTTTTCTTGGGTTTCAGTTGGTGTAATCATTCAACATCATCCTCAGGTGGATGCAGTTGTCAACGAAGGAGGAAATCATGATCTTTTATGTTGATCTTCCTCGTATAAAGAAAAAAAATAAATTCTTGAGGTAGGGGATTTGTTTCTTCTATTTTATTTTACGTGAAAAAATAGAGTGACCATATTTTATCCCACTAGATCACAATGGAATTGACATATTCAATATTTTAACTAGGTGATGAATTTGATATAGAAAGTATGTTATTGCCTCTTGTTTTGAAATATAATTTGATATCTATTCATTAAACTTTTTTGGTTCTTAATGACAAGTGTTAATGAACATAAAGATGGAATTAATTGATAATTATTTGGATAAAGATAAATAGGAATGTAAATGAATTAGGATGTTGTTTTTATAATTTTATCTTAATCAAGTTGATGAATTAAACATGTTTAATCAATTTGTGATATCTTAATATTTAGGTTTCCTGAGGTTGGATCCTATGAAAAATAAATTGATTAATTCTATATGGATTAATGAACTGGTTGTTTGATAAATGATAATTCAATGATGGGTTATGATTTAACATATTTCTTGGTTAATTGACAATAGAATAGTTGATATGATGTTTGTTGTCTTATGGATACTATTGTGATGTGATCATGGATGGATGTAGTGATATGTGGAGTCATGTTGTCCCATTGGTTGTGGTAGCAGTTAATTTCTAGAGTGGCGAGATGCATCAGTTTATACATGTGTGTGAAGGGGACGACACTAGAGACGATGGAACGGGTTGGATGTAAATGTTTGGATTCTTATAGTTTCTTGTTGGTTGTTTATCATCATTACTTTCCCCACTACTCTTGGCATATGTTTTTATTACCATCCTTCCAAAAGGGGCGAAGACGCGCGGGGTATTCCACATGATTTCCATGTTTTTCTTCCTGATAAAGGATGTGTTTACACTCATTCTATAGGTGGAAAATACTCGACGGTTAGTTCTGCTACACACCGTATTGAGCCCCTTGTGTTTAGTAGCTTTGAATATTGTTCTAGAAATACTGGGAATATGGGAAATTAATAATATTGTAAATAAATGAATGAATAAATTATGCTAACCCATGGTGTTGGATCTTTCTGGGATGCAATTTGGTGGATTCAATTTAAAGGAACATAGGACTTTGGGTGTGATGCTAATGAAATAAAATGTTAAAATTTTTAAAGGTTAATAAATGGTTAAAGAATTAATTAAATTAAAATGAAACTAATAAAAATGGAATAAATTAATGTAATAAAATTCTTTAAATGCTAGTGAACTTATAGGATTCCTAGTCTTATAAGAGGAAGCTGTGAGTCTGGGAGATGTTATCTGTAGTTGAGTCTATGAAATGGTTATTCCAATAGTGTGGTTTTGAGCTATAGTATATTCAGTACCTTTTCTGTTTATATATGCTAATCCACCCAGTTGGTTATGGAAATAAACACCTAACGGATTCTGAGCCCTGGGGCTGTTTTCCCCAACATTTCGGTGAGAGGATGGATGGTTTCATAACCCCTTTGGCCTCACTCTCTTCACATTGTAGTTACTTTTTCATGTAGGCACAATAGTTAGTTTTCCCCATATATGTGTGTACAGTGATATAATGGATTTAGGTTATTCATAAACATATATTCTGGATATCATTTTGTATAGACTACTATATGTGTAACATGTATAGAAAGTGATGGCTTGATGATCCTGACCTAGTGTATGGGTTATAATGGCATGAGGTTTAATACCTGATTTGTGCTACACATTATGAAATCCGTGATGTCTCCCATAAACTACCTGGTTTCGTTGATTATGTGGACATGGTGGTTTTTTTCCACGATGTGCATGGTGTGGTGTATCTCCTAGGTGTCTGTTGGAAATACTTTTTAGAGATAGATTTCTTAGTATGTGTGATGTTATAGAATAGACTCAAACTAGTGGGAAATTAGTAGTGGGGTACCCCTAATATTGATTATTATATTATATATTCTTGTATGCGATACTTAATGACTGTATCAATGGTGGGGCTGGGAACATATTATACCTGTTTTGGTGAAAATTTATTTTCACTTGTTGTTCACTGTGATTTATCATGCTTTATTTTCTTTTTGAAGAGAGGATACAAGAAGGATCATACTGAGTATACTATTTTACCCGCCCTCTGTATATATAAATTGTTTTTCATGTCCCATGTATAAGGTTAAAGATCATGATGGTTTCTACTAGTTTGGGGCTTCATTTTCTATTTGGGATTTGTGTTTTTTATTGTATTTACTTAATATTGGGTATTTTCAGATTTCCAATTTCTATTTTAGTAGTTTTGGATGACATTAAATATTTGTAATTGGGTATCTGATTATATTTCAGTATGATTTAGATTTTTTCGTGGTCTATATTATCTCTCTATCTCAATCATGTGTTCTATTAGAGGGTAATGCCTCCCATTTGTGTGTCTATTATACCCTTGATGCTAGTCTACAACTCGGGGACTATTGAAGGCGAGACTCAGGGGGTCATTATTTCCCTACTCACATTGCTGACCATGGAGCAATGCACATTGTGGGGAGGCTATCATGAAAGAGTCATATCTGAGGACTAGATAAGTGATATGATTGTGTTTTTTTGTTAGGAATAGGTGAGGTTACAGGGGTTGATAGGGAAACAATGTCATTCATGTTTAGAAAGTGATGTACACATTAGAGACCGGATGAGAGATTGGCATTTTGGGAACCCTTTGATCTTATGCACAAACCATTAACTATACAATGGATACTAAACATGAGGATACAAGTTTCAGGGCGGAGACCTAGGAATAGATAACACATCATTCCTCTTTGTGCATGTGTTCGAATTGGTAGACCTTATAATACATTAACATAATATTATTAAAAGAAAAAATTTAATTATTTAATATTGTGTCTTCCATATTCTAGGTTTAGGAGATATATTAGATTATTATTTTCAGGTATTTCTCCATGTCTACGTCCATGTTAGGTTTGTGTTGAAGATATTTAGTAGGTTGTGCTAGAAAATCACCATAGGGTAGAGGTTGATGATGAGGACACATGGAGAAGGAAACTCTGTTAGTTTTAGCACTAGTGTCTACAGAAGTACGAGGGCTCATTTTCAGATACAGTCACGGAAGACTGGTTGGAGGAGATCTCAATAGGCTTTAGTTCAATTTTTCCTTGGAAGCAGAATCGGGTTTCCTTGGTGGTAACAATGCTGCATGGAGCATAGAGTCTGTGGTTGTTATTATTCCATGGGGACTGTGAGGAGTTACTGATCTCATGCGAGTAGTTCTGAGAAAGGTTTATAGTCAGGTTTCTTTCTTCCACAAAAAAGGTGTCTATTTACCCCGAGCATGTTACCCTTAGAGAGGGGAGCAATAGTGTGCAAGAGTTTGGAATCCATTTCAGGAACCTTTTACGATATGCTTCAGACTTCTTACCTAATTAGAAGGCTTGGGTGAGGATTTTAGAGGAGCATTTGAATCCATAAATGTAGTTCCATGTCACCCCGTTTATGGTGAAGACATATCATGAGGTACTGGAATGGGTAGAGTTTATTGAAAGGACATTGTCAAGAATCTAATATTCAAGAGAGGGGAGTCATCATTATTCCTCACATAGAAGATATTTGGTTCGGGGTTCTTGATTATCAGTGAAGAAGAGTTTTTGTGCATCTAGGGTGGGTCCTAGCCCTCACCTTTTCATTTCTCCTAGGGAACAGGCTCTCAAGCCTATGCCAAGAGATCAGATTTTTGTTTTTCATGTGGTGGTTGAGGTCATCAGCAGCAAGAGTGCTCGACCTTTTAGAGCAGTCATCTTGCAACTAGTGTTCTGCTCTAGGTTCCTCTATTGAGGAAGCTCTAGCCAAGGTAGCAGTAGTAGGTTTCTATAGATTTAGATTAGCAGATGGTGGATTTGGCATGCCTGGGACTGCCTTGTGATTCTCACCATCCCTAGAGTTTAGATCATGTATATTTTAGAGGTACATATAAGGGTCATAGAGGTTGTGGAGGAGGTTTTGGTCGGCATCATGATTTAGTGTTTCCAGCACCAGGAGAACCAGACATCGTTCCAGGTGCAATTTTCATGTTTTCTTCATTAGTGTATACCTTTTTTTGATTCAGGATTGACACACTCCTTCATATAACTTACCCTTGTCCATGCTTTGGGACTTGAGGTAGACAAGATTACAGTTCCTTTGACATTAACTGCACAAGTTGGAGGTCGATCGGACTTGTGTGATGTATATAGAGACTTTGAGCTAGTGTTGGGGTAGCACCACTATAGGGGAGATTTCTGATTTTTTCGAATACAACCATATGATATAATGCTTGACATGGATTTTTTGTATTCGAAGCATGATATCGTGGATTGATTCGGGATGCAGGTTGTATTCCATGATGCAGATGGAGAGCCAGTGCTATTTGTTATCGAGTGAGACCCTTAGATGGGTTAGATGAATATTTTATCTTGATCATCCATGATGTATGACCTGATGTAGAGTTCTTCAGTGGTTCAGTAGTTGGCGTTTCTTTATGACATTGAAGAGGACCCTGATGTTTTTTCAAAGGATGTTGTACCATTACACCATTTGAAGAGAGATCTTGTTTGGGATCGATATATAACTAAGAGTGTCTTCTATATCAATGTATCCATACAAGATGGCCAATTCTGTGTTATGTGAGCGACGTATATAGATTTACGGTCTGTTACAATGCATTTTTTTGGACAAGTGTGTCACCTTGGGGTGGACCAGTTTCGCTAATGAAGAAGGCATATGGTATTTTGTGATTATATATCAATTATCATCTCTTATACAAAGTGGTATTAAAGAATCACTATCATCTTCCATAGATTGATGATTTGTTTTATCAACTTAAGGTTGAAAGTTTGTTCTTGAAGATTGATTTGCAGCCAAGATATCATAAGATGCATGTGAGGGATGAGGATATCCCGAATAATGCCTTCCATTGTCGTCGTGGTCCTTACTAGTACATTTTAATGAAATTCAGTGTGATGATGGCATGATCTGTGTTCGTGGGATTGATGAATGCTATATTTCGTGAGTTTTGGGATAAGTTCATGGAAGTTTTCCTCGACAAAATCCGTGTGTACTCTATTTATGAGGAGGATCATGAAGAGCTTCTATCCGCAGTTTTGGGGGATCTTTGTAATCATTTTCTATTTGGGATGTTGTCAAAGTGGGAGTTTTGGGCTTGAGAAGTCTATTTCATGGAGAATGTTCCGTCCCAGAATAGAGAATCCATTTATCGATCAAAGATAGAGGCAGTTGTGTTTTGAGAAGCCCCCTATAAAATTGATTATGTGTGATCTATCCATGCTCTTAGAGGCTACTACAATAGGATCATAACTGATTTATATTGGGTTGTGACTCCTATGATAACATTGAAAAGGAATGATCAGGTGTTCGTGTGTATTGATCAGTTTTATCCAGCATTTGAGTATATGAAAGAGAAGTTAAGATGATCTCAAGTTCATTGTCATATAGTAGAGGGAGTTCAGCTTGATATTTTATACAATGCTTTACAAATAGTGTTATGAAAAGTTCTAAGAAGAGATAAGTTGTTTCTTATAGGTCTCGACAGTAATGTACCTGGGAATTTTACTATGCCACCCATGATCTTGAGTTGGATTCCAGGTATTTTCTCTGATGTTGTGGAGACATTACCTCATTATTGGGTACTTTTTTATTTTCTCCAATCATAATACCATGAGGTATGTTCTCTCCCAGCATGAATTAAACATATGAAAGCTTCAGTTGATGGAGTTGTTACAAGAATATGACATTGAAATATAATACACATCTGTAATGGGAAATTTTATCACCGATGAACATAGTAGGAAGTTATGTGGTGATTAGTGTGTGAATCTGGTGATTCCTGGAGAGTTATGGATAAACTATCAGTATTGAATCTCGATATTGTGGAACATGGGGGAAAAGGTTGCCTTTTCCTGATGGTGGTGCAGTCATCTCTCGTGGAGTAGGTGGAAGTGTCCCAGTTGGGGGATCTTAAAGTAGAGGTCTAGAGAGACCGAGTTGTTTGTGGCTAAGACTATGATGGTTGGTCTGGGGAAGAACAAAAAAGAGAGTTATATCATAGAAAAATATTTGTTCCTTAGGATATGTGTGACAAAGTTCTTATAATGTTCCATAGTTAACATTTAGCGGTGCATCAAAGCCTGACAATGATGTACCAATCTTTGAGGATTCAATTTTGGTGTCATGGGTTGAAGCATGATGTTGGGGAGTTTGTGTCTGGAAGTTTGTTCTTCCATAAGGTGAAGGCCAATCACCATTTCACTGATGGATTTTTCTATCCATTAGATATTCCTTGGTAGAAGTGGGAGGACATATAAAAATACTTTTTGTCTGGATAACCTCGATATTAGGGTGGGCATAACACTATTTGGGTGGTAGTGGATCATTTTACATAATCATCCAACTTCATATTGATCAAGGATTCAAGATCAGTGAGATATTTGTCAATGAAGTAGTTTGAGGAGGTTGTGAGACACAATGGAGTCCCAAGGAGGATCATTTATGATTTAGGTCCTCATTTTACCTCTAGAGTGTGGAGATGTCTCCTGTATGCCTCTGGTTATCAGCTATGCCTCAACACTGCTTTTCATCCGCAGACAGACGGTCAGACAGAGCATACTATGTAGACTCTTGAAGACATGTTGTGTACTTGTTTCCATGATTTTAGAGTTTTGTGAATGAGGCACATACCCTTGGTCATATTATTTGACAATAATATATTTCACTACACCATCTGTATGGCTCCATTTGAATCATTGTATGTCCGACCATTCCATTTTATGTTGTGTTGGACTGGGGTCAGAGAGTTAGAAATTCTTGAACTCGAACTAGTGAAGAATACAACAGAGATGGTTCATGTGATTTGTGAGAGAATGAAGATAGAGTAGGATTGTGAAATAACATATGCCGATCAAAGGAGGAGACCTTTGGAGTTTGATTTTGTGGATCACATGTTTCTGAAGGTGACTCCTCGTTATGGGAAGTGATGGTTTATCCATGGGAGTAAGCTTTCTTTCCATTTTTCTGGGCCTTTTGAGGTGTTGGCTCATGTTGTAGAAATGGAATATCGAGTAGCACTTCCCTCGTAGATGAGTCAGATACAGGATGTTTTTTCATGTTTCACAACTCCATCATTATCTTCATGATTACTCTCACGTCATCGATTGGGAAGAGATCGATGTTAATGATGATGAAACCTTTGCTGAGACTCCTATGGAGATCCATGACCACAATGAGAAGGTTTTTCTTAGGCATTCTATTCCTCTTGTTCATTTCTTATGGGGAAAAGGTTCCATGGAGGAGAGTACATGGGAACGTGAGTCACATATACAATATTAGTACCCCAAGTTTATTGATTTTTAAATATTTTCATGTTGTGATGTTCATTTTTTGGTTTTAGACATTCCATGTTTATGAGATGGTTTTCATTGGTTTCTTCTTGTGGATTTCCCTCTTTTGAGGGTTGTCTAGATGGGTGGTTGTACTGAACAAATTTTTGTTTCCCTTTATGTTGTTTATGATTTATTAAGGATTACAATGTTTTGACTGGTATCTGATATAATGTACCAAACCTCTATGATCCTTTCTACTACAGTAATCATGTGTTTGAGGTGTTCTAGGAGGTCAATCTGACTTATCCCTAATAGTTTTCCAAATTTTCAATTCTGAAAGTAGTTCCATTAGTGAGACTGATATAAACCATACCATCAGTGAGACAGATGAGAACTATTCCTTCAGTGAGACTGATGTGAACCGTTCCATAAGGGATACCATTGTTAAAAATACTAGAGGATCAGTGATTCATTCTATGAACAGTACTTTCAGCATTGGTTTTTCTTTATGTAAATAGTACTATCAGACCAGTGAGCCATTTTGTGAACAGTACCATCGATATTGGTGTCTCATTCTATGAATAGTATTGTCAGATCGGTATGTCATTATGTGAACTATACCATCGGCATCAGTGTGTTATTCTATGAATAGTACCATCAACATTGGTGTGTTGTTCTGTGAACAATACCATCAGATCAATGAGATGTTATATGAACAATACCATTAGTATCAGTGACTCATTATGTGAATAGTACCATCAGTATCAGCGAGCCGGTTTGTGAATAGTACCATTGGTATCAGTGAATAGTTATGTGAATAGTACAATTGGAATCTGTGAGTCGTTCTATGATCAGTACCATTAGATCAGAGAGTTATTCTATGAACAATGTTTCAAGGATCGGTGAGTCCCGGATCGGTGAGTCCAGGATTCAGGAGTCATTCTATGAACAGTATTTCCACGATCAGTGAGTCTAGGATCAATGAGTCCCAGATAGGTGAGTTATTTTGTGAACAATGTTCCTAAGATCGGTGAGTCTAGGACTAGTGATTCCATGATCAGTGAGTCTTTATGTGAATAGCGTTTCCAGGATTGGTATGTGTACATTGTTTCTAGGATCATGAACAATGTTTCTAGTTTCTTTCTATTTTTCTACTTTGACATTTTATTTGACAAAAAGTTTCATAAAGGCATTGTTTTAAGGGATTTAAGGCAAAATCATATCTCATTACTCCTATATTAATTTTTTCCAAAGTCTCGGGATGTCTTTACTGGTTCAAATCATGTGGTTTAATGTGATCCTATTTTAATGGAAAATCGAGTGCATCATAAATTGGACCTCCGTAAATATGCTAAAGGGAAGAGATATCTTTCCCCCTAGTTTTACCTTCTTGTTACCTATTGAGAGAAACTAAAACATTTCATTCTTCCCAGAGGAGATGTGGGATCGAACCATAATCCTCAGATCTCTTCCCCTTGATGTATCGTCCTACGACATCTGTACCTCGATTTCAGTTCAAGCAGTTAGTGTCTATCCTTCATCCATATAAGTTATGTTTTATCATCATTCATTTGGGTACATATTCTTTTTTTCTCCTTTCTATGTTATGGTATGTGATCTAATTTATTCTAATTGAGTTTTATTTTGTTTTAGTTTGTGCAGTCATACCTCGAAATCCTCAAGAGGATGTAGTTGTCGATGGAGGTGGTGATCATGCTCCTCTCTATGGATCATTCTCATATATAGAATGAAAACAACTATTTGAAGTAAAGGTATTTGTTTCTTCTCTTTTCTTTTGCGTCCAACTGTATAGTGAGTATATTTGAGCCCACAGGATCACAATGGAATTGGAATATTAAATATATTTTTTGTGTAAATAAATTGATATCAATCGTATGTTATATCCTCTTTTTTTCTAGATAGTGTGATATTTATGATTTCGTTGTTAGATTTTCATACATGATTGTAATTGGTAATAAATGTAAATCTATTATTAATTGATAATAGTTTGGATAATGATAAAGAGGCATGTAAATGAATTTGGATTCCATTGTTTTAAATTAATGTTAATAAAATTGACATAGTAAGCATGTATAATCAATTTTCAATAGCTTAAATTTTATGTTTCCTAAAGTGGGATCCTATAAATAATAAATATGTTATTTAAATATGGATTAAAGATATTTTTTTGATAAAATATAATTCCTTATAAGGTTCTGAGTTACCATATTTATTGTTTACGGGCCAAGATCCTAGTTGATATGATGTTTGTTTTCCTTCTATTTTTGTTGTGATATCATAGTGGATGGATGTTCTGATATATGGGGGCAGGGGGGCCATTAGTTGTTGTAGAAGATGATTCCTAGAGTGGAGAGATTCATCACTATATGCATGTGGGTTTCAGGGAGGACATTGGAGATGATGGAACTGATAAGATGTGAATGTTTGGAAGCTTGATATTTCTTGTTGGTTGTTTATCATCTTTACGTTCCCCACTGCTCAAGGTAGATGGTTTGATTAATCTTTTTCCAAAAGGGAAAATGATATGTGGTGTATACCAATTTCTTTCCATGTTTAGCATCCAAAGGGAGGATGTGTCTATGCTCTTCTAATAGGTGGAAAATACTCGATAGGTAGTTCACCAACCCACCGTGTTGATCCCCATGAGTTAAGTATCTTAGACTATTTTTCTAGAATTCCTCCGAATATGGGAATGTAATAATGTCTTCAATAAATGACTAAATAAATGATGTTAAACCATGGTGGTGGAGATTTCTGGGACACATTGTTGAGGATTCAATTTAAAGGAACAGTGTAATTTGGGAGTGATGATAATGAAATAATATGTGGAAATAGTTAATAGTTAATTACTATATAAATAATTAATTAATGTAAAGTTCAACTGATAAAATGGAAATGATGTAATTTAATAATGATGATTAATTGATTGTGTGCTTATATAATACAAGACTTAGATGTGGTAGTTGGGAGTTCAAGAGAAGTTAGATGCAGTTGATTCTAAGACTCAGTTATTCCCATAGTGTGGTTGTGAGCTATAGTATATTCGGTAATCATTCTATTTCTATATTCTACTCCACCCCGCCAGTTAGTGAAATTGACACCCTAGGGATTCTGAGCCCAGGAGGTGTTTTCCCCAACATTCTGGTGGGAATATGGATGGCTAACTACCCACTTAGGCCCCACTCTCTTCTCTTGGTAGTTACTTGTGCTGGTAGGAAAATTAGTTAGTTTTCCACATATATGTCTGTAGATGGATGTAATGTATTTTGGTTATTCGTACACATATATTCTTGATATATTTTCCTGTAGAATACTATAGGTGTAATACGTATAGATTGTGATGGCTTTAGGATCCTTACTCGGTGTATGGGATATAATTGATTGAGGTTTAATATCTGACGTATTATACATGTTATGCGAGTTGTGGAGGCTTCCAGAAACTATCTAGTCACATTTCTTACATGGATATGGTTGTTTTTTAACGAGGTGCATGTTGTGGTGCTTAACTCATGTGTCTGTAGGATATCCTTTTTTGAGAGAGATTGATTAGGACGTGCAACGTTGGGAGAAGAAGCAAACTAGTGGGGAAGTAGTAGTGGGGTACCCTTCATATTCTTTATTATATTATATACTCTTTTATGTGGTACTTGGTGTGAGTATCCATGGTGAGGCTGGGATATTATTATACATGTTTAGGTGATGATTTAGTTACACTTGTTTCTAACTATAATTTTAAATGGATTCTTTACTTTTTCATGAGAGGCTCTAGGGAGGATCCTACTAAAAATTCTATTATACACACCCAGTGTATGTATAAACTATTTTTCATTTCACATATAGAACCTTGGAGATCAGGAATATTTCTACTAGATTGGGGTTGTAGGACCAGTTTGGGCCTAATGTTTTCTAATGTTATTACTTAATTTTGGGTATTTGGAGTTTTCCCCTTTTAGTTATAGTAGTTTTGTATGACAATACATATGTGTACATGGGTTTTATTTTATATTTCAATCTGAGTTAGAGATGTTCGGGTTCTATATTATATCTCTCTAATGCATTGTGGTACCTAAGAAGGTAATGCCTCTAATTTGTGTATTTATTATACCCTCGGTGATAGTCGCCATCCCAGGGCATACTAGAGGTAGGATATAGGGGTCGCTATCTACCTGCTCACATTTTCGGCCCAAGAGGGCTACAAATTGTAAGGAGGGGGTTGAAACACATACCCTCTATTATAATTTATAACTTATAATGATAACATTTATGTACACATATTTAGTTGTTCTTTTAAGATTTATGTGGCGTATCTTGTTTGTTATTAAATATAAAGTTTCATTCATAATATCATACGATGTTAAATGTAAATAATGGTTTAATATGATATATTTGTTATTTATGATGTCATTATGATTCATAAATTATTATATATAACATTTATTTATGTTTTCCATTTTCTAGGAAAACATTAACTTTTTTGTGAAAGTATAGACTACCACCTCCTCAAAGCGATATGATGTGTTCAATAATTAAATTGATTGTATTCATGATGATGTTAATAACTAATATATTAATAATTTAATATTTTTGATATTTTTGATATAATTATCTAACTGTTCATATAAAACATAATTTTCCTTTTTCGATTTCATATACTTAACTTGTAATAACGGCATTCGTTGGCATGTGGACAACGACCTCCTTGAAGATATTCAATGCATAGATATTAAAAAAAATAACAATAGTGATATATAAATTATATATAATTTAATTACATAGAATTTATTAAATAATGGTTATTTAGGTATGTTTAACATTTCTTTCCATCTTTCCATAATGACTATTGAACAATAGGAACAATACTCATGCATATGTACAACCTACTGTCTCCATTATCGTTTTGTTGGTAGATTTTTCATAACCATCTAACATGTATCATTTTAAATGTATAATTGATGTAAAAATGATAAAATTATTTAATATTTAATATTCAGAATATATATTAACAATGGAATCCTTCTGCATATATGATATATCAATTTCATCGATCACACATAAGTTGAATATGGTGAAGACATCCAACATTAACATTGTTGATTGGGAAATTTTATATAAATTGTTTTTTTGTAAAATAATTTTAATAATAAGCATGGAAAAGGTTCATAATAAATTATAAAATTAACCTAGGTTTTATATTCAAGAATATAGAAGACAAGCATGAAAAAATGAACTCAAGGTATGGGATTTTCATCTCAGTTTTTACATCATAGAGTGAAATGTCATATTCCCCACTTAATTATTTTGTGTGGAATTTTTAATACCATTTTGATATATTATATAATTATTTTTAGTATATCCATGGAATTTAAATGATTCATTTAATGATTAAAAAAATTTTGGATTTGATTTGAACATTTACAAAGTTGTAAGTTGTATTTTATGTCTCACATTTATTTCATTGAGAGTTATGTCATGAAAAATAATAATTTCTTTAGTGTGTTATATATATAAAAACCTTAAAACAAAATATAAAGAAATAGTTAATTATAATTTTATTAAATTATTTTATTATTTTTAATCATTTATAGGGACTATTATTTATTATTTTTAAAGTGGGATGGGATATATTAAATATTTAATAATTATTTTTATCAATAATGATTTTAAGGTACCTTTAATGGAATTTCCATTCATCAAAATCAACATCCCTATTTTTAGAAATCCTCTGATGGGGATGTTTTTTATTAATAACATCAAAATTATATATTTTTATGGAAAATGAATTTTTTGAATATAGAGTTATTGAACACATTTATCATCCATGGGAAAATATTGACTCAGATATAATTTTATGAAACCCATTTATTTTTTATTGTTTATTCATGTTTCAATAATATTGTTATGGATCCCATTTATTATCTATAGGATAACAATATTTCTATAAGATTGAAAGGGATCCTTTTGATTATCCATGGGATAAAAAGACATTAATGAAATTGTTAGAGAGCTTGTTTCTTTTCGATAGGTTAATCATGTTTCAAAGAGATTATTGTGGAACCCATTTATTTTTCATGAGTTAATCTTATTTCAAAGATATATACATTAAAACAGATTTTTTTTCATTTGTTTTATCAGGTTAAAAATGATTAATTATTTTTCCAATTAATATTATGATGAATGTGTGTTATTCATGGTATATGAGAATTTTATGAAAGGAGTTTCTAAATATAGATTATTAAAAGTGTAATTACCATTAATGATATCCATTTACATTGGGTAACGATTTTAATTGAATTCTTCTATGTGGGTATTCCAATTAAAATATTTTATAATTTTTTTTGACGGTTTTTATTTAAGTGATCTTTGATGTTAGGATATATAGTTGTAATTGCTTATTATGAGTATATAGTGTTTCTAATGAGCTCCAAAGATATCACATGAATTATAAAACGTGGTTTAAATGAATCTAGACATTTCTATGATTTCATATTTATTGATACATGTTTTTTTGGTATGTTTTCTTTCATTCATCACTCATGCACATTGATGTTTTTATCCTACTCCTATTCACTATTAAGCTCATTGATGAGATTACATTTTTTATTCTTATGTTTATTCTTACTGAGAATCCTGGATCTCCTATATTGACTTTTTTTACAAATGTCTAAATTATTTATTTTGAATAATTTATTTTAAAATGGAATTTTCTTATGGATGATGATAATGTTTTAATGTGAAAAAATATCTGTTTAGTTGATGAAATTATTATTTAATGTAATGTGAATTATTTATATATTATTTTATCATAATTATCTAAAACTATTCACTTAATAGGTCATCCATAAGGAATGTGATTCATGTAATCCATTTAATGTTATATATTTCTATGGAAAAAATTGATTCATAACTATGGACATCAAATTTAGGAATATATAGTTCGAGATTTCAGTAGATGATCCTAATGTGTGGGTTTTGGGTATTATAGTAGGTATTAATGGTTGGATTATATAAATTTTGGGATTATGGGGTTTTGAAAGGTGGTTATCTAAATATTTAGTGACACATTAATCTAACAATAAGGTTTGTGATGATCATAACATCAATGACTTAAGAAACAACACTTGAGGATCTTATGTAGTAAAAAAGGTTGTTTATCCAGAATTTTTTGGACAATTTTTTTGTATATAAATTTAAAATATCTATTATCAACAAAAAGTGTTTATTTGATGAATTATTATAAAGTATTTAACAAAAATATGGAAAAATATAGACAACCCAAATACCAATAGAAATAATCATTTTCAAATTTATACGTATTATTAAATAATATAAATTATATTTTGAAATAAATATTTTATATAGTCAAAAAATGATCCTTAATTCATTAAAGGACATTAATTGGCTTCAGAAAAGATTATATTCTATTTTAAACTATAATAATATATATTCTCTAAAAAGGAATTTTTTCTATCTTTTAACGGTGCTCTTCTATTGAAAATAATATGTAAAAATATTATAAATTTTATTTGTAAAAATTAACATCAATTTTTATTTAGGTATATCAAAATCATGTTATGATGAATTCTGGGAATTTTTCTAAAAAGTTTCATGTTTTGATGAAAAATGAAAAATGATGCATTTTAATTGAAAACATATTTTTAATCAAAATAATTAATATATTTAAATTGTTTTTTAATTTGGGTATCATCTATTTTTAGTTCATTAATATATAAATCAATATAATTTAATTAATTGTAATCAAATTAACATTAAACATGTATATAAAAACAATTTAGAACACTTGAACATTTCTCATTAATAATGATATATTTTTCCATACTGAATGGATTAAAAGTAATTCTCATTTCCTAGAAAAATGTATTGAATCATTTAAAAAAGATTCTAATTTTTTAATCATATGTCCAAAGTTAGTTTTTTATTTATATTCATTTTTTATGAATAAAATAATTTATCTTAGTAAAAATTTATATACTACAATATAGGTTAAAATGAAATTGGGATAAGGTAAAATAGAAAAGGAATAATATAAATAAAACCAACAACATTTATTTTTTGGTTAAGACATTTTTCCACCCTTACTAGCCCCTATAGTATTAATCATCTTCCATGGTCACTAAAATTAATTAGTCATTGATGTTGTGGGATTTAAATATAAAATATTCTTTTTATCATTCATGCAAACCCACCTCTCCTCATGTATAAATACCACCCTCAACAACACATTTCGACTAAAAACACGTCTAGAATCTAAAATATCCAAAAAAACCCCTATAACAACCCTTCTATTTATTACACACATGACATAATTTATTACATAAAACATTCACATGATACAACATAGAATATAGGGTGGTCTATGGTATTTGGGGATTATGAACATTACATAACAACATAACACATTATACACAACATCTTATTAAAAACAACCTTTACGTGCCCACTTCCGTCCCTCATACTTCGCATTACGTGGGATAACACGAGGAAATGAATAAGAAAAGGGTGAGCTATAATACCAAATAAGGGATTAAAAATTGAATAAAATTATGATTACAATACATGTTAGTAAATAGTAATATCAATGGAGCGTAAGAGGAACATAAACATAAAATAATGATTATTAATTATAATCATAAGAGGGATATGTGGAAACAACATTTCACGTGATATTATCAAGAGCCAGGGCTCACTGCACAAGGATCATGAGTAAACCCTTATTACACATTAAGCATGAGTGAAGCCTCATTACACATTAGTTATCATGATTCAAGACTCATTTCGCATGACATATCATGATACTATAGTTTCTCCAATGCACACACCCTTCTTAAACATTTCATTTCATGTAAAAGTGTGATATGTGGATAATAAAATATAAAATGAATCATCATATTTTATTCCAAAATAAATGGGTTTGGAATACATAAATGAATATTTATAATCAAAAATTAAATGTTCATAAATTAGAATACCTTTTATAGAGAAATGGTTATCGTATTCACTACACAATGACATTGGCGTTGAAAATCAGTAAAATTTCAGCAGCGTAACTACATGACATATGAATTAAAAAAAATGGATGATGAGATATAATGGGGTGTCATGTCATATTATAAAAAAATTGACAGTAATTGGGGTCATATAGAAAAATTTCCCAACACATGTATTTGAATTTATAATCATAAAACAAAATAATTTCTCAAATGTCAATGAAGAGAGGGATATTCCTTACAGAATTTCGGCAAGGTAATGGTTGTACATGGGAGAAATTAATGAGAGAAAAAGGGGATCCATCATTATTCAAACATGAATATGGTAGTATGGGGAGGTGTTAAATCATACCCCAACATTTATAATTGAAAATAAAAGGGCATGGAAATATAAGGAATCCTGGACATAAATAAGGAATGTTAGAATCCCTTACTTGGAAGTGTGATCCCAAAGGCTGGCGATGAGTTTGAGAGTGACTTCTTGGGATCTTGGGGCACCTAGGGTGGATTCTATAGAGAGTATGGAAGAGGTTTGACGAACTGAAATGGATTTTATTGAAGGGGATGTGTGAGATTGGGTGGGATAAAATTGTAAAGGAGAGTGAATTCGTTATTATTTTGGTTTGAGACACCTCACATTAAAATAATCAAAACCAAAAAATAGACCATGGTTTTTTCCCATGGTTTATTACCAAAGGGTTGTAGAAAACAATATTTTATAATTACAATGTCCTAACTTCATAAAATAATAGGTTTGCTTATGTGGAGGTTAGTCACACTCTTCAGGAAAAGAATATAAAAAGCTAAAATGTTTTATATGTCTTGAAGGCTCCACTAATGCTTTGTATAATAAATCAAAATAACCAAAAATCACATTATTTTAATGGAAAAACATATATTGACCGAACATAATGTTTATATTATTTTATTACATCATTTTTGGGTCATTATGATGTCATAAATCAGATTATATATTTGAATGATATTTATTTTTTTACAGAAAAATTAGATATTCTCAGAAAATTATGAAAAATTCACTATTGGATAATTTCAACATCACGATTCCAAAAATAATATTCATTTTATCCAAATAATTATCTAAATATTGGAATTTTTTCTTTTAATCTAAAACCCCATTTTTATCTAAAAATCATTGGTTTTGAAAAAAAAACAAATTTCGAACCTCAATAAAAATTTCTATTACATTCATAAAATTATATGATAATTTATATTTAATAATAATTAATTTAATTATAATAATTTATTAAAAATTTATTTAATTAAAACTCCATTCATAGATAAAAATATATTTCTTAGTTGAATATTAAGTTAAAATACTATTTGTCTGAAAAAAATATTTACAATGTAATAATAATAAAATTAATGTATATTCTTATTAATTTAGAAAAATAATGTAAATAATAATAAACCTAATTTATTGTTACATAACTCCTTAAAAACCCACATATGTCCTTAGTGTATGTAGTGCAATGGAGACATACTCTCGGGGAGGCTCAGATAACATCACTCGAGTGGTAATATCTATTAACAACCACTTCTCCCATTGGCAATTCCTCTAAAGCATAACATATTCAAACAGGGCTTGGGATTGGTTAAGTGTGAAGTGCAGTGACATTGCCTCCTTTCTGTTCTCCAAAATTGGGATTCGTATGGGTCAAGCCTACTGGATGAGACCATTAGTTACTTTTTCTGAGTAAATTGGATTTGTTAAAGCCATATATTTATTCTAATCAGGTGATCACTGTTCAACGGATATATTATCAAAAATCACAATTCGTAAAATTATTATAGAATCCAAATCTTAAAATAAAATAAGGGCATGCATTTTATATAACCATAAGAAGACATTTTTATAGACCAAGTGGAATTTTCATTTATGTTTTTTTTGGGTCGTTACAATATTCCCCCCTTAAGAAAATTTCATTGTAAATTTTTTTCCCATACTAAAATAGATGTGGGTAACTCTGCTTCAACACTTCATCTGATAAACATGTCACTTCATAAAACATGTGGTTTTATACAACACCTTGATGGGGGAAATTGTCTTATTTGGTAGATGATTTTCTCTACGATATAAGATCTTCAATGGTTGCTCCTCGTAAGAAATATCATCCACTAACTATACTACCCTTGAAGAGAGTACATGTGAAGGGTCAGGTAGATACTTATTTAAGAGGGATACATGAAAGAAATAATGATCTCTGAGGATTTCTCATTTCTGATTTCTTCCACAATTTTCATAATTTTAACATACTTATTTTGAGCATACATTATTTTCTCTAAGAGGGATGGTTGTGAAATCAATTGAGAAAGGATTTATGATGTTCCAACCTTAACGATTACCATGTCCATCCTCTTAAATTATAAGATGATTGGATCCATATAAATTCACATCAATGACAAAATTGTTGGATCCATTATACTTAGTGCATCAACCACCTTGTTCACATTCCCAGGGAGGTAATGGATTGAGAAGTCATAATCCTTGAGAAGTTCTATCCATCTTCATTGGAACATATTAATAGCTTTCTGTGTGAATATATATTTGAGGCTCCGGTGATCAGTATATATCTCAAACATCTCCCTACAGAGATAATGCTTCCAGATTTTAAATGCAAAGATCACAACCGCAAACTCCATATAATTTGTGGTATTGTTTATCTCATGGATTTTTAGCTACCTTGAGGCCTAGGCTATAACTTTATCACTTTTCATCAGCACGCAACCTAGGACCTTCATCAAAGCCTCATTAAATGCCATAACATTACTTTCACTTATTGTTAAAGTGATCATGTTTATAGTAATAAGCCTCATTTTCAACTCCTAGAAGCTCTCTTTGCATTCATCACTCCACGAAGACATTAATACTCACCATGATAACATAGAATGAGGGTTGTATAGTCATTACAAATTTATCATAAATCAGAAATAATATCGAGCTAACCCAAAGAATCTACATGTATCCATTAATAACATTGGACTTGTCTATCCCTTAATCATAGCTCTCATTGAGCGATCCACTGATATACCATTTCTTGTGATGATAATAACAAAAAAGGAGACCCCCATCAAACATAACTCACACTTTTTGTACTTTTCATAGAGATTCTACTTCCACAAGGTCTCTAGTACAATTCCAAGATACTCCTCATGATACTCCTTGGTTTTTGAGTATATTAGATTATAATCTATAAAGACTACCATAAATTTTTCTACGTAATATATAAAGAATCTAGTAATCAAGTCCATGAATATTGCTGTAGAATTAGTGAGTCAAAAAGGAATTTATATGAATTCATAGCGCACATATGTTTTATGAAAAGAATTCTTCGGGATATCTTCCATCTTCACCCTTACCAGATAATATTCCGACCTCAAATCTACCTTGGAGAAGTATTGTGATCCACACAGCTGATTGAGAAATTAAATAATTTGTGGAATTTGATACTTTTTCTTTATTGTGATTTTGTTGATTTCATTATAATCAAGTAAATGGTGCATTTACCCATCAATATTCTTGACGAAGAGGACTGGTGCTCCCCATGCTGAAGCACTTGGGCGTATAAACCCTTTATACTGATTTTCCTATAATTGTTTCACATCTCCTCAAGCTCCAAAAAAACCATTCTATACTGAGTCATGTATATTGGGAATGCCCCAACAATAAGGTAAAATGAGAATTCAACATCTCTTATAGGAGGGAGACCAAACAATTCCTCTAGAAACACTTCAGCGAATACCCTCACAATAGGAATGTCTTCAAAGATGTTTTCTTTCTTGGACTCAATCATCTGTTCCAGATACGCATGCTCATAAGGCAGTTATATCCATGCTTGAGATTATTGAATAAATGAAGATTCATCATCGTCCATGAACTTGTACAAAATCATGGGTCAATTCCTCACATAGAGAGTGATTTCTCTATCACAGAATAATTGGTTGGCAATATATAAAGAATGCCAATCCGTGTAGGCAATTTCATGAAATTCAAAAAGATATTGTATGAAAAGGTTCTACTATATGTTAAATCAAAAAATAATGACAGGAGTTGATTTATATTCACGACATGGAATGATTTTCCATGATACCATACGCACATACATATTTACAATCATGATTTATGGTGGCGTAGGGATTTTTCTAATATACATTTAGGATATAAAAGAATTCATATAACATGAATCAAAACGAATGTTCACTATTTTTGAATGAATAACTAGCATACCTATCACCACATCATTATTAGAGTTCACATCCATAGTAGTGATTGCATAAATATCCCTTGATACATTGGAGGTCATTGGTTGCCTTTGAAAACCCTTGGATTAGGGCACTGATTGGACTGATGTCCTTCTCCATTGTAGTTTCTGAATTGAACAATGCATTGAGAGTCGTATGGAGTGTTCATCTCCTCTGTTTTAGCATTGGTGTTTTCGGGTTGGTAGTTAATAGCAATGTGTCCTTCTCTCACGGACCTAAAACATTTCATAGTCACCATCATGCAATTTACAGGGTGCTTCTTTTCTCACCATTGGAATTTGGGGTGCTATATCTTCATAGAACCATTGGACTTATTCGTCATACCTCCAGAATTGAATTCCACCTTACGCTTATTATCCCCATGATACCCCTGAGATTCTTCTATCTGCCTTTCACCCTTTAGGGCACATCAAACAATTTCCACATATCTTTCAATGTCACAAATTTTTAGGGATTTCCATAGTCTAAGATTCATCCCACCATAGAAGTGGTCAACCTATCATTCGAGGGTAATGAAAAAGATGGAGGCATATCATGAATGTCTAATGGAGTATTCCTCATATGATTTGACGGAGTCTTCGTCTTTATTCATGAGCGCAAGAAAGTCCCTTTTCCATATTAATCCATAGGGTGAGTGGAAAATATTTATAAAAAAACATCTTATAGAAAACCATCCATTCTAACACCTCGATATCATCCTAAGGATTCATATTTTTGATCAATTTCCTCCATTGATCTGATTCACCCTCCATACATTAATTATCCAGGAGAACATTCTCTTGTTCTGAACATTGAAGGATGGAGAATATCTTTTCAATGGAGTAGATGCATTGTACAACGATTAAGGGATAAAATAATCCATTAAAAGTAGGAGGAATTAGTCTCATGATGCTCTTGATAGCGATTTGTTCTTTCATAGGGGGGTCGAACGTTCCACTTAACCCATGGTTATATTAAATGCGTCAGTTAACTAAGAGAGTATCATGACAAATTTTGCGATTCCCACTCTCACTAGATTGGGGATCTCAATAGAACACTCATCTCATTGATCTTCACATCAGTTTTTAGCTCGATTCCTCCTATTACCGGCCATTGGTTGGAATAAAATTAATGTTAAGGGTAATACATAAAGGAAAAATTCAAAAACAAATGACATAGAATTACTTTTTTTCATTAACTTCTCGATCTATAAGCTTCAATCTATGTTATCAATTATCCACACTCTAACATATATTCTTAGGGGAATTTTTTTAATTCCCATAATAATGGTTCATGTAATGAATTTTAATTTATCCAATAATATCTCTCTGATTTTTCGTAACCATGAGTTTTTCAAGGCCCATTGTCATGTACCGGGATACCTCAAGTTAGGCCTGATTTTTCGTGTCGGAGTTCTCACTCCTAGGTACATTGGTTCCAGAGCCACCACTACCTGCTCATATCCAAACAGGAATGTATTTTCTTGATAAAACATATTATCAATACTCACCAAAACATTGGGATGATTTTTTTATTATACATAATCAAGTATCTAAGGCTTTAAATGGGTTTTCTAATCCTAATCCCAAAATATAACTAAACCAATCCTCTAATACCAACTACAACAACACAGATCATTATTACACACTTAACATAATTTATTACATAAAACCATCACATGATACAACCTAGATGACCATGAGTTCTAGTGTATTTGGGGATTAGTATCATTATATGTCATCTTAAAACATAAAACACAACATCTTATTGAAAACATCTTTTACATGACCACTACATTCTGTTGAACAAAGCATTGCATGGGATGACCTGAGGTCATGCATAAGAAAAGGGTGATCTATAAAGCCCAGTAAGGGAGTAAAAAAAGAAAAACATTTAGATTAAAATAAATTTTATTCCATAGGAATATAAATGGAGATCCAAAGTAACATAAATCTAAAGGCATGATAAAGCATGAAAATCATAAGAGGGAGATGTTGCATGAACATTTAATATGATATTAGCATGAGCCAAGGCTCATTGCACATGTAGCATGAGTAATCCATAATTGAACATGAATATTGTGTGAACCCTTGTTGTACTTGATTTAACATGAGTCATCCTTCATTGCACATGGAGTATCAAGATACTATACTTTACCCAAAGCATCGGAGCACTATCAGGTTGCACCCATCTTATACATTTCATTTCATTCATAAGTGTGCCACATGGATCATACAATATGGAATTAATAATCTTAATTTATTCCAATTTAATGGGATGTGGAACACATACATGAAGATTTATAATTAACAAGTAAATGTTCATAATGGTGAATACCCTTTATAGATAAATGGGCATGGTATTCACTACACAATGACATTGTCTTGGAAAATTTGTGTAATTTTGGTAGCATAATGGAATGACGTAAGAATTCATAAAAATGGTTGATGAGGGAGAAAGGGGTGTATCATTATATTTAACATAAATGGACAGTAAGGTTGTCATATAGATACATTTCTCAAAATATGTAATAGAATATATATTCACAATAAAAAATAATTTTTTTGAATGTATATATGTAGAGGGATATTCCTTACGAAATTTTGGCCTGGTAACAGTGGTACGTGTGTGGCATTAAAGTGAATGAAAGCGGATATTTCATTATTCAAAAATGAATAGAAAAGTTTGGGGGAGGTGAAAAATCATTCCCCAATATTTATATTATAAAATAAATGGTAATAACAATATAAGGAAACATGTATATAAATTAAGAAAGTGAGAATCCCTTACATTGATATGTGATCCCAAAGGCTTGGGAGGGGCTTGAGAGGGACTTTATGGGAGTTTGGGGAGACTTGTGATGATTATATAGATAATATGTAAGAGGTTGGACCTACTCCAAAGTCTATTAGTTTAGTGGAAGTGGGATCTTGTGTGGGTTTATACAAGAAATGAGAGGAAATCATTTATTATTTTGGATTTTGACACCTCACATTAAACATATCAAAACCACAAACCCAACCATGGTTGTGCCCATGGATTTTTTAAAAGGGGAATGGCAAAAAAAATTTGTGTAAGGTTGATGGATGAATGTCTTAAAATTATAGGGTTACTTATGTGGAGGTGAATCACACTATAATGGAAAACAATTTAAAATGCTAAAATGTTTTATAAGACTTGAAGGGTCCACTAAAGCATTGTAAAATAAATAAAAAAACATAAAATCACATTATCTTAATGATAAAACATATATTGGACGAAAATAATGTTTATAATATTTTTTTACTGCACTATTGGGTCATTATGAATTCATAAAACACATTATATATTTAAATAGTATTTAATTTTTTACCCAATAATTTGAATATCTCAGAAAATTATGAAAACTTCACTACTGGATTATTTTGATATCCTAATTCCAAAAAATAATGTTAATTTTATCCAATTAATTCTCTACATATTTAAATTTTCACATTTAACTTACAAACCAACATTTATCGAAAAAACACGGGTTTTGACAAAAATAACTTTCAAACCATAATAAAAATTAAAATAGTATTTATAAAATTATAGGATCATTTATATTTAATAAAAAATAATATAAAAATAATATTTTATTTAAGTGATATTTAATTTGAAACTCCATTAAATTATCAAAATAGATTTCTTATTTGAATATTAACTAAAAATACTATTTTTTCATTAAAAACTATTTACAAGGTAATAATAATACAATGAATGTATATTATTTATTACAATAAAAATAATGTACAATATCATATTGATAGGGTCATGTTACATAACCCCTTAAAATACTTGCATATGAACTTAGGGTAAGGTGTGTGACGGAGACAGACTCTTGGGGTTGCATGGATAACATCGCTCAAGTGGTAATCTCAATCATCTTCCATATCTCCCATAGGCGGTTCTACTTAAAATTAACGTATTCAAGCTTGCCTTGGTCATGGTCTTTAGTGGAGCCCAATGAAACCGCATCCTTTCCAATATCCGACAAATGGGATTTTTATGATGTAAGTCTACTGGATGAGGCCATCACATCATTTTTTGGAGTAAATTGTATTTGTTAAAGCCCAATATTTATTAAAATCGCGTAATCACTTTTGAAAGACTATATTAGAAATTTTCACAATTCATAACGGTATTTTAAAATTCCAAACATAAAACCAAATAATGGATTACATTTTACAAAATCGTAATAAGAATTTTAAATAGAAAATATGAGTTTTCATTAATGAATTTTTTGGTCGTTACACCCACTCACTCTATAGTCATCCATGTGATGATTGTCACCCCAAATGACCAAATGAAGGGTCTGATAGGGGTTTTATAATGAGGTGATATCAAAGTGGAAATTTTCTCAAAACACCCCTCTTAATTTCATTACTTATTTTATTTTTTCTTACTTCATTAATTAATCAAGGAATAATCACTCAGGATTCATGTATATAATTGACTGTTCTATTTTTTGATGGAATATTTAATATCCATTTCATTCCTCATTTTTTCCTAGTTAAACTAATGAAACTATTTTCTAAATTATGTCGGTTTTACATCATGTGAATAATGATTTTTCATTATCCTTTACTACATTCATGGATTATAACAAATTTTTTATTCTTGTTAAATAATATTGAAACTATTATACTATTACATATATAATTTTCTTTAATTAATTAAAACACATAATTTATAATAAAATGAATCCAATTAATGATATTTAAGAAACATAAAAAAAAATATTTACCTTTTATCATTAACATTTTATCAATTCAATAATAAATATGTAAGAAAAAAAAATATGTTGGTACATTAATACTACTATATTTTAATTAATACAATTTAATTAAACTTATTTATTTTTAATTCTGTTTTACATAAAAATCCATAATTACACACAAATGAAACCATCATGAAATAGTGAAAAAAAATGAAAAAATGTAATTAATGAAATATAATTAATGAATGGATTATAAGTAGTTATAAAATTATCTTATACGGTATTATTAATATTAATATTCTATTAGAATAATCTAATAACATTATTTGAAACATTATACATCATTTTTAGATGACTTTATGTAAGTTTATTATGATCTAAGGTAACTCTTAACCAAACTTCATAACATAGGTTTAAACTTATAACTCATGATTATTTCATGATAATAATATTTATAAAATTCATTTTGAATATCTTATGTTTTATTTCTACATTTATTATTTTCATTAAGGGATAATACATGTAGTATATTAATTTGATGAATAGTCACCTCATTGTAATGATAATTATAAAAAAATTCATTTAAAAAGCATCTCTGAAATATCCATTTTCAAAAATAATATTTTTATAACTTATAAGAAATCATTATAATATAATTATATCATTAATTTTTAATTTCATAAATTATACAATAAAAATTTACAATTTAATGTTCAAATAAAAATATTTCATTTACGTGTTTGTAGTTTTGTTAAAAAAATTTGTGTTATTTCAAAACACTAATGTTAATTTTCTAAAATAAGATTATTTTATTAAAGAATTATGTGTCTTAACTATGTTATATTTCATTGTAATTGTTTATGTATGTGGATAGTGTTATGATAAACCAATCCCAAAATATCATTTTATAGCTCTACAATGCATTGGGTTACGTGACAATGTTATTTTGGTCAGATTATCTTGATAAATTATTGGAAAAATGATGTGGTAATAATGAACAATGTAACTATAATGGTTACAAATTGTGTGGATGAGAGAGATACCATGATTCTATGAGTGATATGGAAAATGATTTCACATGTTTCATATTTATATATTTTTTATTAATAAATTTTTATCAAGAAAATATAATGATTTTCCAAATATAAAATGTGTATTTTTAAAAATATTTTTCAATTTAATGAATTAAATGGTAACTTTTTTTGATTTTTATTGGATTTTAACTGGAAAATATTTTTCCATTCATTTATCTCCATTAATAATCTTTTTTTCTTTTATCAATTTTTACTTTTTTTATGGTGTAATAAAAAAGGATGTATGATGATAAAGGGAAAATGGAAATTTTTATGATTGATCATTTTAAAAAACAATGTTTTTTTATTAAATTTTTTTGAATTATGAAAAAAATTAACATTTAGTAGTACTGTCTACTTTTCAATATTCAATTATCTATGTATGATTTATTTCTAAATTCATTAAAAATATATTCCAAAAATATCTATGGGAGTTTAATATTATGGATTATAATTTCAAATAACTAGAATATATAATTCTTATGATTGGGTCCTAACCATTGGTATCATATCACAATTTTAATAAATTTAGGTGTTAAGATAATTGCAATAATATACACATACATTATTTTTAATTTAGTGATAATTTTAAAATATATAGACATTTTCCAGTACTACATTTCTTCCTCTATGATATTGTCAGTTCCGAATGGGTTTCTGTAGAGAGGACATGATATATGTGGTGGGAAGGAATTGAGTGGAAACAAACCTTTAACATAAGCATCACGTGAAGTCCAAAAATAGAACTGAATAGTTTTTGGATGTGATGGATCAGATCTAATAGGTTATAAATGGTTGTGGTATCCATTAATGACATCATCCTGATAATTAATAGAGTAATATGTCAATAATATAAAATTTAATAAAGAAAAATCCTAAATATTTTAATGAATAATCTAATCTAGTTGTAATTGATGAGTGGAGTAAATTACTAAAAAATGGGTTTCATTTCCATGGGGTTTCAAATCCATCAAAAATATAGTCATACTATTTACCATTGTGAATGTAAAATAGGACAATAGTGGTTTATGTTCATAAATATCAGGGAATTAGAGGACTGTTATGGGTTTTAATGTGATGAAATATAAAATATTTTCTTGAGAAATATTTTCCAATGATGATTCAATGATGGATGGAAAAACGCTTCTTATAATTTTGATAAGATGAAGATGAAATGGATACATATGGTGTAGAATTCACTAATTTGTCAAGGTATGAATAAAAAATTATTCTAGATATTGATAATAAAATCAATAGTTTTAACATATGATTGAATGAATAATATCGAAGGGCATTGGACTATCAGGAATCCAAAAGTTACAAAAAACTTTTAATATGTGTGGTCAACGTGGAAATTCATTTTTGAGATGATCATGTGATCTTTGAAATCCTTTAAAAAAATAGGTGGATGTAGAACAAAAAAGGATGAACAAATAAAAAAAATTACGATAGGAAATTTATATTTATATATTGTAAGATCTATTGTCAAAAACATACTGGGAAATTCCATTTGATGTGTAGTAAGTGTTTCAGATATGTCATTTTTTTGGACAAAACACATAATTGAAATTAAAATTATCATGGTATTGGTAAGACCAATTCTTATATATAATCAATAAAATGTTATGAATGTATTGAAATGGGATATAATGAAAATATATGTCTGACGAGGAACTTGAATAATTAGAATCAGTGAGAATATATTTAGAATGGTGTTGGCAAATCCATTTCAACCTATTGATAAAATATGTGGCCATCAATAGAAGCGTTATAATATACATTATTTATTTATTACAATCATGCTAATGTCAAATTTTATATTTCATGTACACATTCTTTTATTTTTGATAACTCTTCTGGTAAAGTAAAAATTCCATACCCTGAAATAAATATGTAAATTATAGTATAAAAACCCAAGATTTATATTGAAGATATAATAATTTAGAATAACATTCAAATCAATTTTTGTGGAATGATGCTTCCTAAAAAACATTTTGGTTTCCCAAATTATAGATTAATTTTATTCTTGTTATGTTTTAGCTTGATGATTACCATGATAAGTTATATTCCATAGCTAATGAAGTATCATTTCTGAAATTTTCATTATACAAGAGTTAACCCTTAAAATTGATAATATATCAAGAAGCCAAGAAACTTTTCATATGGAAATTATTATTTTGTTTCCCATATTTCTGAAAATAATGTAACTCTTAATATTAATGATGTATATGTTATAAATGAGTTTTGAAAATCTTTTTCTCATTAGTTTCCCTGTATAATAATTGTCGGGATAATGAATTTACTATGGACTTAGTTCATGATGTTAAGAAAATTTCAAAACCACTATATCAAATGGAAAACTCAGAACATCTAAGATTGATAAAAACAGTTTTATGAGTTCTTATAAAAATATTTAATCAGACATTTCTGTCATCTTTAACGAGCTCTGGTCAGGTTTTCAAAATTGAAACTTGGTTCCATTAGGATTTTCAATTATTAAATCTCTTTTAAGAGAATTAATATTAAGAATAAGTATATATTGCCTCATTTTGATGACTTCTTTGATATGCTCCATGGAGCTCATTATTTCTAGAAGGAATATATAAGGTTCGAATACCATCATCTGATAGAGATGGAGGCCGACATACCGAATACAACATTTATGATGATATAGGAGAATTTTGAGTCTTTAGTTATTCCCTTTGGGTTAATAAATTAACATTTTTTTATAAATCTAATGAATCATGCCTTATATAATTTTATGGATCAGTTTTTGGTTGAGTTTATTAATGATATACTAGTAATTATAAAATATATGATGAACATGAATGGATAATAACAATTTTTTGACAACCCCTAAATGAAAAAAAACAATACAGAATGTGTTGTACTAGTGAATTTTGGTTTCAAAAAATTCATTTGGTGGACTCATTTTTTCTAATTTAGATATAATATATGATATCACCAAATAAAAAGTGGTATATAAATGGCCAATAAATAATAATGTCACTGATATACATATTTTTCATAGATTAGTGGGATATTAAAAAAATTGTTGATAATTTTTATGGTTATCTAGGCCACTAATTAAGCGAACTCAAAAAGCATATAAATTTATTTTTATAATCAAATGTGATGATCATTTTCCGGAATTGAAAAAAACTTGGTATATGATATGGTTATTATCATATACTTGAAAAATAGTTATTTTTTATCTACAATGATGCATAAATGATGGGAATTGGATGTTTTCTAATGCCAAATAATATGATAATTTTCTATACACCATAAAAATTAGAACATTATGAGAAAAAAAATCATTCAAATGAATTGAAAATAACTATAGTGGATTTTCATTAATATTTTGGAGGAACAACTTATAGGGAAAAAAGTTGGAAATATATACTGATCATAAAAGTTTATAGTATATATTTACATAGATTGAGTTGGAAATTTGTGAGATAGGATAGATTGAATTGATTATGAGCAATGATTTTATAACCATTTACCATTGTTGAAAAGAAAAAAATGATTCCTACTATAGAAAACATTATGAATAATTGATGGTCATGATTTACGAAAAAAAATATATTTTTTAAAAAATTAATGAGCAAGGATATAACATTGATAAAGAATTTATTTTGATAATATTTTCATAAATTATGTGTGCATTTTGATTAAAAGATAAAGAATGAGTTTTTAAATGAATCTCATAGTTCCCTATTTCCAGATCATCCTTGATTCACTTTAATGTATAGTGTAAATTGGGAGAATTACCGGTTGGATGGAATGAAAATATATATTTCTTATTTAACAAAGAAATGTTTCACTTGACGTTATATTAATGTATAATGATTTTAATTGATGGGGGTGCCTCAATATTTTCAAGTACTATAGTTGAAATATGAGAATATATCAAGATATTTCATGGCAGTATTTCCAAATAATTTTATATGTATTAATGCGATTTAAGTTATTTTTCATTGGATAAAAAAATATATACATTTTTTTCATATTTTAGTCATTTTCTATTATGATCAACCTCTTTAGTTATATATTATGTGATAGTTAGTTTACCTGAAATCATCTCTCTATTGTATCTAACTATGATCCAAGTATCACATATAAATTTTGTAAATTCTATCATAATGGAATGTGAATGAAATAAATTTTAATCATTTTTTCACCCACAATATGATGTAAAATTAGGGAAAATAATTCATAAATTAGATTATATGATTTTAAATTGACCGATGGATTACCAGGGATGATGGGATCACTAACATTCACTGGTGGAGTTTTCATTCAACAATTATTTTCATTCCATTATACTTATGAAATCTTTTTCCGGTATTATACATAATGTAGTGTTAGAGAAAATATTTTTGAGAATAATATTGAGAAAAAAATTTGTTGGGGCCACAATCAGTAGAGGAAATTTCGGAAATGGTGAAAACAATTAAAAACACATGATTCCAACTCAGTGCAGGAATAAAAGCTATATGGGTAACCATAGGACTGATTAGTCATTTTAGTTTGTTCATCGTTTCTTCATGAAAATTCCAAATGGAATGGTTTCTTTAATTTTGTTAGGAAGTGTATGTGATGACAATTATTCATTGGACCAAACTATATTCTATAGAAAAATGTATCAGTTAACTAATTAGTGGATTTCCCTATCATTTTATAAATGCTACACATCATATTTCATCGTTTAATGGTAATGATACATGTGATAAGTTTATCTCATTTTTTTATCCAGAATGTAGATCAGCATGAAAATAACATTTCATGCGAAGAACAACCAGTTAAAATTCATGACAATATGGAGAACATTTTGAGAAATTAAGAAATTCACTAGAAGAGGGTTTTATGAAATACCGTTATTTTGGAATAGGAATCATGGGAATATAAATAATATATGATGTAAAAATTTCCCCACTTGTTTTGTAAGTGGAAAAAATTGTGAGGATACAATTTTAAGAAGCTGGGGAGAATGTGACCACAAAAGTACGACAAGAATAATTTTTTTAAAAAAATTATATGTTTTCTTATTTTAAAAATATTATTTTTATGAATGATCATAATGAAATTTTTATGTAATAAATTATTTAATTAGATTATAAATTAATTAAATGTTTTTTATTGTCTTATTATATGAATAAATTCTATTCAAAGCATGGAAATTCATATCTATCTAAAAGGCAATTTTTCTTCTTTAAAAAAACTCACCTCTTTTAATTTTTTTGACATGTTTACAATTTTTTATATCAAAATAGTCATCATATTTTATAATAGCATATAAAAAGTATCATTCGGTAATGTATTTGAATTTCTATGATTAATTTAATTTTTAATGATAGGGAAAATTAATATATTTTAATTAATTTTTTTTTCATATAATTCATTTATATATTTAAATTATTTTTTAATTTTTTTGAAATTATAATTCGTTCAATTATTACAACAATAAATACAATTTCGGTCATTGGAATCTATAACACAATGAAATTGGATATAAAAACATTTATTAATTTTGGACTATTCACTTTAAAAACCCTCTTTTTCATTGCATCTACGTAAATAATTTTAAATATTTTTTTATAATTACATGAATTGAATTACATAAAATGGATTAAATATTTGGAATAAAAATTACAAAATTAGGTAATGAGGTCATTTTAAAATTTTTGGAATATAAATAATTACCATGGTAAAAAATTAATTACATTAGTAATTGTATTAAATGGATAAGGATAACGATAAAAGGGTAATAAATTAGGTTACCTAAAACTAATGAAAATAAACTGTAGGATGTGGTATCACATGACCCTAACCAAACTCTGAAATATTAATTTTTCTCTATGGAAATGGAAATTAATTCTGTATTAATGTGGCTTTCTTTAAATATAAAATAATCATTATCTTAATCAGATAACCCCACCTGAGTTCAAGTCAAATACCACCCCACACAACCCCATTTCAAATAAAATACATCAATATCCAAAATTATCTTCCCAAACCACTCCATCTCACTCTACCCACATCCATGAGCTGACTGTGTCAACAAAATTCAAAATTAATGGTCCAAAAGTTGTTTTTCAATGAGCTGATATCGAAGAGGTAATTTTCTAAAAAAAATCTATTAATTTATTTTCTTCTTCTACTCAATCATTATATCATTCATCAATAAAGGAATGATTAATCAATGTTTATTAATATTTTAGAGTTTTAATATTATAATTTAATATTTAATATCAATTTCATTTATAATATTCTCTTGTTTAAATAAAAAACTATTATCCAAAATTTGTTGGTTTAGCATGTTTTTCAATAATGATTTTTCATTTTCCTTTATAAACTTCATGGATTGGAAAATGGTGTTATAACTGGTAAATGGGATTATAATATGTATATTATAACCCATTTCATGTTTTTAAAAAATATTCCATCCTAATATTAAATAAAATGAAACCAGTAGTGTTTTACGGAATACATGAAAAAATATATTAAGCATTTATCATTACTATTTTATCTAATAAATCATCCACATTTAACAAGATAAAATTATTTATTTTCCCATTAATAATTAATAATTTTAATTAATTTTATTTCACAATAGTTATATAGTTGTAAATACATTATAATGAAAATAAATATTTATATAAAAAATCATCATGAAACTACTAAACAAATAATCCTAAAACAATAAAAATAAGAAAATATTATAAATGAATTGGTAATAAGAATTTGTCAATGAATCATATAATGTATGAAGAAATGAATATTTTTCTTTAATACAAAATTCATTCATTAAATGTTTATAATGGACCTATGAATTTTTTTATGGATTTTGAATATGAGATAACTGAATTCATAACCAAATTTCAATTCACTGGGTTTAACATCTACATCTTGATTATTTGGTGCTAATGAAATGTTTAAAATGAATATAGAATATATTATATAGTATTTCATCTTATTTTATGTTAATTTATAGTTGATACAAAAAATAAATTCAACTTATTAATTCTCACCCTAATGATATGATATTTACACAGGGATTTCTTTCAAAAGCAATATTTTAAATAATTTTTTTCAAATAGATTATTATTATTAAATATAAGGAATGAATATTATTTTTTTCATTGATGATGAATAATTTTTTTATTCATAATTTCTATTTTTTTAATATTTATTTTCAATAAAAAATTATATTTATGGATGGAACTTTTTGTAACAAAATGAATAGTTATTTAAAAATGGCCACATTAATTTTTCAAGAAACTTTATTTTTTGGAGGATTTATATTCAATTCTTAAACTATAGTTATATGGAATTTTTGATGTGGATTGGTGAATAATTTTAAATTTTAAATAAGATGAACACATAAAAAATATTCAATGCAATATGTAATAGGACAGTGTTATCCAATATAGATTCTCTTATGATATTATAGGTATAGTACTATAGTGATTATTCCTAATATAGCTATGATTGTTACTCCATCTGTTTATGAGAGAGATAAAATGTTTTCACTAGTGATATTTAATATAATGTCACAAGTTAGTTAATAATTTTATTAATGAATGTAAAATTTAATCAATGAAAAAATACTGACTTTAAAAAGGTAAGATAATTATATTTTTGAAAAGACTACTTTATTTATTGAGTAAAAATGTATGGAATTTTGAATTTTTATTATTTTTAATGACCTATTTTATCGCTAAAATTATATTCCTTATCGATATGAATTTCCCATGGAAATATTAAAAAAATTATTAGGGTAATAGTTATGTTGTAATGAGGATGTGGACAAGATTAATCGTTAGAAGATTCTGAAAGGAATGAATCCACCTATTATATTTAAAACGTTTTTATTTTTGAGGAAATGAATATTTAGTTGATGTTTCTAGATCTCAATATTATGGTTTTTATCTATGATTAATGTTCAAATTCTATAAAAAACAAATTTGAAAATATTATTGGGAATCTAATAAGGTGGATTCTAGTTTAGAAGTACTATAATAAATAATATTTATGTAGAGTGCATACACAACCCATATTATTAGTGAAAACCCATCACATCCAGCGAGGCATTGGGGCATGGTCTGATGAACGAATGAAGATAAGGGCTCCACGCACTACCACTAATCAACACAATGTCTTAGTTAGCATATATTGGTTTCAAAAATATTATTTCTATTATAGACATATATAATATTATATATGATAAATAATGTTTGATTTATCTTTGATTAATATATGTTAAATTTCTTCTAATATTCAGGTTTTTAACATAATCTAGAAATGAATGTCTAATTTTAAGGGTATTTATATATTGAATGATTTAATTTGAAATTTTATTATAGAATTTTATTTCTGAAGATTTTGGTTTCATTTTATGGTTTATTCATTTTGGAATTTCAAATTTAACACACTACCATTTTTTTGGTTAATGTCGATAGATAGGTCAAATAGCACAAAAATCACATTAATGGTTTTCTGTTCATTAAAAGAATATTTTAGTTCTTTTTTAATTAAAAATAAAACATTAAAACAAATCATTGGGAAAAAAGATATGATTTTGGAGGAAATTGATAAAATTATGAAATTTTACTCATCATTTACTTATCATAATGTTTTCATTTTGTATGGTGAATGAAAAACATCATATTGAGGAAAACAATCCTGAAATAATATTTTATCTTATAACCATGTATTATACGATATTAATAAAAATTTATCACTAATTTGGGTTTCTAATTTTTTCTGTTGAATTCGTGTTGACCACATTCTATATCCCTCTATAAATGTACATGTGAGTTTTATCCTTCCAAATAAATCTTTTAGATTCCAAATAATGTTATCAATATATTGAATAGTAGTTATGAATATCATATAGTGACATTTATGTATATGACATTCCATTTTAAGTGAAATTTTTTCATTGGAATTGTATGTTGGGGTTTTTATTAAATTAATTCAATAAATTTTAACCATTTGATATCCAAGATGCATTTCCTGGGTGAAATTCATTTTAAGTTTTGTAGGATGCATCAACATGAAATTTTATGAAATATAACCTTTTTATTTTCATATAATTATTTCATAGAAATTATTATGTGCTATACATATTGTATCTTTAATCATATAAAACATTAGGTTTATCTTTCTTTTCATGAAACATCTGGTTCATTCTAAGAATAATGTTACCCACATGATCGTGCTTGACATGATATTAATATATTGTTAATATTATTATATATTTTATCATGTATCGTTTATAATGGTATGAATTAATTGGAATAACAAATTTAATGAAATTATTGTTTAGAAATTTTCATAAAATGTAATCATTAGTTAAAAATTAATTATAAATCAAAATTAAGATGAATTTAAAATAAATTATTTATTTTTATTCAAGACTATTTTATGAATAGAATGGAGTCTTATGTTAATAAAATAAATTAATCTATAATATTTAATTCTATTAATGAAATTAATTTATTATTAATTTAATATTTTTTTCAAATTCATATAATATCTTAGATAGCCTTATGATAAGAATAACTCCATGCTTAATCATAAAAAGATATGTGTTTTCTAAAGGTATTTTTATATACATTTAAATGAAAAAATGATTCTAAACTATATTTTTACAATTTTATAATTTTTATTATAAAATATAAACATAATTATAGATTCATTAATATCAATATTTACAATGGTTTTTTTTTGGTATTTTAATGAGACTATTAAAATTTTGATGAATATTTAATCAGATTAAATTTTAGTTGAATATAAATTTCATCAAAATAAGATGGAGTGTATAATAACATTTTTAATTAGGTTTAAAGCATAATTGTAATGTCCTGGACCCTCCTGGCCCATTACTTTGCCAAAAGTGAGTCTCCACCAATATAGTGGCACCGTTTAGGTGACACCGTGACGGTGGAATGGTGACGGTGGCACCGTGACGATGGCACTGTGAGGGTGACACCGTGACAGTGGCACCGTGAGGGTGACACCATGACGGTGGCACCGTGACGGTGGCACCATGAGGGTGACACCGTGTCCCCTCACCGATCCTTTTTTTCTTCTTCTAGTACCTGAATTTTCTGCTCTCGGAACGTATGTTTTGATGTAAATTAATTTTATACTCCTTTTAAAACCATTTAAAGCCCATAATTAATTCCTAAAAATCCCAAGAGACCTCGGTGTGTAACTCCCTAGCCGCATGGTCAACCCACGACCCCCGCGCCTTACGCGGTTTCACGTTCTCACCTCAACTCTCTGCGACTCTTATAATCTAAGGGTTAGTCGTGGTTCTTCTTTCCTCGATTTTGGATTTTCACGAACATCTTCTGTTGCATCGGGCACACCGCATCGTTATCCATAATGTTCCACGTATGGCCTAAGTTTTGATCATCTATCAACAAGTTTGTAATTTCTCCTTCGCCTCTCTCTTTTGTGTATCATGCGGGGTGGGCGTGTTTCTGTTATGTAGAATTGGATAAACCAGACCTAAATGAAGATAATGAAATGGATTCTAGAAATAAATAGGGGGTCTGTGATCGTTGATGTTGTTTATATTATGACCATCTTGTTGAGTTGTGTTGGCATATGCCTTCTGAAAATCGAGGACGTTGGTGGTTGTTGTTTGTGCACTAATGAACCCCTGCTGATGTTTTAAATGGCTTGTTTGTGGTTGTAAACTCCTGCTGTGAAAAGTAAATTGGTTAATCACCTATATCCGGCCAAATAAATTGAGGCACCTAGATTAATCCTTCTTTGATAACACTGGTTAATACACACAAAAAATGAAATCATGGAGTGTGTTAAGTCGTTTAAATCTGAAAATACCGGCATGGCCATGACTTGTGTTGGTGGTGGTAGTTGGTTTTTTTCTTTTCCGGGCCGATTGCTAGAGATGTGGGAGGGGATGGGATCCCCTGTCTTTATACTCTAGGTGGTTGTGTGAAATTGGGGATGGGATTCCCTGTTGATATTAATTCATTGGTTGTGAGTTTTAAGACCCGATGGTTACTTGTTTATATCACGAATTGGGGTGGGATCCTCTATTGTTGAGAACCGGGTGTGGGCGTTACAGTTGATGCTTGACTGTTTACTTTCCTGGACTTGAGCCTATGCTTACTGGTTTCCCATTAGTGCTTAAACTTATTTAAACATTATCACTGAACTTGAAACAATAATGGGACAAATGAGTTTTGTTGGCGAGAGTCGTGACTTGTGACTTGGACGCAGTGGTGTTGTATTATGTTAGCTGGTTAGAAAAACCGAGGCTTTGGGTGAGTTCTTGTTACCTGTATCTATACTTTTAGTTTTGTGTTTCTTATTCGCTCCCCACCCAAGTTGAGAACATAGTGCCGAACACCCCCATTTCATGGGGGAGGGTGTTTTTCACAACACTATTCTTAGTGGCTGGTTATTAGATTCCTTTCTGCTCCCTTTCCCGGATAGCCCAAGTATCATCGGGCAGGCTGTGATGGCCTGAGGTCCATTATTATCCCATGAACCTTCAGGCGGGGTAGTGTGGTGGTTGGCCAGGTGTGTGCTGCAGGTGGTTTCTCAAGTGTCTTCAGAATGAGGCCCAGGTGTCTTTAGGCATGGCATTAGATTTTCTAGCCCAGGTGTCTTCGGGCTTGGTGGTGGTTGTTCTAGCCTAGGTGTTTGCGGGCGGGATTCGGCAGGGGGACTGCGTGTGGTGGTTGTGGCCCAGGTGTGTGCGGGCGGGTGTTGCAGTGCGACTGCGGTGAGAATGGCGGGATTGGTTCGATGCGTAGGATGTCTCAATAACCAGTGGGAAAGTGGCACGGGGTACTCAAACATCAATGTTCTCTGATTATATATATTACTTGACTTGTGTTATTTGGGGTGTGTGCCTTGGTGAGGCCTGGGGTGGATGGTTTACATTGATAGGTGTTTGGTTTACTCCTTTTTCTCACGGGACTTTAGTACGTTCCCCCACTTGTGCACTAAAGTCTTTGGTTTTCCCTACTGAGTGTACTTGTATGCTCACCCTACGTATATAAAACTACATTCAGGTTTCCAGGAGGACTTCGAGGATCACGCAGGACCATACTAGCTCTGACCATTGGGGCAGTTGCAGTTGTTGCTTTTCTTCTTTGGTACTTACCTTTGTAGTCTCCTTTTGTACTTTGAGGATTTACTTTTGGAACATGCATGTGGGAATGGTTTACTTTTGGATTTACTTTTTTTTACCTTGGTGTTGATGAGTTTCATCATCTTATCTCTCAATCTTATAAAAAAGGGTTAATTCCTTCCATTTGTGAGAAATTTCTATACCGTTGGTGCTAGTCGCCACTCCGGGATCTATTGAAGGCAGGTCTCAGGGGTCATTATCTCTCCTTCAACATAAAGAAGGAAGGGCCTAGCAATTTGTTAACCCTTCCGTCCTTTTGGTAAAGGCGGGTCGTGACAGAATGGTATAAGAGGCGGAAGTTGAGAGATAGGATGGATTCTGGAGTTAGGAATAGTGAGGATTGCATGGGATGGCAAGGAAACAGTGTTCGGTGACCTTGGCACGTGAATTATGCCAGGAATGACAGGCTAGGACACATGATTTTTAGGCCCCCCGTGATCTGATGGAAGGAAACTGGACCTACCGAACGACCAAGTGAGGCCACGCTGATTGCAGGGTAGAGACCCTAGGAAAGGTACATGCATCATAATGACTAATGTTCTTGTGTTTCTATGATGTCTTGGGAATTAATAATAAATTAAAATTTTAGGATGTTTTGAAGACGATATTCTGCACTACATGGGCTTAGGCATTCCTTGTTTACCTTGCAGCTATAGAACCTGGAAGGAGACCACGTGTGATACAGGCGATCGAGGCCCCAGAGAATACTTTGGCCGATCAACAGAGAGCTGATTGAGAGGAAGATGATGACTAGTGGCAGAAGACTCTTCGGGCCTTCTAGCGACAGGCCCTTGAGAAGTATGAGGGCAGCACCTCCGACATGAAGATGGAAGGCTAGCAAGAGGATCTAGTAATACCTTTCGTCCTAATTCGGGCCCCGACCGAGTACTGGGTTCCTCTGGCTGTCAGCCAGATGCGGGGAGAAGAGCATCCGTGGTGGATGCTTTACCTGGGGGAGAGGAGAGAGGCAGAGGAGGTTTGGGCGGATTTCGAGAGGGAGTTCCGGGTGGAATTCCTATCTTCGACGATGAAGGCGGAAAAGAGACAGGAGCTACTCTCCCTCCAACATTGGAGTATGTCTGTGAGGGAGCTAGGGATCATGTTCAAGGACCTCCTACGTTTTTCTCTAGATCTCTTTCCCGACGAGGAGTCTCAGGCGAGACATTTGGAGGAGGCGCTCCGACCCTCCCTCCAGTATGCTGTAACTCCCTTTACCCTGCCGATGTACACGGAGGACCAGAAGAAGGCCGAAGTGGTGGAAGGAATGCACACTCCTAGAGGTGTGTCACGAGATGGGATCTAGATGGGACCATCAAAGGGGAAGGCCATCAGCACCAGGCCTCAAGCTTTAGGACCCTCTAGGTTTTGACCCGCAGGGAGCAGGCTGCAATTATTTCGGTTTCGATCCCCTGGTCATCGCCCCTTTTCATCGGGCCCAGGACCACGGTGCTTCATCTGTGGGAGCCCTGGACATCTCTGGAGTCAGTGCTCGGACCGGGTGTAGTACGGCGGTGGTGGAAAGCCCGACCACCTGCCCCAGCATTAGCTTCCAGCCTGAACTTTCCAGCAGTAGCAGCAAGGACAGCGAGATCCCGCTCCTCCGAGGGTAGACGTAGGAGGAGGAGGCCGACCTCAGGGCGCACCTCAGGGACCTCGACCGGGGCATGGTCGGGGAGGTGGTCGGCAGCCGAGGGGAAAATGAGCTGGGCGTGGAGAGTTGCACACCACAGAGGCAGCAAATCCAGCAGATCCTGATGTTGTTCGAGTTACAATCAGCCTGTTTAGCACTCTTGCATCTGCCTTGTTCGATACCGGAGCTTCGCACTCCTTTGTTGCACCCAGTCTATCTCGTGCCTTGGGTTTAGATGCGGAGAGACTTCCAGTGCCCCAGGTGTTGAGCACACCAGTCAGATGTCAGAACAACTTGTTGTTTGTTTGTCGTGGATGTAGACTGATGATAGGGCCACATCAGTCGGTTAGGGATCCTCTTCTGCTACAGATTCAGACATACGATGTCATCCTAGGCATCAACTGGCTATTTTCTGTGTGTGCTCTCATCTACTGTTTCAAATGAAGGGTTGTGTTCTCAGACATGGATGGTCGGCCTGTTACCTTCACCGGTGAGCGGAGCTGTCAGAAAGGAAACAGGCGAGAGGAACCCCTCCTCTCCTTGTTGGTCGAGCTGACAGTGGTATGAGTAGATGCTGAAATGGTGGAAGTGCCAGAGATCGTCCGTGAGTTTATGGACATCTTCCCTGAGGAGGTGATGACTCTACCCCCTCGGCGTGATATCGATTTTGGGATAGACATGCGGCCCGGCACTCGACCAATCTCGATGGCTCCTTACCGAATGGCACCTTCAGAGCTACGAGAGTTACGGATCCAGATTGACGATATGATGATGAGGGGTTATGTTCGCCCGAGTGTGTCACCGTGGGGTGCTCCAGTATTGTTCAAAAAGAAGGCAGATGGTGGTCTCAGGTTTTGCATTGAATAGAGGAGGCAAAATCAAGTGACAATCAAGAATCACTACCTTCTTCCGAGAATAGACGATCTTTTCGACCAACTGAAAGGGGCATGATGGTTCTCGAAGATCAACCTGCGGTGTGGGTACCACCAGCTGAGAGTGAAGGAGGGCGACATCCCGAAGATGGCCTTCAGGTGCATGTATGTACACTTCGAGTTCATAGTCATTCCATTCGGTGTTACGAACTCCCCGGCTGTGTTCATGGGGCTTATGAAATCCATCTTCCGGGAGTACTTGGATCAGTTCGTGGTTGTGTTCATCGACGATATCCTGATCTATTCGAGGTTAGAAGAGGACCATGCAGAGCACCTGAGGACTGTTTTGGAGGTCCTCTGACATCATCATCTCTATGGAAAGTTGTCGAAATGAAAGTTTTTGGACACGAGATGTGCACTTCCTCGGGCACGTGGTGTCTGAGAAGGGGGTAGCGGTGGACCCATCAGAAGTTGAGGCGGTTGTTTCGTGGGCAGCACCCAAGAATGTGGCAGAGGTCTGTAGTTTCATTGGGCTGGTAGGTTACTATCGGAGGTTCGTACCCAACTTCGCCTGAGTAGCAGCCCCTTTGACAACCAATACCAAAAAGGACCATGTTTTTGGGTGGAGTGAGCAGTGCAAGTCAGCCTTCAGCTATCTGAAATAGAAGTTGGTTAGTGCCCCAGTGATGAGATTACCTAAAGAAGGGGTGGCCCATGAGGTGTTCTGTGATGCTTCAGGACAGGGTCTGGGATGTGTGTTGATGCAGCAACAAGGGGTGATCTCTTATGGGTCCAGGCAGCTACACTCCCATGAGCATAATTACGCCACCCACGACCTGGAGCTTGCAGCGGTCGTTTTTTGCGCTAAAGTTATGGCAGCACTACCTCATCAGGGAACGCTTTGTGGTATTCACAGATCACAAAATCTTGAGGTATATCTTCTCCCAGCGGGACTTAAACATGCGACAGTGGATATGGGTGGAGTTCCTCCCGGATTACGACTTCGAGATCTCTTATACTGAGGGAAAGGGTAATTTGGTGGCCGATGCCTTGAGCAGGAGCACGCAGAAGGATGCGGTCCGAGTGTCAGCAGACGCCTGGAAGGCAATGGAGGAGTTGGCTGCCTTACACCTGGATGTGAAGATGCATAGCGGTAGTGGTTTTCTATATCATATGATAGTGCAGTAATCTCTATTTCGACAAGTGGAGGTATAAGGCCCCATCCTTAAACCTTACTAAATCTTGAGTTATTACAAGATTACACATTGAGGATATTTTCAGGTATAGAGTTTTAGTGAATTAGATAATAAAACTTTCATTACATTCCACATATAAAAAAAGTGGTTACATAAAGATAGTATTCTTTTTTCCCGTCAATGGAAACATATTTAAAATAAAACATCGATTCATTCTTGACACTTCCTTGACACTATCATCATATCATGTACCTTTCCCTTGACCTATTAAAAACATTTCAAAAAAACTTGGGATGAGCATAAAAAGCTCAGAATGGGTTATAAAAATATAGAAAGGAAACATAAGTTTATATATACATATGAATGAAATCATTCTTTACCCATAAAACATAATCACTTTAACATACCTCATCAAATCATGAATAAATCATAGAAATCATAAAACATAATGGTAACTTGAGGCATTCATAACATTCTTACGTAGGGAGTAACCCTCTTGGTTACGTTTGGAATACCCATCACAGTATATTCCCTAAATCTGTTTGGAGAAACCTTAATGTTTCACTCCTTCGCGTTACCCAATGCATTGGAGGGCTATATCGGGCTCACTCGCCCTTAGTTTATCACGGAACCACCCGTCTTCATAAAAATTTCTCAAGAACCATAACATAATCGTATCACATAAAACATGCATAAAGTAAACATAACATTTCCACATTTCAATCACAAGATATCAATAATACACATTGATATAATAAAAACATTATGAAAACCATTTTCAATACCAAAATAAAAGAAAAGTAAAACATGGTATTTTTTTTAAATGTATGGCTTGTAGAGGAAGCCGAAACTCAAATAATGATCACGGCGGCAGGGAAGTCGTTGTCGCCGCATACGTACGACAAAAACATTCCCTTTTGTCTTTTAGTAAAACACTTCGTATTAAAAATATTCCTTTTGGATATACATAAAATTCAAAGGGGTTTATACACCGTATAAAAGAAGGTTCTGTATAAAACAAAATATGCCTCAATGAAAGGAGATTGAGACGAAGTCCAATACCTCGGGTCCGACTTGGCTCGATCATTCTTTAATGTCCTGCATAATAAACTTGAGTTAATCTCTACTTGCTTAAGAACCATTTTCATGTTCATTATTCCTTTTATAACACTTATTTCCATGTCATGAACACTATGTAATTATTTATGTTAATAACGGTCGTTTTAACGATCATTGGTACTTGAGTAAAAAATAAACCCTTTATAATTACAAGTTTTTTATGTATCCATTATATCCATAATTATAATCTTGATGTATATATCATATATATCATATATTTCCAGTATATACATGCATTTATAATATTACATAACATTTAGAGGTAAGAAATGAAATGCACCATTCATGGAGACGGTAAGCCGTACGTACGCATGAACGCTGCTTCCATTTCTATTTCGTATTTTATGAAATAGAATCATAATGATATAAAGTTATATTATAATTCCAGTAAAATATCATATATAATATCATAACTCCATCCTTTATACATCCCATATATGGTATTAACGAATCAAATCACTTTGAGGAGCCGGTAGTCCGCACTTCCTTAAATGAAGATATCGTGTTTACCCATAATGGAAACCATAAAGGTATGCCCAAAATGAAAAATATTGAAGCTTAAGGAAAACCTTAACATATTATATATCATATATAAAAATAGTGTCATCTTAATGGCCACATTTTAAGGTGTTAAAATAATGTTGAAGAATCATCGTTTCGGGAGGCAGAAATTCGCCATCCACGAAAACAGTATGTTCTTTAACCATTAGATGTAGGTGTGTGTAAGTGTAGCTCGAATCCTTCTTATAACAACATCCTAGTAGATTTAATATACTGTAGTTGTTACAAAATAAATTAATAAAAAGAGTTTATGGGGTTGGAGAATCAAAATAAAACAAAAGGACTCAAGTGAAGACATTATCTTAAAATCGGGTAAGTCCCTTTGTTTTGAGCTCAAAGGCCTCCTTGGGAAGACTTCTGCCCAAAGAGAGGCTTCAAAGAGTAATAGAGGGATGTGGAGAGACAAAATGGGCAGGGGTTGGCCGAGCCAAAGGCTTTGGAATTGTGGGTAATGAGGTAGATGTGGGGCCTTTTATAAGAGGAGAGGAGGGGCACTCTTGGAATGTAAAAAAATGTTACTTTATTTTAAAATGAGTTTCGGGTTCAAAAGGTCCCACATTGATATAATTAGAGGATAAGGTGATAAGGGTACGAAATATACCCATCCAATAGGTTTTGGACATGTGTAGGTCATAGATTTTACATTATATTTTCTTTTTATTTAAATCCTTTATTAATGAGGTAATCGCTGCATCATCATGATGCCATAAATAATTTACATTATTTAATGTCTAAAAATTATAAAAAAAAATATCATGATGTAGGAAATATTTTTAGCTTTCTAATTAATATTTATAGTCAAAATTATGACTTGTATAACCCCATGTAAATATTGTTTTAGTAAAACATTTCATGTTTGTGTAATTTTTTTCTTTTACATTAAATAAAAAGTTATTTATGTCATTTCCCAACAAAAGTGGCTCCATGGGGTCCCATGTTGACCCATCTATTGTCTTGGTCGGCCATGACACATAAAATGAGGGTAGGACATGTGTCAAGCTCATCTCATATTATTAAAACATTATTTTTACCTTAAACTACACAAATTACCTCTAATCGCGATTAAAAACATAATAAGTTACTATTCACCAAAAAATTATTTTAATCTCATTGAACCACATTTTACTTCTTAATGACAACCATGTATGTCGGATTTTTGAAAATCAAATCACAGAAGTGTCAAAGTTTCATTTAAATGAAAAATCAGTTTCTTTAACTACCACTTAGTGGTTTCACTATTCATCAAAAATTGAAGTTTTTCAGAAAAATACCAAAACTTCAACCTACGCTATATTTGATATTCTGAATTCAAAAATTATGTCTATTTTAAAAAAGTCAAATCATATATGTTACATTAGTTAATTTAATAATTAATTACCACTGTCATGACAAATAGCGTGTTTTTATGAAACAATAAGTATCAAAAGATTGACACCAGTTTAAGTCCCGTTTCAAAGTGAAATTGATTACAACGACCACCATTGGATTAAATTGTAAAAATATATTCTAATTTCACTTTAAACCCAATTAAAAATATAATCTAATCATATAAATAAATTATATTAAAAAGAGGTTTTGAATTAAAATACAACATTTTTCACTATTCATTAAAAAATTAACTTTATCGGAAAAATAACAAAAACTCAAAGAAAGTAAATTTTTCTGTCCCAATAATAAAGAATAAGTTTATTTTGACAAAATTATCTTATAAAATTGTCAAAAGATAGATTTAAACATGGTTCCCATCAAAAGGCAATAAAACAACCTTTTAAAAATATTAGTGTATTCCATGCTTAAGATTGGATTTATTTTCATTTTAAGCCTCTAAAACACTATCTAATTCACTAATAGACGTAGATAAAAATATCTATTATTCATTACTTACTTGGGATGTTAAATCCCTCTCCCCTTTAGAAAAATGCGTCCCCACAATTTATTTACTTGTCGAATAAATGGGGGTACTTATCCCTCATTGCATTTTCAGATTCCCATGTTTCCTCTTCAATCATGTGGTTTTTCCACAAAACCATTACATGATTAATCACCTTATTCCGTAACACTTGCCCCCTATGGTCAATAGTTTGGACCAGTTTTTCCTCATAAGATAGGTTCCATTCCAACCGAACTACCTCTGGACTCAAAACATGTGATGGATCTGGCATATACTTTCTCAGCATCGAAACATGAAAAACATTGTGTACCTTAGATAAACTCAGAGGTAATTCAACTCTATATGAAACTGATCCAACTCTATCCAAAATTTAATATGGTCCACTTAACCTTGGACTCTGCTTTCCTTTATTACCAAATGACATCACACTTTTCCATGGAGAAACCTTGATAAAAACATGATCACCTACCTCAAAAGAGAGATCCTTCCTCCTGTTGTCCGCATAACTCTTCTACCTGTTGTGAGCTGTTCTCATGTGTTTCTGTATCAGATGAACTTTTTCTGCCATCTCTTCTACCAATTCGGGTCCCATCAGCTTCCTTTCACCCACTTCATCCCAAAAATCTAGAGTTTGACACTGCTTCCCATATAACGCCTCAAATGGTGACATCTGTATACTGGAATGAAAACTGTTATTATAAGAAAACTCAACCAAAGAATGATGGTGGTCCAAACATTACCAATAATCCATCTAACAAGCACGTAGCATATCTTCCAATGCTTGAATTGTTCGTTCTGACTACCCATCTGATTGAGGATGAAAAGCGGTACTAAAATTTAATTCAGTACCCAACATCTTCTGAAGGCCTTTCCAAAAGATAGAAGTGAACCTGGGATCACAATCAGATACAATAGAGAGAGGAACTCTATGTAACCTAACTATCTCTTTACGATACAAATGGGAAAGTTGATCTAGGGAAAAAGTATCTCGTATAGCAAGGAAATGAGCAGATTTAGTCAAGCGATCAACAATAACCCAGATTGCATTATTACCTTGAGGGGTCTTCGGAAATCCCACAAAAAAATCCATGGATATATTCTCCCATTTCCACTCTGGCACTGGTAGAGGCTGAAGCATCCCTTTCGGTAACTGCCGCTCTACTTGAACCTGCTGACAAGTCAAACACTTCACAGTAAAATCAGCAATATCTCTTTTCATTCCATCCCACCAGTAATACTCCCGCAGATCTCTGTATATCTTAGTACTTCCAGGATGAACTGAAAAGGGAAAACTATGAGCTTCACAAAACAACTCTCTCTTCAACTTTGAATCACAAGGCACACACAATCTCTACACAAATCTCAAAACACAATAATTATCAATGATGAATTCAGGCAACTTACCCTTCTGAACGGGCTCTACGTTTTTCTACAACTCATTGTCTTGCTTCTGTGCTTTCTTGATTCTGTCTGATAGAGATGATCTCATAGATACGTGAAACAAAACATAAGAACTTCCTGATCCAACAAATTCTATGCCAAATTTCATCAAATCCTTAACCAATGTATCACGTTCCAAACGAAACATTGTTAATGAAGAATTACTTTTCCGACTCAAAGAATCATCCACTTTATTTGCTTTTCCCGGATGGTAATGAATTGTACAATCATAATTCATGATTAATTCCAGCCATTGCCTCTGTATCATGTTTAACTCTTTGTAAGTTAATATATACTTTAAACATTTGTGATCAGTATATATTTCACACTTTACTCCATACAAATGATGCCTCCAAATTTTTAAAGTGAAAACAACAACAGCTAAATCCAAATCATGTGTAGGGTAATTTACCTCATGAGTTTTCAAATGTCGTGAAGCATAAGAAATTACCTGATCATTCTATATTAGGATGCAACCAATTCCTTTCAATGAATCATCACTGTAGATAACAATCTCACCATTACTGGAAGGAAGTGCCAAAACTGGAGCATTTACCAATCTTCTTTTCAATTCCTGAAAACAATCATCATATTATTTTGTCCAGATAAACGTAACACCATTCTGAGTTAGCATCCTCATTAGACTAGATAACCATGAAAAATTTCTTACAAACCTTATGTAATATCCTGCCAAACCAAGGAAACTACGAAACTCTGTTACATTTGTGGGTCTTGGCCATTCTTCAACAAACTTTTTTTTTGAAGGATCAATAGTTATCCCATCTTTCGAAACAATGTGACCAAGGAAAGAAATTTGTTGCAACCAAAACTCACACTTGCTGAATTCCCCATACAATTTATTTTCTTTTAAGGTTTGCAAAATAACCCTTAAATGTCTTTCATGCTCCTCTTTACTTTTAGAAAACACCAAAATATCATCAATGAAAACCATCACAAACTTATCTAAGAACTCATGGAAAATTCTATTAATTAAGTACATGAATACAGCAGGTGCATTGGTTAGCCCAAAATGCATTACTACAAATTCATAATGGCCATATCTTGTACGAAATGCAATCTTCGGAACATCTGCTTCCTTTACCTTCAGCTGATGGTACCCCGATCTCAGGTCAATCTTTGAAAAATACTAAGCTCCCTGGTGCTGATCAAACAAATCATCGATATGAAGCAACAGATATTTGTTCTTAATAGTGATGTTATTCAAGGCTCTATAATCAATGCAAAGTCTCATAGAACCATATTTATTTTTAACAAATAAAACAGGAGCACCCCATGGTGAAGAGCTAGGTCGAATGAAACCTTTCTCTAATAAATCTTGCAATTGCTCCTTCAACCCTAAAAGTTCAATTTGAGCCATTAGATAAGGGGGTATTGAAATTGTCTTAGCATCAGGAACTAAGTCAACAGTAAATTCAACATCTCAATATGGTATTATTCCAGGGAACTCATCAGGAAAAACATCAGGATACTCATTTACCACTGGCACATCATTAATCTAAACAGTTTCTTTATTTTCAACGATGTGTGCAAGGTAACATTCATTTCCATCTTTTACAAGTTTCTCGGCCTCTTGATAACTTATCAACAGTAAGGGTTAATTCATGCACACAAACTGAAAGTCCTTCTGAAAAGAAACTTCTTTAGCTCTACATTCACTCATAGCATGGTAAATAGAGAGCTAATCCATACCCAGGATAACATCAAACTCTACTAGAGGTAAAACAATAAGGTTCGCAAGTAGGTTCTTTCCACATATAATGATAGGAAGATTCTTATAAATTATTTTTGCCTCAACATTTCCCCCAGGTGTTTTTACCAATAGTTCAGGAGTCATTTATTGAGATGGTATTCCAATTTTACTAGAAAAGTTTTCAGAGATGAAAGAATGTGTAGACCCCGAATCAAACAACACACTGGTATAATCTGAAAGAAAAGTACCTAATACAACTTCATTTGATGGCCCGAAATCTGCTAAAATAGTTGCAAAGGATTTCACCACCACTTTCTGCTTGTATTCTAACTACTTCCCATCACCCAAGCTCTTTGTCGAACACTCGTTTTCATAGTGACCCATCTCATTGCACTTAAAACATTTCATTAACTGTAAATCAAATTTTGAATTACCATCACCATGATATTTTTTAGTGAAATCATGAGCCTTATGTCCCATCTTACCACATCGGTTGCACTTTCCAAAATTCAGAAGATATTCCCCAGCATGCCTTTTACCACATTTATCACAAACTGGAAACTTAGTTTTCTTACCATCAGACTTTTTTAAATAATTCTTTCCTTTCTCTTGCCACCTCGGTCTCTTCTTCTGTTAGTTGTTATAGAACACTTGATCATCGGAAAACTCTATTTCCACCTTCTCAGCACATCGAAAAAGCTTTTCATAACTTTTAAACTCACGAGAAGCTAATTCCCTTCGATATTTTGGCTTTAATCCTGAGTAAAAATGATTGATTTTACTATAAAGGTCTCAGATAAAATTTGGAGAATACCTTGCCAATCGAGTGAATGTTTCTTCATAGGCAGCCACTGAGTCTTTCTCTTGCCTCAATTCAATGAATTTTTTTTCCATCCTAAGTTGAACAGCCTTAGGAAAATACTTTTCAAGAAACATACCATTGAATTCATCCCTGTGGAGAGCATCAATCTCATCAGCGACCCTGATATTTTTAACCATCGACCACCACTGATCTGCTTCACCCTCCAAACGGTAAATTAAAAGACTAAACTTTTTATTGTTTGAACACCCCATGACATCGAAAATCTTCTCTAGTGCTTTAATACACCCTTCAGATAGCATAGGGTCAGATGATCCTCTGAATTATGGGGGATGTTGACTCATGAAATGTTCCACCACTGACATGTTCCTCTGCGGTTGATATGGCTGATCTCGTGCATGGATACCACCACAATTTATCGCTTGATTCAACTGCTCCATTACTGCAACAAACTGTTCAGTTCCAATTCTGACCATCTCAGGATGCTGATTCGGAAGGTTATTTCCTCCTACATGCCTTCCTAGCACTGCTTCCCTGTTTCCTCTGCGGAAAACCATTCTGAACAAAAATGTCTTAGATGAAGCAACATGGTAATCTTCAAATGCTATATCATTTCAAAAAAAATATTTTTGGATAATCATTTAATAGAATTCTAACTCCTAAAGTTAACTAAACCGACCTCTGATACAAACTATAAGGCCCCGACCTTAAACCTTACTTAATCTTGAGTTATTACAAGATTACACATTGAGGATCTTTTCGGGTTTAGAGTTTTAGAGAATTAGATCATAAAACATGAAATACATTCCACATATAAACAAAGTGGTTACATAAAGATAGTATTCTTTTTAACCATCAATGGAAACATATTTAAAATAAAACATGGATTCATTCTTGACACTTCCTTGACACTATCATCATATCATGTACCATTCCCTTGACCTGTGAAAAGCATATAAAAAAACATGGGATAAGAAAAAAAAGCTCAGTATGGGTTATAAAAATATGGAAAGGAAACATAAGTTCATATATACATAAGAATGAAATAATTATTTACCCATAAATCATAATCACATTAACATACCTCATCAAATCATGAATAAATCATAGAAATCATAAGTCATAAAGGTAACTTGGGGAATTCATAACATTCTTACGTAGGGAGTAACCCTCTTGGTTACGTTTGGAATACGCATCAAAGTATATTCCATAAATCTCTTCATAGAAACCATAACGTTTCACTCATTCGCATTACCCAATGCATTGGAGAGCTATATCGGGCTCACCCGCCCTTAGTTTATCACAGAACCAACCGTCTTCATAATAATTCCCAAGAACCATAACATAATCCTATCACATAAAACATGCATAAAGGAAACATAACATTTCCACATTTCAATCACAAGATATCAATACAACACATTGATATAATAAAAACGTTATGAAAACCATTTTCAATACCAAAATAAATGAAAAGTAAAACATGGTATTTATTTTTCTTTTAGAAAAAAGGTATGGCTTGTAGAGGAAGCCAAAACTCAAATAATGGTCACGGCGGTGGAGAAGTCGTTGTCGCCGCATACGTACGACAAAAACATTCCCTTTTGTCATTTAGTAAAACGCTTCGTATAAAAAAGACTCCTTTTGGATAAACATAAAACTGAAAGTGGTTTATACACCGTATAAAATAAGGTTTTGTATAAAACAAAATATGCCTCAATGAAAAGAGATTGAGATGAAGTCCTATACCTCGGGTCCGACTTGACTCGATCGTTCTTTAATGTCCTGAATAATAAACATGAGATAATTTATACTTTCTTAAGAACCTTTTTCATGTTCATTAATCCTTTTATATCACTTATTTCCATGTCATGAACACTATGTTATTATTTAAGTTAATAACAGTTGTTTTAATGATCATTGGTACTTGAGTAAAAAATAAACCCTTTATAATTACAAGTTGTTTATGTAACCATTATATCCATAATTATAATCATGATTTATATATCATATATATCATATATATCCATTATATACATGAATTTATAATATTACATAACATTTAGAGGTAATAAATGAAATGCACCGTACATGGAGACGGTAAGCCGTACGTATGCATGAATGCTGCTTCCATTTCTATTTAGTATTTTATGAAATGGAATCATAATGATATAAATGTATATTATAATTCCAGTGAAATATCATATATAATATCATAAATCCATCCTTTATACGTCCCACATATGGTATTAACGAATCAAATCACTTTGAGGGGGCGGTAGTCCGCACTTTCTTAAATGAAGATATCGTGTTTACCCATAATGGAAACCGTAAAGGTATGACCAAAATGAAAAATACATAGGTTTAAGAAAAACATAAAAATATTATATATCATATATAAATATAGTTTCATCTTAATGGCCACCATTGAAGGTGTTAAAATAATGTTGAACAATCATCGTTTCGGGAGGCAGAAATTCGTGATCCATGGAAACTGTATGTTCTTTAACCATTAGATGTAGGTGTGTGTAATTTTAGCTCTAATAATTCTTATAAAAACATCCTAGTATATTGAAGATACTGGAGTTGTTACAAAATAAATGAATAAAAAGAGTTTATGGGGTTGGAGAAGCAAAATAAAACAAAAGGACTCAAGTGAAGACATTACCTTAAAATCGGTTAACTCCCTTTGTTTTGAGCTCAAAGGATTCCTTGGGAAGATTTATGCCCAAATTAAGGCTTCAAGGAGTAAGAGAGGGATTTTGAGAGACAAAATGGGTAGAGTTTGGCCGAGCCAAAGGCTTCATATGTGTGGGTATGGAGGTAGAGGTGGGGGCCTTTTATAAGAGGAGAGGAGGGGCACTCTTGGAAAGTAAAAGAATGTTAGTTTATTTTAAAATGACTTTCGGATTAAAAAGGTCCCAAATTGATATAATTCGAGGCTAAGGAGATAAGGGTTAGAAATATACCCATCCAATAGGTTTTTGACATGTGTAGGTTATAGATTTTACAATATCGTTTCATTTTATTTAAATCCTTTATTAATGAGGTAATTGCTGCATCATCATGATGTCATAAATAATTTAATTTATTTAATGTATAAAAATTACAAAAAAAAAATTCATGATGTATGAAATCTTTTTATCTTTCTAATTAATATTTATAGTCAAAAACCTGACTTGTATAACCCCATTTAATAATTGTTTTAGTAAAACATCTCATGTTTGTGTCATTTTTACTTTTACATTAAATAAAAAGTTATTTATGTCATTTCCCAACCAAAGTGGCTCCATGGGGTCCCCAAGTTGACCCATGGATTGTATTGGTCGTCCATGACACATCCAATGAGGGTAGGACATGTTTCAAGCCCATATCATATTATTAAAACAATATTTTAAACTTAAACTACCCTAATTACCTCTAATCGTGATTAAAAACTTAATAAGTTACTGTTCACCAAAAAATTATTTTAATCTCATTGAACAACATTTTACTTCTTAATAAAAAACATGTATTTAGGATTTCTGAAAATCAAATCACAGATGTGGAAAAGTTTCATTTAAACGAAAAATTAGTTTCTTTAACTACCACTTAGTGGTTTCACTATTCATCAAAAATTGAAGTTTTGCAGAAAAATACCAAAACATCAACCTAAGCTATATTTGATATTCTGAATTCAAAAATTATTTCTATTTTAAAAAATTAAAATCATATAAGTTACATTAATTAATTTAATAATTAATTCCCATTGTCATGACAAATAGCGTGTTTTTATGAAACAATAAGTATCAAAAGATTGACCCCAGTTTAAGTCCAATTTCAAAGTGAAATTGATTCCCATGACCACCATTGGATTAAATGGTAAAAATATATTCTAATTTCACTTTCAAACCAATTAAAAAGACAATCTAATCATATAAATAAATTAGATTAAAAAGAGGTTTTGAATTAAAATACAACATTTTTCACTATTCATTAAAAAATGAACTTTATCGGAAAAATACCAAAAATTCACACAAAGTAAATTTTGATGTCCCAATCATAAATAATAAGTTTATTTTGACAAACATAGCTTATAAAATTTTCAAATGATAGATTTAATCATGGTTTTCCATCAAAAGGCAGTAAAACAACCTTTTAAAAATATTAGTGTATTCTATGCTTAAGATTGGATTTATTTTCATTTTAAGGCTCTAAAACACTATATAATTAACTAATATACATAAATAAAAATATATATTATTCATTACATACATGGGATGTTACAGGAGCAGTCTCAGTGGGGAGACCCGGAGTGCGAAGTGATGCCTGACCGGGTTGACCAGGGCAATGCTCCGGAAGGATGGGCATAGGATGGTCAGAGCCGGATGCTTTTCTTGAAAAGGTTATTTGTTACAGGAGTGATGCACATAAAGTTTCTTAGTGACTTCCACAACTCACCTCTGGCGGTACACCCAGGAGTTTCCAAGATGTACCAGGGACTGAAAGGACAGTTTTGGGGGCCTAGAGTGAAGCGAGCTGTGGCATAGATTGTGGCCAAGTGCTTAGTGTGTCATCAAGTGAAGGCTAAACACCGAGTTCCAGGTGGCCTACTGAAGTATCTAGATTTCCCCGAGTGGAAGTGGGATGACATCTCGATGGATTTCATCATGGGACTACCCAAGGTCCAAGGGGGATATGACGCCATCTGGGTGGTAGTGGACAGGTTAACGAAATCGGCTCACTTTCTGGCAATCAGAGAGTCGAGTTCTGTGGATGCTTTGGCATGAAGATACGTGGATGAGGTGGTGTGGATGCATGGAGTTCTGATGTCTATAGTCTTGGATAGGGATGCACGGTTTACCTCGCAAGTCTAGAGAGGATTGCAACATGCATTTTCACCCATTTACACCTTAGCACTGCTTTCCATCCCCAGACAGATTGAAAAACAGAGCGCACTATCCAGACCATGGAGGATATGCTAATAGCATGTGTTTTGGACTCAGGAGGATCATGGGTGTGACACATTCCACTGGTAGAGTTCACTTACAATAATAGCCATCACTCTACCATTGGCATGGCCCTGTTTGAAGCTTTGTACGGGAGGCCTTGCCGTTCACCTGTGTGTTGGGACGAAGTTGGAGATTCAGGCATCCTTGGCCCAGAAGTGGTGTAGGGGAGGACAGAAAAGGTTCAACTCATACGGGAAAGGATGAAGGCGGCCCAAGACCGACAGAAGTCGTATGCTGATACCAGTAGAAGGCCCTTAGAGGTTGAGGTTGGGGACCATGTGTTCTTGAAGGTCTCCCCTCAGCGTGGGCAGCGGAGGTTCCGCAAGGGGAGTAAGCTTTATCCTAGGTTCATTGGACCCTTCGAAGAGTTGCGGCAGGTCAGCGAGGTGGCTTATCATCTAGCGTTACCACCACCGCTACTGAGGATACATGATGTCTTTCATGTGTCCCAGCTCCGTCGGTATCTTCACAACGATTCACACCTCCTTGATTGGGGTGATATGGACATCGAGGATGACGTGACCTTTATGGAGAGACCGGTGATGATCGAGGATCGCACGGAGAAGGTTCTTCATGGGAGAACCATTCCCTTGGTTCGCGTGTTGTGGAGACATGGTGGGCTTGAGGAGAGTACGTGGGAGAGGGAAGCACAGATGCGTACCCAGTTCCCAGAGTTGTTTTATGTTTTTTTCCTTGTTGTACCTATTGTGATAGAGCATTTTGTCTTTTGGCTATGAAATGTACTGTTATCCTTTCCTCTGATTGTGTGTGAAAATCCATGGCTATGGGGGAGGAGAGAACCTGACCAATAATCAAGATGCATTAAGGTGGATGCGATTAAACCCGTGCGGGCGAGTTAGTGTCGCCCAAAGCAGATAATATCTTGTCATTGGGGGAGGAGACTCCCCAACCAACATGCCTGGGCAGTTTGGCATGATATGTTGCTTGGTTCTTGACAGAGAAGTGTTTTTGGTTAGCATGGGTTCACTTCTAAGAGGTATCTTTCGAGGTGGTTGTTCGGACCCTCTCTTTCCTTCTTGGTTTGTTTTGATTCTCGAGGACAAGAATCATTTAAGAGGAATCTAATGTAATGGACCGGACCCTCCTGGCCCATTACTTTGCCAAAAGTGTGGCTCTACCAAAATAGTGGCACCGTGAAGGTGACAATATGACGGTGGAACCATGACGGTGGCACCGTGAGGGTGACACCGTGACGGTGGCACCATGAGGGTGACACCGTGTACACTCGCCGAGCCTTTCGTTCTTCTTCAGGTACCTGGCTTTTCCGCTCCCGCAACGTAAGTTTCGACGTAAATTAATTTTTTTACTTCTTTTAAAACCATTTAAAGCCCAAAATTAATTACTAAAAATCCTGAGAGACCTCTGTGTGTAACTGCCCAGCTGCGTGGTCAAACCACGACCCCCACGCCTTACGCGGTTTCGCGTTCTCACCTCAACCGTCCGTGACTCTTATAAACTAAGGGTTAGATGTGGTTTCTTCTTTCCTCGATCACGGATTTTCAAGAACAGCTTCTGGTGCATCGAGCGTGCCGCATCATTATCCGTAATGTTCCGCAGCCGGCCTAAGCGTCGAACATCTATCAATAAGTAGGAAATTCCTCCTTCGCCTCTCTATTTTGTGTATCATGTGGGGTGTGCATGTTTCTATTCTGTAGAATTGGATAAACCAGACCTAAATGAAGATAATGAACATGATTCTATAATAAAAGAGGGGGCCTGTGATCATTGATGTTGTTTATATTATAACCATCTTGTTGAGTTGTGCTGGCTTATGCCTTTTGAAAATTGAGGCCGTTGGTGGTCATTTTTTGTGCACTAATGAACCCCTGCTGATGTTTTAAATGTCTTGTTTGTGGTTGTAAACTCCTATTGTGAAAAGTAAATTGGTTAATCACGTATATCCGGCCAAATAAATTGAGGCAATAGGATTAATCCTTCTGTGATAACCCCGGCTGAAACACACAAAAATTGAAATCATGGAGTGTGTTATGTCGTTTAAATCTGAAAATTCCAGCATGGCCCTGACTTGTGTTGGTGGTAGTAGTTGGTTGTTTTCTTTTACGGGCCGATTGCTGGAGATGTGGGAGGGTAGGGGATCCCCTGTCTTTTTACTCTCGATGGTTGTGTGAAATTGGGGATGGGATTTTCTGTTGATATGATTTCAGTGGTTGTGAGTTTTAAGACCTGATGGTTACTTGTTTATATCATGAATTGGGGTGGGATCCTCTATTGTTGAGAATCGGGTGTGGGCGTTACGGTTGATGATTGACTGTTTACATTCCTGGACTTATGCCTATGCTTACTAGTTTCCAAGTAGTGCTTAAACTTAATTAAACATTATCACTGAACTTGAAACAAGAATGGGACAAATGGGTTTTGTTGGCGAGAGTCCTGACTTGTGACTTGGACACAGTGGTGTTGTGTTCTGTAGGTTGGATAAAAAAACCGAGGCTTTGGGTGAGTGCTTGTTACCTATATCTATAGTTTTAGTTTTTTGTTTCTTATTTGTGCCCCACCCAAGTTGAGCACTTAGTGTCGAACACCCCCATTTCATGGGGGAGGGTGTTTTTCCCAACACTATTCTTAGTGGCTGGTTATTAGCTCCTTTTCTACTCCCTTGCCCAGATAGCCCATGTATCTTTGTGTAGGCTGTGATGGAATGAGGTCCATTATTAGCCCAAGAACCTTCGGGCGGGGTAGTGTGGTCGTTGGCCAGGTGTGTGTGGCAGGTGGTTTCCAAAGTGTCTTTGGGATGAGGCTCAGTTGTCTTCGGGCGTGGCAGTGTATTTTCTAGCCCTGTTGTCTTCGAGCGTGGTGGTGGTTTTTCTGGCCTAGGTGTTTACGGGAGGGATTAGGCAGTGGGACTGTGTGTGGTGGTTGTGGCCCAGGTGTGTGCGGGCATGTGTGGCAGTGGGACTGCGGTGAGAATTGAAGGATTGGTTTGATGCGTAGGATGTCTCAATAACCAGTGGGAAAGTGGCGTGGGGTACCTAAACATCGATGTGCTCTGATTATATATATTACTTGACTTCCGTTATTTGGGTAGTGTGCCTTGGTGAGGCCTAGGGTGGATTGTTTACCTTGATATGTGTTTGGTTTACTCATTTTTCTCACTGGACTTTAGTACGTTCCCCCACTTGTGCACAAGAGTCTTTGGTTTTCCCTACTGAGTATACTTGTATGCTCACCCTACGTATATAAAACTGCATTCAGGTTTCCAGGAGGACTTCGGGGATCATGCAGGACCATACTAGCTCAGACCATTGGGGAAGATGCAGTTGTTGCTTTTCTTCTTTGGTACATACCTTTGTAGTCACCTTTTTTCTTTGTGGCCTTACTTTTGGAAAATGCATGTGGAAATGGTTTACTTTTGGCTTTACTTTTCTTTTACCTTAGTGTTGATGAGTTCCAACATCTTATCTCTCGATCTTATAAAACAAAAAGGGTTAATGCCTTCCATTTGTGAGAAATTTCTATACCCTTAGTGCTAGTCGGCACTCCAGGATCTATTGAAGGCGGGTCTCGGGGGTCATTATCTCTCCTTCAACGTAAAGAACGAACGGCCTGGCAATATGCTAACCCTTCCCTTCTTTTGGTGAAGGTGGGTCATGACAATAATTATATAAATATTTGATCATTTAGATCAATTAAATTAGTTTTATTCAAGTTTAAAAATAAATTAGTTATAAAATCATTTCAAACACTTCATCATTTCTCTTGAAAATCAGATTGTCTTGTCTCGTATACGAAATTAATTTTAAATTAATTTAATACGTTTTTTATTATAGAATTTTTAAAAATATTTTCAATTAACTAAATAATCCTAATATTAATTTTCTAATATGATCATCATTTTACCCAAAATATTATTGAATTTAATTAAAATGAATTATAATAATCATGTTAAAAATGTGTTTACCTAGTGGTTAAATATTAATATTAATGGGAAAACAGACATAGAATCATTTATAAAATTGATTGTATTTCCATTATTATATCATTACCCCACATTTGTAGAATTTTCTTTTGAATAATATTATTTAAGGGAGATCTCCAAAAAAATTACCTTTTTTATTTACATTAATTCTACTCCCCCTCAACTGTATAGTTTGATAGTTATTTCTCAATGAGATTGTAATATAACATGTTTTTTCCTGTTGAATAACCATATTTTAATGAGATTGATATTAAAGCCATTTAATTTACATGAGATAACCATGTTTCAAATAGATGGTTTTGGAAACCATATCTTTTTTAAGGGTTAATCAGGTTTCAATAATATTAATATTAAACCCATTCAATTTCCATGGTTTTATGAGGTTAAAAATTAATAATGATTGTTTCTGTGAGTTTAATGATGAATGAGTTTTATTTTTTGTACCTGACCATTTTATGAAATTGGATAAACCATAATATCATATAGAATGTGTGACCCTAATTATATATCTCTAATGAACTGTGTAATGATTATATTGGAAGTATTCCATTTATTAATTCCAATTAAATGTGTCCTGAATTTTTTTTAATGGTTTTTGAATCGATTTTATGTATGTGATGCTCCATGTTTTCAAAAAGTATTATGATTTTATAATATTTCTAATAAGAGATATTAATATCACATGAATTTTAATTAGTGATTATGTTGACACTTTAGTTTTCAATGTATTCATATTTTATGATATAGATATTTATGTGTATGATTTATTTTATGACTCACTCTTGCACTTCGATTATGTCATCATAATATTAAGTACTATTTTTATGATTAATTAAATACAATTATTATTGCTTATATTAACCCTTAATGAGCATATAAGCTGAACCATATTCTAATTCCATTTCCCCATTATTAAAAAATGATGTTGAACAAGTTATTTCTAGAATGTGTATCATATGAATGATGATGATGTGTTAATGGTAAATATAAAAGGTGTTTTATGCAAAAAACATGCTCATTTAAATTCATTATAATTATTTATATTTGATTCATCCATAATTTTATAAAACTACAAATAAAAATTGTCCCAAAGAATTTAATTTTTCAATGATTTAATTTTTATGATGTATGGTTTGATGTAATAGAAAATTGGGTCAAAATTTTCAGTATCAAAAACCAGAAATGTAATGATATAGATTTTATCACATGATTCATGATTATGGGTTTGGGGATTTTATACATAAATATCATTAATAAAAATTTTACTTATTTATTTAATTTAATATTTAGATTTTACATTCATACATATACATTTTTATATTACACATATAATGATTGGCATATTTAGGAATGATGTTGGATCAATATATATCAACACATCTAATTTATTCCCCTATATGTCTTCGTTTTTCATAAATTTATCGAAACAAAATTTTATGTGATGTAGAAAATGTATATTATTTTATTATGGATATGGTTGACAAATTATTATTTACATGGTAAAAAATAAACTTCAATTATTATGTTGATTAGAATAAAAAGAATAAATGAACAGGTTTTTGATAAGATCAATGTTCAATGTATTCATAAAATTTTATGATATAAAGTAAATGATTTATATATCGAGTAATGTGTAAGAGTCATTATTAATTTCATGACGTGAAAATGACTATTTCAATAGTAATTTCTTTATAATACTGAAAAACATAGGAAAATATTCTTTATATACATTATAAATTTCATGTATTATATATATTTTAGTATCCTAGATACTGTATTTTATTTTTTTGAAATTTATTTTAAAAAACAATCATACTGATTATAATATATTGTGTGTGAGAGACTTAGTCATCGAGTTATTGAAGAAGAAAAATAAACTACATATTTTAATATACTACTAGTGTTTTAATATATTTATTATGTTTATCAAATTTTATTTAATTAATCATGTTTTTATCAGAATTAATTATCTGTTAACCCCTTGGTTGAGTATATCTGTCTCTCTCACACACACACTCTCTCATAATCTGCCTTTCCTAAATGGATATATACTTCTTAATTTTTATTGAAAGGGTTAATTTATAAAATTATTTAAATATATAACCAATTACAACCCAATGGTATTAGAGAAGGGTGAACTATTATGATTTTATTATAGATAATCATATTAATTGTAATTCAATAATAATGAAATTAAATCATGAGTGAAGGAGAATTAAAATATAAGGAATCTCTAATCTAAAAATTAATTTAAATTGAAACCCTACACTGTAAAATACAATTCCTCTTATAATCATAGAATGAAAAAAAATAAAATCACTAACTTAAAAAAACCATGATATGTTGAGGAATTAATAAAAAATATGATCTTAATAAATTAGTGGAGTTTTCATGGTTAAAAAAATTCAAAATTATAATACCTCGCCAAAGGATATAGCCTCAATGTATACATTATTAGGATGACTAAAACTCTTATTTTATGCATTATTCAAAATGTTAAACAACCTATGACATAAAAAAATTAATATTTTATATTTTCTTTGATAGACAAAGGGATACACAATCAGGTCAAAGACATATCTGTCAAATATTTGGAAAATAACTAAATATGAATTTTTTATCAGTTTGGTGGTGTGACAAAGGGTTTCAAATTATTGTATTTTTAGATTTCTCTCCCAAAAGTGATTTTCATATTGAAATATTATTATTTGAGATAATGGATCCATTTAAACCATGGATATTACATTTACGATATGAAATTATCTACCGGGTTCTTCTAGTTCTCTATCAATTAATTCTTTTGGTGTCGTTCCTCGACACTTTGTATCATAAAATGAAGTCATTGAAGATCATCAATTTCATCTCTTATTATTTTTCCTTCCATATTTCAATAAAATTACTCCACATATATATTGAATAAAACCAAAAATACCATGTTATAATATATTAAAAATTACAACAGTTTCTCAATTTGGTTAATGAAATTGGTATTAATGAAAAATAGGTTTCAAATACATGAAAAAATGATCCTCTTATTATCCTAATGTGTGATATATCGATATTTTTCAAAATAGGTATACCACCCTACCAATATCTATTTATTAATTTGAATAAAAATACATTATTTGAAATTTAAATTTACAAGATTTACACTATTTGATTTCATTAACACCTCACTTTCAAAAGATACAAGTTTATATTTTAATTTTCATTCCCCCATTTGAAATAAAATTTATTCCCCTTTCTCTATTACATTATACTAAATTAACTATCAATTTTCATTCCAATGTTTATCTAGATCACATTTGTTAAATTTTTTTCATTAATCATGTTAATACTTTAAATTGAGTTATTCTCATAACATAAATCATTATGTATACCATAGGATTAAAAAATAATTTCATATCTCAACACTATAGATACAAAATATCACTATTAATAATTAGTTCATCATCGTTATGATCAAATGTATCATATGATTTAGTTATGTATATATTTTTATATAAAAAATGAATTTAAAAACATGGTTTGATTTTAAATATTTTTTCATGATATGTAGATGTATTCTCAATTAAAAAACTATAGAAAAAATTTACCTCCACATTCCAACAAAATCAGAGAGGGATTAAAAAGAAATGAATCATAATTAATGATACACTATCTTATTATATATATATTTACTCATTTTTTAGAAGCTAAAAATTTTAATATTCTATCATCCCCCACCTATACAGAACTGATCATTATCATTGGTCATGAAGTGGTGATTTTTTACATTATGAAGAAATATAAAACAACTTTCTAACTTATCTATTATTTATTATCAATATAGGTATACAATTGAATATAATAATTGATAAAATAATGATCTATTCCCACAAATGTCCCATGAATTCCCCCAATATCACCCCTTATTGTGAATTATCCCATCTGACATGGGAAACAACTCCACCTCTAATATTCAAGTGAATTTAATTAAAAACTACAATAGTGGGATTTTAATGTATAAAAATGGACTTGTAATTTGGATCATTCCATTAATGGTGATGTTTGATCCTCTTTGAGTTAAAAAAGGATCCATTTTAGTATAATTCTATTCATAATGTTCTAATGAAATTATTACTCTTTAATGCTAACCTTGAATTTTACAATTGTAGTTTCATGAATATTTAAATAATGTTTTAGATGGTGTCATTATTAATCCACTTATGAAACATCCTCAAGAAAAATTTGATATATTAGTCTTAGAATTTTCTTGAGGATGATAAAATATTATTGTGACTACTTATAATGGAATAAAAATAATTAATGATATATTTAAATTTATTTTTTAATAATACATAAAATATATTATCGTAAAAAAATCTATTATTGAAATTAACCGAGATCCATAATATAAAATTTTTTAAATCCATTCCTTGGATTATAACTAATATTATTATTTTCATATAAACAAATAAATCATTTTTTAAATGAAATCTAAAAAATAATATGATTAATAAATTTTTTTTAGTGGTCTCTATGATTTCTGAAATCATAAAAAATCAATGTCGTGTGAATGGAAATGAAAGGTCCAAGAAGGATTATTGTGATAATAGAGTGGTGTAGCGGAGAATCAGTGATCTATTTTAATTTCATGATTTCATTTTCATAAAATAAAAATGACCTCATTTGAATGAGACATAACATTTTTTCAAGACATACTCCTTTTAAAAACTGTTAGAACATAATAGTTTACATTTTTTACTATCCAAAAATAATAGATATAACTTGAAAATCATTACATATAATCTGATGTCATAGAATCCATATGAATGAAACCACTTTATGGGGTAATAATAACAATATAATATCATTACACCCTCTTTTCATTAGAATCAATTATAAATTAGATATTATTAGTAGAAAATGAATTTAACAATTTTTTGTACAAAAATTAAAAACCATCACCAACAATATGTTATTGTTTTCAATGATATACATGAAAATAATCACATGATCTCTTGTTTATCAAAATACTTCAGCTTATTTTACTAGATTATATAGTAGTAAGAAATATTTGTTTTCCAATACATTCTTATGAAAACCATGTCTATTATAATCTTTCTTTTTTTCTTTGTCCAAATTCTCTTCCTAATAAGATTTCATAGTGGAAACGTCTGTACAATTTCAGTTTTCTAAATCCACATATTAGAAAGGTTTTCCTAGTATACAATTTTTTGTCAATTACATCTGATTGAAACCATTATGATAAAATACAACTCTTTCTTCATATACATTAACAAAGAGAGTCCTTTTATAAAAGCATTCGACATTTAATTATTGTCCTCTATTTTTGATTATTATGTCAACAAAAAGAAATATGATATTGGATCATTTAACATTAGTTCATTTGTAATATTTTCCAACTACATATATCATTTATTGATGACATTCATCAATTTTTATTGAACATTTTCTTTTTATTGCATTTTATATTTTTGGATCATTTTAAAAAAAATTAACCAGATCGACTAATAGAATCATCACATCACACATTTATACATGTATTTCAAGAAGAAATTTTTTATGTGTTTTAGTAATAGACATAGATTAAATATATTAAAAAATTATAATCATTTTTAAAAATTTTATGTTTCTCCATTCATAAGTATGTTTTGTATTAACATTGAAAAAGGTTCCTTTATCAACTATATTTCTGGAAACATTAACACAAAACAAATTTATTTGATCTATTTTTAAATTAATCCTAAAAAATACCCTTGTGTACATCCAATTATATTTATAGAAGGAAAATTGTTTTTCCAAAGGACATAATCCAAAGGGATGTTTTCCAATAATAAATCACTATCATTTTTACTTGAATGTCAAAAAGTTTTCATATCAGATATGTACATATCAATTTCTAAAAAATTAGTAATAAGTGTTTTTTAGTTGGTTTTTATGTATGAATGAATTTTTTCACCGAATTTTATTCTTTAGAAACTCCATATTTTTCCTTTTATAAACAATCCATTGACATAAAACAAAACATTTGATTAAAAAGAACATTGTATAGTCACAACATCCAACATTCATGAATCATTGAATACAAATATATTTTTTGGTTCTAGTAATCATTTTCAAGAAATCAATTAAATAAATAATTATACCAGTAAAACATAATAAATATTATTATTTATCCAACAAAAACCTAAATCATCAAATTTTTCATAAATCACGAGGTTGGGAATTTATGAACAACAATGTGTCATAATGTTTTATAATAAAACCTTATGTATAATTATAGAGTTGTAAACATTAAGTGACAAAAATTCGACATGAATAATTAAATGAAATTCTTATATATGGAAATATCTTGTATTAGATCCAGGATATGAAATATTTTACCGAATACACACTATTTGATTTCATCATCATATGATTTATCTATTTAGATAAAATTATGAAGTAAAGTGATTTTTTTTAAAACATAAAAATAAAATATTTTCTAGAATATTTTTTAGAAATCATTAAATGGAATCTTCATCAAAACCTTTTTTCAAAAACATTGAATAAAATCAATCATCAATATTAGAGAAAAAAATAATCCCTTTTAGATATCATTATCAACAAAGAGAGTAAGACCAATAATTCATTTTAAAAATGAATTTGGATTAAATATAGATCAATTATAAACTAAATAGAGTGAACATGATTTAGATTGAACATTCATTAATTTGAAAAATCATGATTTCCATAGGTAGTGACTGAAGAATGACTTAATCAATCCTCCAATGTTAACATTTTTTTCTTTTTATATTATGAACAATTGTTCATTAATACAGTTCAATAATCCTTCAAAATAGTTCACTAACACTAAAATAATAGATTACCCTTTTAAAAACATATAGAATAAAGAATCCCCTCTATAAATTGATGTGTATATTCTAGTGGATTTATTTTTTTACAACATTCCCCCCTTGACATCACCAACCAAAAAAAGATGATAGTGGGGATGGTTTCATATTCCAATTACATACATTGATGAAATTTGTATTCCCATGTTTGTCACATCATAATTTCATTTATTTGGAAAAGGATTAGAAAGTATGTAATAAACATGTTCAATTGAAGAAATATATTATAGAATTAGTTCATTAATCACAAAAATAACTTCCTTTATGTAATATTAAAAATAAATATTCTTTTATTCTGAATGTTTTAATGAATATTTGGTGTTGTTTATAGATCCTTTATTATTAAAAACTAATTGTAGTGTTAACATCACAAAAATTTAATAATAATACAATTGAGTCATCTTACACATATGTTTTCATATATCATTAATTGAATACACTTACTAAAATTTATCAATACTATGTGTTACAAAATTATAATTGTTTGTATTCCACCATAGAAAAAATCCACCAAAAAGTATTTACCAATATATGTGGATGTTTTCTAATGAAAAAATACATTTTAATTATTTTATTTATAACCCTAAAATAGTTACATAGTTATCATATTTTTTGAAAAAAAATAAAAATGTATTCAATATAGATATATATGATTCTTTTATAATATTATATAATGATCTCATTTGTAGAACCTTAAAATATTGGAAAAAAATTTAATAAAAAAACATCTTTAAGTAGTAAGATATAAAAAAACTCAACAAATCATTTTAATCATTTTTGTGATAAATTCATTCACTTATTTAAATTTTAAAAACATGGTTCTTAATTAAATTTATCTAGAAACTGGTTATAAATAAACCATTCCATACATCCATATAATTTCTTTTCTATACTTCTCTTGAGAACGGAAAAAATATATTTTTATAAATTTATTATGTAAGAATGTGTTTCATTTCTTATAGGGATAGATCATTCAAATAATATATTAATATATTTAAAAAATAATTCACATGTTTTATAATCATTCATTAAATAAATAAAATCATCCGAAAAAAATCAACATTAAATTAATCTTTTTATTTTCATTAACATAGAGTCTTATAAAAATATTACTTTATAGAGCATAACTTCAATACTAAAGAGTCTAATTAGGAATATTGGTCAACCATAAAATTATTTTACCAATATAAATCCTTTGTTATTACACATAAATAACATTCATCATTCAATATCATGAAGCCACATAATAATTATAAATAAAACTCTTAATCATGATCTCCATTATGAAAAGTTGAATTTAAATCAATATAAATTTTTTACAACCTCGGTGTGCTATGATAAAAATAAATATAGTTATGGTTTCTAATATTTTTAATAGAGAAAATAATCAAAAAAAGTAATACCTTTAATATTTGAGAATCCTTTAAAAACATGTCGTGCATTGTTTCATACCACTTCACCATCTTCATCTAACATCTTTTGAAACTACCACTTTGTGGAAATCATATTTCATAGTTGGTTACATAATACCAAGTGTCTTTCTTCATAACATAAACCAAATATTCATTAATATATTCAATATAATCACAATTCATCAAAAATTATCATCATATTTTTTTATAGCTATGAATATATTGGCTACGTATGTTTTCAGTTGTGGCTAGTTTCTAATTTTTTTAAAAATATATATATTTTTAATATCCACTATGATTGTAAATACTCATATTTATTCATTATAGGAAGATATTTATTATTTTGTTTCAACCATCACAAAGGATTTTTGAGTCTTATGACTCATATTCATAATTATGAACTTCGTTTTGATAATTAATAAATTTTCATTTCTCTCAAAAAACAGACACTCAATAATCCCCATCATTGACATATTCATTTTTCATTAGAAAAAATCATATCCAATTTTACTAGAAAATTTAAATATGTAGAATAATCTATCAAAGATGGTTTTATATTAAAAAAACTATATTCTCAAAAATTCAGAGAACATCCAAGAATGATAACATCAATAACTATTTTATAAAAAATCATAGTATTTCCACCATCGGTTTTTATAATGATTGTAATTTAGAAAAACTTTAGGTGCTTCAAATGAAGAGTTTATTTTTAAATAATTTCTTTAGAAGACACATTAGTGTTCATTATATATAAATATAATGTCTAAATATAAATAGATGCAATGATAACTTATCTTTGAAAAAAATTAAAAGTATCATGTTAGATCCTAATTTTTATCACTATCTACACAATAATAACATTTACTATTTTAACAAAAATTAATAATATGGTCAATATTATTCACTAGACTAATGACAAATCACATGATATTCAATATAAAATCCAAATTACCCATTATTATATTTTCAACCATTATCAGTACATTACATCTTCATATAATATGAGAATTTTGTTTCTTCTCTTCCACTAAAACCCATATACTTTTTCAGTTCATATGTTTGGTGTGTTTAAAAAATATTACATTTAATGAGATGAAAATAATAAATGAATGAAATTATTGGTTATTCCTGAATGTTACTTATTTAATCATTGGCCGACATATATTAGTAAGATTCAACATTATACTATTTGTATAATCTATCTTAACATTTTTATGAATTATTATTTTTATATTTCTTTTCGATAAAATTGAAAAATTCCCAATATATAATATTTTAATACTATGAATACCTCATATAATTACCATGATTTTGAAATTTCTCATATTCATCTGACAATTGTGGCACTTCCACTAATTAAAAATTTGGTTTTATTATATCATTTAATAGTAGCATTACATATCTAAAAACCTACATTGATCATGTTTCCCTTAGTTGAATAGAATTTATTTACAACTATCCCATCATAAAATATCCTTATTAAAAACACTATATTTAATAAAATGTTATTTCATTTGTCTATATTTTTTAGACACTTAATGAGTTTGGATTCATCCCATACAAAACATGGCCCTTTTGAATTTCATCATTACTCCCCCACTTATAGAAAATTAAATACTATTGGTTCCGGGTGACTCATCATTTGAAATTGTCGTTGTATCATCTTAAATTGGATTCATATTCATAAATCTAATTTAATCATTTTCCGTATATGATGATCACAAATGAGAAAAACAATGGGGTATTTATCAATTTATTTTTTGACTATTGTTTCAATATGAAATATATTTTTCCATTCCACAACCTTACATAAAAAATGGAACTTTTTCATCTTTTACAAAAATTTTAGTGATATTTTCAGAAGAGGAAGAACATTTTCAATAGCCCCACGTCAAACACACATTAAAAAATATTCACTGAATGATTGATTTTTTATACTTTAATACATCATTATCACCCCATTTATTTTGAGTGGGATGATTATACATAAATATTTTATTATATATTATTAAGGCTTTACAGTAATATTGTTGTATTAGATAAAAAATATATGTTTTTTACCATAATGCTTTATAATTACAATATTAACCATTGAAATCATATACCCCTTTAACAATGCATTTTATTTAATTTTATATTATTTTCATAAAATATCATACCTTCCAATAGGTATTTCATTGAATAACAATGATTCTGGTTCTTCATGATATTATATTTTTTACCCTAATATAATCACCTATAATGGAGATTTTTTTCATATTTTTTATCTATATAAAACAATAGTCTTTATAATCCATTTTTTTCTAATATATATGGGTTTATTATATTAATTTTACTTTTAAACATATTAATTGTTCATAGACACCTATGTAGATAATTTTCTTAATCATTATTCATTTTAATCCTCTAAAAAAGCGCTAGCATTTGTAACTATGTTTTGGAAATTTGTTACACCTTATTATGATTTAATGTAATTTTTTTAACAATACCCAAATCACCATCCATCACATTATCATTCCCATAAATATCTGTATTGATTTTTTTCTTCTCATAATTCAAAATTTATATACTATGAACCTCATTATGAAAAAATTATTTTCCTCGAAGTAAGGACTACTGGGGTTTTTAAATTGTTATATTTTTCTATCTTAATATTCTCCTATTTATTTCCTAAAATAATGCAATGAAATTATATCAAAACTTTATTCTAAATAAAATCAATATGTGTCTCTTATTCTTCAAAAAAAATAAACATTTCATTACCTCTGAACATTTTATTATTCAAAAATTAAATAAAATTATTTTCAGTACCTCTATTATGGATGTTTTGAAAATATTTATCACTGTTTTTATCTTCATAATCATTACACAAAAAAAATATGCCTTTGGATATAGAGAAAATTCTATCACATCACTTGGAATAGTATTTTTTGAAATATTCCTGATGAATTTGATTACCATTTTGATTTCATGACTACTTCTCTTACCCTCCATTGTTCAATTTAATTTTACTACAATGTTCCAGAATTGTATATAAGTAATTAATTGTAGGGGTGAACCCAATTAAAAATTCACAAAGTCCCTTTTATATGTTTGTAAAATTAGGAAATAAATTCATGAAATAAGTTTATAACCACACCTTTGGTGTCATTCTCAATAAATTAATCATCATCGGGATTTTTATAAGATTTTTTTTCTTAGCAACATTAAGGAAAATTTAATGATCATCATTTTATTTTAGCACAAAATATTTCTCTTTTCAATCTTCATATGTGATGAGTGTGTAATAATGATCATAATAAAAAAGTGTTTCAGAATATATATCTTCTAAATATTAATAATTAGAATCTAAATTATTAGTATGAATTCATACAATCTCTTCAATAATATTTGAATCCTTCGACTTCTCAATAAGGAATATGATAGTTCTTACAATGTTAGTCAGTCTGGTAAATAACTCACTAATATATTCATAATAACCCGTATTAAAATTTTTATATTTCAACATCAATATTTTTAACATGTATTTCATAACATTAATATTTCCATCAATTATGTTCATTAACATTTCCCAAATTTCTTTAGTAGTACTGAGTCCTATTACAATTACAAACCCACATAAAGAGGGTGAGGATATTATATTATTTACTTATCATCGATAATTCTCATAATTAATCTTATAAATGTTTAAAAGATGAAATTTTTATATTTTGGATAAGAAAACAAAATTTTCATCTTCAAAAACATCTAAACTAAGTGAAATAAGATATGATAAAATTCTATTATTAAAAATATGATAGTTCCGTACATCAAAAAGTGAAATCCACATTCCATTTATATATTTGGAAAATCCATAGAAACATCTATTTTATTAAGGTATTATAAAATACTTATCAAAATAACCATTAAATATAATAAAATTATAAAATCACAATAAGTATATATATGAGCATTTTTAAAGGGATGTAGTTCATCTATGATCACTTTTTCTCTTTTCTTTTCATTTTATGAAATATACCCTTTCAACCTGTTTATGTGTTATATGTAAAAATTTAGGGATCACTACTATTAATGAGTAACTAGTTCTTATTATGTATTATAAATAACCCCAGAGCACAAAATCAACTTGGAAAAAATAATTTTTTATTTTTAAACCCATATTACAATATAAGAAAACCTTCCTTTTTAATTGATAAATAAATCATTTCTTTTTCATCATAACAAAAAATATGTAACAAATAATAATGTAACAATATTAGAAGCCATTAGTAATATGCAAAAAATGTTTTAAAATTTCTTCTTATACTTGTTTAATTTTTAAATTATTCCAAAACAACATCAATCATTTTAACCATCATACCTTCAAAGAAGGTAATAAATATCTTATTTCAAACTATTAAGAAAAAAATAAACATTAATAGTGAATTTTTTCGATGATAGATTTCCCTATCTCAAATTTTCATCTAATAAAAGCCTATAAAATTTATTTTTATCTAATTCCACATTTAATAACATTTTTTATTGTGTAATATTATTTTTTCTCTCATATATTATTTCAATAATTTATATCAAGATCATATTTTTCGTCTCCGTTTTCATCATATTATTCTTCTACAATGATATTCCTTTTATGGATTCCTTCCCCAGAAAATTCATGATTTTGATGATTTTTAGGTATGAAATTTAGAAAATAATTCGTCAGAATATTATATTTTTAAAAAATAAATTTTGAACATATCATTATTTGGATATAAACTAATTTAGTTAGGTGTTATAAAAAATTTAATGCATATAAATATAATTTATTTTCCTTCGCTTTGAAAAATAGTATTTTAAAATAGTTGTAAAAAAAATTATTTTTTATATATACTTCTTCAAAAAAAATTATCATCACTACTAATGAATGTCAAGAAAGAACATCATTATCATTTTAAAATTCTGAAAAAATCATTCATTGTTTTGTGAATAATGAATAATATTATTAGAAGGGTTTCATTTAATGACTTCATATAAACTGATTGCAAGAATGAGAGGGTATGGAACCTGCCATCGGGACGAGCCTGTGTATACACGGGAAAGCTTAGGCGAACAACCATCTGAAGGTGGAGAGCAGATTTAACGATAAAGATGCTAGGGAGTAGAATTTTAATATAGTTAGTCTGGGTTTAATGAAATGGTTCAAGCCAATAAAAAAGGAATCCCACTAAGGTCTATGGTGCATGTAATATGTACGCCTATCAGCCTTGTAAGGGTTCCACCACACCACTTGAAAGGTGTGTTATAAAAAATCAATAAAAATAAAGGCCTTCGGGCCATTGGAGTAATAAGAATAAATTAATTCAGATAGAAAATACTTATTACTCACACAACCAACAACCATAATTACATTTCTAATACAAAATTCATCCATTTCTTACTAAGAACATCATAGTACAAAATTTTAATGAAAAAACATTCCTTTTTAATATAATATTATTTTAATTCTAACCAAATATTAGATCATGAAATTTTTCACAACTTTTGGTGTTCTGAATTTGGTAAAAACACTTTATCAATAGATTTTATAGTCAAATATTATATATAATTAGAACTGTGGAATGTTTATTACATAATAATTCATTATGTAATATCAGTTGTAATTATTAGAAACAAAATTTTATCTGGTGGACTCTGGATATGAAACTTTTTTCGGATCATCGACATTAAATTCCATCTCCATCCAATATCAATTATTTTAAAACAATACTATCTGATTTGGGGTTTGTTAAAAAATATAATATCCATTTCATTCAGTCTTAAATTTTAAAAAAAATCCAACTAAACATCATCAACAAATCCTTTGCAAACCTGAAAATAAAATTATTAATCTAACATGGTCTCGAATGAATTTTCATGTTAAAAATATAATATATATTAAAATTAATATAGGTTATTAATAAAAAAACAATAAATACTCATAATTCTTTTTTTGGATGGTATTTTGTGTAAAGCTGTGGGTTCAGATGATTTTAATATTGGGTATTATTTTACTAATGTTAATGACATGAAAAATCTATTAATATCATGAATCACATGAATCCTATTAAAAGTCATTACTAATATATCCCTATTATAGTGATGATATATAGTATTAAATATTATTCCTTGTGACTTAATATTTACCAAGAAAATAAAAAACATCTTGTGTGTTTTTGTTCTACTCATTAATGATAATCAATATAGGTGAAATGAAACTATATTCTTAAACAAAATATTGGAAATAAATTAAATTTCCATCTATAGTTTAACAAATAAACTAATTAATTATAATGAAATAATAATGTATATTCTCTATCATATGATAATATTTTTATTCCTTAAACTCTTTATTTAACATTGATGAAATAATTATAATATAGTATAATGCATAACAAATGTTTTCTACCCAATTCATATAATAGAGTAAATCAAGTGTAGTGTCTCTCATTCTACTCATTCATGGTCATTTTGTCATCATACATTAAGTTGGTTAAAAAAGGTTAGGATGATTGAGTTTTTAGGGAAATAGATGGTATTATATGGGTATATGGAGTAACCCATATTCATCACAAAATATTTTATTTTTTATTAATGTTATCAAATAGTTTCATCATATTTGGTATACAGATCATCAGTATATTATTTTATTGGAACATATTTTTATTGTCCAAAATATACATATTCAATTAAGATCATTTTATGTTATCCCTCTCTTACTCATACTCCTATTATGAACGATGATTTACAGTGCATCCATGTTAAAAAATAGATTCTAATTTTTGTTATTCTTCTAATTCATTATTTGATTACCTTGTAATCATTTTACTGAGTAACTTGATTTTGCTGTAAGATCATCTACTATATCATTATTTGAGGCTCCCACTTATTATTTTTCATCTCTAGAACAAAAAATAATGGATTGTTTTCAAAATTTAAAAGTTAATCATTGGATGAATAACATACCTCATTTTTGATAACTATTCACTTAATATATTAACACACCTCTTTGAAATATGATTTATTGTGATGGAGTATTTCCTATCCTCTCTAAGGAAATTTAATGGGATTAATTATTCTTAACTGTAGACCATTTCGTGAAAATAATTGATTTGGGAGAATGGTCCATCATCTAAACATTGTGAATATAATTCTGATATAACATTCACTATAGTACTTCTTTACAAAAAAAATTAACAAAGTGTGGTAATAGAAATACAAAAATATAATATATGAACATATTTTATAATTATTAAATATTAAAATAGTTGAGGATATATTTTACCTGAACAATTAAGAAAATTTTTACCCTTCCCATATCATAGGAAATGACATGTAAAATTAGACAGATCTTTCCAGACTCACCAGTTCATCATAGTTACATACTGAATTTGTAATAACCCTACATTTTTTTAGCTATTTATCTTTAATTTTTTTAATTTAATTGATATCTTATGATACACCAAACATCATACTGAAATGAACCATGATATACTATTAATATAATATTATGGGTGATAGTTATAACATAACTACTAAATTGGTATTAATAATCAGGTTTAAATACATTATAAAATATATATAAATGTCATTCTCAATGTAGATGTATGAATAATTTCTTCCTAGATAATCACCCAATATTTAGTAATCTCATTTTATTCATCAAAAATATATTTTATTCAAAATAAGTAATTATTTATTTATATTAGAAATATTATTTATTTATTTTTGTACCATTCAGAAATTTTATTTTGGAAAATAAAAATATTATTGTTAATAAAAAAATTAAAATTTACTCATGATAAATGTTTTTGATTTGTTTGGATAGGTTGGCTTTATAGTGAATTGAAAAAAATAATGATTTTTTTTTTTAAAATATATTAATATGAAGATAAATTTTCTATTATACTTTTTTTGTTTTAAATTAAGTTTCATTGTATTTAAATAATCCAATTAAGACCATTGAATCCCTAGTATTTTTCTATTTCTTATATAAATATTTTAATATGTCAAAAGGAAATTTTCTGAATGTTTTTTATATACTCAAGGTGTTTTTATCACAATTAATTTTTTTAAACAGTATTAGATAATTATTTTAATGAAATTAATTTATTCTATTCTCAATTAAATTATTTATCATTAAATTAATTTTTCATGGAATTAGATTCGAATAAATCAATTTGTATGCATAATAAAATTGTTTTCATGTGGTTTAAATCACTGATTGTTCAATTATTTTAAATTAATATATTACACTTATAGGTATTGAATTGTATAAAGTGGATTATATATTTTTATATTTGAGGATAAAATTTTAAAAATATACTTCTTTTAGTTTTTGGCAATCATGAATAAAAATTATTTAAAAATTTACCTCCTCTATAATGGGTAATTCATATTTAACTAGGTTAAAACTTTGTGATATGACCATATGGCTTACATCATATATTTATTTGGATGTTGGGATATATAACCTTATCACATTATTTATGGAAATTGGTTTTTAATGGATACATGACCCTAAAAATTACATATATATTTTTCAAATCAATGATGTTTGAAAATTGTCACTCTATTAATTATTAATTTATATTTTCTGTCAAAATAGTTGAAAATACATATTATAAACAATTCTAGGATTCAATCATGAAATAATTCAAATCATTATACAGAAAAGAATTTATTTATTATTTTTTTAAATTATATAGATATCTTATATTTTTTCCATCATTTATAAAATATTTATTCAATTTCTATATAAATTAAATTATTGATACTAAAAATATTAACGAAGAAATAATTTAAAGGGGATAAGATTTTAAAAAAAATTAATAAATCAATATAATTTAATATTGCGGTTTGAAATTATTATATTTTAATGTCTCCATTTCCATGATGTACGATAATTCAAATTAATTTAATAGTTTTGAAAATAAAATTAGTGATAACTTATAATTAATAATAATTTATTAAATTTTATAAAATTCATTAAAGACAGAAATATATCCAAATTATTTAGATATGGTTTCCAACGTAATACCTTGAAAATTTATTTGTCATATTTTATTTTATTATAATTATAATAACCCTTCAATGGTAGAAAACATCAATACTCTGTTTTAAAAAGGATTTACATAGGATATAAAAATATATACATAAAAAATTTATCCATTCATGTAAAAATAATATTTCATTAGAGAATTTCATATAATAATCATCTTACTTTACAATATTATCAATTTGGTGACATATTGAATTAAATAATTTAATTATATTAATTTAATTTCTTTAGAAATTTTATGAGTTCTCCTTCCCTCAATTATAAAAGGGTACGCCAGATTTGTAATTTTTATCCATATTTACCCTTCTACCATGACCATATCCTAGAAAAATACATTAATATCATCCTTATTCACATTATATAGGTCCTATAATTTACCAAATTGTAACAAAAGGGAACATAAGATGATATCTAAAGAGGGTTTTTTGAGTAGGAGGTTTCATCATGTAAAAGGGAAGTGAGACCATATGATAGGGTTTTTTATATCACTTTTATAGAAGTGAAATATAATTAACATATGCCAATTATTTCATATAGTTGTTTTGAATTATATAAATTTATTTATTTTATGATTACTCAAATAACATTTATGGGGATTTAGATGTCAATATAAGGGTTTTTATTTCATAGGGATTATGATTAAAATGATACCAATGATATAACAGATTTATGATATGATCATATTATTTTATGTGATTGATTATAGTTTAGTCATTATGTTGAAATATGATGGTATATTTTCAATGAAACACAATAATTTTATTTTAATAGGGTATTTCTTGAGAATACCATTGTTATGTTATTGTTTCTTAATTTATGTACTTAACATACCAAAATATTTTCTTTGATGAAAATTAATTTTATTTATAGCATCCATAAAGAAACACATTTCATAATATATGATAACAAATAATAATATTAATTATTAATTAGTTAGGATATGATCCAATGGAACTATCCTTACTGTTTCTCTATATGGATAATTTTTATATTTGTGAGATGTTTATAAAACCCATAATTTTTCATGGGATATCTTGTGTTGAATTGATTAATGATATAAAAATCATGTATTCCGTGAATAAGTTATTACATTATGATATAATGAATGTTTTATGAAATTGTGCAACACATATGCACTGATTTTATTATATGATGGTTTTTGTTTTGTAATAATGGTTGGTGGTTATGTTATAATAAAATATGGAGTTTACATTATAAAAATGGATGGTTGTTAAGTTATATCCCAAGGTGATATATACATTATAAAAAATTAGTGGTGTTAAAAATATTACCTCTAATGATTTAGGCAATGGAAGATATCTTGTAAGATAAATAAGAGTAGAATATAGAGTGACCCTTTTCAATAATGGAATTTTTCCACAATTATTGTTATGGGAGGGAACCCTGACAACTATATTGGTTTTTTAGTAAACCCATTCCATAATGAAATTCTTAAAAAATGGTCCACATATACAAAGGAGATGATTTAATTTGGTTGTGGGTAAGACACAAATGTAGGTCTTAGGCCAATGGAATTCAATCATGGATTATTTTCATTGATTCTTTTAGGATTCATGTGTGATAAAATATAATGATATATTCCCTGAATCAACACATTTATCAATGAGATGTATGTTATTATTTTCAAGTGTTATACTATTATTCTCATGATCTTCTATTCATGTTACCTTCAGATGATCAATGATATATTTCTTGTTTACCCTTAATGAGAATTAAAGATCATCATTTATTATGATTCCTTTCTCCTTGTAATAAAAAAATTACACTACGTATGATGGTTATAATAAGATTTCTATTTATGAAGAACATAGTGGATGAAAATGTAGATATTTTAAGGGAAAATTATTATGTCTTCATGTTTCCCTAGGAAGTAATCTTAAACGATTCTAAATTAGATCATTTTACTATGTAATGAGTATTTAAAAATTATTATGTGATATCAATGAATTATAAGTATACATCATTATAGATTATATTAGAAAAATGTTATGATAACCATTAAAAATGGGATCAGAAAAATATATTGATAAACTTATAAATATGTTTATGTATATGATATAATCACAATATTTTGGTAATAATAATGATGTAAAATCAATAAAACTACTTTATTATAATATAATATATCACAATTTATAAATTCTTTAATGGATTTTTCACATTTATGTGGTTTCCAACTAAGATTATTAATTCTAAAAATATACATTTTTAGTTTAGTCAATGGGAAAACCCCAATCGAATAGTTCTAATGATGAATGTGACAGTCGATGGATTGGTTTTTCCTATTAGAAACCAATCCAATTAAGATATATAATATAAAAAATTATGACTATGAATAATCATATATCCCATTAAATGAGTAACAATATCAACAATGATGAGTTTCTTCATAATCATAACAAGGGTAAGATGTAAATTTATTAAGACCATGGATGAATGATGAATCAAATTCCAAAATATCAAGAATATGTGATGAAGAACTAAAATTTATTATTTATAGGATTTGGGAAATCATTTTTTGAGTGTTCAAAATAATGACACAAAGAACATAATCTTAAGGGAAAATTATTAGATACTAAATTAGACTACAGTAATTTTCACCTAATTTTATCCTTGATGGATTAATATTTTAAATTTAGAATGTATGGGATTTATTAAAATATATTTCGTAGAAAGATTTCTCAAGAATAAAATCATCGATGTTGTATGAATTGTAGTTTTACAAAGGATGATGAAGAGACATTGAATTAAATATTATGGTTATGTGTTGTTTTACTAGTAATATTTCTATTAAAATAAGAATGAGTAAATTGAGGTTGGTGAATATTAAGAAATTATTTATATTTAATTTACATAGAAATACAAACTAATACTTAGATAATAATGCATAGTTAATGGTTTAAAATGATTGTGGGATGATTTTTATGTTTATGTATATGGAATCAGGAAATAGATTTTATATGTGTTTTAGCAAAGGAAATCATGTAATAAAATCAGGAAATATGTAAGCACTGTTCTAAAAAAGTTTCTTATGTATTTGATAATATGATATAATTGGTACTAAAAAATATGAAAATTTATTTCATGGAAGGGTTATATTATTAGAAAAAACATGATTAAGTGAAAAGAAAAACATTAATATGTGTATGATGTCAATATAAAAATAATTTTATTGGATGAGGAGATGATTGGAATTTATATTATTGAAAACCGTGATTTTTTATTGTGAATGGATGTAATGTAATTTATGTCATAAAAGGTGATGTTTAATACATTTTTAAATTTATTTTAAATATTCACTAGATGATAACTTATAAAATTAATATAGAATCTATTAATTTTGGAGGAATATATGTCTTCATGTCATGTTAACTTATATGTTATGGAAAAAATCAAATTTTTATATGTTTAAGGTAGATTTTATTTTCGAAGGAGGAATCATACACTCTTTAATATTACGTGTGATGGGATTTTTATAATCTATTGGGTATTAAAAAATAATTAATAATGACATATTATTTTATTATATGTTAATTATAGACTACAGGATAATGGGATTTAAATAATCATGATTGTTGACAAGAGAATCATTGATTAGGTTATAATAGAAAATATTTTTTTAATGTTTTCTATAACCATTAATGTTGGTTTATAAATTTAATTCATAATATTTTAGTGAATTTCAATACATCATTTTATAGTAATATTTCATGTTGAATAATGATATGTTTTAGATTTCTCACTGGGTTGAGGAAAATATAGCCCTTTGGACAATATAAATTTTATATTAAATATTATTTGGGCTTATGGAAATTAATTTTTATAGACTTATGTTGAAATATATGATATTCCCAATGATAAAAAATTATTATTTTAATATTGAGGTTATTGAGGTAAATAATGTTTTTGTGATTAATTTATTATTTATTCATATGGTGGTATAACAATTGTGGGAATTATCTTATGAAAAAAATAATTTTTTATTTGTGACTAAAAGTAGATGGAATATATTTATATACTATTTCATTATATAAGAAATTTATTTTAGTGCATCAAACATAAAAAATTTCCTCCCAAACACTCATGATTTGGAATACCCAATAAGATTGTGAAATTTATTAAATTATACATTTCACAACTGAATAATTATATATGATATTATTATATATGGTTAATAAATTACTCAATGCTAGGAAAAGTATTTTAAGAAAAAAATGTTCCTTATACCCTTCAATTTCAAATAACTTATGGCATTTTACAACCTCAATAATTCATTGTTTCAGGATTGTTAGCTTCCTTATAAAAAATTTCATTATCTCACTGAATTAGTCATTGGGAATTAGTTTTATTATCCTTATACATATTTTCACACCCAATTGATGGACACCAAATTTGGAAACTTGTTAGTTGGGGAACATCATACCTCATTTTCCGTATTTTTACTAATTTATTTGGTAAATATGTTTTACAATGTGGGTTATAAAAAGATATTTTAAAATATAAAACCAATTATTATTGATTATATGGTCAAATTTCAAAGAGAGAATTTATTTAAGTTTGAATATAAGACCATGGGATTTTATAAATAATTATTTTTGAAAATATTAATCTTTTATAAAATGACTACATTACATGAAACACCATGTTTAAATGAAACAATATAAAAATTAAAAAACTATTAGTAATTACAGTTATAGAAAAGGATTTAAAATAGTTTATATGAATAGGGTCATATACATTATTAAATTCAAATAAATTCTCTTACCAATATTAATTTATTGAAAAATAGATTGTAAATAATCACTATATTTTTAGTAAAGTATTTTTGTTATTAAAAAGTACTTTTTCTTCAAAAATTATTTTTATATCATTTGTTTAAAAATATCTTGATTATTTTTGGAACTTTTTGGATTCTTTTATAAAATTTGGATAATTTTTTAAATCCTTATATAATACATATCTTAGGGATAATATTACTGAATTTTCTTTCTGGAATGAATTTCCAGTAAATAGTAAAAAATAATGATTTTATTTAGAACTATTTGGACAATGTTTTATTTTTGTCAAGATATATTTAAATTAATTTTTGTTAAATTTTTTTATAATTCATATATTTCTACTGGAGTCAATTTTATGTTTAAATTTGGATGAAATAATTTTACATGATAATGTATTTTTCATTAATAACTATTTTAATTAATGTATTTTGTTTCATGCATAATTAATTAAATTTATCACTATTGGTGAATAATTTTATTGAAATTTATTTAATATATACTATAAATTTTTTAATATTATTCTAATAGTTTTCATGTCATGAAATACGTAAAAATATTTATGGTAAATAAATAATATTTTACTAAAAAGAAGTTGTCATCACATATTGCACACATATTATGAAAAATAATTTATTCCACTCAAGGGTAATGAAGTGGAAAAAATAGATTCAATATTTTTATCAGGTTTCTATATTTTGTTTTATAGGCCAAATTTTATTTTAATTTATTATGAACTATAACCAGTTAATATATATCATCTCAATAAAGGGAAAATCAGGTTAAACTAGGTGATAACTATGTGATATGGAAATTTTTTCATCATAATTTCTATTGGATGATTTAAAGTAGAATCTTACAAAATTATAATCGACTTTCTTTTTTTAATGGACATATTATATTGAAAATGATCTATTTAAAATTTTAATAATACTGAGTTTCAAAATATCACTCTCTTAGATTTAAAAATATCTTAATTATCCACCTAGAGAAAAATATTGTTATGAATGATTTAAACTGTATATTTTGAGAAAAATTAAATTATTTTGGTGATATTATTATATTTATAATTTCAAAAATAATATAGTGACCATAAATTCTTGTGTAACATTAATATAATTATTATTTAGTTAACAAAAAATAAAAATAAAATATTTAAAAATGTTAAAAGTCATATAAACTAAATGAATTAATTTGTTCTAATAATTTTATTGATCTATAGGAGATATTGTAGGGAATTGAAGAATTATCTATGAAATTCAAAATTTTCTTGATATATTAATTGTCTTCTTAATTTAATAGTATCATTAATGAAATTAATAACTTTTTAGAAAAAATTAAATTATTTTATGATATTTAATTGAAAAAATTATTATATTTACACAAATTAATATGATATAGATTCAAACATAAAACATGGTCCATTATAGCGTATTTTTTCATTTTCTAGTAAAATTATTTTTCATTAATAGTTAGAATGCATTAATAATGCTCTAATTGTCAAATAAGATCAAAATGTGTTATGACTAATAGATAAAGGAATAAATGTGATCTAAAATTATATAATTGTTAATATGTGATAAAATTTAAAATAATACACATATTATCTATTTATATAATTAAATAATATCCATATAAACTATAAAAATAATTTATATTAATTAAATTATTTAATTAATTCACATAGTTCCCTTCACTCTATTATATAATAGAACCCCAACTTTCTCTTATTCATACAAACATGAGCCTTCCAAATTGACAACCCCCAAGAAAAATACATTCTCAACTTCGTTTATCCATTATATATGTTCAAGTTTAAAAAAAATACAAAACCTATATTGATTAAGATTATTTCGAAATTAGTTATTTTAAAGAAGTTGATCTGAAAAATATTTAAATTAATGATGCACCTATGATAATGTGTTATTGTCCAATATTTACTTCAATGAGATACAAGACATATTAACAACATTTGTCATTGATATGGTTTATATTTTTTCCCTATGTTTATTTCATTATAAATTGTATTAATGTTATGGGGATTTAAAAAACCATCCATTAATTTTTTTTCAAATGGACATTATTCAAATGTTACCAAATTGATAAGGGATTTATAGTACAATCTCATTATCTATCAATATTATTTAAAGATATGACCAGATGCTGAAATTGTGTGATCTATATCTCATAAAAATAATGATATTAATTATCATCTAGTAATATGTAGAGAATGAATTTCTTACTTTAATTTTTTTGACATTAAGAATACAAGATACTTAAATTATGTTTTTTTGGAAAAATGGATATTATATAACTTGTTTTTATATTTTTTTCCATCAATATAAATTATTTTATAAACTCTATTGAATAGTGATTTTTTAATTTCTTACCATATTTTATTATTTTAATTTTATTCCTTGTTATACTTCTTATAGAATGGTTTTTAAGGAATCTTATTATCGTATTCCTAATGTGGAATGTTTTACCTTTCTTCTGAAATTATTAAAATGCTTTTTTTAAATATACGACAATAATATAATTTTCTACCATCATTATCACTCAATGTTTTGAGATTTCTACAAAATTTTACCTTGGATATTTTCAATAAAAATTCCTTCGTATAATATTTATGAAATATTTCTATTTTAAAAGTTATTTTCAATAATTTAATGTTTATTTTCCTAATGAAATAATTTAGCATTATTTTTAATAAAATTGCAAATATGATAACATTAATTTATTTTAATTATGATTTACTGGAAATATGATAAAATTTATATATACCAATTATTTCTCTATGTGTTTAATTTTTACCTAGATGGGATATTTCTAAATCCCATTGTTTTTCGTTGTTTATGTTATGATTAATTGATAAAATATTTATGAAAGCCATTTTATTTACATGGGTTATGATTGATGATATGATTGATGTTTTATGAACATGTGGAACAAATATGTATTGATTAAATTATTTGATAGAGGTAATTTTATAACCAAGGAATGTGGTTTAATTATTACAAAGGATTCCAGTTATTTAAATACCAAGGGTTGTAGTCTCGTTATATCTAATGAAGGTTGGGACATATAAATCCTTCCTATGTAATGGATATCAATTGATATCTATTGTGATTAAAATGACTATAATAATTAGAGAAACTAGTTCATTATTGGAAATTATCTATTATGTTAGTCTTGAGAGTGAAAATTGACCAATTCAATGGTTTTGGGAGTGAACCTCATTAACTATGACAGACTTGGAAATAGTCACAAACATTAAGGGAAATTATTTTATGTGCTTATGTGTATTCCTCAATAATTTTTATTATTATATTGGAATGATAATTGTGATCATTTTATTATATTAATTAATTATTAATTTTTTATAATCTATTGAGGTATATTTAATATCTCAAGAATATGATCTCAAATATGAAGGATTTTCTTTTTTGAATGTTATTGTAATGATTTATACAATTATAATAAAATTATTCTCGAATTTTCATTTAAACCTACCCAATTTACACTTATTTATAATATATTCTCATCCTTTCATATGTTTCATTACCATATGATATAAATAATGGTACTGTATATGACATTCCTTAAAAGGATGCATGTTATGAAGATCATTGTGGGAGATAATGTATATCTTTTATGAACCGGTGGTTTATGATTACATGTTTCCAAATATACTTGGCATATATGATTCGATCATGGATAATGTTTTGTAATTTAACAAATATTTATCCATTAACATATGTTTTATAATTTTCTAAAGTGTTGTTCATTATAGAATTTATAAAGGTGCATATTATGAAAATTGAATTTACTAACTCTATAATTATTTTTTAAATGATATTTCATGACTTGGTATTGATCCCGTGAAGAAATATTAGAGAAAAATTAAATAATAAGTCTTATATACAATTAATAACTGTATCTAAAGGTAAATACAATCTTTTTTTGAATTTTTATTTCATAGATTTGGTGTGAAAATAATAAATACAAGAATTAAAATAATACGATATTAGGTTTTATTAATTACTTATTATAAATAATATCATATTAATATTTATTTTGTTGAAATTAAGGCTGTGGAATCACCAAAATTTGTGTGATTTGTCTCTCAAACTCTAGATCATATAGAATTATTTTCTAATTGTAATGCACATTGACTTTTAATTAAAATAGGAATTATAGTAACTTATTCAAATTTCAAACCAATTTGTAACCTACTATCATGGTGAATGTTAAATTCATGAAGTATCATTCCATAAACCTAAATTATTAACATTATTTTCTCATGATATTAAATCCATAGAGAATGATAGGGAAGAGATATTAAATTAAATAGCCCACAAGAATTTAATATAATATACTACATATAAAAAAAATCCAATCAAATAATACCTTTATTCTAAATATAAAACCCCTCATTCAATTCAAGATAATGTTACAAATAATTATAATAATATCCAAATGAATTGTTTAATATTTAATGATGATTTCTCTTTATCAGTGTATCACCTCTTTCCATGGCCTACTATATATTTATTATTAATTGAATATTATGACCCTTTTAATTATATGAATTTATCCCTAATATTTTTGGATTTACATGTAGTTAATTAGGATTCTAATTTATTTAATTCTAACATGGTGATCATTTATCAAGATAAAATGACATCTACCCAAGATATTGAAAATAATTCATTTTTTTGCAGTTAGCTAGTTTCATGATTTGAATAGAGGTAGTATACTATAAATAATAATTCATTCTATCAAATAAATTCATCTCATCTTAAAATATCATAACATCTATTCATTGGGCCATTGAATTTGATAAAATGTGATTCATGGTACGAATTTCACTTCAATATTCCACTTATTATGTCCCATTTCGTTCTTTTTGTGTCTCACTGCACAAAATCAAGTCGAATGTTATAGTATTGATATCCCCTCATAATCATCACTTCTTACTGGTTTCCATTCAAATTTAATTCAATTTTATAATTTTTCCAAATGAATATGATAATAAATATCAAGGTGAAATGAAAAAATTAATAAATTATTTTATGATTTTAATTACTAAAAGATATATTTTTTCAGTTATCATGTCAGTTTGTTAAATCTCATTGAAATGATAGGTTTCTATGGAAATTATAATTATAATAGAGTATTAAATTGTTACAGGTGAAAATTATTCATCATAGTCTATAACATGATATTTTTAAACCATTTATACACCATTTTATCCGTTTTGGTAATAACATGTCCAACCCCAACATATGTATTCATGAATATTCCTATAAAAATAGTATTTTCATGTTCTGAGGAATCTCCCAAAATTCAACATATTTTGGAACATGGAATCCATTTTAAAAATAATGGATTCATTCTGTTATGATTCTTCAATACCATATACTATATATTTGCTTTTTATAATATCATTATTATCAACTAATAATGATTCACCGTCCTCGATGACTTGAGAATCATTTATTTTGGGTTCTATAACCTTTATAGTACTTTTAAATAGTACTAGTATCTCTAAAACATCCACTTATCCTGGGATTTGTGGAATCCATTCATACACATGTAATGGTGAAGTGGTGATGAAGACACAATAGGGGATAGGGTGAATTCATTCGTTTTAAAAAAATATTCATAGATTCATTCCACTTTGTATCTATTAATGTGATGTTATACCCATTACATCAATAGAATTTGAAGAAGATATTCAATGAAGAAGAAAACACATTTATATAATGGTTCATGGAAAAATGTATTATAATCCATTAAATTTAAAATCTCTCACTAAGAAAAGTGATATTCACTAGAATATCATTTTCAATTTGAACTCAAAAATTGAGTGAAAGAAAAAAAAATTATTACAATCTCATATACATGGGTTTAACAGAAGACTAATAAACATACCTTGAAATACACTTCATTTGTAGGATCATAAGAAAAATAAAAATTGTTTCTTGGATAAATTATATTTTTATTAATTCATATATAAAATATCAAAATGAAATATTAATATTTCTTGATAAAATTGGTGAATATTTTCAATACAATGCACAAATTATGATTCACCAATCATGATGGGTATAATATATTCAGATAACACAACATCAACATGAACAATTTTTATATTATGACAAAAATAAAACAATATAAATATAATTTATGACTCAATATTGATGTTATGTAATAAATAATAAACTACAGTTGATGAAAAATTGGTTTTAATAGTACAAGATATAATTGATAGAAAACTACCCTCTAAAAATTGAAATATAAACTGTTAATATATATTTAAAGATAAATATTTTAATCCATGTGAGAACATTAAATATAAAATTTAATTTAAAAAATTCACATAATGATATGCATAAATATCCATGAAGATTAAATAATTTAATAGATTTAATTTGACTAAATAATATAAGAAAATATTTCCAGATCAATTCCATTCATTAAAATTGCCATTAGATTTTGAAATTAAAATTTATAAAGCCACAATATATAATCAATTCACATATAAATAAGAAAAAATTAATAAATTAATGACATTGAATTTGATACAGAATTATATTATTAAGATATGAACTCTAGAAAAATTATAATATACATCGAAGAATTAATAAAAATTAAATTTCCAAGATGACTCGATCAAAATGAGTGTACATCTACATGAGGATAAATATAAGAGTATGATTTTTTGTGTTTGGACATTTATGAATATGTTGTTTCACAATGTTTAGTATGATACAGAAATCACGTCATCAATGTTAGGTACAAATTAAAATGTATGTATTAAAATGGGATGTTTATAGAGACCCTATTTTTATTACATAAATTTTACATTTTTTAAAGATAAAAAATATAATATTGATAAAAAACCAGTATCCATAGTTTTATTGTGTAGTTAAATTGAAAAAATATATTAATATTAAATAATAAAACATGAAAATTTAATTAATTAATTATTGTATAGATTTTTATTTTCCATTCTGTTCTCAATTGTACTTTATTTTTCTGGGGATATACATCAGAATAAAGGGTGAGCTAAAAGTCCAATAAAAACAAAAATAAGTGACATGAAATATTGGTGAGAATAATCATAATCATCATAACATAAGAAATTTACCATAATAAAAATAAGGATTGGATGCATTAGATAATGTTATGGAATGTGGAAATTCATAAAAAGAAAACATCATATCTTAGTGGCCGACTACAATGAATAGTTATGAACAATATAAACATCATGTTCTGTCATAATATATGTTCATAGTAATAAAATAATATTTCTGAACAAGGATAACATCATTTTCTGCCATATTTCATAGTATCTCAAGTGAAACATGACAAGGCCAAAAACATTGGAGGCCTATATAATTTTGAGTGCACACATCACGATATAACATTTACATAATCATGCTTCCCACATTAAATATATATTAATCATGGACTTTAAATAACCCATCAAATGAAATGGGTTTTTTTGGAATTTCATAAATAATACATTCATGAGTAAAAATTATGGTCCCCAAAATATAAATGGAATAACATAATTGTTATAGGAATCATCAATCTTGAGTGAATAAGAAACAATTTCAATGGAATAAATATATTTCTTTTTAAATAACGATGATTTAGTAGGATAAAATAATTGAATTTAACATAGAACATTATTGGAAGATTTTATATCTTATTACATAAAATGGAATTAAAAATAAACTATATTTTCGTAATACTAAATAATATCCCTAGTGAAATTTTTCATAATAGAGAAATAACCCAAAGAACGGAAATTGTGTTTGAGAGTCAACTTACCTTAAGTATGAATGTTTTCTTCACATTAATATCGTATATAATAAAATTAAATTCATTAATTAATAAATAAAAAAACATTTCTAAATGTTTATTATTCAGAATAATTTTATTTTGATATTTATGTTTAATGTGATGGATTATAGAGTTCAAATCATTCATTTGTGGATTGTTCATTTTCATTGATTTAATGATCACCTTTCTTGTTTAGATGTATAGAGAAATGTAAGATTTTAAAGAAACCCATTGTTGTGTATTAGGTACGCTATCAAACATAGCACCCCATTTAAAGTAAAATTAATATTTAATTCACAAATATTAATAAATATGAAAATTTCATATTCTTCATTTATTCGGGATGTTACATTCTTTCCCCCTTTTGGCAATTGTGTCCTCACAATTTAAAATTTGGTCTCGGGAACTTCATTTAAATCCCCATATCAAAAAAAAGAGTCAATAAAACAATCACTTTAAATTAATTGAAAAGAAGTACAAAGCTTACCCTAGACAACAGATACTGTGATTCCATGAAAACATGGATATGGAGGAGAAAACAAACCTTCATGTTCTTATGTAGAGTGATAGAAAACATGTTTAGGAGAAAGTTAACCACCAGAAATTCACAAAATTGTGATGGGTTAAACAGTCTTTGATTCCCCAGTAGGAAAATTTAACAGAAAATGTTTTTGTTTTATGTTACTTTTAATTGAGTAATTTACATATGAGATTAACTAAAAACATAAGTAAATCTACTTACCTTCCATGTATACATTCATATTTTACTAGATTTCTAACACAAACTCATATTTTCTCCAAACAATGAGTATTCAAGATGAATTTTTTTTACATTAAAAGTGATATAATCAACTTTTATCGAATAAAATAATCCAAAAAAAGATGAAATACATATTTCCCTATCCTTGAGATGATAACTAAAACCAAAACGTTTAGTACAAGATCAGATAATCCCCCAAACGTAAAAACTTTTACATAATGAAAAACTACTCTTAATCTCCAAAATATGTCTAACAAAACCCAATGTTAAACAAAGACCATTCAAAAAAAAGTTGTCTTTAAAATTTTCCAAATTAATCCAAACTATGATTGAACCCCAAATCTCCATAGGATTTAATCATATAGTCGTCCAAGATAAATCTTAACATTTATCTCCAAATAACATCAGTTACTCATAAAATCTCATATTGAAAAGTAATTAACCTAATCAAATATTCCCCATTCTAGGTTAATAATATCCATAAATAACACAAAATAATCTTATTATGGATTCATAAAATCATCTAACTAAAAAAAATTAGTCAAAATAACCAGGGACTTCACGTAGTCCAGTGGTAGGTGATAAATACTGGTCGCATATTGGTTGTGGGTTCAATTCCAATAGCTTTGTCCGACGTGATGGGTTGTCAAACGGTCTGCATGTTGTCTCTTTTCAAAAACTATATAATTTTATAAAATTCCCAAAAAAATATAAATTTATCAAAAATCACCATATCATATTTTAACTACGAAGGTTTTCTAATAACTTTTATTTTGGATCCCAAAAATGTATTAACCAATAATTTCCTCAAATTCAAGGATCATATAAACCAATATGGTTCTTTATAAATATATCCACAAAAGAAAATATAAGTATTCCTTGAATAAAATTTTCATATATGAATCATTAGGTTTACACATACTATAAAAAGTCTTCTAATGTAATTCCCATCATCAAAAGAGCCTTAATACTTATAATCATTTCACCATCCTAAAATCTACCATAACTCTCGGATCCCTTATATATTGAATTCATACAAATTCAACATTCCTCATGATCCATTTACCATTCCTTTTCATCTTATTATGAAATAAATCATTCCTAAAAACAGAATCATGAATCATATTATAAGATTTAATAACATCAAAACATATGTTAAGAAATGACTCATAGCTTTCATTGGTCGTTGTCAGTTTCTTCCTCCTCAATTGGAATGGCATTAGGTATTTGAAAACAAATATTTGTACGATCCTGGTGATCCCATTCCTAAAACATCTTCTTAGGACATCTTTTTGTATAATGTCCATGCACACCACAATTAAAACATTCAATTGATCCCTCAAAAATAACTTCATTCCCTTTCATAGAGTCAACTAGATGCTTCTTTTTTTCATGGCAGGTTCTTGCTTTTTGACCTTTATTCCCACATCTATAGCATATTCCCATCCCTTTGATGCATTTTACTAGGTGTTTCTTTCCACATCCTTGACACATTGGTTTTGAACATACATAACATTATGATTATTACCTGAAATTCTATATGGATTTGTTTCTCGAATATTCTATTCCTTATAAAAATCACCAAGTTTCATGTTTTCAATCATAACTCCAGATAGTTGGTTGAGAATAACCACAAGAGTTCTCATCGCATATCTCATTTCATTCAGTTTTTCATTCAGAAAACCATCATCATTTTCTTCACATCCACTGTTACTTTGGTGCCTGCTAGATCCAGCTATTTACTAAAACCAAAAAGGTTAGTGTGAGTATATCAGTAAAATCATCATATAATATCTTATGAGGAGGGTAAATACTTATTCTTGTTATCTTAAACACATTCAAAATAACTATGACTCTTTCTAATATTCTAACCATTATGGTTATGTTACTTGTTCTTAGATAACACCCTAACCTATAAAGTTGTCTAAACTGACCTCTGATACTAACTATAAGAACCCGACCTTAATACATTACATAATCATGAATTAAATTAAAAATTCACATTAAGGATATTTTCAGGTATATAGTTTTAGACATTTAGTCCATAACTATTACATTTCAAAATATTACAAAGTAAACACTTCTATCTAATATCCATTTTTCTACAAATCATGAACTCTTAAAAAAATTCATTTCTATTTCCATGTTTTAGATAACATGAATTTTACTTGATCACATTCTTGATCATATTCCACATTATGTCATGTGAAAAAATTTCAAAAACTTGGGATGAGCATAAAAAACTTCATTAAGGGATACCCAAAGAAATAAAACTTATAGTTTTTCAAAACCAAAATGTAATCCATGAATACTTTTACATAATTAATACTTTTAACCTTTATGAAGTTGTAAATACTCATCACTGAATAAAAGATCATTACATACCCTTTTGTAACCAAACAAATTCCATAAAACCAATATAAAGAACACATAACTTATTAAGGTAACTTGGGACATAAACATACTTAAATGGAATAACCATACGGTCGACTTCCACACATATCACTAAATGTAATAGTCATACGACTGACTTCCATACCCAATGCATTGGAGGTTATAACGTATCCACTCATCCTGGTATTCACGGAACCACCTGTAATTTGGTTAATCATGTAACCTCCCATAAAATGTCCAAGTAACATTATAAAATCATAGCTCATAACCTATTTCCAATATAAACATTTCACTATTAACATTTCATTTGAAATCACAATATTTCATTTCATGATATTGTAAAAATCAACGCTTTATGAAACCATTTTCAAAACCATTTAATAAAGAGATTTTTTTGAATCAAAGTGTCCCATACCACTTTGAAGCTTTTAAATGAATTAACATTTTAAAAAAATGGACATTAATGATAATTATTTAGAAGAATAAATCATTAAAACAATTAAAACGATATTTTAGTTAAAGTGTTTTTTTAACAAAATGAGAAAAGCATGAATACAAATAATTGAGAAGTAGCATTTAATCAAAAATTTAAAATATCATGAGAATAAATGGATTCATTATATAATATGAAAAGGAACATTATATACACCATATAAGAGTGAATTGGTGCATAACAACAATGAGTTCTCAATAGCAATGTAAATTGAGATGAAATCCCTTATAAAGATGGTATCCTTTGATTAAGGATAAGTCAATTAAATAATTATGTGTGAAAAATAATAATACACCCAATATAATAGGATATTATGTTTAAAAAAATTAGAGTTCATTAACACATATTTATAAGACGACATATTCAAGGAGTAGAAGTTTAACCCAATGAATTGAAATTGGGTTGAGAAGCTCCTTTGAAAAAATTCGACAGCCTAACGGCATCACTTTAAAATTCTGAAAATTAGCATATGAGAGAGAAAATGGTATCTCATCAGTTGAACATAAAATTTACATCAATAAGTATATAGAAGAACACATCCAAATATAATAATATGAAAATGAAAAGACATAATAAAAAGAAGTGTTTTTAAAAAATATGATGGCGAAAGGTTCCCTTACCGATTTCGTAACATACGAAACATACAACACAAGAAAGAAGTAAACTAAAATGTAGATGTAAATACCCATAAATTAATGTGTATTACTCAATGTGTAGAATCATGGGTATTGCATGCACCACAAAGTAGGAAATAGTGGAAAATATAGTATTAATCTCACATGAATAAAAGTGAGATGAAAACCTTTATCTTGATGTATTCAGCTGAGTAATTTGATCAATAGTTAATAACCATCAAATGAATCACATAATACTAAGAATATAAAGATAATAATGATAATATTTTCAAATGGCAGTACATAATACACCACATGCAATAAATAAGTGGTGAACAATGGAAATCTCACAGAATTAAAAGTGAAATAAGAAAATCCCTTACCAAACTTCGGCAGCCTAACGACGCCTCTTAAAAATTCATAAAATTAATTTATGAGAGTTATAGGGGTATCTCATCAAATAAAAAATTATAGTATGGTGAATATAAAAGAACATTCTCAAACATAAGAACGTGGAGCATAAAAGAAATGGCATAAAAGAGAGTATTTGGAAAGAAAGAGAGAGGTCGGATCCCTTACTACATGTCCAACTCGACTTGATCATTCATTAATCTCCTGAATAATAAATTAAATTTAATTTATTCTCTCTTAAGAACCTTTTTCACATTTATTATTCCTTTTATATCACTTACGAGCATGTTATAAACATTATGTAATCTTTTTAGTTAATAACGTCCATTTTGTCGATATTTGGTACTGGAGTCAAAAATGGACTTCTTATAATCACATGTTGTTCATGTGGTCAATGGTTAATTATATCCATAATTATATTAATTATTTGGATATCTTATATATCATATATATCTAGTATATATATGTATTTATTATAGTACATAACATTTAGAGGTATGAAATTAAATGCACCGTTCATGGAGATGGTAAGTCGTACGTACGCATGAACACTAGATTCATTTCTATTTATTATTTTAATGAAAATAAAACATAAGGATACATAGTTATATTGTAATTCCAGTATAATATCATATATAATATCATTTATTCCATCTTTTATACATCCCATATAAGGCATTAACGAATAAAATCACTTTAAGGGGGCTGTAGACCGCACTTCCTCAAATGAGATTATTGTATTTACCCACTATGGAAACCATAAAGGATTGATATAATTGGAAATTAAAGATAAATAATTAAATCATAATCATACTATATATCATATATAAATACAGTTCCATCATAATGGCCACCATGAGAGGTGGTAATATGTAATTGAACAATCATCGTTTCGTGAGGCGTTAGTTTGCCATCAAAAGAAACATTTTGTTCTTCATCCATTAGATGGATGTGTGTGTAAGTGTAGTTAGAATACATTTCATAAATACATACTAGTATATTGAGGATACTGGTGTTGTTACAAAAGAATGGAATTAAAATGTTTTAAGGGTTGGAGAAGTAAAATAAAAGAAAAAATTTTAAGAGAAACTGTTACATTTTATTTGTGTAACTTCCTTTGGTTTGAAATAAAAGGACTTCTTGAAGTGCCTTATTCCTAATGAAAGGCTTATAAGGGGTGTATAGGGATATAGGGAGCTTAATTGGGAAGATTTTGGATGATCCAAATGTATTTATAGGTGTGAGGAATTGGTTAGAAGTGGTCTCCTTTTATAAGGGAGAGGAGGGTCTCTTTAGAATGTGTGAAAATATTATTTTATAATATAATGATATTCGGTTTCAAATGGACCAAAAATATTTATATGCGATGATAATACGATTAATGGTCAAAATTAAATCATACAATTAGAATTAAACCTGTTTTCGATAATATTTTAATCATTATAATCTTATTTATTTAAATGATTTATTAATGAGGTAAATATTGCATCATTATTATGTCATAAATAATTTAATTTATTTGTTGTCTAAAAATTATAAACAAAATACCATGATTTAGAAAATCTATTTATCTTTCCAAAGAATATTTTTAGTCGAATATATGATTTATATAACACCATATAAAAATTAATTAGTAAAAGATTTTTGTTAATGTCCATTTTGTATTCACATTAAATTAATTATTCAAAATTTTCATCTTCACTCACAAGTGGCTCAATGGGGTCCCAAAATTGGCCCAAATATGTCCATGGTCGTTAATGACTCAACCAATATGTTTGGGCAAGTGTTAAAGTAATTTTGAAATATTATAATATTCTTTTTACCTTAAATTAACCTATTTACCTTTAACCGCGGTAAATAAAAGTTAAAAGATACTATTCACAAAAAATTATTTTCATCTTAATGAACCAAATTTTACTTCTTGATAACAACCATGTACGTTGGATTTTTGAAATTCAATTCACAGAAGCGGTAAAAATTTCATTCAAATGAAAAAGTTATTTTTTTAACTACCAATAAGTGGTTTCACTATTCATCGAAAATTGATGTTTTTCAGAAAAATTCCCAGAATTCAGCCTATGATATATTTGATATTCAAAATATAAAAATGATGTCTATTTTTCCAAATTCAAAAAATATGAGTCGCATTATTTGATTTTAAAATTAATTCCCATTATCAAAACAAATATCGTGTTTTTAATAAATAATAACTATCAAAAGATTGAAACTTGTTTATGTACAATTTCAATATGAAAATAATTCCAATGACCAACATTGGATTAAATGGTAAAAAATATATTCAAATTACACTTTAAAACCAATTAAAAAGATAATATAACCATATAAATAAAATAGATTAAAACTCAATTTTGAATTAAAATACATTGCACTATTTATTAGAAATTGAACTTTATCAGGAAAATTCCAAAAATTTACCCAAAGTAAATTTTTATGTCCCCATTCTAAAGAACTATATTATTTGGCCAAATAGAATGTATTAATGTGACCAAAATTATATTTAATGATGGTTCTCCATTAAAAGGCGGTAAATCATCCTCTTAATGTAAATAATGATTAAAATTAGATTCTTTCACATTTTACGCCCCTAAATTTTATTGGATAAATGTAAATACTTTTAAAAAACATGTTTAATCATATTGTAGTTAGTTTTATTCATTCCCTCCAATACAACATCTAGGAGTCAACTACGATTTAAAATAATAATATTATATTATTAGTCTGCAACATAAGATTTTAAAGAAACCTGTTGTTGCGTATCAGGTACGCTATCAAACATAGCAACCCATTTAAAGTAAAATAAATATTTAATTAAAAAATATTGATAAATATGAAAATGTCATATTCTTTATTTATTAGTGATGTTACAATATTATTTATCAATCATGATTGAAGATGAATCAATTTCCAGAGAAGTAAAAGATGTGTTTTTTTTAAGAAATATGAGTTATTTTTAAAATTTAATTGAATTTAGAAGAATATAAGATTTTAAGCATGTATATAAATGAATGGAAAAAATATTTTGAAATAAATAATATTTTTAGTATATTAAAGAACAAACACATAGAAAATTTTCATGAACAAGGAATAACCCAAAATATTTGCATTTGGGTCGACAATCCTCTTAACATATGATTGAATTCATTATTCTCATTATTTTAATGTGTAATTAAATTTATTTAATTAATTTATAAAAAAATTACATGTTTTTCATAAATTATAATTTTATAATTTTTTTTCATGATCATTATGATGAGTTATAGAGTTCTATTCTATTATTTCGAATGTGTTCATCATCTTGGTTTTCATGATCAATTCTCTTGTCTAGTTTTATGGAAGATCACATAAAATGATAATTATTCTGAAAATTATAATGTTATGTTATAAATGAACTTATAAAATAGTAATTTTTCTTAAATACAATTTTTTATATTGAATGAGGATGATTTATTCGACAGAATGATAATGAAAATAATTTAATTTATCTAGCGGGTTTTATGATCACTGCGAGTATATATCATCATGTTTATATATATATATAGGTTATAAAACATTATATAACATATAATATGAATAATAAAATATTATTTGACCATAATAAATATTTTTTCCAAACTTGAAGGTAGTAGTAAAAAATTAAAACACATCATCCATGGTGGTAGTAAATTGACATGCTAGAGAGGATTTTTCTATTTATAGAGTATTAGTAGAAGAGAAGATGTTTTAAGATTAATTATTCCATTATCATAATATAATTAACTTATATAAATTATACTAGTGTTATAATTACTCATGGATAATTCTTGGTGAGGAGATGATAAGAAAAAAATGAAAATGAACTTCAATTAAATGAAAAAGAATGATGATGTTACCTCGTCAATTTCTCCTCCTTTAGATCATTATTAAGATAAGGGTATTATATTCTTCTAAGACCAAGGGATCATGGAATTTTTGATGGGGATTTGAAAGATTATTGGGTATAACATGGAGAATATTCAAGGAAAGGAAGGTTTTATGAGAAGAGGTGATGAGGGGTGGTATATATATGGGTAGAGCGGTATGTTTTCTAACTGCTTTATTCACTAATTTATTATTTTGGATCAGTACAATAAGTAGTTCATACCTTATTAATAAATAAATTAAACTAATTATGTAGAGTTAGATATTTTAGTAGTACATTATCCTTAAATAAATAATTAATAAATAATTCATGTATTTGTCTTTTATCAAAAAAATCATATTTTCAAAATCACAAAAAATTGCAATATTTTGGAAAACCTCAAAATATTAACCCTAGCCATATTTTAATGTATATAATTACTAAATGATCTATATTATATGAAAATGGATTTCAAAAAATAGTAAATTTTATATTTAATTAAAATATTCATTTACTTGGAAGATATTTTTTTTAAAATTATATCTGATTTCATAAAACATTGAAAAAATAATTTAGATCGAATAAAATTATATTATAATCATAGTAAAAAAACAAAAATATTTTTGAATACATTATATGAAAATAAATTATCATGAATGTCATTATATTAAAATAAAACTTTAATTAAATATTTATAACCTATAAAAATACCCAAACATAATTAATAATTTTTCAAATATTTATTTACATTTAACATGAAATAAATATATAATTTTTTTCTTTCATAAGATTCCAAAAAAAATTTATACTTTTATATATGGGGTTAATAATCTATTGGTTGTATTATTATTCAAAATGTTCATGTTACTATTCGAAGGGTCATGTTACTATGCCATCAAGATAAGTTCCTTAATTTTTATAAATCCCTTTAATTTAATTCATTATTCTTTTATAATGATTGTATTTTGTTCTAAACATGATTTTATGTTTTTTATAATATGTGACAAAATTATATGACGGAAATATCCTTTAATAAAATTTTAGGTTTTTACATGGGTCAATAGAATAATTTAGGTTCTCAGGCATACCCATTATCACAAACAAGGGTTCTCAAATCAGGAATTGTTATCAAAATCTGATGATTCCTTATACAGTATCATATAAGGATATTCAGTATCATCCAACTAAAGGGAATAAATTTAATGAAGTGTGAGTACCACTCATTTATTCAATGGGAAATATTATAAACATATTCCTTATCCAATTCTATAATTTTTTTATCCCTTTGAACTTTTTTAATAAATAAGATTTCGATCATTTTTACGTGTAAAAATCATGAGATATACTTTGTATTTTTCCTTAAAAATAATCCAAATATCCTTATTTTAATAAATTTTATATGTATTTTCAACTTTCATATACCTGATGTTGATTCCACAGTTTGTTGTGATATGATTCATGTGACAATTATATTATCACAATTATTATTTCTTTATTTGTGTAATTTGATATATATTGAATATTATTAAGTTTTTAATTAGATATATATATCGTAAACCAAGAAAGAATGTATTCAATAAATTGAAAATAAATCCAATTGTGTCATGACTAGAAAAAATACTAATATTTTCATCAAATAGTAGGATATAATAATTGTTCCCAAAAATAAATATTATTCTAGACCAAAAAATGATGTGTTAATCTCCAATAGATACAACATTGATGTTTTCGATGTTAGTAACTCTTAGATCCACCTAAAAACATGAAAATATCCTTAATATAAATTGTTTTTAAAATTGGAGAAAGTTGTTATCACCACATGTTTTATCTAATAATTATTTTAATAGATATATTTCACATTATAAAAAATGCACCTAAAACAAACTCTTATATCATTATGGAAATTCATTTCATCTTCCAATGACCCGACATATTACATGTGAAATAGGAAAAACAATGTCACATTTCTCCCTCTATGATCTCCCTTCTATTTGATGGGTTTTCTGAGGAAGTATTAGTCATATTGAAAGGATTTTGTAACTTATATTTCCCACTATTCGTGTTCCTTAAATGAATATTATGGTTTTTATTCATTATTCACTAATGTACATATTTATTTTGGAGAATGAATATATTTTATGAACAAATATTTAATTTTAATTTTATATTTATTAAAAAAGGAATAAAATTTAATAAAGGGAGGTATTATTGGTTTTTTTGTTTGATCCATCAGGTATTTATAACCATATAATGTCAAGATTCTTAATGAATCCAATCATGATGAATTCGTGTGGACCAATTGGAACTCCCCTCGTGGATTATTATGAATAGTGTAGTGACCCATGACTTTTTAATGTTATTTGTTTTCTTAAAAAAATTATGTCATATTATATAATATTATACAATTAAAAAATATATAGGATCGAAAATAATCCAACATTCATAATTATTATAAAATTAATCACATATTAATCCACTAGAAAATCAATACATTACCAATGAATAAAATATAACAGAAAAGATAAAATGAGATTATATGGATGACCTAAATCTTCCATGATAATCATTACAAGGAAAAATACTATAAAAATGAGAAAAATAATCGTATATTAATAAATATATTTGAAATTGAAAATATTTACTCAGAGGAATTGTATTGAAAATTGAGATAAATAATTATGTGCTATTTATATGTTTAAATGTGACCATTAGAAAATACATATGATTAATGTTGAATATTTCCATTGTACTATTTGAAAATTGGTAACTGTAACCATTTTTAAAAATTTCATTGTTATAATTATTGTTTATTATTATTAGTGCCAAAAAAGAATTGATGTAAATAGTAGGAACTAAAAAACCCATTTAGTTATTACAAATAAATTCATCATTTATAACATAAGAATACACTTAATAAAAAATTGAATATTTATATTTATACTGAATTTGGGAATTATATACATTCCATTAGATCATGAACATTATATACAAAAAACTTTTTTTAACATTCCTTAACATGCTCTATGAAATCATCAGTCCTCGAAATAAAACTGGGATAACATGAGGATGTATTTTACATAGGGGTGAGATATTAGTCCTTTAAAGGTTATAAAAAACTTATATAATGAAATTATTACATGTTTTACAATAAAAATTTAAATGATATTGAAAATCGGTGAGAATCATTAACAAAACAAATGATTCTTGATATATCATGGTAATATAATGAAATAATGGTAAATGTTGCTACAACATGGGAAATTGTATCATAAACATAAGTCATGGTTAACCACTGTGTCCTCATAATTTAATTTTTTTAGGATAACTTCAATCACACCATAAAGAGAATATCAAGTGATTAAATCATTTCCAAGAGAATTAGAAGGTAATTGCAGTGCACCAATTAGAATCACATCATGTACATGCTAATATGGTTTACATAGATCATATTCCATTAAAACATATTTCATAATATTTAATAAAATTATTAATGAGAGTGGAAAATATACATGGAATTAGGAAACTAAATATGTATATGAATGTCATGGTGAAGACCAATGAGTGGAAATATAGAAGGTATTTACAACATAAATATTTATTTGTGAAATATCACACTCAAATTTTGACAGTATAATGATAGAACCTAAAGGATCATAAAATGGATTAATTATAAATAAAGGGGACTTAAATCATTTTAAATAAAATTTATAGTAATTGGTATGTGTAAATCCATATCCCAACATTTGGAATTGGAAAGAACACATATAAAATTTTGACAATTAATAAATACATAAGAGAATGAAAGGATCCCATTCATCGAGAGGGTGATTCCCATTGCTTGGGAGGATCTTATGGAAAGAAATGGGAAAATTTTAGGTACTCTATATAGAGGAGACATACTAAGGATGTGATACAATTTATTTAATTAAAAATGAATTTTATATTTCAAGGTTTTATATAGGAAATGTAGAGGGATTTTTTTATTATTTATAAAACATAGGATTTAGACTTTATATAAAAAAGTACCCATATACAAAAAAATCTCATTCTTTCAGGGATTCATCAAAATATAATTTTTATTATTTCATTATAATTAGAATGTTTGAAATATTTTAAAAAAAATTCATTAATGATGTGTAAGTGAGTCCATTTTGTTAAGAAATTATTTTAAAACCATTACAAATAATACAGGTTTTGGAGGATTTATGTAGAATTATAAAATTAATAAAATAACATAAAAAATAATTTAAGTGGAAAAAATATATTTTATTTTTTATACCAATTGTAGAATATTTTATATTACATTTTTTTCCATTATGATTCCATTATAGATATTGGGTATTTAAAACATATTTAATTTTAAACTGAAAATTTTATTTTATATGAAAATTTTAAAAAATTTACCAATGGATATTTTCGATGTTCTTATTAAAAAATTACTTATTATTTTATCCTTATAATTTTATAAATACTTGAATGATAATTTTTAAAGTAAGAATGAACATTTATCTGGGAATATAGTGATATTTTTGACATTACCAGAATTCAAGTCATTATAAAAATTACATTTTACATCATAAAAATTATATCATTATTTATATTAAAAAAACCATATTCAATAATAATAATTTTTTAAAATATGATATTTTTCCAAAATCCATTAATTCATCAAATAAAATATCTTAGATGATTATTCATATTACGAAAATATAATTTCTATTTTATCGAATTAAAAACAAAATAATAAAAAATAAGAAGAATAAAATATATTCATTATTTTATACCATATTTAAATTCATATTATTAGCGTCTGTATAAGTATCATTTTACAACACCAAAAAATTCACTCTTGGTAACGTGTACAAAAGTGTTATTTTTGTGGTGTTGTTTAGTGTACATGGTTTGGGGTCTGATCTTGAGGAGCTTAAAATTATCTTATAAACATTCTATATCATGCTTCTGTTATTGGATATTTGATTGGGATTGGTCCACGGAAAATCCTGGTGATTATATCTCCCATGGATGATATGATAAATGGTATTTATAAAGTATCATCTATCAGGTTGATTACATTACATATTTTTTCTCCATTAATTAGATTTATCATAACATATATCAATACTAATCATATGATAATTATTCAATTGACATATTAGAAAGGGATATGATTATTAATAGTTAAGTATATTTTTTATATATAATATAATTAATGAATTGAATATGTTCATTATAACTATTTTAGGGTATTGAATTCAACCCTAAAGGGAAATTTATTTGTAAACATTTTTGTCTTTACAATCTTCAGTCCTTCATAAATTTTAACCATTAAATTGTAATTAAACAGAATTATATAGATGAGTATATATTTTTTCATTTCCCCTTAAATTCCCATGAATCTTCTTCAAAATTTTGGTTTCTACATAGCAAATTTACCATGTCCACTTTCTTATTTGGTAAAATATTATCTGTATGATTTATGATCCACACTATATGCCCTAGATATGATTGATCATACATTTGTGATGACATAGCTGGATTTATTACATGTAATAGGATTGGTATTTTCTTCATCATGAGTGATTCATATAACACTTTGTGAAATCAAGGTAACATAGGTGGGATTGCAATTCAATAGGCATATAATCTATCATGATCAAGGATCCCAAATTCACTAATGTATCATGAAATAATAGCTCCATTCCTCCCAAATCTCATGAAATTATTCTAGGGGGATATGTACATGAATACCTTATATCTAATCTCAATGTCTTGGAAATTTCAATTAATTTCATCATAATATTATGTTGAGTCTGGGTAGTCCATATGTTCTACAAAATGATTTTGACATTTTTCACTATTTCCTAAAAAATTTCAAGATGCTATAGTTTTCATTCACTAGTTTCATCCAATCATTTCACTATTCTACACCTTTTCCCAAAAATACTTCATATGGATCCATTTAAATAATTTAATTTAAATAACTAATTTAAAAGAACTCGCTTAGAGGAATATGTTAATAACATCTTCCTTTAATGTCCACTAATAATTCACCCAACATTCCATTGAGTTGTTTCATAGTTGACACATCTTGTCCATCATTTTTAGGGTTATATTACATGATTAAGTCCATGTAAATAATTAGGGCATGTTGTGTACTCTTCAAGAACATGAAGGTAAATAAGGGATCTCAATCACAAAAAATTGATAATTTTTTTAATATTGCATCATCACATCTATAATGTGTATCAAAAATAGGTTATTGAGTTATAATTCATCTCAAATTAAAATTATGTTATTAGAATTTATAATATGAACCAATAATACACTTATATCAATATTTCATAGGGACTTCTTCTATAGACCAGTGATATTGTTGGTGGTTATATTTTCCCATTTCTCTATATTTATGTTTATCATTTTCATTATACCCTTATATTATTAATTACCATTAAATACTAGATGATATACAAGACACATTTATGTATATTCAAATATCTCATTCTTCATATTGTACCACCAATAGTCATTTCATCGATTTTGATACCACTTTTTTCACCATATATTGATAGTGAATGTAGAGTTATATTCATCATCCAATAGTCCTAACACTAAATAATGATTTTATGGTATACATAGCCATTATCAAAATATTACAACTCTTTATTCAATTTGTTTTACTACCAAGGATTTCCCTTTCCTGATATCTCACTACTTATTCTGAATTTCAACATTTTCTCATTATGGATCCTTTATCATCTAAAAAGGGATGGTTCCGAAATAATTTTTTAATGTATTGATGATGTACATTCCATTATTCTTCCCATGTATATCCATTACAGTTATTAGAAGATTATATAAATCAAACTTCACAGCATTGATAAAATTGTTGTATCCAATGTAAATATAAAAACTAAATCAAAATTTTTATTCCCTTCATTATTGGGGATTCACTAGTCATAGTATTAAATCAATTTTAACCATAATAACATGTATACATTTAGATCAATGAGTGTGAATATATACATGAGTATCCTATGATCGGTATATATTTAACAGCTCTCACCAATGAGATAATGTCACTATATTTTTAATGTGAATATTACTGTGATCAACTCCAAATCATTTGTTGAGTATTTATGTTCATGAACTATCAATTTCCTAGAGTCATATGCTATTACTTTTTTAATCTATATTAATTAACATCCCAATCCCTTCTTTAAAGAATAACTATAAAATATGAAAATTTCCCTAATTGTGTGTATTGTATGTAAATGTGTAGAGATTACATCTTTTTGACCTAAATAAATGTATCTTCACATACATTTTTCTAGAAAACATGACTCCATTCTAACTTATCTTAATTATATGGTTTGATAATCATTACAATTTTTTGAGAAATTGATGATTGTATACAGATAATCCATGGAATCAACAGGTTTATGTCACAATGGTTTGTCTTTTCTATCAAGCAATTGATTTTTTTTTGGGTCCAATGATATCCAATTTAATAAAATAATAATCCAAATTAATTAATTACTCATAATAAAAAATCACAATTTTTCTACATTTCTTAATGTATTTCCTTTGATAAGGTGTTTATCTCAATGATCAAATGATCCCTTTACATCACCGTCTTGTTGGAGTATATAAGAAAGTATTCTATTAATACTACCACACAATTATCATGTTAATTTTTAAATATACTATATATCCTATCCATTACTATTTCATGATAATTACTTTGTTATAATGACATTATTAAGGACTCATAGTGCTCGTGCTATGCCCAAAATGTAGTCTTTGAGATATCCTCATTCTACATCTTTACAAGATATTACCCCAAAAAATGATCCACCTTACATAATTATTAAACTCCACCATGATAATAAAAAAATACATCAATCCATGGAAAATTAATCTTGTTCTTTAACATGATGTTGATTAGTCCATGATGATAAATTTAATGACAAAATGACTAATCATTATTCATTGTGAGGAGGACTGGTACACCACATTATTATGAAAATTTTCGTTTGAACACATTAACCATATTCTCCTATATTTGTTTACTTAGATCCATGATTTTTATAATGTCTATTGTAAATGGAGACTTTTGTATTTAAAAATATCAAGGTATAATCTAAATTAGATGTAATACCGCTTCACTAGGTAAAGCACTAGAAAATTGTTTAGGAATCACCGCATTGTATTACCTCAGAATAAGAGTTTCTACAAGGATTAAATTTTTTATACACTCAATAACATTAGATAGATAATCATTCTCATATGGAAATAATATCCATTTTTTAAATTATTTTCATAATTAATATTCATCATAAATATTGAAATTGTATTGAATTGGAGTATAGTTCATGAGACGGATATTGATTTCCTTATAAAGAAAATTTATGTTCAATATATTGATTGAATGAAATTACATAACAAAAACTTCATTAAATTCCACTAAATGGTTTATCAAATTGTTCATTGGGATTTTTAGTGAAAATAGTTTGAATGGGTAGCAGTTATAAACATAGGATCCCATAATTCAATTATTTTTCATTTAAAAAAAACTCTACATCCATGATTTGTGTAGTTTTAGAATAGTTCTTATAAACATTATAGATATTATGTAACTTCTAGAATGTGAATAAAAAATCAAATTCACTGTTATTGAGTGAAAAACTAGCACCCCGACCCCTACTTTACTATCAGGATCCTTCATAGTGGTTATGATGGTATATTCTCACAAATGATACAATTGAGGTTTTGGAAATTGATTTTCACTAAAGAAAATTGTCTTAAGGTAGTATTTTACATCGTTTTCTAATTCCTTAGAGTTGATACATTGTACATTATGTTGATAGTACATTGGAGAATTCATCTCTTCCATCTTATTCTTGTGTATATTCCATTAGTAATCACTACCTAGATACCCTTAAATTCTGATGAAAAATCATTTATTATTACCCTTCCTAAAATATATGTAGTCATTTTTTTGACACATTTATCTATTGTAATGTATAAATTTACATCCATATTTATATTCCTATATTGCACTGCTAAAAATTTACTCGACTTTCAGTTTTTTTTGTCATTATAAGACCCCTGTGATTTTCATGTCTTCGTTAAGATATTGAGGGAACATCAAATATTTTTTTCAATTCAATCAAATTCTCAATTCTATTTGTATTTTTTGTATAAATATTTTTCCCACCAAATAAGAAAAAAAATTGAATTCATGAGTAATGAAAAATAAATATTTTTAACACTCATGTCATATGTTGTTTTCCTTGTAAGATGTGATGGATCAATTATATTGTTTTTCAAGGGAATACAACTAAATTTTTATTTTATGTTAGATTGTGTGAAAAAAATATTTTTTGAATACAATTTCCTAGATCTCCATCCACCCCATCACATAAATCTCTTATTTAGTCTTCATATTCAATATCACTTCCCACCACTGGTCAGTTTCTCCCATAATATTATAAATAAACAATATCACCTTCTCTTTATCCTATCATTGAAGGATAAATAATATCATCCAAGGGTATTAGATCCTTTAATACATGAAAAAGTGGGTTTATGATCCATTTTATATAAATGTAATTTGTCACATAAAGCTATTAATTGTTAATTATTGATTCTTATGGGTATTTGTATGTTTCTCTGAATTAAGGTTTTATAATCAAAACCCAACTCAAATGATAGAGTATCATTACAATGTTCGAAATTCCTATTCACATTGGGATGGTAACTTTTTTGGGGAAGTCATAAAATTTCACATTATATTTTTTGTTTACTCAATTATGCATAATTATTTCCCTTGGGAAGAATGAAGGGAAAATCATGGATGAGTACTTTTAATCAATTTAAAAGATAATCCGGAATCTGATATCATTGAAGTAATAATTTTTAAATGAAATTTATTTCCTTAATTTATGAATTTAATTAATTCAATATATGTTATCCATGATCTATTTCTTTACTTAGACGCTAATATGAATTCTTTTTCGGTATTAAAATTTTCATAATGAGTTTCTGAATTTAAAAATTCATATGACCAAGGAGTGTCAAATGAGGTGTGTAGCATGGACGTTTGTTGTGAACCATTTCTTAATCAATTCTAGAGAATTAAATTGTTTTTGTATGTTACCACTCAATATTTATTATAAAGAGAGACATAGTCCTTTTTATCAAGATATTGAATAATTTCATTGGAAACCTCTTATTATATACGTTAAAAAAATCAAGTTATGTCATATTGTGTTTATTTTTATTTTTATGTGTTTTAGTAGAGTTTTTTAATACTAATTCCAAAATAAATAAAAATCACTTAGAGTCTATGTATGAAAATACTTGTATTTATTATAAGTTAATTCATGATTTATTTTGTAAAAATACACATATTAAAAATTGTATGACTGGGAAGTCTAATTTAATTGGGTATTACATATATAATGTAATATCTAGAACATGTGATAAAACAGTAATATTAGAAATGTCAAAAATACAATCCTTGAAATCATTGGTCCTCTAACACTGCATTGTATAACCTGAGGACGTATATAAGAAATATGTGACCTAAAAATTCCTATAATGGGATAATTAAGTAATATGGGAATAATTTATTACATGTAACATAATATGTAATTCAATGATATATAAATGGGGTTATAATCATAATAAATAACAATGAGACATGATGTAACATGGTAACATAATGGAAGCACAAGAAATTTGGAAACAACATTATAGAGGAAATCATAATCATCACACAATGTTAAAAAAACAAAAATAATAAAATAATTTTCTTTTTATAGCGTCCCACAAACCATACATAGCTACTCATGATACTTAAACATTACCAATGTCAATGTAGAGCTATTTTATTTCACCTATCATGATCATTTATCATTCATTAATTGGTATTCCATATAGATCATATAACCTAAGAACATATTTCATTACATTTAATTACATGATCAATGCTGTTGAATAAAAAATTTATGCACCTCATAAACTAATTACATCTATGTCTAGGTGAATACCCTTGACTGTAAATAGTGCCGGTATTCACAACAAAATTGTTTGTAATGGAAAAAATCTAATTGAAATTTCGACATCATAAAGAAAGAAAACAATTGTTCATAAAATGTTTTAATGAGAGTTAAAGGTTAATAAAATATTGTTGACATAACATTGAATGTAAGGGGGTGTGGGAAAACATATCAAAATATTTAGAATTGGTAATATTTGGAACAATATGAATAAGATTATTGAATAAAGAATATAAGTAAAATATCCCTTACATTGAGTGGGTGATTAAAATAGATTTGGAATGACTCTGAATAGCTGTCTTGGACAAAAGGAGGAATACAATGTTGGGGGGGATGATTAATAATATGATAAACAGATTTTTATTGAATATGAATGAGACTCGGGATGGTTTTATATAGGAAATTAAAGGGGAGTTAATTATTATTTCACAAACATATGTTTTGGAATCTTTATAATCATGTAATCAAACCAAGAAGATATTTGTGAGTTTCCTAATGGTTTTTACAAAAAATGAGTGTTTTTATGTATTTTATATGTTAATGGGATAAACACAATAAATTAATACACATCTTTATGTGTAAGTGATTTATGATCTTCCTTAAATGATTTTAAAACAATATTATGGATATATAATAGGTTATAGAGGATCTACAAAGGATTTATAAGAGTAGTAAAATAACAAGAATACCTCAATAATTTAATGTTAATTCCTAAAATTTGACATGGATTACTTTTATACAAATAATTACATCACCTTTGGTCATTATGATTTTATAATACAAAGGATATATTTATACTATATTAGATTTTTATTAAAGAATACATTTGTCTCATATAATAATGAAATATTAAAAATGGAAAAATTTAATTATTATCATTAATAAAATAATATATATTTTATTATCTTATCATTTTAAATATGTTTACCTTAATGTTCAAAATATTTTGCATCATTTGTTGTGTAAATATGGGTTTTATTTTAACAAATATTTTCAATTCCTTATAAAAAATAAAAATGAAATCAAAAATATAATATTGTCATTTATATTCGATAATATATAATTAATAATAATAATTGTTAAATTATTATTTTTATATATTCCATTAATTTATAAAATTAAATATATTAATTAAAATTTCCTTTTACCAAAAAATAAAATTTTGTTTTATTTTATAAAAAATTAGATATAATTATAAGAATATATTATATTCATTATTCTGTAAAATATAAATATTCATATTATTATTGTTTGGATACATATCCCTATATTACACCAATTAACACCCAAATGTTATTGTGTGCGATGATTTTATTTTCTTGGGGTCGTTAGGTGTACATGGTTGTGGTCATGATAACTATGATATTAATCGTCTCCTGTAAATTATTTTGATAACACTATTAGTTTTTGAATCTATAAATTATATTGGGAAAGGGAGATATATAATGATTCTATCTCTTATTAATGATTTGATAAAGGGGTTTATAGATTATGGTTTATCTTTTTGAGGCTATTTCACATTTTGTATTGTCAATTGGTATTATCAAACCCCAATATTAATATTCATCATCTGTTCACTATTCAACAACTATATAATCAACAATTATGATGCTTAATAGTAATTTAAAATCAATATTGTATAATAAAACAAAACATCTTAGTTTTTTATAAACATAATAGAGATGTTAATTGAATAGAAAATGAAATTTAATTTATTAATATTTTAGTTGATACAAAAATTATGGAACCAACATATAGTGTCATGTTGTTTAAATACAAATTCTTTTAAAATAATTACATGTTACTATCAATTGGGTTCGCCCAGGACTAATCCCAAGACAAGATTCAAAATGTAATGCTTGAACACAATAAAATTTTAGAGAAGATCATGTTATTATAGATTAACACTTGGTCAATTTTTACTATAAAACATCATAAAACTACCACCATAAAATAACATAAACATAGGGAATACATAGGTGTAATAATGGGTTACATTACCCAAACATAGTAACATAAAGTGTTTATTCCATTGTATAAAGAAAATATTTATTCCATCAATACTATTTAGTGATTAATTTTGTTTAAAAAATTCATTATTATGTAAGAAAAATATGAAAATTTGAGTGTTGGACATAAACTCAAAATAAATTTTTTAATAAAACAAATAGATTTATATTAACTCATGAATTCTGAATAATATATTTTTAATATTATTTTAAAATAATCTATTTAAAATATTTTTTCCTTGAAGAAAAAAATTATTGGATTTCTGCATGTTTTATGAATTCATATTTATTAAATAATGATGTAATAATTAAATAAAAACAGTAAATTACCTAAAATATTTATATTTTATTAATATTATTAATTTTAATATGTTTTAATCTAATGTCCCAAAACTAGTTATCCATTGTTGGTGCATTATTACATAACATTGTCATGATCACTATAGATCAAGTCTCGAAAGAACGATTAGTTTAGTAGTATTAGATGTACAAGATACATATATATGTTTTACATTACATCATGAGATAAAAACAACAACAAAATTTTGTCCCCATTTATCGCACTTATATCACATATCATATCCCCATAGGTAAACAATAAAATTCTTCTTCACATCCTGGAAAAAATAATATATATAAAGGGGTGATATCAGATTCTCCATAAGGATAACAATATAGGTGAAACATTCATAAATAAGCATTAACATTTAAGGCAATGTATTAGACAAAAACACAATCCTTTTAAACTAAAATTTCAGAATAATATAGAAAATATAAATCTAATAATTCCATTTTCTTATTCACATGGATATTCTAATAGTTGAAAAATCACATGAAAAATCAATAATCAATTTTGTAATGATGGAATGCATAAATCTTAACATCATAACTACATAGTCAATGCCTTATACCAATCCAAAAAAATATGATTTTGTCAAGGCCTTATGCCAAGACACTAGTTTGTCAAATGAGACCTACCGATGAATCGAGTAGCTATAGTAGGATCCATCCATCTCCTACATAGTCCAATGCATACATTATATCAAATGGTTGAAACATAACATAAACATTCATTATATAACTATCATATGAAATGTTAATACTTTAACCATAAACCAAGAATGGTATAAAAATAAAAAATCCACGTTCAAAATTATCACAAAACATTCAATGCAATATAGATGATTACATCATAATAAATCAACTTCAAACAAGTGTATTATCCATCAATGTATGTTGACATAGATGAAATCAAAACTATTTGGGAGATATATAAATTTTTATTTTGAACTCATTTAAATGTCACATAATAGTAAAAGACATTATTTATTTTGAATATATTCTTATAATCTTGTATGGTAAGCTTCTGAGGTGTTATAACGGTGGAAAATAGCCGCTCCCATCATATAATTTAAGAAACATTCATTGCATAATTTTTTCGAAGAGTTCGTAATAGACCTTGTTTGGAAAATGATGGGATACTTCCTTTATAAACATCCTAAACACTAAAACAAGGGTATAAATTACATTATCCCATAGTCTAGGAAATATTAAAAATATTTTGAAATACATTTTTAAGAAACATGATTGAGGATGATAAAGGTATCCCATTATATACTCAAGTTTAAACAACCTCGGATAATGAAGAGATTGTAGAATTAAACCTTCCCACGTACTTTTCCTTGGTAGAGGGTATGTTAACCAACTATGTAACAGTTAAATAATTGATATTAAATTATAAAATAACCATATACATTAATATTATATCATATATTATCTTCTAATATCTACTAATTTACAGTATTGCAGTAGTATTTTAATTTTGGGTGTCATCTGATTCATTTTACCTTATATATTTTGTTATAAAAGTCGTGACTTTTATAGGTAAGATGAATTTTGTTAGGTGGTTCAATATGTTAATGGGGGCTCACACATAGGTCTCTCACACCTGGCATGAGGGTAATATGGTGGCTGACTTTTTTGCGTCAATGGAAACTCGAGATCGAAATAGGTTTTCTTTCTCTGACATGGACTCCTTTCCTAGTGAGGGGTTGAGATTTGTTGTCAATGATGTGTTGGTCTTGCAGTAAATTAGACCACCATAATTTGGTTTGTTATTTGTTTTTTTTGTTTTCATATCAATAAAAATTTTAATTTTAGTCAGTCTTGAATGGATTTGATGGGGAATGAATCTCATCGCGTTTTTTGAGATTGTAAATTGTATGTACGCATGAGTGACAATACAATTCTATTGATGAAGAAATCATATTTAATTGGATATTATATCATATATACAGAATCATTAAAATGATATATTTATTATTTACATCTGGTATACATATTATTATTCACTTCAAAATAATGATGTGTTTGAATAACGAACTACACCATGACATGGAGATGGTAAGCCGTACACACGCAAGTATGGTGTCTTTTCAATAATAGGGTGGATAGAAAAATGAATATGGTTGTACCATATTTATAAAAAAAATAACAGTATGTATGATGTAGTGGAGTTATTATTTTGGTATGGAAAAATCAATGAATGAAGAAGAAGAAGAAGAAAATAACTTTGAAAGAGGTGGTAAAATTATTAACTCTTCTTCAGGTGTTTCCTTTTGAGTTGACCAAATGGATCCTCGGGATAGATTTATAATCAAAGTAATTCCACTTGGATTATGTTATGGTAGTTAATATGATATTTGAGCAGGGTTTGGCTGATCCAATTGGTATTGGATGTGATAAATTAATAGAAGAGGTTGTTCCCTTTATAAGAGAGGTGAGGTTCACTTTAAGAAAATATTGAAATATTATTTTATTATAAAATAGTTTTTTATTTCTAATATATTAAAAATGATTTATTTATAGTATATAGTAAGGATGGGTCAAAAATATATCAACTAATAGGTTTTAGACAGGTTTAGGTCACCATATTAACCATATCTTTTAGATTAAACTCTTAGTGAAATAGTATTACATTTACCATTTGTCCTTGTATTTTTATATTATATGGGTAATAAACATAATATAAAATGAAAATTTAGATTCAAGAGGAAAATTATCGATATATATTACCATATCTATGTCTTTTGGTTAAACCTTAGATTTTTAAGAAAATTATATCAATTAATAATGTATTATTTGTTTTAAAAACCCATTTATGTGAATTTTGACACAATTTTGTATTTCAATTTTGTGAAAGTCATAAAAACATTATCACATTGAATGAAATTAATTTAATCAACCCTAACATGTCATTTTAACCTAGATAATTAGTGTAATTCATCAGAAGATTCAATTTTCATTTATTTTGATATTTATAATATCAATTATTTTAATCATTCAATAGTAAGGTAATTATTGCATCATCATTGAATAATAAATAAATTTATTTATTTACTGTCTATAAATTATAAATAAAATACCATTATTTAGGAAATATTTTTATGTTTATAATTAATGTTTATTGTCGATTTTTTTTATTTACATCCCTCTATTAAAAATGGTTTAATTATTAAACATAGAATTTAACACATTTAACTTTTCATGAATTAAAATAATAATAAATATCCAAATCTTATCCAACTAGACCAGAAAGATCATATTATATTCCTAAAGATTATTTTGGTTGAAAAACACTTATCTAATAGAATTAGTACTTGTGTTAGGATAATTGTAATAGCATTTTAACCTTTAATTACCCTATTAAATTTTAACCATGGTAATTAAAAGTCATAGTTACTATTCATAAAAAATTGTATTCATATTATTAAACCACATTTTACATACTAATGTCAACTATGTATCTCAGATTTTTGAAATTCAATTAATGGACATGGTAAAATTATGTTTTATGCAAATTTGTAAATTCACCTAGAAGGTGGGTAAAAGAAAATAAAATGTTCAATAAATATTAAATATCTAATATTATTATAAAATGACTCATTTGAATTACATTGAAAATATATATGTATTATGTATATAATTTTTGCTAATATATATTTAATTAAAACAAGTAATTATTTATATGAATATTTGGTTTTAAACAATATCTCATTGTTTTTCACCTTTCATCGAAAATTAAATGTCTTTCGAAAAATACCAAAAAATTCCTCCTAAGATGATATTGATATTCCAAATCCAAAAATGAAGCCCATTTTGAAAAATAAAATTTTTAATGGTTCAAAATGTGCGTATCACCTTTCATTACGACTAGTTAGATTGATCATGGTGTGCTTGAACTCGTTGTTGTGTACAACGCAAGCTATTGTATTATTTAAAGGGAACTGTACTATAGATGCTTGGGGAGTTACATTCTCCCCTCCTTCATATAATTTCATCATAGAAATTTCTAGAATACTACTGCATAAATAAATTCTTGTGGTTCTTGATCATTTGTTCCTTGGGTTCCCACATTTCCTCTTCTATCTTACAATTTCTCCGTAGAACATTTACTAGACGATTCGTCCAGTTTGTCAACAATTGTTCTCGTGTATCATGAATCTCGACAAAATCATCAAAAAAATCCAGATCAGGTTCTTGTTAACTTTCCACATTACTGAGTACATGTGTTGAGTTAGACATTTGTTTTTACAACATTGATACGTGGAACACATCATGGTCTTTGGAGAGACTTCACATCATTCCCAAATGATAAGCTACAACTCCAATTCGTTTTAGAATTTCAAAAAGGTCTGGTGTACCTAGGACTTAATTTACCCATCTTGCTGAATCATATAACACCCTTCCATGGGGATATGTTGAAGAAAACATGATCACCTACTTGAAATTCAAAATCCTTCCTTGGGATATCATCATAGTTTTTTTTCTTACATTGAGATGGTTTGATGTAGGTTTGGATAACCTTTACCATTCCATTTCTTCCTCAACAAGTTCTGGGCCTAAGAGTTTTCTTTCACCAACATCATCCCAATAAATTGGTGTGTGACATCTCGATCAAAATAACACATTATATTGCTCCATCTGAATACTTGAATATAATATATTGTTATAGGAAAATTCTACTAGAGGTAAATATTGATCCCACATAACTTTAATGTAATGACCCCTAAATTCTGTGGAAATTTTTTTTCTTAAACAATTAGGACTTTTATGAGTCCGTGAAAGCTAACGGCGCAAGATTTCGAGGCCAAGTTTTACCGAAATCAATTACTGATGATTTGTTTGGGTAGGTTCAGTAAATGTACGGACATGTTTTTATAACTTCTGAACCGGTGCTCAAAATTGAAATCTGAGGGCACCGTTGAACTCACAGTGCTGGTATTCTCTTAAGAATATTTTCATCACGATAACAGTTGGTTGAGAATTGATGTTAGTTTTTCTCTTTAAAAAAATAATAAAATAACTTGTGCAAAAGTTTATTTTATTTTGAGCCACTGTTTGGTGTGAGGTGGTTAAATCCTTCTCATAGAGGTTGGAGGTGGGGCCCCCATACCATAACCTCCCATGAGAGGTTTTGGTGGTTGGGACCACCCGATCATAACCTCCCACGAGAGGTTACGACATGGGGACCACCTGAGATCGCTTAACCTCTTTTTTGAATAATAGGGGTGGGGACAACCCGACCTCTATTTATAGAGGAGAATAAAACATCCTCAACCCCCCCATTAATTGGGGAGAAACTCCTTGAACTCCCCTAATTAATCCATGTCAACTATCATGCATTAATTAGGTGGATCCACTTAATTTTAATTCTAAAAATTGTTTTCTTATGCCAACATAATATTAGAAAAACTAATCTAATATTATTTTACTTTGAATTTTGGTGGAATAGGAAAAAGGAGGAACATGGGAGAAATATTGGAAGAAGGCTCCCAACGAAGATCCCTTCCAACAAAGAACGTGATGAACGCCGATGGTGATTTCTTCTTCGATGTCCTTCCTCGAATCCTACCAATATGGACCATCTTCCGCGAGCCAGCATAGCTCGGATTTGGAAATGTGTAGTGGACACGACGATCGACGAATCTCTTCGTCTACTTCCCACAAATCCGTCATCTTCTAATGACCAATAATCAAAAGAAAGGGGGTTCATTTCTTGATGATGTTATACCCTTTTTCTTATCTTCTTCATTGGATAAAAATGTAGTGTTACATATGTGTTGTTGATCATCTTCTTTTCTTGATGAGACAATTGATACCTCCCTAAATGCGGAGGGTGTGGGAAAACCTAACATGGCCTGACACTCTCTTTCGATTTGTTTCATGGTGTTCTCCGGCATAGAGATGCGGCAATGAGGCGATGAAGGCAGCAACGACAAAGGTCGTGATCACCACAGCCTCTAAGAATCACGCTGCCCCTGCAGCCCTTCGATGCTCCCGGCCAAACACCGCCAGACAATGTCGGCCCGAGCCGTGCCGCACGGGCCGGCCCGGCTGCCGCCCGGCTACTGCCCAGCCTACCTGCGGCCTGCCTGCACACTGCCTGCACCCTGCCATCCTTCCCCGCGCCCCGCCCTCCCAACCCGTCCTTCCAAGAACCCTCATGGCTGCTTGTCGACCGGCCCACGCCCTGCTCGGTGCCCCGCCGACCTACCCCGCACTTCGTGAGGCCTCATCAGCGCCCTCCCAACTACCTTCCGGTCAGCCCGCGCCCTTCCTGACTGCCCCATGCGTCGCGCGGTCTGCACTGTGCATTTTGAGGCCTTTCTGGTGCCTCGATGGCCTGCCCACACCCCACACATCCTCCTGGCTCCCTTCTCGACGCTCCTTCGGCTGGCCCTCGACACCCGCGGCCTCCCGGCGCCCTTCGTGGCACTCCGCCAGCATGACGACGCCCCGCACGGCCTCCCTGAATCCTCCTAGTGCCCGACCCAACATTCTGGTCCAAGCATCCCAAACCGAACCCCTTGAGGCGCTGGCTGAAATGGCCCCGACAACCGGACCGAGCCGCTTACGTGGAGACCTCTGGGACGAACCGCCCCCGTAGTCCGATGAGTCGGGTCCAGTGGACTGGGCCAATCCTAGTAGGTTGACCTGCCCAGTGGGCCGGGCCAAAACCAACAGGCTATAACAGGTCAACCCAGATAGGGTCGGCGCTGACCGGGTTGGGCCGGGTTGGCCCGGCCAGGTCGGATCAGACCCGGGCCCACTACAAACCCTTTACATTATTTTTCCCATATATTTGGCACTTGACATCCATTTGAAGAACTGTCATTAGTGCTGGTAATCATTGATCATGATGGTACCTTTGAGAAAACCTCATTTGAGTTTTGGGTAAAGCTGAGATACAGTCAGGTAGGATCGCACAAAAATCCAACCGGGCCCGTGAGACTAAAAAGCAAATAACTCACAAACCGGGCGTCTGATTGACGCGACGCCTGTTGTGTTGAGACCACTATGACAAGGTGGACCTTTGAGACACTTCTTCGTAGGAATTTGTTGTAGTTGTATTATCGAATCATGATTGAGGAGCAGACCCTACTAAAATCAAGCACACTTGTAAGAACCTTGTGGCTTGTTGCGCTCTGAAGACTATTACAAGATCCTTTGTGGGTCTAAAATATTCTACTACTATTCCTGGATCATGTGCACGTCTGATTGTTTTGACAAATTTTCCTGGATCCTGTGTGTGTCCTATAGTTTTTACTTCTGTTCCAAGATCCAGTGTGGGTTTGATAGAAAAGCTAGTCCTAGATCATGTGTGGGTCTGACAGCTCCAACTATTGTTCCTGGATCCTGTGTGGGACTGACAACATAGATGATTTAGTGGTTATATCCGATCATCTCTCTTTAACTATGTTGTATACATGTCCGAGATAAGTCAGTAACTCTTATGAATCCTCCTTATTGAGATAGATTATTTGATAAGATAGGTATATGTTTGCACATATACCTAATTGGGGTTATCTGTTGATTTCATAAATTGTGGATTATCCATGTAGGATTTTGTGAGACTTTGAGGGTATTAGGGTACCTACTGAATATAGTTATACTCACCCCTACACGGGTTTTTCCCGAACCTCATTGTGTTGGTTGCAGATGTCAGACAGTGTTGACCGAGGCTGATTGGATGGGACTGGATGTTACCTAGAAGTGGACCACACATCGTGATTGTATTCGGAGGAGACGGACGGATGCAGAGTGTTGTGGAGGCCTTATGAACCTACGCTTCAGGTAGGACTTCACGGTGGATGATCCAACAATTGTTTACCTTTCTTCAGTTGTACTTGTTGTTCAGTTTTTCCATGTAATTTACAGTTGGGCTTGTATTTCTATCCCCTTTACTTTACAATACTAGTTTTTTATATAGTTTTACATAGTGTTTTGCTTCCATATTTCTCTATTGTGTGTGTTTCTAGGAAATTCCTTCCCAGTTTTACAGATTTACGCCTTTGGTGCTCGGTGCCATCCCCTGGCCATTGGAAGGTGGGCTTGGTGTAGTCACGGCATGGGCCCCTGGGGACGGGTCACGATAAATGGGAATTATAGGAGGCAGTTCTACTGCAAATCGTCAGATTCTATTCTTTCTTTTCTGTGAAGAAATAGTGTAAGGGATACCGGGTGTGGTTTTCAGTTCATGGAGTCCAGTGTTGGTGCAGTAGCCGACGTATCCATAAACGATGACCCTGACATCTTATTTCCGACTTAGTGCATGAAAACACTGATTGTTTGTGTGTTTTCAAGAGTTTTCTTGTGATATCATGTGTTAGATCACCAAGTTAAACTTATTACCTGTGGTAAACCTGTTCCTTTTAGGATTCCTCCAGACAGATAGCCATCTAGGGTTATGAATGTTATACAAGATGGCAGCCCATTGAGCGATAAGGCCATGGTGCAGGGACATATTACACCGGAGACTCTAGCGTTACCACTACACAATGAGCCACCGATGCCACCATCCCCAACAGCAGAGAGTGCACTCCGCCTGAGCATGTTGTACGAGTTCCAGCGCCATAGACTGCCCAGGTACACACGCGAGATGGACCCACATGCAGGTGTGGATTGGTTAGAGGATGTGGTGAGCATTTTTAGACTCGTAGGGACACCAGCATAACTTATGGTGATCCTTGTCACGAGTCTCTTTCAGGAATAAGCAGGAAGTTGGTGGAGCTTGATGCTTTTGGTGAATGACAAGGCGACACTTCTCTGGGAAGAATTCGAGAGCCTGTTTCGGGAATAGTTTATCCTAGCCACCCTAAGTGTGGTTCAGATCTAGGAGGTATTGCATCAACAGTAAGGTAGTATTATGGTAGCTCATTACTCAGCGAGGTTCACCGAACTCTTGAGCATCTCCACAGATATGGTACATGTCCCATTCCTCAAGGCCCAGACCTTCGAGTAGGGCTTCAGGTAAGAGATCAGAGTTTCGATGATCTCCATCAACATCCCGACGTAGACAGGGGTGTTGGAGGGAACCCTCTTAGTGGAGAGTTTCCTTGCTGAGCAGTCACCAGCAGCGAGACCCACCACGAGGCATCGGATAGCGAAGTCTTCTGTAGGAGGTAGCAGACAGATGTCACGGAGGGCCATGAGGACCAGAACATCTGGTGGACAACCTGATGACATTGCATCAGTGGTGCGAGGCACACAAGATAGAGCCCGTCTTGTGAGGAGTAGGTTGTGTTTCACATGCAGTTTGAAGGGTCACATGGCTCGTGACTGTCTAACTCGCCGTTCGGATGATCAGCAGACAGTTGAAGGACCTACCAGGTAGAGACTTAGATTCAATATAGGCAGACCATAGGGAGCAGGAAGATGTGGAAGAGTAGTTGGTCGAGCATCTTGCGTTGGGAGAAATTTTGAGGTGTTACCACCACCACCACTAGAAGTTCCACCCCAACCACAGGGAGCAGGTGGAGAGGGGAGAGCTCAGCTCCAGGCAGCTGAGGCCTAAGATCCCGGCACTCTGTAGATTATTTGAGGTATGATCTATGTCTACTCCACCATAGCTTCAGTTCTTATAGAAAAAGGTTTCAGTCACTCTTTCATTACCACAACCCTCGTTCAGAGCTCGGAGATTTCTGATGGAGCTGTTGGCTCGATCCATATGGCTAGAGCCCCCTATGGGAGCAGACTCGACGATTACGAACTGGTGCTGGTAGTGTGAGCTTATTATAGGAGGCGAGAGCTTCGACTGGGATCTCCTTGTAGTGGCATTGAGGCCTTACAATGACATCATGGGTATACAGTGGTTATCTAAAGTCCATGCTCAGATTGACTATATTAGGCACAATGTGCGGTGTGTCCGCACAGATGGGACCAGGATCACTTTCACTAGGGAGAAGGGTGCTTTTGCAGCACATGACAAATTTACTCAGAGGAGGGTGCAGCCGATCACTCATCAGTTGGCCTGCATTATCCTCAGAGCAGTAGATGTGGAGATTCTGAGTTATCCTGTTGTGGTAGACCAGTACATGGATGTTTTCCATGACGATGTCCCAGAACTACCTCCTCGCAGAGATGTGGAATTCAACTTTGACATGTAACTCTAAATTACATATATATTTACTCAAGCATATCGGATGGCTCCCGCTGAGATTCGTGAGCTGCGGGTACAACTAGAGGACTTGCAGGGGAAGGGATTCATTTATCCCAGTGTTTCTCCCTGGGAGGCCCCGATTCTATTCACCAAGAAGGTGGATGTGAGAATGAGGCTCTCTTTTGACTACCGTCACCTGAACCAGGTGACCGTGAAGAACACGTACCCACTTCCTAATATTTACGACACTTTGAGAAGTTAAAGGGAGCATGGTGGTTCTCGATGATAGGCCTCAGATTAGACTATCACCAGCTTAGAGTTCAAGATGAGGATTTGCAGAAGAATGCCTTCAGGTGTCAGTATGGCCACTACGAGTTCTTCATTATTCCCTTCGGCATAACCAATGCTCCTGAAGTGTTCATGGGACTCATGCACATGATCTCCCAGCCTTACCATGATCGCTTTGTTGGAGTCTTCATCGATGACATTATGATCTACTTGGCTACGGAGAAGGAGAATGCTTACCATTTTCGGGTAGTACTAGACACACTTCGATTGAACCAACATTATGATATGTTCTTGAAGTGCTAGTTATGGATCCGAGATGATCACTTTCTCGGACATGTTATCACGGAGGCTAGAGTTACAGTGGATCTAGCAAAGATTGAGGTGGTAATTTCTTGGGAGCCACCCAATAGTGTGACAAAGGTACATAGTTTCATGGGTTTGGCTAAATATTACCAGAGGTTCGTACCAGACTTCTACAGAGTTTTAGCACCGCTATCAGCCTTGACGAAGAGTGGGAAACCATTTATATGGTTAGAGAGATGCTATCAGAGCTTTCAGGTGCTGATGAAGAGGCTGACTAGTGGCCCCATCATAATTCTTCAAGTGGAAGGCATAGTGTACGTAGTCTACTGTCATGAATCAGGGATCAGACTTGGCTGTGTCCTGGTGTAGGAGCGAGAAATAATCATGTATGGTTCTTAGAAGCTGAGATAGAATGAGAAGAACTATGCTACCCATGACCTAAAGTGAGAAGCATTGGACTTTGCTAAATGATGTGGAAACACGATTTGATGGGATAAAGTTTTACCATGTACTCTGATCACAAGAGTCTAAGGTATATCTTCTCTCAGAAGGACCTGAACCCGAGACAACAACGATGTAGTAAGTTCCTACCAGACTATGATTTTGAGAGAGTCTATAATCATTATAAGGGTATTGTTTTAGTAGATGCACTCAACAAGAGATATGGTACACAACTACAAGGCAAGGTGAAAGAGAATCTTGCTGCCTTACAGATATCCTTTGTGGATAGAGATGGTGAAACTTTCCTTCAGTCTCTTACAGTAACTCCACCAATTCTTCAGCGAGTCGGGGGTGCACAACATGGGGACACTGACTGCGAGACCCGACGTGCTCATATATCCATAGGGTAGGCACCTGAGGGATTTCCTAAAGGTGGGGAGCATGACATCCACTTAAGAGGATGTACCTTGGTACCAATATCACTTCAAGAGGAAGTGTTTAGGGAGTTCCACACAACCCATTTAGTGGTACATCCAGGAGTGGAGATGATGTATCAGGACCGTAGACAATAGCTCTGGTAGCTAGGTATGAAGAAGGAAGTAGTGTAGTTTGTCTCTCAATGCCTCACTTGTAAGCAATTAAAGGCGGAGCACCAGGTACTAGCAGGCTTGGTCCAACCTTTAGAGGTCCCAGAGTGGAAGTGGGATGATATATCCATGGAATTCATGACGATTCTTCCACATACATCGAGGGGACATGAATCTATTTGGGTGATCATTGATAGACTCACCATGTCGGCCCACTTCCTACTGATCAGATAGCAGAGTTCGGTAGAGAAATTGGGATGCCTCTATGTGCAAGAGATTGTGTGTCTACAAGGAGTAACTTCTTCTATTGTTTTTGATCGTGATGCAAGATTTACTTCTTGGCTATGGAAGTGGTTGTAGGAAGCTTTGGGCTGAAACTTCATATGGGGACCACTTTCCATACATAGATGGATTTCTAGACTAAGTGGACCATTCAGACTGTGGAGGACATGTGGCACACTTTTTTCCTTGACTTTGGTCGTAGCTGGGAAGATCACTTACCTATAGTGGAGTTTTCCTACAACAACAGATATCACTCCACAAATGGGATGCCACTTTTTGAGGCCTTGTATGGTTGACCTTGCAGATTGCCATTGTGCTGGACAGACTCTGGGGAGTCACCTCTAGCGGGACCAGAGATGGTATGGGCTACCATAGAGAAGGTTTAGATCATCCAGGAGTAGATAAATACAGCACAGATCAGTAGAAGACATATGGTGATAGGTGACATAGACCTCTAGAGTTTGACGATGGTGACCACATCTTTTTATGGGTCTCAACCCGACGAGGTTATGGAGATTTGGCCGAGACATCACGTTATCTCCAAGATTCATTGAACCTTTATTGGTCTTCAGTAGAGTAGGCGAGTTGGAATACAAAATTGATATTCCACCTCTGTTTCACCAAGTGTATGATGTCTTCCACACATCTCAGCTAAGGTGATATGTGCACAACCCATCACACATCATTGACCATGTGGAGCTGGGCATCGACGATGGGTGACTTTTATGGAGGTTCCAGTGTAGATTGAAAATTGACAGGAACAGGTCCTATGTAGACGGTCAATACCTCTAGTGCGCATTCGTTAGAAGAATGAAAACTTTCAGGAGAGCACATGGGAGAAGGAGGCTTAGATATATGCGCAGTACCCCCATTAGTTCCCTTAGTTCAAGTTATATATTATGCGGATGTAAAATAATGGGGTGGGGAGAATATAAAGTCCCGGAAATTCTGAGAAATGTTTTTTTCTTAATCACCGGGGAATTTTATGAGTCTGTGAAAACTGACAGCTTGTGATTTCGAGGACCGTTGTGGCCGGAAGCAATTTCGGATGTTTTGTTTGGGAGTGTTCAGTAAACGTACGAGTGGGTTTTTTTAACTTTTGAACCATTGAATAGAGTTGAAATTTGATGGCACCGTTGAACATGCAACACCAATATTCTCTTAAGAGGACATTCACGTTGATGAGAATTAGTTGAGAATTGATGTTAGTTTTTGGATTTTCAAAAAAAAAACTGTGTGACACTTTATTTTATTTTGAGCCTCCATTTGGTGTGAGATTGTTAAAACATCCTCATGGAGGTTGGAGGTGGGTCCACCACACCTTAACCTCCCATGAGAGGTTATGGTGATGTGGACCACCCGAACACAACCTCCCACCAGATGTTACGACATGGGGACCACCCGAGATCGCTTAAACTCTCTTTTGAATAATAGGGGTGGGGAACCCCAGACCACTATTGATGGAGGAGGATAAAACCTCCTCAACCCCCACCCCCCATTAATTATGGAGAAACCCCTTGAACCCCCTTAATTAATCCATGAAAACTCTCATGCATTAATTATGTGGAGCAACTTATTTTTAATATTCCAAATTGAGTTGTCAAGCCAACGTAATATTAGAAAACCCGATATAATATTATTTCACTTGTAAATTTGGTGGAACTGGAGAAAGGATGAAATTTAGAGAAATATTGGAAGAAGGATCCCAATGAAGAATCCTTAAAACAAAGAAGGCGAAGAACATCGACACCAATTTATTCTTCTACTTCCTTCCTCGAATCCAACTGATGTGGAGCTTCTTCCATCAGCCGGAACAGCTCGAATTTGGAAACGTGTAATGGATGCGACAAGGGAAGATTATCTTGTTATACTTCCCACGGCTCTATCAACAACTGATGATAGATAATAAAACGTATGGGGGTTCATTGCTTGATGATGTTATATCCTTTTTCTAATCTTCTTTATTGGATAAAAAGGGATTTTTGTGGACGTGTTGTTGATCATCTTCTTTTATTGATGAGACAATTGATACCTACCTATACGCGGAGGGTGTACCCAAACCGTACATGGCCTGAAATCCTTCTTTTATTTCTTTCATGGTGTTCTACGACAGGGAAATGCGGCAACGATGCGACAAAGACCTCGCTAACCACAACCTTTGCGAATCTTGCTTTCCCCACAGTGCTCTGATGCTCCCGGCTGAACGCCGCCAGACCGCTTCGGCTCGAGTCGTGCCAAACCAGAAAGCCTAGCCGCCACCTCGCCACCGCCAAGCCTACCTGCGGCTTTCCCGCACGGTGCATGCGCCCTGCAGCCCTGCCCGATGCCATGTCGGTCACCGGCCGGCAAGCCCGCGCCCAACCCGGCACCCTGCGTAGACTGCCTGACGCCCCACCGGCTTGCTTGCGCCCCGTGCGACCTCCCGATGCCCAGACCGATGCTCTATCGTCCTTCCCATTCCACGCCTGGCAACCAGAAACCTAGCACGACCACCTAGGACATGCCCCCCGAACTGATCCCCTTGCGGCGCTTGGAAAATTGGCCACTGCCACTGTGTCGAGCCGCTTACGCAGCGACCTCCAGGCCAATCCGCCCCCGTAGTCCGCGGGGCCAGGTCCGGCAGACCGGGCCAGACCTAGCGGGATGCCCTGCCCAGTGGGCCGGGCCAGACCCCACAGGCCTGACTGGGTCAACCTAGACCCGGTCGGCCGAGACAAGGTTGGGTCGGGTTGGTCCAACCGGGTCAGACCAGACCCGGGACCACTACTGATCCTTTAATTTCATTTGGCCATATCATTGGTACTAGAAATTCATTTGAAAAACTATCGGTGGTGCTGATGATATTGTAGAATGATGTTCCCTTTGAGAAAAACCCACTGGATTTTGGGGTAAAGTTGAGATACGGTCAGGTTGGATCGTACACAAATCCAACTGGCCCCCAAGATTAAAAAGATAATTATTCACAGAATGAGCGTCTGATTGACACACCGTTTGTTGTGTTGATACTCCTATGACGAGGCAGACCATTGGGATACTTCTTTGTGGGAATTTGTGTCAGTTGATGTATCGACTCTTGGATTGAGGAGCAGACCCTCCCGGAATGAAGCACGCTTATAGAAACTCTGCTGCTGGCTGCGCTCTGACGACTGTTTTGGGATCCTTCTTGGCTCTGACAGCTTTGACTATTGTTCGTAGATCCTGTGTGGGTCTGATAGTTCTTACAACTATTCCTGGATCCTGTACGGGTCTGATAGTATTGTCTTCAGCTCCTAGATCCTGTGTGGGTTCTACAGAATAGCTGGTCCTGGATCCTGTGAGGGTCCAACATCTCCAACTACTATTCCTGGATACTGTGTGGGTCCGACAGTAAACTGTTGGTCCTGGATCCTATGTGGGTCCGACAGATTAGATGAATAAGTGGCTATATCTGATCATCTCTATCTACATAAGTTGTATACCTCTGTGATCTGAGTCAGTAACTCTTGTGTTTCATCATGATTGAGATGGATTACATAATAACTTAGGTATATGTATGGGTATAAAACTAAGTGGGGCTATCTATTGATTTCATTCTTTTTGGTTTATCCTTGTTGGATTTTGTGAGATCTTGAGGGTCTCGGGGTCCTTACTTTGTATCGTTACACTCACCCTTTCACGGGTGTTTCCCACACCTCGTTGTGTTGGTTGCAGATGAAGAACAACACAGATTGAGGTTGAGTGGATAAGACTGGACAGTTCCTGGAGGTGGACCACACAGAGTTACGGTACATGGAGGATATGGACGTATGTGGAGTGTTGTGGAGGCCTTTGTACCTACCTGTCAGGTAGGACTTTCCAATGGATGATCCAGATGTTTTTTACCTTCCTTTAGTTGTACTTATTTCTCATTTTTTGCTAGTACATTATAGTTGGGCTACTATTTCTGGCCCCATTACTTTACAACACTCCATTTGAATACAGTTTTACATAGTGATTTGCTTCCAGCTTAATCTGTTGTGTGTGTTTATAGGAATTGTCTTCCCAGTTTTAGGGATTTACTCCTTTGGTGCTAGACGCCAGCCCCTGGCCTATGGAAGGTGGGCTTGGGGTAGTCACGGAACGGGCCTCGGGGGACGGGTTGTGACAATGAAAGTCAAGTGACAAAGATCTGAACATGTCTTCTATGGTTTGAATAGTCCATTATGATTTTACATCAGTTGGAGGGTGGTAAGAAGTGCTCAAACGACTTTCTGTATCCAAGTCCTTCTAAATACTTTTTCAGAATCATGATGTAAAATGGGGATCATGATCAGAAATAATCGATTGGGGTACTCCACGAAGGCTTACAATTTCATTAAAATATAATCTTGCTAAACATTCATGTGTTAAATTTTCTCTTATAGTGATAAAATGTGGTGACTTGGTATGACTATCCACAATGACCCATATTGCATCATTCCTTATATTATTCATAGGTACTCCTATGAAAAATTCCATCATAATATTATCCCTTTTCCACTCATGTATGGGAAGATGTTGGATTACTCCTCTAGGATGTTGTCTTCCAGCTCTCACATGTTGTCCCACTATATATATTGGCATATAATCAGAAATTTCTCTATTCATGTTGTCCCACCAAAAATGTTCCAACAAATATCTAAACATCATTGTTCTACCAGGGAGTATAGATAAATTTTAGATATTAGCATCATCCAAAAATTAATTTTGTAGATTTGGAATGTTGGGAACACAATGGATCTTCCCAAATTTCAAAATTTCATCTTCATATATGATGTCAGTCAATCCATCATCATTCACATATTTAGTCATCTTTTGAAAATACTAAAAATCAGTAGTAGAAATCTTTATCCATTCCAGTAATGATGGTATGGAAAAAATTTATAAATGTATTGATGTTTTACCTCCCATGGATATTCCCATATCCTTATATACTATATCCATGAGAATACGATCCCTTTCAACTCTCATATTGTTCAAAACTCCATGATCCTTTATGCTGAAAGAATTTTATTCCTTCTTTGCCTTCCCATGTTATAGTGTATATTACAATCCTAATCATTCAGTTGTTCAAGCCGTATCATTTTCCTCATGTAGTGTTCTTTTTTGTGAGATAATATATTTTAATCTCTTATGATCAGTATAAATCTCACATTATCACCATTGAGATAGTTTATCTATATTTTCAGAGCAATGATTACAGATGCTAACTCAAAATCATGAGTGGGATAGTTTTTTATCATAATGTTTTAACTACCATGTGGCAGACACAATAACTCTATCATTCGTTATATAGAAATAGCCAAGTCCTTTCATTGAAGTATCACTATAAATAACATATCCATTATTCTCCAAAGGTAGAGTAAATATATGGTAATTGACTAATATTTTCTACAGTTTTTCAAAAAATTATTCACACTCTTTTGTCAAATCAAATTAAACCCCTTAACGTGTGAGATCTGTTAATGGGTAATCTAATTGGGATAAATTATGGATAAAACCACGATAATAACCTACTAAACCAATAAAACTGTATAACTCAGTTATAATCACCAGTGCTATCCACTCAGGTATTTCTCTTATCATAGAAGGATCAATAGAGATTCTATCCATAGAGGTAATATGACCAAGAAAATAAATTTCCTAGGGAAAAAATTCACATTTTCTAAACTTCCAAGATGATTAATTTCTTCTGAGGGTTTTCAGAAAGGTGCACATGATATTTTCATAATCTTCATAGATTTTGGAGTAAATAAATATATCATCAATAAATACAACTACAATGTCATAAAGATATTCCTTGAAAATAGAGGCCTCATTAGTTAGTCCATACAAAATTATTATAAACACATAATGCCCGAACCTATTTCAACAAGTTGTTTTCAGATCGTCTTAATTCTTTAAAAACAACAGATGATATCCATATCAAAGGTCAATCTTTGAAAAATACTGACCTCCATGAAGTTCTATTGGGGGAAAATTCCTCTAGAAATCATTGATGCATTTTTGAGGTGATTGTGTTTGTTGACAAAGTGGACATATGTGTTGTGATTGTTGACAAAGCAAACCATAACATACAATTTTTTGACAAATGAGATTTCATGGTGCTATGTCGAGTTCAAGAGTTGTGGAAAATGATAAATTTTTGATTCAAGAACATCGAAAATGGAATGGATGATCTGGAGGGGGTATAAAAAGATCAGATACAAGGTGGCGCCATTTTCCAGTGTTTGCCAAAATTTTTGGCCTGAAAATCATCAAATGAAAAAAAATTGGTTTTTGGAAAGGGACTTGCGCGCCTAGTAATTTAATGCTCAGAAACTTGTGCACCATATTTTTTTCAAGATCACAACATCAAAATATAGAAATGTAAAGAGGGTCACGCATGTATTGGGTTGGTTGCGCAAGTGACTTGTGCTCCATGAAGAGACTTGTGCGTCGATGCCTAGGATGCTAGGGAACTTGTGCTCTTGTTGTTTTTTAATATCAGAACATTGAAACATGGAAAAGGGAGATGGTATCCCATGTTTTTAAGTGGGTCACACAAGTGAATTGAAAGGTAAGAGACATGTGTGCATAAACATGAGCGTTGAGGGGAGAATTGTGCGCCATCGCGCAGGGTGTCCAAATGCATATAAATACAGGTCATCCACTCCTCATTCTGCATGAGCTTAACACTTGGATAAAATCAAATCTCCTGTCACGTAGGTGTGGTGGTCGCACAAGTTGTGTTTGGTTGCAGAAGTGAAGGTTGCGCGCCAGGTGGTTAGTTGCGTGCCAGCTGTTAGTTGCGCGCCAAAATCAGTTTGGGGTTAAAAGGAGGTGGGTCGTGCAAGTTTGGAGTTGAAGAAGGTTGGGTTGCGCAAGTGGTTGAGGTGAAATTGTGCACCCATATTGACTTGTGCGCCGAGGACTTGTGTGCCATTTTGGGACTTCCGTGATAGGCTTGGAGAAGAGCGCCAGGTGTTGTTAGAGCACGCCCATCTTCCTGGGGCAGCACAAAAGCTGGAAGATTTCATGATACCTTTGGTGGAAAGAGGAATTCATCTACGGGTGAAAGTTGACCTCTAAAAGATCATCTACACACAACATTGGATGCATTCATTTGTGATAATGAATATACCTAGAGGTCTATAAACTGTGAGTGGATCCTTTCTGAAGCATTGAGAAAAGGAAGAGGAAGAAGGTGATCCTCACCACCGGTAGTGAGCTAGAGAGAGAAATACCAAGTGACCATTGGAAAATCAGTGATCTGACCCTATACTTTGTAAGGGAAGTGAGCCTGGGCATAGAATTGATCTAGCTCGAACATTGTAAACAACAATGCGCATTTAGTGAATTGGTACATCGACACATCATCGGTGTATTCTCCTTGGACGTAGCCCAGTGGGGGTGAACCAAGTAAAAATCGTTGTGTCATGTGAATGCTTTAGTTTCTCTTTATACATTTATGCAGGAACGATACAGAAGAGTTTCATTCTTAATAGCAAGACATGATCAATATTGGAAGTTGTTTTAATATATCATACCCTAATTCACCCCCTCCCCCTCCCTCTTTGGGTATCTAACCAAGTGGACCTAACATGTGGTATCAGTGGAAGGTTTATATCAGTTATACTCTCTCAAATGGAGGTCACAAATCATAAAGGGATTCTGATCATTGACGGGAACAATATTCAGCTTTGGAAGAATCAGATACAACACCACTTCTAATCTTTGGGGATGGATGTATTCATTGCAGCAATGAAAGGCATAACATCTGATATTAATAGTGGTCAATTATCAGAAGATGAACGTATAGAGTTGGATGCAGATTCCAAAGAAATTAATTTCTTAGGGGGAGCCATGTCCAATCCTATCTATACAAATTTGATGTAATTAAAAACGTCAAATTCCATGTGGGAAAATCTATTGAATATATATGAAGGGGATACAAAGGTCAGAGAGGCAAAGATGCATGTGTTGTGGAAAAAGTATGAAAATATGAGAATGAACCCAAATGAGTCTATTGATGCATTCTTTGACAGGGTAAATTTTGTTGTGGAAGACATGCTAGGTCTTGATGAAGTTATTGAAGACATAAAAATTGCGATGTTCATCATGAGGAATCATCCACCTCAGTTCAATCTAAAAGTATCAGTTCTATAATATAAAGATCTAAAACAGCTGACATTCGATAACCTACATAGCACCCTTATTGCATATGAAATTTGAAATGATGATAATGATCCTATGGAAAAGGGGAAATTCAAAGAGGTGGAATTCAAGGCCTTGAAAAAGCTCACCATTGAAGACTCTCAGGAAGAAGAAGAGACAGATGAGGTAATGTCATTCCTCTCCTCAAATATTCAAAGAGGAAAATGAATGTCTAAAGGGAAACTTAAACTATCCTGTTTTCGATGTGGAAAGGTTGGTCATCTTACTACAAGGTGTTCGAAAATGTTTCATGATGATGATGATGTCGACGAAGTCAAAAATCCAATGATGAAGTCATCTGCCTATGGTAAAGTAAAAAATAGTTCATGGGAAATTTCTTTTTTTGATGAAAAATATCCTTTCAAAATAATGTGACAGTTTAGATGTGTCTGATGGCGATGAGGTTGATGAGATAGGGAACTTGAATGATCATTTAGAAAATGCTATAGTGGAAGTCATCAGTAGTTATGAAGAGAAGAACGGAATCGAAGGTGATGATGTAGATGAATATGTGGAAGAAAGAATAGATATGAAAGCTGAGTTAGAGGCTGATGTTGAGGAGATATATGTTTGGAGATCCAAAATAAAGAAAGCTAACAATGTTGTTCGTGATTACAAACTCTATATGCAGCAGTAGGAAGAAGAGAAGTCTAAGTTAACGAAAGAAATTTAGATACTCAAGTTATCCTTAGTAGAGAACTCAGAATTAGTTAGTACGTATAAGCTGAATATTGATGAACAGAAAAGGGAGATCGATGGCTTGAATAGAAAAGTTAAAGTTCACATCAAGCCTATCGAAGATCTTGAAGAAGAAGTTTTCGATCTGCGGAAAAAAGATGAAGACCGGGAAAATCCTTGATTCCTAGAACTTCCATTGGAAAAAATCTCATTCCGAAGAATGAAAAGAAGAAAGAGAAGCCTAGTAGTTCAGTAGGAAAGAAGCAGAAATTGAGCTCAGCCGTCAATGCTAATTCAAGGCTTGATCAGAAGAAAAAATCTATGGCAATTGATTTCAGACCGCAAGCATCCGTCTAGATATTGAAGGATGATTTGGGCGCAAAACATAATCAGAATATGCAGAGATCCCAATGGGAAACTCGTAGTGATTAATTAAATGAAGGAATGCACCTTATATCAGTTGTTATTATTGTGGAAAGGTGGTACATCCACAGTATGTGTGTTCCATTGCCATGAAATATCGAAGGGAATAAGAACAGAGGTGGAAGCCAAATAGAGAATGGTTTTTGAAAATATATTTAGAAGGAAAATGATTGTGGTGCGGAGGATTTGGGAACATGGATAGGTACTAAACTTCAACCATATAGAGAAATGTGCCAAATCAGAATCAAAACATTCGCAAGCCACAGATCAATAAACCAACATGTCAGTTAAAAATTCAGAATAGATTTTCAGCTTTGCAAGATGAAGCTAGTCCACTATACATTGAGAAAGAATAGATTTCCCAATCCATGCCGAGTGTGAAGGAAAAAGTATGGACCAAGAAAAAGAAAAATGGGAAGGGTATGGTGGCAGAAATTTCCCTTAAGGCATCAGATCGCTCTGGTGTATGGATCCTTGATAGTGGTTGCACATCTCACATGATAGGAAATAAGGATCTTGTTACAGGCATAAAATTTGATAAAGAATGAGTTGTCAAATTTGGAAACGATGAAGGCTTGAAGATTGTTGTCTCAGGAAAAGCCAAGTTTGTGGGAAAAGAAATGAGACGTGATGATGTCTTGGTAGTAGAGAGTCTTAGTCATAACTTGCTCAGTGTCAGTCAACTTTGTGACTCTTGTCACTCTATCCAATTTACCAGAAGTTGCCTGTTGTGAAAGGAAAATATGGAGCTGTTGTTCTATAGAGAAAAAGGTCAAAGGGAAATATTTACCTTGTAGGTGGGGAAGAAGATACGTTCCTTTTATCCAAAGAGGAAGAAAACCAGTTGTGGCATAATTGACCTCGCCATGTATTGAAACCATCCATGGAATATCTGGTAAAGTGTAATAATGCTAGAGACCATCCCAAACTATCACGTGATCGCACTTAGACGTGTGATGCTTTCCAACAAGGGAAAATCATCAGATATATTTACAAGCCAAATGAATAGAAATCAACTAGAGTGATCGAATTGGTGAATGTTGATGTATGTGGACCTATCTCACCATGAGCTATAAATTTGAAAAGGTACTATGTTCTTTTCATTGATGATTTTAGCAGGATGTCCTTTGTATTTTTCATTACCCATAAAACATAGGTGTTCAGTTTCATAAAGCGGTATGGGAGGGAATCAGAAATGATGCTTGGGTAGAAAATTCTGATGTTTCATAAAGATAACGTTATAGAATTCACAAATATTCAAGTTGAAGACTATCTCAAGAAACATAGGATAAATCATCAAGATTTATCATTAAGAACTCCCAAACAAAATGGAGTTGTTGAAATAAGAAATAAGGTCATTAAAAACATATATAGAACAATGCTTATTGAAAAATTCCTACCAGAGATGTTTTGGAAGGAATAAGTTTTAACATCGGTCTATATTTCGAACAGGTCATTGTTGTGTTCGAAGGAAGGGATGACACCATATGAAATGTTGTACGGAAAGAAGCCAATGTTGTAATACCTTCAAATCTTGGGATGTAAGTGTTTCATTATCAATAAATAAAATCACATGATGTTTGAGTCATGAGGAGATGAGGGGATATTCCTTAGATACTCAAGGAAAGGAAAAGCATATAAATGATTCACCAAATGGCTGGGAAAAATTGTTGAGAGCAAAGATGTAACTATAGTTGAAAATGAAAAGAATACTCAACGACTCAGTGAACATTTTCTGGATGAAAGTGATGAGGAGGTAAGCAACATAGGGGGAGTAGAAGTGGTAGAGGCTGAATCAGAAGAAGATACTGATGATGAGAATGAGGAAACAAAATCTAAATCTGATATGAAGCCAAAGAGTCAAGTTGAAATTGATAAGAAAAATATCATTGGTGATCATACAACTCTAGTTCAGACTCGAAGAATGAAATAAATTACCGAAAACATTTTTTTTATCATAGGTTGATCAGAAATGTTTTTCTGATGCAGCTAATGATTAGAAGTGGGTTCGGGCTATGAATGAAGAATTTGACCAGATTGGGAAGAATCATACGTGGGAGATTGTTTCGAGGCCAGAAAATAAGAACGTCAACAGGACTAAATGGGTTCTTCTTAACAAGATGAATGAAGATGGAACAATGATTCAAAACAAAGCATGACTGGTGTGCAATGGATACTCCCAAGTAGAGGGTATTGACGATGATGAGACATTTGCAGCAATTTCTAGAATGGAGAAAATCTGATTCTATTTGGCCATAACAGTGCAGATAAAGTTCAAAGTGTTCCATATGGATGTCAAATCTGCATTCATGAATGGATTTCTAGAATAGGAGGTATATATTGAGTAGCCAGATGGTTTTCTCATTCATGAGGATGAGAACAAAGTTTGATGGCTGAAGAAGGCGTTGTATGTGCAGAAACCAGCACCAAGAGCATGGTAATCAAGTATTTATCAGTACTTGATGAATCATTGTTTCTAGTGTGGGTGAGTTGAGTACAATCTATACATCAACAATAATAGTAATCAAAGGATGATGATGTTGGTTTATGTCGATGACATAATATTTGGCGGATCAGATGTATCTCAGTGCAGAAAGTTTTCCAAATTCATGAAAAATGAGTTTTATATGTCAATGATTGGAGATCTAATGTTTTTCTATGGGCTACAGGTGACAAAAAGGAATGAATGGAAATTTCATTTCTCAACCAAAATATTCCTAGGAGATTTTAAGAAGGTTTGGAATGGAGAATTACAAGGAGATTAAGAATCCATTTACTTCCTAGATGAACTTATCAAAATAAGATTATAGCAAGGAAATTAATATCACAGAATATAGGAAATCATTGGAAGTCTATTGTAATTAACTGCAACAGGTCCTGACATTGTTTTCTCCACATGCCTAGCAGTGATATATAAGAGAAATACCAAGGAAAGCCACATTCTTGCAGTAAAAAGAATAATTTGGTATATCTAGGGCACAATGGATTTCATCTTGACATATACTTAAAATTCTTAGACATTGTTATTGGGATATACTGATGCAGACTGGGCTGGTTTAGTGGATGAAAGAAAATCAACGTCCGGTGGTGCATTCTATATTGATGGATTTTTTATTTCATTGCTAAGAAATAAGAAATATTTCATTTCATTAATCACCACAAAAGATGTGTATATTGAGACCACTCAAGCATGCACACTATTATTTTGGATGAAGCAGCAACTTGAAGATATGTGAGTTGAAGTGATGTCTCCGATCGGAATCCACTGTGATAACTCAAGTGCTATAAATCTCATAAAAAATCTTGTCCATCACTCAAGGACAAAGAACAATGATATAAATTATCTTTTAATCAAGGAGAATGTTGATCAAGGAATGGTGAAGTTGGAGTATGTGCCTATAGAACTACAGGTTGCAGACATTTTGACAAAGGCCTTACCCAAGGAAGCTTTTGAGAGACATCGACTGGCTCTGGATGTTCAGTCGACTCCTTCAACTAAAAGAGTGTGGATGTGCAACCACCCCTCTCCATGAGGAATGCTGTGTTTTTCCATAATGTGCTAATATGTGTTCTTTAATCTGTTACAGACTACAAAGGAGTGACCTTTGGGTTCGTTGACAAAGGGGACGAAAATAGTGATTGTTCAAGGGGGATATAGTGTGGCTATTTGAGAAGTCATGAATGATACGGGGAGAAGCTGACTAGTGGAGCAACCAGATAGGGGGGGTTGAAGCTGGTTCAATGTTATTAGCTAGAGGATAGCTTGGACAACATAGTCAATAGAGCTAAATATGATTTGTATTTCACATGATTTAAAGCTTTGAGCAGATAGGGGGAGTGTTTTAAATATGATGTTGCTAGAAGTGATTAATAAAAGAATAGATATCACAACAATTGAGGATCATGAGAACAGAATAAGTGTGATGTTGGAATGTGGTGAGAATATTTCCAAAAATTTGTATCAGTTTGGTGTCGACAATGGATGTCAGAGTTAAAGTGAGTCATTGATGAACTTTTCATTTACACTTCTTTATCACGACGAGCATTGCCTATGTGGGCTTAGAGTATGTATTGAGTAAGTCCTTTATCGCTATCAGAATTGCAATAGGTGAATGGTGGCTGAATAATTAATGATTCATATTTTTATGGAAGAGTTGTCAAGAAACACGAAGGGGTAGATAGATGGGAAAAAATCCCTCAAGGTATCATTGAAGCAATTTTGTGGTGATTTTGTTTGTTGACGAAGTGGAAATATGTGTTGTGATTGTTGACAAAGAAAACCATGAAATACAATTTGTTGACAAATAGGATTTCATGGTGGAATGTTGAGTTCAAGAGCTGTGGTTAACGATCAATGTTTGATTGAAGAACTTCGATAAAAGAATGGATGATCAAGAGTTGGTACAAAAATAACAGATACAAGGAGGAACTATTTTCCAGTGTTTGACAAAAAATTTTGCCTGAAAATCATCAAATGAAGAAAAGTGGTTTTGGTAAAGGGACCTTTGCGCTGTGTACTTTAATGCTTGGAAACTTGTGCAACATATGTTTTCCAAGATCACAACATCATAATATGGAAAAGAAAAAGAGGGTCGTGAAAGTATTGGGTTGGTCGCGTTAGTGACTTGTGCTCCATGAATAGACTTATGCACCAATTACTAGGAGGCTGGGGAACTTGCGTGCCTGATGTTTTTCAAGATCAAAACATGAAAACATGGAATAGTGAGAAGGTAGCCCATGTTTTGAGTTGGGATGCACAAGTGACTTGAAGGGGAAGAGACCTATGAGCCGAAACTCGAGCATTGAGGGGAGACTTGTGCGCCATCGCGCAGGGTGTCTAAATACCTATAAATACAGGTCTAACCCTCCTCATTCTTCATGAGCACAACACTTGGAGAAAATCAGAGCTCTCTTCATGCAGGTGTGGTTTTCACACAAGTGGTGTGTGGCCGTGCAAGTGAACTTTGTGCGCCATGTTGTTAGTTGCGCGCCAGTTGTTAGTTGAGCGCCAAAATCAATTTGGGTGTAAAAGGAGGTGTGTCTCGCAAGTGGTTGAGGTGGACTTGCATGCCCATTTTGACATGCGCGACTAGGACATGAGTGTCATCTTGTTACTTGCACACCGGGCTTGGAGAAGATCACCAGGTGTTGTTGGAGCACGCCTGTCTTTCTGTGGCTGTGCAAAAGCTGGAAGATTTCCCGATACCTTTAGTGCAAAGAGGAATTCATATACAGGTTAAAGTTGAACTTCAAAAGAGCATCTACAAACAACAGAGGATGCATTCATTAGTGATAATGAAGATACCTACAGGTCTATAAATTTTGAGTGGATCCTTTCCGAATCAGTCAGCATAGGAAGAGGAAGAAGGTGATCCTCTCCACCGGTAGTGAGGTAGAGAGAGAGAAACATGGAGTGACCCTTGGGAAAGTAGTGAGCTAACCCTTAACATTGTAAGGGTAGTGATCCTAGGCATAGAGGTGATCTAGCCCGATCTTTGTAAAAATAAGAGTTCTTTTTAGTGAATTGGTACATCGGCACATCGCCGGTGAATACTCCTTGGATGTCTCCCAGTGAGGATGAACCATGTAAAAATAGCTATGTCATGTGCATGATTTAGTTTCTGTTTATAATTTTCAGCAGAAAAGAGAGAGAAGAGAGTCTTGCTTAATAGTGAACAAGATCAATAGGGGCAGTGTTTTAATCTGTCATAACCTGATTCACCCCCCTATCAGGGTATCTAACCTAGTGGACCTAACATGTTTTTCAAATAAATCATCAATGAGAGGTAGGGGATACTTGTTATTTATTATTATAACAATGATCTACCAGAAGACAGTGCACATACACATAGATCGATCATTCTTCTTAACAAAACGAACATGGATCCCCATGGAGAAATATATGGGTGAATAAATAATTTATTACTAAATTACTCTAATTTTTTCTTATGTTCCACTAATTTGATAGTGTCCGTTCTATATGGGGTCTTTGATATTGTCTTTGAACTAGGAATTAAATCAATGGAAAACTCAATTTATCATTTTGGAGGATTACAGGTAAAAAATCCAAAAACACATCAACATATTCATGCACAATAGGTACATTCTATATTTGAACATTCCATTACTCACTAATAGTTATTTCATTATCTTATTCCCTAAAAATTGAATTTAGTACCGCAACATGAGTTGGATCTAGATAAGAATAAAGTGTTGACATTTCTACTCTAAATATTTGGTACTCATTATCATCATCGAAAATTGTAACCTCATTCTTCTTATAACATATATTTCCATCATGGTCGGAATGAAAATCCATTCTGATGATAATATCAAATTCAATCATGGTTATGAGGATGAGATCAGCAAATAAAATCATTTATATACCCTAATGGGAACTGATTCTAAAAAAATTGTTGCCATGATACTTCACTTAGGTGCTTTGACTAACAACTCCCTTGATAAATAAACTCTGAAATATCTATTTTACTTATCAAAATGGGATGATATGAAATAATTTTATGTTCCATAATCAAATAAAGCATTGTATAAATTTAAGGATACCATTAAATTATCTTCCACCACGTCATTTGGTGCTTCAACCACAGTAGTATTGATCACATATGCTTAGCCTTTCTCCATTGGCCTTTTCTGAGGTGTATTTCCTTGGTGCTTAGGAAATTCATTTTCATAATTCCTCAATTCTCTACAATTGTTGCATTCAACATTGAAAAACATTTTCTTTCCCTTGCAATCATGAGCTTGGTGGCCTTTTTCACCACACTTGTAACAGTCTCTCATTCTCTTCAGGAAAGAACCAGGGTGTTTCTTACCACATTTAGTACATGATGGATATTCAATGTTTCCCTTATTCTCCTTATTTCGATTTATAAAGTGTTCAACATATCTCTTCTTCTTGTGCATTACTTTAAAGTCGTTAGACTTAGAGAATAACTTTTCTGTCTTGATAGCACATGAGACAATATCATTGTACGATGAGAATGATGGTGAGACTAATTCTCAATGGAGAAATGGTTTTAACCCATCAAATAATTGATCAATAATACTCCTTGGGTAATGTATATAATCTACCACATGCCTTGATAACCTTGTAATGTATGCCTTATATTATCATCCTCTTTTTTCCTCAGACTCAGAAATTGACTTTCAATATCCACTCAATGGTCATGAGGAATGTATTTTTCTAAGAAAATCACATTAAACTACATCCATTCTGTATTTGATACTTCTTCAACCATCATTGGGTTTTGAATTTATGACCACAATCGATCTACATCACCATTGAGGCGATAGACTGATATGGAAACTTTTTTCCATTCACTACTTCCCAAAGAATGAAATATTTCCACTATGGTACTTATCCATTTTTAAGTTGGAAATGGATTTTTAGTCCCATTGAACATTGTTGGATGTTTCCTCATTAATCGGTCTAACATTGATCCTTCGTATTATAGATCATGGTGTTCCATACAGGTAAGGATATTATTCAAAACCTAAGTGAGTTGTCCCAGTTTGGTGATAAGCTGATCCACACCAGCTGAATCACCAGATCCACTATAATTATCTTGAGTAGTAGGAAAATTTCTACATGGATTACGTGCATTGATACAGTTTCCATTCCTTCAACTATAAGCTAATTCTAAACAATTTAATACACTAGATTAGTTTATGAATCACAACACATAATCCCAAAATTGTAAATCACTTAACATAAACTGAACAGTTTATGGATTTAATCCTTAATCATAAAAATGTTTTCTTTGAGGTGGTATATACAAATAAATACATCAAAATGGTTGGTATAGAAAAATAGAATTATCCTAAGCATGTCTCTTACGTGTTTCGTAACTATGAGTGTAGAAAGGCCCACTTCCATGTTCTTGGATACCACAATCCCAGACCAAAACACCTTGTTGGTGTTTTCACTCCTAGGTACATTTTTTCAAGAGCCACCTCTACTTGATCATATCCAAACAGGGATTCATTTCTTAGAAAGCTCCTAGAATCTCTATACTACAAAAATTATAGGAATTTCCTGTATACCAATCCTAAAAATCAAACTTAGTGTAATATTCTCTAATAAGAGTTTTTCAAAATCTATCTTCTATGTATTGAACTAAACATCCTATGATACCAACTATAATTTGCCTAAAATAGTAACCCAGTGCCAGTGCATTATTACATAACATTGGCATGATAAAAAGTGATCATCTAGAATGACAGATTAGTTTAGTATCTTTGGAAGTACTAAATACACACATGAGTTTTACATTATATCACGAGATAAAAACAACAACAACATTTTGTCCCCATTGAACACACTTATATTCAATATCCTATTCATGTAGTTCAACCATAAAATACCTCTTCACATCATGGGAAACATAATTCATAGAAAGGGGTGAGCTCAGATGCTTAGTAAGGATAACAATATAGTAGAAACATTAATGAATAAGAATAAACATATAACAGAATGTATAAGACTAAAACGTAAGTCTTATAAACATAAACTTCTGCATAATATGGAAAATATAAAATTAATAATTCCAAATTACTTATTCAAAATGATATTCTACTACTATAATAATCACATGAAATATCAATAGCCAATTTCCAAATGATTGAATACATAATTCCAGTCATCATAACCCCATAGTAAAGGCCTCATGCCAAGAATACAAAAAATATTTTATTAAGGACTTGTGAAAATTCACTTGTGGTCTAATGAGACCTACCTATGAATCGAGGAGCTATATCATGCTCTACCCGTCACATAATAAGTCCAATACATTCCTCATATTAATAGGTTGAAACATAACATAATCATTCATAATAAAAATAGGATACAAAATTTTAATACATTAACCATAAACAATGAATGATATAAAAATAACACATCAACATTCAAACCTATCACCAAACATTAAATACATGATGGATGATTGTATGATAATAAATCAACTTCAAAAAAATGTAGAATACATCAAAGGTTGTTGACATAGATGAAATAAAAACTATTTGAGGGAGATATCTAGTTCAATTTTGAGCTCATTTAAAATTGAAATAATTATAAAAGAAAAAATTTACTTTGAAAATATTCTTATAAGCTTGTATGGGTAGCCTTGATGGTGTTTTAATAGCCAAAAATATCTGCACCAACTGTATATGTTAGAAAACCATTATTTCCTTCAATTTGTCAAAAATTTCATAAAGTACCATGCTTGGAAAATGATGGAAAGATTCATTTATAAACATCATAAAATGTAAAACAGGGTTATAAATGATTTTAACCCATTGTCGTTGAAATAGTAAAAAAAATTTCAATCAAATTTTTAAGAAACACAGATGTCGATGATAATGATGTCCTAATAGATACTCATGTATAAACAACCTCGAATAATGAAGAGATTGTAGAATTAACCATTACCTTGTGATATTTCTTGGTTTTGGGTATGTTAACCTCCTATATAATAGTTAAATAATTTTTATTAAATTATACAAGAACCACATATATAAATATGATATCTTATGTGTTCTTATAATATTTTAATAGTTACTATTATATCAGTAGTATCATTGTTTTGGGTGTTCACTCATTTGGTTTCCTTTATATGTTTTGTTATGTAAGTAATGTTTGTTATGGATAATTTCCCTTTTATTAATATACATAATAATATTAAGTTCATAAAAATTAATTTTTAATGATAATATGATATTTATTCTTTAATTGTTACGATGGAGAACGAATCTCATCGAGTTCACGGAGACTGTAATCTTTACGTATGCACGAGCGACAATACTTTTCAATTGAATATGAAATTGTATGTAATTGGATGGTATATTATATATACAGAATCATTAACATATTATATTTATTATTTACATATATTACACTTCTTTTTTTACACATGAAAATAATGAATTGTTTTAATAACAAACTATACCACGATATGGAGACTTTAAACCGTACATACGCACGTATGGTGACTTGTCATTCATAGGATTTATAGGATAATGACTATGAATATAACACATTTATAATAATATCACAGTATGTATATGGTACTATAGTTATTATTTTGGTATGAAAAAAACAAATAAAGAGGAAGAAGAAGAAAAAAAGAACATTGAAAGAGGTGGTGAAATTATTTCCACTTCTTCGGGGGTTTTCCTTTTCAGTTGATCAAAAGGGCTGCCTATGTAGGCTTTCTGATAAATGTAAGGCCTCTGGGATAAAGTGAGGGTAGTTGGAAGGATATTTGGGTAGGGTCTGGTTTATCCAAATGGATTTGGAGGTGTGAAGTTAAGAGAAGGGGAAGTACCCATTTATAAGAGTTGTGAGGGTCACATTAATAAAACCTTGAAATATTATTTTATAATAAAATAATTTTCGGTTTCAAATTGATCAAAAATGATTCATTTATAGGATAAGGTGGTTATGGGTAAAAAACCCAAAAACTGGTTGTAGATAGGGTTAGTTCACCATAATAACCTTATCATTTAGATTTAACTTTTAGTTAAGTAGTTTGACATTTACAATGTCTACTTATATTTTTATATTATTTGTTTAATAAACATACTATAAAGTACCAAGAGAACCACATGTTCTTATTTATTTATATATATAACTTTATCTATGTATTTTTTCTGATCTTTAGAATTTTTGAAATATTATATCAATAAATAATATAGTATTTGTTTTAAAAACAGCTTTCTTTCAATTCTTACCCTATTTTGTATTTTGTTTTTGTGAAAATCAAAACAACATTATTACACTGAAAAAAAATTATTTAATTAACCCTAACATTTCATATTAACCTAAAATTATTTGGAATATCTTATAAGAATCAATTTTCATTTATTTGAATATTTATAATATGAACTATTTTAATCTTTTATTAGTTAGGTAATTACTACATCATCATTGTGTCATAAATAAATGAAATAATTTAATGTCTAAAAATTATAAATAATATACAAATATGTAGGAAATATTTTTTTTATTTTTAATGAATATTTAGAGTATAATTTATCTTATGTATAACCTGATATTAAAAACTGTTCACTTATTAAACATTGAATGTAACAATTTCAACTCTTCTTGGAATAAAATAATAATAATTGTCCTAATCTAATAAAAGTGAACTAAAATGATAATATTTTATTCATGTGGTTGATTTTGGAAAATAAAATCCTATCTAATAGAATTAGGACATGTGTTGGGGTAATTATAATATCATTTTTATCTTTAATTACCCTATTTACTTTTAACCATGGTAAATAAAATTAAAAAATTACTATTCATCAACAATTATTTTCAACTTCTTGAGCCACATTTGTCTTACTGATTTCAACCATGTCTTTTGGATATTTTAAATTTCATTTAAAGATGCAGTAAAATTATGTTTTATGGAAATTTTCAAATGCACCTAGAAGGTGGGTAAAAGATGTTAACAAGTTCAATAAATTTTATATATATAATATTATTATAAAATGACTATAATTAATTACAGTAAACATGTATTGGTATTCAATATCTATTTTTACCTAATATAAATTTAAATAAAATAATTATTTATTTATGTAAAAAGTCGGTTTTAAACAACAACGCAGTGTTTTCACTATTAATCAAAAACTGAATGTTTTTAGAAAAATAACAAATTTTCACCCTAGTATAATTTTGATAATTTGAATCCAAAAATTATGTCCATTTTGAAAAATAAATTTTAAAATGTTTGAAAATTTCGGTAATACTATATATAAGGGCTAGTTTGATTGGTCATGGTGTGCTAGAATGTGATGTTGCATATAACACAAGCTATTGTATTAATAAAAGGGAAATGTACCATTGATGCCTGGGGTGTTAAATTAAATCCATTTCCAAACATATAACTGACATTCCTATAACTAAAATAAAAAATTATATTTTAAAAACATTACGTAGTGAAAAAAATAATTTTCCCGTGTCCAAAGAAGTATTAAAAATGGTGTTCCTGTCTAATTCTTAAAAATATGATAAAATGATACCAGAATATTCAAAAGCATGAGAAAAAAGAATGGGAAATCCCATGGAATTAAATTTTCCACAACCATGATTCCCTTGAGAAATATTTTTAAATTTTTTAATAGTTCATCAACTTATAATATATATAACGACACCTTTTACTATTACACATATATCACCATCCTTCCACAATGAATTTATATTTATTTTTAAAACAATGGATTCCCTCTATGGTGTTTATAATCCCAAAAGGTTATAAGCCATAATATTTAGGACAAACTCTTCGAGGTATATGAATTCACATCATCTTATCTTTAATTCAATTAAATATTATTATGATTATAATATATAGGTTATTTTAATTTTATTTTAATATTATTTATAATATACATGTACTAATGAAATAATTATTTATTAATGGGATACATTCATTCTCTCTCGTTTTCCCCTTTTCTAAATCATTATTTTGTACTCTTAATGCTTCCAATTTTACGTCTCAAATTATCTCTTTTACCAAAAATATTATTATATTATTTGTGCCCAAACTATTTATTTATAAATGTGTATTTTCATAGATTTTAATATTATATATTTAATATGGGATTCATAAATATAGAAATCTTATTCCCTTTCTTTGGCTTAAAAATGACGTTTTGGTCATTCTTTTAAAAATTAGTGTAATTAATGATCTCATATGAAACCAATATATTATTCAACTCGGGATTTTGAAAATTTTATTTATTATGATAAATGGTTCAGACATGAAATTATGAAATATAAATGGTACATCATGATATTTTTTTAATTAAATTTGTAAACAATTTATTCTTCATAGATTAACTATTTTACAATACCTAGATAGTAACATTTGTAATATGGATTTATGACACATTAATGACAAACCTCAATGATATGTATATGAAAGTATCATTTAATTGTTTTAGTCACATTTAACTATAATGATTCTTGTTATTTTTATTATGATATAATTCATGTTATGATGATCATTTTATATTGTATTAGATCATGTTTTATATGATATTTCATATGATCAATAGAAAAATGACTCACTTGGTTATTCCCTATTAAGGGTTTATGCTCACCACCTTCCATTGGTGTATTTCCCTAGGACATTATATGTAGTAAAGTTAACATAGAGGGAACCCATTAATCATTATTTCATATATATAAAGTTAATATTGTATATTTTCTTATATTATTGTAATAATTTCCCTGATACAATACTTTAAATGGTACTATGTTTTTTACCATGTAGAGAATAGATTATGTTGTAAGAATGCTCAATTCCAAAGTTTGTATCAGATAAAACATTACTTATATATTGGAAATATGAATTGAAAATGTCACGAACCTACCAAGGTCAACCCGGAAACTGTCACCCGAGCCAGTCTGTGGCATGGTTGGATGGTCGTTCCCAATCCCTATTAGAGGGAAACTAGTGCTGAGCATCAAAACATACACCTAGGAATGCTTTTTGCATAAAAAAAACAGAACCAGATACATAAAATGGGACAACTGAAAATATTGAAAAACTAAACTAGTAAATCTCATATTTGCAATCAACTGATTCAGTTACAAGATACCACTAAATAGACTGAAATAACTAGAGAAAGAAAAAAACTCAACTGCTGGAATATGATATCCATGTAACCAGTTAGACACCACCATCCTAATAACAAAACCAACTCCCCCAATATGTAGTTGTACTAGGAACCTAAACAAGAGCATAGCCTGCAACTGAATAGATAGAATAGGCTTGAGCACCGATATGCTCAGTAGAGATTCCAATGTCATTCCATTTAATCTAAGAATAACCATTCCCTAAACAACCTGTTTACCCACGATTGAAATATTTTTATAGAATTAGGGGTTTCACAGAGACAATTATATTTTAAAACCAATAATAAAAATCCATTTACCATATAATATTATACATGCATTATAAGAAAAAAAGGGATTTAAACCATCTCTTACAATCATTTTCTATAACATCCTTTGAAACAACCAAACTTAATCAATTTTTCAAAAAAAACCAAAACCATGTATAAGGGTTTGTTTCCACATAATAAGAGTAATGATACAAATAGTTCTCATAACAGAAAAATGTTGGGAATCCTAGGAATGAAGAGGATAACTAGAACATACATTAAATGTCACTCATCCAGAAGGCATGTCGTACTCAATGCCATTATAACTCCCTAATGCCAAACTGTCACCCTATCTGGCCTGGTGGAGGGGCCTGATTCCATAACAATAATGCCATGTATCCACCTGCTATGGGCAACTATCTTGTATAATAACGTATACTAGTGAATCAATAATTATCACTAAACCTATTTTCTATGTTATATTCCCATGTAATTTCCCACAAGGGGGGTGCAACATACTATTCACACATCATGCAACATATATATCTAAAAACAAAAAACAATATAGAATCACCTAACCACCTAAATGATGGTCCATTTCCTTAAAAAATTACCATATAAAGGATGTCTCATAACGAGGACCTTCCAACCTCATGATTAGGAAACTAGTCAAGAGACATCAATGAAGAAGGGTTTTCCAAATATCAATTTCAAAATTAAAACCAAGACATTATCATTAAAACATTATAAAATTTTCCAATTATTTTAGAAAACATTTCCAAAACAACATCAACCAACATATTTATTCTAATGCATCCCAATTGGCCTTTATACAATGAATCCAACAAAAATTGGTTCCCATGTTCATTTGAAAGTTGATTTAAAACACACAAAACATACAGAAGTTCCAAAAGAGCCTTTAACTTGATGATTTACAAACCAATACCAAAATATCACTAAAACACAACCTTCACTTTTACATTTCCTGACATGACCTTAAGGTCCAAAAAAACACCCAAAACATGTTGCAATACCAAACATACATGCCTTAATGAACACCTTAAACCCCTCTCATTCTACAACACTTGAAGAAAGACATTATGAAATATAATTTAAAACCATCTGTATGAATCACACAATGGAATAATCTTTATTTGATTGATAAAAACCATTTATGAAAAATAGGATGAAAGGGAACATCTTTTATTGAGTTCCATATTAATTTTAGAGCACATTTATGTGTGCACCCAGTGAACCCATGGAAGTTCCAACCTTCAACAACACACCAAAATTCAATAATGAAATTGAATCCCATAATTGAAACGTCAACACTAACATTGAAAATAAATCCATCCAATTATTTTATTTGAAGAACATAATAACCCCCCCTTAAAATGATAAAACCACATTCAAATTCATTTTAACATAATAAATATGCCACACCATAAAAAACCATAAATAAGAAACGATGTTAAAAATAATAAAATACCATCACCAATTAAGGAATGTTGTACTTTTCATTAAAACCCCACAATTTCCCAGTAGAAGAAGAGTGTAATTTAAAATAAACACCCGTGGTGCCTTAAAACTAATCATTTTACAAAAATCACCATGGAAATTTATTTTTAACATAACAAATAGAAACCAAAATATTATTTACATGTAGTCATGGGTATAATAGAGGTGTGATTAACAATTAAGAAGCAATTGGAAACATTCATGTGGAAGGGGATCATTCTTGAAAGTAAAAGCTAGATTCACCTACCTCCAATTAAGTGTTAATGGAGTTAATCATCCAGGGATGGGAGATTGAAGCCCCATGAGAAATCCTCATACCCAATACACATGAAAACAAACCAAAAAAACTTCCAACCTTATCCCAAGGGTTCATTCAAGAGGTAGAATCCCAAAAGAAAACCCAAAAATGAAGACATGTAAGAGATGAGAAGATTAATGGGGAAGATTTTTTGAAGAACCACCGTCCATTAGTAAGAAATCACACAATAAGTGGTCCAAAAAAATTTATAAGGAAGAGGTAGTTGCCTATAGTAGATACACAATAGGTGAGGATTAATATGGGAGGTTGAATCACCTGAAAAAAAATACCCGAGTTAAAATTTATTAAGACTATAATTGGCTGCATGGTTAATCTACACGACTTTGTAAACCATGACCAAACCATGTGAAGGCTACTAGAAAACTTCTGAAACATTGTAGGATTATGTTAAATTGATTTGGAAAACAATGATAAAACCGTGTGACCTGATTTGTTTTTCACAAACACTTAAATGAAACCCCAAACACTTGGGAGTTCCATTAAATTAGCCTTAAATGTTTTAAAAACAACATAGGGACATTGGGGATGCCAAAAACTCTCCAAAAAGACATTTTATCCCTATAATATTCATAGTAACAATAAATTAGGTTAGGAGAAAACAAGGAAAACCAAAATACAAGGAATATTATTGGACACTCAACCCAAAATACATCCAAAATGTAAAACATTGGAATATGAAGAAATATATATGAGAACTTGGGTCATGGTGTGGCAATTATTCCCACCACAATCAATTTCTACCCCCCTAAAGTCACCAAGTAAAAATATTGATAAAACATTACATCATACTAGATAAAAAAAGAATGAAAAAACACAAATAGGGGTGAAATTTCATAAAAAAAGACACAACCAACAAATCAGGAAGAAACCACACCACATGAATGAGGGGAGAACACAAGTGGGTTATCCCCCCCCCCCACAAAAACATGGATAATTAAAAAAAATTAATACCCAAACAACACCCACACCACAACCATGAACTAGGGAATTTAATATTTAAACATCCTGAGTATCCAGCACGGTATGGCTGCATGGTTTACCAAACTATGTGCCAATTGAGCATGAGATCCTGGAAATATAGGGCAACACACATGTCTTGGACGCATAGTTTCAAAATTGTGCACTAACCATGCCAAACACTAATATCAAAATATGACACCATGCCGCAAAATTACTAGGGAAATTATCATAATTTCATCTAACTAGGTGAAAAATGTGTGTTGGATAATAATTCACCTAAATCATCCATGAATTGAAAATTTTAACTGGGACTCAACATGAACATCCATGTAAAAGTTGAAAATTACTTCAATTGAAATAGGGAAACTCCCACATGAACCGAACCCACAATGAATCAATTCTACAATGCTCTAACATTTCCAAATGGGAACAACTAGAATTTATTATGATCCCAGCCAATAATAATTTAATGATACTCTCAAAGGGGAATTAAAAAATATTCAAATGGTCAAATCTAGATAGGTACATCTTCTTGAGTTATAAATGAACCAATACATTGTGTCATTAGAATAAAACTATGAACATGTATCAGTAGGGTAACAAGAATAAGTAAACCATTAAAAACTCCATCCCAAAATCTATAAAAATAATAGGATGGGGATTAAAATAAACCAAAAACTCCTTACTATGTGTGAGCTTCACACTAAGACATGTGGTTGGGGCTCTGATGGATGAAGAATCTTATGACACACAGTCAGGTTCTAGAATCCCCCTATCAAAATTCTATCCTTATGATTCACATCCAATAACACTTTTCAAGGGGACCTGAAGAACAACAAGGATGAAATGTCTTGGAGGGATTCATTAAAGTGACTTGGAATTCCCAGATTAGTCAAAACAATTTCACAAAAGAGAACGATATGAGGATTTAGTTTTATCAGAAAAAGGTTCTTATGGAACAACCCTCTCACCAGATGGGGAACCGTCCCGAATTCCAACCACCACCAACTACATAACAATTCCATCAATAAAGAGACGTACAACCTAAACTGATCCAAAATCAAACCCTCTATAACGTCAAAATGGTATAGACCGTAATGACCTTTAGAGTTCCCAAATACCTAGAGAAGAACCTTGTTTTTATCAAATAACTAAACTACCTCTAACAGACCTAAAATTCCTCAAAAATAAAGCAACACCTGAGTATAATAGGAAAATATGTATGATTAATTAGAAAAATTAATCATCTTTCTAGGAGTCATACTCCATAAAACACAAAAAACAAATCCATGAAATCTATAAATATAAAACATAATCAAGAGAAGCACCCTAAGCCAGGACAACCAGCCTATAATCCCAAACAAATATAAATAAAAAAAAAACTTTTACCCAAATCAAAATATTTCATTTAAATTAAAAACCTATGAATTAAACACTATGTTCAATAGCATACAAGATATGCTACATTGGCCATAAAAAATTTCTAAATATTATTATTAAAATGTTAAATTTATAACGGAGTCATTGGAATGGTGACAATGAATAGTATCAAGAGAAGTATGAAATTATGGTTTACACTTGTTTAATTAAATATTAATTTGTTTCCAAATTTATTATAAATGGATATAAAAACCAATTAAATATGGAGGATGTGGTTTTGTAAATAACATATTTAAAAGAGAATAATTTTGTTTGTAAAATAATATAAATAATTATGGATATTTATTTAAGGAAAAATATATGTAATATATTCAATGTAAGGTTTTAAATTCATTTTATATGATTTATAGATATGATATGAGAACAATTTCTTTTTTCGGATAAAATAAGTATCTATATATGTTCTAAAGAAGGCTTTTATCTACCTACGTGTCACACCCTTATGACCCCACGTCTCCCTCATGCCTTACTTCCCCTCCCTGACTCCTCCCACATCCCCGACCCTCTCCCCCGTACCCGCACACATTTCCTCTCCTCGGCGTCTAGGGTTTCAGCATTATAGTATCCGTTCATAGCCCATCCTCCTCATCACTGAATCCTCCTGAACCCTGTCTCAAGAAGTCATTATCTTCTCAATATCTCGACATTCCTCTCTAGCCGTGACTTCAAAATAGGTTCATCTGCCTTTGGCTACTCTGACCATATCTCCTACACCTCCGATTTATTGACAATCAGCTACTCGTCCTTTATCTCTTTCACATCCATGTCTTATGCTCCGCCTATGGTTCCCACACCCTTCAGTATGCAGTGACTAATCCCAGGTAAAAACCGATGTAATTTTTTTGGTTTTTAGAGCACATCTAAGTTCATCTATTGGTATTCTTCTCCATAGACATATTCCCATTCTCATTGTTGGTTACCTCGTCAATTTTCTAGTGTTTTGGGTATATTTTCTTATACCCATCTCCACATCTGATCCATTTTTCATACTCGCACTGCTACATTTCCTCCATCTAATATACCTAATTCAGACATCATAAATTGAAAACTCCATATCATGTATGTTTTCTTTATATCATTGACGTATTCATCCTAATTTCCACTTTGATTTAATTGCAGTTAAACACAATTCAGTGAAGAATTAGTAATATATATTCAAACACAAACATTTTTCTCTATAAATCTGTTAAAATTGTTCTCTATATATGGTTCCCCATGTAACCATTTGTTTTGTAGTTGTATGATTAGTAGTTTTTGAGTTCCATAAGTTTCTTCCAATCAAATGATTACTGTATTCAATTATTTGATCATCTCACTTCATTGATTCTCCATATATTTTGTGATTTCAGGTGAATAGTAACCATAAGTTTTTTTCTATAGTAATGTTTCAATGACGGGACTTTAGTAGAAAAAAGGGAACAATTTATTCCTCCAACACCATTATTGATTTATGAAACCATAATTTTTTTTGCAATAGACATCATTAACTCTTGCCTAACCTTTGTGCAATAGTATTAATTTATGAAACCCTATTTTCTTATAGGATTCAAGTGATGGCCAGGTTCTACTATTTAGCCCTAATCGGTGCTCGTGATTTGGTCAGCTCTTGAAACATTATTTTAAATTATAAATTATAGAAAAATTGAATTCTTGCTTCAGTACCAACTTTTTTTAATTTTATCTAATTTAATGACTGTTAAATATTCTGTGCAATCAGTTTTTTATTGTACTTTACATTTTTACTCTCCCTCACATCACTAGAACTAATACATTAAAATTCTTTGTATGAGAATGTGGATGCTAGTGGAGTAATACTATGTGTACCTTCATCCATTGACCACCTGAAATTCATTCACTTACAAAAGTAATGGTATGCCTGACAAAGCCCTCTAATCATTTTTCCTACAATATCTACTAGAATATATAATAATATTATTGGAAAATTTACTCAGGCTATCATTGGTTAAACAACTACAGTCCCTTCCACAAGGTTTGTTATCCATGTCCATTAGGATATCTATCTATTAAATACTAAATTATTTTGTTTCAGGTTTAGATAAGTTTACTAAACTGTCATAGTAATTATTCTTATTTCAATACTCAAAGTCTTATTTCTCTCATGGAATCTATTGTCTTATGATAATAGTATGTGACTGTAACTATACAGCCGACCATAGCACTTACTACACGTATAATCTATATATTACTTGACTACAACATTTAAATTTTCTATGCTATTCTCATAGTACTCCCACCTATTATTATTATGCACCACGATTGACCACATAAAATTCATTCGTGTATTATAAAAACGGTAAGCCCGACAAAGTCCTCTGAATCTTCATCATGAATTATCCATTATAATATATACTAATATGAATGCCAATTTACTCAGGCTCTCCTTGGTTTAACAACTGTAGTCACTTCTGCAAGGCATGTTATCTAAGTCTATTAGGATATATATCCATTCATTACTTCAAATTATTGTTTGAAGTTTTACATATGTTTACTACACAATCATAGTATATTATCGTATTTCAACACTCGAGGTCTTATTTTTCTTATGGAATCTATGGTCTTATAATAATATTATGTGTATGTAACTGTACAGCCAACCATAGCACTTACTACAAGCACAATCTAAGTATTACATGATAATAGCATTTACATGATCTATGCTATTCTCACAGTACATCCACCAACTAGACATATTAATTAATATTATAAATTTTTCATTGGTGAACCATTACTATAATGGATTACATTATATTAATCATAGTATATAACTATAACTGGAACCTTTTGTTCATACAACCCTACCACTAATACAAGTACATTCAGAAATTATTTGTGTTTATATCAATCCTTATCTGTAATAAGATCACAACTCTGCATAACATGGTTATATGTTTCTTCTTTATATTATTTGAAGGCTAACATAAGTTTACTAAATAGTCATAGTACGTTATCCTATTTCAATAGTCAGAGTCATTTTTTATGGAAACTACTATCTTCTGATAACAGAGTGAGACTATAACTGTACAACCAACCATATCACAGACCATACAGGCCTAATATATGTATTACATGACTAAAGCATTTACATTATCTAAGCTACTCTCACAGTACACCCACCAACTACACATGTTATATCTAATCGCCCATATTTCTTTGATGAATCGATACTATCATGGTTTACATTATAATGCTCACATTTATAACTGTATCTCGTAAATTTTTTTCATACAACCCTACCACACACTAAATGTAAATTCCATGAATTATTTGTATTCATATTATAACTTATCTATAATTTGATCACAACACTTCATAGCATGGTTATACGATTCTATTCAATTTCCTAATAATAAAATAAATATATTCACCATACAAATATGCACTCCCCGTCAATATATAGAGGCGCACGACTTCAAATAAGATTACTACGACAACAACGTCATTCATGTTGTCTTTTAAATATTTTGCACTCCAAAAATAGTTTCATTAATTAACTATCAGTAGCTTACATGTATATTATATTTCCAAATCCACACTTAGAATGTCCACTGAAAACATTACTGCATCTGAACCTGTCACACAAATAGGGATGAGACAAACACAGAGGGATATGTCTTCATGACCCATTAATTTTTCTACTTTGATCAATATTGATAAATGTTATATTCAAAATCTTTAAAATCATATAATCTTGTCTGAAACTATATGATATAACAGTATTTACAATTTCATGTTAATATTGCCTATAGGAAATTGATTGACACCCGAACTAGTCAAACCTTCTACTAACACTGAAATACGTTGTCGTATTCCATTATTATCTGTATCCATCTATGGTTAGTTCTGTTTACTGTCACCCATGTAATTATTATGATTACTATATGAGAAAAAACTAACCATTTCATCCTAGAATTGCGCTTATGCCTGTTCCACAGTCCCTCAAGAGTATTCACACATATTAACTATATACGGCGGATCAAGGAATAAAAAATATGACCAAACACCATGAGACGAAATGTGATTTCTTTCTATATAAATTTTCACATTTAAACATCTATTAGATTTATCGTGAATACTATTCATTAAAATTTCACAACTTTTAGTCCTAATATAACTCTTATAAGGTACAGATTCCAATGGTCATACTATTACAGAGTCAACTAATTCATCCTCATCACCGTAAGCACCGAACAATACACTACATGAATTCATCTATGCTATAAAATATTGACTCTTACACATTCCACTACTTTATCAAACAGTGATAATTATATTGCTTCTGGAAACTACATAATTTTCTCATCCACAGGTATGTTTCACTTTCCAACTATCATCTCATATTTATTATGTATATATCTATTTATATATAATCACTTTTTAATATCCTCTAACATCTTTACCTATCATGTTTTCCAAACGATATATTAACAAGCATGCAGGTTCAACACAAACAACTAATGAAAAACATTCAAGGACAAGTACACACAGGGAAACTACTCCAACAACGACCTCTGAGATATATCCTGCATTCAACTTCATAGGTATGTCAACATGGACATTCTATTATGAACATTAAAATTTTTAATATTCTTCATTCTATTACTAAATATTCATCATCAACAAATAACTTCAAGATTAATGCAGCAGATATTTCACATCAACATCAAACTACAGAAAAAACATGTTATTTCCATTTACATAACACATTTATTACTACAATGATTGTGTGTGTAATATAAAATTAAACATACTCTTTATTTATTATTTCATTACAACTATTCCAAACATTTTCTCTTCAGAATATTATGACAGTGGAGACCCTTCTAACATATGTTAGCACTGTGGTTCAAACTTCTGGTATAAAGAGAGGAATAAAAAATATAGCAACATCCATCTCCCCCATTACTAAATATGTTTCTCAATGTGAAATATTTCTTTACAACCTTTTCCAGTATGTCCTGAATGCCTTAGTACATTTCTATTCAGTAAAACCAGTCCAAATTCTAAATCATTCCAAGATCCCTTGCAAATTTACAACTCTATGTTTGCATTCATGTCATTGGGAGGAAAAGTAGACAAATCTGTGAACTATGGTGCGTCTCCATATATTTTAAAATTAAATGGAAAAAATACCATCACATTGGTAGTTTATGTCCTTCTGATGGACAACCCCTCATTTTTTCTCAACTATATGTATACGAAACTACAAAATGAAGCTCAGAATATTGTACGAGAAATCAAGTACGTAATGTTGTATGAGGGAATAAAAAAATATTGTCTCATACCATTTTCATTTATTCTTCACACATTTATATGAAGATTCGATAATAGAAACAAAAACACTATTTTTTATTTAACTATTGTTCAAAAGCTACAAAATATGCTTCATGAACAAAACCCTTTATCACATCGATTCAGAACAGTAAGGTATGTTATTGAGAAGCAAGGAATTACAAATTTAATGCTGCAACATCATTGAAGACAAGGAAGGGATGCACAAACATACAACTTACAAAATTCATCTAAGATTGCAAGGCTCATTGTCGGCGACACTGAATATCTAAATCATGAGATAGATATAATCATTCAAAGAAATGATGGTGGCTTCCAACGCATTGATTAGCTTCACCCGCTATACCTTCATCTTGAATATACATTGGTTTTCATGGGTGGAAAGGAAAAATATGTTGACAACATATCTCATTGCGCTACACCGTTTAACGACAGTGGAAAAGTCATGAATGTTACAATATGAGAATATTTCTCCAATCACGTTCAATCCTATTACATTTATTTTTCCAGTCCTCTTTTTTATAGGAGGCTTCATCAATAGTTTATTGTAGATTCATATACAATGATTGAGTCCCAAATATTATCTTTTATTCACTACTACCAAAAGAGATTAAGGGATGAACTATACAATGGGCTGAAAAATGCTTTCCATAGAGGGGATCGGGATGGTTCCTTTTGTGTGAAGTGTATCATTTTACCTTCGACATTTACAGGAGGCCCAAGATATATGATGCAGAATTATGAATATAAAATGTCAGTCTGTAATTGGGAAGGGTATCCCGATAATTTTTTACATTTACATGCAATCCAACGTGGCCTGAAGTTTCTTGATACATTAAAGTAAACAACCTAAGCCCATCGGACTGCCCTCAAATATTGTCACGAATTTTCAATATAAAGATACAATAACTCATGAAAGATTTATGAGAATGCTCCTTCATGGGATATTCTCGAGCAGGTATGTATCTACATCGATAAGATCATTTTTTAATATCAGCTTCAACTAGTAATTGTTACATGTTCTTGACATTTTATTCTTGTTCCTTTCAATTTACATTGTAGTTGTTCATACAGTAGAGTTTGAAAAAATGGGACAGTCATATGTGCACATTCTATTATTTCTTAGTCAATAAATTAAGGTTGTCACTCCATCCGACATTAACAGATTTGTTTCTGCTCAAATTAAAAATAAAGATGCATTCCCTAAACTACATGCAACAGTTGACAATTTTATGATCCATGGACCATGTGGTGATGCCAATAGTCGCTCTCCTTGTATGAGGAGTGAAAAATGATCAAATTATTATCCAGCTTCAATTATTACCCAAATTGTACTATTTAATATCTTTTTGCATAATGAAATAATTCTATAGTTAAAGATCAAGCATAATAGCTCTAATCTAGTGTGTGATATGACTTATTTCAATTTGGAAACTGTAATCTTCAATCATATTTTCTTCTCCAGTTTATTTTAAGCCATTTTGATACATTAAATTTACATATAATGTTATGCCGTATTGGAAAATGTTTTTCTATGTAATTCCCCTAATAAAATCCGAAATGTTGACTAATTTGACCGTATTGTTTACAAATAAATAGGTTTTAATAACATATCTATTCTACAATAATCTATTCCTTATATGTAACTACAATCTGTATTTTTCCACTATCATTAAATTTCCATTATCTGTTATGTTCCATAATATCTTATTCCATACAACAAACTGTATTGTTATGCCTTATTGAAACCATTATTTTTAACAAATTATGCGGAATATATCCAACTTGTTGGACTGGAATCATTGTATTTTTTACAATTTGCAAACTTGAATTTCAACTCATTTTTTTCTACCTGTCCCAGCATCTATTATTATAAAAACGTCAATTAATGCATCGAAAATACTACTCATCCTTGAAATCCTAGTAGTCCATGAGTTTAGAAGCACGTAAACTATTAACTGCAATTATTTGAAAACTTTTAAAGACTACAAATACCAGCTATATGACTGACATGAACATTAATTCTTATCTTGAATGATGGTTTTACTAAATTAATTAGAACTGGATTCATAAGTCATTCCCAGTTTCAACGTCATCCATCAACATGTTCAAACACTTTCTTTACATCGATTCCTTATTGGAATAAAAAAATACATTTCTGATGTTAAAAAGTTTCTACTGGTAAGTATACTATCCAGTTTCCATTAATTCACTATGTCAACTATAATGCACTACATATAATACCTAATTTCATAACTGTATTAATATTAATAATAATTTCTTTACCAACATGGTGTCTGATTGATGCTACATTATCAAAACATCAAAGCACTCATCAATGGTATTTTGATTCATGAAACTCATGCACACACAAAAATAAAATTTGCTGATGGGAAATTTGGTTCAACAATTGTAAGAAAACACCATACTTCACTACTCCAAGGTATTCATTTAATTACATACATTATTTCGAAGTATTGATTCTTTAATGTGATTCTTATATGATTTAAGTTTTAATCACATTAAGAAAATATAAATATATAAGGTTTAGAGTCCAACTGCTGGTTAAAGATGACATAGAATCACTATCTTTTGTTCTCTTTGAGAGGAATGTCATGCAGTTTATAAGAAAATATGCTTCATAGTTGAGAGATGCTATGATACATGTGAGCTTCTTCAAATATGTGTTATGGTGATGTAATTTATGTTTTTTAACTCACTTTACAATTTAATTATAACATAATAGCAGGATGAGTGTTGGTTTCCCACCTGAGCTATATGTTTTCAAATCAAAAAAAGTTTTGTCGTCACTATACTTGATAGAGTACAACATTCAAAATCGAAAACACAGTTCAGAACATGACACATACACAGTGCTCTACATCAATGATAATGAAGATTATATCAGCAACTATAATCAGAGTTCTGTAGATAACCATATATGCTGTCTCATTCTTCTATCGGAATTTCATGACAGTATGCTAGAGATCACATAAAACATTATTTTTAAAGAGCATAAAAAAGAAGTTATTCAGTTTTTCTTCTTTACAATTCATATTATTAACAAAACATTTACCACATACTTATACAATTTTAAACAACTTCATTAAGAACATCAAAGAACTGGATTTTTAGGACTCAGCTTGAACACTTCTACTACCATTGATACAAGTACTTCTGTTGTCTCTTCAACCCAGGTATAAAATCTCATACTTCATACTTGCTTACTGTGATGATGTACATGTTGTATATAATAATGTATCATTCTTCAATTTGGTTTCCATTTAACATTTATTTTAAAAACACTCTATTTATGGTGATTTCACATCTATTAAAGTTTATATTCATGCTTAAATGGTATGAATTATAATTATTGATTGCATATCATTAATTATAATTGATCCTCATTGTGTACTTTTTTTTGACTAACTTCGATGATGAAGCTGCTGTGAAAGGCTCCCTGTCTCTAGACCCAAAGCTAACATCAACTTTTTCCAATGAACATCATCTCTATATAATGGATATGGTAATCAAAAAACTGCCAAACTAGACTAAATTTTCTCATCCTTCTCCAAGGTACTGTTTACATGTAACTCTATCTCATTGTTTCGATTTTCAATTATAAATTTTACTCCATACATAATTCATATGAAGTATCTTTAACAATATCCCATTGTATAGATTGGAAATTATTTAATGACATTGAAATTCATGCTATTTGTATTTACTGATTAATTGGGTATGGACATTGCAGTGTGGATTTTGTTCTTCATATGGATGTCTATCAATGAAATTCCACAACTATACCCACCTACCTCTTCTAGTAATTTGTTGTTCAGTGTATTAAGTTGAAAAATTATGATCTTGGTACAGTTGGGGAACAATTATTGAGGGTGATATGGTCGTTACCTTTTTTGATACATGACTGTAATGTAATTTTGATAAGGTATCGTGTCACTTTTTAAGGATTTTTTGGATCTCTTTCCCTATTTTATTCGATTTTAACTACGGTTTTGTTGATATTCAATTCATCTAATAATTCATTTTTAGTTTTGAGGATGCATTACCTAGTATTTTTCTACGGTCAAAACATGTTATATAAATATCAAATAATTTGGAGACCATGTCTTCTTCCATTTTATTTCATAGGGATTCTGAATTGACATAGCAATAAAAACTGCCTTTGGAGATAGTTGGTATTTTTTTGGGTGAATAGTATGATGAATCTTAAGGTTTACGATACATATTAATATTTATGTTTGATAATTCTTGATTAGTTCCCTTTGGATAGATTCACATTATATATTTTAATCTTCTGACCTTATGGTTTTTAACAGAAACGTTCTGATGTAAGAAGCATTCAAGGTTGGGGGTTTTCGATACTCAAATGTCATGGTACATTTTACTTTTCGCTATATTAAATTAGACTGGATTACTACATAGTTTAATTTTTTTCAGATTAGATGTTTACTATGAGTTTTAATGTTTATCCACACAATTGGGGGTACATATGTGGTTTCCATTTACTCTAATTATTGAGACTTTAATAGTTTACAATCCTTTTCATTAATGAATTGTTATAATATCAATGTTGATAGTTTCTGATTTTTCTTCTTCATTCTATGATTTTAGAAAACAGCAAAGACAATTTTTAAAATTGTGAAAACTTTCATTTACTTTCACTACTAGAAATAGTTTTCATAAACTACAAACTATGTGAATAATGTATATCGTCTTGAAATAATAATCATCTTTGATCCTTAAATTTTTTTTACCAGTTTATCAATGGATGATTTTATTAAATTATCAATCTATTGATGGCCAAAAAGATTTCATTATACTCATTTTTCATGTCCTGGTAATCTGTCATTATAGTTTCAAAAACTGAATTAAATCTACATTCTATTAGAGAAACAATTATTTCTGTATGTATAAAAACATCTCTTCGACATTGAGAAACAACACTTTTTGTAGTTTCAACAACTGGTTTAAGTCAACTCATTAAATGTTGTACTACGTTGAGTAGGGTTCTTCTCTATAAATATATATAAATTTTTCTCCATGATGAATTTTACAATATTACATAAATTAATCTATTATTATCTTTGTCATAATTTCCCCTCTCTAATTTTTTTTATTCAGATGGACAGTCCAAGAGTTTTTTTTATCCTGGGTAAACAGCCACATTTTAATGGTTTTATTTGACATAATTATACTATATGATATATTATGAATAATTATTAATGAAATTTTCAGGTTCATATTTATAACATTCTTATGGTATTGTCCTTCTTAGAATTGTTTCAGCATTACAGACCCGAGGAATAATTTCATTTTCAAAAGATTGATTTGGAAGTACCCACATTATTTCTACTTTATTCCTACACTCATTTTATAGAGTTTTTTATAAATTAATTTTTTTGAATCACCCATATTGTAAGATTCTTTTTAAAACTGTTTCTTTTTTGGATTCATCAATTCAATTGAAAATTATTATTTTTATTATTCGAACACATTTGAGGAAAAAGTGAGAAACCAAACACGAATTCAATGACAGAAAATAACCAAACCTCCACGATACAAAAGTTTAAGACCAAAAAACTCATTAAAAAATACACACAAGAGACCCTACCCATCCTAAAAACAATAATATTAGTTTCCTCCTACTCCTCGCAAATCGACAAGAAAAATCATGCATGATTGCACGAGCATGGTACTGATGGCAAATCCATACACTCTCAAACCTCCAAATTTGAAAATTAAGGTCCCAAAGAAAACCACTGCTCTAAACCCCATCTGGATAAACCCCTTGTAAGAGAATTGTTACAACTACCCTCAAACCCAGAACTGCATGGCCCCCAGAATCACACTATCACAAAAATCGTAATACGATCCCAAAAATCCAACTTCAGAAACCAAACATCACCTGGGACAGCAAACAAGAGAACCAATAGACCACCACATTACCACAATCAACATCATAAACGAAAATCACCAAATGAAAACCTGCAATATAAGCCCAAGGATAGCGGAATCAAGAACTGAGAGTCCCTCCCCCTCCGTGCCACGTAAGGACCAATGTCGGGCCTCACCTGAAAGGAAGCCAGCCCTACTGAGGCCTTTGCCAGTTGACATCATGCTGAAAACCAACACAAATTCCAAAGCCATTGCAAGGACTATCGAAGGCAGATCCAAACTTCACAGGGCCAACGCTTTAGCTAAAAGGGAATACGAAGCCGGATCCGTGCATTCCCAATCCAACTCTCCAGGAAGACAGCGAGAGCCTTAGTAGAACAATCACTGAGCCGATGAGCAAGGGATGTTGATCGGAATCCATGCCAGCCTTACAGAGGCATGCTGAAGTCGATCTGAGGACGCTGACGGTAATTCCAATCCAAACCGCACCACACTGGAGGAGGTAAGGGAATGAAATCAGATATGAAAACCCTATCCTATCATGAAGCGAAAATCGCCACCGCTCAGAGGCCTATCCGGGATTTCACAACCAGGATTCATTAATTCAACATGATATGATAAAAAAAATTATTTTAATTATTTTTTACAAAGCATTTGATTTCTTTTTCACATCCATATTGATTACTTCTTCAATTTATCTTGTATATTTCTTCATCATGAATGTCTAATATAAATTGTAATTCCTTACTATATCAACTCTATATTTTCTACTATGTTAATTATTTATCAACAATTATAAAATCATTTTTTCCTTATTATGTACCTCTTATTTATGGTTGACATATAAGAAATATTAATGAAAATTTTACCTTTGAAAAATATTATTCTTTTGTCAAACATATGCATTGACCCATATCACCGTGAAAACACACGAGCGAGTACAAGTTTTAAAAAAAAATATAGTTTTGTTGGATTTTGATGGAGATCCCTTTTAAAATTAATTTTTTTTTAAATTTTAAAAGTTTAATATGACATAATATGATTAATTGAATTAGGGACATCAAAATTTTACTTTGTTTAATATTTGGTATTTTTCTAATGAAATAAATATTTTAATGAATAGTAAAAATAATATATTTTAATTCAAAACTTCATTTTCATATAAAAAATTTATATTGTTAGATTATATTTTTAATTGGTTTTAAAGAGTAATTAGATTATGATATTATCATTTAATTCAATTTTGGTCACTGGATGTAATTTAACAATTAAATTAGACATAAAAACATTCAAATATTTTGATTGTTTTTATTTCTTGTAATGTGCTTTTTGGTATTGACAATGGGAAATAATATTAAAATAATTAATGTATATTTTAAGTTTTGAATTTAGAAAAATGCATTAAATATATTGAATCATAATGTACAAATTATGTTATAAGGTACCATTTATTTTTGGAAATTATGAAAAATAACTTCATTAATTATTTTTCTACCTTTGTTAAAGGATAAATTTGGTAAATAAGGGTAAAAATAATTTTATAATAATATAAAACTTCTCTAAAAATTTATTAATCTTATTGGGTTCATCATGGGTGGCCATGAAAAAAAAATAATTATGAACTTTTTGAATTTAGGGGTAACATGGGTGTGTAAATGATATGTTATAATAATTAATTTAAATTAAATGGAAATACAACATAAACATATATGTTTTTACAAGATAACATTAGTGGTGGGGTAATATAATTGACATCCGTGATTATAAATATTAATTAAATAGTTAAAAATATTTACTACCACATGGTATTTTATTTGAAAATTTTATAAATTATATAATTAAATTTATTTATGACACAATGATGATGCAATGATTACCTTATTAATAAATTATTCAGCTAAATGATATTATATATATTAAAATTAATGTAATTTGAAAATTTTGATGCCATCCACTAATTTTATGGATTATTTCATCATTTATCATTTATTTAATGTTTTTTTAGAATCAATCTTTTTTTATTTCATTAATAAAATCAATTACTAGATAGTGTCAAAATTGACATAAATGAGTTTTAAAAAAAATACTATTTAATTAAATGATATAATTTTCATAAAACCATAATATTTTTTAAATTACATTTATAGTGTCAAAAATATCATTAATGATCCAACTAAGGTTCCCTTGAAATTTTATTGTAATTATATTAACAATAAAGTGTAAAAATACATGGAGGCATGGTAAGAGTTAATTATTTTAATTAAGGGTAAAAGAAAAAAGATAACGTTAATTTTGTTTCATAAAATTATCTATTACAAATTGGTTGATATGATTTATACCCCTAGTAATATTATCCTCTATATACATCACTTTTTAACTATTATAATTCTAAAATATACTTGAAATAATATAAAATTGTTTCAACACATTCCTAATGTACCTCTTCTCTCTCTTATTAAAGGCAACCACCTTTTCCCACTTACAGAAAAATTATAATTCCTCTTGGACCCCACAAAATCTGAAAATATTATCTCCCAACATCACTCAATTACACCTATAAGACTTTTTTTTGGCATGTGACAACTCAAGGTATCCTTTTGGAGGAAATCAAAAATGAGTGACCCGATTTAGAGGTAACATCTTCTCTCAAGATTCATTAATTTATTTCATTTATCCAATCCCATAACCTATCTTTATTCAATTATTTTTTAACACCCTAGTATCCTCAATATACATGGATGTTTTTATAATAATTATTCTACCTATATTTACACACTTCCCCCTCATATATATATAGAACATTTTGCTTCTCTGTTCGGCGAACTACTGCCTCATGAAATGATGATTGTCCAAATTTCTCCAACCACCTCTCATTGTGGCCATTATGAGGGAAATATAATTATATATGATATATATATGATATATATATATATTATCTATGCTTCTGTAATATTTATTTCCTGATTCATTAAAAAACTAAACCTGAAACGATCCTCAATGTAAAATAATGTCATATAATTTAATCAACTCAAGATTATGTAATGTTAATGGCAGGGGCATAATTATTGAAATGAGGATGGAAATGAGTAAATATTGGTACCCATAAACATGATATCATCCTTAATAAATACTAGGGGATGAATACTTCATCACCACTTCAATACCAAAGAATAATTCAAATTTCCTACCCCAAAACATTTTCAGTTTTCAAAATTCATATTAACAGTTTAAAAACATTTTAAGGAAGAAACTTAATTCACAACAAAATTTTAATTCACATAAACACTATTTTAATTCATTTTAAACACATTTTATTTCTGAATTACACTTTAAATTTCAACACACACTAGCAAGAAAAAAGTTAAAAACTACACAAACCCAACAACAATAGCAAGAATGAGTTACTAGTGTTAATACATACGTTGCAAGAAAGTAGTAATCCCTTACCTAAAAATCCATAACACAATGATGAACAAAAAAGATGAACTGGGACTCCACATGGGTAACTAATCAATGAGAGGACACAACATGACACTAGTTGAAGTCCTTTTTCATCACTCTATCCAAAACAACCCAAAATAAGACACACTCCCAGACTACCCCTAGAACATCAGGTCTCGTCACCTATGGTGGTTATTAGGCACCATCCCATATCCTACCATATAATCCTAGATGGTCATAATTTCCATATTATAGACACCCCACATAACAAGTTCATCCGCTGATTCAATCTTTTCATCAACCAACCTAGTTCAACCTTGAACATGTCACACGAGATGGTCTATGGCATAGCCCTAAGGGCGTTCCTGATCCCCATGGGATGGAAACTAAATAAAGGAATCAAAATATACAGTTGGGAATGATTTACTCCCAATGAAACAAAATATACTAGATACATAATTTAGAAAAACTAAAAATGCATTAAAAATGATTTGAACCTTAACCACTAAGTAGTGGAACTTGGTAACTAAACAAGAGCAGATCCTACAAATGAAAAGATAAAATAAGTGTGAGCACAAATATTCTTAGTAGGGATTCCAAAGATAATTCACAAAAACCATGAATGTCCTTTCACAATAAACCCCACTTATGTAGGCTTCAAATACAGTAACGAAAGTAGTGTGTCAAAAAACATATTTCATTTTTAAAACAATGAATCAAAATCCATTTACCATATAATATAAATTAAGTAGTGATATAGAAAAAGATATCTGAACCTTTAATTTTAATAATTTAATTTCTAATTCTTTTTAAATTTCCACACAATCACAAATTTTTCTGAAAAATAGGAAAACCAAGTATAAGGGTAGGATTCCATATAATAAGGTAAATGATTCAAACATTGATCATAATTGGAAAACATGAGAAATCCTAGGAAATAATAAGACAACCAAAACTACTATACATGTTACTCATCCTGATTGAATTCTCTACTCAATGACATCATAACTCTCTAACACCCGAATATCTCCCTACATGTCCTGGCCGAGGGGCCCGATCCCATATAAATAAACCTATGTATCCACCTAATATTGGTCAATATCTTGTATAATAACCTAGAATAGTGTAAAAAATATTCCACATAAATCCCTTTAATATTCTAGGTTCCCATGTTATGTTTCAGAAGTGGTGTTCTATACAATTTACACAATATGCAAAATATATATAAAAATACACCATAGATTCCAGCATCTCCCACACCACATCAAGGTTATTCCATTTAATTAAAATAATTAACATACTAAGGAGGTCTCATACCGAGTACCCTCCTATAAAATGATTAACTAACAATGTAAGAGACTGAACTCAAGAAGGGTTTTTCAAATAGTCATGTCAGAATTCCAACCAGGGCAATATAATTACAACATTCATCCATTTACCGAAACATTTAGTAGTAATTTCTAAATAAATCAATCAGAAAATTTATATTATTGTCTCTAAACTGGGATTTAGAACATTAATTAACCAAAAGGGTTGCCCATGTGAATTTTAAATCCATGTTATAATATAAAAAACATACAGAAGTACCAATTGGGAATTTAACTCAATGATCCCCAACACATTACAAAAAAATCACAAAAACACCAATTTCACTTTTAGAATTTCATATGGGACCTTAATTTCAATTCACACACCAAAATAAATTCTAAATGCAAAATTACTAAGCATTAATAAAAAGCTTTAAACCCATGACTTCCAAAAAAAATACGCACGAAATTATAAATTCTCATTTAAAACCTTATTTTGGAATAATGTAGTAGGATGAACTTTATTTTATGGCTAAAAACTTTAAAAAAACTGATGTTTAAAGATAAAACAGATTATTGTGTGCCATATTAATTTGAGACCATATCCATGTGTCCACTTAGTGCACCAATGGATGTTCCAACATTCAATGAAACAACCAAATCTAATGAGGAACATTAAAACTATTATAGAAAAGTCACCACATAAATTAGAAAACAATCAAACTACATATGTTATTAAAAGAACATAACCACCCCACATAAAACCATAAAATTTTTTTCAAATAAATTTTAACACTTTATATATGAAACAAGATCACTTACCCACACACAATAAACCATATTAACAATAAATAAACTACCATCACCACTTATTGAAAGCATAATATTTCATATAAATCCACTAATTTCACATTATAAGAAATATATAATTTTAAATAAACACTCTAGGTGCTCTAAAGCTATGAATTTTACACAATTAATCATGGAATATTATTTTTTAAAAAAAATAAATAAATACTAAAACATCATTTACATCTAGATATGTGTATTATATAGGTGATAATTACATTTTAGAAGAAATTGGAAACATATATGTTCCAAATGATCATTCTGTAATGGAAAATTTTTACTCACCATCATTAAATGAATTGAAGATGGAGTTAAACATCATGTATAAGGAGATCAAATACCCATGGAAAATACTCACATCCTAAAAACAAGAAATCAACCAAAAAATCATCCATCCTTACCCCTATGGTCTAACCAATGGGTAGAATCCCATTGAAAAACAATAAATGGAAGAGAGAGAAGATAAGTGAAAAGGAATGGGGAATATTTGATTAATAAAGAGTGTCCATTGTAGTGAGATATCCTAATACATTGTACAAATCTTTACCGAACGAAGGGGGAGGTGCCTATGGTTGATACCCAACTTGTGTGGATTCATTTAGGAAGGTGTAATCATCTAAAACAGATCTTTAGTTCTAATTTAATAAATCTTATAATGTACTGTAGGGTTTAGTTTCAATGTTTTGAAAACATTTCATAAACCATGAGAAAGTTACATTAAAACATTAGTAACATTCTAGGTTTTAGATGCATGATTTTGGGAAAACATGGTCAACCTATGTGACCAGAAAAAACTATCCAAAAACTATTAAACCACAACTTAAATATTTGAGAAGCTCACCCCATGAGTCTTGAATGATTTTGATACATCATAGAGACACCATGGGAGTCAAAAACACTCAAACAAGACATTCTAATCCAATAACAAGAAAAATAACCATTAAATGGTTTGGAAGAAATCAATGACCAATGAAACATGTGGAAAATTATCCTATGCATATCCCCTGGGAGTGTTGTATCCCAGAGTGAGCAAGGCCCATTGTCATGTACCTGGATAACCCATGTCAAGCCCGAAAATCCTTGCCAGAGATTTCACTCCTAGCTACATTGGTTCTAGAGTAGCCTCAACTTTCTCGTATCCAGACATGGATGTATTTCTTGAAAAATACTCAAAATCTCTACATTAACAAAATTATAGGATGTTCTAATATACTAATCCTCAAATTCTATCTTAGGGTAATGTAATCTAATTCGAGTTTATCTAAATCTAGTATTCCACGGTTTGTACTAAACATTCTCGGATACCAACTCTAATGCCCCAAACTCAGAATCCCATATTTGGTGCATTATTACATATCATTTGAATGATCACAATGAAATCATGTCTCAAAAGACCGATCGGTTTAGTATTATTGGAATCAAGATTCATACATAAGTTCAACATTACAACTTGAATAGAAATAAAACACGGATTTGTTCCATTACAAACATCCAAGCCCCCTAGATTATGCCTACAAGTCACTCATAACTAACTTCTTCATATCTGGGGAAAATGAAACATAAGAAAGGGGTGAGCTCAAATGTCCAATAAGGGTATGCAATATAGTGGAAGATAACATAAATATTCTGTGTAGTGAATAATTGAAACTAGATGACTTTAAAGATAATATACATGAATAAATTTATGGAAGGAATATGAGCTAAGTAAATAATGTCATAAGAAAACATATTATTGGGTATTCTACTAGTTTAATAAACACATGAACCATCAGCATTATTTTCATAATGAGGGAATGTATACTGCCAGCCATTCTGAAATATTTTCTCAAGGCCTCGACCAAAATGTTTAAAAATGATTATAGCCACAGCCAAAAAAATATATCATATTGGGAAAGGCCATATCCAATTCCACTTCTAGTTGTCTCATGAGACCTACCGATTCATCGAGGAGCTATAATGGGCTCGACCTGTCACTTACTAAGTCCAATACATTCCTCAAATGAAAATGGTGAGATATAACATAAACATTCATATTAAAACTAGATTATGAAATGTCAATACTTTAACCATAAACCATGAATGGAATAAAAATCGCACATCCACAGTCAAACATATCACAAAACCTTGTATATAATATTAATTTTTGGTATCATAATAAATCAACTTCAAATAAACATAAAATCTATAAAAAGATGTTGACATAGATGAAATCAAACCATTTTTAGATAAATATAACTTTCTATTTTGAATTCATTAAAGTGTCAGTAATTTTGAATAAAAAATTTATTTTGGAAATATTCTTATGATATTGTATGGGAAGCTTCTACGATGTTATAATGGTGTAAAATAGCGGCACCCACCGTATAAGTTAAAAAACATTCTTACCTAAATTTTTTCGAAAATTTCATAAAGTACCTTGTTTAGAAAATAAAGGATTGATTCATTTCAAAACATATAAGGTCAAATAAGGGTATAAACGAATTTACCCCATTGTCTATTAAATATTAAAAATGTTTTGAAATACATTTTTAAGAAACATGGATGTGATTGATAAAGAGGTCCCAGTAGATAATTAGGTATAAACAATCTCGGATAATAAAAAGATTGTGAAATTAACAATTTCCTTATAATTTCCCTTGGTCGATGGTAGGTTAAAATTTTTTATAATGATGAAATAATAGTTATTAAATTATACAGGAATCATATATATTAATATGATATCATGTATGAAATTTTAATATTGCTTTGTTAATACTATCTTAGTATTATCGTCATTTCAGGTGTTAACTGATTCATTTTTCTTTATATGATTTGTTACATAAGTAATGTTTATTATGGATAGGATGTATATTATTCATATTCATAATGACATTATTACTTTAAACATTATTTTTAATCAACTATTGAGAATTACTCACGAATGGATACGATGTGGAACGAATCACATAGCGTTCGTGGAGACGGTAATCTGTACGTACGCATGAGGGAAAATATCATTCTTATGATATTAAAATAATATAAAATTGCATGGTATATTGTTTATACATATTCCATATCATGATATATTTATTATTTACATCAATTACACATCATTATTATACCCATCCAAATAATAAAGTATTGAATATCAATTACACCACGACGTGAAGACGGTAATCCGTACGTACACACGTATGATGACATGTAATTAAAATGATGGATAGTATAATGAATATGGTTGTACATTATTTATAAAAAAATCCTAGTATATAGAAGATAATGGATTTTTTTTATTTTAAAATGGAAACAACAAAGAAATAGGATGTGGAAGAAGAAAGGAACTTGAAAGAGGTGATGGAATATTGACCTCTTATTTGGATTCTTCCATTTGATTTGATCAAAAGGGCTCAATAAGATTAATTTATGACTAAATTAAGGCCTCTAGGATGAAGGGAGGACAATTGAAGGGGAATTTTGGTAGGGTTTTGATGATCTAAATGGCTTTTAAAGTGTCAATCAGAGATAATAGGGAGTTCCCTTTTATGATAGGGGTGAGGGGCATCTTTGGAAAAGGTATAAATATTATTTTATAATAAAATAATCTTCTTGTTATAAAGGATCCAAAAGGGATTATGTAATGGATAAGGTGGGGATGGGTTTAAAACCACACAACCAATAAGTTTTAGACTGCTTTGGGTCAATATATTAACTTTATCCTTTAGATTTAACTCCAAGTTATATTGTTTGAGATTTACCATGTCTCTTTGTATTTTTATATTATATAGTTAATAAAAATATATATACTTCTAAGAGAACCCATGGTGATTATTTAATGGTACACCTATTATTATATAAGTCTTTTGGTGGAACTATTGATTTTTAGTAACTGAATATCAATTAATAATATAATATTTTTTAAAAAAAAACTTTTATGTCAATTTTGAAACTACATGAAATTTAGTTTTTTCTAAATTTATAAAATCATTATTACTTAAAAAAATTCATCTTACCAACCATAATATGTCATATTTACCTAGAAAATTAGTGTAAATCAATAAATGTCTTAAATTACATTTATTTTAATATTTATAATGTCAATTATTTTAATCATTCTTTAATTAGGTAATTATTGGATCATCATTGTGTCACAAATAAATTAAATTATATAATGACTAAAAAATAAAGATAAAATACCATTATATATCAAATATTTTTATCTTTCTAATAAATATTTATAGTTGAATTTTCATATGTGTACCCCTATATTAAAAATGTTTTAGTTATTAAACATTGAATTTAACACTTTTAACTCTTCTTTGAATTAAATAATACTAAATGTCCTAATCTAATCCATGTTGACCTAAATGATAATATTTTATTCCTATGGTTTTTTCTAATCTAATTAAATTTATCCAATTGAATTAGGACTTGTTTTAGGGTAATAATAATCTCATTTTTACCATTTATTTCTCTATTTACTTTTAATCGTGGTAAATAAAAGTAATAAGTTAATATTCACCAAAAAGTATTTTAATATTATTGAACCACATTTTACTTATTTATATCAACCGTTTCTCTCAGAGTTTTGAAATTCAACTCACAGAAGTTGTAAAATTATGTTTTATGTAAATTTTCAAATGCTCCTTGGATGTGGGTAAAAGACGGTAAAAAGTTCAATAAAATTTTTATATATCTAAAATTATTATAAACTAAATCCAATGAATTACATTGAACATATATATGTATTATGTAACTATTTGGACCTAAAATAAATTTAAATAAAATAAATAAATATTTAAATAAATATTCAGTGTTTTTCACTATTCATCAAAAATTGAATGTATTCAGAAAACTACCAAAAATTGACCCTAAGATAATTTCGATATTCTGAATCCAAAAATGAAGTCCATTTTGAACGATAAAATTTATAAAATTTAAAAAAGTGTGTATTACTATTCATAACGGCTTTTTTGGTTAGTTGTGATGTGTTAGAACTCAAAGTTGCTTACAACAAACACTATTGTATTATTTAAAGAGAAGTGTACCATGGATGCTTGGGGTGTTACAATATTCCAAATAAAAAGGGATATTTTTTATAAGGAATTCTTATTTTATTTATTAATAAAATTACATAAAATAAAAATCAACCATTATTATAAAATAGATTAATTATTTTCAATATACTGAGAATTTATTGTGTTAATGTTACCAAATAAATCCATACCAATATTCATAAAATGAGAAAATAAATAATCATTCATGCGTATATGTAAACTATCACCTCCATGAAGTAATATAATTTGTTTTATATTAAAATCACTCACGAATGTCTCTAATGATTTTATTAATGTTTATATATCATATCCATTATATATTAATCCTTATAATAAATTAATACAATAATTTAATTCTTACATTCAATACATATAAATATGATGATGTCGTTCATGAGTACATGTGAACAATCACATTCACAAATCGGTGTGATTATTTTATATTAACCATATAAAAAGTCTGATATATAAGTAAATTAATATAATTTTTAATATATTTTGATAATTCTAGAATTATATAAGGATAGTTAACTTCTTTTAATAAATATCAATAGAAAATCTAAACATTACTTATGTGTATGTAGGACCCACCGACTCCATGGTTATAATTTTTTTCATTTTCATTATCAAACATGAAGGTATTGACATAAAACTATAATTAATGCTTAAAATGGAATATTATTTCATGAATATTATTTGTGATATAATTGAGGAGTGGCCACTTTTTTCTAAAGATATCATACCATTTCATTTTTATCCTCTACCTATTATCATCAATACATCTAATGGGAAGTTAAATAGTTATGTAATTTTTATAATATAGTTATATGTAAAATAAAAGGATTATTAAACATAAAAAATATTCTTAATAAAGTAAATATTAACATAAGTTTGTTATTGAGGTTGATGAAGAACATACGTGATAAATAATTCTTGATATAAGGGACTTTGTCTCAATATCATTTTATTTAGGCATATTTTTTTTGTCATACACAACCTTATTTTATGGGATGTATAAAGAAACACTTTAATTTTAATTTCATTTACATGTTTTTAAAAGGAAATTTTCAATAGAGAGTTTTTTAAATTATTTAAAAATGTCATTAGTTTTTTAAAAATTATATGGTGACAAACACTTCTCAGTTGTCGTGCCCATTATAAATTTTTTTGCTTCATAAAATACTTAATGTTTTTAAAAATAAAATAAATATATTATTTTATTTTCTATGTATTTTGGTATTGAAAATGGATTTGTAAATGGATTTATTATTTCAATACATTAAAATGATTTGTATTGTTTACAAATTAATATTTATAACTAAACTTTTGGATGTGTGAATCTTTTATGTGTTATGATTGTATAATGGTACTTGAATATTTCAAGGTTGGTTACATGTTAAACAAATGAGGGGTCATTCCGTGATAATGGAAGGACATTTTGTTTATGTTATAAAATCTGATTCATTTGTTATGTAAGTCAACCTTTTGGCTATTCAATTTGTAAGAGTACCATGAACATAAGCCTACCACACGGTAATTCCATTTATGTATAATTATGTCCCAAGTAACATCTATGTGTCTTATATTCAGGCTATGGTTTTTATGGTAATATTTTGATTACATAATGTGAAATAAATTAGGAAATTATTTAATACTTTATAATTGTGTAAAATATCAATTGAGGATAAATTATTCATTGATTACATGTTTTCAATAAATTTAGATGTTTATATTTAAAAAAATTATAAAAAAATTATATAATTTCATTAGAAAATAATATTATATTTCAAACTGTTACCTTATAGAATGGTTTTAGTGATTTTTTTGATTCATTTAAAATACATTAATTTTAACTAAATAGTAACAAATATAGTTTTTGGTTTTCCATATGTTTTAAAATTCATAATTTTGTCATTATTATGTCATAATAATGATAAAAGTATGTAACAATTAATTAGAAACTATCATATATTTATATATTAGTTTATTAAAATAAGATTAATTTTTTTACCAGTTTTTAATCAATCCTTATACCAATATGTGACTTTCAAAAGTCTAAAAAGGAAAATTTTATTATTGAAACATTATAATATAGTACATATAATGTACCTATTCAAATAATTATTAAAAAAATATATTAGGTAATAATGAATTAAAATATCATAAAATTTGAACACAAATGATCAAAACCCTGAGCAGAAATCATAGTTTTGACAATAGTTCCTCATTTTCCTCAAACACAAATTCCATGAAAAATATTTGGAAATTGGTAAAATATTAATTCAATTTTTATATAAATACCCACATATTTCACCCTTCCACAAACTCCTAGTCAATCCTCCATTAATATCTGAACAATTTTCTTTTCAATGAGTCCCTAAGGTTATCAGAATCCCCTGATGTTATAATCCTCAATATTTTGGATCAACAAATCATAATATGTAAATTATAATCATTTTATTTTCTAGTAATATTATTTTTTACAACATATTAAGGGATTGTTAGATTTTTTTTTTGTTAATTTTATCAATCCCTTATTACAAAAATAATTTTTTATCAACTTGAGACCTCATTTCTCTATAATTTTACTATTTACTAAATCCATATTTTGGACCCATTTTCCATTGATATTTACTTCTCAATTTCTATATTTAATATGAAAAATTTTAATATTAGAAAAACCCAATCCATTCCATTATCTATAGGTATTCATGCAGATGTTAATATTTTACAATTTTTGGGGATATAAATATTTGGGACGATATTCCATTTTAATAGGTAAAAATGACTTTATTGTAAAGGATTTAATCCAATACATACTCATTGTTTTTATACAAATAAAATAATTTGTTCATCTAATTTTATTTAAATAATAAGTTATCATGGTGAATGTGGAATCATTAAATTAATTCATATTATCAGTGTTCTCTGATTGTGGTATAATACATTGGATAGATAAATTAATATACATATACTAAATTTTCATGATACCTAATTGACTAACCAAGGTATTTATTATTTATAAGAACATAGAGATTTTAAATGGTGATATTCTTATGAATGGATAATTTATATATTATACCCGCATTTAAATGTTATGATTCACATTATATTTCTTATGATACTTCCCTTGTAATATTGTTCATGTTATATTGTTCTCCATTATTTTATTTTTGTTATGGCTCAAGATCACAAGCTAAATATCTATAATTATTCTCCCCTTATTAGGATCATTCTCAAACCTTCCATTTTATGTTTGTACACATTATTTTATGTGTAGTAAAATTATGTTCTTCTGTACTGATGTAGAATCCTTTCATGTTTCTTAGAATAATGTTTTAATTTTTTTAAATTTCCATAAAACTAATTTTTAAAAATATTTTTCTGTTTTCTTCATTTTATAGAAAACAATATTTAATTAAATTATAGTATAAAATAAAGAGTAACTTTTAGATCTAAATTAACCCATTTATATCTATCTCCTGATACATATTATAATGATTCTTATCATTTCATTAGAATCCTTTCACATAGGATATTTCATAATTTCATCATCAATTAATGGAAGAATAAAACACAAGATGTATTATTCAAAAACCAAGGTAATTTTTGAATAAATAATGTATTATTCAGATATTATAATAATATATTAATTATAATAATGTTAATAAATTTTTTATTTAAATGGACAAAAACATTATTTCTCGCCAAAAATGGATTTTATGACATTATATTGTCTTATTAAAAATACTAATTTCTGAATAATATATTATAAATGCGAATAAATTTATTTCATTTATTTATTGAGTATTTCAACAATATTGTAATCTAAATTATTTATAATTTTCTATAAATATTATTTTTAAATTAATGATAAAATAATATTTTTATTTAAAATTTAGTAATATTTTAGAGTATTTACAATTTCAAAAAAAATTATTTTTTAATTTAAAAATATATTTTGTACCATATGACTTCACATATACAATTATGTTTTTTGTAATGAATATTAAATATGAATTTTTTATAAAATAATTATTCATTACAAAGACATTGGTTTTGAAAATCTAATTTTCAACCCATTTTATCAGTTTAATTTTATATAAAATTAATCCACATAAATTTTTTGTATCATTAAAAATGTTTTACAAATTTTAAATCATGATTTTATAATTTTTTTAAATGTGACCCACTTTTTTTCAATGTGAATTGTATCATTAGTGACGTTGTTACCACTATAAAGGGTAAATCAGGTAATTAATTAAATAAATGAAAATGTTGTCATTAATAACCAATGAAAATTATTAAATATTATTCAATGAGTATATATCATAAATACTCAGTCCATGGTATAATATATGGAATTTATTCCATTTTAATGTTATTATGGAATTTATAATATTTTATGTATAGATATGTATAAATTGGAACACTAATTTTTTATACTCTTATATTTCTAACCTGGGTATAGACAGATGATATAATAAATTTTAAAAATAATTATGAGAATAAAAGTATTTTAAATAATATGATAATTTATTATTAATTTTTATTAAAAAAAATAATTACCATAATTGCATACACAAGAGTAATGAATAAATAATTAAATTTATTGAATATTTGAAAAATGATATAAAAATTCATATAAATAGTCTAATTTGTAGGAAATAATTAAAACCATGCATTTTGTAGATTTATATAACATGTTAAGTATGTATGAAAACATTTTACATTATTTTCATTTCATTTATTAATTTTATAAAAACTTTTAATTGAAAGATTATAAAATAGACATTAATAACTTTTTATAAAGTTAATATTTAATTAAATGGTATAAAATTATGAAAAATATTATATTATGAACAATTATTATTATAATATTTAAATATTCGTTCATGGAACATTTATGGGTGTTATAAGTATTTATTTTATTTATTTTTACACCCAAGTAGAAAAAAACATTGTAATTACGGTAAGTTCAAAAAGGTTTATGGGGGGATTAAAACATAAAAATAATTGTCAATATTTGATCAAAAAATTTCTAAATATTATTTTATAGAATTATATTTACTCATATTCACCTTACTAAAAAATATAATCAATTTTCATGATTTTAGACCTTCAAATTAATTTATATTAACATATAATTGAGAAATACCGGTTGTCTAGAGGATCAGTATTGTTCATAATTGAGAATTTCCTAATTATTTCTTCTTCCACATCATTCAAGAAATACCCATCCCTAATACGATAATTTAATTATTATATACCATATAATAATATGTTTTTATGTTAATGTAATAAACAATAACCGTCTACAAAATCATTCAAAACGTAATGGTATCCACCGTTCGCGTGTACAGTGGACTATCGCCTTTTATATCAATATAATTTGTTTTCCATCACTAAATCTCATGGATTATTTCAATGATGGAATTAATTTTTATATACGATATTAATCAACCATTTATCAGTATTAAAATATAATATATCAATTTATCTTTAAATTCCCACTATTATAACACCCTCACTCCAAAGATACAATAATGATGTGAGAGAGATGATGACCCTCGGATCATGCCTCCAGCATGCCTCAGGTAGGTGACTAGCCCCAAGGGTGTACAAATATCATAAAATTGTAGCCATTAAAAATTATAAAGAATGAATATATTGAGATATAATTATTCAATCACAATATAATACCTTACATTAAACAAAATACTGAAAAAAAATCCCACAATGAATGGATAAATAAAACAAGTACATATATTGATTTCAGAATTGTGAATACAGGAAAATAAAACTAATTATTGAAAAATAAATTGTTACATGGTTAATGTTAGTAATTCTTAGTATATTCCCAGTATTCCTCATAAAAACATTATAATGTTATTATATACATTGGGTGAGTAGAATATTATACTCCTAAATAAAATGAATGTCTCTCATATACATGTGAATGTAAAGACCCTAAATTTATATTTATATTTTTTTTCTAATTTTTTAGGTTATTTTATTTTATACTCAACAAAACATTTTTCTTTTAATTAATAAAGTGGGTTTAATTAATATGATACTGATGGGTTTCGACTGTTATATGATCATTGGACAGTATGACCGTTGGAAACTATAATCATAACATTGTTTTTTTATAAATATGGTTATCTTGGTTAATTAATACAGAAAGAAGATTGAATGGCGTCATCCAATAGACTAAGGCCATATGAAGCCCATCTGTCGGATCTTGGGAAGGAGGTAGCATCATTGGGCTTTGCTCTAGACTGAGCCCAAGCTGAACAATAATGTATGAAGCATGAACAAAATTTCCTAAGGGAGAATTTCAAGCTGATAGAAATCACCACTCGAGTAATGTTGTCCAAACCACCACAAGATTCTATCACCATATCTCACCTTATACATAGGTCATATGTTGGTGTTATAAGGGGCTATGTAACGAGACCTTAGCATTATTATGTAATCCTTTTATAAAAATAAAATTGTTATTTTTTCTTATGGAACGTTTTATGAATTTCAGACATTCGGATAAATATAGGATGTGTATTATTGATTAATGTAGTAGAAAAGGGGTATTTTAAATTTTTTTTTGTATTCATAAAATAATTAATAATGTGAAATGAGTTTCAAAAAATGGTCTACTACAGTTCTGATTAGTGATAAATTTTGAGTCTAATACGATCAACTAGGTATTTTGTAAATATTAAAGTAGGAATAGTCACATACACATATAAATAGTAATGAATATTAATTTCACAAAAACATTCAAACATCTCCCATGAATGTATAAATACATTTAAAACATCTTAAAAGTGAAAAAAAGGTCATAGTTTATGTTTTTGTATTTTTTATGATATAAATATTTTATTTACAATTTTATAATTAATTTAATAATTTAAAATGGAAATTTATTTTCATATAATTTAATCATAAATTGTGACTTTATTTTCTTATAGTTATACGATAATTATATGGGACCATGATTACTCTTTTAAAGTGTTACATAATGAGTTATAGTTTTAAAGTTGTATTTTTTGAATAAATATTGATTTTATTTGAAAATTAAATTTAAAATATTTAGAAAATTATTTTCATAAAATGGACATCATTTTTAAATTCAAAGCATCAATATTAGGTTAGGGTGATTTTTTGGATTTTTCTGAAACAATTGAATTATCGGTGAATAGTAAAAATGCAGTTTTGAGTTTGGGTGTTTAATGACATCATTAATGAGGAAATAATGATGTAAGATTTCTGTTCGACTTATGTATAGTGATATATTCTATTCTGTTTCACAAGTTTCCAATAATATGGGAAATACCGTGGGAAATCCCATGGTTTTTCAAATACCACTGATGAGGTGTCCCTTGAAAATTTATAATTTATTCAATCACTTTTCCTATAAAAACCATTCCATTTCCATCATTAATTTCATTCCAAATATCATCCTCAACTATGTTCTCATCTCTTTTCCTCCCAAGGATTCCTCCCAAGGTTACCTCAATCCTCCCAATGCCCCAACCTTCATGCTTTCAATGTTACACTTCAAGGTAAGGGATCCTTTCACCCTCCTCTTTTAAGTCATGACTCCATTTATGTTGTGTCTTCTAATTTTCATCTCTTTATGTCAGGGGTATTTTCATTTATGTTCTCATTTCATACCATTTCATGTCAAATTATTGAGATACCCTTTCATCTCTCATCAATTTTTTTTCTAATTTTTTATGTGACACTGTTAGGCTGCTGAATTTCTCGTAAAAGAAATCGCATATTTTCATTTCTTTCATTTTTCCTTTTCATGTGGTATTTCATTAAAATATACAAACCATGATCTTATTCAGTAACCATACTATATTATGAATTATATATTACTGGTTCACCCTTGTCCCCTTTCTTTTAATTTTTTTATAAAACCATGTTATATAGCCATTATGCTGCAGAAATTTCATCTCAAAATTTCTATCTCATTCTCTCAGGAAATTATCTTGTTTTATTTATGTGAATACACATACCTATTTCATTTGTATTCTTGATCATAAATATATAAATATGATATATTTTATTTTTTAATTGTCATACATAAATCCCTCACTCCAATTCCATGGGTTATAAATGATATAATGATCTTATTTTTAACCACTTTTAAAACTTTACAATTTTGAAATGAAACCCATTTATTTTCTTCAATATGGGATATTTATGAAATTCTTTATTATGATATATGTTTCTAACATGAAAGTAAATAAATATTATGTCTTCACCTTGATATCACTCCAATTCATTGGGTAAATAATTAATCTCTAGTGATGATAATTTTCACGATACCATGGTGAATAATCTTAGTAATTTTTATGACACATCGGGGATAAATCGTGGTGATATATTCATGAATGTATAAATGAAATATTGAAGCCACATATTAATGTTATGATTCAAGTTATTTTTATTATGATATTACCTATTGTTCCATTTCTCATGCCTTTTTTGACTTTTATCATGTTCTTATTAATATTTCTCAAGATCACATGTCAACTATTTCACTTGTTTTCCTTACTGAGCCTTCCTCTCACCCTTTCCTTTGATGTATGTCTCCAAGATATGAGATGCAGTAATTGTACATAGTAATAACCAATGATGAAGCCTTACGAGTGGTTTAGAAGATTTGTTTATATTTTTTTCATGTATTATGTTCTTGATTTCCAAGACACTAGACTTTAAAAATCCTCTTTCTGTAGAATGTAATGAAAAGTTATGAAAAAAAGGCATGACTCCATAGTTGGTATCAAATGGAGGATTATTTATTTATGGAAATTCAGATGTGTAATCATTAGGAATAATCCTATAAAAAGTTTTAATATAGGATAACTTCCTAATATTTTGTTGAGTATTAAGTAAGATGTTTATCAAGAAAATACATCCATGTCTGGATACGAGCAGGTAGAGGTAGCTCTAGTACAGAGGTAACTAGGAGTCGATAGTATGAAAAGGAGTTTAGGGCTTGACCCAGGGTATCCTGGTACATGAAAACGGGCCTTGATGCACTCTTGGTTACAACACTCCCGGGTAATATGTTTGGTTAATCTTAATATTTTTATGAATCATTATGAAGGACTTATAGTGAAATGTAATTGTTTAAAAAAGTTTTAAGACATAAACCATTTATATTTAAAAGATTTGTAAATGAAAATAGTTTCTCATTTTGGTTTTATTCTATTAGAAATGGAGGGCAATATGATGAACCGTGCAAATGGTGACAGCAATAGACCATGCATTAACGAACCACTGATGGAATCCGGAATGGAAACATTCATCAGGATGAGGAACCAACTAACTCAAGTTATAGGGAATAATGTGAAGCAAGATGAGAGACCAATATCACCGCCAAGGGAATTACATTATGTTGTGTCCTTTATGAATCAATTACCACCATCCTTTAGTGGATCTACTGACCCATTGATTTCTGAGCAGTGAATCAGCTCTATCGTGAAGATCTTTTCTGTGCTCTGCTGTTTAAAGAAAGATAAGGTCACCATGGTTGTCTATCTCTTAGAAGGAGAAGTTGATCAGTGCTGGGAGATAATTTAAAACACAAGGAAAAAATTGGATATCGAAGCAATTGGTGTGCGAATTGTTCAGATGGATCTTTTTCTTTAAGTATTTCCATCGTTCTATGATAACAAGAATAGAGAAGGAGTTTCTCGAGTTGAAGCAGAAAGAGAATGAATCTATGGGAAGCTATGGGATAAACTTCACATGGAATTTACGTCACACCTCTATCATTTTCATTGATACAAATGGAAAGGTTGATAGATTCTTCACTGGACTGAGACCTCATCTACAGAAGAATCTAGCCAACCAAGATTATGACAGCTATGAGGAGATCGTGCAATGTGCGATGAAAGTTGAACTAGAGTTTGTTGAGATACAGTGGTCTCATAAATCCAATGAAAAAAAAAGAAATCAAATTATCCAAGATTAGGGAGGAGTTTTGATCAAGGAAGAAGAGGAAATCATGTGCAATGTCCTATGCATACAAAATATGGGAAGCATAATTCGGGGAACTGCCTTCTTAGAAGTGGGAAATGATACAAGTGTGGAAGAGAGGGCCATATTTTTATGAATTGTCTAGGTGAGGTGAAACCAAAACATCCAAGGAATAATGACAAGTGGAAGATTGTGTAGGCCCTACCTGATCTGCAGTGCTTTATGTGGGTACAACTTGGGCACTTTTCCAATCACTATCCAAATCCGAGGGCATTTGAGGGGAACAACCATCAGCCTCAAAAAATTCCAAGGGAGAAAGGTTGTTCTATTTCTATCACGATAGCTGATGTTGAAGCTCCATGTGAGGATTTATCAAGTACTCTTGTTGTTCTATCAAAGCTAGAATGTTCTTTGTTTGATTCGGGTTCTACGCATTCCTTTATTTACTCCATATTCTCAACGAATTTAGAATCAACCTACAACTAGGTAAAAGTAGAATTATCAATCAAGGATACTGGTGGGATTATCCAAGAATCTTAAGTGATTAGAAACTCGAGTATTTACATTGGTGAGCACAATATTATCAAAAATCTAGTAGTCATTCCCTTGTTGGAATTTGACTTTATACTAGGGATGAACTGGCTCTGAAAGTATAATTCTAAGATCAATTGCAGAAGTAAGTAAATATCAGTAGTCTTGAATGTAAAAACTGCAGTTACCTTCCAAGAAGAGATATATCAACATGAATTTTTTCTATAACAACCTTCTATATACTTATTAATGGAATTTATAGGTGTAGAAGAAGAAGGAAATGAGATTTTGAGGATAGAAAACGTCCCCATCGTCCAGGAATACGTTGACGTATTTCCAGAGGTGTTTCCTGGACCTCACCCAGAATGAGAGGTAGAGTTATCCATTGAACTCATACCTGGATCTCATACAATATCAAAGACCCCATATATGATGGGAAATATGGAGCTGGAAGAATTGAAGAAACAACTCCATGATCTTTTGGAGATAGGGTTTATCCGACCAAGTTTAACTTCTTGGGGAGATGCAATTCTCTTAGTGAAGAAGAAGTATGGATAAATGAGGCTATGCATTGATTATAGAGTACTGAATGAGATCATTGTAAACAATAAATACCATCTACCAAGAATTGATAACTTATATGACCGACTTCATGGGGCTCAATTCTTCTCTAAGATTGATCATTGGTCTGGTTATCATCAATTGAGGGTGAAGAAAGAAGATATTCCAAAAGATACCTTCCAATCAAGATATGGCCATTATGATTTTGTTATTATGACTTTTAGAATGACTAATTAACTTACTATTTTTATGGATTTTATGAATATAGTTTTAAAGACTACCTAGATAACATTGTGGTAGTTTTTATAGATAATATTCTGATATATTCCAAAAGTCATGAGGAGTATGAGGATCATATAAGGGTTATTTTTCAAACTCCAAGGAAGGGGAGAATTTTTGGAAAGTTTAGTAAATGTGAATTTTGGTTACAATAATCAGCTTTCTTGGTGCACATTGTTACAAATGAAGGAATCATAGTTGACACTGCAAAGATAATAGTTGTAGAGGAGTGGCCTCAGCCTACAACAATAACTAAGATTCGTAGTTTCCATTGATTAGTAGGATATTATATGAGTTTTGTGATAAAATTTCCACTAAATTCTAATCATTTATCCAAGTTAACTCGAAAATGGGTCAAGTTAATTTGGACAAAATAGTGTGAGGAATGATTCAAAGAGTTGAAGAGCAGATTGGTTACTGCACCTGTGTTAACTCATCCCTCAAGTGGAGAAGGAATTTTTATTTTTAGTGATACATCTCTAAAAGGACATGGATGCAACCTCATGAAAAATGACCAGGTCATTGCTTATGCATCTCGATAGTTGAAGACTCATGAGTAGAACTATCCTACGCATGATCTGAAGCTAACTACGGTCGTTTTTTGCTCTGATGATATGGAGGCACTATCATTATGGGGAGAAATGTGATACATAGATAGACTAACAATGTTTGAAGTATATTTTCACACAAAAGGAATTGGACACCAGAAAAAGGAGAGAGTTGGAACTCCTTCAAGAATATTATTGTTCAATTAATTATCATCATGGAAGAGAAAACAATGTCGCCAATGCATTATGAAGGAATGACCCAGTTGTTCTGTCCATTATAGGGATTCAAAGAGATCGTTTGATCAATGACCTAGAAAAAATGGAAATGGAAATTTTAAAGGAAAGGACATAATCAACCCTAACCCAAATGACATCTCAACTATCACTACTAGAGAAGATTAAGAAAGCACATAAAGAAGATCTTTTGTTGCAGAAGAATATTGAGGCTATAAAAGATGGGAAGTTTCCTATGTTCTATATTGATTAAGAAGGTGTTATGAAATTTCGTACAAGACTATGTGTTCCATCTATTCCGTAAATAAATAAGGAGCTGATGGATGTAGCTCATAGCTTTACATTCCTTATACAACCTATAAACAAAAAAATGTATAGGGACCTTTGTGATCATTTTCGGTTGGATAATATAAAATGGGGGATTGCGGAATACACTTCAAGGTGTATAGTATGTTAGCAAGTGAAGGAAGAGTGACACCTTCTTAAAGGGTTATTGCAACCACTACTCATACCAGCATTTAAGTGGGACAACATCACTTTGAACTTCATCACTGGACTTCTGATAACTTCCAAAGGGAACAATGTGATATGGATTATTGTGGACCGTCTCACCAAGACTTCCCATTTTGTCACCAAACATGAAGATTTATCTCTTGGTCAACATGCCAGGATTACATGAAGAAAGTGGTAAGGCTGTATAGAGTTACACTATCTATCGTATCTGATCATGATCTAAGGTTCACATAAAAATTCTAGAGAAGTCTTCAACAAGATCTGAGCACTGAATTGAATTTCAGTAGGACCTATCACCCGCAAACTAATGGCCAATCTGAAAGGACTATTAAAACACATAAGGACATGCTGAGATCATTCTCAATGTAATTTAAAGAAGGATAGTAACAACATCTCCCTTTAGTTTAGTTCTCTTATAACAAAACTGTCCACTCAAGAATTCAAATGGCACCCTATGGAGCTCAATATGTGAAGAGATGTAGAACTACTACATGTTGGGATGAAGTAGGTGATAGAATGATTCTACGGCCTGATCTAGTTCAAGTGATGATAGGAATGGTCTATCCCATCTAACAACACATTTAGGCTGCTGAGAGTCGTCAAAAGAGCTATACCAACAGACATCGAAGTGAATTGTCTATTGGTGTTGGTGATAAATTCTTTCTTCATATTTCACCTTGGACGAGGGTCATGAGGTTTGGGAAGAAAGGGAAGCTCATACATAGGTACGTTGGCCCATATGAAATCCTAGATCATGTGGGAGCAGTGGCCTATCGGCTTGCACATCCTCCAAATCTTGCACATGTTCATGATTTTTTCTACATATCCCTATTTAGGAAGTACATACCTGACTCTTAAAATGTACTAAATCCAGAGGTAGAATAATGGGAACATGACCTCTCCTATGAGGAGTAGCTGATGTAGAACATGGATCATAGAGACAAGGTTCTACACAACAAGACTACCCACCTTGTTAAGGTGTTGTGGAGGAACCACAAATGCGATGAAGCCATGTGGGAACTGGAGGAGTCCATGAGAAAGAAGTACCGACACCTTTTCCCTTCAGAGGGTATGAGATAAAATTTCAAGGAAGAAATTTCATAAGGGCCGAAGAATGTAATGGCCCTAACTATTTAATTATATTTGTTTTCTAATTTAGTGTATTGTTGTATTTTATACTCAAAAAAACTATATCATTTAATTAAGTAAGTGGGTATAATTACAATTTAACTTTGGTGTTTCGACTGTTATATGACCGTTGTTAAATACGATCGTTGGAAACTATAATCTTAACGTTTTTTTTTTATAAATACGGTTATATTGGTTCATTAATGTAGAAAGAATATTGAATGGTCTCATAAAGTATACTCGAGCCATATGAAGCCCAATTTTCAGAGCTTGGGAAGGAGGTAGTGTCACTAGGATTTTCTTTGGACCAAGCCCAAGCTCAACTTCAACGTATGAATATTGAACAGAATCACCTAAGGGAGAAGATCAGGCTGATTGAAATAACCACTTGGGAAATGTTGTCCAAGCCACCCCAAGATTCTATCACCATAGCACACCATACACTTAGGTCATATGCTGGTGTTATAAGGGACTATGTAATGAGACCTTAGCTGCTTTGTGTAATCCTTTTATATAAATAAAATTTGTATTTCTTCTTATGGAAAATATTGTGAATTTCAAACATCCGGATAAATATAGGATGTGTATTATTGATGAATTTAGGAAAAAAATGGTATTTAAAAATGTATTCACTAAATAATTAATAATGTTAAATTATTTTTAAAAAATAGTCTTCTAAAGTAGTGATCAGTGAGAAATATAGAGTCTAATAAGATCAACATGGTTTTTAGTGAATAGTAAAGTAGGAATAGTAACAAACCCATATGAATATTACTGAATAGTTTGAATATTAATTTGAAAAAAAATAGAAACTTCACCCATGAATGCATATATATACATTTTAGACATCTTAAAAGTTACAAAACGGTCATAGTTTAAGTTTTGATATTTTTGTATGCCATAAATATTTTATTTAAAATTTTATAATTAATTTTATAATTTAAAATGGAAATTTATTTTCATAGAATGTAATTGTCAATTGTTACATTATTATCTTATATTTATACGATAATTTAATGGGACCTTGATTATGGTTTTATGGTGTTACAAAATGAGTTATAGTTTTAATGTTGTATTTTTTGAATAAATAGTGTTTTCTTTAATAATTAAATAAAATTTATTTAAAAAATTATTTTCATAAAATGGACTTCATTTTTGAATTTAGATCATCGATTTTAGGATAGGGTGAGTTTTTTGGATTTTTCTGAAACAGTTGAATTATCAGTGAATAGTAAAAAATGTTGTTTTGAGTATCAAGTGTTTAATGACATCCTTACTGAGGTAATAATGATTTAAGAATTCTGGTTGACTTATGAATAGTTAGATATGATATGAGGTATCCCAAGTTTCCAATACCATGGGAAAATACCATGGCCAAGCCCATGGTTTTGCAAATACCACTGATGAGGTGTCCCTTGGACATTAATAATTTATACACTCACTTTTCCTATAAATACCAAGCCATTTCCCTCATTCATTTCTTTCCAAAAATCTTCCTAAATGATGTTCTGGTCTCCTTACTTCATATAGAGACCACCCAAGGTTCCCTCAAGCCTCCAAAGTCCTGATGTTCAAGCTTTCAAAGATACTCTTCAAGTTAAGGGATCCTTTAACACTCATCTTTTACGTCATTACTCCCTTTATGTTGCGTCTTCTAATTTCCATCTCGTTATGTTGTGGATATGTTATTATATGTTATAATTATCATCAATTTCATGTTTAATTGTTGAGAGACCCATTTTTCTCTCATTAATTTGTTTTCAGAATTTTTAATTGACGATGTTAGGATGGCGAATTTCTAGTAAAAGAAATCACATATTTTCTTTTCATTCATGTTTCCTTTTCTTGTGGTATGTCATTAAAATATCCATACCATGACCTTATTCAGTACCAATATTGTATAATGAATTATTTATGAGTGGTAGAACCTTTTCCCCACTCTTTTCAATGTTTTCTAGAACCATGTTATATAGTCATTATGCTAAAGATATTTCATCTCAAAATTTCTATCTCTGTCTCTCACTAAAGTCTCTTGTTTTATTTATGTGAATACCCATACCTATTTCGTTTCTAAGGGTGTTCATTAATATATGAAAATGATATATATGATTTTTTACTTGACATACATATAACCCTCTCATCCTTTTCATGGGTTATAAATCATATAATAATCTTATTTTAAAGCACTCTTAAAATGTTACTATTTTGAAAATAAAACCAATTTTTTTTATTCTCTCTAGATTATTTTTGAATTGTTTTATTATTATCTATGTGCCTCACTTGAATGTAAATGCATATTAAGGGTGTGCCCTGATAGCACTCCAATGCATTGGGTAAATAATTAATCTCTGTAGATGACAAGTTTCATAATACCTTGGTGAATATCCTTGATAATTTTAATGACACCTCGGGGATAAACCATGGTGATATGATCATGAATGACTAACTGAAATGTTGAAGCCAAATATTCATGTTATGATTCATGTTATTTTTATTATGATATTACATAATCATCCACTGCTCATTCCTTTATGACTTTTATCATGTTCCTATTAACATTGCTCAAGAACCCTTGTCAACAGTTTCACTTGTTCTTCTTAGTGAGCCTTATACTCACCCTTTACATTGATGTATGTCTCCAGGATATGAGATGCAATAATTTTACATTGGATGAACCTATGATGAATCATTACGAGTTGCTTAGAAAAATGTTTTATGTTGTTTTCATGTTTTATGTTCCTGATTTCCATGACAACAGACATTTAAGATCCTCTGTTTGTAGAATTTAATGAAATGTTATGTAATAAAAAGGTGGGATGCCATAATGAATGAACAATACAATGGACCGATGAGAAAATAATAGAACCAAAACAACATAAGTAAGTATAATAACCATAACACCATAATCATAGAAGATATCTCACCAAATAATTGATCATTGTAATATATTAAAATATAATTCAATTCAATGATACGGTACCAGACACCGCTTTCCCATTGATTAGCCACTCCCACACCCTAATGGAAGACATCATGGTGTTCCCACTACATTTGAATATATCACATCATATCCCAACTTCCCACACATGAGAAAACCCTCATAGCACATCCTTCTCACACACACATCATCCATCACAAGACAATTCACCCTGGTGAATCCTAGGACCTCACACCACAAATAATAATTAAGACACATCAGACCACATATGAAAACATAACCAAAGAAAAATTTTCAATTATTTCATAGAAGAGGTAGAGGGGGATGGTATGTTTCCAACCATCAATCCTACAACTGATATGTTTGGAAGGCACCCCCAACATAATTATGTGGGTGTTGACACATAGTTCTCAACATGGGTGTGTTGGGTAAATAAATCATGAAAATATATAATTTATACATATATATATATAGAAAAATAATATAATCCCAACATATGATCATATAATGAAATCACCAACCCACTCATGGCATCCCTAATTTTGATGCATCATCTAAATTCATAACAACAAACAAGTAAAACCAAATCCATAATTTATATCTCATTATCAAGATATCATTAATCCCATTTCTAGATTCCCATACCTGACCCATTACATAAAACCTGAATTTTTATTTTTACATAATACCCATAAAATATCATCCATTGAAAATTCTGTTCAAATAATTATCATGAAATAATCCCATTTTAGGATCATTATTCATTTCTCTATCCATACTTACTTTGCGTCTAACACAACACAAAATTAAATAATTATTAATGTGGAATGAAATCATAATATCCCTGTCCAAACCAATTATCAATATCCTTTCATCATATCCCCACTACTCATCCATATCTCTTCAACTTCCACTGCACATTTCATACAAAAAAAAGGAAATATTCATTCCTATTTAGAAAAGTATTTCTTATTCAATTTCAATTTTCTAATTAAGTTCATTATCATAGAAACTATGTGATCCATAGGCATATGTCCTATTAATTGAATGTATGTGGTTATCCAATTACATAAAAGGTTCACATGAATAGCCACATAATGATCTCTTATTCCCCAAATCATTAACTATTGATCAAACAACTACCCCCATTGAATATAATTTTCATTGTGTAATTATCCAATATAATACACAACTACAATCATTTTAATTAATACAGTAAGATAAAACATCGTGCACCCCTTCCCCTTTGTGTTTATTTTAGATTAATTATATTATATTTATTAATTAAGAATCATGTATCTTCATAAGGAGAAAAAATTATATACCCATACCACATGATACATGATCAGGAATGTTGATGGATATATTACATTGAAGAAATATGATTGAAAAAACCTTGTTGCACCAAAACAGATGTTCACATTAAAAAGAAAGATCTCTGAGGAAAAAAAGACTAGAAGAATGAACCTGGTTACTCAATTTCAAGGAAGGCAGATTGGGCACATCTTCTCTCAAGATAAATCTATACATTAAGAGATATTGGTTAGTCATTCCTTTAGAAATATTTTATCCTAAACATATAGAATTAGATAATTTTTTTAATTTCCATTGAAGAAAACATCCTCATGCCACACTTTTATATAATTTAAGAGGACATGTGTCTTTTATATAAAATATAGATATTATAAATCCTCCTTGAAATGTATTTAAAACCATTATTTAATGAATTTACACCACTTTTCACCATAAAATATGGTAAATGAAAAATATATTAATTTTCATGAAAATATAAAATTATTGAAAAATGGAAAATTATTGAAATGAATCATCACAAGGACATGTAACCACAAGATGTTTCACCATAAGATGAGTCACCTCTAGATGAGTTTCTAAAAGGAAGATTCACCACCATATGAGACATTAAAAAAATATTCACTACTATACAAGTCTCCCCTAGGAGAGTCACTTAAAGATGAGTCCCTACCCGAGTAGTCACTGATATATGTGTCACTTGCAATAGGTGTCACCACTAGAGGTATCACTGCAAAAAGAGGCACTACAAGATGATTCACCAACAGATAAGTTACCCTAGATGAGTAACCCTAAGATGTGTCACTTCTAGATGAGTTAGAGAGAGATGAGTATCCACAAAAAATTCACCACTAGGTGGGTCACCTCCATAATGATTCACCAACTGAAGAGGCAATGATATGATGTATCATCGTTTTAAAACAAGAATCATGGAAAAATATTGAAATTAATCACCGTTGGACTGACTCAAATGTCATAAAAAGTTCAAAGACTACCCGTGGACACATCTAACATTATGTTTCTCTATAGTAATTAGTTGTTTCATAATAAAAAAATCAAACTATTCTCACCCTCGACAATTCAATCCCAACCTAGAAGAAAAGAGGCAAAGGATCTAGACAACCATCTATCTAGATACCTCTCAATGATCTTGTTACAACCATAAAATAAACCAATATGTTCCCCTAAACCAAACTATCATTATATCTATAGAACAACAATATCTTGGACATATTAATTAGGGAATTCCATAATCCATGTCATGATGTTATCCACTCTTGGTAGCATTGTCTCTCTTGCAGGGGTGTAATCCCATTGTAGTAGAATTTGTCTTGATTATGAGTCAGGTATTCCCTTTTCGTCATGTTGTAACATCGTCACACTTCAAAAAACACACATAAAATAAATGGAAAAATCAAAATATAACAGAAAACGAAATGGTTCGAACACCCCAACACAAATAAATGAATTATTAGGGAAAGATGAAAACAAATCTAGGTATTGGAATTTCCTCTCTGTATCACGCTCCCAAATACTCAACTAATTTCTAACATTCTCCATAGAACCCAATATAGGGGAATATTTTTTACTCATTGAAACTCATTTAGAGGCTCTTGTATCCCCACTAGATGATCTATGAAGGCCACATCATTTTCAATATCAAACTCTCCCAATTCAATGACATGGGAATCATGGTAAAGATATTAATGGAGATGATGGATTTTAAAGACATCCTGGAACCTTACAAGATAATTTGGAAATTAAAACTAATATAAAACCTCCCCAATATTCACAAAAACCTTGAATGGTATAATAGTCTTATAAGGACCCAACCATAATAATTACATAGTCCAGCTATATTAACTAGATTTCACATCCTTATATTAGCAATTAACCTTTTAGATTAGATTTCAATAAGGATATGACATAAATATTACATATAAACTAATAAGAATGCAATGTGGGTACCATTAAAATGATATCGATTTATTCCAAAACATGAAAATTTGAACACTGATAACAACAATGTTTCTTTGAAAAATAATAATAAAATTTAATGTTACTACCTTATTTTTCTTACCCATCCTTATAATGCAAGAAATAATTTAAAAAAATGTTATGAGAATAAATGTATAAATAAAGTATATAAAAACAATGAAATAAAACAATAGTGTATTAATAATTGTTAACATATTTAATGATTTTCACAAAGACAGACTTTTCACCCAAAAATACATACATGGTTAAAAATGATAGTTGCATAAATCATTAAAATATATATATATAATTTTTAGGGTATCTTGATTAATTAATTACTTATTTTTTAACCCTCACATCTACTTTATTATTTTTAACCCTCACGTCTACCTTACAACATAATCCCCATGACAACCTTAGGGTGTTACTGTCATAGTTACAGTTTCAGTAATTATATGACTATGCACCGACATACACATACCAAATGTATTGGAAGGAGATATAGGTCACATCATACATCATTAATAATTTCTAAGAACCATTACATAGTGAATAAACATTGGTACTTTCATAAACACATTTCTTTTGAATTTCATAAAATATAATTATTAAAAATAATTTTTCAAGGGATGCCCCTTACAAAAATACTATAATTGATGTGAGAATTTATATAATAAAAGGATACAATTGATACACTATAAATAAAATTAAGAGATCATCATGTAATGGACATTCATTACACACATAGTATCAGTAGAACATAATTAATTAAGAATAAATTTAACCCAAACAATGGAAATTGGGTTATGAATTCACCTACCTCAGGTTTTTATAACATAAAACTAGTTGTAACCTTCTTTATGAAGGATACAAGTGTGTTATTAATATTTTATAGAAACATATTCATGATTATAACACCTTATATCATCATTTTATATCATCATTTGACCTATTTATAAATATTATTATGTTATTTCCATTATTTCTAGTGTCTACTTCACCTGATTTCCATGGTCTGTTCAAAAAGGATTTTCTTATAAAATGGATGAAAAATACAATATGTCATAAACATTGGAGTTAATATTTTAATTGAATATTAAATTATTACAGAAATCATTTTGTTTATATGGTATGAGGATGTTTCATTTGATAAACCATTAGTTATATTTGTTTAAATCATTTTTGTGGTTATTCGATAATCACAGACTAGTTTCATCATATACGATTAATATTTTGAATATATGATAATTACTGAACATAATAGCGGTCATATAATAAAAACTAAAATCATTTTCAATAATTAATTTTTTTTACAGTAATCTTTGATGGAAGTAAAATAAATTGAAGACATGTCATCTATGATGTTTGTAAATCAACATATCAAATATGGTGTTTTTTTGAATAAGAGGAAGAAGAGATGATGATTGATGAATAATTTTTCCAAAATTTTTTTTAACATTCTTGAATATATTTAAAAATCCATATTTATTTACAACTGGATAATGGGAGAAGAAGATACTACATGAAATGAAAACAATTGAAAATAAAACACAAGAAAATGAATGTGGATTTTTACTTTTTGGTCTCTTCTCCGTGGGATCTTCCTTAAAGTCTTTGGTTTTGGCCAATCTATGAGGCTAGTATTTTATGGATATACGTAATATCCTTGGGATTGAATTTGGAAAGAATTTATACAATTCCCAAATCATGAGATGTGTGATAGGAAGGGGGCCATGGGTGAGGGTGGTATTTATAGTATAAGAGAGGAGGGGGTTTCCCTTATTTTAATCATTATTTTTATATTTTTTATCAAGACTGTGAATAATACTGATTAATGTGACTCACAATAGATATAGGATCATGTGATTTCTAATAAATTTCCATTGACATCATCCACGACTCATGCATTATGCATAAATTAATTTATTTACCATATTTTGTAAATTATAGAATTTCACTATTCCCCACAAATTCATGTATTACATAAAAATCCCAAAAATTCACCACCACGATTTCTCAACATGTACAATCAAATATTGTACTCCATTTTATCCAAATAATTTAATAAATATTAGAAATTTTTTTTATCATAAATTTTTCCACAAAATTATTTTTAATACTATAACACATTTTAAATCAACTTCCAAAATTAATGAAGGTCTCATTATCTAACAGAAATACGAAAATAAAATATTAATAAGATTTTCAATTAAAAAGGTAATATTTCTATTCATGTTAATATTAATAATGGTATGTTATTAGTCACAAAAAAATCAGGTTGGTTATATCATACTACAAATAAATTACTGATCGCGACCATAAATATCCATTTTTTAGAAATTCAAATCCTAGAATTTGAATTTTTTTAATGTCTAGTTTATAACTATATACTTAAACAAATATGCATTATTTATATGATCGATATTTCATGAACTTCAATTTATTTTTAAAACCTTGGGGTGTTACATTCACCCAACAATCTGCAAATTACCTCCCTGTAATTTTATTTACATATTAGACAAGTGATGGTACCATTCCCTCATATAATTTTCATATTCACATACTTATTCCTCAATTAATTCAGTTTCTAAAAAAAGAAATACCTTTTGGATTACCTCATTCAAGAATACTTGTTCTCTTCTATTGAAATATGTATGTGTTTCTCTTCATAAGAATGATTCTCTTCCATCTAAACAATTTTTTTTGGTTCAAAACCTTACAATAATGTAGAAAATGATTTCTCAACATTAAAAAAATATAATCATTGTGTACATGATATAGACACAGAGTAAAGTAAACTCAATAGGTGAATGTTCCAACATTCTATTGGATTTTATAAGGTCAAATGAACAATAGTCTTATCTTTCCTTTATTACCAAAAACCATAACTATTTTACATTGTGAGATTACAATAAAAACATGGCCAACTACCACAAAATAAAAGTAATTTTCTCCAATTATATACATATCTTCTGTGCATAATCTGATCCATACTCACATGTTGCTTGATCATATTCACATTGATAGCCACATAATAAACTGATTATATTCTCATAATCTAACTTTACCCGACTTCATCCCAAATTATTGGTGTTTGACACTACATACCATTTAATGGATCATATGGTGACATATGTACAATGTAATTTAAACTTTTATTATATGAAAAATCAACTAATGGAATATTTTGATCCCAAATTTCATGGTAATTCACTGATTTACCTCGAATCATATCCTCCATATATTTAATTGTAAGTTTTAAAATCCAATATGATTGTGGATGTAAAGATATAGTGAAATATAATTATATTCCTCACACCATCTTAAGGCCTTCCCAAAATTTATAAGTGAATGAAACATCACATTAATATACAATAGATATATAAACTCCATGTAACCAGATAATCTATTTGAGGTACAATTGAGAAAGATGATCCAATAAAATATTATCTCGAATAAAGAGAAAACAAGTAGATTTAGGCAGTTGATCAACAATAACCCAGATTGCATTGTTAACGCGAGAAGACCTCAGTAGTCCCACAAATAAGTCATGGATATATTTTCCTATTTGCACTCTTTCTCAGGTAAATGTTGAAGCATCCCATTCGGTAACTACCACTCTGATTTAACCTATTGACATGTAATACATTTCATGGTGAAATCTATAATATCCCTTCTCATTCCATCCCACCATTAATATTCTAGAAGGTCTCTTGTATAAATTAGTACTTCCATGATTAATTAAAAAGTGGAACTATGAGCTCCTCAAAGCAACACTTTCTTTAGCAGAAAATCACATGTCACACACAAACATTTTTTAAATCAAAAAACACAATATTTATCAATGTTAAATTCAGAAATATTACCTATTTTAAAAAATTATAACATTTTCTATAACTGTCTTTCATCCATATGCGCTTGATTAATTCAATTTAAAAATGATGAACACACTGAAACCTTAAACCAAAAAGATGAATTTCTAACAACAACAACATCTAATCCAAAATTCCGTTAAACAATTAATCAATATGTATTTTTCCAGCAGTAACATAGATAATTATGCATGATTTTTTTGAATCATGGGATATTACATATTGTTTTATTATCTAGTATGATAATTTATCGAGAAATCATAATACACTATCAATTCAAGACATATTTTATTCCTCATGTTTAATTACATTTGAATAAATATGTAATTTAGAATTTTATGTACAATATATATTTCATATTTAGCTCTGTATAACTAATTCTTCCAAAATTTCATAGAAAAAAAGATTATATTCTTAATCCAAATCATGTGTGGTATAATTTCACTCATAAGGTTTTTGTTTTCATGAGGAATAATAAATTACCCGGTAACTATACAACATAACACAACCAATTCCAATTAACAAATCATCACTGTAGATGAAAAATCACCATTTCTAAATGGTAGGGTTAGAACTGCAGAATTCACCCATCATCTTTTAAATTCCTAAAAACTATAATCTCATTATTTTTTCCAGATGAATTTAACTTATTTAAGAGTTAACATAGTCAGTGGACTTGATAACCATGTGATGTTTTCAAAAATCCTCTTTGAATGGTCGTCCAACCCATGTATACTATAACTCTTATTTATATTGGTGGGTCATGGAAATTCTACAAAAACTTATATTTTAGGAGGGTCAATTGTTATTTTATGTTTTGAAACAATGGGACTAAAGAAAAAATTTGTCTTAAACAAAAAATAACACAACATGAATTTTCCATATAGTTTTTTTATGGTTTGGAAACATCCTGTAGTTGTTTTTCATGATCCTATTTACTTATAAAATATATCTAAATTTAATTAATAAACAAAACCAAAAAATTATCCAAGAAATAATGAAATATTTTATTCCTAAGATCCATTAATATATAAGGTTAAATAGATAACCCAAATGGTATAAAAAATTAATAATGGCTATATCCTGTTTGAAAATCTATTTTTGGAATGTCATCCTATTTCACCTTTAACTGATGGTTATTGAATCTCATATCAATCTTTGAATTCCACTAATCTCCCTGAAGCTGATCAAACAAGTCTCTAATATGATGAAATGGATACCTATTATAAATAGTAATGTCAATAATATATATATAATCAATTAAAATTCCCATGAAACCATCATTCTTTTTAACGATCAAAATAGAAGTTCCACATAGTGATATGATAGGAATAATGAATCCGTTACGAAGAAACTCCTTCAACTTATTCTTCAAAGCTATAGATTCAATTTATGAAATTCAATATGGGGGTTATGAAATTTTCATAGCATCAAGAACTAATTAAATTGTGAATTAAACTTCTTGACACGATATAAAAACAAGTAACTAATCAGGAAAAATATCAAGGTATTCATTTACCATGAGACAAACACTAACCAGAATAGTTTCATTAATATCAAAAATATGAGAAACATAAATTTAATTTCAATATTTCAACAATTTCTCTACATCATGTTATTTTATCAATTGTATAGGCTCATTCTTGAATATAATGATAAACACTTTTTGAATGAAAAAAACTTCTTTAGCTCTACAATCAATTATACCATTATAAATAGAAATACAATCCACAAACAAAATGACATCAATATCTATTAAGAGAAAAAGAAAAATGGTAGAATGTAATTTCCATTGACAGATAATTATTGGAAGATTCTTAAAATTCCTTTTTTTTGAATCATTTCCCCTTTTTGTTTAAACCTTATGTTCTGGTCTCAATTTATGGGGTGAAATTTCCAATTTACAAGATAATTTATAAAATATAAAGGACTGTGTAGACCTCATACCAATAAAGTATTTAGAAAATACAACTAAATAAACAATATACCTGGTACTACTTTAGTAGATTCCCCCTTATTTTGTTGACATTGTTTAAAGGGATCTCACAACACCTTTCTTCATATAGTCTCGTTGCATTCAATTTCTCAAATCATTCCACCAGAAGGAATTTTCTTAAGGACCCATATCACCAAATTTGAAACACTTTAATTTTCACTTGATAGTATTAAACATAAAAATATTTTCATTATAATCGCGTGCTATATGTCCAAATTTACCACATCGAAAAAACATCATAGTTTTGGTAATGAATTCTCGTGGGTTATTTTTACCACAATTTTCACAAATTAGAAACATAAAATTCATAGATTCATATTTCATTGATTGATTATTACCCATAACATTCTATCTATACCTATTCTTATTATTGTTTTCAATGTACACATGATCATCAGAAAACCCCATTTCTACCCTCTTCGCACATCAGAATATTTTTCTATAAACATTTAACTCATGGGAAGCCAATGGATTTAGATATATTGGTTTTAATGTAATGTAAACATGGTTGATTTTTATATAATGATCATGAATAATATTTAGTGCATACCACTCCATTCGGATGAAAATTTCTTCATACAGACCAACTAAATCTTGTTCCTTTTTCATTAATTCAAGTAATTTATTCTCCATCCTATGTGGAACAAATATAGGAATGTATTTTTCTTCTAAAATAATATTAATTTTAACTTAATCTACATATTTATTCTCTTATCTATCCAAAATATTCTCAACCATTGACCACCACTGGTAAGGATCCCCTTTAAAATGAGAAATGGAATGACTATCCATTTCATTACATGAACACCCATAACATAGAATATCATTTCAAGGGATTTAATCCATCATTCACCCACTTCTGGGTTAGATGATCTAATAACAGAATGAGTGTGTTTTCTCAAAATATTTTCAATTATCATCATGTTCAATTGTGGAAATAATGGTTATTCACTAGAATGGATGTCACAACCATTTCATTCTGGCATCAACTGAGCCATTATCCGCGCAATCTTATATGTTCGTATTCACACCATTCGCGGTTTTAGATTTGGAAAGATTGTAGCGTCTCGGTTCCTTATAATATCATCTTCCTTGTTTCCTATGAGGAAAACCATTATGAACATAAATATCATAGATTATGATACATGATAATCATTATATTATATATCTTATAAACTTTAACATAATGTTAAAATTAGTTATAAAATTCTGTTTGTAGCAGACTGACTCTTAATGTTATCTAAACCATGTAATTATACCAACTATAAGGATCCAACAATAAACGTTACTTAATCAAGCTATTTAAACTAGATTTCACTCCCCTAAATTCCCAATGATAATTTAGGATTAGAGTTTTATTAATTTTTTACATAACTCAAAAATATCAACACATAAGTATATAATGTGGGTATAATTAAATAAATATTCAATTAATCTAAAACCAAAAATGTTTACCACTTATTTAAAAATTATTTTTTTGAAAAAACATCATTACATTTATCATGACATCATTACTTCACAAACACATATTTATAAATTGTGAATGGAATTTCAAAACATGGGATGAACATAATATAATATGTTATAATTTTAAAAATAATGAAATAATCTATTATTCGATGAATACTTATTGACATATGAAATCATTTTCAAATAGTCATGCATCTCCCCTATAAATACTTACGTAATAAAACATGATATTTCCATTAATTTTTAGAGAATATATATATATAACCATAAGTGTATATAGGTGAATTACTTACTTATATTATAACCCACTTGGCTAACTTATGAGTTGTAACCATCACAGCTACCATACAATGTAACCCTCAAGACTACCTTATGGGGTAACCACCATTGTCCGACTTAGATTAACCCTATGTCTGACCTCCAAATCACACATACCCATTGAATTGGAGAGAGATATATGTCCCACCATTCATAATAAATAATGCCCAAGATCCATAATATAACCATAATTCATGTTTAATTATAGAAAATTATTCTTATTAATTTCAGAAAATAGAAATTTAAATTTCTATTTTTAAAGGCATTTCCCTGAAAAATATATTATAAATGAAGTAAAATGTAATATAATTATTGGATTATGTATATACACCTCAAATCCATATAATATTGCATAATATAAACATAATTAAATACAAAAATAATACTACTATCACTTAATTAATTTGTATAAGGTGAAACCAATGAACAAAAATTGGGTTAAGAATTCACTTACCTCATGTTATTCTAATGTAAACTTGATTAATACTCCGTTATAATGGTTAAAAGAGTGTTACTAATAATTTAGAAAAAAATACTCGTGTCTATAACAAATTATATGATTAATTTATAACATCATTTGACCCATATATAATTATTATTTTGACATTTCCATTGTTTTGGGTGCATGCTTCAAATAATTTCCAAGGTTGGTTCGAAAAGATATTTCTTGTTAAATGGATTTGAAACTCCTAAAGTGGAAAAAATGGTTTTAATATGTTTCCAAAAAATTAAATGATTCAATAAATCTTTTTTATAATTTATGAGTATTATTTATTAGGTATGTCATTAGTGATCGGTTTTTATATCATTTTTTTGGTTCATTGATAATCATGAACTAGTTTCATATTATACCTTTAATATTATTAATTTAAGTTAATTCAAAAACATAATAGAAGTCTTATAATACACATTAAAAGTTATTTCCTACAATTAAATGTTTTTACAGCCATATTTGGAGGAATTAATGAAAATTGAAGACACATCATCCATGATGTTGGTAAATCGACACATCCCATATGAAGTTTTTATTTTTAGAATAAGAGGAAGTGGAGATGAATATTGGTGTATATTTTTTCTATAATTATGATAAAAATACATAATATATAAATATTAATAGATTTTTCATGCATCTTAGTTAATTAATGGTTAATAGAGTATAATTAAATAATAGAATTGAAAAAAAATACAAGAAAATGAATGTGGATTTTTACCTCTTGATCTCGTCTCTTTGAGAACATACTTAAGACTTTTGCTTTTGGATTTTCTATGTTAAGAAATTTTATTGGACTTGGGGAAGATCCTTTAGAAGGTTATTTGGTATTTTTTTTAATACTCAAATCTTGAGTTGTGTGAGATTAATAGAGGGTGATGGTGGTATTTATAGAGGTGGAGAAGATGGGTTTCTATTTGTTTAATAAATATTTTATGACTTTTTCTCATAAAAAATAAAGTTATTAGTTCATGTGACCCAAAATAGGAATAATATCATGTGACATCAAAACAATTTCCATTTACATCATCCATGACTCTTGCATGATTCAAAAATTCATTTATGTAGTATATTTCATATGTTTTCAAATTTCACTATTCACCAAAAATTCAAGAATTTTTGAAAAATTTCAACAACATATCCTATCCATTTATTAATGTGTAGAATTATAAAATGAACTCCATTTATCATGATAATTTTATAAATATGAGAAAATTAAATTTTCAATAAAATCATAATTTATTCCAAAAATAATAATTATAAAACTATAACTCATTTTATATCACCTTAAAAAATTAATCAAGATCTTATTATCTTATAAGAATAAAAAATGAAATAATAATATGATTTATCATTAATAAGGGTCATATTAATATTTATATTACTATAAATATGGTTATGTTAATATTCAACAAATTAATAAAGTTGGTTCAATCAGAAACTAAATAACATACTAATCACAACAATAGATGTTCATTTTTAGAAATTCAAATCCTAGAAGGGGAAAAATTATGTTTACGAGCTCGTTTATGACTATCTATTTAAAAAAATTTCATTATGTAGATATTCCAAGTTTCATGCATTTCAATTTTTTTAAAACCATGAGGTTATAACAAGTCTATGTAGAGAATATACTCCACATCCTAAATATCTAATGCCAACATTGAGAGTAAAACATCATGAAAACATGGTATCCAACCTTGAAATCTAGTTCCCTCATCTAGTGATAATTATAAGAATTTTTTTATTCATTTTATAATTTTATCCTATTTCGAACTAACTGACACTTTTCAGTTGTTCTATGAACCACCGGAGGAACAACAACTACTATCTCCCCAACCTCCATCCAGCATAATGGGGAATAAAATAACAATATGTACAAAGCCTCAAATGGGTCCATTAAAAATGAAGAGTGATCAATATTATTATAATCAAACTCTATCTAGGTAATATTTCTGTACCATGGTCCACCGAAGCTTATGACAGATTCCCACAACATATCCTCAATCGGCTGGATTGTTTTTTTTTCTTCCCATCTATCTGATGGTGGAATGTATTGCTAAGGTGAAACTAGTTTCCGAAGGTTTTCTATAATACCTCCAGACAGTTTATGTAAATAAATAATCTCAATAATAGATAGTGGACCACATAACTCCATGAAATTGAACAAACATATTAACGTACCTCTTAGAAAAATAATCAACTATGCTTGAATCATTCATCACTAAGAATTAGGGATATTTCTTCAACAGATCCCCCATCACCCATATATCATCACAAAATCAATGATAAATGGGTATACATATAATTAAATGCATCAATATGTCTTACCAATTCCACTCATGAAAATTCAAGTGTTTCAATAAAGAACCAGGAACAAAATGATATTCCATTACTATCTATGAAACTAATCTCATTTCCAGAAACTCCATCACTACACCTTTCATTCCAGGCTACCAAAAATGAAGCCCAAGTTGCATTAAATCGTATAAATAAACATCTGTTGTCTAAAATGTGATATATGGAACTTATAAAGAACATTTTTTTGAATTTATATAGTAACAAACATTGTTCCTTGGAACAAAATTCTATTATGACTATCCTCTGACCATCCCTCCAAAGAATCACCATGGATAACACGATCATGCATCATCGCTAAGTCAAAGTCTCCCAATTGAGGATCCACCACTATAACATCTGGCACCATCTCATTGTCTTGAGAGGGAGGGGGAATGATTCTTGGCCTTAAATGTAATTTCCAATATAGAAAAGGCTAAAAATAAATGTCTATGTCTTCGAGAAAAAATTGGGGAACAATTTTCCCATTAGAAAAAACCGAACAAACAATCCACTAAAAAAGTCTATAAGATCTTGTTAATGAAACATTCAATAATGTATTAACAAAAGACAAAAATAGTGTTCCACAGTACAACTCAAACCCAATACTATCGAACACAACATCAGAGTACTACACGAATGTTTAAACAAGAGACCCCAAAATAAACCAAGTCACACTCCATAGATGCACACAAAGATCCATGCTCAATGAACCAACACATCTCCCATGCATCACCCCAATCCACAAGTAATGAAATTATTTACCTTTACTTGTGTCCCGGAATATGAAATCAATAAAAGCACCCAAGTTCCAATGCAGGGGGTGTGTAGTAATACTCTGTAGGTTTTTCCCAAATGTCATCCACACGCACAGCACATAGATAAAACCATTAGCAAATTTATATTAATTATTTTATATAAAATAATCACAACTTAAACCATTACCATAATCCAAACAATCCCTTACCAAGACACCTCACCCTGACCAAGAAACCATGTAGAAGACAAAAAAACATACCAGAAGACATTTCTCCATTTATACATTAGAAAAACAGTTTCCATATTTCAATGAAATGAAAAACAAGGCAACCAAAATGGTGGTGCTTCTGTTCAACCCATTCACCCATTCCTACTAGTGGTACTCCCTTCTCTATTATCATTTGATGGTGACCCTTTCATACACAATCCATCCCCTTATTATAGTGGTACTTCCTGCCCACTTCCACACAACATTTCAAAAAAACCATAACCAAGAATATGACCCACCAAAGCCACAACCACATGCAATCAACCATTTCCATTACATGTCAATCCACTTCAATGAATCCAACATTTATTGAAAACACCTTTCACCCATTTTACATAGAAAATTCCCAATTCAATAAAAAAATCCTTTAGTGAAATGCAATTTTCACCAACCATTCTCAAAAATCAATCCTAGAAACCCATTTTAAATTCTATATTTTCATATTTTCAATAAGGTAATTGAACCACAGAACCACCATTTTCCCAAAAATGGCCAAAACATCCCCTAAGGGATTTCTAACCAAATTCTCACATTAAAGTACATTTAATTTCAACCTAATAAAAGTAATTGTATCCAAAACCATTACATATAACCATGTGGATTCGAGAGAGAAGCCACCTACATTTAGGGTTCTTTCGAAATCGACCCACAAGCAATCACACCTCAAATCTGGTGAATGCACCACCGAAACCGCTCTATATCACCTTCCCTAACATCCACATGCCTTAAATTCATTAAAAAAGGCATCCCAAACACTAGATCTACATGAAAAATATGTAGATCTAGAAAGGGAGATGTAGATCTTTGGGAAACCACAAAGAAACAAAAGATATGACATACCTGAGATGAACCACCTTCAACCCACCAAGAAACCTTATTGATTTGCTTCTAAAATGAGTGGAAGAGAACCTTCGTCCTTTGAGAACCAAAAATACCGAGTGAGGTATGAGTGGAAGAATAATTGGATTGAAAGAGTTTATGCATTAGGGAGCTCGGATTTCAAAAAACCCTTCTATTAAGTGGTTGCACCATTATTCCACAGAGTTTTGAAAACCGTGCTCAAACGCTGTGCATGACACTCTCCCGAGAGGAGGTGTCTAAACTATTGCCTCATATTCTTTGGAAAACAATGTGCATGCTATGCAAAGCCTACTCTCTCCCCCTGCACGGTTTCCTGGAGAACCCACATGGTTTCCCATTACAATGGTCATACTCTGCTCCCTTGGAAATTCCACCAAACATATTTAAAACCATTTTAAACACTCGTAACTGTTGAAAAATCATCTAATGCACTTTAAACACATAAAATAGAATTAAAAGTCTACACACATCAAATAGGGGGTGCTACATTATCCCCCCAATGTACATTCTTTCCTTGGAATGTAGGGAACCATTGCTTTACCGAAATAACATGAGCCACAAATCGAACATATATTTCACCAGCTCCCATGTCTCCTCTTGAATATAACCATGCTTCCACAACACACAAACTAAACTGATTATATTACTACACAAGGATTTTTCTTTCCTATACACACTCCTAACATGCATGTGCACCAAATAAGCATCTGGTTCTAGCTCAACATAATCCCAACGAATCACATGGTTATGATCCAGAAGTTAATTTTTCGACAACAACACATGAAACACATTGTGAACCACACTAATATGTGGTGGAAAATCCAAATTATAATCTGCTTCTCGAGTCCTCTCATGTATCTCAAAAGGCCCAATATACCTCGGAGATAACTTACCTTGCTTCCCAAACCAGTGATGTCACATACTAGGATAGATTCTCAAAAACTCATGATCACCTGCCTCGAATGAAAACAGTTATCAATGATTTTCCACATAAAATTTATGATGAGATTGAGCCTTCTCCATCCTCTTACATATCTACATTATTTTCTCCATAGTCTCATAGACAAGGCTCAGTCCGATCATCGAAGTCTTGACTATTTCCACCCAACATAGTGGATAATGACACAGACACCCATATAAAGCCTCAAACGGAGCCTTATGTATCGAATCCTGATAAATTTTATTATAGGATAACTCCACCAATGGTATGTGATCTTCCATTGAACAAGAAAAGTACATCCCAAATTCTCTTAACATATCCTCCAATTATTGTACCATTCTCTCAGTTTTCCCATCCATATGAGGATGATATTCCATACTCATAGTCATTTGTGTCCTAAGGGCTTGCTACAATGATTTTACAAAAATGAGATGTGAACTTCAGTTCTCTATCTGATACAATCGAAACAGGAACACCATGCCTCTTTTCCACCTTCCAGATATTGATTTTTGGAAAATCCTTTACCATATGAGATTAATGAATTGGGATTAAATGGGAGGATTTTGGGAGTCGATCCATTATCATCTATATGGAATCGTGCTTCCTGGCCATTCTTGGGAGATCCAAAAAAATCCATTTCTATCTGCTCTCATTTCCACACAAGGATAGGATAAGACTACAAAATACATGCTAGCCACTTATGCACTGCCTTGATTTGCTATCAAATAAAGCATCTTGAAACAAACTCGACCACATCCCTTTTCATACCTAACCTAAAAAATGCCGCCTTCATCACCTTATTTATTTTTTGAATTCTAGGATGGCCATCAAACATAGAATGGTGGTATTCCCTGAGACATTCTTCCTAACCAGACACTAGTACCGCAATCTGATTCTGAAAAAACAAGACTGAATTCCCATTCAGTTTCTTGTTCTCAATTGTCTCCCCACCACAGAGTTCCATCCTTATCTCCATACACCTGGAATTAGATTATTGTACCTCTTTAACCAAACCAACCATCTCAAGAACCATCAAAACCAGAATGAAGACTTCTCTGTCACCCAATTCCTCAAATTCCGACCACATGTCGGCTATGACCGACATCAATTTCCACTCATCGGATACTTCACCACTTGAGCATATGATTTCCTACATTATGCGTCCTCCACTGAATATCCATTACCTAGTGTGTACATTAAATCTAAATCAAGCACGTGGAGATATTTCATAAAACTCCATTTCCTCATGTTCAAATCACATTGTTAGATGATATGATTTATGCCCTTATGGTCAATAAACACTGTAAATTTCTCACTGATGAGATAATAATACCACATTTTTAATACATGAACCACTAATGCCATCTCCAAATCAGGTGCTGAGTAGTTATTTCCATGAAACCTCAACTGTCAGGAGCCAAATTCAACCACATGATTCCATTTCATGAGAACACAACCCATCCTTTATCCCGATGTGACACAATACACATCATACCCTTTACCTGTATCAAGAAAAAGAAATATTGGTGCTGATGTAAGGAGACACTTTAGCTCTTAAAAACATTTTTGACACTTCTCATCCCATTAAAATTGAACATTCTTTTTCTTCAAATCAGTCATCAGTGAATCCATTAGCGGGATATCCTAAACAAAATGTTAATAATACCCCGCTAGACCAAGGAAGCTCCTTATCTAAACAATGTTCTTTGGATGTTCCCAGGAGATAACGGCCTCTATCCTTTCTAGATCAACATAAACACCCCTCCCAAAAATAACATGGCCATTGTATAAAACCTCCTGTATCTGAATGTCACCCTTCAATAATTGGGCATACAACTAATAATCTCTAAAAATCCCCAACACTATCGCCGCATGCTTCTCATACTCGACCCTTGTCCACAAATACACAAATATATCTTAAAAAATACCACTAAATAAGAATATAGATATCTCAGAAATACCCAATTAATCAATTCAATAAACATTGCTGGGGAATTCGTTATACTGAAGGGCATAACCACATACTCTTAATGGATATATATACTTCTAAAAGATGTTTTCAGAGTATCCACCATCCTCACCACAATTATTGTTATCCAGAACTCACGTCAATCTTGGATAACCACAGAGCTCCCATAAAATGGTTGAAAGAAATCATCAATTCATGGAATTGAATATCCGTTCTTTATCGTAACCTTATTATGTCTACAATAATCAATATAAATTCTTACGTTTCCATCTTCCTTTTTATCAAAAAAAATGGTGCTTCCCATAGAGATGTTCTAGGACGATTGATGCCTTTTTTAACTCCTCTAAAAACTCATTTAATTCCCACAATTATACTAGTTCCATTCGGTATGACAGAAGTGAGATAGGACTGGTCCCCGATAGAAGATCCATCGTAAACTCTAATTCTCTCACATGTGGTAACCCTGAGAATACATTGGGAAATAAATCCATAAACTAATCGAAAACTTCTAGAAGAAAAATCTACTCTACAACTTCCACTGATTCCAATGACAAGTATGTTAACTGTTACAATATTGTTCAAATTGTTGGTGCCAACAATTCTTTAGCACCCATCATTGCAATCTTCTCCCGACTATGAGATGTCTAACACCATCATCTTTCACAAAAATAATCATTCACAAATAGAATTATATGTGGTCCTTGAATATTGACAGGAAATCCATTCCCAATATTATAACATAAGGATCAATATCAAGCACTGATAAATCCCACGTCAATTCAATTCCCCCCAAAAATTGGCAACAACCTCGACATATGAAGGTTGGACCCTCTCTTTGACCTAGGGGAGTCTGTTGCTTCAAAATCGAAGGCACCATTTGCATGTCTAAGCCCAAGAAATCAATTATGTGAGATGAAACAAAATAATGTGAAGCACCCATATCAAACAAATCATGCATCAAAATGGAATTAAATTAACCATAACTCAAACCGTAGATGGTACTGACTGATCATCCACCACAACCTGCTCATCTCTAAACAACTAATGGCATGAAACACTACACTCTTTATTTCCCTGCTGAGGCATTTTGGTATTTCCAGAAACCACAACCGGATTTATTCTACGGTAGTGGGGTATCCTACATCCCCTGTCCCATTGAAGCATACGACCACTACAACCCCTTGGGAGTTTCACCGACACCTGACCCTCAACATTATAGCAATAACACCGCAGATTCCCCATCTTCCAAAAATTATGACACGTTCAACGTTGTTCTATATAATCCCACTTAATGTGGGTTTTATAACCACACTAAAAACATCTCATCTTACTCTAAGGATTTAGAGGAAGATTCACCTATCCTATAATTGGATTCTGAGTCATACTACCAACCTAGAAAAATGTTTCACTCTTCCACTTGAACCCATTTTTTTATTTCCAAATTTTCCCCATGGGTTCTAATACACTTCCTCATCTCTAATCCCACAAGATATCACATTCAACCACCGAGGATCTATTCACCATCTCTGTATAATCATCTATACACAGCACTTCTATCTTGGACTGAAGGTCCAGCCTCAAACCAACTTTTAAGATACAAGATTTTAAGGATGTACTACCCACCCCCTCGAGTGAAAACCTCACTAATATCACAAACATATTAGCATATATTGTTACCAAAATTTTCCCTTGTTTTCAATGGATGAAATATGTTGTTCACTGAATTCTAAATGTATGTGGGTATAATTGTTTATTAAAAAATTCCTCAAATGAATCCCATGTCTTACCTTGGTCCATTCCATCATAGACAGCCATCTCCCACCACTGAAGGGAAAGTCTTTCCAACATATATGTTTCCAACTTCACTTTAAACCCTTCTAGTGTTCCCAAGAATTTGATGATCTTGTTGATTATATTGAACATCACTTATGACCTATCTAGTTCTAAATCACCCCTAAAGATGTGTTGATTATTCCATTGAAACGGAACCTCATGATCCACATGCCTTTGTTCATCTTTTTTATTCTCACTTCCTACAGCTTGGAAATCTTCCACTATACTCTACACAATATTCGGGTTCACCAGGGGCTCAAGGGTAACCAAATTTCTAGAATCCTCCTCCCGTTGGTCACTATGATGCCTACCTAGTTCCATTTCCACCAATTCAAAAACAACCATAAGTTCTTATATTTTATAATCACATGATTCAAAAATTAAAGTTCAATTAGACTACAAAATTCACAACGACGCATTCCACTAATTCACATTTCCCATATTGCAGAATTTTAAAAAATCCACGTTGTTTTGAAAATCAAGATATTTTCAAAATACCACAAGGTTCCATGTAACAATTACATACATTTTAAAATGCAATATGAATTATCAATATCCACGCATTCATATCACACCATAATTTGTTATACCACAATGAAATATGCATCCTCGTGGGAATTAAATTCTACCCTGCATGTCCTGCTCATCTCATTGGCTATACCTAGAATAAAATAGATATCCAATGCCAATAATTCCTCCAAAAAGTTATGTACCCCACTCCCGAGTAACATGAAGTTCATCATAAAAGGGTTAGTAATGAAGTTTTATGAAATACATTCCATGTTCCGACAATCCTACACCTTGATACCATACCAATTCAAGGAATATGCCAAGAATGAATGTCAACACCAAGACAAACAATCGACCCCAAGGATCGAACTACTACTCTAACTTGGAAGTCAAGGACCAAACAATCAGATACCACTTATAGCATCCCTACCAATCCCATTGGATTGTGAGGGAAGGGAAATGCTATTTGGCCTTAAGCGACGTTCCAAAGGACCCAAAGCCTTGCAATAAAATCCAAGGGCATCGAGAATAAATTGGGGAACAATTTACCCTTAAGAAAAACCAACCAAACCATCCACTAAAATATAATGTATAATGAAAGTCAATAAAAAATTCAACAATGTATAACCAAAAGACAACCAATTTTTTCCACAATACAACCTTACACAATATAAGAGTTCAATGTGAAACACGAAACAAGAGGCCCCAAAATAATCCAAGACACTCCCCACAGCTCCATACCATGATCCGTTCTCCTAGCACCAACAATTATTCTAAGAATCACCATAACCCACTAGCAATGATATTCTTTACCTTTACCTGTGTCATAGAATACGATATCTGCTAGAGCACCCAAGTGCGAAATTATAGGGTGAGTACTAATACTCAGTATGTTTTCCCAAAATGACTACCCAACACAAGCCACTTGGATTAAACCGTTAGAAAATTTATAAAAAGTAGTTTATATAAAATAATCACAAGTGAAACCTTAATCATAAGCCAAAAACTCCCTAACCATGGCAACTCACACAAACCATGCAACCAAGGGAAATCCAAAAAAACATGCCAGTTTCCCTTACATCATTTACACATTAGCACAACAAAGAAACCAAAATGATGGATCTTCCGTCCAACCCGTTCACCCATTGGTACTAGTGGTACTCCTTTCCCACTTATCCTTTGTGGGTGGCCCTTCTATACACTAACCATCCCATTATTATAGTGGAACATCCCACCGACATCCACAAAACATTTGAATCAATACATAACCAATAATATGTCCCACCAAGGCCACACCAAAAAGCAATATACCATTTCCATTTAATGTCAATCCACTTCAACAAATCCAAAATTTATTGAAAATACCCTTAAACCATTATACCTTACAAATTCCCATTTCATAAAAACACCCTATTTATTGAAAAACCATTTTCACAAACTATTTTCACAAATCAATCCCTGCAACCCATTTCAAAATCTCCATTCTAACATTCATAACAAGTTTATTTCACCACAAAACCCCGTTTTCTCAAAAATACCCAAAAAACAACCAAGGGATTTCCAACCAAATTTGCACAAAAAAACACAATTAATTTCAAACAAAATAAATTAATTGTAACTGAAACCATTCGTTCTAACCAAATGGAGTTGAGAGAGAATCCACCTACCTTTGGGTTCTAGAGAAATAGACCCACAAGCAATCCTACCTCAAATCCAGCGAATACACCACCAAAACTGTTATATATACCATTCCCTAACATCCACAAGCCTTAAAATACAAACCCAAGTCAACCCATAACCTATCTCTACATGAAACAGATGTAGATCAAGAAGACTGCGAGAGAGGGAGATATATATTTAGAGGAAACCATAATGAACCACAAGAGAAGACATACCTCAGAAGAACCGCCTTCATTCCACCAAGAAACCCCTCAGATTTTCTTCCAAAATGAGTGGGAGAGCACCTTAAACCATTGAGAACCCAAAATCTTGAGTGAGGCTCAAGTGGGAGTTGAATTGGAGTGAAATAGATTAATATCGTGGGATCCTAAATTTAAAAAATCTTTCCTTTATGTGGTCGATCGGTTAGTCTGCACGGTTTGGAAAACTGTGCGCTAACCGTGTGCACACCAATATTTCATGAGGAGGGTTCCACACAGTTGCCTCACAAGGTTTGTATAACCATGCATAGGCCGTGTAAAGCCTATTGTCTTCCACTACATGGTTTCCTGTAGAACCCCCATGATTTACCTTAAATGTGATCAAACTGTGGTCTCTTGGAAAAGCCTGAAAAATTATACAATAACATTCCGAGCACTCCCAAAATCTTCCCAACAAATCCCATAAACTTAAAAATAATAAAAATTCATAAAAAGGCTACATACCACAAATAAGGGGTGCTACATCAAATTTATACATCATTGATGATTGAATAGTCATCTTGAAAATGAAACATACTACAACTACCAACCTTGAATTCCAGTGAACGGATTGTGATTCCTCCATTTCTCTCCTAGAATCTAAAGACAACTGAATAAACCCTTCAACTACTTCCTAATAACAACACCGGCCATAAAATTTCCCCATAAAAATGTGTGGGTGACCAGATAATCATACTAATTATGGAAATATATAAACCTCCACTTTCATATATGCATGTTACATGGGGACTAGATATTATAAATATTATTACGATTTATGAAGACCAAAAAGAACTCACCAATGAGGTAATTGCACCATAACACATGTTATATAATAACTTCCTATAGAACAAAATTTGTGGTGGCATAGATATTTTTGTGAGCTAATAACGTCTTAGACCCATAATAGAACACATCTAATTCTGGATGGGATACATCATAGAAAACCAAAAACAAACCAACATCATCCAAATGCTAAATCACTAGAGTACTGGTCAACTTCACCATCAGGTAACATAATGATTCTTGACATAGAATTATCCAAAAAAATAGATTTCTTTCTTAGTAAAGGATGTAAATGGGGATTAAACCAGATATAAATAAAGTACATTACTCTGATAGACTATACACAACCTTAGTCTACCATCGAACAACTTAGAGAATGGTAATAGACCACCCCACAACAACAAACTATAGAGATGAATCAATCCTATGTAAAATAGTGAATATAAATCACCAAATGATATAAATCATATGGTTCTATTTTATAGTGAACCATCTAAATTTTAGAATCACTTTTCCTCAACTATATCACAAACTAAATTTCACCTTGAGGTGTTAGAATCCAAACATCATTTAGTAAAATGTCCGTAAACACCCTAATAATCTAGAGAACCCCTACCACCATAGATTCCACTAATTACACTAAATAATCATCAATAAAAGAACAATGGGGATTCAAAAACTAACTACCCCATATAAATCCACTCAACAATGAAAAATATTCATTGGCCATCCAAATATAAAACCAGGATTCTCCTCTGAATGTATTAAATAACATCATGCATAGATTACAACCAGTCAATCTAAAAGATGACCACTAATGTATGACTCATAAGAAACAAGATATTCCCTTGGGACTAATGAAGCCCCATAATTATTCTACACCATCAAAAATTATCAAATAGGCTAGCCTGACATCCTACAAGGGTAGTAAAAAAATGGGTATGAGGAGCATCTTCAGGTATAGTAAAAAATCACATCCTTGGGTGTGTGCAAAAAAGGTTTTAAAATCAATATAATAAAATATTAATAGACGTGTATAATTTATTAACTCATTAAAACTATAATGATCACTGTATAATCTAGTGTTTCTACCTCCACTGCATGCAAAGAACCACACCTAGCTCCCCAACCTATTTTGGTAATGGTTTCCTCCAAGACCACACATAGGTAAAGTTACACTTATTTGTGGAAAATATTATGATTGGTGTCTTCATAACTCATATAACCTTGATAGAACATTTTTATAAGGACTTTAAAGTTGGAATTCCTTCAGTAGTAATAGTAGATCAGGAAAATTCTAACCTTATGTGCCTCGGAAAAATAGAGCTCGATAAGCCATTGGGTACAAGTCCTGGATATGGATATTAACCCCAAGAAAAGAAACCCAATCCCCCAAGCTCGTAATTATTGAATAGAAACTAGATGTTTGAAAGGGAATCATTTTATGATGACTCATGGCTGGTAGAGACTTCTATAGAACTAGCACCCAAGGATTTCCACCTAAAACCCTACTCCTTATGAAACCTTGTTGGATCCCCTCTCCCTAAAAAACATCATGATTACATCCGCTTGATTTACTATTACTTCAAATAGTCCTCTAGGTTTGTTGTAAATATCAAAGGTTTAAATTCATAATAGATCGAAGGAGGGAGTGCCACCTCAAGATGCCTCACTTGGGACTCCTCATATGGAAAAAATGTGGAAAAGCACAAATTTTCCATGAACATAATCCCAATATCCTGAAATGAAATACTCTCCAAAAGATGGGAGAGAATCTCCTTCCCCTTTTTATACATCATGTTCATTGAGATGTAATCCTCTCAAAACGCCTTCCATAAGTCACCTCATGAAACATATGCCGCCCTATGGTCGACAAGGTATAATTTCCTCCACTGACACACAACTCATCAAATCTATGAAACCTCCAAGGGGTCTATGTACTCCCTTAGGGATCAAAAAAATCAAAATATATCATCTAAATCGTAAAACCAAATCCCAATTTCTATATCGAAATGAAAATCATTATACATTTCAAATGTCTGCCATTGAAAATTATACAAATTCCACTTCCACTGATCGTCATCCTCAATTAAACCAACCCTCCATAAATCGACATTATTATCCCCCTAAACATCCTATGCCTGATCCACATGCATATAATATCTAATAACACTAGCTAAAATCGAATCCAGTTTTTCCCAAGCCCATCCATATAGATTTTCATTAGGATATATTTTTATTAAAATATAATCCATTAATTTAATTTAATAATGTTTTAATAGTCCCCTATAAAGCACAATTAAAATAAGAACATAATCCATCATGATGTATGTACCTTTACAAGGTCTCTTCCATGAATGTGGTCCCATATTACTTGGCAATTCAATAAACTCATTATTCATGCAGTGGATTAGGGGGGCCCTAAAATCCAATGTCCTAGCTGGTATCCCATGCCGATGTCATGATCAACGGTCAAATGATATTATTTTAATACCAAAAAATTCATTCCTCACTATTCATAACTGCAAACTGCATCCAATCTGTCAACCATTAACTCTGATACAACCCTCTTACAACACCCCATGAAAAATACACCAATTAAAATAAATAGACGATGAACCCATGCATACCACCTCTAATAGGCATCAGGTTGCTAACTATCCTCAATGGTGTAAAGATCCTATAACATGGGAGGAATTACAATTTATAAGGAAAGAAGCTAGGGTCATATAATGAATCAACAAAAATAGAAACCCATGACGTAAAATAAAATAAATCCATAAAACATCCCACAATGAATGAATAATTAAAATTAATTGAGGTAATAATTCCACAAGAATAAATACTAAAAAATAAAACATCGCAGCAAAATAGAAAATAAATCAATGACCAAACTTGAATAACTCATCATTGTTGATATATGTATTCTAGAAACCTAATTTTATTATATACATAGGGTGATAATACAGGTATACTTACTAGGAAAAAATGTCTCTAAGGCAAATGTAAATGGGAATACTAATGATCACAAGAGAAAATAGTATAACCAAAAGTGCCTAAAAAGGAATAATAACCATAATCCCAATCAAACAAATACACTCTCTCCAAATAACACATCCAAAAAAAATATAATATAATAAAAATAGACGATAGGGTACCCCTCCCAACATTCCCTCTAATTATTCCCTCTCACACTCTAATGGAAGCATCCTTGTGCTCCCACCTCTTAGAAATATATAACATCACATACCGCCCGTACACCCCAGTTCCACAACTCATAACTCTTCCTACCAACACACACCCAAGCAATCAATACACATCTCATCCCAAAGACACACATAATAGAACACCAAAATACATCTTGAATACACATGGTGCCACACATCACTACTCTTCTAAAGTCACATAGTAATTATCATTTATAATAGATATCATGGAAGAGTGGGTGGCTAGTCAACCATCCTCGAACCATGATAATGGTAATAACCCACCCAAATAACTATCCCAGTGTCAGCACAAAGTGCTCTATGTGGTTCAAGTGCATATATCAATCATGAGAATATATAGTGTATACCTATATATAGAGAATTATAACTCATGACCCACCTGTGTGATTAAAAACAAAACACCAACCTACTCATTAATTCCTCACTTTACATTCATCGATAAATTGATAACTCCATACATGAAAAACAAAATCCATCCTTTATATTTCAGTCTGAAACTATCATTAATCTATTTTCCTGATTATTCATTTCACGCCTATTCCAATAAACATGTAGTATGATTTGTACATAAATACCATAACCAATAAATCCATTAAAAATGTCATTTAAATCATCAACATGTATTATCTGTTGTTATTGATCATCATTAATTTCTCCATCCATTCAAACAGGAAAACTAACACAACACAAAACAAAATAAGAAGTAATGTGAAACAAAATACCAATATCCAACTCCAAAAAAATCTTCCACCACCTTTCATCACAACCCCACTACTCAACCATATCCTATCCACTTACCCTATACATTTAATCTAAAAAACACACATCACAACATTCATTTTTATTTAGAGATGTATTTCTTATTAATTATCACTTTTATAATTAAGAATGTTATCATATAATCAATATGATCATTTAGAATCACTTTTTTTAATTAAACATTTATCGGTAAACAATTATATAATAATTATGTGTTTTCACCTACATAATGAGCATGTATTCTAAAAAACTTCAACTATTTGACAATAAAGTACACCCAGTGTCCAGGATTTTTAGTTGATAATTACACCATAAAATTCACAACATTGATCAACTTCATCAAAATAGTAACATAAAACATCTTATTACTCTACCCTTTTGTATTTATTTTAGACAAATTAAAGTAATTTAATTAATTTAGAATCAACTATATCAACAAGGATAACAATTTCTATAACCAATATATATGATTCAAAAACCATAGTTTCAAAGGAAATCCTACTTAGAATAACTATGATCAACAAATCATTTTTGCACACAAAACCGAGTTTCATGTACAATAGGAAACTCTCTTAGGAAAACAAGAAATAACAACTCCAACAAGGATAATAAACTCAAGGAATAAGTATATGAATCATTTCGTCTCAAAATAAATACATTTCAAAATAGATAAGAATGTATATTTTCTTTAGGAAGATTATATATTGAACGTTTGGGATTAAATAATGTTTCGAATTACCATTAATGTAGATCTAATGATGACCCCACATTTCAAACATATAAAAGTCTTTTAGACATTAAAAAAAGTAACGATGAGATTTTTCCATTTTTAATTAGTGTTAAAACACCATTTAATAAATTCGAGCATAATTTAATATTCTAAAAAGGCCTAAAATGAATTTTTTTCTTATTTTTATGAAAACTAGAAAATTAAGGAAAAATGATGAAATGTGTCCCGACTATGATGAATCGCATCCAGGAGTCACAGTGAGATGAGTTTCTGCCATTTGAGTTAATGTAACATTGATTCACCACCAAACTATTTACCACCATAGGATTTACTACAAGTTGAGTCCCCACCCAGATAAGTCACCTCTTAGTGATTCATTTCCATATGAGTTTCTAACAGATGAATTACTTCCATTATGAGTCTCCTATACATGATTCATCACTAGATGAGTCACATCCATATGATTAAATTAATAATGATTCACCAATATATGAATCCCCAGCAGATTTGTCACCACTAGATGATTTTCCACCAATAAGATTTAGTGATGGACTAGTCACCACCAGGATGAGTCGCATTTAAAAAATAAGAAATATGGGAAACTATTGAAATGAATCATCATTGGAATTAGTCTGAGGCCCAAAATACATCTTAATCAACCCCTAGAGACCTCAAATATCATAATTTTGGCAATGTAATAGGTCGTAAGGTTCGTACCATTATATCCACTCACTGAAAATGGGAATGTTTATTATGCATAGGTATAGTCTACCCCCATTATAAAGAAATATATTTCATTTTTCATAAAATAATTATATGAATAAAATATATAATTATATTTATATAAATAATAATCCATATATAACATAATTATGATTTTATAACAATAAAATAATTATACATTACTTCTATAATGATTTATTTAATATGGAAACATCAGACATGCATATGTATGGACTACCATCTTCATGATTTCAAAATAGCTACAATTGTCAAAACCTTTATTCATTGATGGTTAAAAATTTATAATTTATTAAAATATAATATCATAAATTATTGATAATTATTATTGAGGTTGTGTGGTAATGTCCTCTTTTAATACCAGGAAATTCTAAATTTATAACCTCATATTCAATAGTGTGTATGACATGCGACACTAAGAATGTTATGGAATATTATATCTTGAGACATTATAATACAATTAATATATAAAGTATATTAAAAATATTATATATCTTTTAATGCATACTACACCTAGGGTCTGTGCATTACACATAAGAGAAACCTTCTTCGATGACTTGCATTAGATGTAAAACTGAGTGTCATTGAACAATAATATATTGATAAAATATAATAAGATATAAATGAGTTGTTATGATTAATATTAATTAACATACGAAAATATATTTCCTACAAAAAAATAATCATAATCATTAGTTAAAAAAATTTATAATATGAATATCAAAACTAATTGAATATAAAAAGAATATTTATAAAGAAAATTATTTTTATTTCCACAATGATTTTTTATCCTAATAAATTATGTTCATTAAAATTATTACATGATATTAATGTTTTATATATAATATATGTTCAATATAATATTTTTGACATTCCTCCTACATATTTGATATGAATATTATAAGAACAAACCCAATTTTCGATACAAAAACATATATTTTTATTAATGAATTTTACCACCTTTTTAAGGAGAAATTATTTGTAATTAATTTGTTTTAATTTTTTAGATTAAATATTTCAAATTCACCTTCATATTCTAATTATAGATACAAAAATTATTTTATGGTGTATTTTTTGTATTTTCTTCTGATTTTTCATTTTTAATGAATATTAGAATGTACAGAATTTATGTTCCAATGTGCTTTTTCATCTAATTTATTTACACAGTTGAATCATATTTTTAATTGAATTTAAATTATAATTAGATATAAATATTATCAATTATCCAATTTTAGGTAAATTTTATAAATATCTATTTGATATTTACAATAAAAACCTGGGAAAACATTAAACATTTATAACTTAAAACCACACATTGTCATCCCATATATTAGATTATATTGAAATTAATTTTGTCAATATATATGATTGTAAATTAAAAAAATTTATTATATATACTTTATCAAAATAATTTTTATATTATAATAATTTAAACTTATTTTTAACACAAACATTATTGATTGTAATTAAAATTATTTATAATGATTTCTGTAAAATTAAGATTAATTGGGGACTAAACACTAGTATTAAAGGAAAAATGATATTTGAACTTCTACAAGATATATATTATTTCCAAATTTATACCCTATCCATCCTTGGGTATAAATTTTACCATTATAGATTCCAATTTCACAGGGGAAAATAAGGATGGAATTCTCTTTTCGAATATTTACAGGAGTGTAACTACTCCTCCTTTATAAAACGCCCCCCTCTCCTACCCCAACCACAATGCATTCAATACAAATTTCATCAACCAATATCTAAAAAAATATCTACTCAAAATACCTCTACTAATTTAGAACACTCATCGTGTTCAGAAAAAAAAATCCAATGAATTCTTTTTGCTACAAACCAAAATACGGTACCTGATTAAGTGGTAACATCTTTCCATAATATCTATAGATATATTTATATTATACAACCCTAAAATACTAGTATTATATTATTATATGAATTTACATTATCCTTAATATGATATGAAATTTTCATGTATGTTGGTTATACTTGAATTTATACCCACTTCTATATGTTGGGTCATGAATGTACTATTTACGTGTTTGGAAAATTACCACCTCACGAAATGATGATGGTTCATTTATCCATTCACACATCTAATAGAAGAAATTATAATGAAAAATATATTGATATATATTTTATATGATATTTATTATATCATTAATGTTATGTAATTATTTTTCAACACAAAACCATACACATTCCATTTTGTGTAGATATGATTACATTGTCTGTGTAAGTGTAGACTTTCTCCCCTTCAAAGTGATGTGATTACTTCACATTACACATCATATGTAAAATGGATGGTTTTAATTAAACATTTGAGACATAATAAATTACGACTTTCACGAAAAAATTAAATTTCTAGAAATAAAATTTATATTATTATTTATTACCCATTCACTCATATAAAATGCGACAACATCATTCATGGATGGTTGGACAACCTCCTCCCCCGCATGATATGATTCATTTTTAATCCCAAGAACTATATATAAGTATATATAATTAATTAATATGTTATTTATGATATAATAATTATTATTTAAATATATAATTTACATACCATCCTTCTATAACTATCATTGAAAAATTTACATGTTAGTCATGCGTACATACGATTGACTGTCTCCAGGATTATAATGATAATTCATTTTTCAAAACCATATTTACAGATTGGTTTTAAAATTCTAATTTATGTATAAATATAATAATTACATCATTATTTTATTTTGGATATTTTATGTGAATAATCTTTTTACCATAGTTTTCTTACCAATGTTATTTTTTATACACAAAAAAATTTGGTCAAAACTCGTGAAATAAAAAGAATTGACTATGTAGTTTTATATGATTTGGTAATAAGTGAAATAAACATATTAATTAAATTGTAAATTGATATTAAGAAATTATAATAATAAAATAATTTTATTATAAATTAATTGAAAGGGAATTCAGCGAAAATGAAACACAATGTAAAGGATTTTCATCGCACATTTTAATAATGTGAGATAAATCTCATGTTCACCACTCACATATTGTTTTTGTTCTTTTGATACATTCCTTATTCTTCATCAGTATGGTTTATGATTTACATTCCATATAAGGACCCAACCTTAATCCTTACATAATATTGAATTAAATGAATAATTCACAATGATGATCTTTTCATGTTTAGAGTTGTAGAGAAACAAGACATAACTATTATATCTCAAAAGATTACTAAGTAGAAACTTCCACACAGTTTCAATTTTATTCATAAAATAAAAACTCCTGAAAAAAATCAGTCATGTCTTGTTCTAGGTTTTAGACATCATGGTGTTTACTTGATCCCATCCTTGACCATATTCATCTTTATGTCTTGTGAAAATATTTCTAAACTTTAGATTAGCATAAAAAGCTCAGTAAGGGTTATAAAATAATTAAAGCAAACATTTTTTCATTAATACATACAAAACATTAAATCTTTTACATACCTCATGAAAAAAAAATATTTTTGAATAACACATATAAAACATAATTCATTAAGGTATCTTTTGGATTCCATAACATACTTACAACGTAGCTATCACAGCTACACAGGGAGTTACTTTGGAATACCAATCATAGTATATTCCATAAATCTCTTAGGATAAACATTCAAGTTTACCTCCGTCAAGTTACCCAATGCATTGGAGAGCTATCTCAGGCTCTCACATCCTAGGTTTATCACCAAACAACCCGTATACATAAACAATGCCTAAGAACCATAACATGATCATAACACATAACATAAGCATTAAGGAAAGATGAAATTTCCACATTGCAATAACAATATATCATTTCCAGATATTGAAATAATAAATCCATTCTCAAAATAATTTTCAATACCAAAATACGTAAAAATAGTGTTTGGTGTTTATTTATCCTTATAAAAACATTACGACATGTTAAAGAATCCATAGATCAAATAATACTCATGGCGGTGGAATGGTCGTTGTCACCGCTTACGTTAAAAACGTTCATTTTTTCGTTTAGTAAAATCCTTCATATAAAAAGTTTCCCTTTGAGTGAAATTAAAAGTCAAAGGGGTTTATAAAACATATAAAATTTTGTCGTATATAAAACTATGTATTCCTCAATAAAAGGAGATTGAGATGAAGTGCCTTACCTCATGTTCGACTTGACCCGTTTTTTCTTTAATATCTTGAATAATAAACTAAAGGTAATTTGATCTAGCATAAGAACATTTTTAAAGCTTTTTATTCATTTTATATCACTTATTACCTTGTTATAAAAATTATGTAATCATTTATGTTAATAATGTTCATTTTTTCGATATTTGGTACTTGAGTCAAAAATGAACACATTATATTTAGAAGTTGTCCATGTGATCAATAGTCCATTATATCCAGAATGAAATTCATTATTTAGATATCATATATATCATATATATCTATAATATATATATATATATATATATTAATATTTATAACAGTACATATCTTTTGGAGGTAAGAAATGAAATGCACCATTCATTGAGACGGTAAGCCTTACGTACACATGAACGTTACTTTCATTTCGATTTCTTATTATAATGGAATTGAAACATAATGACACATAGGTATATTATAAATAAAGAATAATTTCATATATAATATCATATATAATATCATTAACTCTATCCTTTATACGTCCCACATATGGCATTAACAAGTCATATCGCTTTGAGGGGGCGGTAGTCCACACTTCCTCAAATGAAATTATGGTGTTTACACATAAAGAAAATCATAATGGTATGCTATAAAAAAAACGAATCATAAAGAAAACACAAACATAATTTATATCATATATAAATATAGTTCCATCATAATGGCCACTATGAGAGGCGATAGGAGATAATCACAAATTCATCGTTTTGTGAGGCATTAGTTTTCCATCCACAGAAACATTATGTTCTTCACCCATTAGTTGGAAGTGTGTGTAATTTTAGTTTGAATATTTCTCATATAAACATCCTAGTATATTGAGGATACTGTTGTTGTTATAAAATATAGGAATAAAAAGAGATTACGGGTTGGAGATGTAAAATAAAATAAAAGAAGTTAAGAGAAATAATTACAATTAATTTGGGTTACTTCATTTGGGTTGAACCAAAAGGACTTCTTTAAGTGCGTTATGCCTAAATTAATGCTTCTAATATGATGATAGGTATGTAGGGACCTTAATTGGATAGATTTTGGATGATAAAAAAGGATTGAGAGGTGTGAGGAATTGGTTAGAAGTGGTCTCCATTTATAAGGGAGTGGAGGGGCTCTTTAGGAAAGTGTGAAAACATTATTTTATTATAAACATTTCTTCGGTTTAAAAATGTAAAAAAATCATTAAGGTCAAATATAAGATGACTCATATTCAAAATAAAATAATCCAATCAGAATTGGACATGTTTTGGACAATATTTTAATCATTATAATATTATTTATTTAAATCAGTGATTAATGAGGTAAATATTGCATCATTATTATGTCATAAATAATTGAAATTATTTAATGTCTCAAAATTATAAAAAAATAACATGATGTATGAAATATTTTTAACTTTCCAATTAATATTTATAGTCAAAAATATTACTTATATTAAACAATAAAAAAATTAATTTACTAATGGATTTTTGTATTTGTCATTTTTTCCTTTACTTTAAGTTAATTAATCTAAATTGTCAATATCACTCCCATGTGGCCAAATGGGGTCCCAAAATCCTCCCAAAGCATCCCTTGGTCGTAAATGACTCAACCGATAAGTTTTGTACAAGTTTTAAGGTAATTTTGAATTATTATAATATTCTTTTTACCTTGAATTACTCTATTTACCTTTAACCGTGGTAAATAAAAGTCAAAAGATACTATTCAACAATAATTATTTTCATCCAATCGAACCACATATTACATTTTAATAACAACCATGTATGTCATATTTTTGAAATTAAATTCACAAAAGCAGTATAATTTTATTTAAATGAAATGTCAGTTTTTTTAACAACTACTTAGTGGTTTCACTATTCATCAAAAATTGATGTTTTTCCGAAAAATACAAAAAATCCATACTAAGATATGTTTGATATAACAAATTAAAAAATTATGAATAATTTTCCAAATTAAAAACATAAACGTGTCATTAATAAATTTTAAAATTAATTCTCGATTTTAACAAATAGCATGTTTTTAAGAAACAATAACTATCAAAAGATTCACAATTGTATATGTCCCATTTCAAAGTGAAATTAATTTCAATGACTAACACTAGATTAAATGGTAAAATTATATTCTAAATAATCTTTATAACCAATTAAAAAGATAATATAACCATATAGATAAATTAGATTAAAACGCAGTTTTGAATGAAAATACAATATTTTCTCTATTCATAAAAAATGAACATTAACAAAAAATTTCCAAAAATCTACACAAAGTAAATTTTGATGTCCCCATCTTGAGAAGGATATTATTTTTTCAAATATTATGTATAAAAGTGACCAAATCTATATTTAAATAGGTTTTTCCAATAAATGGTGGTAAATCGGCCTTTTAATGCAAATTAGGCTTAAAATTAGATTCAATCACATTTTAAGCCACTAAATTTTTTATTGGATAAATTTAAATACGTTTAACAAACATATATAATCATATTGTAGTTAGTTTTGTTCATTATCTCCAATACAATGGCTATGAGTTAACTACCATTTAAAATAATAATATTTTATTATTAGTGTGCAACATAAGATTTCAAAGAAACCCATTGTTGTCTATCCGGTACGCTATCAAACATAGCAACCCCCTTTAAAGTAAAATTAGTATTTAATTCATAAATTTTAATAAATATGAAATATTTATTATTCTTTATACACCTGTGATGATACATCCTTCCCACCATTTTGGAATTACGTCCTCGCAATTTTACTTGACAAAATAAGTGGGCGTCCTTATCCATCATAGCATTTTCAGATTCCCACGTTTCCTCTTCAACCATACGGTTTATCCACAAAACCTTTACCTACTGAATTACCGTATTACGCAACACTTTCTCTCTATGGTCAAGAATCTAGACTAGTAGTTCTTCATAAGAGATATTCTCTTCCAACTGAACTACCTCTGGTATCAAAACATGAGATGGATCTGGAATATAATTTCTCAACATTGAAACATGAAAAAAAAATTTGTACCTGGGATTAAATTGGATGTAAAGCCACTCTGTACGCAACTGATCCAACTGTCCCCAGAATCTCATAAGGTCCAATAAACCTCGGACTAAACATTGCCTTCATACCAAAATGCATCACACTTTTCTATTGAGAAAGTTTGAGAAATACATGATCACCTACCTCAAAAGAAAGATCCTTCTTCAGATTATCTGCATAACTTTTTTGTCTGCTCTGAGATGTTCACATGTGCTTCTGAATCAACTGAACATTATCTCGCATCTCTTTTACAAATTTTGGTCCCATCAGCTTCCATTCACCTAATTCATCCCAAAAAGCTATAGTTCGACAATGATTTCCATATAATACCTCAAATAGAGACATCATTATACTGGAATGAATAGAGTTATTATATGAAATTTCAACCAATGAAAGATGTTGGTTCCAAATTCCCTGATAATCCATCGGGAAAAAAATAACATATCCTCCAATGTATGAGTTTTTTGTTCTGATTTCCCATCTGATTGAGGATAAAAAGTTGTACTAAAATTTAATTCAGATCCCAACAACTTCTGAATTCTTTTCTATAAGTTAAAAGTAAACCTGGGATCAGGATCAGATACAATGGAGAGAGGAACTCCGTGCAACCAGACTATCTCTTTAACATAAAACTGAGAATGATGATCTAGAGACAATGTATCTCAAATTTGAAGGAAATGAGAAGATTTAGTCAATCGATCAACAATAAACCGAATTTCATTGTTACCTCAAGATGTATTTGGTACTCCCATGAAAATGTCCTGGGATATATTTTCTCAATTCCACTCTGGCACCGGTATGGTCGGAAGCATCCCTTTCGGTAACTGCCATTCTACTTCAACCTGCTGACAAGTCAAACACTTCACAGTAAAATCTGTAATATCTCTTTGCATTCCATCCCACTAGTAATACTAATGATGATCTCTATACATCTTATTACTTCATAGATGAACTAAAAACAAGGAACAATGAGTTTAAAATAACAACTCATTATTCAACTGTGAATCCCATGGTACACATAATCTCTTTCCAAATCTCAAAACAAAGTCATTATCAATGATAAATTCAGACAACATAACCTTCTGAACCAACTCTACTATTTTTAGTAACTCTCTGTCTTCCTTCTGTACTTGCTTAATTCTGTCTGATAGAGATGATCTCACTGAAGTTGGATACAAAACAGAAGAATTTTCTCCACCAACAACTTCTATGAAAAAGTTTATCAAATAAAAAACCAAAGGATATTATTCTAAACATAACATGGTTAATGATGTATTACTTTTTCGACTAAAAGAATAATCCTCTTTATTTTCTTTTCTCATATGGTAATGGATCATGCAATGATAATCCTTGGTTATTTCCAGCCATCTCTTATGTGTCATTTTTAATTATTTCTGAGATAATATATACTTTAAACATTTTTTGTCAGTATATATTTCACATTTTACTCCACACAAATGATGCGTTGAAATTTTTAAATAAAAAAAAAGTAGATAATTCCAAATCATGTGTAGGGTAATTTAACTCATTAGGTTTCAACTAATGTGAAGCATAAGAAATTACCTGATCATTCTACATATGGACACATCCAAGTCCTTTCAACGAAGCATTATTGTAGATAACAAACACACCATTTCTAGATAGTAGTGCCAAAACTGGAGCATTCACCAATCTCCTTTTCAATTAATGAAATCAATATTCACATTCTTTTTTCCAGATGAACTTAACACCTTTTCTAGTTAACATAGTCATTGGATTGGATAACCATGATAAATTTTCAACAAACCACTAGTAATAATCTACCAAACTAAGAAAACAACGAATCTCAATTATATTTGTGGGTATTTTCCATTCATCAAAGACTTTTTTTAGAAGGATCAATAGTTATTCCATTTTTTGAAACAATGTGACCAAGGAATGAATTTTTTTGGAACCAAAAATCACACATTCTAAATTTCCCATAACGGTTATTTTGTTTTAATGTTTTCATGACAACTCTTAAATGAATTTCATGTTCCTCTTTACTTTTGAAAAAATACAAAATATCATCAATGAAAACAACTACAAACTCTTCCAATAACTCACGAAAAATTCTATACAAGAGATCAATGAATATAGTAGGAGAATTGGTTAACCCAAAAACATAACTAAAAATTCATAATGTCTATATTATGTACAAAATGCGGTCTTCAGAATGTCTGCATCCTTTTATTTCAAACGATGGTACCCCAACCTCAATCCATTCTTCGAAAAATACTGAGGTTCCTGGAGCTGATCAAAAAAAATCATCGATATGAGGAAAATGATACTTATTCTTAACAGTGATGTTATTAAATTCTCTATAATCTATGAAAATTCTCATTGAACCATCTTTATTTTTAACAAACAAGACAGGAGGACCACATGGTGATGTTCTAGGTCAAATGAAACAATTATCTAATAACTCCTTCAATTGCTTCTTTAACTCTAAAAGTTCAATTTGAGCAATTCGATAAGGGGGATTTGAAATTGGATTAGCATCAAGAACTAAGTCAACAATAAATTCAATTTCCCAATCAGGTATAATACTATTAAACTCATCAAAAAAAACATCAAGATAATCATTTACCACTGGAACATCATTAATCTAAACAGTTCCTTTGTTTTCAACAATATGGTCCTGGTAACATACATTTCCATATTTTACTAGTTTTTTACCTTCCTGGTATGTTATCAAAAGCAAGGTTTAATTTTTGTAAAAGAACTGAAAAACATTTAGAAATGAATCTTATTTTGCTCTGCAGTCATTCTTAGAATTACAAACAGAAAGCCAGACCATGGCCAAAATAACATCAAACTCTACTAGAGGCAAATCAATAAGGTTTTTAGGTATATTCTTTCCACTCACAAGAACAGGAAGGTTCTTATAATTTCTTTTTGTCTCAACATTTCCTCTAGGTGTTTTTACCGCATGTTCTATATTCATATCTTGATATGGAATTCCCAATTTACTAGAAAACTTCTCAGAAATGAAAGAGTGTGTAGACCCTGAATCAAACAACACATTAGCATAATCTAAACAAAAAAACAGTGTACCTGATATTACTTCATTTGATGGCCCAACATCTGCTGATAAATTTGCAAAGGAATTCACCACCCCTTTCTAATTGTATTCTGGATGATTTCCTTATGTTTAGTTCTTTGTTGGACACTCATTTGCATAATGACCCATTTCATTGCACTTAAAACATTTTACTGATTGTAAATCAGATTTTGTCTTACCATTACCCTGATGTTTTTCAGTGCAATTAAGAGCCTTATGTCCCATTTTACAACATCGGTAACACTTACCAAAATTCAAAAGTCATTCCCCAACATGCTTTATTCCACAATTTTAACAAACTATAATCTTAATATTCTTACCTTCATAATTTCTTGAAGAGTTCTTCCTTTTTTTCCACCTCGACCTCTTATTATGTTGTTTTTCAAAGAACAACCGATCATCGGAAAACTCCATTTCCAGCTTCTCTGCATAACAGACAAGTTTTTCATTACTTTTGAAATCACGAGAAGCTAAAGCCCTTCAACACATTAGCTTTAATCCTGAGTAAAAATGGTTGATTTTACTATCAATATCTCATATGAAATTTGGAGAATACCTTGCCAGTCGAGTGAATTTTTCTTCATAAGTAGCCACTGAGTCATCCTCCTGCCTCAATTCCATGAATTGTTTTTCAATCATAAGATGGGCCACATTAGGAGAATATTTATCAAGAAACACACCTTTGATGTCATCCCAATCAAGAGAATCAATATCTTCACTATCCATGATATTTTTCAACATCGACCACCACTGATCTGGTTCACCTTCAAAATGGTAAACAGAAAGACTAACCTTTTGATGTTCTGAACAACCCATAACATCCAAAATATTTTCGAGTACTTTAATCCACCATTCTGCTAGCACCAGATCAGATGATCCTACGAATGATTGGTGATATTGCCTCATGAAATTCACTACTATAGACATGTTCCTTCGTGGTTCATCTGGATGATCTCGTATATGGATACCACCTCCATTTATAGTCTGAGTCAATTGTGCCATAACTACAACATATTATTATGTTTTGATTCTGACCATCTCAGGTTGTTGATTTAGAAGGTTTTCTTCCTCCTGACGGTGTGCCATCATAGCTTCCATGTTTCCTTTGTAGAAAACCACTTTGAAGACTGAAATATCTTAGGTGAGGCAATAGGGTAATATGTAAATGCTATATGATTTCAATATTAACATTAATTAAATTATGGAAAATTAATTTAATAATACCCTAACTCTTAAAGTTATCTAAACCGACCTCTGATACCAGCTATAAGGTCTCGGTAGTAAACCTTACATAATATTGAATTATATTAATAATTCATATTGAGGATATTTTCAGGTTTAGAGTTTTATAGAATTAGGACATAACTATTACATCTCCAAAGATTACAAATTAGACACTTCCCCACAGTTTCGATTTTTTCATAAAATAAAAACTCTTGAAAAAAGAGTAATGTTCAGTTACAAGTTTTAGAGAACATGACTTTTCCATGATCTCATCCTTGACCATATTCTTCATTAAGTCCTGTGAAAAAAATTCAAAACTTGGAATGACCATAGCAAGGTCAGTAATGGTTATAAAACAATGAAAGAAAAAAATTTCATTAAAACATAAAAAACATAAACCATTTTACTTACCTCGTGAAAACATAATATTTATGAATAACACATAGAAATAATAAATCATAAAGGTAACTTGTGGAATCCATAACATACTTACAATGTCGTTATCACAACTACATAGTTAGTTACTTTGGAATAACAATCACATTATATCCCCTAAATATTTTAGGAGAAATATTCACGTTTACCCCTATCACATTACCCAATGCATTGGAGAGCTATCTCGGGATCACCCACCCTAGGTTTATCAAGGAAACACCCATATAAATAAATAATGCACAAGAACCATAACATGATCATAACACATAACATAATCATAAAAGAAAGATAACATTTCCACATTGCAATTATAAAATATCATTTCAAGATATTGAAGTAATAAATACATTCTAAAAATCATTTTCAATACCAAAATACTTAAAAAGAGTATGTGGTATTTTTTTCCATTTAAAACCATTACGTTTTTTAAGGATTCCATAGATCATATAATACTTGGGGTGGTGGAAAGGTTGTTGTCACCGCTTACGTTAAAAACATTCATTTTTTTGTTTAGTAAAACGATTCATATAAAAATATTCCCTTTGAATGAAATGAAAAGTCAAAGGGGTTTATACACCATATAAAATAATGTCGTATATATATCTAAATATTCCTCAATGAAAGCAGATTGAGACGAAGTGCCTTACCTCTTATCCGACTTGAAACATTCTTTCTTTAATATCCTGAATAATAAACTAATGTTAATTTCTAATTTCTTAACCTTATTCAAGTTTATTATTAATTTAATATCACTCATTACCATGTTATAAACATTATTCAGTCATTTATGTTAATAACGTTCATTTTGTCGATATTTGGTACTTCAGTAAAAAATGAACACCTTATATTTCAAAGTTGTCCATTTGATCAATAGTCTATTATTTGCAGAATGAAATTCATTATTTAGATATCATATATGTCATATATATCCAGTATATATATATATATATAATAGTACATATCATTTGGAGGTAATACATTAAATGCACCGTTCATGGAGACGGTAAGTCGTACGTACGCATGAACATTACATTCATTTCTATTTCTTATTTTAATGTAATTAAAACATAATGATAAATAGTTATATTATAATTCCAGTATTATTTCATATATAATATCATAAACTCCATCCTTTATATGTCCCACTAATGGCATTAACGAGTTATATCACTTTGATGGGGCGGTAGTCCGTACTTCCTCAAATGAAATTATCATGTTTACACATAATGGAAACCATAAAGGTATTCTATAAAAAATTAAAAATAATAAAGAGAACATAACGATAATATATATCATAAATAAATATTGTTCCATCTTAAGGGCCACCATGAGAGGCGGTAGGAGATAATCGAAAAATCATCGTTTTGTGAGGCGTTAGTTTTACATCCACCGAAACATTATGTTCTTCACCCATTATATGGAGGTGTGTGTAAATGTAGTTCAAATAATTCTCATAACAACATACTAGTATATTGAGGATACTAGTGTTGTTATAAAATAAATGAATAAAAAGTGTTTAGGGGTTTGAGAAGTAAAATAAAATAAAAGAAGCTAAGAGAAACTATTACCATTAATTTGGGTAACTTCCTTTGGATTGAGCCAAAAGGATTTCAATAGGTTCCTTATGCCAAAGAGAAGGCTTCTAGGTGGAGTATAGGAGTGTAGGGATAGTAATTGTTAAGAGATTGGGTCAGCCAACTGGCTTGATAGGTGTGAGTTATTGGTTAAAAGTGGTCACCTTTTATAAGGGAGAAAAGGGGCTATTTAGGAAAGTGTGAAAACTTTATTTTATTATAAACATATCTTCGGTTTCATAAGATCCAAAAATAATTAAAGTAAAATATATGATGACTAATATTCGAAATAAAATCATTTAATCAGAATTGGACATGTTTTGTTTAATATTTTAATCATTACAATCTTATTTATTTATATCATTTATTAATGAGGTAAATACTGCATCATTATTGCGTCATCAATAATTTAAATTATTTGATTTCTCAAAATTATAAACAAATAACATGATGTAGGAAATATTTGAGCTATAAAGGGAATATTTATATTAAAAAATATTACTTATATAACACCATATAAAAATTAATTTACTAAAAGTTTTTTGTTTTTTTTTCATTTTTTCCTTTACTTTAAGTTAATTAATCTAAATTGTCAAATCACTCCCAAGTGGCTCAATGGTGTCCCAAAATCAACCCAAATATGACCATGGTCGTAATTTACTCAACCAATATGTTTTGGAAAACTGTTATGGTAATTTTGAATTCTTATAATATTCATTTTACCTTGAATTACCCTATTTACGAATAATCACAGAAAATAAAAGTCAATAGTTAGCATTCACCAAAAATTATTTTAATCTTATTGAAACACATTTTAATTACTAATAACAACCATATATGTCATATTTCTGAAATTCAATTCACAGATGTGGAAAATTTCATTTAAATAAAAAAGTCTTTTTTTTAACTACTACTAAGTGGTTTCACTATTCATCAAAAATTGAAGTTTTTCAAAAAAATAAAAAACATTCAGCCAATGATATATTTGATATTCTGAATTAAAAAATGATGTTTGTTTACAAAATAAGGACATAAAAGTTTCATTAATTAATTTTAAAAATAATTTCTGTTGTTAAAACAAATAACGTGTTTTTAAGAAACAATAACTATCAAAAGATTCACATTTGTTTATGTCCAATTTCAATGTGAAATTAATTCCAATGACTATCACAAGGTTAAATGGTTAAATTATATTCTAATTACTATTTAAAAACAATTAAAATGATTATCTAGCCATATAAATAAATAAGATTAAAACTCAGTTTTGAATTAAAATACAATATTTTCACTACTAAAAAAAATGAACTTTATCGGAAAAATTCCATAAATTTACACAAAGTAAAATTTGATGTCCCCATTATAAAGAAGGATTTTATTTGGTCATATAAAATTTATTAAAGTGAAAAATACTAGATTTAATGAGGGTTCTCCATTAAAAGGCGACAAATCGGTCTTTTAATGTAAATTATGCTTAAAATTAGATTCATTCACATTTTAAGCCTATAACATTTTTATTAGATAAATGTAAATAAATTTAACAAACATGAATAATCATATTGTAGTCAGTATGTTTCATTCTGACTAATAAAAAAGCTAGGAGTTAACTACAATTTAAAATAATAATATTATACTATTATTGTGCAGCGTAAGATTTCAAAGAAACTCGTTGTTGTATATTGGGTACGCTATCGAAAATAGAAACCCCTTTAAAGTAAAATTAATATTTAATTCAAAAATTTGAATAAATATTAAATATGTCTTATTCTATATTAACCTGTGATGTTACATCCTTCCCCCCTTTTTGGAATTGTGTCCTCGCAATTTTACTTATCCAAATAAGTGGGGGTATTTATCCATCATAGCATTTTTAGATTCCCACGTTGCCTTTACAACCACATGATTTTTCCACAAAACCATTACCTACTGAATTACCTTATTCCTCATTACATGCTCCCTATAGTCAAGAATCCGGACTGGTTGTTCTTCATAAGAGAGTTTTTCTTCCAACTGAACTACTTATGGGCTCAAAACATGAGATGGATCTTGTATATACATTCTCAATATCGAAAGATGAAAAAATTGTGTACCTGGGATAATCTTGGAGGTAAAGACACTATATATGAAATTGATCCAACATTATCTAGAATTTCATAATTTCCAATGAACCTCGGACTCAATATTGCCTTCTTACCAAAACACATCACACATTTCCATGGGAAACATTGAGAAAGACATGATCACCTACTTCCAAAGAAAGATCCTTCCTCCAGTTATCTGCATAACGTTTCTGTCTACACTGAGCTATTCACATGTGCTTCTGAATCAAATAAAATTTCTATGTCATCTCTTCTACTAATTCTGGTCCCGTCAGCTTCCTTTCACCTGCTTCATCCCAAATCGCTACAGTTCGACAACACTTTCCATATAATGTATCAAATGGAGCCATCTGTAGACTCGAATTAAAATTGTTATTATATGAAAATTCAACCAATGCAATATGTTGGTCCCAAATTCCCTAATAACCCATCGAGCAAGCACGTAACATATCCTCCTATGTATGAATTTTTTTTTCTGATTTCCAATCTGATTAAAGAAGAAATGCATGATTAAAATTTAATTTAGTACCCAATGACATCTAAAGGCCTTTACAAAAGTTAAATGTAAACCCGGGATCACTATCAGATATAATAGAGAGTAGAACTCCATACAAACTGACAATTTATTTAATATACAACTGAGAAAGTTGATCAAGAGACAATGTATCTCGAATAGGAAGGAAATGAGTAGATTTAGTCAATCGATCAACAATAACCCAGATTGCATTATTACCTCGAGATGTCATTGGTAATACCATGACTTAGTCCATGGATATATTTTCCCGTTTCCACTATGGCACCGGTAAAGGCTGAAGCATCCTTTTCTGTAACTGCAGTTCTACTTTGACCTGCAGATAAATCAAACACTTCACAGTAAAATTAGCAATATCTATTTTCATTCCATCCAACCACTACTAGAATTCAAGGAATTTGTGATGGTTATTTGTGACGGGAAAAATCACCATCACAAATAAGACTCTGATTATATAATTTATATATTTAAGCTCTTTTGCGACAGGACTGTCGCAAATACTTTTTTGCGATGGACCCATAATCCCGTCGGAAATGTTTTTTGAAAATATTTTTCTACGCATTTTGTGATGGGCCCATCACAAATATTATTTATGACAGGCCCATAATCCCATCACAAATACATTTTTTAAGAAAGAATTATTTAGAAAATATGCGACGGGATTCCGTCGCAACCGATCCCATAGAAAATAATAAATAAATTTTTAGAAAAACAAATTTAATAAAATTTTGATTATTGAAAAATTAATTTTAATGTTATTAAAATAATAAAAAAATTATTAAAATTCTCAACAATCACAATAAAATATTTAAAAACATAAAATATTATTATGATTATTGAAAAAATTATTTTAATATCATTCAAACTATAAAAAAAATAAAATATTTTAAATTCTCAATATTCAAAAAAAAATATAAAAAAATCATGAAATGTTATTATTATTATTGAATAGTTAATTTTAATATTATTAAAATAATTAAAAAAATAAAAAATATTAAAATTCTAAATATTCACAAAAAATATAAAAAATCATAACATATTATTATTATTATTATTATTATTATTGGTAAAATTAAAAAATATCAAAAAATATAATACTAAAAAAATAAATTTAATAAATCTATGATTAATGAAACAATAATATAAATATTATTAAAATAATTAAAAAAATATAAAATATAAAAATTCTCAATATTCACAAAAACAAATCATAATATATTAATAATTAAATTATGTAATAATCACAACAATATAAAAGACAGATACTATAAATTGTTCATATTACAAAAAATTTAATTTCAAATGTTTTTGACAAAAAAAAATCACTAGGGGTCACCTTCTGGAGGAGGTGGAGGAGATGAAGGAGTTGGTGGAGGAAACTCAATCCCTAAACTACAAGTCAGACGACGCATGTACTCCTTCTACTCGTAATGCTGCTGTCGTCATAGAATCATCTCCTCCTCATGTTCCTGATCCTGCTGCCATCGACACATCTCCTCATCGTGTTGTTGCTGCTGTTGTTGCTGTTGCTGATGTATCTATTCATGATGCTTCTGCAAACTCTCTATAATGTCATTATGTGCTCAGAAATTCTCTTGATACTTTGAGCCAGAAGATGATGCTTCTCCATGAGCTCCTCTCAAGTTGGACGCCGACATCACAATAGTACCATAACAAGTACCAGGAGTCACATGAGAGCTGATACCAACTACTCGGACCTTCTCAAAGCCATACTGAGTCTCCTGCATCCATCCCGCCTCATCGAAATGGTGGGCACCAGTCTGATTAGTCGCCTCGTCCTGACCCACAGCCTGTGTCTGAAAAGTCGCATCCCCATATGACTCCGTCAATTCCAATTTGAAATTAAAACATTGAAAATATTATAATCAGTTAATTTTCAAACTGAAAAAATAAGACTAACCACATTCTAATGCTGGAAATCACCTCTAATCTCTCCGGTGGCTGGATCACTGTACATCTTCTAAAAACAGCGTACTCTATAATATCGGGATGCTCAACTGCCAATATTAAAATAAAATAAACAGATAATATTTTAAGATATATAAAATATTTAAAAAAATACTTACCAGATGCTCTCTATGTTTACTGAATGTATGACTATAAGCTCGATGTGTCACCTCTTATATCCCCTAGTTCGGCCGACGAAATGAAGACCTCCTTCTAAATCCTCCACCCAACCAGTGTGCACATAATCCATCCCAAACCTGAGATGAAATGTACTCTAGTCGGTGGGCTCTACATGACTCATCAATTACTGTCGCTCCTGCTTTCCTAATGGTCGTCATTCTCAAATTGTGCAAAAACTGATGAAAACGCTCATGCATAGCCACCTACCATGTTGTGTGGATATCGTTGTGCATGCTATCATTGATGGGATACCATAAATCCTACAAATAATTTATAATATCAAGTTATTAATAAATTAAATTTCAAAATTTATATTATTTATTGTATTACCAACCAATGATTGTACATGCCGAGCTGCACATCAACGGGAATCTCTTCCCATGGGTTCCATGGCTGGGAAAAATTATTGCACAATATAGGGCTCCCCTTTCCAACAGCTACATGCACAAAACTGTGAAAAAAAAGAATATAAAATCAAACAATTAGTATATATATAAATAAATTAATGAAATCTAACTAAAATATATATGTTACCATACCTCTGTATGTGAGGATCGAATCCAAGATGTTGACGTTGATCAAGGATATGGCCAAGAAACATTAGTTGCGCAAGATCGCGCCCCCTCCGCGTACCTCCTGAACCACCAGAAGATTGAGGGTCAGATGATCCCACATCCCCTTCATCCAAAAGTAGCTTAGCCTCCTCAAACTCACGCAATAGATCCGAGTCCATATGAAACACAAAATGATTTTTGTTAGCAGATATTTGAAAATAACTGTTATATATATATATATTAGTTATGATCATAACTAGCATTTAGCAATTCCAATGTTCACCTTCATCATCATCTTCATATCTAACTATGTCAATGTCATCATATTCCTCCTTGACATCATCAATATCACTATGAGTTTTGTTTTTCCTCATCCCTTGTCATTTCAATTTCATTTGTAACATAATTAACATATTCCTCACCATGGACCCTTAATTATGGGGTGTCCTCATCGATATTCACATATTTTTTGTGAAAGAGATGGATTTTGAGTAGTCTATTAAAATTTTCCATTTCTTCCACTTCATCAGAACCACATTTAGTTTGAGTAAATTGATTTTCCGAATATTTCATTTTTATTATGCTCCACCAATCACCAAGGTCTCTTAAAGTAGAAATTTACTTTACGTAAAAAATTCATTGTGCCTGTTGAGCCAATAAAAATGGATCATTTACTGCAATAAGACTTTTATATTTAATATTGATGATTCCATTAGTTGGATGAACATGCAAGCCTCTCTCAGTATCCATCCGCCGACATATAAACATCATTATATAAATTTTTTCAAGATAACAATGCTCAATAACTTCATCCAAAATGCTGTAAAAGTAAACTTCAGTTTCTCTATGACGCGATCCTCCCAATCAAAATCCATTGTTCATTGTTTTTTTGATTCCCTATATGCATGTGTATGAAATCGAAAACCATTCAAAACATATGCATTAAAAGATTTAACCATTTTGGATGGTGGGTTACTCAATATATAGAGTCACTTATCAATTTTATCAGTATGTTGATACACCTAAAAATTTGTAAAACAATTATCAATATAATAAATAGTTAACTAAATTGATATTAAATCATCAATAATTTATGGTACCAGCTTTTTAAACCATTGAGAAAAAAATTTTTTGTATGTGTTCTTCCAGAGAAACTGTAATAATTTGTGGAATTTTTTTCTTGATATGATTATCAGATAACCTTCAAATAAAATAAGTTTATATACTGTAAGAGAAATTATAGAATAAGTTATAGAAGCACTCATAGTACGAATGTTGTAGTTTCTTCACAGTTGAGCAGAACATATTTATGAGCTCCGTGATGTTCATCATCTGAAATCCATCATTCTTGAACTCAAACGAAGACAATATTTGGATGATTAAAAACAGAAAATTTATTTTCCATTTCATCATTGACATTTCCCTAATTCTTTCCCATGATGTTTTGTTTTTAGGGATATTCATATTAAAAATAGTGAGATAATAAAAAAGAAATTCCCTTTTGAAAATAATCTTCAGCAATTGAGCCTTAAACTGATTCTTTATTACATACTTTTTTATTCAAGTTCTACATGAATCAATCGAATGGGTACATCCATCGAAACTGTAATAGATCTTTAAATTTATCTTCATGTGTAAAATGTAGTATCAGATGTTCCATTGTGTCAAAGAAAGTTGGCGGAATGATTTTTTCAAGTTTTCATTGCGTATCTTAGTTAGTTGTCACTGCACAAATGTCTCAAAAAAAATATTATATGTCCGTTATAGAATACCAAATCATAGTATTCAACAAACCATTGAATCCAATCGACATAAGTCTTTCCATTATAACATGAAAATCATTACTTTTTAATCTGTAATATGACCATTCTTAACACATCTTCCCAAATTGGAAGCATATCAATCTAGAAGTCTCAAATGTGAAATCCACTGAAAAAATAATAAACGACTCGCTTTGGACATTTTATAAGCTACTTTTGGTATCATTGACCTTTGTGATCTGACTTTTTCAAATAGTTCAAGTTCTGGTCGCCTGCAAATTATTGAAAGATCTAATCATGCTTTTACAATACCTTTGTTCATACCTAGTGTATCCAAAACTCTATGAAATAAATTATCAAAACAGTTCATCTCAATGTGTATGACATCCAACATGTGGCGGACCAGAAAATCAAACCAATATGGGAGATCCAAAAAAGCACCATTTTATTGAATTTTGTTCTTTCCCAAAGCCATTATTTTCTATTGGTTTAAGGATGGACCAATTGTGATGGGAGATAATGAAAATATAACTGATTTTAACTCTGTACTTGAGATCATTTTTGGACGTTCATCTCTTTCAATTGTCCCATTTCTGAAATGAGGTTTTTTACTTCTAAAAGGATGATTGGTTGGAAGAAATATACGATGACAGTCAAAATAGAAATGTTTTTTTCCTTTGACGAGCATAAAAACTTTGTTGTCTTTTATATAGTAAGAACATGATTTCAGACCATGTGTACTTTAGCCAGATAACATGCCATATGATGTAATGTCACTAATCGTCGACATTAATAGAGCTTTTAATGTGAAATTTTATTTTGAAGCAACATCATATGTACTAACACCATTAATCCACAATGCATTTTACTCATCAATCAATGGTATCAAATAAACATCAACATTCTTCTTCGGATGTCTTGGCATTAATAAGGTCAAAAATATATAGGGCTCCTTCACCAACATCCATGGAGGTAGATTGTACAGAGTTATAAAGACATGCCAACATGAATACTGACTACCATAAGAACCAAACAGATAGAAACCGTTAGTAGAATGACCCAATCACACGTTTCGGGCTTCTAATGCAAATGACAGATGCAGACGATCAAAATTTTTCCATGAATCAACACAAGATGGATGATTCAAGATTTTACCAGTTTGAATATTTGTTTTGTGCCATGACATCATTGACGTTGTGTTATGAGACATATATAAAATTTGTATCCTAGGTGTAAGGGGGAAATATCTCAAATGGTTTACAGTAATCGATCCAGACTTCCCTAGTTGAGCTTCTTTATACCTCAATTGTCCACATTTTGGACAACTATCCAATGACTCATTTTCACTAGAATATAATATGAAATCATTTTCACAAGGATGAATCATCCAATAACTAATTCCTAGATTCCTAACCAACCTCATGCTCTCATATTAATTTTAAGTCAACACATTACCTTCAAGTAACAGTGTTTTAACCAAAGAAAATATCTGATCCAAAAAGTTGTTTAACATTGAATTATCTGATTTAATAGCCACAATTTTAGAAACTGATTCAAATTTTTTTATCATGCAACCAAGATATAATTAATCCTTAGCAGACCTCAACAACTCATAAAATTCGGATGCTGCCAACTCAAGAGTTAAGTCAATATCATCGCGAGTTTCGGTTTGTTGAAAAGATGGACCTGTAACATGACGTACTAAATTATGGAATTGTGATGGATCCGGAATCATGTTATTAGTATCTTCTCTGGAACTGTGTTCACCATGTTGATACCAAAAAACATAATCTGGTTGAGAACCAAACCATAAGAGATATCCCTCAACCTTGTCAAATGTGTCAAACATTCTCAGAGAATATTTTTTCCAAGGACACTTAATTGTGCCTTCTGAAACATATTCTAGTTTTGATGATGAAAATGCTAAGAAAGATTCAACACCCTCAATATATACTGGATTTAAACTAGAACCATTTGGATTTCTGCACTGATTTATCCAAGCGTGATCATCTAATAATGACTGATGTCGACTTCTTTATTCCATATTTTACTACAAAATATAAAATCATCACTATTTTTGAATAATTTTATATTATAAAAATATTATCTGAAAAAATAAGATAAATTATTAACACTACTTCTTAATAATTACAATTAATTAAAGGTGACATAATTTTTAGAGGATTGATGGCTACTCTATTGTCTGATCGCACATTTACTTGCATCTTTCTCACACTGAAATCACAATGAAGATTCTGGTCGGAGGTATGCATATTCATTCTCATATGCATGAGAATGAATATATGTATCTCCAATCAGATGCTTCATTGTGATTTCAGTGTCCGAAAGATGCTCATAAATGAGCGGTCGGACAAAAGAGTCCACTTTTTGTCGATGAGTCGTCTTCATCCAACTACCACCACCTGAAAACATTATAAAAAATATAATCCTATGAATGCATATCCAATCTCGTGTATATGAGATTGAATATTCCTATGATCATGCACATTTTTCATATTTTTTAGAGTCTATGAGAGTTGAAAGGAGAAATGTCATCGAGCAAAAGGAGTGATGTCAATCCACTGGAAATTTTTCCAGGTTCGTGGAATAATATTAAAATTTATAAAAATTTCATTCTAACTGTTCCTAACTAATTATTACAATTTATTACTATTTATTTCTAATTATTACTAATTTAGAAATACTTAGCAATACTTAGAAAAATTAAAACTACTTGAACAATGAAAGAAAATTTGGTAATCATCATTGTGGAGATAATTAAAAAAATTTCCTTCATTATCCAAGCATTTTTCGTTTATTAATTATAATTATATCTAATTATTACTAATAAAAAATTTATATTATCAATATTTATGAAAAAAAAATATTAATATTACTAAAATAATAAAAAAATATAAAATATTAAAATTATCAATATTCGCAACAGGCTTTGCTCTATTTTTAACATGTTAAAAACATAAAGGGTCGCCAATTATTAGGTCATGCACAATAAATTTTTTTTCAGCCATGTACAATGTAATCTCTGTAATTGGCCTTGCATAGTTAATCACCTCGGAAGTAGTGTTGTAATAGGATGACCAAAGTTATTTCATTCTCTTCTCTAAGAATCATCTTGCTCCCTTTACATAGATCATTATTCCTTAAAAATTTGAGGGGGCATCATTATCTTTCCCATAAATTTTCATGGAAGAATGGACTATGTAAAGGGTTGTGTGAGATAATTCTTATAGATGAGAAGACCACGACTTCGGTTGTCCTATAGCAATACAACTTTGAAGGTGATCAACCATGCAAAGGAAATTATATCTAATTATATATAATTATTACTAATTATGACTAATTATTAATAATTGTTACAAATTATGACTAATTATTACTAATTTTGACTAATTATGACTAATTATGACTAATTATAACTAATTATGACTAATTATTACTAATTATGTATAATTATTACTAATTATATCTAATTATTACTAATTATTACTAATTATTACTATTTATATCTAATTATATCTAATTATATCTAATTATATCCAATTATATTGAAGTATTACTAATTATATCTAATTATATCTAATTATATCTAATTATATCTAATTATTACTAGTTATGTCTAATTATTAGTAATTATTACTAATTATATCTATTTGTTACAAATTATTACTAATTATTACAAATTGTTGCTAATTATTAATAATCATATCTAATTATATCTATTTATTACCAATAATTACTAATTATTACTAATTATATCTATTTATATCTAATAATATCTAACTATATATAATTATTACTAATTATTACTAATTATTAATAATTATTACTAATTATTACTAATTATTACTAATTCTTACTAATTATTACTAATTATATCTAATTATATCTACTTATATGTAATTATATCTAATTATTCCTATTTATTTCTAATTATTGCTAATTATTTGTATGTATTAGTAATTATTAGTAATTATTAGCAATTATTACTAATTATTGCTAATTATTGCTAATTATTCCTAATTATTCTTAATTATTGTTAATTATTACTAATTATGGATAAATATTACTAATTATTGCTAAATATTAAATATTTTTATTTATTGTTAATTATTAGCATTTATTCCTAATTATTACTAATTATTCTTAATTATAACAAATTATTACTATTTATTACTAACTATTACTATTAATTACTAACTATTACTATTTATTACTAACTATTTCAATTTATTAATATTTATTACTATTTATTACTATTTATTACAATTCATTACTATTTATTACTATTTATTACTAATTGTTACTAATTATAACAATTTATTACTAATTATTACAATTTATTCCTATTTATTACTAATTATTCCTAATTATTGCTAATTATTCCCAATTATTGGTAATTATTCCTAATTATTGCTAGTTATTTCTATTTATTTCTAATTATTTCTAATTAGTTCTAATTATTCCTAATTATTCATAATTATTGCTAATTATTACAATTTATTCTTATTTATTGCTAATTTTTACTAATTATTTCTAATTATAGCTAATTATTGCTAATTATTCATAATTATTTCTAATTAATCCTAATAATTCCTAATTGTTGGTATTTATTAATAATTATTACTAATTATTAGTATTTATTAGTAATTATTACTAATTATAGCTCATTATTACTAATTAATGCGAATTATTCCTAATTATTGCTAATTATTCATCCTTATTGATAATTATTACTAATTATTGCTAAATATTACTTATTATTGCTAAATATTACTAATTATTAGTATTTATTCCTAATTATTAATATTTGTTCCTAATTATTAATAATTATTTTTATTTATTACTAATTATTAATAATTATTACTAATTATTAATAATAATTACTAATTATTTATAATTATCACTAATTATTCCTATTTATTTATATTTATTGCTATTTATTACTAATTATTGCTATTTATTACTAATTATTGCTAATTATTGCTAATTATTGCTAATTATTCTTAATTATTGCTATTTATTTCTATTTATCTCTAATTATTGCTAATTATTGCTAATTATTAATAATTATTTCTAATTATTGCTAATTATCGCTGATTATTACTAATTATTGCTAATTATTACTAATTATTGGTAATTATTACTATTTATTTCTTGTTATTGCTAATTATTTCTAATTATTGCTAATTATTCATAATTATTGCTATTTATTGCTAATTTTAAGCATTTATTGATAATTATTAGTATTTATTTGTAGTTATTACTAATTATTAGTATTTATTAATAATTATTACAATTTATTACTAATTATTACAATTTATTACTAATTATTATTAGTTATTGCTAATTATTCCCAATTATTCCTAATTATTGCTAATTATTACTAATTATTTCTAAATATTCCAAATTATTACTAATTATTCCTAATTATTGTTAATTATTCCTATTTCTTTCTAATTATTGCTAATTATATGTATTTATTCATAATTATTCGTAATTATTCCTAATTATTACTAATTATTCCTATTTATTAATATTTATTTCTATTTGTTACAGATTATTGCAATTTATTGCTAATTATTGCTAATTATTTCTATTTATAGTTAACATGTACTCGCCCGTGATTTCTCATGGCGTAATCGAATACTAGTGTTTTTTATTTAGAGATTAGTACTTATAAATATTGAGAATAAACAATAATATTGAATAAATGTTAATTAGAAATTAATGGTTTATTGTTATGGAATATGAGTGCATAGAATTTGGAGACAACATTTGAAGAGGTGACCAGAAGATTGATATTTTGAAAGTGTATGAATTCCTCATATTTGAGGATGGAAATCAGAATTCATTTTCTGAATACCAGAGTAAATAAACCCATACCGGAGAAATGATCTCCATATGTTTGAGAGTTATAACATCTCCAGGTGGGAGATAGTTCATCTGATGCAGAGTATTCTTCTACTAATAAGAGTATAATATTCATAAAAGTAATGAACAAATAGTACTCTTGAATAAAAACTAAAAGATAAATATAACTAAACACATTTATTTGAAAGAATACAACTCTGAAATTTAAAAATAATTGAATTAGATATGGCAAGATGAAAAAATCCACAATCTTGAATGACCATCATGGAAAACCGTCCAGTATAATGGAAATACCTAACAATAAAAAACCGTCTAGCAAAATGAGATAAATTAGTAATAAAAAAGTGATGAAAACCTTCCAGCATTATGGAAAATGTAGAATACAACAAAACGACCAGATTGAAATGTTGTCCAGCGTGAAATACACAAGATAAGTAATCTGTAGGAAACAGTCCAGCAGCAGGAACCTCTAGCATAAACATCTAGTAGCAAAAACCACCAGCATAAAATTCTTGTAGCAGAATCCTCCAACATAATGAATATCATCCAGCAATCTTGTCCTCTAGTATGAGTAATGGAAACAGATATTAGGAATAGTTTTTAGTGAAATCATTTCGTACATCCTAAAATTTTTACAAATACTGAACCATTGGCAGTCGTTAATGTTTGTAATGTATGTCAAATTTTTAAAGAGAACATTGTATTGGGTTTTTAACTGGAAATACTCATAGTGAAATTATCTCCTCAATGACACACTATATAGTAATGATATCAAAATATTGAAACAGTAGCAGGAAAATATTGAAATGAACGGTCTCTACTATATCAAATGTAACACACATTGAACTAAAAATAATAATTATGAACACACTAATGAGAAGTATTTGATCAGTGAAGATGTATGTTTACCTTCTATTTCCAGTATGAGTTTTCAGTCTGTTTTTTCTGTTTTCTTTTTTATATATCCCTTCGCCATGGTCTGCAATTCAGTAGATGGAAATGTTGTAGGAACGCTATCTGGAGATGTCTGGACATTATCTTGCACACCATTCTCAATATCAAAACAATGCGACAGATTTTTGTACATAGAGGTTTCATGTTAGAATAATCTGAAACTATAAAGTAGAGAAATTGAAAGTTGTGATATTAAGATTAGAGCTTAAAGAGTAGACTGTTTTTTATCAGCACATAGATGTAATAACTATGTACATGTTTGATTTTTAAGTATCTAAAAATCATAATACTTTACATTAATGCAATGTGCTGTTATATTAATGGAAATAATTTAGCAGTAATAGAAGATAACATATGTATACCCGAGTAGAACACGGGTTCAAGGGTGGAGTATCTAATCCTATATCAATGTTTAAAGTACTAGGAGATGACCCAAGTACTGCATGATCCTATGAGGAAATGTAAATGGAATATATCAGTAAACAGAAATCCATTGTTAGAAACACATAGTAATGAAATTTAAAGATAGTTACCTGCATATAATGATCGACAATTCTTACTGTAGATGAATAACTGCTTTGATTTTCCTTTATATTATTGAAGAAAATTGTAAGGTATTCTTGAGTTGTTGGGTTTAAAGATAAAGTTAATAAAATAGAGACTGACATGTTTATGTTCTATGTCCTCTGTGAAGAGGTTGATGTACTTGTCATTATCATTTAAATAAACCACTTTGTAACAATTTTGTTCAGATAGACGATGACGATTGTTTATATTGTAATCTATCAGCTCAATTCCTAACCAAAATTTCCTGGTTTTGAACAAGTTCAATTCCTGAGGGAAACCAAACTCATCATCGTCCTAATAAAAAAACCCATTGTCAGTGTAATTTTAAATATTTCAATTATTTTTAAAATAGAAGATATAAGGACCTGGATTTAACTGTATCAAAGTCTCTCTTAGTTGCGCATCTATTTTTTTATGTATTGCATGACATGTTTTTCAAATAACACCACAGAAAAAGAGTCTGTCTTGTCCGTAACCATCAGTTGAACAATAAACCTGTTGCAATCATTATTATGAATACACTTTCAGTATCCTTTGGATTGCGCATCCGAATGAAGGAAGTAGCATAATGGGAAAACGATATTTAGGCAGAATTGAATACATTCTAACCATGGAATAATGCTAGTAGGTGAGGAGTTGTAGGACATGCAGAAAATGCTTCCATCTATAATCTGCACTTTCTTTAGGCACGACTGGCATGATTCATAGAACCAGTTGTGGGTGCTTTGAATTTTATGAACTGTAACTACAATTAAGAACCTTGTTTCCGGTAGTAGATTAATTACATGTTAATATAGAATTTATTACAGGACATTAGTGAGCAGTTAATAATATTACATAATCAAAATGGGAAAATGTGTGAATATTTGTGACCCGTTGACAGGTTTTGACATCTAAATTGGATTTCTTGTTATTCCAATATCGTATTTCTTTTGATTTGTTGGGATTTTTTGGTGATGGAGTATGTAATGGTGATGTTATTATCACACTAAGCTTGAAAAAATCAGAACAACATACATGGAAGTAAACAGTAAAAACTTGTGGGTAGTATAGTTATGACAATTAGATAATAAAATTAATGTACTTCAAAAGTAAAGTTAGTTACAGAGTTACCTAATTCTGACGTTTTCAACTGCTAGAAGGTTTCGGTTGTAGAGAATCTTTGTTGGATTAATAGTTTTTCTGTCAAGAACAGAGGATAAAATTAGTTTGAAGTCGGGATTATATATTTCTCTATTGAAACCACAAATTTGAAAACACATACTAGATAGATTGAGATTATGAAATGTAGAAAAAACTATAATCGTCAATCTCTTAACCAGGACAAGCTGTAATATCAATATGGTAGTGGGGTCTGAGTTGTTTTCCCTGTAACGTGACATTTCAAATGCAAAATTACTCCATAAGCTATAGGTAACTTGCAACCGTTTGTAGGGAAACAAACTGACTAAATGAGTAAATATTATATGTTACAGTAGTGTAATGAAATTAGTCATCAAAAAAGTACCAGTCATCTTCTAAAATAATCTGCAATCTATGGTTCGATGTGCCCATTTATTGCACTGGATGTGAGTAACATAGGACTCCAATTAGTTCTAAATCATAGTACACAGAAACAATGTTTTTGTGAATAACATATGGCCGTATTAAAATACATTGTGCAGATTAATTTAACTTAACTTAGTCAATGGAAGTGTAATTATGTCGTCTTAAACATATGTACCTATTAGATGTCCCTCAGGGTGTTCTTTTTTTAATTATGTCATCGAACGAAGTAAAATGAAAACTAAAAAGTGGTAGTTGTAGTTTACACAGACGAACAAACATCGTGGATGTGAATATGATTTGACATGACTGTCTTGTTCTAAGGTAAGTTCCTTGGATGGAAACCATTTGGATGTTTTGTACAATATATCATAGTCCCTCAACCAACAGTTGATTGTACTTAGATATAAGCTGACGATGCTTAATGGTACATTGAATCTTTGTTCCCTGCATACAGTATGTAAAAATGTTGGTTACTGAGGAATCAATAAAAATTACAAGAACAATAATTGCATATATATATATATATATATATAAATGTTCAGATCATAGGTGACAAAAAGTGAAAATAAATTATAATTACTTGTTGTAAGGAAAAGTAACCTGGATGTCACAGAGTATAAGATCAACAACAATGACTTCATTGGAGTATTGGAAGAAAAATTGGACCACATGTTAAAGACATGAACATGTATTCGTAGTGTTTCATCGTCGTCTGGGCTAATCTCATTCAGCATGGTTATTGATCGTGACATATGAAGGTTCTGGGCGCAGCGGAAGCGCGTGGGTGGATATTCCCACTTGGATTTTTTTCATTAGAAATGATCAATATGGGATCAATACGACGCTAAACGCCAGTCTCCATGGATTGAATCCCAGAAAAGGACAAATAAGATGGTTTGTCCCGGAACCACAAACAAGGATCGTTACAGGTTGATTATAATTAATTTAATTACTTATAAATAAATACCTTTTGGGTTTTCTTTCTTCGTTGATGTTCTCGATCACGATGTCGATGTGATCCGTTGTTGCGTCGCAGAAGCCAAGTGTTGACTCCCTGTAGCGGTGATCCACACATGTACCTCTTATCTCTGGACGTCGCCAAAGGATTTTTCGGGTGCTAGCGTAGAGAAGCCTTTGTTGCGTTGTCCGCCTTAGATCATGATGATCCGATGGAAGAGGATCTCTCTCGGTCTTGAGAGAGTTCTTGGAGAAAGAGGTTCTTTTGGTCTTGAAAGAATTCTCCAGATATGTTGTGCACAACGATTCTCTTATGTGTCGGAAAAGAGTTGGGGTTGTGAGGATATTTATAATTGGTTGTGTGGGGTTATAGAGTTATGAAAATAAATAAACATGTTACACGTTTTATTTATTTCATTTACTCTTATTTAAAACCCCCATGTAGAATAGAGAATTCCTTGATATGCGCCCATGCTGATTATAATAAATATCATTTAAAACAATATTATATCCTCAAAATCCTGACTGGAAAAACTACACGGCGCTAATAATAAATACACGGCGTCTACTTGTTTTTCATTGAAAACTACATGGCATGTACATTAAATATATACGGCGTGTATATCTTGTTTTCATTTATTCATTTCCTTTCCAAAATAAAACTACACGGCGTGTAATAATAAATACACGGTGTGTACTTGTTTTATTTTATTTTTCTTCCATCATTTAAAACAAATTAGGCATCCTTGAATAATTATTAAACCACGTATGAGAATAATCATTATTCAACTTGAGATACTTGGATACACTTAGTGTGTGACCCTCTAGGCCTCTTTCTCATTGGCATTAGGCGGGCTTGCCTAAAGTCCAAGATTAGTGTCTAGCAATGGGTCAAGGCACCCAAAAGAAAGAAGTTGACGTTGTATTGACGTACCACCTCATACGAGCGCTTACTATGTAATATAATCCCTTTGTATGGATATCTCATCAAGCATGTTTCATAGTAGTGTCATAAACCTATATTCTTGATATGTCGTTCTTTGACTACCAGAAATAAACTCGTCGTTTACACCATGGACATGGAATTTAATGCGATAGTTCTATTTCAATCAAAGGGCCGAGATATCAACTTCCATAAATGGAAGGGTCAAATCCTTCCTCGACTTATCCATTAACAACATGTCACTCATGACGCACCCAACGTACCCTACTTCCCGCCAACTGTCTGCGTGATGGTTTCATCAGTAAATCTAAGTGCGTGAGTCATGACATGAGTTAATGATAATCTTCCAGTCCAAGGACCATTACAAATGCTCGCAAATAGCAATATCCGATGACACCAAGACATGCTGAATTACTACTGGCAGGTTTGTTTTCATAATCTCTTATCTTGAAGATTACCAAGTGAAAAATCCAAGAGAGAGAGTCTCGTCTTCTTACGAGTACTCGCACGTGACGGTCTGTATACTATGTGTCCTATAGTATGTCATCCACCCGCAGAACTTTATTTAAGAATATTTTTATAACATTTCAAGGTTCTCATCAAAGCGGGGATCTACAATGACCTTATTAATGAAACAAATATTTGAGGACATTATTATATTATAGTCATGTAGAACAATGAACAATATATAATAAGTGAACATTCATGTAATCAATGTACAAAACAGTTGGTTCTCAGGAAACCAACCCTTACAAACTCCCACTTGGACTAGAGCCAACTTCCTACGACTTTTAGTCCGCTAGACCTCACATGATGATCATGTTTCTGCTGAGTCAAGGATTTAGTCAATGGGTCCGCCACGTTGACTTCCGTGGAAATACTGCTTACTGCAACTTCACCTCTCTGAGAAAAATCCCTCATGAGATGATACTTCCGAAGTATGTGCTTTGTCCGCTGATGTGACCTTGGCTCTTTTTCAAGTTCCACTGCTGCAGTATTATCACTATAGAGTGTGATAAGATCTTTACTGCTCGGTGCAACATCCAGCTCTTGGATGAAGTTTCGCATCAATACTGCTTCTTTAGCTACCTCAGAAGATTCTATATACTCGGACTCTGCTGTATAACCTACCACCACACTATGTTTTGAGCACTTCCAGCTCACTGCACCTCCATTCAAACTGAAGATGTATCCAGTCTGTGACTTCATGTCATCTTGATCAGTCTGGAAACTAGAATCTACATGTCCTCTGATGACTAGTTCCTCATCTCCTCCATAAACCAAGAATATATCCTTAGTACGCCTCAGATACTTAAGGATAGTCTTGACTGCCATCCAATGGCAATCTCCTGGATCAGCATGATATCTGCCTACCACACTTAATGCATAAGAAACATCTAGCCTCGTACATAGCATATCATAAATGACTGACCCAATCGCGGATGCGTAAGGGATCCTTTCCATCCTATTTCTTTCCTCTTGTGTCTGAGGACACATTTTCATGTAATGATGAATGCCATGTGACACTGGCAACAATCCCCTCTTGGACTGTTCCATACTGAATCTCTTCAGTATCTTGTCAATGTATGTACTTTGACTCAGGCCCAGCATTCTCTTGGATCTATCAAGATGGATCTTGATCCCATGAATATATGCCGCCTCGCCCAAGACTTTCATGGAGAAGCATTTATGGAACCATGCCTTAACTGACTGTAAGACAGGTACTTCGTTTCCAATTATCAATATGTCATCAACATATACTATCACTAGTGTAGAAAATGTTTTTTACGTCACCATTTTTTACGTCGGTTATATATACCCGACGTAAAAATGCGGCGAGTAGATTATTAACATCGGTTATTTTAATAACCGACGATACAAATCATTCATTTTCGGTTTATTACGTCGGTTATCTAATAACCGACGTAAAAAACCCATGCGTGGGGGTTTTTACGTCGGTTATTTGGAAACCGATGTAAAAAACCTGATATCTACGTGTTTTTTATGTCAGTTATAAAATAACCGACGTAAAAACCAATGCATGGGGGGGGGGGGGGGTTTACATCGGTGATTTGGAAAACGACGTAAAAAACCCGATATCTACGAGTTTTTTACGTCGGTTATAAAATAACCGACGTAAAAACCCCCCCGTGCTTTGGTTTTTTACGTCGGTTTCCAAATAACCGACGTAAAAAACCCCCCGCGCATTGGTTTTTCACGTCAGTTATCTTATAACCGACGTAAAAAATAGATATCTACGCATTTTCTATGTTGGTTATAAGATAACCGACGTAAACAACCAAAGCATGGGGGGTTTTTTACGTCGGTTATAAGATAAACGACGTAAAAGACCAAAGCGTGGGCGCCTTTTTATGTCGGTTTTAAAATAACCGATGTTATAAATTTAAAAAATAGTTTATAACGTCGGTTATATAATAATCGACGTTATAAAACTTTTAAAGAAATTAAAGCCACGTGGTCTGTCATTTACGATTTTTCGATTGATAGTCCGCTGGCTCGTCTCTCTCGTGCGGTAAACCATAATCGCTCGTGGATAGACCTATGTTAAACTCATTTTGGCTTCATTTTTTATCTTCTTCACTCCTCTTAGATCTATCATCTCAACTCGCAACATTCAATTAAGCCTTCCACGAATTTATTTCGTTCATTTTTTTTCCGGATATTCTATAATTATGTTTTGTGAATTTTGTACATTTAATGTAAACAAGATGTAGTGGTTTCCAAGTATGCACCTCATTACTATTTTGATAAGATGGTGATGAGATAATCTAAGATACATATGATTCATTGATGTAAGTGATACAATTTCACATGGTGTAGGATGATTTATGGGCAGGGTGAGACCATGACATTAGCATTGGGGTGTGAGAGGAAAACTAGTGGAGAAGTGGTATCTGAAACCTTAATTTTAATATATATATATATATATATATATATATAATTTTTTATACGAAAAGGTTTATTTATATGAATTATTTTGTGAGTGATCCATAGTGAGTATATGAAACTATTTTTCCTTGTTTAGGTGATGATTTAGATTCTTTTTTTCATAGGGCTTTAGTGTGCTTCCTCAAAATTTTCATGAGATGTTTTAGGGAGGATCTTACTATGTATACATGTTATACCCACCATACATAAATATAAACAATTGTTTTGGTTTTTAAAATAAATTTTTAGTTTTTTATAGATGTTAGTAGCATGGAAGTGTTGTAGAGTAGATTTCATGAGTATATAGAGTTTATTGTTTCTTCCTAGTTTTACTTTTAGTACTAATAATCTTATTTTTAGTTTATGTACAACAATACATGTATGAATTCATGCATAATTATCTAAATTTATTCATTTCGAACTGAGGAGGGTTACTTTTGGTGGGAGCAGATCCTAAATGATATGGTATGAATTCATTCTATCATAACCATAAATAAAATATAGTTGTATTTTATTTATCATATACATCAACTTATACTCTTCTTTTTCATCACAAACCCTTTGAGAATAAAAAACCAAACTAAGGGCTTTGGTATCCACATTTCCTTTTGTTATAGAATATGGGACATCAAAATCAAATTATTTAACATATTCCTCCCAAAAACACTTCCATTGATTTTTATAATTGTGTGAAAATATTTACCAAATGGATTTAGGGTCTACAAAAACCATTAATAACATGTTAAATAGGTATTTTATCTAATATATTAAAACATCAAAACTACAATCAATATTAAAATATGTAGGCTTCATGGTTTTCTTTGATTCAATGAAATTTAAAACTATTATATCTAACTATATTTTGTTTTAAAAATAATATTTAAGCATATTTTTGTAAATACCTATAGATTTGTTTTATATTTTAAATTGTTTTACATTCAAATTATGATTTTTTTCATATAAAAATATATTTGTCTTATCTTAAAAATATATATATTTTGTTGATATTTGTTATAGGTAATAATGAGTCGAAGTTGGATTACAGAACATCGAATGAACAATGAATTTGAGGAAGGTGTTTATGCCATTTTGGAATTTGCAAAACGAAATGTTCCAAGTAGTGACATTTTTTTCTGTCCATGTCTGAAATGTTTGAATATGAAGAAGTTGAAAAGTAGAGAGTTAAAAGGTCATCTGATTTTTCATGGTTTTAATCTGAGTTACAGCCCTTGGATTTGGCATGGTGAAACTGGACGGAATGTCACTGATGATGATGATTCACAAGATGGTAACTCCGATGGAATTGAAGAAATGATTCGCGATATTGTAGCAGAACAAATTGAGATAGAACCGACAGTTGCGCGTCTATATGGTGATGATAAAAAACCATTATATCCTGGTTGTACAGATTTTATGGTTTTGTCGGCGGTGTTAAGATTGATTAACCTGAAGGAGAAGCCTGGATGGAGTGAAAGAAGTTTTACAGAGCTGCTACAATTGATGAAAGACATTCTTCCAAAAGATAACGATCCTCCAGATTCACATTACAAAGCCAAGAAAATATTATGCCCGATGGGATTGGGATACAAGAAAATACATGCCTGTCCGAATGATTGCATTATATATAGGAGGGAATATGAATTTCTATCAGAGTGTCCTAAATGTGGGACATCACGGTATAAGGTGAAAGAAAAATCACAGGCTGATGTAGAGATTACAAAGATCCCTTCAAAGGTATTTTGGTATCTTCCTATAATTAATCATTTCAAACGTTTATTTGCTAATTCACATGATGCAAAAAGGTTAAGATGGCATGCTGAAGAGAAGGTATGTGATGGAAAAATACGTCATCCAGCTGATTGTCCATAATGGAAGAAAATTGATGCATAGTATTCTACATTTGGAAATGAAATTAGAAATCTCAGACTAGGGTTGTTCACAGATGGAATGAATCCATACCGAACACTCAGTAGCACACATAGTTCATGGCCTGTTTTATTTGTAATTTACAACCTATCTCCTGAAGTTTGTATGAAGCGCAAATATGTCATGTTGATTATAATGATCTATGGTCCAAAGCAACCCGGTAATGATATTGATTTTTACTTGTCACCGTTGATTGATGATTTGAAACTGTTATGTGCTGATGGTATTAGGGTGTATGATTCTTATAAAATGGAATATTTTCAACTGCATGCAATGCTTCTCTTCACTATAAATGACATCCCATCATATGGATATTTGTCTGGATACAGTGTTAAAGGTCATAAAGCATGTCCAATTTTCGTACAACAAACGTCATATTTTCAATTGCATCATGGGAGGAAAACAGTGTACATGGGTCATCGAATGTTTTTGCCTATGGAACACCCTTATAGAAGACTAAAAAAGGCATTCAATGGCTCACAATAATTTGATACTACTCCAAAACCTTTATCCCCTGATCTGTATTTTGAGAGGGTGAAAAACCTTAACGTGACATTGGGAAAGACACAGAAATCTGGTAATGATAGACATATTTGGAAGAAAAGGTCAATTTTTTTTGAGATACCATATTGGAGGTATCATGAAGTTAAACATAATATTGATGTCATGCACGTGGAAAATAATATCTATGATTCATTGATTGGAACATTGTTTGATATTAAAGGAAAGGCAAAAGATGGGTGGATTGCAAGATTAGACTTACTATCAATGGGAATACGTTTGGAGTTAGCTCCCACTCCTAAAGGAAGACAAACATTTCTTCCCCCGACTTGTCATACATTATCAAAGAGGGAGAAAATTAGCTTCTATCAGTGTCTTCATGATACCAAAGTGTCTCAAGGTTATTCTTCTAATGTAGCAAACTTTTTCTCATTGAAGGACTTGAAGTTGATAGGTTTGAAATCACATGATTGTCATGTCATGATGCTACAAATTCTACAAGTTGCATTGCGTGGAATATTTCCCATTCGTGTCAGAAAGACTATAATGAAGTTGTGTTATTTTTTCAATCCAATTTGTAACAAGGGGATTGATGTGAATGCTTTGAACATTTTGAAAAAGGATGCAATTTTTATACTTTGACAATTGGAAATGTATTTTCCTCCAATTTTTTTTGATATAATGGTGCATTTAATGATTCTTCTGGTTCGAGAAATAATGTTTTGTGGACCTGTATAACTTCGTTGGATGTATCCTTTTGAAAGGTATATGAAAATATTAAAGGGGTATGTTAAAAATCTATATCAACCTGAAGCCTCCATTATTGAAAATTATATTTCTAAGGAGGTAGCAGAGTTTTGTACGAGCTACTTGGCTGTGGCACAACACATAGGTTTTCCTCCATCTCGCCATAAACGAGTTAATAATGAGGGAAAGGGGATTCGCAGCTTGAAAGTCAAATCATTGTTAGCTGAACAGATGAAGAAGTTAGAATCATACATCTTGAATAACATAGCTGATGCTCAACCATATATCACATTTCATATTAATGAGTTGAAACAATGTCATCCAAAGAAGAAAGAAATGTGGATTTTGAATGAGCAAAACAAAACTTTTTTGTCATGGATTAAAAAGACATTGCTTGGTAGATCAGATGTATTAGAGACATTAAAATGGATAGTGGGTGGTCCATGTTTAAATGTGATAACATGGTCCAGTTATGACATTAATGATTATACATTTCATACAATATCTCAGGACAACAGAAGTGCAGTTCAGAATAGTTGTGTATGGGTGTTTGCAGAAGCAATGCATTTTTCGAGTGCTAAGGACAAAAACCAAATTTCTGCATCAACTGCATATTATGGAGTGATTGAAGACATATGTGAGGTTGATTAATTTAAAATTAATGTTCCTGTTTTTAACTTTAAATGGTTTAACGGTAACAACAGTGTCAGACACGATGAATTTGGAATGACACTTGTTAATCTGAATAGATTGGAAGACACAACTGATTCTTTTATAATGGAAACACATGCAAAACAAATTTTCTATGTAGTAGATCAATCAGATATGTAGTGGGCTGTTATTTTACATGGGAAAAAAATATGTTGGTGAGGATGAACTTGATGAATATGCTAATTTATGTGAGATCCCTACTTCCATGGAAATATTAACAGAACATAATGATGATCATGTTGAAGACATAGTTTGTGCTATAAGGAACAATCACGACGAAGGAATTTTGGACAACAATCCATTTGTACATTCCTAAAATTACAGGTAACATATGTTTATTTCTTGTTTACATTTATTTTTTCCATAAATGTTAGATATTTTAAGTTTTTTATTTATTAAAACATGTTTTAAAATAAAATAAGTATATGTTTTTGTTTGTTTTAAGTTTGTTTAGTTTACTTTATCATGTTTATAACCATTAAATGAATTTTAAAATGCTTTTTTTGTTCACTGACAATTACTTTACCATGTTTACAATGTTTACCAGGTTTACCATTTTTACCATTTTTACCATCTTGACCATCTTGACCATCTTTGCCATCTTTACCATTGTTTAACATGCTTACCATAATACCAATGTTTACTATTATGTAACTTATTACACTTTTCTATATTATGATTACAGTAGTATTAAAATATTTGAATTTGTATATTTGTGAACTGACGTTTGTTTTTTTGATTTGAAGGATAATGACAGATCATTCAGATGATCAACCACATGATTCTGGAGAGGAGCATATTGCTGGTCATACCTCTGGGGATGAACATTCACATGCTCCTATTACGACAAAGAGTTCAAAGGTTGGTAAACATGGGTGCACACATTTACCAAAATTATCACTTGCCCGTACGCAGGATCAGAGGATACTCGTTGAGTTTGATGATGATGATATTCCTAGAGGTCTGAATGCCAAAGATTTTAAGATTTTTGTTGCAACTCAGGCTAAGACCAAAGTAAGCATTTTGTATGATGATTGGAGTGGTGTGGATAAATCGATTATCTCTCAGTTGTGGGAGACGATTTTGGTAAGATCTTTTGTCATTGTTTGACCATTATTTTAATGTTTCTAGTATATATAATATATTTAACCTCTTCTTTATCAGATGGCATTTGATATTCCTGACACTGGAGGAGTTAGAAAGAAATGATTATTGTTGACTGACAGGAGATGGAGGGATTTCAAATCAACCCTATCATCTGATTTCATTTATGGTCATAGGAGTCACGACAATCCATGTCTTATATATCCTTTTATAGATGAAGACACATGGAGACAATTTTTTGAAAGTAGAAAAAAAGAGTCATTTCTGGTAAGGGCAATGTAAACTTTTATAAACTTTCATATATAAATGATTTTATTAATGTTTTGTTAATGATTTCTTATTCTTAAATTAAAGCAAACAAGGAAATCTCATTAGCAGATCCAATATAAAAATGTATACCCTCATAGTTTATCTCGGGGAGGGTATGCATTATTGGAAGAACAAATGATGGCGGAAAAATTTCGACAACTAAGAGGTGAGTCTTCAAGCGATGGAGAGGTGGCCCCTCCATCCCCTCCATCTAGACATGAAAAATGGAAGGGAGCTCGAAAGGGAAAAAAGGGCAATATCTTTCGGAAGAATCGAGAATCGTAGCTGAGAGGATTGTAAGATATCTATTTAATTTATTTAAGTTAACTTTTTTCTTCATATATGTTTCAATCATTACAGAAATGTTCAATTAATTAATACAGGACTCTCTTGAGGAGCATAGTTCAGAGGGGACATTTATAGCTACTGGGAGGGAAGATATTTTATTTGCAGCATTGGGAAGGCCTGAACATCCTGGTCGTGTAAGAGGATATCCGGCAGGTGTATTAGTAAGAAAAGTGTTTCCACGTTCTTCAACTTCTAACATTGAGGGGGTTTATAAAAAAAATAGAATCCTTGGAGGTTGAAGTTCAAAATAATAATGCGACGGTGGAGGACAAGATTAGAGAGTCGGTGCAGTCTATGTTTGCAGAAATGCAAAGACAATTTCAGACTGCAGCTCCCACTCCTCCACCTCCCCCTGCAGACCCCATTATTTATCCTCCACCTCCGCCAGTAGCTCCAACTCCCCCACCTCAGCTTGCAGACCCCATTTTTTATCCTGCGCCTCCGCCGTAGCTTCCTACATATTGCGAGTTGTATGTTGATGATTCTCAACAACATATAGTAGCATACGGGTTGGTATATTGTATAGGAGTTATAGTTCATCATCAACAATTATAGGGAGAGAATCAGAGGGTCACTTTACAGAATATTATAGATAGATCAGCTAGGGTACCAATACCTACAGATGAGGTGGCGTCAGTTGGACAGAGTATCTGCCATTTTTTAGTTTGGCCATCCAGACATCTTCAACTCATTACCATAAAGGTATGAATGTTATATCTTTTATTTTATTTTTTATTAAATTTTTATTATCATTGGAAAACTACTATATTTTTCTAATTTTTTTCACAGGAATACTTCAAAGGTAAAGAAATACTGTATAGACAACAACAAAGACAACATGTTATGACATCAGATACAAATTCCAGTGGTCTTGACAGATTGTCAAGATATTCACATTTTTTGTTGGGTTTTTATGAGTTTCCAATGGAATCTCATGTTTGTGGACGTGAAATAAGTGTGAGGATTATAAAAATTGATATCATGGAGCTTGTTACTGGAGATAAGTTGGGCATCAATGCGGTGCAAATTTTTTCCATGTAAGTCTTAACACCTTTTCCCTACGTTATATTTATTAAAAATGTATACTTTTTTATGTTTTGTATTAGGTATCTTTATAAAATTTGTGAGAGGAATGAGCTGACAGAAGTATATGGATTCATGGACCCGCAATTGATTTCCCCTAAAGCATGTGCATTGAAGGAGGAACAAAGAATGGTTTATATTGCTGAAAGATTTAAAAAGAATATAATCCCACAATGTTGGATGATGCCTTTTTTTGAGAGGTATGAAACACATTTCTCTCAAAGAGTTAATTATCTTTTAACATAAAAAATCACTAACATTAAATTTCCTTTTATCAGTGATCATTGGATGTTAGGGATTTTTTGCCTAATTGAGAAAGCTCTTTATTGGATATGCTCTGTTCATGGTGATGTGCGGGAAAGTTTTAAGAATATATTCGAAAAGTAAGTTTCAATTTCTCAATAGTTTTATATATTATAATGAATATTAAATTTACCCCATTCGTATTATTTTCTAACAGTGCATGGGTCTACTTTTGAAAAAACACAATGAAAATAAATGCAAAGATCAAATATGTAAATGTGAAGGTAAATTTCCATTTATTATTTGTACTTTTTGATTTATTACATAAAAATAATATATTGAATTTACACTCATTCAAACAGAATTTTCATGAACAAAAAAGAGTCATCGAATGTAGATATTATATGTTAATATTTATGTATGAAATAATAACAACTGGGACAGTTGTGAATTTTAACCTGGTACGATTTGCTCTTAAACTTTTCCATAATATATCAATTTGATTTATTCATTATACACGTTAACTATCTTCTTTTCCAATGGTAACTTTTTGATGAATTTCAACCTTATACTGCTGAAGACATCAAACACGTACAAGTGGAGTTGTCAAATTATTTTACAGGTTTTATTGAATTTTAGTTGTTTGTAATGTAAAATGTATTTTTGAATATTGTCATTTTAATTGTGTATTTGGTAGTTGTTTAGGTTGGATTTATTTTTTTTTGAAGTTGACAGTGTAAGTTTTGAATGTTATATAAGTGAATGTTTAATTTTGCTCTACTTCTTGTTTTGGTCTAATTTTGATGGTTTTTCTGCTATGGATTTGGGTCTGTGGGGGAGGGGTTCCAAGGGTGTGGGGGGTGTGTTTAGTGGGGTTGGGGGGCGTCCAGTGGTCTGGGAGGGCTGTCTGGTGGGGTGGGGGGATAGTTCTGGGGGGTGGAAGGGATGTCCAGGGGTGTGGGAAGGCAGTCCAGGTGTGTGGGAGTGCTGTCCAGGGGTGTGGGGGGGGGGGGGGTTGTCCAGGGGTGTTTGGGGATGTCCAGGGGTGTGGTGGGGGCTGTCAAGTGGGGTGAGGGGGTGAGGGGGTGATGTTCAGGCGGGTGGGGGTTGTCGAGGGGTGTTTGGGGGTGTCTGGGGGTCGGGGCAGTCCAGGAGTGTGGTGGGGGCTCTAATGGGGTGGGGGAGGGTTGTCCAAGGGGTATACATGAGGGTGGGAGCTCCAATGGGGTGGGGGTGGGCTATCCAGGGGGTAAACATGAGGGTGAGGACTCCAACGGGGTGTAGGAGGGCTGTCCATGGGGTATACATGAGGGTGGGGGCTATCTAGGGGGTATGTTTTATATGTTATCTATGTACATGCTTAATTTTGATCTAGTTCTGTTTTTGTGGTACGATTTCTTGATTTGTTTTTTAGTTGATTCTCGTGGAGAGAAGATAACTACATTGTGTTTAAAAAAAATATTGGGTTTATCATGATAGTTATTAAATAACCGACATGATAAAATGCCTGGAAAATAGTTTATCACGTCGGTTATTTAATAACCGACATGATAAAAGGCCTGGAGAATGATTTATCACATCGGTTATTTAATAACCGACGTGATAAAAGGCCTGGACAATGGTTTATCACGTCGGTTATTCAATAACTGATGTGATAAACCGCCTCCTGCCGGTTTATAATGACGGTTATATAATAATCGACGTGATAAACCCCCCTCCCCCGGTTTTTCACGTCGGTTTTATAAGAACCGACGTTATAAACCATGTTCACCCTAGTTTGTCACGTCGATTCTTATAGAACCGACGTGATAAACCCCCCTCACCACGTTTTATCACGTCGGTTCTATATGAACCGACGTGATAAACCCCCTCGCCCCTATTTATCATGTCAGTTGTTTAATAACCGACGCGATAAACCATTTCCAAGCCTTTTCTCACGTTAGTTGTTAAATAACCGACGTGATAAACCCTTCCCATTTTCTTTATCACGTCGATTCTAAAATAACCGATGTGATAAACATCGCGATTTTATGTTTTTGACGTCAGTTTTTAAATAACCAACGTCAAAAACCTTATTTATAACGTCGTACGTATTAACGTCGGCTAGAAACCGACGTAAAAAATGAAAAATAACCGACGTAAAAAATGTTTTCTGCACTAGTGTATTAGGAAAACGACTGCACTTTCACTAAACCTCTTGTATAGACAAGGCTCACATTCATTATTAACAAAGACAAATTCCATAACAGCTTCATCAAAATGAAGGTTCCATGACCTTGATGCTTGCTTTAATCCATAAATGGATTTCTGCAACTTGCATACCTTGTTGGCATACTTTGGAGTCACAAACCCTTCAGGTTGTGTCATGTATAAATCTTCCTAGAGGTTCCTGTTATGGAAAGCTGTTTTGACATCCATTTTCCAAATTTCATAGTCATGGTAAGCAGCAATGGACAATAGGATTATGATGGACTTCAGCATTGCAACCGGTGAAAAGGCTTCACCATAGATAATTCCTTGACGCTCTCTAAAAACTTTTGCAACCAGTCGTGTCTTGTAGGTGCTGACTTGCCCCTCCATGTCCAGTTTCTTCTTGAATACCCATTTATTACCAATAGGCTTTACATCAACTGGAGGATCTACCAAAATCCAGACTTGGTTTTGGTACATGGAATCCATTTCAGAATTCATGTCTTCTTGCCACATGGCAACGTCTGTGCCTTCAATTACTTCCTTGTAGGTAAGAGGATCATCATTCTCAACCAATAATGAGTCACCATCCTCGGTGACAAGAAAACCATATCGTTCTGGTTCACTCACCTCTATCATGGTCCTACGTAGTTCTTGTGTCTCTGGAACATATTGTTCTTCTTCGGGGCTTTGTGGAATCCGTTCTTGTACCAACTCATGTGTATCTTGATCCTCGACTTCATCGAAGTCTATCTCGCTCCCAGTATATCTTTTGGAGATGTGCTCCCTCTCAAGGAATATGGCGTGTCTTGCCACTGTAACCTTTTTGTATGAGGGGTTCTATAGGTAATATCCCCTTGTTTCCTTGGGATATCCTATAAATATAAACTTCGTTCCTCGGGGTGCAAGTTTGTTACCTGAAGAGGCCTTAAAAAATGCTTCACTACCCCACACATGTAAATTCGATTACATGGATTTGCGTCCACTCCATAATTCGTATGGAATACGATTTATAGTTGGAACTTGGTTTAGTATGTGCGCTGCTGTTTGTAATGAATATCCCCAAAAGGATAATGGAAGACTTGCATAACTCATCATTGATCTCACCGTGTCCAACAGAGTTCGGTTCCTCCTTTCACTTACATCATTCCACTGCGGTGTGTAAGGAGGAGTGAGTTGAGATAAAATCCCAAACTCCCGTAAGAAATCAATGAAGTCTTGATTAAGATATTCTCCTCCTCTGTCTGAGCAGAGTTTCTTAATCTTCTTACCAAGCTGGTTCTCAACTTCATTCTTGTATTCTTTGAACCGATCAAAATAATCTTATTTATACCTCATTAAATAGATATATCCATATCTACTAAAATCATCAGTAAAAGTTATGAAGTATGAGAACCCACCCCTTGCTTCAATTGGAAATGGTCCACACACATCTGTGTGAACTAATTCTAGAAGCTCTTTAGCTCTTTCACCTTTCCCATTAAATGGGGCTTTGGTTATTTTTCCTTGTAGACACGCATGACATACACCAAGTGGTTTTATTTCGAAAGAATCTAAATACCCATCTTGATGTAATTTTGTCAAACGTTTCTCATTGACATGACCTAGCCGGTGATGCCAAAGTTGGGTGTGGAATGAGTCATGTGAATTAACGTTGTTATCAATTTACATTACTTGGTTTGTGTAGTCTAACACATAAAGGTCGTTATATAAATGTGCCCTCCCAAAACAAATGCTATCTTTATAAAAGTAGAAACATTCATTTCCAAACATGAAGGTGAATTCATCAGTATCTAATCTGGATACTGAAATAATGTTTTTAGTAATAGAAGGCACATAATAACAACCATTCGAAACTATGACTATCCTAGTAGGCAATGTGAGGTGGTAGTCTCCGACAGCTACAACAGCGAGTCTGGCTCTGTTTGCTGCTCGTAGATCTACCTCCCCTCGATCAATCTTCCTCAATCTACTTGGTTCCTGTATTTGGATATAGATGTGAGAACCACAAGCAGTATCTAATACCCAATTAGTAGAAATAGATAGATTGCATTCGATAACAAACGCACCTGAAGCTTCCCCTTTCTTCCTTGGATGGGTGCTGTTTTTCTTCCAATGGCCCTTCTTGCCACATGCGAAACAAACAGCATCCTATTCCTTTGCCTCCCCTTTGAACATCCTTTTCTTAGAAGGCCTTGAAGAAGCATTGGGCTTAAAGCTCTTCGCCTTTCCTTTCCTTTTATTCACTATAAAGATAGATGGCTTTTCGCGCTTCATGTCATTGTCCACTTGGCATATAAGGATAAGAAGATTAGATAGAGACTTCTCAATATTGTTCATGTTGAAATTAATAACAATGTTTGAGAAGCTCTGGGGGAGTGATGCGAGGATGAGATCGGTACCCAGTTCTTCGAGGAGTTTAAACCCTAGAACCTCCAAGCGCGCAATGTAGCGAATGAGCATGATGACATGAGGCCCACCTGGGGCACCCTCTCCAAGCTTTCTCTGAAATAGATCCTTGGATATCTCAAAACTTTCATGTCTTGCTCTCTCCTGGTATAGACCATGGAGGTGCTCGAGCCTGCTGTAGTCATCCATGACTTCATGAGACTTCAAGAGCTCACTAGACATATATGACAACATCAAACATTGAACGTCAAGAGAGTCGTTCAAATGTTGATCATAGACTAGGAAATCTTCATCACTCGCCCCTGGGGCAGGGGAATTAGGAACTGAGGACTCCAACATTTAAAACATTTGTTCATGGCGTAGGATAACCCGAAGGCACCTAAACCATTCCTGAAAGTTACTACCAGTGAGGATATTTTCTTTATCCAGTATTGATTGCAGAGAAAATGTGGTTGATGAGTTTGTCATCGTGATTCTACAATTTAATAGAGAAGATTTATTAGTACTTTCTTGATTAATTTTTTATGAGAAATAATAAATTTTATTAATTCTCCCACTATTTTATCAAGTCCCAATGGCCCTAACCATTGATCTAGGAATTTCTAGTTGATTTGACATTCTAGTGGAAAGGATCCATATTCCCCTTCACATAACCCCAGCAAGGGTTGGTTAAGCTATTTGAAGGTATTTAGGTAGGCATGTCTTGGCCAACTGTGAGCTTACAGTTCCTTGATATGTTGAGTGGACTCCCCAATCCTAAAATCCTGACTTGGATTTCCTCAACTCCTACCACCAATATTACATCAAGTCTAGCAAGGGCTACTTCTCTTGATGTAATATGGTTAAGTCAACCCAGAACCTTTCATAAGGGATTCCTTTATAAAAGTAAGTGTCCCAACAAGGGTTGGTCAAAACCATAGTTTTATTGAGTCTTGCCCTTAATCAAGTAACGGAAGGCTTGGTATGACTTAATATGGTATTTGAGGGATTTTATTATTTATGCGTATCTTTTCATTATCACATGCTTTTTAATATTAAGTGATGCTTGCTTAAGTGATTAACCATGTTCCGATAATGTTTACGCATAGTCCAGTTTTTATTTTATTCCATCTTTGCATGCTTATTCATTTTATTAATTATGTGATCGCGACAACACATACATAATAAATAAACCATGCAATAAGACAGAAATAAAATAAGATGGCATGATCATGAGCATCTATTTGGTTAGCTTATCTAGCGGTTTTGATAAGATAACCCTGACCTAGGGAACACACCTTGAACCTGATGGTTCGTGTTTTGCAGCTCCCACCTGTCCACCTTTGTATCTTCTTGTGTTGGTTTTGCTTCAGCTTTGGGATTTGAACTGTCTCCTCTGGCTTGGGAGATCCTTCCTTACATGGGTTTACATTAAAGAAACCATGGGCACGTAGGCCCTACATTTTATTGGAATAAGGCTTGCAGGCCAACAAATTTAAATTAAATAAATTTAAATGAAACCATACACATAGAAAGGGTATTTGGTCAAACTCATGATCATCCATAGTATGCAATGACATTTACGCATATTTAGAAATAAAATTCATTTAATCGTTCTTTTATTTAAGATAAGACGCACTCGAATTCAATTAAATATGATCTTATAATTAATCAATTCTTTATCTTAAATTCCATTCTGAATTTCCTTGAGATTCTTCTCATCCATATTCCTTGTATGGGTCTTTGTACATTTGGAGGAAACCTGGTGAAATTCCATTTCTGAAAAGTACACGGCGTGTAGTTTATAATTACACGGCCTTTATTTTTCTTTTCACCGTTTATCCAAAGTACACGCCGGGGCTTTGGCGTGTTTTCTGTAATTTGGAAATTTTAGAGTACATGGCGTGTAGATGAATCATACACGGCGTGTACTTCCTTATTACGTGGTAACCGGCCTGGCGATCCAGTGTACGCGGTACGCGGCTTATCATTGTACACGGTTTCACTTGGGTCGGAACGGACTACACGACGTGTTGCCCCAACATACACGCCATGTATTCTGGTTTCCATGTGCCATTCTATTCTGGTCAACATGGCATGATTAAAACTTAGGCATAATCAATTCACCCGGTGTGGTTTGGCAGACCAGTGCCGGTTCGTTGAACCTAAGTACACGGCGCGTAGTTTTAATTACACGCCGTGTAATCCCGTGTTGTACAGAGAGAAAGAGTAGATCCTATGGATGAGTTCCTCATTTTTATTTTAATCAAAATTAAAATTAAAAGGTCTTTTCTGTGATATGAATCGAGAAATGAAGGAGGAAGAATAGATCTCGTTAATTAAGATTTATAGAACGATTTATTTTGAATTGAATCAAATATGAATGCGTAAATTATCAATGAAAATTAAATAACTATAATCAACGTTATAACCTCGCTCTGATACCATTTGAAGGTTCCGGGCGCAGCGAAATCGCATGGGTGGATGTTCCCACTTGGCTTTTTTTCATTAGCAATGATCAATCCAGGATCAATAAGACGATAAATGCCAGTCTCCACGGATCGAATCACAGAAATGGACAAAGAAGATGGTTTGTCCCGAAACCACAAACAAGGATCGTTACAGGTTGATTATAATTAATTTAATTAATTATAAAGAAATACCTTTTGGGCGTTCTTTCTTCATTGATGTCCTCGATAACGTTGTCAATGTGATTAGTCATTGTGTCGCAGAAGCCAAGTCTAGACTCCCTCTAGCGGTGATCCACAGGTGTACCTCATATCTCTGGATGTCTCCAAAGGATTCTCCAGGTGCTAGCGTGGAGAAGCCTTCGCTTACGTTTTCTGCCTTAGATCGTTTTGATCTGATGGAAGAGGATCCCTCTCAGTCTTGAGAGCAATCATGGAGGAAGATGTTCTTTCGGTCTTGAATGAATTCTCTAGAGATGTTGTGCACAACGATTCTCTTGTGTTTTTGAAAAGATTTGAGGTTTTGGGGATATTTATAATCGGGTGTGTGGGGTTATAGAGTTATGACAATAAATAAATGAGTTACACATTTTATTTATTTCATTGACTCTTATTTAAAACCCCCATGTCAAATAGATAATTCCTTTACATGAGCCCACACTGATTATAATAAATATCATTTAAAACAATATTATATCCTCAAAATCCCGACTGGAAAAACTACACAGCGTGTAATAATAAATACACGGCATCTACTTGTTTTTCATTTAAAACTACACAGCGTGTACATTAAATATACACGGCGTGTATATCTTGTTTTCATTTATTCATTTCCTTTCCAAATAAAAACTACATGACGTGTAATAATAAATACACGGCGTGTACTTGTTTTAGTTTATTTTTCTTTCCAAAATAAAACTACACGGCGTGTAATAATAAATACATGGCGTGTACTTGTTTTATTTTATTTTTCTTCCATTATTTAAAACAACATAGGCTTCCTTGAATAATTATTAAACCATGTATGGGAATAATCTTTATTCGACTTGAGATACTTGGATACACTTAGTGTGTGACCCTCTAGGCCTCTTTCTCATTGGCATTAGGCGGGCTTTCCTAAAGTCCAAGATTACTGTCTAGCAACAGGTCAAGGCACCCAAGAGAAAGAAGTTGACGCCGCATTGACGTATCACCTCATACGAATGCTTACTGTGTAATTTAATCCCTTTGTCTCGATATATCATCAAGCAGGTTTCCTGGCAGTGTCATAAACCTATATGCTTGATATGTCGTTCTTTGACTACCTGAAATAAACTCGTCGTTTACACCATGGACATGGAATTTAATGCTACAGTTCTATTTAAATCAAAGGGCCGAGATATCAACATCCATAAATGGAAGGGACAAATCCTTCCTCGACTTATCCATTTACAACATGTCACTTGTGACGCACCCAACGTACCCTACATCCCTCCAACTGTCTGCGTGACGGTGTTTGTCAGTAAATCTAAGTGTGCGAGTCATGACATGAGTTAATGATAATATTCCTGTCCAAGGACCATTACACACACTCGCAGATAGCAATATCCGATGACACCAAGACATGCAGAATTACTACGGGCGGGTCTGTTCTCCTAATCTCCTATCTTGGAGATTACTAAGTACGAAATCCATGAGAGAGAGTCTCGTCTTCTTAAGAGTACTCACACATGACGGTCTGTATACTATGTGTCCTATAGTATGTCATCCAACCACAGAACATTATTTAAGAATATTGTTATAGAATTTCAAGGTTCTCATCATAGTTGGGATCTGATATGACCTTATTAATGCAACAAATATTCCAGGACATTATTATATTATAGTCATGCAGAACAATAAACAATATATAATAAGTGAACATTCATGTAATCAAAGTACAAAACAGTTGGTTCTCAGGACACCAACCCTTACAACATATTTGTTACTATAAATAATCATTCAGTGTTCAAATAATACATATTAAGCATGTAAAAAATCCATGAAAGTAAACAAAATCATTTTCTAGAGTAGAATAAATCATATAGATGTCAATTGAAATGATACCTAAGACAGATTATGAACGATTTCGTTTTAGACAATATTTTCTGTGTAATTTTAGGACTCATTATTGTTACCTTCAACTACAATTTTCAATACAATAGCTGATGTGACTCTAGACACTACAACATATAACTGACAATGAGAGAACACTGGTCTGTGAAGATAAAGCCCAACTGATGACAATGATTGACCCAGACATTTACTTACAGTCATTGCATAAAAAACTATCAAATGATATTGTCTTCTTTGTAGTTTGAATGGCCATTTACTATCAGAGTGAGTCATAGTTAATCATGGAATGGACGCAGAATATCCCGAATGACATCCATTTAAAACATCGGCACCAATAACATGTTCACCAAAGTGTGTTACTATCAAACGAGTTGCCTTACACAAACCAACTAATTGGTCAACATTTTGGAGTCATCTTCGGTTGAAAAAATGATACAGTTTTTCTCTATTACAATTATATAAATACCAGCGGGCAATAATAATTAGATATTGGCAAGACATAAAAAGAAAACTATGAAGCAGGTACATGACAAAATGTTGGCCTGAAATTTGTTGGGTCCTTCTCTTTATATATAAAATTTCTTCACATAGTATGTCTTTGGTTGCAGCACAGACCATATCTGGGCGAGATATGTTATTGCAGATTAACATGTTCACGAACAGTCTGCATACATGTTGTCCCATTCCCCAAGTGGAGAATTCTTCTATAGCATCAACAAACTCTCTGTCATCTATCAATAGTCCCATAGCAGAGCAAGCCTCTCTAAATATACCTTGAGTGATGCTGTTTACAGTCTTGATATACTCATAAGAAGTTGCACCTTTGATTTTTGTTAGAAGTATCCTCAAGTAGAAGAGTTAACTTGTTGTTTGAGGCACATAGAATAGTCTTCCAATATAGTTTCCTTGTTTCCGGGGATGCCATTTCCTATCTTGAGAGTGGAACACAAATCTATTAGTATAGTCTGAAAAAGTTAATCCTCTTCCTTCCAGGTATATACTATTTTCTTCGAAACAAGAGGTCAATATTGAATGATAATTGTTTCCATGATTCAATACATCTTCAATGTTATCGGTGTCAGAAAAGTTGACAAAATTCTGTTGGGGGAAATGGAAATGCAACCTCTCAACTGGTGGATATCTGTAATGGGTATCATATGAAAACATCTTCCATCATGGCTCACAAGGAGATATGTATCGATCGTCATAATACATTTTTATCTCATATACCGTATTCTTTGTGGTCTGATCGTTGTTTCCATCATATAGTGATGTCGTTACATAGTCATTTCCCTTGATAATATACTTAAATAGGTATTTGATTTAAGACGACTGATTTCAAACTTTAAAATGGAGATGTGCATGGTACTTTAATAGCAACACCGGATTGTATGGAACTACATAGTGATTATCCAGAGGAATGTTATTTCCTATAATTGTTTTTTTCATCCCTTCTCTGATTAACGACCCAACAATCATCATCAACTATCATATTTTCTGCAAATTGTTTTGTAATTTTTTTTTCACATTTACCATGTTTCATGCAAGGTGATGATCTGTTTGCATCACCACAAGGGCCGTGGAGCATAAAAAATTTGACAAAATCATGTAGCATTGGGTATGCATCTTTCTCTGGGATTTCAGAGCTGACATATTTGTTTATAGCTATTGGAGTGTTAACTTTGTTTTCATGGCAGATAAATAATATGATGTGCACATGAGGCAAGCCACGTTTCTCAAACACTACAATTCGAACAACTAAATGGAAACAAAAGTGATATAGTTAGCAAGTGGTGATAAAATTGCAAACAGTGTGGATACTAATATTTGTTCTATGAAGATAGATGGTTACTTACCATTGATTATCCAATGAAACATCCTTCTCTTAAATCATTCATTAGATATTCAAGCTTAATATTGAAAACTCAAGATATAATTTGATGGGAGTATACTGGTTGATGATTCTTGTATCTTAGATACCAAGTGATCTTTGGCCACATTGTGTTACATGTAATGGTTAGAAACAAATATGGATACCCTGCCCAATTACATATAGATATTGAATCATGGTAATTTTAGATCTTATACCTTGTACCACCTGTGAAGGATGGAGGTAAAAGGATCTGTTTTCCGTATGAAGAACCTTCTCTGTCTCCTATTATAAATTCATCTTGCAATACGTTGTATAGATCTACCCTAAATCTATTTTGATTAAAGAGATATAATGATAGTCTCTGAGACTCTATCATCGTAAAATCATCAACAAAAAACTGTTGCAAAAGTCTTCTTTAATGTAGTAGTGTTGAGGATTGATTCTCACAGAATTTCAAGTGGAAAGAGAAGTACTCTCTCGTGGTAACCTTCCTTAATTTTGGACTTGTTGTGAAAGGATTTGGGAGATGCAGAATTTTGTCGAGATATCTATCACTACCAGCTATAAAAATCAAGGGATGTTGCAATGGATGATACAGTGGTTACTGCTCATCAATTATTTGAAAATCCCCAGGTTTGGTATGAATGAATATATCACGCTCTTGGCTGAGATCTTCGACATCACCGACGATAAGCATTGCAATCTCATAATTATTTGGTAAGTTATATGTACTGGGATTTGTTTCTCTTCTCTTCAGTAGATATAGTTTCAAATTTTGCACATCCTGATGTTGAAGATCATCCCTTGAACTTCTGAATTATCGAGCTAAAAAATTGTTATCATGAAGCATTTGTTGCAAGTTTTCGAGTATGTTGTAGTCAATACGTGTTTGGAAATTATGGTTTTCGGAGCTGCAGGCAGAAGGTATGTTAATATAGAAATTAGCCACATTGAAATATTAGTCCACCAGAAATAGGTTTAGAGATACATAAACTCAAAAACCCTATTCTAACATTCATGTGCTGTGTCATACAAGTATATTTGTGTGAATCTGGGTGGGTGACAATCTTATGGACATAAATATCCTATACGATGGTAGTTTTGTCCATTCAATATGAATATACATAGTGCTCTGCCCGTGTTGATAGACCTATCAATATTACCACCCATTGAAGTGAAGTAAAACATGGTGTTGTAAATATGATGGTTTTCCTGGAATGCTCTGGCTAGTGTGGAACTTGAATTGAAGAGCAACATTTCTGGACACTGCGGAAAAGCTGATATTAAGTTCAAAGAAATCATTCCCATAGCACAACATGCAACAAAATGTTGGATTTGTCGGTTGCTACATATCATATTTATTTCATCGATCCACATTAAAGCATTACAGTACTGACAGACGTAAGATGGGTCTCCAATATCGAAATACCCTATTTGAAAAAAAACATTGTAGCAGTCAGTACTTACAAATTAGATCCTGTGTGGGGTATTTGCCTCTAGTATTTTTGTACCAATAATGCTGAAATAATTAGTACACTAACCTGTGTTATCCGAAATCACCTATTATATACAGTAGCCTGCAACAACCACTCATTTATTACCGAAATCACATAGTTTAAATCAGAACTGACTGCTATCAGTATGTAAGAATATATATTAAATACCTATACTATTTTCTATATGTTGTATTTCACCGTTGCTGTTGTAATTTGTATCTGAACAGTTAGAATGTGATGCTTCTCGATGAAACAGTTGTTTCTGATGGTCTGATAGTATTTTTATAAAATAGTATTATAACTAAAATGTGTGCTCATTAATGTGTGTGTGCGTGTGATGTTGTATAGTTGTGTAAAATATGTTGTTGGACCTGTACATGATATATTACTATATTCCGCGTTATCAGGTCGACTCAATATGTAACAAATGGGAACGTAAATTGTAAATTTTTAAGATCCGTTAACTGTCATTGTAAAAATTAAATGTATAATTATGTGCTTACATTGTCAATGATCCTGGAGATGAATCAGACAGATTGGTATCGTCAGTCATGGTCACTACCGAAAGTGTGATGGAAATAGTTAGATGAAGAGTAGCTTAGTAGTGTGGCATACATGGTGGTTTTTGCAGATATGTGTCACTATACTTACAATATCGAATAGGAGTTTATATGAGGGAATCTGTTCTTTGCCATCTCTTGTTCGCTCTGGCGATAAATGATGTCGTACCTAATGATTGTTGTTGCACTGTAGACGAAGTAATTGAAGACGAATAGATTATGTTAGTCTGTATAGTATTTAGATATTTATGTACTTAGATACTAAAATGTAAATAGAGAAGACCATTGATAGATAGTGTTCGTAATGGCATGCGTGTGACTGCATTTGCATCGCCATGTGTAGATGTCATTGAGGGAATTCTAGTAGATGTTGACATTGGTAGTGAGTCCTAAATTGGTTATAAAATTAATGTTATTATTATGTAATAGAAAGATGTATCTGGTGAATGTATTAGTAAACTCATAATTGTTTCGTTCCTTTATCAGTAGTCTTATTTGAATCCTTGCATCTCTAGAGGTTGACGGGAAATGGATTTTCTTTCTCTTGTTTGCATTTGCGATAAATGTTCTCCCTGTATCAGATTGTTGTTCAACAACTGACAAAGTAGTTATAGAGGGATATCTTCAATTAATATGAAAAGTATTAAAAAATTTATGGATTTATACAGTGAAATGTAAATAGAACAGACCTGGAATAGACAGTGACGTTAGTGGCATCCGTGTGACTCCTTATGCACCACCATTTGTAGAATTCATCTCATTAGTTATTATGTAGAGTATTAAAGAAAGTAGGGATTTAGATAATATAATGAAAATAGAACTGACCATTGATAGACAATGGTGTTAGGGGCATCCGTGTGACTCCATCTACACTGCCATTTTTTGAATGTGGTTCACTTGTTAGAGTAGGAGAGAGATTTGTAGATTTCATTGACAGATTTGTAGTCGATGTTGACATTGAAAGTTTGATAGAAGCAGGTTATTCAGATGATGGAATTAATATATGTTAGAAATATGCCTAAAACTATGTTGACAGTAAACTCACAGTTGGGTTGTTAATTTGGTAGCACTCTTCTCTGCAACACTGCATCTGTAGAGGTTGCCGAGGAATGCATTTGTTGGTTCTATATCGTTATATATTACTGTCAAGGCGTGAATTGGAATATTTATATGCAATGTGGGAATTAAAAAAATTGTAGTGTATATTGTGAATGTAGACACAGAATTTTCTAAAGATCTATGTGTGTAGCTTTATGTAGCTCTCAAATAGTTACAAAAATGATATGCATGTATGATTTAGTGAATGGTGCTGGATATAGTTATTGGTAATTAAACCCAATTTGATAGGAATACGAGGCACGTATGTTAACATTTGTTGTCTTATATACATGAGACTCTGATAAATGGAATTAGTAATGTGACAAATTTGTTTGTAGTTCCATAAAAATGTATTATATAATGATTTTGGAAGGTTTGATTTTGTGTATGGTATACTCACAATGTGAATTTCAGCAGAACCAGATATTTAAATAAGAAGATAAAGCATTGGTAGGAGAAAATCCTTTTGCGGTTAATGGGTAAAGTAAAATTCATAGTCAAATGAATGATATAGGTTGCATATTTTTTTGATAGTAAGAATATTGTTACCTCAAAAGAGTATTTCTGTAAAGTCCGTTCTTTCCAACAGCCTTTGGTCCTCCGCTAGCTGACGTAGTGTAATAGGGTTGTCAGTTCTGGTAGTAGAAGGTGTAGCAGTCGGTTGTGGTATACAGCGACGCAGTAGAAGAAATCAGAATCCAAAATATACGGAAGAGTCGTAGTACTCAGAATCTGGTAGCCGTAGTCGATGTAAAAATGGCTGAGACAATTACTGCAAATATGAAGTTAGTATCAGAATAAATAGATGTAGAATGATTATAAGGATGGAGGAAGAAGATGGTGAAGCATTGGTTGTAAGGGAAGTAGACCCAGTCCCTCTATGGTAGTCGCCGGAAGAGGGAAACTGCAGGCTGGAATAATGGTGTTGTTAAGGACGTCGTCGTAGGCGCGTTGTGGGATGGAGAAGCTAGGAGAAGGTAACCGTAATCGGGGATCCACGGAAGGAAGAAGCTGGGAGAACGAAACCCTAATGGAGGAACCTCGGGAGCAACCAGCTCAAAGGAGGGAACCTATTTTGGGGAAAAACAAGTCGGGTATCATGATATCGTATAGGATACGAGAGGATTTCCGCTTGAAGGTGGATGGTATAATTGTAAATTGATAGGGAAAATAGGTGATGTGGTTCTTTTGTTGAGTGACACGTAAGCCTGGGTATACCCAGGTTTAGTAAATATAGTGAATTATTTCGAATTATTCCTAATATTTACTAATTTATGTTATTTATTTCTATTTATTGCTAATTATTTCTAATTATTCCAAATTATTGCTAATTATTGAAAATTATTATTATTTATTAGTAATTATTAGTAATTATTAGTATTTATTACTAATTATTGCAATTTATTACTAACTATTACAATGTATTACTATGTTTTATTAATTATTCCAAATTATTTTTAATTATTCCTAATTTTTACTAATTATTCCTATTTATGTCTTATTATTCCTATTTATTTCTATTTATTGCTATTTATTACTAATTATTTTGATTTATTGCTAATTATTGCTAAATATTGCTAATTTTTGCTAATTTTTGCTATTTATTTCTAATTATTTCTAATTATTGGAAATTATTGCTAATTATTGCTATTTATTTCTAATTATTGCTAATTATATCTAATTATTGCTAATTTTTCATAATTATTTGTATTTATTTGTAATTATTAGTACTTATTAGTAATTATTAGTAATTATTAGTATTTATTAATAATTATTACAATTTATTACCAATTATTACATTTTATTACTAATTATTATTAATTCTTGGTATTAATTTCTATTTATTATATGTTCTTGCTAATAATTGGTAATTATTGCAAATTATTCCCAATTATTGCAAATTATTTCTAATTATTAAAAATTATTACAAATTATTAATATTTATTCTTAATTATTCTTAATTATTACTAATTATTCCTAAATATTACTAATTATTCATATTTATTACTATTTATTGATATTTATTACCAATTATTATTAATTACTACAAATTAATTGCATACATTACTAATTATCATTACTAATTAATAATTACTACTAATTAATAAAAATTATTACTAAAATTTCCAATTAATTTATACAAATAAATACTAATGACAAAACAATTTAAATTTCATTTAATTACTAAAAATCAACAATAAAAGACTTTAACATAACAAAATGAAATAAATAATAAATTTAAAAACATAAATACCTTAAAGAATGATTTTCTATTGATGTTGATAGCTTCACAAATTTTTCATGAACAAAAAAATTAACCTAGAAAAACGATCCCTCTAAAATCAGAGTTTAGAGAAAAACATGATCTAAAATTTGAGGGAAATGAGAGGAAAATAGATGGGGTATATATAGGTTAGAGTATTTGCGACGGGATATTCGTCTCAAATAGTATCTTTTGCGACAAGACCTGTCACAAATACCTTCGCAAGCATTAATTACTGTCAGTGGTTAAAAAGTTATTTGTGACGGGACCCATCAAAAATAGTCCCTACCAACACATGTTTTGCGATGGGACAATATCCCGTCGCAAAAAATTATAAACTGTCACCGGTTATTTGCGACGAGGACCATCGCAAAAGGAGTCCCGTTGCAAAAAGCTATAAACCGCACCTAGTTATTTGCAACGGGCCCCATCGCAAATACTTACCTATTTGCAACGGTGGGATCCCACCATCGCAAATAACCTTCACACGTTTTGCCGCGCTATCCACACCAAACTATTTGCGTCAGGAGATGAAATCCCATCGCAAATAGTCGGTTATTTGCGACGGGGCGTTACCCTCGTCGCAAATAACCTCTTGGAAGGACCTTTTGCGACATGAGTTATTTCCATCACAAAAGGCGCGTCACAATAATCCTTTTTTCCTGTACTGCACCAGTAATACACACGATGATCATTGTACATCTTAGTACTTCCAGGATGAACTGAAAATGGGGAACTATGATATTTACATAACAACTCATTCTTCAACTGTGAATCACAAGGTAAACATAATCTCTTTCCAAATCTCAAAACAAAATCATTATCAATGTTAAATTCAGACAACTTACCCTTCGGAATCAACTCTACCTTTTTTTTGTAACTTACTATCTTCTTTCTGTGGTTTCTTAATTTTGTCTGATAGAGATGACCTCATTAACACCTGATACAAAACAGAAGAATTTTTTCCACCAACAACCTCTATGACATAATTTATCAAATCAAAAAATGAAGGGTCATGTTTTAAACATAACATGGTTAATGAAGCATTTCTTTTTCGACTCAATGAATCAACCACTTTATATGATTTTTTTGGATGGTAATGGATCGTGCAGTCATAATCCTTGGTTAATTTCAGCCATCTCTTCTGTCTCATGTTTAATTATTTCTGAGTGAATATATACTTTAAACTTTTTTGGTCAGTATATATTTCACATTTTACTCCATAAAAATGATTCCTCGAAATTTTTAAAGCAGAAACAACAACAGCTAATTCCAAATAATGTGTAGGGTAATTTAACTCATGAGGTTTCAACTGACATAAAGAATAAGTAATTACCTGATCATTCTGCATAAGGACGCATCCATGTCCTTTCAACGAAGCTTCATTATAGATAACAAAAACCCCATTTCTGGATGGCAGTGCCAAAACTGGAGCATTCACCAATCTTCTTTTCAATTCCTAAAAACAATCATCAAATTCTTTTGTCCAGAATAACATAACACCTTTTCGAGTTAACATGGTCGTTGGACAGGATAACCATGCAAACTTTTCGACAAACCTCCGGTAATAACCATCCAAACCAAGAAAACTATGAATCTCGGTTATATTTTCAGGTCGTGGCAATTGTTCAACAACTTTTGTTTTAGAAGGATCAATAGTTATTCCATTTTTTGAAACAATGTGACCAATAAAAGAAATTTTTTGTAACAAAAACTCACACTTTATGAAATTACAATAATGTTTCTTTTCTATTAATGTTTTCAAGGAAAACCTTAAATGAATTTCATGTTCTGAATAACTTATGGAATAAAAAAAATATCATCAATGAATACAACCACAAACTTATCCAAGAACACATGGAAAATTCTATTTATAAGATCCATGAATACAACAGGAGTATTGGTTAAACCAAAAGGCATAACTACAAATTCATAATGGCCATATCTTGTACAATATTTGGTCTTCAAAATGTCTTCTTCCATTACTTTCAACTAATGTTACCCCAACCTCAAATCAATCTTCGAAAAATACTGAGCTCGATGGAGCTGATCGAACAAATCATCGAGAAGAGGAAAGGGATACTTATTCTTAACAGTGATGTTATTCAATGCTCTATAATCAATGCAAACTCTCATTGAATCATCTTTCATTTTAACAATCAAGATAGGAGCACCCCATGGTGATGTTCTAGGATGAATGAAATGTATATCTAATAACTCCATTAATTGCTTCTTTAACTCTAAAAGTTAAATTTGAGCCATTCGATAAGGGGGTTTTGAAATTGGCATACTATCAAGAACTAAGTCAACACTAAATTAAATTTCTCAATCAGGTATAATACTAGGAAAATAATTATGAAAAACATCAAGATACTCATTTACCACTGCAACATCATAAATCTGAATAGTTCCTTTGTTTTCAACAATATGTGAATGGTAACATTCATTTCCATATTTTTATATTTTCTATGCTTCTTTATATGTTATCAAAAGCGAGGATTCATTTTTGTATAAAAAATGAAAATCATTATGAAAAGAAACCAATTTAGCTCTACAGTCAATCTTAGAATGATAAATAGAAAGCCAATCCTTTCCCAAAATAACATCAAACTCTACTAGAGGCAAATCAATAAGGTTTGCAGGTAGATTCTTTCCACTCACAAGAACAGCAAGGTTCTTATAATTTCTTTTTGTCTCAACATTTCCTCTTTGTGTTTTTACCACATGTTCTATATTCATATATTGATATGGAATTCCCAATTTACTAGAAAACTTCTTAGAAATACAATTGTATGTAGACCCTGAATCAAACAACACATTGTAATAATATAAACAATGAAATAGTGTACCTGATAAAACTTCATTTGATGTCCCAACATCTGCTGATGTAGTTGCAATGGAATTCACCACCCCTTTCTACTTGTAGTCTGGATGTTTTCTTTCGGTTTAGTTATTTGTTGGACACTCATTTTCATAATGACCCATTTCATTGCACTTAAAACATTTTACTGACAATAAATCATATTTTGTCTTACAATTACCCTGATCTTTTTCCGTGCAATTACGAGCCTTATGTCCCATTTCAACATATCGGTAGCACATACCCGAATTCAAAAGACATCCCCCAACATAATTTTTAACACAATTTTAACAATATATAAACATAAGTATCTTACCATCATACTTTTTTGAAGAGTTATTCCCTTTTGTATGCCACCTCGACCTCTGTTTCAATTGTTTTTCAAAGAACACCTGATCATCGGAAAACTCCATTTCCACATTTTCCACACATTGAAAAATATTTTAATAACTTTTGAACTCATGAAAAGTTAAATCACTTCTATACATTGGCCTTAATAATGAGTTAAAATTGCTGATTTTACTATCAAGTTCTCATATTAAATTTAGAAAATACATTGCTAGTCGAGTGAATTTTTCATCATAAGCAGCCACTGAGTCAACCTCCTGCCTCAATTCCAAGAATTGTTTTTCCATCCTTATATGAACCATATTTGGAAAATATTTCTCAAGAAACATTCCTTTGAATTTGTCCCCATCAAGAGAATAAATCTCGTCATTATCCCTGATATTTTTCACCATCGACCACAACTGATTAGTTTCACCATCAAAATGGTAAACAGAAAGACTAACCGTTAGATGATATGAACAACCCATGATGTCAAAAATATTTTCCAGTTCATTAATCCACCCCTATAATAGCACCGGATCAGATGATCCTCTGAATGATGGGGGATGTTGCCTCATGAAATGCTACACTACTAACATGTTCCTCTATGGCTGATCTGGCTGATCTCGTACATGGATACCAACACCATTTGTAGAATGAGTCAACTGCGCCATCACTACAACAAATTTTTCAGTTCTGATTCAAACCATCTCAGGTTGCTGATTTGGAAGGTTGGCTTCCTCTTGATGTCTTCCCGACATAGCTACCCAATTTCCTTTGCGGAAAACCATTCTGAACTCTAAAATATCATAGGCTAAGAAAATGGGTAATATGTAAATGATATATGATTTCAATATTAACATAAATTACTTTATGGAAATTAATTTAGCAATACCCTAACTCATAATGTTATCTAAAATGACATCTAATACCAACTATAATGACCCAACCTTAAACCTTACATAATATTGAATTAAATTAATAATTCACATTGAACATATCTTCTTGTTTAGTTTTTTAGTGAATTAGGACATAACTATTACATCTAAAATGATTATAAAATAGACACTTATATAGAGTTTCGATTTTTTTTCATTAAATAAAAACTCTTGAAAAAAAGACTCATGTCTAGTTATAGGTTTTAGACAACATTAATTTTCCGTGATCACATCCTTGACCATATTCAACTTTAAGTCCTGTGAAAACATTTCAAAACATGGGATGAGCATAAAAATCATATTAAGGGTTATAAAACAATGAAAGAAATCATTAGTTCATTCAAACATACAAAACATAAACAGTTTTAATTACCACATTAAAACATAAGATTTAAGAATAACACATATAAATCATAAATCATAACAGTAACTTGTGGAATCCATAACATAATTACATTGTAGATATCATAGCTACACAGGGAGTTACTTGGGAATACCCATCATAGTATATTCCCTAAATATTTTTTAGAGAAACATTCATGTTTACGTCTGTCATGTTACCTAATGCATTATAGAGCTATCTCGGTCTCACCCGCCCTAGGTTTATCACGGAACCACCCATATACGTACATAATCCCCAAGAACCGTTAACATGATCATAACATGTAACATATGTATAATGGAAAGATAACATTTTGACATTACTATTAAAAAATATCATATCAATATATTGAAATAATAAGTCAATTATCAAAATCATTTTCAATACCAAAATGTTTATAAAGAGTTTGTGGTATTTATTTTCCCTTTAAAAACATTACGGCTTGTTAAGGAAGCCATAGATCAAATAATACTCGAGGTGGCAGAAAGGTTGTTGTCACTACTTACGATAAAATCATTCATTTTTTTCATTTAGTAAAACGTTTCATATAAAAAGATCCCCTTTGAATGAAATGAAATTTCCAAGGGGGTTATACACCATATAAAATAATTTTGAATATAAAACTAAATATACCCCAATGAAAGGAGATTGAGACGAGGTCCCTCAACTCATGTACGACTTGAGCCGTTAATTCTTTAATATCCTGAATAATAAACTAAAGATAATTTCCACTTCCTTAAGACCCTTTTTCAAGTTTATTATTCATTTTATATAACTTATTACCATGTTTTAAACATTATGTAATCATTTATTTTAATAATGTTCATATTGTCGATATTTGGAACTTGAGTAAAAAATGAATACCTTATATTTAAAAGTTTCCCATGTGATCAATAGTCCATTATATGAAAATTGAAATTCATTATTTAGATATCACATATATCATATATATAAAGTATATATATATATATATTTATAACAGTACATATCATTTGGAGGTAAGAAATGAAATGCACCGTTCATGGAGACGGTAAGCCATATGTATGCATGAACGTTACTTTCATTTATATTTCTTATATTAATGGAATTAAAACATAATTATTCATAGGTATATTATAATTACAATATAATTTCATATATAATATCATATATAACATCATTAACTCCATACTTTATACATCCCCTATATGGCATTAACGAGTCATATCACTTTGAGGGGGCGGTAGTCCGCACTTTCTCAAATTAAATTATCATGTTTACACATAATGGAAACCATTAAGGTATGTTATAAAAAAATTAAGAAGAATAAAGAAAACATAGACATAATATATATCATATATAAATATAGTTCCATATTAATGGCCACCATGAGATGTGGTACGAGATAATACAACAATCATCATTTCGTGAGGTGTTAGTTTTCCATCCGCAAAAACATTATGTTCTTCACCCATTAGATGGAGTTCTGTGTAAGTGTTGTTCGAATATATCTCATAACAAAATCCCAGTATACTGAGGATACTGGTGTTGTTATAAAATAAAGGAATAAAAAGATTTTAGGGGTTGGAGAAGTATAATAAAAGAAAATAAGCTAAGAGAAATTGTTACCTTTAATTTGGGTTACTTATTCTAGTTTGAACACAAAGGACTTCTTTAAGTGACTTATACCCAAGGTAAAGCTTCTAGGAGGAGGAGAGGGATGTATGGAGATTAATTGGGTAGATTTTGGATGATCTAGAAGGATTTAGAGTTGTGAGGAATTGGTTAGAAGTGGTCTCCTTTTATAAGGGAGAGGAGGGGCTCTTAAGGAAAGTGTGAAAAAATTATTTTATTATAAACATATTATTGGATTAAAAAGGTAAATAAATCATTAAAGTAGAAGATATGATGACTTATATTCAAAATAAAAACTTCAAATCATAATTGGACATGTTTTGGTTAATATTTTAATCATTATGATCTAATTTATTAAAATCATTTATTAATGTGGTAAGTATTACATCATTATTGTGTCATAAATAATTTATATTATTTGATGTCTAAAAATTATAAAAAATGACCATGATGTAGGAAATATTATTATATTTACAATGAATATTTATAGGAAAATATATTACATATTTAACACCATATAAAAATTAATTTACTAAAAGATAGTTAGTTTTTGTCATTTTTGCTTTTACTTTAAGTTAATTAATCTAAATTGTCATTATCCTTCCCAAGTGGATCAATGGGGTCCCAAAATAGTCCCACAGATGCCCATGGTCATTAACGACTAATAAAATATTTTTTGGACAAGTATTAAGGTAATTTTGAATTATTATAATATTATGTTCACCTTGAATCACCGTATTTACCTAAAACTGTAGTACATAAAAGTCAAAAGTTACTATTCACCAAAAAAAATTCATCGTATTGAACCACATTTTACTAACTAATAACAACCATGTATGTCGTATTTTTGAAATTAAAATGACAGAAGTGGTAAATTTTCATTTCAATGAAAAAGTCTGTTTTCTTAACTACATCTAAGTGGTTTCACTATTCATCAAAAATTGATGTTTTTCAGAAAAATACCAAAAATTAAACCTAATATATATTTTATATTCTGAATTCCAAACTGATGTTTATTTTTCCAAATTAAATACATAAAATTGTCATTAATTAATTTTAATATTAATTCCAGTTGTTAAAAATATAACGTGTTTTTAAGAAACAATAACTATCCAAAGATTCACACTTGTATATGTCCAATTTCAAAGTGAAATAAATTTTAATGACCAACACTGAATTAAATGGAAAAATTATATTCTAATTACTCTTTAAATACAATTAATAAAAAAATCTAACCATATAAATTAATTAGATTAAAATGATGTTTTGAATTAAAATACAATATTTTCAGTATTCATAAAAAAATGAACTTTATCCAAAAAATTCCAAACATTTACACAAATTAAATTTTGATGTCCCCATTCTAAATAATGATTTTATTTGGACATATAGAGTGTATTAATGTGTCTAAAACTATATTTAAGGAGGGTTCTCCATTAAAAGGTGATATATCACCCTTTTAATATAAATTATGCTTAAAATTAGATTCCTTTACATTTTATGCCTCTAATTTTTTTTGGGATAAATGTAAATACATTTAACAAACATGTATAATTATATTGTTGTTACTTTTGTTCATTCTCACTAATACAATGGCTAGGAGTTTACTACCATTTAAAATAACAATATTATATTATTAGTGTGCATCATAAAATTTCAACGAAACCCATTGTTACGTATAGGGTACGCTATCGAACATAGAAACCCCTTTAAAGTAAAATTAATATTTAATTCACAAATTTTAATAAATATGAAATATGTCTCATTCTTTATTAACCTGTGATGTTACATCCTTCCCCCCTTTTTGGAATTACATCCTCGCAATTTTACTTATCAAAATAAGTGGTGGTATTTATACCTCATAGAATTTTCTGATTCCCACGTTGCCTCTTCAACCATATGGTTTTTCCACAAAACCATTACCTGCTGAATTACCTTATTCCCTAACAATTGCACTCTATGGTCAAGAATATGGACTGTTTGTTCTTTATAAGAGATATTTTCTTCCAAATGAACTACCTCTGGGCTCCGAACATGAGATGGATCTGGTATATACATTCTCAACATTGAAAAATGAAAAAAGTTGTGTACCTGGGATAAACATGGAGGGAATACACTATGTACGCAACTGATCCAACTATCTCCAGAATTTCATATGGTCCAATGAACCTCAGACTCAACTTTTCCTTCTTACCAAAACACATCACACATTTCCATGGAGAATCATTGAGAATGAAATGATCACCTACCTCAAAAAAAGATCATTCCTCTAGTTATCTGCATAATGATTCTATCTACCCTGAGCTATTCACAAGTGCTTCTGAATCAACTAAACTTTCTCTACCATTTTTTCTAAAAATTATGGTCCCATCATCTTCATTTCACCTACTTCATCCCAAAATGTTTTAGTTCGACAACGCTTTCCATATAAGGCCTGAAATTCAGCCAGCTTTATACTAGAATGAAAACTGTTATTATATGAAAATTCAACCTAGGAATGATTTTTGTTCCCAACTTCCCTGATAATCCAATGATCAAGCACGTAACATATCATCCAAATTCTGATTTTTTCGTTCCAATTTCCAATCTGATTGAAGATGAAAAGATATACTAAAATTTAATTCAGTACCCAACGACTGCTGAAGGCCTTTCCAAAAGATAGAAGTAAACCTTGGATCACGAGAAAATACAATAAAGAGAGGAAGTCCTTGCAACCTGACTATCTCTTTTACATATAACCATGAAAGCTGATCTAGATAAAATCTATCTTGAATAGGTAGGAAATGGGAAGATTTAGTCAATGGATCAATAATAACCCAGATTGCATTATTACCTAGAGATGTCTTTGGAAATCCCACAATGGATTCCATGGATATATTTTCCCATTTCCACTACGGCACCAGTAAAAGCTGAAGCTTCCCTTTTGGTAACTTCCATTTATATTTAACCTGCTTACAAGTCAAACACTTCATAGTTAAATCAACAATATCTCTTTCCATTCCATCCCACCAGTAATACTCAGGAAGAACTCTATACATCTTAGTACGTCCAGGATGAACTAAAAACTAGGAACTATGAGCTTCACATAACAAATCATTCGTCAAATGTGAATCAAAGGGTACAAATAACCTCTTTCCAAATCTCAAAACAAATTCATTATCAATTTTAAATTCAGACAACTTACCCTTCTGAACCAACTCACCCTTTTTTTGTAACTCACTGTCTTCCTTCTATTCATGCTTAATTATGTGTGATAGAGAAGATCTCCCTAACACCTGATACAAAACTGAAGATTTTTTTGCACCACCAACTTCTATGAAAAAGTTTATCAAATCAAAAACCAAAAGGATTTTGTTCTAAACATAAAATGGTTAATGAAGAATTACTTTTTCAACTCAAAGAATCAGGCACTTTATTTGATTTTCTCAGATGGTAATGGATCGTGCAATCATAATCCTTAGTTTATTTCTTCCATCTCCTAGGTCTCATTTTTAATTTATTCAGTGTGAATATATACTTTAAAATTTTGGTCAGTATATATTTCACATTTTACTCCATACAAATTATGCCTCGAAAATTTTTAAGCAATAAAAATAGCAGCTAATTGAAAATCATGATTAGGGTAATTTAACACATGAGGTTTCAACTAACGTATTTAACACATGAGGTTTCAACTAACGTGAAGCATAAGCAATTACCTGATCAATCTTCATAAGGAAAAATACAAGTCCCTTCAATGAAGAATAACTGTAGATAACAAACACACCATTTCTGGATGGGAATGACAAAATTGGAGCATTCACCAATAATATTTTCAATTCCTGAAAACAATCATCACATTCTTTTGTCCAGATGAACTTAAAACCATTTCGAGTTAACTTATTCATTGGACTGGATAACCTTGCATGATTTTCAAGAGTCCTCCGGTAATAACCTGCCATACCATGAAATCTTTGAATCTCAGTTATATTTGTGGGTCATTACCATTCTTAAATTACTTTTGTTTTAGTATGATCAATAGTTATGCCATTTTTGGAAACATTGTGACCATGGAATGAAATTTTTTGTAACCAAAAATTACACTTGCTAAATTTCACAAAAACATTATTTCTTTTAATTTTTTTATGAAAACCCTTAAATGAATTTTATGTTCCTCTTTACTTTTGGAATAAAACAAAATATCATCAATGAATACAACTAGGATCTTATCAAAGAACTCACAGAAAATTATATTTATAAGATCCATGAATACAGCAGGATCATTGGTTAAACCAAAATGCATAACTACAAATTCATAATGGCCATATCTTGTATGAAATGCGGTCTTCGGAATGTCATCTTCCTTTACATTCAAATGATGGTACCCTGACCTCAAATCAATATTCAAAAATTATTGAGCTCCCTGGAGCTGATCAAACAAAACATCGATATGAGGCAAAGGATACATATTTTTAACAGTGATGTTATTAAATGCTCTATAATCAATGAAAAGACACATTGGAACATCTTTCTTTTTAACAAACAACATATGAGGACCCCATGGTGATCTACTAGGTAAAATGAAACCTTAATCTAATAACTCCTGAAATTTCATCTTTAACTCTAAAAGTACAATTTGAGTCATTCGATAAGTGGTTTTTGAAATTGGCTTAGCATTAAGAACTAAGTCATCAGTAAATTCAACATCCCAATAAGGTATAATACTATGAATCTCATCAGGAAAGACATCAAGATACCTATTTACCACTAGAACATCATTAATCAGAATAGTTCCTTTTTTTCAACAATATATGCAAGGTAACATTCATTTCCATCTTTTACTAGTTTCTCATCTTCCTAATATGTTATCAAAATTAAAGGTTCAATTTTTTATACAAACTGAAAATCATTCTAAATAGAAACCTCTTTAGCTCTGCAGTCAATCATAGCATGATAAACAGAAAGCCAGTTCGTGCCCAAAATAACATCAAACTCTACTAGAGGAAAAAAATAATGTTTGTAGTAGATTCTTTACACACACAATGACAGAATGTTCCTATAATTTCTTTTTGTCTCAACATTTCCTCCAGGTGTTTTTACCTCATGTTATATATTCATATATTGAGATGGAATTCCCAATTTACTAGAAATATTCTCAGAAATGAAATAGTGTGTATACCCTGAATCAAACAACCCATTGGCATAATCAGAACAAACAAACAGTGTTCCAGATACAACTTCATTTGATGGCCCAACATCTGCTGAAGTAGTTGCAAAGGATTTCACCACCCCTTTCTTCATGTCGTCTGGCTAATATCCTTCGGTTGAGTTCATTTTCGGACACTCATTTTCATAATTACCCATTCCATTAAACATAAAACACTTTACTAACTATAAATCAGATTTTTTATTAAAATTATCATGATATTTTTCAGTGCAATTACGAGCCTTATGGCCATTTTTACCACAATGGTTTCACTTACTAGAATTCAAAAGACATTCCACAACATGATTTTTACCACAATTTTTACAAAATATAAACTTAAGTTTCATACCATCAAACTTTTTTGAAGAGTTCTTCCATTTTGTCTACCACCTCGGCCTCTTATTCTGTTGTTTGTTAAAGAACACATGATCATTGATAAACTCCATTTCCACCTTATCCGCACAATGAATATGTTTTTCTTAACATTTGAACTGATGAGAATCTAAAGCTGTTCGATTCATTGGCTTTAATCCTGAGTAAAAACGGTTTATTTTACTATCAATATTTGTTATTAAATTTCGAACATACCTTGCCCGTCGAGTGAATTTTTTTTCATAAGCATCCACTGAGTCATTCTCCTGCCTCAATTCCATGAATTTTTTTTCCAACCTAAGATGAACCACCTTAATAAAATATTTCTAAAGAATCATACCATTGAATTCTTCCCAATCAAGGGCATCAATCTCCTCAGTATCCTTGATACTTTTCACCATTGACCACCACTGACAATCTTCACCATTAAAATTGTAAACAAAAATACTAAACTTTTGTTGTTCTAAACAACCCATGACATCAAAAATAATTTCCAGTGCTTTAATCAACCCTTCTATTAGCACCAAATCGGATGATTCTCTGAATGATAGGGGATCTTGCCTCATGAAATGCTCTACTACTGACAAGTTCCTTTGTGGTTGATCTAGCTGATCTCATACATGGATACCACCACCATTTATAGCCCGAGTCAATTGTGCCATCACTGCAACAAATTGTTCAGTACTGATTCTGACCATCTCAGGTTGCTGATTTGGATGGTTGTATTCCTTCTGATGTCGTCCAAACATTGCTTCATTATTTCCTTTCCAGAAAACCATTCTAAACACTGAAATATCTTAGGCAGTGAAACATGGTAATCTATAAATTCTATATGATTTCAATATTAACATAAATTACCATATGTAAATTAATTTAACTATACCATAACATCTAATGTTTTCTAATTTGACCTCTAATAACAACTACAAAAACCCGGCCTTAAACATTACATTAAATTTATTTAAATGAATAATTCATAGTGATGATCTTTTCAGGTTTAGAGTTTTATAGAATTAGGATATAAAAATTACATATCAAGAGATTACAAAGTAGACACTTCCACATAGTTTCTATTTTTTCATAAAAAAAACTCTTGAGAAAAAGTGACATGTCCAGTTCCAGGTTTTTGACAGCATGACTTTTCCATGATCCCATCTTTGACCCTATTCAACATTAAGTCCTATAAAAACATTTCAAAACTTAAGAAGAGCATAAAAAGCTCAGTAAGAGTTATAAAAAAATGAAATAAAACATTAGTTCATTAATACATACAAAAGAAAAACTCTTTAACATACCTCATGGGAACTTAAGATTTATGAATAAAACATAGACATCATAAATCATAAAGGTAACTTGTGGAATCCATAACATAAATACAATGTAGCTATCACAACTACATAGGGAGTTACTTAAGAATACCCATCACAGTATATTGCCTAAATCTTTTAGGAGAAACGTTCACATTTACCTCTGTCACATTACCCAATGCATTGGAGAGCTATCTTAGGCTCACCCGCACTAGGATTATCATGGAACAACCTATATACATAAATAATTCCCAAGAACCATAACATGATCATAACACATAATAGAAGCATAAATGAAAGATAAAATTTCTACATTACAACAAAAAATATCATTTAAAGATATTGAAATAATAAATCCATTCTGAAAATCATTTTCAATACAAAATACTTAAAAAGAGTATCTGGTATTTATTTTTCCTTTTAAAAACATTACATCTTGTTAAGGAAGCCAAAGATCAAATAATACTCAGGCTGTGGAAAGGTCATTGTCACCACTTACGTTAAAAACATTCATTTTTGTAGTTTAGTAAAACAATTCATATAAAATGATTACATTTGAATGAAATAAAAAGTCAATGGGGTTTATACAACATATAAAATAAAGCTGTGTATAAAACTAAATATTCCACAATGAATGGAGATTGAGATGAAGTCCCATACATCGTGTCTGACTTGACCCGTTCCTTTTTTAATATCCTGAATAATAAACAACAGTTAATTTATAATTGCATAAGAAGATTTTTCAAGTTTATTATTCGTTTTATATTTGATATTTCCATGTTATAAAAATTATGCAATCATTTAAGTTAATAACGTTCATTATGTCGATATTTGGTACTTGAGTCAAAAATGAACACCTTATATTTACAAGTTGTCCATGTGATCAATAGTCCATTATATCCAGAATGAAATTAATTATTTAGATATCATATATATCATATATATCCAATATATATATATATAACAATACATATCATTTGGAAGTAATTAATGAAATGCACGGTTCATGGAGACGGTAAGCCATACGTACGCATGAACGCTACGTTCATTTATATTTCTTATTTTAATGGAATTAAAACATAATGAAAGATAGGTATATTATAATTCCAATATAATTTCATATATAATATCATATATAATATAATTAACTCCATCCTTTATACGTCCCACATATGGCATTAACGAGTCATATCACATTGAGGGGGTGGTAGTCCGTACTTGCTCAAATGAAATTATCGTGTTTAAACATAATGGAAACCATAAAGGTATGTTATAAAAAAATAAATAAGCATAGAGAAAAAAGAAACATAATATATATCATATTTAAATACATTTCCATTTTAATGGCCACCAAGAGAGGCGGTAGGAGATAATCGAACAATCATCGTTTCATGAGGCCTTAGTTTCCCATCCACAGTAACATTATGTTCTTCACCCATTAGATTGAGGTGTGTGTAAGTGCAGTTCGAATCCTTCTTATAACAACATCCTAGTATATTTAAGATACTGGTGTTGTTATAAAATAAAGGAAGAAAAAGATTTTAGGTGTTGGATAAGTAAAATAAATGAAAATAAGTTAAGAGAAAGAGTCACCTTTAATTTGGGTAACTTTCTTTGGTTTGAACCAAAAGGACTTATTGAAGTGAATTATTCATAAGGTAAGGATTATATGAGGATGAGAGGTATATAGGGAGATTAATTGGGTAGAGTTTTGATGAACCAAAAGGCTTGAGAGGTGTGAGTAATTGGTTAGATGTGGTCTTTTTTTATAAGGGAGATGAGCGGCTATTTAGGAAAGTGTGAAAACATTATTTTATTATAATCATATTTTCGGTTTCAAAAGGTCAAAAAATAATTAATGATTAATATAAGATGACTCATATTTGAAATAAATTATCCAATAATAATTTTACTTGTTTTGGATAATATTCTAATCATTATAATATTATTTATTTAAATCATTTATTAATGAGTTAAATACTACATCATTATTGTGTCATAAATAATTTAACTTATATGATGTCTAAATATTATTAAAAAATACAATTATTTAGGTAGTAGATTTATATTTCCAATTAATATTTATACCCAAAAATATTACTTATATAACACCATATAAAAATTATTTTACTAATAATTTTTTTTTCATTTTTGTCTTTACTTTAAGTTAATTAATCTAAATTGTCATTATCACTCCCAAATATCTCAATGTGGTCCCAAAATCGACTCAAAGATGAACATAGTTGTAAATGACTCAACTAATAAGTTTTGGACATGTGTAAAGTTAATTTTGAATTATTATAATATTTTTTATACCGTGAATTACCCTATTTACCTTTAACCACGGTAAATAAAAGTCAAAAGTTACTATTCCCCAAAAATTATTTTCATATTATTTATCCACATTTTATCTAATTATAAAAACCATGTATGTTTGATTTTAAAAATTCTATTCACAGAAGTGGTAAATTTTCATTTAAATGAAAATGTCATTTTTTACTACTACTAAGTGGTTTCACTATTAATAAAAAATTGAATTTTTTCAGAAAAATAACAAAAATTCATCCTAAGCTATATTTCATATTACAAAATCAAAAATGTTATTTTCCCAAATTAAAAACATAAATGTTTAATTAATAAATTTTCAAATTAATATCCATTTTTAAAACAAATAGCGGGTTTTTAAGAAACAATAACTATCAAAATATTCACACTTTTTTGTGTCCAATTTCAAAGTGAAATTAATTCCAATGTCCAAAATTGGATTAAATGGTAAAATTGTATTCTAATTACACTTTAAAAACAATGAAAAAGATAATCTATCCATATAAATAAATTAGTTTAAAATCCAGTTTTGAATTAAAATACAATATTTTCACTATTCATAAAAACTGAACTTTATCGGGAAAATTAAAAAAATGTACACAATAAAAATATTGATGACCCATTATAAAAAAGGATTTTATTTGGTCATATAGAATTTATTAAAGTGAATAAATCTATATTTAAATATGTTTCTCTATTAAAAGGCGATAAATCATCCTTTTAATGTAAATTATTCTTAAAATTATATTCATTCACATTTTAAGCCACTAATAGTATTATTGGATAAATGTAAATACATTTAAAAACAGGAATAATAATATTTTAGTTAGTTTTGTTTACTACAGCCAATATAACGGCTATGAGTTAACTACCATTGAAAATAATAAAATTTTATTATTATTGTGCAACATAATATTTCAAAGAAACCCGTTGTTGTGTATCGAGTACGCTATCGAACATAGTAACCCCTTTAAAGTAAAATTAATATTTCATTAACAAATTTTAATAAATATAAAATATGTCTTATCCTTTATTTACCTAGGATGTTACATTCCCAATGATAGTTTGGAATTAACTTGTAATATTTTTTTAGTTCCCTTGAAATATTCAATTACTTATGATCATTTGACATTGTATATCCCTTAATTTTCCATATCACTTATCCTTGATATTACAAGTGAATAAATAGTATAAAAATTAACATATGTTTCTTACATTGATAGTTATTTTATTTTTTAGGGAAGTATAGGCAATTATGTATTCATTATTAATTACCTTTATTCTATATAGATTATTATATATATTTCCTTCTCAATATAGGGATTGATTTGGATGGGAATTGACAGGTGGAGACCCGGCATTATGTATCTCTTTAATGCATTGACATGTTCTTATGAGACAAATTTGATGTGAAAAACATAATAGTTTAGACCATATTGTGAAATGTATTGATGATATAGGTTTTCATGTTCCTAAAGCATAAATTCCATTTATAAATCATTTCCCTATATTAGATTCTATTATTATTAGTCCTTGTGATTTTTCATCACCATATATATGGATACATTTCATTTTTAGTTCATTGATTATGTTGCAGGTGTATTAGTTTCTTACAATTCCATATTGATTTTCCATATATACTTATTTTAATGGTATTTGTTTCTAGGTATTAACATTACATAATGATTATTAAAATCCATTCATTTAATTGATTACGTGGCCTACATGACCAGTTATATACCTTTCCATTTGATTATTTTCATTGATCCATTAATGATACTCTAGTATTTTTTCCTTACAGATCATTTTATATCCCTCTTATTATGTTTCCATTACCAATTAATCGATTAATTTTGAATGATATATAAGTATATAATGGATAGAATAATATTATTATCCTCAATGATTATTATTTAGAATGATGAAATATATTAGGCTGCAATTAGTGTATTCATTTTTAATACAAGGATCATATATGTATCACATTTACCAAGAATAAAAAATTCATAGTCTATTAGGGTGTGATTCATTGTAATAATGAAATTGTATAGACTAATGAAACTGGGTCATGGGCTTCATGGGTCGGGTTGATATAGTTGGTTTTGATGGATGTTTTGTTGTAACTCCAGGAACTACATTTAGAAAAACAAAGATTATAGCACAAAAAATTAAGGTATAATTCGAGTGTTACTATATAATAACACCTTAAAATTTGTGTAATGTAGATATTATATGGGTATTTCTAGTAATAAATCTGTATATGGAAACTACAATTGGATGCAGTTCTATAATATATGTACCTTATAATAACAACATCAAAAAGGTGTCCCAATCCAGACTTGATGAAACATGGTACATGAAAAAACACCTTACCTATCACTATCATGACACTCTTGTGGGATATCCTTAGGATAATTCATATTTTAATTACTATGAATTATTATAGATTAATAATGATATTGACAATGAATAACCTTGGATAAGCCTAAGGTGCTTTAGATTAATGATATGGTGATTTGATTTAAAAATACTATGAAGTATATTATGTGTAAACCGAAGACCAAGGGCATACATATGTGGAAATAAATGGATTATGTATTTATGTATTATTGTTGTATTGGAAATGTTTGTTTGAAGGATATTTAGTGATTACGAATATTTAATGGATTTCCATCAATTTTTTTTAGATATTATATTAATTAGGATTTAGGAACTGACAACCTATATGTGAGGTGACAATAAATAAAATCATAAAAGACCTAGAGTCATAAAATCATGACTCATGGATGATTAGGGTTTAACACCAGCCAATGAACATCACAATTTCCTATTAAAATGACATTATTTTAGTTGTAGAAGTTGATGAAAAAACGTTAATGATGGACCAGTTGTGTATTTATTTAGATTTAGAGATAAATTTATTAATTTTATTAGGTTTTTAAAAAATTTAGGGTCAAATAGTTGGACTTTTCACTCTATTATGGACCTTATGATCCTTTAGAAATATATATTTATTGTATCACGGATAAAAAATTATTTTTGAATAAATAGGTAAATTGATAAAATCAAAAAAAATTTATATATTATGATTATATAAATATATCAATTAAATATTTATATGTAGTAATTGAATTACCCATCATTAGAAAAATGACAAAGAAATAAACATTTGTCGTAATTCCTTAATTTTTAATGAATTGATGATTATATAAATCATCATAGATATATGGATTGGAGAAATAAATTTTTTTAGATCATTATTTTTTTTTTGTTTCTTTAACTCAATTACTAACTATAATTATTTATTCCATTCCTCTATGTACTTATATATACTTTCCAAAAATTCAATCAAACATAGAGTTCTAGTTATATGATTGTCCACTTGAACGTTTACGTCCAATTAACTTTTTTCAAAAGGATATTTTACAAACCCTTTTGATGATGTGGGATTTCAAAAGTAGTAAATATAAAACAATATATTACAAATATAGATTTTTAATTGGGACTATGAAATTTTATTAAGGTTGTGATAATGTGACACATCGAAATTCAATATAAAAAAACATTGTATTTAACAACTTTTATGAAACACAAAACCAAGAGAGTTAAGGTATATAACATCTTGAGACATTATAATATAATTTATGATTAAAATTTATTTGATATATTAAATATCTTTCAATTCAGGAATCACTGAGTTAACATTAATTACAAACATGATAGACCTTCTTTAAGGGCTTACGTGACACACAATACTGAGTTTTGTCGAACAATAATAACTTATTAAAATATAATAAGATACAAAATTTACATTATGAATACTAATAACTAAAATTTTAAAATATATTTTTTTCCAAAATATATGATGATTTCATTAGTTTTTATTTAAATAAAAAATGAATATATGAACCAATTGTATAAAAAATGTTTATAGAATACTATTTTAATGCTCCCAAAACTACTTTATTATAATATTTTTTATTAATAAAATTTTGTGATGGATATTAATTTAATATTTATATTATTTATTTTATATAATATTTTTTATATTCATCAAATAGATTTGATAACAATATGATAAGAACAAACCATATCATAAACATAAAAACCTATCTTGTTTAAAGGAATTTAAACTACATTTTAAGGAATAAATTAATTTGAACACAAATTTTGGAACATTTATTTACTTTATATTTCATTTTAAACATATTATTACATTGATGGTGAATTTTTTCAAAAATGGACAAAGGTTAAAATAATGAAGACGGTGATGTTCTTGAAACCATTTATTAAGAAAATTTATTAGTATTTTTGTACGAAAATATTTCACTAATAGTTTTCATATTAGGGTGGAGAAATAAAATTTTAAACGGAGAAAACATATGCAGATTAACAGCTATAAATAATGATATCATGAAATGATTTTAAATTTTTGTGAAGATTATTATTTAAGTACTCAATAGTAAAATTAATATATTTTAATCAGTAATGAATCCATGTTATCAAGATCATTGTCTTCATACTGATTTAATATAAATGAAAATTTTGTTCCTTATTTTCTTGTAAGTTGTAGAAATTTTTTATTATAGTTATATTTTTTATTTTGTTCTACCATATAATTATATATTATGGTATTGTAGAATTTATTTTTTTAGAATGATATTTATTTTGTATTCAATAATGAATCCATACCAATGAAAATATATCAAGAAGCTGAGATACTAGTAACAGATGGAAATTAATTTTATTTGACACATGTTTTTTAATATTAGGGAAGTACAAAAAATATTGATATTCTGTTAGAATAATAATAACTATATTTCTTAATGAGTTCCTCAGTGTTATACATAACTGACTAGTTGAATTTAATATTGAATTTGGGCTACATCCCAAAACAATTTCATAACACAATTATATAATAGCTCAATTAGAACTTATGCATTTGGAAAATTGGTAATTTGTTTTCTTTTTAACGGTTACATTTTTCATAACACTACACTTTGGGGGGATGGTATTTTAATTGTAAAAATTAAATATAGTTTGATGAGCAATTTCATTGAATGTAGATTAATGAATAATATAAGAGTAATAAATAATTTTCCTCTTCCTCATATTGAGGTCTTGTCTGTTATGATCCATATATATTGTTATTTTTTGATAGATGACCTAAGGTTGAGTTATCATTGGTTAATGGAAAATGAGGATGGTGTTTTGAGAACCATTATTTTTAATTGATACAATTAATTGGGGATTTCATATATTCCTATTGGTTTGAAAAATTCCCAAATAACATAAATGTATATTAGGAATAATTTTGTCCACAAATATATCGATAAGTTTATAGATGTTTTTATTTTTATTATCTTTATTCTTTACAAAGGTTATGTAGATCATGAAAAGAATTTAATAACTATCCATGGATCGCTATAATAAAATGAAAATATATGGTAAATTTAGTAAATGTGATCCTTGGGTATATAATATTTCATTCAATGGGTTTCTATTAAGTAAAAATGAAATTAACATTTATCATGAAAACAATAAAGTGGTAGATAATTGAATAAGAACTCTAAATTTCAATGAGATTCATATTTTTCTTTTGTTAATTTTATTTTAACATTGAACTAATGAAATGTTTTCCATGTTTTCTACCCTAATAATAATGTTATCTTGGAATGAAGATAAATTAACCCTTGAAAGATAATTTAATGGTTGTTTTTATGAACAAAAAATAAAATTAGAGAATGCTATAGTTATTTCCATGAGCATTAGAAATGGTAACTTATTCATATACAATGATTTGTCTCTGAATGGAAATGTTTGTTCTATAATTATGAATGACTATTTATTTTCACTGAATTCACACCAAATGAAATGGTTTGTCACAAATTATTGAACAAATGATATGGAATTTGTTTGGTGGGTTTTGTTTTAACAGTTGAATGAATCATTTAAATGAATCCATATGTCTTTGTTTTGTTGAGTATAAATGAATTTAATATCTATTCATATAGAAAGAGTTGAACATGAGAAAAAGAATATGGTTGCAAGTTGACAAGGAATATAATTTAATGATTCATTATTATATTATAAAAGAATATAGAGTTTATATTTTTCTGAGTGAGAAATATAATTCTACTTTAATTAGGTTGTGATTTTAAATTTAGAAGTTATTTATGTAAATGATAAATTTTAACCCCGAATTTGAGGATACTATAAATTAATCTATTTTTTAAGGTTATATTTCAGTAATCTCTATTTGTAAAAAATAAGAATAACTAAAATGAGGATCATAGTTCTAAATATAATTTAGAATCAGTTTAAAGGATATGTTTCATAAATATAATGATGATAATTAATGAGTATTATATTTTGATAGAGATTACGTGTGACTTTTCTCCTCAGAAAAAGAGAGTATTTTTGAGTAAATATTATAATTTATTGTTTTTCATTCCTCATTGTAACACTAAGATGTATATAGGATTTTATGTATATTAATGGTGGGATGAAATAAAAAAGTGTATTGGATACATTAGCAGGAATTTTTTTAGTTTTAAATATTTTAAATAAAAAAGTCAATTAAAAAATTGGATGATTCATCCCTTTCTAGTTCTAGTGTATAAATTGGAAATATAACCCTGAATTTTTTGGTGGGATTACCAAATAATTTTAAATTTAATAATATTATTTGTCTCAATATTGATATATTATATTAATAATTATAAATTTTTTATTATTAAATATATAATCACATTGAATCAGATTTCATGACTATATATCAAGGGGATATTATGGATAATTTGAATTACGATGTCCACTTAATGAAAAAATGAACATAGGTTTACATCCATTTTTTTCGGAATGATCATAAAAAATTAATGGGAACTAAATAAAATTTCATAATAAGATTTCATCATCAATTTCATGACCATATGAATAGAATATTGTGAACTTGTATGATATGAAAGATTCTTTTTCAATGGATTATTATGGAATTTGGGATCAAAATCATTCATTAGTTAGAATTTATTATAATATAAATCTATATTCTAGTATATATATCACTACTAATGCATTATATATAATGTGGTATTGGACTCCAATATTTTTTTAATATATTAAGATACTGGAATATAAAGGAAATTTTGTTGGTTGAGTATTTTTTAGGAAAGGTAATGATGATTCATTAACATATGATGATGTCTTAGAGTAGGTAGAAAATGTTTGTTGATAAATGGAGGAAACCCCATTAATTTTAGGTATGTGATCTTATGATTCATTATGTTTACATATTGAAATGTTTTCTGAGTTTTGCGTAATGATGGAACCTATGATGAAGTTTAATTTTATAACTTAAAAAATTATATAATGTTTGATCAGTTTCTAAATGAGTGAATCTTCCTATAAATTTATCATTGGTACAACATGTTTTTTATATTGTGTTGTTAAAGAAATATGTTATAAATTCATATCATATTTTAATCCAATATATAGTTATATTGGAATAATACCTTATATACGATGAATAGAATATTATGATTCATTTAAATATATGGAATTTTTTTAGGAACAAGTTAATTAAACAGGTTATGTTTTTAAGGAGATAATATATGGTCAAGGAAAAATCATGGAATATGATATGGTTATAAAGTAAAGATATATATATATATGTATAATAAGTGATGAAAATTGTGAGGATTTAATTTAAAAATGAAGGATTAATGTAAATAACAAGGTTATGTTATAGTAAATTTCTTATTATATTGATATATAAATATATAACCCAAACAAGAATTTTATATAATTTATCAATAAAAAGTATAAAATATGTTTTTCTAACAAAATTGTTTCTTCATTAATTATATTGTTTTATTTCATATATTTATTTATATATAATTAAATTTTAATTTGAAAAAAATGATTTTATTTTTTTCATAAAAAATTGGATTTTATATTGGGTTGGATTTTTTTTAATTCCCAAAAAATATTCAGTTTTCAATTAATTACAATGGAATATTTTTTTTAAAATTGTAATTTATTTTTCATTCGGATGTGATTATGCCCATATAAATAGATTATGTATTGGAAATTAAAATAATCCCATATATTAATTTTAATAACTATTGTATTTTCATCATAGAGATATCTAGAAGATATTTTTTGTTATAAATAGTCAATATTTGAAAATAGATTAAAATTTAATTTTGTTAATATTTTATGAAAATAATATACTGTTAAATGGTATAAAACACCTTAAAATAATATTTTTGGCCAATTAAATATGATACGGTTTATAATATCATGATCTATGAATTTATAGAACATTTTACTATATATTATAAGTATCTTGACCACATATTTTTAAAAAGTACTCATATCATGGTATGTATGAAAATGTTTATTAATGAACTGAAAAAATAATAATTATCAAAATATAATCCAAACAAGAATAAATTTTATAGTTTGTGATAATATATACCCATTGTAATATTAACATCAAATGTTATCAATTTTTCTATTTGGACAACATATATAAATTTTATTACCTTAAAATTTTAATAAATTCAATGATTTTTCATCTTCTATCTTTCAAAAGGGAACCACTACATATCATTTATTCACATTTCATAATTATTTTTATTAAACCAAACGTCCTCAAATCTCATACATATATCATGATCCATTATTTTTTATATGTTTTTTGGGAATAATACCAATCATAGGGGTTATAATGCAAAAAGTAATGGGTATTTTCTGAAGGAGATGTAATATTATTAACAATGCATTTTCAATTTATTTATTCATCCTCCACCGTAAAATATTATAAAATAATTAAGAGAATAAAAAATCAATATATAAAATATATTGAGATGAAATTATGTTAATTTAATAAACTACATTCATATTTGACCACCATCAATATGTAAATGAACCTATTATCCTTGTCCATAGTGAACTACAATTTCTGAGATTGATCTAATTCCTTTTATCAGAACCATAACTCATGGATGGTTTAATGATTAAATTAATTTTTAATATGATAATAATTTAATTATTTTACATCTTCAAAATTAATATGTAATTTATTTTGATACCTTGTCAATCTTTGAAAAATGAAAACATTGTTCTTTCATACATAGGGACTACCACTTCCACATAGTGGGTCAATACATTTTTGACCACTAATAAATATAAATGGTATATAACTGTATTTTTGATGATATAATATTGTATTTTTTATAATTTAATTATTTATATTGATAACATAATACTTACCTTCATCTTATAAAGTTCATTGACAAATAGAAATGTTAACTAAGACTGCATAAAAACTACAGTCTCCATGATTGTAACAGAAATTATTTTTCAAAACCATATTCCATGAATTTTTATAAAATTAAAATAGATTTATAAAATTTGGAAATATTTAATGACTATTATTATGTATATGGTTGGTAAATGAATACATTTACCATAGTAGGGAAACCAAATATATTTTGAAAATATAAGAAGAATATTTTTTAAAATTTAAAACATAAATAAATGATTATATAATGTAATTTCAAATTTTAGTAAGTTAAATAATGTAGATAAGAAATTTGAAAAAGAATATCATGAAATATAATAATTAAGAAATTTTCATTATTTTTTTATTTAAATTATGCACGTGAGGACATCGACATTGGGTAAGTGACATTCTGTTAAAAAACCATTATATATCCTTTTTATACTAACTCTTTTCTTCCATGTCCATATATATATTTAATTTGTGGATGTATCTATTTTTATATAAAATAATTATAAATTAAATTTATAATATCTTATAACTATCATTCAAATATTTTATAATGGTGTAAAATTATGGAATGTATTTTCATTCATTATGAATGATAAAATGATTTTTTTTTCTGAACGTATAAAATTTCAACCATATTTCCCACTCCCGACAACCATTATTATACTTTTTAATTACATTACAATAATTTATTATTTATTCAATGAGAAAACCTATTTCTCTTTTAAATATTTTTAATTAAAATTAATAATTTAAAAACAAGAGGATTCATTGATATTGAAATGTGTTTTTTATATAGGTTCAATAGAGTTTTACAAATATTTTATGATGAAAATCTAAAAACATAAAACAATTATAAAAAATATGGTACATCAGGATTATATAAGAGAATAGTGAGATCCCAATATTGGCCATATGTAGCTTTAATCTCCATTATTGATAATTAAAAATAGTTGATCTTAATATATCATATAAAAATGATCATTCCAATTATATCACTTCATTCATTGGGTAATATATATTATTGGATGTTTACTAGGTCATATATTCAATGTATTACCATGAGGGTTTCCAAAAATGTAACCATGATGAATACTTCATGTTTAACCATGCTTGTTTTTCAAGTAAATCCATGATGGTTACACAATGAATTACTATTTTAATTATTACATTTTCATTGGTAAGGTTTAATCCATATATATGTGTGGCTTAAAAATGATTCCCCATGTTTCTTGCATGCATTATATGAGCATGATTTGGATTATGAGTGGTTTTATTGGAAAAAAATACAAGGGTGATGCTCTTGAGGGAAATTATTTCATTCATCCTTGGAATGAATATTTTGATAAATATAAATGATTCATAGGTTTTTTTTGTTTTCCAATTGACTAATGGATTTCATAATTTTTTGGTCACTTAATGGGATTTTAATGATCATTCCACCATTGAAATGTTTATTCCAATAGTTTAATGATGGTAATGAGAAAATAATATGTCAAACTAAAATTTCTAAAAAAATTTCCAAAAAATAAATTATGATTTACTTTAAATTTTTTATTCTATCGGAAATAGATACATAATAAAAATTCCTAATATGTTATATATAGGTTTTTATGTAATAGTTTTGAAAGAATTATATACAAATATTATCTTGAAAAGAACCTAAATTGTAACAGAGTTATTTATAGACATAAAACAAAATATTAGAATTGTTTTAGAGTGGGTAGATATTGTTATTATCCATGATCTTTTTTAGATAACATTAAAGTATACGATAACTTAAATATCATCGTTTTAATATTTTTAAATTACTAATAATTTGAAAATATATATAATTTGAATATCACAATGTTTCTTCTAATATATTATATTTTTTAAAATGGTTTCCTTAGTGAAAAAATGATTATTTATTTTGAAGCATCCTAGGGAATAATATACTTCCAAACCAATAAACCAAAATGGTTTGAATTATGAATGAGTAGATTACTGTTGTGATGGATAAATTGATGGAAGCTGAAAATGGTGTAGGTATCCATCCCATATATAAACTATAAATAATAAAAGGATATTACTTGTGGTTTACTCTTTTATTTGTTAACATCATTACTTTTAGAATAGATTTTAAAACATAACATTAGATGAGTGGTGGATTAAATAGTCTAAAATATATCCAATGTCTTAAATAATTTCGATATAAAAATGAAAATCATTATAATTATAATTTTTACGGTGAAGTAAATCAATGGTGGCCATTGTTTAAATAATGAAATAGATAGGCTAGGTTTATTAGAAGGAAATATAAATAAATAATAATTTTTTCATTATTAAATATGTTAATATTACAATTCATTTTTGTGTAGAGAAATAATTTTTGGAATGGAGGGAAAATAATATTATGTGTCCATATATGAAGAAAACATCAAAATATTTTTTTATATATAACGGATTTTATTTGTGACATTGATTTTAAAATTAAAAGATATTAATCTGGAATGAAACCAACTATAATAAGATAATTTTACACATAATCATTTAAAAGATAAGAAAAAGTTATTTACTATACTGAGAATGTTGAAATAGCGTTCTCTAACACATATGGTCCACGAGAAGAAATCTATATGAAATGGTCACAATATCATGCAATAGAGAATAATCTATATGAGAAATATGATGGTAAACCCCAACATGATCAGTGTGTGCTAAAAAACTTTTCAATTATTTTTTTACTAGTTCTGGAATTTGTTACCAATGTGTTAAAATAGGGATTATATATATATGACTTCAAAAAAATATCCTGGTAGTGGAAATTCGAATTTACAAATGAACATATTTTTTTTAAATTTAGTGTTATGGATCATTATATATTTGAACGTGTAGAGGGAAAAAATTATTATTTGAAAAATAAATATTATAAGTAAAAATGTGTGGTGAAATCCTTAATAAGAACCTCAAATGATATTTGGTCATCAAATGAATTAGTTACAATTAAAATTTTTATTTTGATTATTCTAAGATCTTGATTGATCCAAGTTCAGTAGATTCATTCAATTCTTTGACAATTTTGGAAAATATGACATTTCACCATAATAAATGAATCTTGAACTTTTGGTAAAAACACACTAGATCTATACTATGAAAAAAGAGATTATAAGAACCATATTATTGTTTTATGTTGAATGGATTTACTTAATAACATTATTTCCTTCCCAAAAGTATTATTTTATGATATAAATGGTATAAAATGGATTAATACTCATCAAGCAAATATAAAATATAGATATAATAAATTATTATTTCAAAAAAAGTTTTTGTTTTTATTTAAGAATGAATTTATAACTATGAAAATATATAACTAATGTTATAACTGAATGAGTATTTTTCATCTTTATAACACTAGATTTATACCTTAATTTTATGTTCTATTTACTGTTGAATTAGTGCCTAATATAAAAAAATTTCAAAACACATTTGTATAATGGATCATGTAGATCATTTGAAATAGAAAAAATTATTTATATGGTTTTTTTGATAGTGGATTCATTAATCCCATAACTCATATATGAGAATATCTTATTTAATTTTTAAAATTAAATATTGTTCAAGGATAATTTTCATTTATTATATGTCCATTAATAACAACTTAGTTAAGAAAAATTATTATTTTCCTCATATTGATTACTAGTTTTATAATATCCAAAGAGTATAGTATTTTTATAATTGTAAACCTATGGTCATGGTAATGTAATTTTTAAGAGAAGAAATATTTTATTTAGATATATTAGGTTTGAATTAATTTAGGAATAAAGTCTTTGTTGTTATGACCAATGAGCTGACGATATCTACTACACAATTTATGAATCCTATGAATATTTTTTTTTCTACGAATATACGAATAATATTTTATTTTATAGATTTAATGATATAATGATTTGTCAAAAATATATGAAGATTAGAAAAATTATTTGGGTATTATTCAACAAACCCAATAATAAAATTAATTTTATGAGAAATTTTACAAATGCGATATTTTTTAATGTATTATTCAATCTTTCGGACAAATTGTAAATTGGCATAGAATACATGTTTCTGCCTGATAACTAAATGTGATTAATAAATGGTAATTAATTACAAATGTAATCAAGATTAATAATTTTCCTAGGTTATATAGTTATTAATAGAGGTATAACGAAATTTTATCTATGCTTTTCAAACCACTGACTAATTTAACAAAAAATTGAACTCTAGTTAATTGTTTAAAAATAACGTGATGATTTTTTGGGACTAAATAGATGATTTGTTAATGTTCTATTTTTTCCTTGATCTTTATAAATGCGGAATTTTTCATCTATAGTGATCATATTATAAAGGCAATTAGGGGTTTCGTGATGCATAAGGAACAGTTAATTTCGTTGGTATCCATTAAACATAGTCATCTTCTATTAAATTATCATACACATGATATTGATTTAGTAGTCGTATTATTTTATTATAATCCTATTATAAATCATTTTTTATTAGGACTATGAAATATTTACTGATAAAAAATAATTTATGAATATGATCACATATAAATATATGAACATGTCTCAAAAAGATTTTTGCAATAGATGATGGATTATGATTTGAGGATAAATTATCACCTCATGATATAAAAAAAATAATTTTTGGTTTCACTCAGAAAATTAATAATATGTATAAAATGTTATATTCAGAAATGGATTCATTGGTTAATTATTTTAAGTTTATTCCTCCATAATGTAGTTGTAGGAATATCATATGTTTTTTTCATGTTTCTATATAGTCATATTAATCGAAAAGAACTATGAAAAATTAAAGGGGAATCATGATTAATATGAAGAATTATAATTGGTAAAAAATGGAATTTGTCAAGAATATAATGTTGACAAATAATTATTTATTATATTTTGAAAGTGATTAGGAATTCCCTTTATTTCCCTATTAAAGGATAATATTCTAGTGAATATTATAGTTCCATGTTTAATTTCCAACATAGTATCCAAATGTTGTTAAAAGGACATCATGAGTATTACTAATAGTGTGGAATTAAAATTTTTATTTATAAATATCAAAAGATATTTTTTTTTAAATTTCACAGGTTAAATAATAATTAAAATTACCATAGTTATGATTCGTCCTTTTACAATTTCATATTGGAAATACGAAATTATATATATAGAATTTTATGGATTTATAACCAAATATATCACTATATTATAATGTGTTTTTATATTTTTGATAAATTAACATAATATATGAAATTATTTTGATTTTGAGATACTCCTTACATAGATAAGATCCATTGATTGTATCTTAAGGATGTTGTATGGTTTCACAGAATTTATCTTTCCATTGTATATGACATTGATCCTGGATTCATTAATTTTTCTTATTAAGGTACATGATATTTAATTGGACATTTGAATAAATTTTAAAACAACATATTATCATTTTCATGGATAGTTTTAATGGATGATTCAGTCATTGAAAGACATGAATATTCAATTTTCAATGCATTTTCATTTTTTTGTATCCACATCATTCAAAAATAATTTGTTTATATAAAAGCAGTTTTAATTCAAAATTATAGAATGATGGTTTTGAGTTATAACATGATAAGTGGTTTTAGAATCCGACATTGTGGATTGGAGAGTAGAATAAATGTTTATGGGATTAGAGTAATTATTGAAAATAGAATAAATTTTGATGATGATTGATTTTTATAAGAGAATGTCACAAATTAGGAAGAGAATCTATTTGGGAAAAGGAAGAAATAACCTTATATCATTATAGGTGATCATGTCTTCCATAATAAATCTACAAGGAAATGATTTATATGATATTTTAAATAGAGGTGATAAGACCGCAACTAATTTGATTATGTGGATTGTTTTATAATGTTTCATCAGTTTCCTATAATGTGGGTTTTCCTATAACTTTATCACATACATAAAATATTTCTCAAAATTAATCATAATGAAGTGTTTGATTTATTCATAGCCTATTTTGTCACCTATTGTTGTTCAGTTAGAAGATAAATTTTCTTATGTGATGAAAAAGATTCATATACTTTTCTACAATGAACATATATTTGGGGACTGGATAAATGGGTAATTTATGGTTCTGTGGAGAAACCATATTGGAGAAAAGGTAACATCCAAATTTAAAAATACTCTAATGGAAAGATAAAAGAACATTCTTAATAATTGAATAATATTATGAGGATGAAATTTAAAAAAGGGGGAATAATGTAATAGCACAGGTAATGATATAAAAAATCATTCATTACTATGTTTTTATACAGTTATATTCATTATATCAGTAATATATAATTTTTAAATCAAAAGAATAAAAATGTTTCATAAAGAAATTTTATTTTTTGGATGTATATGGTTTAATTTTAATTATTTATTTCATATGAATAAAACATTAATTTAAATTATTAATAAATATCTATGAACTTTAAAATGATAATAGGTGAATTTTAATTATTTTTTTGAAAATATTTATTTATAAATTAAGAGTGGATATATATTTTTTGTAGAAAGTTATTCTTTCATTTCAAATATTTTCATTTGATGTTATATATTTTATTAGTGTAAAATATTTAATATTTAAATTTAATTAAAAAATTATATGGTACTTTTTTAAATTGTATTTGAATTTTAAATTAGTATAGTATTATTATTATATATATAATGGAATTATTCTAAACATATTTTTACCATCCAATTATGAAAATTTTATTGTATATTTAATTATTTTAATTATGTATTTTGAGTCTTCCAAAATGGATTTATCAATTATAATTATGTGGTAATAATTTTTTAAATATTTACCATGTATTGTTTTGTCAATAATAATATTATCTTTGAAATTTTGATACTATATTAATGGGAATGTCTCGTTTTTGTTGGTAAATATAAATTTTATTGTATAATAAAATTACACTAAATTGTGCATTAATTTTATTACATTAGTATATCTAATACATAATCATCAAATGATTGATTATATGGAATTTTAATTTCATTTTGATATTATTATAATCCATAAAACATTCTATGATATGAAAATTAAAAAATGTCACAATATTTTTTATACAAACTATAATATATTGAACATGGGTATAATCAGAGGATAAGTTTGGTTATATGTAACAATAGAAATTAATAGTTCTAAAATTAAAAATAATGATATTTCATGATATTAATTATATTTCAAATTATATTAAATTATTCAATATTATATCCTCAGAAAAGTTATTATGGTTTGGTTGAAAATATCATCCAAGGTAAAATTATAGGCCGTTTTTCATATTCTAGAAATATCGGGACTCAAAATGAGTAGAAAACCATGTTATAAATGTAATTATAAGATGGGTTAGTGGGGGATGAAAACAATATTATATGTGTAAAAATTTTATCGACACATTTTAAATTATTTTTGTATGATATGATATTGAAAAATTCTAATATTTTCGTTAAATATTATCATTTTAGTTCATTTTGGATGTAAAAATTAATTTATTTTAAATTAATTTTTTTGAAATTACTTGAGTGACCCTCCCCCACTCTTATAATTGGGGAACACATATTTTTAAATTTTTTACAATTCAATATCCTTTTAGTTAACCCAATAGAAACCTAAATCCATTCATTACATCCCTATCCATGGTAAGGAGACCATATTGAGGATATATTACCCAAAATATATGTCTTAAGATATTATGGAAAGTATGATATCTGAAGGATTGGTGTAGGTTTTAATAGAGAATTTCTGTTTTATATCAATACTCACCTCCTTAAAATTTATCCATCCATGTCCCAATAATAAAATAAACATATACCATACATTGAGATGTTATTATGTAAATTGAATAACCTCTGTCAATCTAATGAATCCATCGATTGGGAATGGAATCCATCAATCGTGGGTATGATGGACTATATCCCTAGAGAAAGATTTAATTCCTTTTTCAATCAACACATCTCAAGGATAGTTATAATCTTAAAATTAATATTTTTAGTATATTTTAATTACATATATATCATAATAATAGTACAATATATCATTTATTTCTAAATATTCTATTCATATAAAATTGATAACTTTATTAGTGTGTACATATGGACATCCCCCTCCACAAAGCAAGAGATTTGATTTCAATCACCACATCATATATATGATATAAAATAGTATTTTTAATGAAATAATATGTTATATATTATTTATGGATCATTTTTAAAAGATAAAATAATAAATAAATTCTTTTTATAGTGATCAATAAAAAACTAAAATGTTACTCATGCATATATATGACTTATAGCCTCCAAGAATATAACAACGCTCATTTTCCAATACCTTATTTTATGATTGGTTTTGAATGTAATATTTTAAAAAAATTATAACTATGTAATGATTGTTATTAAGGATATGTTAGAGTAAGATCTATATGCCCACAATTAACTAACAGAAGCCATTTGCGAATATGAGCTGAATATTGTAAAACCATATAATATTAACTTAAATAACTATGTTATTTTGAAGGAGAAGGTAATGAGTGAAATAAAATAATAATAATTCAAAACGAAATTTATTTATATAATTATTTATACTAACATTATTACTCGGGATTTTAATGAATGACTATGAATTGTCAGTCTCAATATACAAGATATTCTTTAAAAAATATTACTTTAAATGTTCCCTTATATCCCATTTCACCTATATATATATATATATATAATTATTTTGGGGATGTATCCATATGGGAATAAATTTATTATAATGGTGTTTTTATTTACATTTTTAATCTATTTCAATCATTCATAAATGTAGTCTTTTTATTGAATGATTATTATTAATTACATATGATAAAACTAATGAATTTTTTCAATTAATATAACATAAATAAAATTTTCAACCCTTATAATCATTAAATGATAATTTTATTCCATTAAAAGATATAATTTTTTCTTCACGAAAAAGTACTATATCATGTTAATGTAGTTTGATTTACTGAAACTGAGATACATTAAAAGAACATGGAATATTGATATCAGAAATAGATTTTCATCCCATATTAAAAAATAATTTGAAAGGATTTTTCATGAAATGGAGAATGAATAAATAGTTTTATTCATGTTATGGTAATTTAAAATAATATATAATAAAAGGGTTATCTATATATAGGTTATACATTGGTAAGATACCCATTATATACTATCAAATAATTAATTGCCCAATATAGATTATATGAGGGGTGATACCAAATATTTTTCCACAATAAACTTGGTAGAATTTTTGTAATCAAGATTACCATGATGGTTATTCCAATTAAATACGTTATTGTTATCTCATGTGCAACTATGTATGTTTCTCCAAGTAAAACCATAATAGATATTTAATGTTTATCCTTTATGGTAACTCCCATAATAACCGTGATAGTTTTTATATGAGTAAATGTGAGGGCTCCTCCATATGTATGATTGATACGAAAATGATTCCACAAGCTTTGTACATATATTATCCATGATATATAAATATTTTAAATGATTTTTTTTAAGAAAATCGTTTTTTTCTAGTGTAATTTATATCAAGAATATTATCAAAAAATGATTAGATAAAGTTAAATCATTCATGGGGTTTTTATGTTTTATCACTAGGATAAAAAAATTTATCTTTTTATTAACCATTTTTAGATTTACCTATCACCCAAAATTTAAAAAATTGGACAAGGTGTTTAAGGATTATTATGGGAAATTATGAATTCTTGTTAAATTTACACAATATTTTTCTTAAAAATAGGGATCATTATATATCAAAAGTTAAATTTTACAGGAAATTATGATACTGAGATGATGTGTTCCCCTTTTGATATATTAGTAGTTTTGCGTGATTAATGGAATAATTAAATAAAAAACTAATCCTAAAAATATCCTTAAATTTAAGATAGTAAACTATTTGTTTAAAACATATAATTTGTAATTTTTATGTATGGAAGATTATATCTATTAAATTACACATGTGATTAAAAAGACAAAGATAACTTCATCACTCGTATTCTAATCATGCAAAAAAATAACTGAGGATCTATGCACCTTAGGATTCTATTGAATATTTAATATAATGCACAAGATCATGTACTATTTCTAATAGTTACATTATTTATGTATCATTCCTTTTTCCATTACCGAGCATTTGAATAACATTATTTATGGTCATTTATTTTCACTTCAACAATACAAAATCTAAATATATACGTTATCATGATTTAGAAATATTTCTATGATAATGTAATATAATGTTAATTTTGTTCCACAATTAATTAACCTCAAAATTTTGACTTATTATGTAAATTAGTGTGGATATTCATTTTTATATGAGCATTATTTCCCTTCTTTTAAACCCTATATTTTCCATTTAAATCATTAAATTAATTTTATTTATGTAGTAATGCCAAGAGAAATTTTAAAATACCATACCCCTTTTAATACACTCCAAAATCCAGAAATCATAACTCATAATTCCACAATTGTAACATCTAATGAGGTATTGAATAGAATTTTGAAATTACACTCTATAAAAATAAGGTTAACTTTAGTGACGTTAATTTTTATGATTTCCCAATAATTTAATTTTCCCATTATTTTTTTCTAACTCAAATTTTTTTACTATTAGATTATATTAAATCACAATATGAAATGATTATATACACATTATAATTTAGTGGACAATTTTATTATTATGATAAAATAGTATTTCTAAATATTATGTGGATTTAATATAATTTTTTTAGCATTTTTTTTGATAAAATATTCAAAAATATAATATAATTTATTTCAACTCCATGTCACGTGCCTTGTTAATTATTATCATCTATGTGATGTGATAATGAATCAATGAAAACAATAATGAATTTTTGTATTAATAATATAAATAATTTGATTTTGTCATAACATTTATATAGAGAATGATTTATTAAAAGGAAAAAATCATGATTTGAACCTAAGGGAATAAAATCTTCTTGAATTTCCTTGAATGAGTTGAAGTATTTATCTATCATCCATTAAATCATATAGGTGGTTATAATCTCATATTGGGTCTTAATCCACTAAATCACATTACAGATTCTTTCATTATTGTTTTTTACACTCATGAAGGTTAGTGGAACCCACGGAATTGTTAATTTCATTACATTATAAAAAAGGTGGACATATAGATCATACACAATAAAGGTATTGGGTTGAAATTATTTCCATCATATTAATTTAGTAATTTCAATGCAAAGACTCTAATTAAATATAATTCCAACAAATACATTAGTTTGTTATACTCTTAATCAGTCACACAAATACAAGGAATACTTATTTATTATAACTAGAAAGAAACCATATTGATTAATAATTAATATAATAAATTACCCAAATTTGATCATTATAATATTTATTAATTCCATTTTTATCAAATATATAATAAATAGACCCTGGGATTCTATTATAATTTAATTTCAATAAAATTTTGAAAAATAAATTTACTAGAGATTAATTTGGTAAACTATGTGTTCCGAGATGCACCATTACTTATAATTTTCTAAAATAAAAGATATGTTCCTAATGAAATAATGTGAACTAACATAAAATATATAGTAGATGGAAATTAATGTAATGAAATGGTTTTGTATAGTTAAAAAATTCCACAATGACACATGTTGCAATATATGTTGTGTAAATCTTTTAATAAAATAAAATTGCATTGTATGTTTGGACCATATATGGTATATAGTTACTAATATTGAATTATAATTAAATATTAATTTATATTTAATGAAAATAAACAGATTAAACATCCTTCTAACTAATATTTCATGGAAAAATATTGATTATGTGGAAATATGTGATTAATTTTTCCTTTCTATATAAATAGATACATGATACATGAAATCAAAATTTTAGCATCAATTTTTGTATTTCTCTTTAGTGAATAACAAAAATACATTCATAGAACAAAAATTTGTATTTAGTAAAAAATTATTAAGAATTATTGAACATTGAATCTATATAGACAATTTGTGACCCCTATTATGTAATATTTCTGGTAGTTTGTGTCATGTAATTAATAAATGAAAAAATTAATCATGTGGTTACACTATGAAAACAAGTATGATTGAAAACATATACACATGATATATGACATGTATTCCAACATTTTATGTGAAAACCTATCTCAGTTATAATGAATTTTGTTAATGGAACCATGTCCCATTAATTAAAGCATGAATCGAAATAAATTCATGAGCTATCTTAGAGAGTTCCACCAAGATATATGTGTTGTACATATGGTCTATACTCCTTGTAGTATTATTTTTTTAGCAAGAACCATTGTATCCTCCAAATGGGTTCTTTAGATTTTATTCATTTATATTAATAACATTATTGGTTATATGAAAGTGTATAAATATTATACCTTGATTTTAGATTAAATAAAATATATTCTATAAATAAAATGCTAAAAAAATTCATAATTAATCCCCATTTAATAAATAATTAAAACTAAATAATGTTACCTAAATAATACAAATTTATCATTAAAGTCATATAAAATTTTAATTGATCACATTAACAAAGATTGTATTACATTTAATCCTAAAATTAAATAATGATAAAATGAATGTTAATGTCATGACTCATGATAATAATAAGATAACAATCATGAAATAATACTATATTATAGAGAGGACATTTCAAATTAAAATTATGATTAATATAATAATAATAATATACCTCAATATTGAGAATAATTACTAGAATAGTAATTTGATCAATAAATCATCTATTTTGGTTGCACCATTATATTGTTGGGAGGATGAAATTAGGAATCCCACCATTAACCACAATAATATCCTTTTTCGTCGGAGTATTACACATTCTATTATTTTTATAATTATGAGTATAAATATGGGAGATACTATATCAAATATAATAGATAACTATAGGGAAGTTATCTATTTTGAGGGAAATATATTGGGAGGATAATATTATGTGCAATGAATGATTCCAAAATATTTTGGTTTACCTAGGAAATGACATGACATCATTTCAAAAAAATTATGTTAGTGGTAGATATTTACCCATATGAAATTTATTATACCCATACCCATTACTATACCTAGATTCTTCAAATAGTTGTAATAATAATATAATTATAGTTATTATTATAAATTATATTATTTACATTATGATATAAGTCATCATTAATAAAATATATATCATTCAGTAAATAAATCTATAATGATGTATTTAAATTATATTTAATATATCTCTCCAATTAGACATGTTAAATAAGTATTTGTTTCTTCCTGCATCTTCCCTAAATAATGAATAATTATTATTTTAAATTTATAAGTACATATAATATTTATAGTCTTAATAATATTTTGTTATTTAACCCACATATAATAGTGAATCAATATCTAAATATTCAAAATCATGACAAAAATTTATTCATTTTTTAGAATAATATATTTTCGAAAAATTACATAAAAATATAGTTTGATTGAGATCAATATAAAGAGCATTATTGTGACCCTATAGTCATCATCATATGGTGAATTTAGTAGTATTTAAAAATTTAATATATAAATATTTACTAACTTGAATAAGAATCCAAGAGGGAGTGTAAAGTGTTTGAATGATCACAATATAGTAAAAAACCATAGTATATAATGTAATCTCCTCTACCCATGTATCATCAATCTCTTTGTTTTTATCCTTTTATAATTAATATTTTGTGATAATTATTTTTTTACTTTTAGAAATGACTGTATCCATACACCATGATGATAACAATTTGTTTGATAGTTCATTTTAAATTAAAGGGATGAGTAATTAATTCCCATAATGATTTAATTATAAAATCATCCCTTTAATTATTCATTGATCATGTATCAATTGTAACACACCCAACACACCAGACATCACCATGAACATTTGTCATTATGGTTTATAGAAATTCATCTTTGGGTCTGACTAATGATATGTAATAAAAATAATATTCTTGTCCTATGATCAATATACATATTTTCATAGGGAAATTACCAATGAAACATGACATGTTGAATTTATAAAGATAAGTTTATCCTCTAAATATATAGTCTTAGAGATTTAAATCATTAAATCATAAATATGAAGTGAAATCATATTTGGCGTATCCAATACATGGTAGTCTATATAATTTTTATTCCATTAAATAATTTCATACAACCATATGATTTTTTTAAGGCTAAAATGAAAACACATTTTGGTTCCCATTATATAAGGGAAATAATATGAAATTTTTTATTCCATTGATAATTTAAAAATATCACATTAAATTTATAAAGAAGTAAAATATGTATAATATAATTTATTTATTAATATTCATGTCAAATAAAATACATGAAATATAAATTTCTATTCAGTTGGATCATGTGAAACAAATACGACATGGTAATGTTATAAATGATAATAAAAAAGGATTATTATATTTCTTGAGGGATTAAATTTTTATAATTAAATAAATAATCTAAAAAATCTATATATTTAAATTCCATTTTTGATATAAATGTACACATAAAAAATATCACCTATACATAGTAAAATTAATTATATGGTATTTTAAAGTATCAATCGATTGTTGGATTATATGTTGTCCTGTAGGAACTGTTAATGATTTTAGATTTTATCAATAAAATAATGTAAAATCCTTAGATATTAGATTTATTGATATTTTTAGTAGATATTATATGATAATACAATGGTTTTATCCAATGCTTTTGTCGGGGCATGCAACCATCTGTCGAGGACATGCTGCTTTGGCCCACATTCCTGCTTTCTAAAGGAAGGATTCAACCATCACTTATTCAGGGATGTTTTATAATTTATTGAAACAAGATGATGGAATGTTAGTTCCATCTTCCATGGATTCCACTTTAGAAATAATTACATTGTATGGGTCTCCCTTAACGATTAATACATTTTACATGAAACTATTCCCCGATTCCATATCATCATGGACACTGGTTGATTGCACTTCTCCTATTGGGATATTTCAAGTGGTCATGTTAGGGAAGACACCTTGGATCGGGTTAGTAGTCACATTGACAATGTTAGCTTGTCAAGTTGCTGAAACAGTTATGCGTATAGGTTATTTCTCTAATAATATGGATTCATTAGTGTTTGGAATCCCAAGGCATCCCACATTTAGTGAGGGGAATTATATCACATATGCATTTCCATAAGGTTTTTTTAAATTATCATATTTTAGATAAGTTATGCCTTTAGTTTAATTTCTCATAGTGATGGATCAAACTGATCGAAACAGTGATATAAGTGCATCAGATGGTTATATTCCCCATTGGGAGCGTGTAATGGGTTTACTAGATACGTGGATAAAAACATTAGATGAAGAAGGATCTGCGGACTCTTGGGTCCACAAAAAATGGGACACTAGGGTTTAACATTGGCCGGGATTGAACCTGAAGGAGGATATCTATGTACTTTGTCTTGACAGACAGGGATCAAAACCTACATAGTTTGAAAGGCTAATGAATCGGTGTGTACAAAAAGTTCAAAAACCAAGATACATGATGGGGATTACTTGTGGTTAGTGTCCCAATGCAAGAAGGATACTCTTGCATGGATGGTTATGGATTGTGTGGGTATTACGTATGGTTAGCAGCCTAAGGTAATGGCCTTGCCTTACCGGGATGTTGTGGCCCATGTACGAATCATGATAGATGATAGAGAGTTGAGGAAGTGGATTAGGAATGAGATGGAGCCATCATTAAAGTGATGGTAGCCTTGGGCATGAACGTCTAAGATTCTTCCTACGTATCCCCAATGAATTGAATCAATTTACACTTTGATCAGTGGGGCGATGTGACACCAGAAGAGGTGGCTTGTAGGAATGGATGCAAGGATGGGACCCAGAGGAAGTGGATCCTCCAGGATGGGGAATAACCTTTGTATAACACAATAGCTCAAGGGAATGACTTGGATAAGAAATAGATGTTGGTCTTGAACCTCTGGGAGGCTTAGTACATATCCCAGTAGTAGGGAATCAATGTCCATGTAGTTTAGAATGGGGCATAGAATCAGGGAGTGCACTGAAGACAATGACCTAACGACATGGTGGGGTTACACGTTGTTAGCGACCTGAGAGTTATTTTGATTCCACTAAGGGAAAAAACATTGATGTGTGTACAAACAAAGGGGCACCAATGTTTACCAGTGTTTATGATTGAACCAAAGTAAGGATTCCTACGTACCCTGTCTAGGAGACAGGGATCAAAACCAACGTAGTTTAAATTAGATTACCATTGTTTGTGGTTGACCCTTAGTGATATATCCTATGTACAATTCATAGGATATAAGTATCAAAACCCTAGTATGATAGATGTGAGGAAAGGGAATAGGGTGTGATAGGAGCACATCAACCCAATATACTGATGGTGATTACGTGTGTTTAGTATTCCAGGACTGATCTAATGCCTGGGGGTGAACTACATAATTTGATCCCATCTAATGGGATTAAAACAGCTTACTGTAGATTGGGGTTAAACCTCAGGGATGCATCCTAGGTACCCTGTTTAGGTGATAGGGATAAAAAACCATGATCATCATATACATGTAGTTTAGCATCACATGGGATGATAAGGCACATACAATTTAACATCTTTCGGGATGGGGGGTTTACCGATGTAATGTGGTTAGGTCCTATTGGTGTTGGACATGAACCATAGGGATTCATCCTATGTACCTCAACTGGAGAGGACTAAATTCATTTTCCATATAGTTCAAAAGGGGTTTTTTGGTATTACTTGTTATGATATCCCAGGATGGAGGCCGTGGTCGATGCTTACTCTAAGCCCACAAGAGCCATGCAATGTGTGATAAAATAGAGGCAACAAAGACTTGGAGACCACCTCTCGAAAGTTGCATAAGATAGAAATGAAAAAGGGATTATATGTGGATATCATCCCAGTGAGATGGAGATTGGGAATTAATATAATAAGGATGGACAATGAAGATAAATCTGAAAGGGGTAAGGATGGGTTATCGAGCCCCATGTGCCCATCTCCCCTCTATTCATCACACATAGAATAATTGATAAAGGGAAAGTATAGTACCTACTGCAAGAAAGTCTTGGGGATTACACCAGGATAGTTTCCATTCCATGCAGACTGATTTCATTCTATGCGAGGATGATCTCATTCGACGTGAAAAAGATCTCACTACTTTGAAGACTAGGGGTTGTAGAAAATGTCTGAGATGGGGAACCCCCATGTATATTGTACGAGGTGAGGCTATGGTTTATTGTCATGTGTTGAGGATGATAGTGCGTGGTAGTTTAAAATAATATAGCTTGGATTGCAAGGATTCGCTAATCAACCCTATGAATTACATAACTAATACCCACCCACACTTTGGGAAGGGATGGCATCAACAATGCCATATCGAGATCAGGTTTTGGAGTGATCCATTGAGGTTCTCACATTATCATGGATATACAAAGAAGCAATAGATGTTAGTGTGACCATGTGTTGTTTAATGATGATATTCAAGACAATATAAAGCATTTATCAAGGGTCCTTGATATCACATTGTACAAAATAGTAGAGTAAAATGGGAGAAGGGTTCATGAAGAAAAAATTTTCATAGGAAGGGACCTTGGGAAGATCCAGGGCCCCACAATGTAGAGAGACTCTGCGAAGTTGTATTCCTCACAAAGTGGACTGTCCTATACTAGGATTGGGTTATAAATGAATATAAAGGATTATTCATGATGTTCAATTGATTTAATGAAGTAGTACATCGCGGAGTAAGGGTTCCTTGCAATGTGTGGCACTATGAATCAATGTACTTCATGAAGCACAGTGATCCTACCTTGACATGGGTTTCACATTTTCATGGATGGTACATTGTGAATCATGTGTTCATGGTGAAGTCCTGAGTTATTTTAGGGATCCCCTTCATTTGTGATGGCCTATGGGCTTCACAAATATAATACTATCTAGAAAAGGGGGTGTATTTGTTAAAAGGAAAAGGTATTTAACAATTCTCAAATACCATGAATTTCCCATTTTTTATTCAATGCTTCATAAAGAATAAAATGATTCGATATTTGAAAGATAAGAAAGAGAAAGGATGGGGTATCAATCCATTGGGTCTAAGGGGAGCTCAGTATTTATATGGGAGAGGTGGTGCAAAGCTCTGCCAACTCATTGTGAATATACAAGGAGCTTTGAGATGAGATGTATATTGAGTCATGTTTTCCACAACTGTCGAGTCACCAGTACTCGTCTCCTCAGCACAAGGGCCTCCATAATTCCATCTGTAGCGCTAGAAGAGGCTTACTTCAATTTCCAAGGGATCATAGAGGTGATATTGATCCCTCTGCAGTGTAAATAATTCTGTAAATTGCATCATAACCTTAGATTCTTCTACCAATTTCCCCTACTATGATCACAGAGGGGGCCATGAGTTTGCAGGACCATGATGCAGATGGGATTTTTTTGGAGCTAATATGTTAAAGGACATCGAGAAGGATATTCTTGAAGATGTAATTTTTGTATTACTGTGCTCTTTGCGTCTATTTCCTCTGTACACATTTTGGAACCATCAAATGACCCCCCAGAGTTGGAGCCATGGGGAAAATGAGGGTCAATGTCTGATTGTAAATCACTTAAATTTTCTGTTATAATCACAATGAATGATAGTGATGTAGGGTCACGATGCAGATAGGTGATGTGTGGTTTACCAATTCCACAAAGCTCACTATTTCAAAGAATGTTGTAAAGCTCAGAGGCCTTTTACTATAAATAGGGGTGGATAACCCTCATTTTTTACTTACATATTTCCATGTTTTCGTGATTGGGCCCTCGATTGGTGAATCTCTTCAAGCTCTATAATTTCTCTTTACAAATCATGTCCTAAATTCTCTACTGTGCAGAATGAGTATTAATATTCTAGAAGTGTTCACTATGAGGCATGTTCCTGTGTGGTATGTGGTATGTCTCCAAAATAAACCTATGTGATCAAGATCTATGATCTAGCTCTACGATCAAGCTCTGTTATCGAGTTCCTCAATCATGGATAAAAAATTTCTAAAATTTGGTGGTGGAATGGCTCACCATGATGCTGTCAGGGGGACCTTGTAGATGCTGCCAAAAGGGAAGAGATAACTAAAAACCTAGGGATAGGGGAATGCGTGCAAAGCTAATCAGACCACAAATCCCTGTTAGAGTTATTTTCAGACAACCAGAAGAACTACTCCTTGTACAACAGACTGCCTATTTAAGGCATTGTTCTGAGGGATGACGTTATGATTGCAGATGAATATAGGGAAGAGCTAGCCTACTGGTTCAAGAGAACGTCGTGCTAGAGCCAATGGTTCATGGTGGTCTACGATCATACATGGGAGGATCATACACCATCCAATGTCCAATTCATTTATTACTATGTTAAATATATTTATGGGAAGGAATTGCATCTATAGGAATCTCCCTCATAGTACCACACCATTTTAGGGACATCATTGGGGAACCTAGAGAAGTGGTGGACTAAATAGTGGGATCTGTGATAGGGTGGAAATTTAATAGATGAATGGGAATGGTCTTACTGTGTTTGTGCCTCCTGTGAGGCGTTTGGGGAAGGGCTAATTCAAGTGTTCTTGAATGAGGTGGTATGGGACTCCAAAGTCCAAATCTACCAGTCCATGAATGATATGATAGAATTTTTTAGTCGGTGGGAATCAAGGACCAACAATTTTAATCTTCACCATGTGGAGGTCAGTATCAACCTCTAAGACCACCAAAAAATCTCATGGATATCAATAATAGAATAATTTCATGATGAGTTCCTCCCTACCACGATTACATGGGAGGGACGAAGAAGATTTCACCAATAGAAAAGGTATTGATGGAACTCGTTCCTGTAGAGTACATGTAGTAATTGAGGGACTTACTCTTTTTTTTTGTGGTTCAGGAGATTCATGCATTCCCTTTTAGATGGGAAGTATCATGTGACACCCACACATTCCCAAATAGGGTTCAGTGCAGGAAGGATCACTTTTACAATCCTCTATTGGAGGAAAACATGAGGATGACATGGGGGATTAATATCAGCATCGAGAGGAAACCAGTGTTTAGTTTGGTTTCATTCATCTCGATGCTCATTTTCTGATGGATACTTCCAGTAAGTAACTTGAACATGGATGTATATCTGAGCACATTTATTATGGTGTCCATGATGGTTATGGGGGAGTGGATCAATATAGGGATCATAGTGTTGATTATGTTTTACAATGTTTTTTGGAATATCATTGAAGGGAAGAAGCAATATAAGGAGTTTGCGCCACTCCATATCTTGTATGGGTGGATAACAGTGAATATGGACCAATATGAATACCTAATCCCCATTTCTCTTATAGGGCCGGAATTTTGACCGGCTATTCTGAATGGAGTGGGGAGTTCTCCGACCAATATAACATCGTTTATATTGTTGAATCGAATATGGAATGAAAATGAGTTCAAATTTTATTTTTTCCCACATGCGATACGTTTTTTGACTGATGATGTCCAAGTAATGGAATATCATCGTACCAACCTCATAGCCATTACGGATGGAGTCTTGGTGGCATTGTTTGATCGTGAGCCTCTCTTAGAGCCGTAAACCATGCACCACTTTGCGAGGAAGTTCCATTGCTTATAGAGGCTGACCCCATGTGTTTAGATGGGAGTACCCCACGAGGACCATTTGTGTGTGATGAGGCAGATGTGGCTTATGTTGACACAAATGAATAAAAGTGGCTGAATGATATACCTTAAAAAACAACTATATATAGGCTAGTGAAATAATATTTCAAGTTCTAGGACATGGCATACCCTGGGGAGATATTGATGTGGTGGATCATCCTTTCTAGTGATGGGGTACCTCCTCATCCCTAAGGTTAGGGCCAGAAGGTGACAAGAACATCTCACAATGGTGGGGTTATCATAGTGGTGTGACCAGTGTCGATTGAGAGGAAGGTGTTGACAGAAAACCTGGTTGTCCGTGAGGAGAAAATTCAACTATTGGTAGGCCACCCAGGGGGTTCCATCAGATACCTACTTAGGCTTTGGGGAAGTGGCTACACCATATAGACAAGTATGCAGATGATTGTTTCATGGAGGTTTGGGACATTTGGTATTTCTGTAGACAATTCCACCATCATTCCCATATGTGGCACCATCTAAACCATATTAGGAATGATTTTCACATATTGGTCATTACATGGACAGATTTGCAATATTTCATGTGTAAGGGGAGATCGACATTGTCGAGCTAAAGGAAATAATTTACTATTGAATTACCCCACGTCCAAAAAAAGATTGGGAGAAAATAGTTCACTATCAAAATTCCTCACATCTGTTTTCTACCAGTGAATTGAGGTAGAGATTCCCCCTTCTATATGAATCAGAAGGTTCCTCACAGGGGAAGAGGCTATAAGAGGGAGCCCTATGATGGACGGTGATATCGCCCACTCGGATAATTATTTTGAAGAGTTTTTGTAGTCTCTTGAGGAAAAATAGAGACAATTTTATTATGAACCACATTTAAGAATCTTAGCCCTAATAAACTATCATTTAACCTCTGTAGAGGGGCCTCAAATGAAAATCCCACTCCTGTGAAATTGCAGCTGTAGCTTTGGGATCTCCACCTTCGGCAATTGAGATTAATTTCCTAGCAGGGTCGTGACACCCATGGGGGTTCTCATGGAGTATTCAGATTTCCAAACCATATATAGAGGGCCACACCTCAGGGTTTCAGGAGCATCAGGTAATGGGATAGACCAAATATTTGAGAATTGTAGGTATTCTTCACATAATATTCAACTATCATCAACTAAATTATGACCTATGAAGATTTCATATTATGACATGAATATTTCATAAAATGGTGTCAGCTACATTGTAATTAATGTTTGCATCCCTTGACACATAATTTCCCAGGGGAATTCCAGAGGTCATGGAAGAAGAGGCCCATACTGACCACGTTGTAGTGCTCTCGATCATAGGTGGTACTGTTAGCAGGACCGATACTGAAATAATCAAGGGAGAATGTGATGAAGGGGATCAATAGAATGACTTGAGACCTGACCTACACAACCTGAAACCAGAGGAGTATCCATATAATGAGTTCCTTGAGGTATTCCATGAATATGAACAAACTGACCCTAGGGAATATGACGAGAAAAATTCTGATGAAGTGGAATAAATTAGGCAATCCTATGAAGATATGACAATTATCTGACCCTATGAAGATTTCTCCCATATCTAGGATGACGAACTATTCCATATTTATATATAAATGTAGTGGGATTTTAATTGGTGACATCAAATCCTAGATTCCACAAGCTAAAGAGTTGGGGTGTGGGGGCCCTCCATTAAAGAACACAACCAATCTATTAGTGGGGCCAATCCAGGGGTGTTGTAATTTGGGTAAAATCATAAAAATAAAATTCAATATTTTTTTGTTAATGTTGGATACATTGTTTTGGTTGTCTACATTTCTATCACATTCGTGAAATATCTAGAGATCAATCCCTAAGGTCATGTGGGTCATTCCCACTATGTGAAACAAAGGATGATCAACTAGTTATTCAGTATGAATATTGGAGTTCCATCCGGGATTCAAGAATTTAGGGTACGAACAACTGATTCATATTTATAGTAAAAAATATTGAAGGATGATAGGAGAAGGAAGTTATCAGAGTAGTCAAATGGATGCCTTCCCATTGTTCTCTAGTGCACATGCGGGTTAATTGCAGGGGAGTTATAATCAATCTAAACATAGGGGAGTAGAATTTGTGAACCATGATACCGATCATTTTGAAATATTTAAGTAAGTAATGACAATGATGGATAACTATTGAGTATGATTTAATAACAATATCCATATTTCAATAGCCTGAAATGGGGATGAAAAACGTAGTCTGACCACTAATTAGGTCAGAAACATAGGGCCTCATTTGACATGTAGTCCATTAGTGTTCTGGAATGTCAGACTAGGAATTTAGGTGATCCATTGGCTGTGAATCCATATACGTAGGGGGTTCTTTACGTCATGAAATAGGATGAATATCCAAATAAATGGAAAAAAAGTATGGATGGTGGAGTGATGGGTTGCTCAAATAGAGTCCAACACTCTCAAAATTATGCCACCATGATTAAACAACATTAGGTAGGTGCCTCTATCCAAATTAGGATCAAACCTACCTATTGACAGGGCCTCTCTAGTGAGGACCTTGAATACCTTATAGTGTTACGTCATGCTAATGGGGACGATAAAAAAATTGTTTAACGTCTTAAGGTGATAATGACTCACATAATTGTTTAACATCATATTATCAAGAAATATAATATAGTATTATGGTCCTACTGCCTGGATGAATATTGGGGTGGTGTGGACAAAATGGTTAATGACAATGGGGCTGGTCCTGAGGGAAATTCCTTGGAGACTCTATGAATCCCATAAGGATGAGAATAAATCCAGATGTATTTCATGGGTATAGTGCGATCAGATACCATCATTGGTAGGGGGAATCCTCTCTGGAGAGAAAGATGATGCATCCCATAACTATCATGGGGAATCATGACCATTTTCAGTGTAGAACTGCAGTTTAATGTCCTGTGTCAAGGACCTGGTTACTCAGAAAGTAAAAAATTGGTGAGATATATATTCCATTGTAAATGAGGACTGTAAGAGTCCACACCACCCCATGTGTTCCCGATGGTTTTTTTAGACCATAGAATAGAGGTGTTCTATCTAGGGGATGGACCTGAAGGAATGTTCTCGAGCATTCCCATGTATCCCATGAGGGTGGGAATCATGCCATACGTAGTTATTATATTTCAGTTTAACATTTTGAGAGATGAAATTCATGTGTAGTTCTGATACACCATTATACATCCTACCAAAACAACTATTTCCACATGACTAATTCTCATTGAGGGAAATAAGGGGGTATTTTGGAATTTTCCTAGAAAAGGGAGGCACTCATTAGAGGAAATGGAACACTAGGTGAATGATGTCCTTACATTACTGATCTGTCAACATAACACACATAGATGCATGGACGGGTACAATTGAGTGTGTATGAATTCCACATAAACATAAGAGAGTGGATTGATGTAAATCATGGCACCTGAGGTCTAGATGACAATGATAGTTGTGTGATGATAAAGGGTAACTATTTACCATGTTCAAAACACAGCATCAGTTTCACATTAGTCTGGAAAGGGGTTTGGAAAATGATGGTCGACCACTAACCATGTTCGAATCATAGGACCAGTCACAAAATATCATCTGATTTATTCAAGGGCCATGTCCAATGATTGTGTGTGAGCCAATGTGGAATGAGGTCAGTCCATAATGTGTGTCCCATCAGACATCGAATATGATGGAGATCCAAATAAACGAACTCAAGAGTAGTGTACATGAAACAAGGTAAATTCAACCTAAAATTATGCACTTTGGGATCTTTTCCCCAACACATTTGAGTACGCCAATGATGCATGTAAGATAAGGGTATTCAAGTACCATTATAATGGAAAGGGTCATGGGGATGAAATCTCCATGAATGAATTCATAGAGTAGACCATATCGAAAATGATAAAGAGATACACATGGTGTGGCTATTTCAAAACCCGAATTGAAGGATGATTGTAGGATTACATATCATACCACGTGCTCCCATGGTAGATTTTAGGTTGACAGACTAGAAATGAATGTTGGGCTAGGCCAAGGGCAATATTCTCGGGCATTCCTATGTATCCCATTATTATGTAAATAAATCCATACATTGTTATTGATGATTTAAAGGTAGGATACCAAGGCCAAGGGTGTCACTATCATGTAGGTATAGCCCATGTACCCAAAGATTTGTCATTTTATGGATCTTGGTTTTTCTTTAGTGAGAATGTGTTTTTGTGTGGGGAAACAATCCTTGGATGAAGAATTTAGGTGTCACTTTTGGATTCAAACCATATATAGGTCTTAAAAAATAGAACGGTGGATGAATAATATAACACCTGATGCCCCCTTGAGTGGGGACATGACAATGTAGTGCCATTTTTTGTCATGTGGCTACGACAATAGTGTTATAGTTTAGGGTCGTATGATAGGACCATTCCATGTATTTTAACGTCACAAAGAAAAGAAAAAACAGTTTAAATTCATGTGTGAATAGCTAGCATATTTTAAGGTCATTTGGAACGGACTCTACCATAAGAATAAGGTTTTAGATGGATTGTGCAATGTGTGAAAATGTATACCTGATCTAAATGTGGAGATAGTCAAAAACAAGCCACATGCTACTCCAGAGGAGAAACCTTGGTCTGTGGGTAGGTAAAGATTAGAGGATATGGGGATGGACTTGTAGAAAAAATGTTTGGGTGTTCCTGCATATCCCATGAGTATTGGAATCAATCTATACATAGTTCTGGAAGATGTGTTGTAGGTTATTGTGATGCGATAATGACAAGGGCTGGTAAAACTAGCTCCAAAAGGGGATGTACATAGTGCAGATATTTAAACCCCGACATAAATGAGGTAATAAGCATAGATATTCCACACCATGGACTAATATAAGAGTCAGGGACAAAAGAATAGATTGAAGAGAATATTGGTGAGGATTGAGCTGGACCCAATGGACAAATGTCTTGGTGCTCTTACATACCCCATAAATATGGGAATAAATATTTAAATAGATCAAAAAATAATCATTATGTTTAAAATCAAGTGATAAGGTTGAGTTGGATCATAGTTTATTGTCATTGAGCTCAGACCAAAAGAAGAGAGACTCTTCCATGATGGTGTCAAACATGACAAAATTCCAATGCTCACATGAGTTGTACTAGATATTAGAAATGGGTTAGGGGAATTTCATCACAACACTTGGAATATAGAAAAGTGTAAAATAGTGCATAGCCATGAATGACACAACACTGTTGATTCAGCCTCTAAACGCGCAAACGTGCACTGAGGTGTAACACTAGGAGTATCAAAATTCTACTTGTACATGACGGAGTGAAAATGGATGTGAACCATATGAACAATATTTAAGGATTAATGGGGTTGCATAACGATGGAGGATAGATGTTGACCATGTTCGTAACCCAACATCCATATAGTGTGACCTGAAATGTGAATAAATATATCAGCTTCAACTAATGACTATATTCGCAATGTGGCACATATGTAAAATTGTCATTCATAACCCACTGGAATGTTTCCATGAGATGGTAGCAGAGCAGTAAGCCCTAGAATCCATGCCATTTGGGGGTAATTTTGATTTTGAAATATGAATAAATCCCAAATAATGGGAAACATATAGCGTGGAATTGGATAAAAACATTTCTATGTAGAATCCAATACGCCTGGTCCTAAACCAAAATTCTCTTTTGCATATTCGTGAACTTCCAATGAGTGTCTAGGGGGCCAATTTGAAAACAGTGAACTTGAGAATATGAGTGGAGGACAGGGTGTATAAATCTCATAGGATAGAGGTATGTGGCTTGGATATTGAAAACATGACCTGAATGAGGACACAATCAAACATCACACAAATACCCTTTCAGATAAATTAGGCCATGAGGCCATATGGGAGAGTTAGATCTTGAGAAATAGGGTCAGACCCAAAAAAAATATATATTATGGTGATACTATGTAACCCATTACGATGGGAATAAAGTCTTATGTAGTTTCTTAAGTGGCATTCATTTTAACGTCATGAATTATGGAAGAAGATAGGATGGGGTAACTCAATGAAGAATGTGTATAGCGTGAATAATATCCCAACATGAATGAGGTAATAATCCCACATACGTCACACCATTCATAATTCCCTGGGAGAACTCTGTTGAAGTGGCTGTGAGAGAGAATAGATTAACCTGGGTTGGACTCAAAGACAAAATGTCAGGTTTTTCTTACTAATCCCCCCATGATAAGAATCGAGCCAAATATATTTCCTGATATTTTGTGTAGTTTAATGTCATGATAAAAGGGCTTAGAAGATCTTATCTTATCATCATATATCTGAGACCATAGATGCCCAGTTTAATGTCACGTGTGTCAGGTTGATGGGCAGAAAGGGTGAATCGACGTCCCTGCCATTTGGGAGACTGCTCGATGGTAACAATTATTGAAGAAAATAGATTACCATGATTTCAAAACATTATATCTCTCAAGTTTCCTTTGAAGGGAAGACCCAATAAACATTGACCACTAACCATATTCACAACACGAGACATGTATAAAATTGTCATCCAAAATCCTTGAGAAAAATGGCTCGATATGGTAAGAGAGCACTAAGGCCAACCATCCATTATTTCAGGTTTCCTTTCAGATGTGAAAGATGATGGACACCATAATAATGGGAAACATAAATCCTAGTGGGATGGTGTAGTTTATTGTCTTGCAACAATCATGATAGATGAAGGAGGTGAATCTTAAAGTGTTGTGCATTGTGTGGAAAAAAATAGACCAATGTGAATGACTACATTAAGTCCATACCACATTGCAAAATCCTATGTGACAACATGGTCAAGGAGGATGGAGAGGTCTTGGGACCCGAGGGTGGACCATAGATGAATGGTCCCAACTAGTTTGTAGTTTATCATCATGCAGGATCAGTGCTAAGTATTTGTATGTCCTTCATCCGTGAAGGATGAAACAATTTAATTTCATACAGTGTCAAAAATGATGCTTTTAGTTTCATGTAATAGATCTTGTAGCCTGTTTAACTTATCCTTTATGCAGGTATTACCTAGATGATGCTCTTAATAACATGTGAGCAATTATCGGTGTGGGAAACAAGGAATGGGATCCATTTCTCCCTAGCATATAAGGGTACGACATGGAGGGAAAGGGATTGGGTGGGGGTTTATCCCAATCATACCAGCATTTTTTCCCATGGCATACTTACCTTAGAAGGGAGAGAAAAAAATGAATCACTGCACAGAATATTTGGGACATATTTGGGTGGTGATAATGATTGTGTATAGTTATTTACCATGTAAGAAACACTACATCCATATCATGTAACATAAAATGGGAACAAAAATTGAGTGTCAACAGATGAATATAGTCAAAATGAGGGACATGTGTCAAATTGTTATTCAATTGTGTCATAAATGTTGGCCTGAAATGGTAGGTGAGCCATAGGTCGAGCATCCGTACCGTTTAGGGGTCCATTCAGATGTAAATATAGATAGAGACCCTAATAATGGGGATGCATGAAGAGTGACTATTCTTGTGTAGTTTATCTTCATGATGTAAATAAAAAAGTGTTGGTGATATCCAAGGAGGGGATACATGGTGCATTTATGATAAACACAGCTTGAATGAAGGAAAATAAGTTTGGCACCACACCTTTGGTTTATTCGCAAGGGGATATCCAGTATTTTGGGGCTCGACCAAGGGGAAAAAATGTCATTTTGTTCTTACATATCCAATGAGGATTGGAATAAATCCATACATAGTTATTGAGATATTGTATGGTTTAACATCATGCAATGATGACGTTGGGAGATTGTAGTTTATTGTCGTAGATCATGGACCATTTTTTGCCTTTTATTGTCATGTGATATGAGTGATGGGTATTTTTATGTCTTTCATCCATGCCGAATCACAAATTTTAATGTCATGGGGTTAGGAAAATAAAACATAGATTTATGTGGGGCTGTTAATGAAAAATAATTCTTGAGGAATTTATCAATGGTGGGAGGAGTAATATTCTCACCATCCATGGTAACTATGGAGTAATGAAATTGGGGTAAATCATGTGAATGATGTATGATAATTTCCATTTGGGATCCATTTTGGGTGATTTCCTACCAGGTATCATTGGTGTTCTCAGGTCCAGAACCAGGTCACCTTGTATGAAAGATCATAGGTGAACATTCATTATGAATGCACTGAATGTCTAGTTCTGATGCATATCTAGATTGTGTAGGTAATGAAAACTCTTCTTGTTGAGAACTTCTAGTTCAGACAGACTGATCATGGATACCTTATATACTGTCTTCTGATCATATTCATCCATGCGTAATGAAGGCAACTAAATCTTAATGTGTATGACAACATACATCCTATACATTAAGGAATATGGGGTCACATGAGTGGAATTACGAGCCGTCGTTCAATAATCCCTGAAATCTTTGGGTAGTTTTTCTGGCCAACACAACATGTTCTAACCAAAAATATTATGAAAAATTATAGATAGGGTTTTATTGATTGCCTCTAACATCCCATTTTCTTGCTCATTATAGAAGGATGTATGGTTAGAATAGATGTTGTAATTTTCGTACAACTAATTTAGATAAGTTTCCCGATGTTTGTTGTCGTTGTCATTGAGGATGGTGTAGGGGACTCCAAATCAATAAATGATGTTGGATCTCACAAATTAAACAATGTAATGGCCCATGACCTCCTTGAGTGGAACCTCCTTTGCCCACTTGGAAAATAAATCCATAGTAGTCAGGATGAACCTGCACTGGAGAGCATTCACTAGTGGATATATTCCGATGAAATTGAGTCCCCAAACATTAATGGTCTAAGAGTATTTAGTAGTATAGAGAGGTTATATAGGCTGATACAAAAAATTACCTGGTATATTGTATGCATGTAACCTCATTACAAAATTGATACATTCACATATCCTGGTAGGTGAAAATTACCACAATCTCTAGATCTCATGACAGTGTTTCGACACAATATGATGAGCCCTATAGTTACTGGCTTGAATTTCCGGAAATACATGAGAAATATAACTTACATAAATATAATAGAGGATAATCCCATTAATCCCACATATGTAGAAGATTTTTTATAGACAGGGACCACTCTAGAGCATGAATTGACATTCACACTATCAGATTCTCTCAATCTTGGTTCAATCTTTCAGGAGATTGCTCTGCTATAGATAGTGGATAATGGGGGTCCTCCAATCTGGAGTTACCTAATAGACCACGTTGGGGGGACCTGGGGGCCTGACATAGAGGTAACATCGGAAAGGATTCTTACGTAGAGCTATTATCATCATCCAGAGTAATGGGTGTGACGAGTCTATAATGTGCCACATGGATAATCAAATCATCCAGATTAGGATCTGTAAGAGATGCAACCAAGCTGACCAAGGTGTCAGCTTGAACGTTATGGGACTGAATGACATGAGTATCTTCTGACTGATATAGGAACTAGGCTATCAACTGGTGGTTACATTCTAACAGTGGAACAGACATAGGGTTCTTAAAAATGTATTCACCATTGATCTATTTTTGGACTTGTTTTGAGTCCCCATTCACATGTAGGAGGGGAAAATAAATCATGGGGGATATCTCGAGAATGTTAATGAGAGCCATATACTCAACCTCATTATTGTACAAACTTTTGATCACAAGAGAGAATGTGGTAGAGCATCTTGTGGCTGCTTGAGGAAGACGACACCCAAGCCCACTCTGTTGAGTTAGGATCATTGTGTATTGTACCAGTAGGGCTTCACTATGCATCATAAAAGTTAATATTACAATACATAGTTTATTTATCTAATGGAAGGATTCACTCATATATATAACGATGATCAAGAGACTGGTCTGTCGGAGCTGGATGGGTGGCATGAAATTCAACCAGTGCTTATCCCTTAATAGCCTTCTAGGGGACTAACATGAATTCAGATTGCTGAATAATCACTTCCCATAGAGCTATCCGGCCAATCAACATGGGGTGGGTCATAATGTACATAATTGTATCCACATGAGAAACTAGTTGTATCTCATGGTGCATCTGGTAATGTCACAAATTCAGCTCTGTGAAAACTAGTGCAAGGCAGATCTTCTCGATAGAGAAGTATCTGGTATCTATATTGAGGGGAAAGCAGCCGAGATAGTATAAACTGTTTTCCATTCACTCATTGTTTTTCTATGAAGAAAGGTAACATAGGAATAGTTCCAGAGCAGTCACATAAAGGACCAGTGGCTTTCTTAAAATGTCTGGCATCAGGAATGAGGCTATAATATGTACTACATGATCTCTTTGGATGCGGTATAACACTGTTTTTCCCAAAGATAATTGGAACCATTCTTCACGATCTTTAAAATAAGGCTTACACTATCCATCCAGATTTGGGATGAATCAGCATATATAAACCATGTGGCCTTGAAATCCTTAAAGCTACAAAATGCTTCTTAGAGAAGATATCTAAATGATTGAACAAATCTTCTCTATATCGATATCGATGCCGCTATATATGACAAAAAATATTTGAGACATTATAGAGGTGACCTCAAAGGAATATTTCAAGGGGCACATCATCATATGGTAGAATTGGATGAATACAAACATGTTCATGAGATCTTTTATATTTTCCTGGATCTGGGTATTTTTGACCACAAGAACGTCCACATAGAATTCCACAAATGTCTAGAGGATTAGATGAAATATATGATTCATGGATCGATGATAGGTGGACCTTTTTTATTTAGACCTAAGGGAATTACCTTGTAGGAAAAAATACCTTATGGTGCATTGAAGGCTCTAGACTCTCCATCCATGAGAGCCATTCATATTTGATTAAACCAGGAATACCCATACATGAAAGAGAGAGACAAGAACCCAATAGTGGCATCAATCAATAGTTCTATCATTAGAAGAGGAAAATCATCCTTCAGATAGTGATTGTTGAGACCTAGATTTTGATGCAGACTCTGATTTTCCCATTCTTCTACATGAAAGGAACAATTTTTTCTAGCCATCTGTGGTACTGGACCTCACTAACGAAGTTGTGTCTGAGGGGATTTTCAACCTCGGTCGCGATCATGGCACTTTGACAGGGTTAAAACATTTAGGGAGGTTGTTTGAACCTGTATTGAATTTCTGGAAGACTGAGGGCGTGGGAAGAGATCTCAAGATATAGTCTTGGAATCTCATCATAACTCCATGAAAACAGATCACAATAATGCTTCAGGATGTCCACATATCTCTCTTTCACTTATATAGTCATATATACACTAATCAATATATGTTTCAGATCTATCTTGTTAATAAGGTTCTCTTGAATTGATTCATCGACTATGGTAGAGACACTCTCTTAAAAAGAAATTGGATAATCCTCTAAATAATATTATTCATTCATGGAGGAGGGATTTTTAATAGGAGGAAATTATTATGAGTCAAAAGATGATGATGAGACATAGGCACCGACATTATTAGTGGTGGAGAAAACATTGGGGGTATTTTTATGCTATGAAACCTTGGAGATGAATGTTGTTCACCCGATCCACTATAGACATCAGCTTAAGGGTCCAAACATGCTGATATGAAAGTAATTGTGGCGTTTTTTCTTGATCTGGTTTATCGCAGACTAGAGAAACAAGAAATTATGACATTATTCCATTTCAATGGGGAAAAAATCTTGATACCATATGGGAGTAGGGGGATCTATGATCACCCATGCCTATTTTTTATTTGAATACTAGGTGATATTCTGGAATCCTTTAGAATTGGGAATCTTCTTCCCCCTTGTTACAAAAATTAATTTCTCCAAGACCTGGGTGATAGACTCTAATTAGTGGATCAGAAAAATGCCGGAATCATCATGATGTGTCCATAGGTTAGTCATAGAAAAAGTGTGTTCAACCTCCTTATCTTGAATTATGTTGTTCTTTCACTTGTAATAGTCAGAAACCTAGTAGTGGCCTTCACAAGAGACAAATGGGGAAGCATCACCATTGAGTATGCCTACTAAAACATTAATGGAGTAAATTAGGTATATGTGATATGATGAATGGACCTCCACGTGTAATAGGAGCCACAACCTAACCCTCAGTGTGTTTTAGGGGGTGTATTGTGAGACAACCATGAACTTGGTGTTGGTAACTAGGACCCCGAACTAGGACTTTAGGAGGATGATGAAAATTGTTTTATATTCCTTCATATCATAACCAAGAATGTTTAGGTCATAATGACTCATATAATCAATAGAAATCCCCATATTTTAGAGTGTCTGGGTCAGGATGAGGTTAATCTTTGACTATATGTCAAAAGGACAACGTCAAACCTCCATGTCGTTCATATGGACTATGAAGTAAAGTGAAAATAAATTCCCTTATATTGTAGAAAAATCATCTTCTTCAATAAAAGGGATAATGGCATGACATTCATCATGCCTGACTACCTCAGCATGAATAGCTTCTGTGGCTGTTATCTCCATCTCTAACTTGAAGGGGGCATTATAAAGCCACAATAAGGGATTCACACATTTCCACTGATAAGAGAAGATCCCAGAGGATATTTATATTCTAAATATGTATTCAAATATTAATAAGGATATCATACGTCCATTCCATGATTGGAATTAGGGGATCATGAAGTCATTCTATTGTAGGAGGTATTATGGGCCCTCTTGGGTGAACCTGTTGCTGATTGGTGCTAGGGATGTCCTGCTACACACTAGTCGAAACGTGTGGAGCAACTTCCAGATGTTGTCTAGTTGAATAAATCTGATCTGAAACAAAATATAGCTAATCATACAATGATTTCGTTAGATCCACCTAATCACATAGCACAAACAGCAGAGAAGGCAGATCCAGTGAAACTAAATGATAAGGTTGTGATTGATGAGATCCACTCTAGGCCTATTGTCTGAATTCAGGGGCATGAATATCCTAGATAACATTATTTATCGAGTAATTCTTATTACTCACATAACCAAGGATTTTTCAAAGATGTAAATGGTTGAGGATTTTGGGAGGATCTTTCTGTAACTCCTCATCATTAGAAATCATGTTCGGGTTTAATAGCTCCACTATGTTAACATAATCGTTCTCTTGGACATCACATGAAGAATCCACCATCACAGGGAAGATTCTGGGGGTTATCTGATACTCTGGGGGCATTAAATCTCTATGATTACTTGATTGAAATGGCATCATTGGGGTAATTTGCTTTCCCTTTCGTTGCTGAAGATTTCCATTCCTTGGAGAGGAATCCAAAGATGTTGACACTTAAGTAGTGGATTTGGGTGACGTTGTGACATCTGAAGTCTCAGGGTCAATTCAAATAAGCAAGATAAAACCATTGGAATGGGAGACTGCCTTTTGGTCCATCTATTCATCATATTTTTTTGACCCATGTATAGACACCTCTTTCCACTCACTTTCATTGTCACATTCATAGTGAGGTTATATAAAAATGCATTCCACTTGTGTCAGGGCCGAACCTAACCAGACTATATTATTATCAACAATTTCGAGGTGATATTCCTTAAACACATAACTAACCTTTAGGTTATTCCCCAATATTTGGTTATAGGGGCAGTAATTGGGGTAATCAATGTGATCAACCTTTTTGGCTTCTTGCATTCCAATAACTGTAAAATTCCATGTTCCAAGGAACTTCTGAAATAACTGGGGGCCTGAGCCTCAATAAATTTGTCTGTACAGTTCCATCTATCCAGAAATTAGGATCATGGATCTTAGCCTTGAAGAGGGGCTGGAGGAACCTATCGAGGAGGTGGAATCCAGTTATCTTACCTGGGAGATAGAACCATGTTACATGGGCCGCCTGCCGATTCTGAGGTGGGTGTTGCTGGGCTAGAGGCTATTCCTATGGTGGTGGTCATCATTGATGCTACGGAGTTGGCTCCACTAGTAATAACTATAGTTTCTTGGGTGGTGGGGGGCACTATTTTTTCTACCATTATAGGATCGGCCTTAGAGTCTCTTCTTGCTGAAACTATAGGAGCCCACGAGAATGCCTTTATGTCATACTACCAAGATTCCTCTAGATACTAGGCCTTTTATGTGATATCCCGAAACCCCCAGCATAGCTCTGCATGATGATAGAGGGTAATTCTTCAATTTTTACATTTACCACAGTCATTTTCAGAAGCTATTACTGAGTTAGTTGAATATCAAGGGAGTAAATGAGGCCTTTCCACTGGGAGAAAAAGTATGTGACATGCTCTTCAGAGCATTAAATTCACTTGAAGATGTCTGAAATACTCAACTTTATGGTGGTATAGTCGAAATGGTAATGAAACGACATAAAACAATCCTCCTAGTTTGCCACTGACCCATTGGGTAGCTGGATATACTAGAAAAACACGGGCCCTTCCAATTATTGTACAAAACACTGGTGTTTGATAGCCTCCTACTACACTGGAGTTCCCATCATGGGTCAAAATATTGAGGTGAAGTGGTCCAGATGATGCAGCCGATAACCCATCCCATTAATAGGGGAAAAGTAGAATTATCAAATCTAGGGGGTGCAGACATACAATCCACCCATGCATGATTTGGCTTTCAATCAGGTAGAATCGACACCTGTCAAGTTTCCAAAGCCTCAAGATGATTAATGAGAAATTCCATTGGATCATCTCAGCATGGATTCAATTTTTGATGGGGATATAGGACCAACATTGCGTTGATAGGTTCATCAACATGATTAATGAGCCCAGCTGCTCATGGAGCGATTGGTGGGATGACCTACGGGACTGCCAAGGGAATGACCTCTAGAGAAGCTGGGGGAACCCAACCTGGGTCCAAAAGAGGGTTATCTTGGAATATAGGTGGATATCTCAAGGTGTATATCTCTATATTTTCATAATATCTAGCATGAACCCTGTCTATGTGGGATGGATACTCAAGGTTAGCTAGAGGAAACTCATCGGAGGGAGGGTGTACCTACCTCTGCTGCGTTTAACAAGGGTTACCATAGTCTAGTCACCACTCTACAGTACGTTAAGTTTGATGGTCATCGACCACATTATTATTCTACATGAGTTGTTAACGTAATTCGAATTTTTCATTGTCATATTCCATATTTTTCACTGATTAATACTTGTCATAGTGTTTGGAAATTCCACAATGAGTTTTGACCTTATGGGGATTCTGACTGAGGGATAATGACTCAGTACGTATGGGAATACCCAGTAAATTTTATTCATAGTGATTAATCCATACCAATGGCTCCAATTGGTGTGGAACTCCCTTCGAGGGTTAATTTAATTCATGGATCTCTAGCTCATTCAATCCCTCTGATAGGTCGGCCATGTTAACCATGCCAGTTCATGAAGGAATATCCTCAAAATCACATGGATAGTCAGGGAGGCTCTTGATAGATCTAAAATTAAGGGTTTCATATTTCCCCTACCTTGGATGAGAAAATGGGGGGAACCCTCATTGAAATTTTTTTGGAGCACATTAATGCTCTATATGCGTCATTGCTATAGGGGTTGAAGGAATCCAGGAAACATAGGGTGATAAGACAATGGGAACACAGCCATGTCAATTATACGACGTTGCTATAAAATATCATAAATGGGATCCAAACATTTTGGGTATGTCAACCCCTAATAATAGAGAGAGAAATGTGTCACCTAGAGGGTTTAGAGAAATAACTCATCCTCATCATGGGTTAGACATTTTTTTGCACTGATGTTCGTAGTTTCAATTGGGAATAACATATTTTGGAAATCATCTACCTCAAGTATTACCCACATGATCCTTGACACAAACTCATAATCATCCCCTTGGACAACCCATCCATCAACTGGGGCATCTAGGGGACTGGTAACGATACTAATGCGGACCTATGAGATGCTAGACTGGCCAGTGGAGAATATGGAGAGTGAGCTGACAACCCACCACATGTAAGGATATTTTCTAAAAACGAAATGACTTTGATACCTGTAAAGACCCGTAAAATTCAAGGAAAATTTTTTCTTAATTTTCTTTAGAATTTTACAAGAGCGCGGTTTCAGACGGCACCTGATTCCGAGGCCCGGAGTGCCCGGAATTAGTTTCCGAAGTTTGGCTCGGGTACGTTCAGTGAACGAACGAGCGGGAATTCCTAACTTTTGATCCGGTGCTCGGAATTGAAATCCGAGGGCACCGATGAACTCGCAGCGCCGATATTCGCTTAATGAGACCTTTTCGGGAGTTGCGTTTGTTGCGGGTTGAAAGTTACGTTTTGGGGTTTTTCAGTTAAGTTAAATAAAATTTGTGTAAAGACAAATTTTATTTTAACTTATTTAAAAACCTATCAAAGGAGGTTGGAAGTGGGACCCACACCCACTTAACCTCCCTTGGGAGGATTAAGTGTGGTGGGGCCCACACGAACCCCCCACCTTTTCAACTCCCCACTATCCCTCTTAATGTCTTGACAAGTTAACTTCTATTTAATTATACAATTCATGTATATTAAATAAGTGAGTTAATTAAGATAGTTAACCCCCTTTTTGAATTTCAAACATTGAAATTCTTTTGTGTTGTGTTAATAAAATAAGAGGTAGGCTTATTTTATTTGGAGTTCTTTGTTTGTCTTTGGAGAGCTTTCCCTTCATCTCCAAGCTCTGACGAAGAACGAAGAACGTCTTCATCCTCAACGAAGAACGACAACACTTCGTCAAGGATCATCGACTCGGTGACCCGGTATCTTCGGACCTTTCCTTCCTCCCCGAACCTTCTTCGTCGGCAATCGAAGATCCGCCAACGACGTGTCTCTTCGGGCATAACTCTTCGTCAACGGATTTGACGAACGACGACCGCGACACCCGACGCCGTCTTCCGCGGAGCGTAGCCGAACCTTTGAATCTTAAACCCGAGGTAGGGGTTGTCGAATTTCTTTTGGATTCCTCTTTTTATTCTTGATCGTGCTTTTAGCAAGATTAACGTGTGGCATAATTTTTCTTTAAGTTGCGTTATTATTATTAACGCGAGGGGGGCCGGACCGCACGAACACGGCCGAACCCCCCTCCAACGTTCTTGTTTAATTCTTTCGATGGAAGCAAAGTGGCGTGGTGTCGTCGCACCACGCGGTTTACCGTGCGTTAAATTTACGCAACGCCGTCGCGCTACGCCGAGGAGAGTCTTCAAAAACGCGACGCCGCCGCGCCGCGTTGGAAGGATTCATGGCACGGCGAGAGGGGCGCGGTGCCGTCGCACCGCGCCGGACGACGAACACCGCGGCCGGTTCCGGGCCGCGGCGGGACGAGAAGACCGCGGCCGGTTCCGGGCCACGGCGGGACGAGGAGACCGCGGCCGGTTCCGGGCCGCGGCGGAAGAGCAGACCGGCGGCCGGGCCGCCGGCGTCGGAAGTCGAGGGCGGGACCGGAAATTCCGGTCCCGTTGGTAAAAACCGGCTGGCCAGCGGGCCGGCCGGATGTCATAAAACCGGGGGATTAAACCCCCGGCTGGTTCTTCAAACCCCCCTCTTAATGAGGGGGGCGGTTCAATTAAAGGAGGGGGGGGGCAAAGCCCCCCCGGTTCGTCCAGCCGGCCCCCACTTGCGGGGGTCGTTTTTTGGCAAAGGCACGGCTCAAAGCCGTGCCGCCTTGATCAATCAGCGGGGGCAATCAAGCCCCCCGCGTGACCACCCCGTGCGGCGCCCGCCGCCGCCAGCGCGGGCCGCCGCCGCCGCCGCCGCGCTGCCCGCCGCCGCCGCCCACCGCCGTCGTCCGCCGCCGCCGCCGCCGGCCGCCGCGCCGCCGCCCACCGCCGTCGTCCGCCGCCGCCGCCGCCGGCCGCCGCGCCGCCGCCGCACCGCCCCGGGGGGGGGGGGGGGGGGGGGGGGGGGGTCGGGCCGGGTCGGCCCGGACCCGGACCCCCCGTTTCGAACCTGATTTGGTTTTTGGCACATAACTTGAGCCTCGGACCTCCGAATGACGAACCGTCTGCGGCAACGCGATCCTTGGATCGAGACGGTCGTTTCGATATATCGCACTCAAGGTTTCGGTTTACTTTGAGTTCGGCCGGGTTGGTTCGTTCACGGAACCAACCGGGCCTTCGGAGCGGAAACGCTCATATCTCGAGCCACGAACGTCCGATTGACGCGCCGTCAGTCGCGTTGCGTTCCACTTAATGAGGTGGATCTTTTGGCATACTCTGCCCGAGGTTTGGACGCAGGTGGAGTACGGTCGGGTTGGTTTTGCTTTAAAAACCAACCGGGCCCCGGAGACGAAAAGGCTAATAACTCACAGACCGGGCGTCCGATTGACGCGCCGTCTGTTTCGTTAACTTCCTCTTGATGAGACGGAACTTTTGACAAACTCCGCCCGAGTTTTGGATACAGTCGGAGTATGGCCGGGTTGGATTGTACCCGAAATCCAACCGGGCCCCTGGAACGGGAAAGCTGATATCTTTCAGACAGGACGTCCGCTTGACGAGCCGTCAGTGGCGTTGGTGGTTACGTTGAGTAACGGTCCCTTTGAGTATACCCTATGGGAGTTCGGGGTACAGTTGAGATACGGCCGGGATTGGTTCGCACTCGAAACCAACCGGGCCCCTGGGACGAAAAGGCTAATAACTCACAGACCGGGTGTCCGATCGACGCGCCGTCTGTTGCGTTGAGACCCCTGTGACGAGACGGACCTTTGAGACACTTCTTCGTGGGTCTTTGTGATACTTGGAGTATCGACCAGTAGCTCGTGGAGCGGACCCTCCAGGAGACGATCGTGCAGTGTACGGAGACCGTGTAGCCGGCTGAGACCTGACGACTGCTTGACCGACTCGACTTGGAGTGAGTCGACTAGCCCAGTGGACGGAGCGCCCGGTACTTGTCGGCAGACCCACGGCGGACGGAGCGCCTGGTAGTTGGCAGCAGACCCGCGGTACTCGACAGGAGGAGTACCTCAGTAGGCTATCTGGGTAGCGCCCGGTATTTGGCAGCAGACCCTCAGCGGACGGAGCGCCTGGTAGTTGGCAGCAGACCCGCAGTACTCGACAGGAGGAGTACTTCAGCAGTCCTAGGTTAGTGAGCGGCAACCTCGGAGTCGTGACAGGACCACTGTACACTCTAGAGACGGAGCTCTTCAGCAGTTACGGTTTCGATAATGAAAATCCTGGTTTGAGCTGAGACTTTTGATCTTTGTGTTTCCTCATGATTGAGATGGGTCACTTGCTAACTTTGGTATATGTATGGGCATATACCCGAGTAGTGGTTATCCGTCGTTTTCACAATCCTTGTGTTTCCTCATGATTGAGATGGGTTACTTGATAACTTAGGTATATGTATGGGCATATACCTAAGTATAGTTTATCTGTTGAGATCTTCTTGTGGTTATCCTTGTTGGTTTTAGTGAGACCTTGAGGGTCTCGGGGTCCCTACTGAGTATCGTTATACTCACCCCTGCACGGGCTATGCCCGCACCTCGTTGTGTTGGTTGCAGACGACGGACAGTGCTGACAGAGGCCGAGTGTTCGAGGACTGGACGGTACCTGGAGGTGGACTATACGACGAGGCGGTACCCGGAGGTGGACCACTGGGCGGGATATACTCGGAGCGGATGGCGGGACCCGAGGAGCAGAGGAGCTATCTGTACCCACCCTTCAGGTGGGATTTCCAGTGGACATCTCAGCGTAGCAGCTTTACTTTTCAGTCGTTGTTTTTCCTTTCGAGTTGTACTTTACAGTTGGGCTTGTATTTCCGGCCCCTTTTTGCTTTTCAGTTCTTCTTTTTGTACTTAGTGTTTTACTTCCGCTTGTACTCTGTGGTGCTTGTTTTCTATATAAAGGCAATGCCTTCCCAGTTATCGGGATTTTACGCCTTTGGTGCTAGTCGCCAGCCCCTGGCCTATGGAAGGCGGGCTTGGGGTAGTCACGGCACGGGCCCCGAGGACGGGTCGTGACAAATTGGTATCAAAGGAGTTCGGTTCTACCGCAGAACTTATAACTCTGATGTTTCTTTCTGTGAAGAAATAGTATTGAAAGTACCGAGTGTGGTTTTCAGTTCAGGGAGTCCAGTGTTGGTGCGGGCGGCCGACGTATCCATACACCAGGACCCTGACAACTGATTTCCGACTTTGTGCACGAAAACACTGATTGCGTGTGTGTTTTCAAAAGTTTTTTCCCTTAAAACAGCTCAAACCAGGTCAGCTCACCAGGTATAATCGTTTGATCGTGTTACGTTGTTTCTTTCAGGATGGCCCCACGACGACAGCCAGCTAGGGTTCCGAGAATCGAACGTGACGACGGCCCACCGAGCGACGAGGCCTCGGTGCAGGGCCCTTTGTCAGCAGTGGCACCGGCGGTAGCTCTACCCGCCGAGCCCCCGATGCTTCCAGCAGCAGCCGCTGACGATGCACGTCGCCTCAGCGCACTGCATGAGTTTCAGCGCCAGCGACCGCCCAGGTTTCGCGGGGAGACGGATCCCCAGGCTGCAGAGGACTGGCTGGAGGCAGTTGTACGAGTGTTTAGGCTAGTGAGGACACCAGCAGACCTCATGGTGATCCTCGCTGCGAGCCTACTACACGCAGCAGCAGGTAGGTGGTGGAGCCACTTGTTTCAGTTTTGCGATGAGATGGACTTCGCATGGGAAGACTTCGAGACCTTCTTCAGGGTGGAGTTTGTGCCAGTATCTCTACACCCCGAGCGTGTACAGGAGATTCTGCCTTTGACGCGTGTTTTTCGATCAGATGCCGAGTCATCTGTGGGCAGTAGACAGATGATGCAGAGGTCCAGGAGGACCAGACCAGCAGATGGGCGATCTCGGGTTTTAGGACCAGTGGTGCAGGGCACCCGGAGTGGGAACAGAGCTAGCCGTGCAAGGAGCAGGTTGTGTTACTCATGCCGAGGAAAGGGTCACCTGGCACGTGACTGTCCGACTCCTCGTACAGTTGATACATAGGCTTTTGAGGAGCCACCGAGGTTGAGGCAGCGACAAATGCTGGAGCTCTGGGAGCAGGTGGACAGGGGAGGAACTTGTGGTTACTTCTTTTGTACTTCTAGTTCCATGTTGATGTTGCTTTTGTGTAGCGTCTTGTATTATGAGCTGCAATAATAAAAAGACGCATTCTTTTGTGATGTTTTCTTTCCTGTCCTCTTTTGTGATGTTACTAAGAGGTTCCAGTTGACTGTTGACTTGACCCTCACTTGTGAGACATCTACTGGAGGAGACCAGTTACCACACACTGAAGCCGACAGTGTGACTCAACCCTTGGAGGCGAGAGTAACGGTTGGATCTCTTAGTAGTAGCGTCGAGGCCTTACGACGTCATCCTTGGTATGGATTAATATCATCCATGTTAGGATTGACTGTTTTAGGCAAAGAATGTGGTTCATCCAGGGGATGAGACCAGATTTCTCTTTTCGGCAAAGAAGAAATCTTGCAGCTCTTGTGGGACCAGAGATGGTCCGGGCCACGTCAAAAGAGGTCCATGTCATCCAGGAGCGGGTCCTACATGGACGATCGATTCCTCTTGTGCGCAACAGATGGCGGCACGGGAATCTCCAGGAGAGCACATGGGAGCGGGAGGCTCAGATGCGTGCTCAGTATCCTCTTTTTGTTTCCCTAGTTTTTGATGTAGCTTTACGGGGACGTAAAGACCTGAGGTGGGAGTAATGTAAAGACCCGTAAAATTCAAGGAAAATTTTTTCTTAATTTTCTTTAGAATTTTACAAGAGCACGGTTTCAGACGGCACCTGATTCCGAGGCCCGGAGTGCCCGGAATTAGTTTCCGAAGTTTGGCTCGGGTACGTTCAGTGAACGAACGAGCGGGAATTCCTAACTTTTGATCCGGTGCTCGGAATTGAAATCCGAGGGCACCGATGAACTCGCAGCGCCGATATTCGCTTAATGAGACCTTTTCGGGAGTTGCGTTTGTTGCGGGTTGAAAGTTACGTTTTGGGGTTTTTCAGTTAAGTTAAATAAAATTTGTGTAAAGACATATTTTATTTTAACTTATTTAAAAACCTATCAAAGGAGGTTGGAAGTGGGACCCACACCCACTTAACCTCCCTTGGGAGGATTAAGTGTGGTGGGGCCCACACGAACCCCCCACCTTTTCAACTCCCCACTCTCCCTCTTAATGTCTTGACAAGTTAACTTCTATTTAATTATACAATTCATGTATATTAAATAAGTGAGTTAATTAAGAGAGTTAACCCCCTTTTTGAATTTCAAACATTGAAATTCTTTTGTGTTGTGTTAATAAAATAAGAGGTAGGCTTATTTTATTTGGAGTTCTTTGTTTGTCTTTGGAGAGCTTTCCCTTCATCTCCAAGCTCTGACGAAGAACGAAGAACGTCTTCATCCTCAACGAAGAACGACAACACTTCGTCAAGGATCATCGACTCGGCGACCCGGTATCTTCGGACCTTTCCTTCCTCCCCGAACCTTCTTCGTCGGCAATCGAAGATCCGCCAACGACGTGTCTCTTCGGGCATAACTCTTCGTCAACGGATTTGACGAACGACGACCGCGACACCCGACGCCGTCTTCCGCGGAGCGTAGCCGAACCTTTGAATCTTAAACCCGAGGTAGGGGTTGTCGAATTTCTTTTGGATTCCTCTTTTTATTCTTGATCGTGCTTTTAGCAAGATTAACGTGTGGCATAATTTTTCTTTAAGTTGCGTTATTATTATTAACGCGAGGGGGGCCGGACCGCACGAACACGGCCGAACCCCCCTCCAACGTTCTTGTTTAATTCTTTCGATGGAAGCAAAGTGACGTGGTGCCGTCGCACCACGCGGTTTACCGTGCGTTAAATTTACGCAACGCTGTCGCGCTACGCCGAGGAGAGTCTTCAAAAACGCGACGCCGCCGCGCCGCGTTGGAAGGATTCATGGCACGGCGAGAGGGGCGCGGTGCCGTCGCACAGCGCCGGACGACGAACACCGCGGCCGGTTCCGGGCCGCGGCGGGACGAGGAGACCGCGGCCGGTTCCGGGCCGCGGCGGAAGAGCAGACTGGCGGCCGGGCCGCCGGCGTCGGAAGTCGAGGGCGGGACCGGAAATTCCGGTCCCGTTGGTAAAAACCGGCCGGCCAGCGGGCCGGCCGGATGTCATAAAACAGGGGGATTAAACCCCCGGCTGGTTCTTCAAACCCCCCTCTTAATGAGGGGGGCGGTTCAATTAAAGGAGGGGGGGGAAAGCCCCCCCGGTTCGTCCAGCCGGCCCCCACTTGCGGGGGCCGTTTTTTGGCAAAGGCGCGGCTCAAAGCCGTGCTGCCTTGATCAATCAGCGGGGGCAATCAAGCCCCCCGCGTGACCACCCCGTGCGGCGCCCGCCGCCGCCAGCGCGGCCCGCCGCCGCCGTCCGCCGCCGCCGCCGGCCGCCGCGCCGCCGCCGCACCGCCCCGGGGGGGGGGGGGGGGGGTCGGGCCGGGTCGGCCCGGACCCGGACCCCCCGTTTCGAACCTGATTTGGTTTTTGGCACATAACTTGAGCCTCGGACCTCCGAATGACGAACCGTCTGCGGCAACACGATCCTTGGATCGAGACGGTCGTTTCGATATATCGCACTCAAGGTTTCGGTTTACTTTGAGTTCGGCCGGGTTGGTTCGTTCACGGAACCAACCGGGCCTTCGGAGCGGAAACGCTCATATCTCGAGCCACGAACGTCCGATTGACGCGCCGTCAGTCGCGTTGCGTTCCTCTTAATGAGGCGGATCTTTTGGCATACTCTGCCCGAGGTTTGGACGCAGGTGGAGTACGGTCGGGTTGGTTTTTCTTTAAAAACCAACCGGGCCCCGGAGACGAAAAGGCTAATAACTCACAGACCGGGCGTCCGATTGACGCGCCGTCTGTTTCGTTAACTTCCTCTTGATGAGACGGAACTTTTGACATACTCCGCCCGAGTTTTGGATACAGTCGGAGTATGGCCGGGTTGGATTGTACCCGAAATCCAACCGGGCCCCTGGAACGAGAAAGCTGATATCTTTCAGACAGGACGTCCGCTTGACGAGCCGTCAGCGGCGTTGGTGGTTACGTTGAGTAACGGTCCCTTTGAGTATACCCTATGGGAGTTCGGGGTACAGTTGAGATACGGCCGGGATTGGTTCGCACTCGAAACCAACCGGGCCCCTGGGACGAAAAGGCTAATAACTCACAGACCGGGTGTCCGATCGACGCGCCGTCTGTTGCGTTGAGACCCCTGTGACGAGACAGACCTTTGAGACACTTCTTCGTGGGACTTTGTGATACTTGGAGTATCGACCAGTAGCTCGTGGAGCGGACCCTCCCAGAGACGAGCGTGCAGTGTACGGAGACCGTGTAGCCGGCTGAGACCTGACGACTGCTTGACCGACTCGACTTGGAGTGAGTCGACTAGCCCAGTGGACGGAGCGCCCGGTACTTGGCGGCAGACCCACGGCGGACGGAGCGCCTGGTAGTTGGCAGCAGACCCGCGGTACTCGACAGGAGGAGTACCTCAGTAGGCTATCTGGGTAGCGCCCGGTATTTGGCAGCAGACCCTCAGCGGACGGAGCGCCTGGTAGTTGGCAGCAGACCCGCAGTACTCGACAGGAGGAGTACTTCAGCAGTCCTAGGTTAGTGAGCGGCAGCCTTGGAGTCGTGACAGGACCACTGTACACTCTAGAGACGGAGCTCTTCAGCAGTTACGGTTTCGATAATGAAAATCCTGGTTTGAGCTGAGACTTTTGACCTTTGTGTTTCCTCATGATTGAGATGGGTCACTTGCTAACTTTGGTATATGTATGGGCATATACCCGAGTAGTGGTTATCCGTCGTTTTCACAATCCTTGTGTTTCCTCATGATTGAGATGGGTTACTTGATAACTTAGGTATATGTATGGGCATATACCTAAGTATAGTTTATCTGTTGAGATCTTCTTGTGGTTATCCTTGTTGGTTTTAGTGAGACCTTGAGGGTCTCGGGGTCCCTACTGAGTATCGTTATACTCACCCCTGCACGGGCTATGCCCGCACCTCGTTGTGTTGGTTGCAGACGACGGATAGTGCTGACAGAGGCCGAGTGTTCGAGGACTGGACGGTACCTGGAGGTGGACTATACGACGAGGCGGTACCCGGAGGTGGACCACTGGGCGGGATATACTCGGAGCGGATGGCGGGACCCGAGGAGCAGAGGAGCTATCTGTACCCACCCTTCAGGTGGGATTTCCAGTGGACATCTCAGCGTAGCAGCTTTACTTTTCAGTCGCTGTTTTTCCTTTCGAGTTGTACTTTACAGTTGGGCTTGTATTTCCGGCCCCTTTTTGCTTTTCAGTTCTTCTTTTTGTACTTAGTGTTTTACTTCTGCTTGTACTCTGTGGTGCTTGTTTTCTATATAAAGGCAATGCCTTCCCAGTTATCGGGATTTTACGCCTTTGGTGCTAGTCGCCAGCCCCTGGCCTATGGAAGGCGGGCTTGGGGTAGTCACGGCACGGGCCCCGAGGACGGGTCGTGACAAATTGGTATCAAAGGAGTTCGGTTCTACCGCAGAACTTATAACTCTGATGTTTCTTTCTGTGAAGCAATAGTGTTGAGAGTACCGAGTGTGGTTTTCAGTTCAGGGAGTCCAGTGTTCGTGCGGGCGGCCGACGTATCCATACACCAGGACCCTGACAACTGATTTCCGACTTTGTGCACGAAAACACTGATTGCGTGTGTGTTTTCAAAAGTTTTTCCCCTTAAAACAGCTCAAACCAGGTCAGCTCACCAGGTATAATCGTTTGATCGTGTTACGTTGTTTCTTTCAGGATGGCCCCACGACGACAGCCAGCTAGGGTTCCGAGAATCGAACGTGACGACGGCCCACCGAGCGACGAGGCCTCGGTGCAGGGCCCTTTGTCAGCAGTGGCACCGGCGGTAGCTCTACCCGCCGAGCCCCCGATGCTTCCAGCAGCAGCCGCTGACGATGCACGTCGCCTCAGCGCACTGCATGAGTTTCAGCGCCAGCGACCGCCCAGGTTTCGCGGGGAGACGGATCCCCAGGCTGCAGAGGACTGGCTGGAGGCAGTTGTACGAGTGTTTAGGCTAGTGAGGACACCAGCAGACCTCATGGTGATCCTCGCTGCGAGCCTACTACACGCAGCAGCAGGTAGGTGGTGGAGCCACTTGTTTCAGTTTTGCGATGAGATGGACTTCGCATGGGAAGACTTCGAGACCTTCTTCAGGGTGGAGTTTGTGCCAGTATCTCTACACCCCGAGCGTGTACAGGAGATTCTGCCTTTGACGCGTGTTTTTCGATCAGAAGCCGAGTCATCTGTGGGCAGTAGACAGATGATGCAGAGGTCCAGGAGGACCAGACCAGCAGATGGGCGATCTCGGGTTTTAGGACCAGTGGTGCAGGGCACCCGGAGTGGGAACAGAGCTAGCCGTGCAAGGAGCAGGTTGTGTTACTCATGCCGAGGAAAGGGTCACCTGGCACGTGACTGTCCGACTCCTCGTACAGTTGATACATAGGCTTTTGAGGAGCCACCGAGGTTGAGGCAGCGACAAATGCTGGAGCTCTGGGAGCAGGTGGACAGGGGAGGAACTTGTGGTTACGTCTTTTGTACTTCTAGTTCCATGTTGATGTTTCTTTTGTGTAGCGTCTTGTATTATGAGCTGAAATAATAAAAAGACGCATTCTTTTGTGATGTTTTCTTTCCTGTCCTCTTTTGTGATGTTACTAAGAGGTTCCAGTTGACTGTTGACTTGACCCTCACTTGTGAGACATCTACTGGAGGAGACCAGTTACCACACACTGATGCCGACAGTGTGACTCAACCCTTGGAGGCGAGAGTAACGGTTGGATCTCTTAGTAGTAGCGTCGAGGCCTTACGACGTCATCCTTGGTATGGATTAATATCATCCATGTTAGGATTGACTGTTTTAGGCAAAGAATGTGGTTCATCCAGGGGATGAGACCAGATTTCTCTTTTCGGCAAAGAAGAAATCTTGCAGCTCTTGTGGGACCAGAGATGGTCCGGGCCACGTCAAAAGAGGTCCATGTCATCCAGGAGCGGGTCCTACATGGACGATCGATTACTCTTGTGCGCAACAGATGGCGGCACGGGAATCTCCAGGAGAGCACATGGGAGCGGGAGGCTCAGATGCGTGCTCAGTATCCTCTTTTTGTTTCCCTAGTTTTTGATGTAGCTTTACGGGGACGTAAAGACCTGAGGTGGGAGTAATGTAAAGACCCGTAAAATTCAAGGAAAATTTTTTCTTAATTTTCTTTAGAATTTTACAAGAGCGTGGTTTCAGACGGCACCTGATTCCGAGGCCCGGAGTGCCCGGAATTAGTTTCCGAAGTTTGGCTCGGGTACGTTCAGTGAACGAACGAGCGGGAATTCCTAACTTTTGATCCGGTGCTCGGAATTGAAATCCGAGGGCACCGATGAACTCGCAGCGCCGATATTCGCTTAATGAGACCTTTTCGGGAGTTGCGTTTGTTGCGGGTTGAAAGTTACGTTTTGGGGTTTTTCAGTTAAGTTAAATAAAATTTGTGTAAAGACAGAATTTATTTTAACTTATTTAAAAACCTATCAAAGGAGGTTGGAAGTGGGACCCACACCCACTTAACCTCCCTTGGGAGGATTAAGTGTGGTGGGGCCCACACGAACCCCCCACCTTTTCAACTCCCCACTCTCCCTCTTAATGTCTTGACAAGTTAACTTCTATTTAATTATACAATTCATGTATATTAAATAAGTGAGTTAATTAAGAGAGTTAACCCCCTTTTTGAATTTCAAACATTGAAATTCTTTTGTGTTGTGTTAATAAAATAAGAGGTAGGCTTATTTTATTTGGAGTTCTTTGTTTGTCTTTGGAGAGCTTTCCCTTCATCTCCAAGCTCTGACGAAGAACGAAGAACGTCTTCATCCTCAACGAAGAACGACAACACTTCGTCAAGGATCATCGACTCGGCGACCCGGTATCTTCGGACCTTTCCTTCCTCCCCGAACCTTCTTCGTCGGCAATCGAAGATCCGCCAACGACGTGTCTCTTCGGGCATAACTCTTCGTCAACGGATTTGACGAACGACGACCGCGACACCCGACGCCGTCTTCCGCGGAGCGTAGCCGAACCTTTGAATCTTAAACCCGAGGTAGGGGTTGTCGAATTTCTTTTGGATTCCTCTTTTTATTCTTGATCGTGCTTTTAGCAAGATTAACGTGTGGCATAATTTTTCTTTAAGTTGCGTTATTATTATTAACGCGAGGGGGGCCGGACCGCACGAACACGGCCGAACCCCCCTCCAACGTTCTTGTTTAATTCTTTCGATGGAAGCAAAGTGACGTGGTGCCGTCGCACCACGCGGTTTACCGTGCGTTAAATTTACGCAACGCTGTCGCGCTACGCCGAGGAGAGTCTTCAAAAACGCGACGCCGCCGCGCCGCGTTGGAAGGATTCATGGCACGGCGAGAGGGGCGCGGTGCCGTCGCACAGCGCCGGACGACGAACACCGCGGCCGGTTCCGGGCCGCGGCGGGACGAGAAGACCGCGGCCGGTTCCGGGCCGCGGCGGGACGAGGAGACCGCGGCCGGTTCCGGGCCGCGGCGGAAGAGCAGACTGGCGGCCGGGCCGCCGGCGTCGGAAGTCGAGGGCGGGACCGGAAATTCCGGTCCCGTTGGTAAAAACCGGCCGGCCAGCGGGCCGGCCGGATGTCATAAAACAGGGGGATTAAACCCCCGGCTGGTTCTTCAAACCCCCCTCTTAATGAGGGGGGCGGTTCAATTAAAGGAGGGGGGGGAAAGCCCCCCCGGTTCGTCCAGCCGGCCCCCACTTGCGGGGGCCGTTTTTTGGCAAAGGCGCGGCTCAAAGCCGTGCTGCCTTGATCAATCAGCGGGGGCAATCAAGCCCCCCGCGTGACCACCCCGTGCGGCGCCCGCCGCCGCCAGCGCGGCCCGCCGCCGCCGTCCGCCGCCGCCGCCGGCCGCCGCGCCGCCGCCGCACCGCCCCGGGGGGGGGGGGGGGGGGGGGTCGGGCCGGGTCGGCCCGGACCCGGACCCCCCGTTTCGAACCTGATTTGGTTTTTGGCACATAACTTGAGCCTCGGACCTCCGAATGACGAACCGTCTGCGGCAACACGATCCTTGGATCGAGACGGTCGTTTCGATATATCGCACTCAAGGTTTCGGTTTACTTTGAGTTCGGCCGGGTTGGTTCGTTCACGGAACCAACCGGGCCTTCGGAGCGGAAACGCTCATATCTCGAGCCACGAACGTCCGATTGACGCGCCGTCAGTCGCGTTGCGTTCCTCTTAATGAGGCGGATCTTTTGGCATACTCTGCCCGAGGTTTGAACGCAGGTGGAGTACGGTCGGGTTGGTTTTTCTTTAAAAACCAACCGGGCCCCGGAGACGAAAAGGCTAATAACTCACAGACCGGGCGTCCGATTGACGCGCCGTCTGTTTCGTTAACTTCCTCTTGATGAGACGGAACTTTTGACATACTCCGCCCGAGTTTTGGATACAGTCGGAGTATGGCCGGGTTGGATTGTACCCGAAATCCAACCGGGCCCCTGGAACGAGAAAGCTGATATCTTTCAGACAGGACGTCCGCTTGACGAGCCGTCAGCGGCGTTGGTGGTTACGTTGAGTAACGGTCCCTTTGAGTATACCCTATGGGAGTTCGGGGTACAGTTGAGATACGGCCGGGATTGGTTCGCACTCGAAACCAACCGGGCCCCTGGGACGAAAAGGCTAATAACTCACAGACCGGGTGTCCGATCGACGCGCCGTCTGTTGCGTTGAGACCCCTGTGACGAGACAGACCTTTGAGACACTTCTTCGTGGGACTTTGTGATACTTGGAGTATCGACCAGTAGCTCGTGGAGCGGACCCTCCCAGAGACGAGCGTGCAGTGTACGGAGACCGTGTAGCCGGCTGAGACCTGACGACTGCTTGACCGACTCGACTTGGAGTGAGTCGACTAGCCCAGTGGACGGAGCGCCCGGTACTTGGCGGCAGACCCACGGCGGACGGAGCGCCTGGTAGTTGGCAGCAGACCCGCGGTACTCGACAGGAGGAGTACCTCAGTAGGCTATCTGGGTAGCGCCCGGTATTTGGCAGCAGACCCTCAGCGGACGGAGCGCCTGGTAGTTGGCAGCAGACCCGCAGTACTCGACAGGAGGAGTACTTCAGCAGTCCTAGGTTAGTGAGCGGCAGCCTTGGAGTCGTGACAGGACCACTGTACACTCTAGAGACGGAGCTCTTCAGCAGTTACGGTTTCGATAATGAAAATCCTGGTTTGAGCTGAGACTTTTGACCTTTGTGTTTCCTCATGATTGAGATGGGTCACTTGCTAACTTTGGTATATGTATGGGCATATACCCGAGTAGTGGTTATCCGTCGTTTTCACAATCCTTGTGTTTCCTCATGATTGAGATGGGTTACTTGATAACTTAGGTATATGTATGGGCATATACCTAAGTATAGTTTATCTGTTGAGATCTTCTTGTGGTTATCCTTGTTGGTTTTAGTGAGACCTTGAGGGTCTCGGGGTCCCTACTGAGTATCGTTATACTCACCCCTGCACGGGCTATGCCCGCACCTCGTTGTGTTGGTTGCAGACGACGGACAGTGCTGACAGAGGCCGAGTGTTCGAGGACTGGACGGTACCTGGAGGTGGACTATACGACGAGGCGGTACCCGGAGGTGGACCACTGGGCGGGATATACTCGGAGCGGATGGCGGGACCCGAGGAGCAGAGGAGCTATCTGTACCCACCCTTCAGGTGGGATTTCCAGTGGACATCTCAGCGTAGCAGCTTTACTTTTCAGTCGCTGTTTTTCCTTTCGAGTTGTACTTTACAGTTGGGCTTGTATTTCCGGCCCCTTTTTGCTTTTCAGTTCTTCTTTTTGTACTTAGTGTTTTACTTCTGCTTGTACTCTGTGGTGCTTGTTTTCTATATAAAGGCAATGCCTTCCCAGTTATCGGGATTTTACGCCTTTGGTGCTAGTCGCTAGCCCCTGGCCTATGGAAGGCGGGCTTGGGGTAGTCACGGCACGGGCCCCGAGGACGGGTCGTGACAAATTGGTATCAAAGGAGTTCGGTTCTACCGCAGAACTTATAACTCTGATGTTTCTTTCTGTGAAGCAATAGTGTTGAGAGTACCGAGTGTGGTTTTCAGTTCAGGGAGTCCAGTGTTCGTGCGGGCGGCCGACGTATCCATACACCAGGACCCTGACAACTGATTTCCGACTTTGTGCACGAAAACACTGATTGCGTGTGTGTTTTCAAAAGTTTTTCCCCTTAAAACAGCTCAAACCAGGTCAGCTCACCAGGTATAATCGTTTGATCGTGTTACGTTGTTTCTTTCAGGATGGCCCCACGACGACAGCCAGCTAGGGTTCCGAGAATCGAACGTGACGACGGCCCACCGAGCGACGAGGCCTCGGTGCAGGGCCCTTTGTCAGCAGTGGCACCGGCGGTAGCTCTACCCGCCGAGCCCCCGATGCTTCCAGCAGCAGCCGCTGACGATGCACGTCGCCTCAGCGCACTGCATGAGTTTCAGCGCCAGCGACCGCCCAGGTTTCGCGGGGAGACGGATCCCCAGGCTGCAGAGGACTGGCTGGAGGCAGTTGTACGAGTGTTTAGGCTAGTGAGGACACCAGCAGACCTCATGGTGATCCTCGCTGCGAGCCTACTACATGCAGCAGCAGGTAGGTGGTGGAGCCACTTGTTTCAGTTTTGCGATGAGATGGACTTCGCATGGGAAGACTTCGAGACCTTCTTCAGGGTGGAGTTTGTGCCAGTATCTCTACACCCCGAGCGTGTACAGGAGATTCTGCCTTTGACGCGTGTTTTTCGATCAGAAGCCGAGTCATCTGTGGGCAGTAGACAGATGATGCAGAGGTCCAGGAGGACCAGACCAGCAGATGGGCGATCTCGGGTTTTAGGACCAGTGGTGCAGGGCACCCGGAGTGGGAACAGAGCTAGCCGTGCAAGGAGCAGGTTGTGTTACTCATGCCGAGGAAAGGGTCACCTGGCACGTGACTGTCCGACTCCTCGTACAGTTGATACATAGGCTTTTGAGGAGCCACCGAGGTTGAGGCAGCGACAAATGCTGGAGCTCTGGGAGCAGGTGGACAGGGGAGGAACTTGTGGTTACGTCTTTTGTACTTCTAGTTCCATGTTGATGTTTCTTTTGTGTAGCGTCTTGTATTATGAGCTGAAATAATAAAAAGACGCATTCTTTTGTGATGTTTTCTTTCCTGTCCTCTTTTGTGATGTTACTAAGAGGTTCCAGTTGACTGTTGACTTGACCCTCACTTGTGAGACATCTACTGGAGGAGACCAGTTACCACACACTGATGCCGACAGTGTGACTCAACCCTTGGAGGCGAGAGTAACGGTTGGATCTCTTAGTAGTAGCGTCGAGGCCTTACGACGTCATCCTTGGTATGGATTAATATCATCCATGTTAGGATTGACTGTTTTAGGCAAAGAATGTGGTTCATCCAGGGGATGAGACCAGATTTCTCTTTTCGGCAAAGAAGAAATCTTGCAGCTCTTGTGGGACCAGAGATGGTCCGGGCCACGTCAAAAGAGGTCCATGTCATCCAGGAGCGGGTCCTACATGGACGATCGATTCCTCTTGTGCGCAACAGATGGCGGCACGGGAATCTCCAGGAGAGCACATGGGAGCGGGAGGCTCAGATGCGTGCTCAGTATCCTCTTTTTGTTTCCCTAGTTTTTGATGTAGCTTTACGGGGACGTAAAGACCTGAGGTGGGAGTAATGTAAAGACCCGTAAAATTCAAGGAAAATTTTTTCTTAATTTTCTTTAGAATTTTACAAGAGCGTGGTTTCAGACGGCACCTGATTCCGAGGCCCGGAGTGCCCGGAATTAGTTTCCGAAGTTTGGCTCGGGTACGTTCAGTGAACGAACGAGCGGGAATTCCTAACTTTTGATCTGGTGCTCGGAATTGAAATCCGAGGGCACCGATGAACTCGCAGCGCCGATATTCGCTTAATGAGACCTTTTCGGGAGTTGCGTTTGTTGCGGGTTGAAAGTTACGTTTTGGGGTTTTTCAGTTAAGTTAAATAAAATTTGTGTAAAGACAGAATTTATTTTAACTTATTTAAAAACCTATCAAAGGAGGTTGGAAGTGGGACCCACACCCACTTAACCTCCCTTGGGAGGATTAAGTGTGGTGGGGCCCACACGAACCCCCCACCTTTTCAACTCCCCACTCTCCCTCTTAATGTCTTGACAAGTTAACTTCTATTTAATTATACAATTCATGTATATTAAATAAGTGAGTTAATTAAGAGAGTTAACCCCCTTTTTGAATTTCAAACATTGAAATTCTTTTGTGTTGTGTTAATAAAATAAGAGGTAGGCTTATTTTATTTGGAGTTCTTTGTTTGTCTTTGGAGAGCTTTCCCTTCATCTCCAAGCTCTGACGAAGAACGAAGAACGTCTTCATCCTCAACGAAGAACGACAACACTTCGTCAAGGATCATCGACTCGGCGACCCGGTATCTTCGGACCTTTCCTTCCTCCCCGAACCTTCTTCGTCGGCAATCGAAGATCCGCCAACGACGTGTCTCTTCGGGCATAACTCTTCGTCAACGGATTTGACGAACGACGACCGCGACACCCGACGCCGTCTTCCGCGGAGCGTAGCCGAACCTTTGAATCTTAAACCCGAGGTAGGGGTTGTCGAATTTCTTTTGGATTCCTCTTTTTATTCTTGATCGTGCTTTTAGCAAGATTAACGTGTGGCATAATTTTTCTTTAAGTTGCGTTATTATTATTAACGCGAGGGGGGCCGGACCGCACGAACACGGCCGAACCCCCCTCCAACGTTCTTGTTTAATTCTTTCGATGGAAGCAAAGTGGCGTGGTGCCGTCGCACCACGCGGTTTACCGTGCGTTAAATTTACGCAACGCTGTCGCGCTACGCCGAGGAGAGTCTTCAAAAACGCGACGCCGCCGCGCCGCGTTGGAAGGATTCATGGCACGGCGAGAGGGGCGCGGTGCCGTCGCACCGCGCCGGACGACGAACACCGCGGCCGGTTCCGGGCCGCGGCGGGACGAGAAGACCGCGGCCGGTTCCGGGCCGCGGCGGGACGAGGAGACCGCGGCCGGTTCCGGGCCGCGGCGGAAGAGCAGACTGGCGGCCGGGCCGCCGGCGTCGGAAGTCGAGGGCGGGACCGGAAATTCCGGTCCCGTTGGTAAATACCGGCCGGCCAGCGGGCCGGCCGGATGTCATAAAACCGGGGGATTAAACCCCCGGCTGGTTCTTCAAACCCCCCTCTTAATGAGGGGGGCGGTTCAATTAAAGGAGGGGGGGGGCAAAGCCCCCCCGGTTCGTCCAGCCGGCCCCCACTTGCGGGGGCCGTTTTTTGGCAAAGGCACGGCTCAAAGCCGTGCTGCCTTGATCAATCAGCGGGGGCAATCAAGCCCCCCACGTGACCACCCCGTGCGGCGCCCGCCGCCGCCAGCGCGGCCCGCCGCCGCCGCCGCCGCGCGGCCCGCCGCCGCCGCCGCCGCGCTGCCCGCCGCCGCCGCCCGCCGCCGCCGTCCGCCGCCGCCGCCGCCGGCCGCCGCGCCGCCGCCGCACCGCCCCGGGGGGGGGGGGGGGGGGGTCGGGCCGGGTCGGCCCGGACCCGGACCCCCCGTTTCGAACCTGATTTGGTTTTTGGAACATAACTTGAGCCTCGGACCTCCGAATGACGAACCGTCTGCGGCAACGCGATCCTTGGATCGAGACGGTCGTTTCGATATATCGCACTCAAGGTTTCGGTTTACTTTGAGTTCGGCCGGGTTGGTTCGTTCACGGAACCAACCGGGCCTTCGGAGCGGAAACGCTCATATCTCGAGCCACGAACGTCCGATTGACGCGCCGTTAGTCGCGTTGCGTTCCTCTTAATGAGGCGGATCTTTTGGCATACTCTGCCCGAGGTTTGGACGCAGGTGGAGTACGGTCGGGTTGGTTTTGCTTTAAAAACCAACCGGGCCCCGGAGACGAAAAGGCTAATAACTCACAGACCGGGCGTCCGATTGACGCGCCGTCTGTTTCGTTAACTTCCTCTTGATGAGACGGAACTTTTGACATACTCCGCCCGAGTTTTGGATACAGTCGGAGTATGGCCGGGTTGGATTGTACCCGAAATCCAACCGGGCCCCTGGAACGGGAAAGCTGATATCTTTCAGACAGGACGTCCTCTTGACGAGCCGTCAGCGGCGTTGGTGGTTACGTTGAGTAACGGTCCCTTTGAGTATACCCTATGGGAGTTCGGGGTACAGTTGAGATACGGCCGGGATTGGTTCGCACTCGAAACCAACCGGGCCCCTGGGACGAAAAGGCTAATAACTCACAGACCGAGTGTCCGATCGACGCGCCGTCTGTTGCGTTGAGACCCCTGTGACGAGACGGACCTTTGAGACACTTCTTCGTGGGACTTTGTGATACTTGGAGTATCGACCAGTAGCTCGTGGAGCGGACCCTCCCGGAGACGAGCGTGCAGTGTACGGAGACCGTGTAGCCGGCTGAGACCTGACGACTGCTTGACCGACTCGACTTGGAGTGAGTCGACTAGCCCAGTGGACGGAGCGCCCGGTACTTGGCGGCAGACCCACGGCGGACGGAGCGCCTGGTAGTTGGCAGCAGACCCGCGGTACTCGACAGGAGGAGTACCTCAGTAGGCTATCTGGGTAGCGCCCGGTATTTTCCAGCAGACCCTCAGCGGACGGAGCGCCTGGTAGTTGGCAGCAGACCCGCAGTACTCGACAGGAGGAGTACTTCAGCAGTCCTAGGTTAGTGAGCGGCAGCCTCGGAGTCGTGACAGGACCACTGTACACTCTAGAGACGGAGCTCTTCAGCAGTTACGGTTTCGATAATGAAAATCATGGTTTGAGCTGAGACTTTTGACCTTTGTGTTTCCTCATGATTGAGATGGGTCACTTGCTAACTTTGGTATATGTATGGGCATATACCCGAGTAGTGGTTATCCGTCGTTTTCACAATCCTTGTGTTTCCTCATGATTGAGATGGGTTACTTGATAACTTAGGTATATGTATGGGCATATACCTAAGTATAGTTTATCTGTTGAGATCTTCTTGTGGTTATCCTTGTTGGTTTTAGTGAGACCTTGAGGGTCTCGGGGTCCCTACTGAGTATCGTTATACTCACCCCTGCACGGGCTATGCCCGCACCTCGTTGTGTTGGTTGCAGACGACGGACAGTGCTGACAGAGGCCGAGTGTTCGAGGACTGGACGGTACCTGGAGGTGGACTATACGACGAGGCGGTACCCGGAGGTGGACCACTGGGCGGGATATACTCGGAGCGGATGGCGGGACCCGAGGAGCAGAGGAGCTATCTGTACCCACCCTTCAGGTGGGATTTCCAGTGGACATCTCAGCGTAGCAGCTTTACTTTTCAGTCGCTGTTTTTCCTTTCGAGTTGTACTTTACAGTTGGGCTTGTATTTCCGGCCCCTTTTTGCTTTTCAGTTCTTCTTTTTGTACTTAGTGTTTTACTTCCGCTTCTACTCTGTGGTGCTTGTTTTCTATATAAAGGCAATGCCTTCCCAGATATCGGGATTTTAAGCCTTTGGTGCTAGTCGCCAGCCCCTGGCCTATGGAAGGCGGGCTTGGGGTAGTCACGGCACGGGCCCCGAGGACGGGTCGTGACAATATCAAATCTCATTAAGTTATAATTTCAACCACACCTCCCCAAACAGGGGATGTAGTTACTGACAGTGGGTCATGGTATTGTTTTTCATCAATAGGTCTCTATAATAACTCTCCTTGATCTGTGGTCATAGTAGGGAATTATCCTAATGATGATTGGGAGGATTTCACGACCTTGATCTCGAAGGATTCCAAATCATCATCCCCATGATATATTATCAAAGGGATTCTAGGAACTGTGGTAAATCTCTTTCTCGAAGAATGAAACCTATATGTCTTCTTCCTGCCACGGCCCCTGACATATAGGATTGCGGAGAGGGTTCAATTACCGAATCACATTCCTCCTCAAAATATTTAATGCAGACGAGTTTAATCAAGGTATAAGACTTCTCATTGTTCTTATGTGGGTGTTATCTACCCATGGTTCTACCCTAGGATGGCTCTACATTACATTGTAGGATTTTAGCATGGGGATGATATTAGGACAAACTAGTTCTGGGGTATATAGGACCTCTACCCAGGTGAGCTGGGGTGCGAGGACCACCCAAAAAAATTAAAAAAGGATCCTAGGGAGGGCCTCCATTTCCACTAACTAGTGCATAAAGAGATTCCACGTTAGATATTTTTGGAGTGTTTAATACATACACTAGAGCTGCTGGGAGCATGGGTAGTACATCCATGCTTGTTTATCTTAACAGTCATGGTATGAGGGAGACCTTCATTTCGTTCCAACTAAACATGGGGAAGTCATTTGTGTTGGATTCTAATGAAGTGAGGGTAACATCGAATTTTCAAATCACTATGATGAGGAGGACCTTATTTAGTTGTGGTAAGAATATGTGGAAAACCCCCACAGTGGTGGTATATGAGGTGAGGAGGATCTTCGCATCTGTGATGTGTGATAGGAGCATCTGCGTACCTAGGATCACAGGTGCAATAGAAACATCCATACATGAAGTCATTGTGGTTGGGATGGCCTTCACATGGACTGATGTTTTCATGTAGATGACATTCATGAGACAATTGGGAGTTGGGAGGACAGGTGTTGTCATGGGTGGTAGAATGGGGAGGACCTCAATGTTGTATGATGTCACCGCTGGTCTGCCCGCGATGGGCACAACTTGTGTCAGCCACCAAGGGAGTCGTCCCAACCTACCCGTGGGGAAGTTGGGTCCTCAATCTGGGTCATTTATAGGAAAAAACATTTTTATAACAAATGAGGCTTTGATGTTAAGCATAAATTGTGGCATGTGCCAGAATATCTATTGATGATGAAGCCCCCTAGAGGGCACCCTCTTCTACTTGAACATTATTATGGAGTCGAGTTCACTGCACTGTCGATTTTCATGTAGGATTAAAATTCAGTTTCTCCTCAACCTATGTGACCGAGTGGTGGCCCGGACACAGCCTAGTGGGTGCCCTCCATGGTGGCCCCTATGACGGGATCACGGGTGGGCTAGACTAGACATCCCCCATCTAATTAGCATAAGGGAGGTATTCATCAATGCACTGAAGGGAGAGGCCCTCGAAACCATTGTTGATTGGTTTTGTGGGGCAGTGCCTCCCTGCATGACCCTTACGAGTTTCAGAGATGGTGAGGTGTAGAATACTCTAGGTCCTGTAGGGCCATATCCCGAGTTGGAATATCCCTTATTCCTCATATCATCAGAAGATGTCTTTAATCACCCTAATTGGGTTGAGTTTGGATGGTGACATATCACATGGGAACCTAGTAGCCCTGGATGTGGTGGTTGTCATAAAAGTGATGGATCCATGAAAGATTTTCATGTTGGTGTTTCACTGACCCTTCCATCAATGGTTTGTTTATGATTGATTTCCTATCATAGTAAGGTTGAGATATTCAACCATTATAGAAGAATATTAGAAAGCGACATCCAATGCACAAATGATATTCCATCTCCCATGATTGGTAAGATTAATCAACATAGACATATCACATACTAGGATGTCCAACATTCAACTGCTCTAGTATCTGGGGATTTTCACGCCAGGCACACTATTTTCTTGGTAGGCCCAAGTATTGGATAATTGGACCTGGTAACATTATTATCCACTCATGTCACGAACGCTACTAATTTCCACATTGAGGAGAATAGATTCATGTTGGGTTCAACATTTCTATTTGAAAATATTTCTTTGGGGAACAAATCCATCTGTTCTGGACGCGCATATATGGCCCTGCATTCCCACTTTCAAATTGTGGGAATCATCCATCACTTATTCAGGGATGTTTCCTTCATATTCGAAATGGGATGATGTGATGTTTGTTCCACCGTTAATGGATTTCTCCTTGGAACATGTTACCTAGTGTCTGTGTCCCAAAATGATTAAGACGTTTTCTGTGAATCACTTTCCTGGTTCCATATCTTTATGGACACCAGTAAATTTCCATACTCCTATTAACACATTTTCATGGTGTCATGTCAGGGTAGAAACCATCGATATAGGGAGTAGTCACATTGGACTTCACTGGCATATTTGGATGCTGAAACATTGTTGCATTTGGATTCTTCAACTTATGATCGGGCTTTTGGGGGGAGAAGAATCCAGAGGCAAACCATGTAATTTTTGGCCAATTATATTACATGGGAATGTTCCATAGGTTTTTCTCAGCTTCCCATGTTTGATACATGGTATGTCATGATTTTAATGTCGAGTAGATACTGATCATACTGATAATATCATTAATAGGAGTGGATCAAATCAGTACATTATCATGGGGGAAAAGTTGTGGGGTTTACTAGATAAGTTCATAAAAACGACCTATGAAGACTTATCCGAGGAATCTTGGGTCGAAAAAAGTGGAATATAAGGCTTAATATTTTTTGGGATTGAAATTCTGGAAGGTTTCCCACCTACCCTGTATCGAGAGATAGAAATCAAAAACCACGTAGATTTAATGTGTGATAAATTGGGGTATACAGAAATGAAAAATACCAGGAGACATGCATGGGCTTACACATGGTTAGTGGCCCATCGCATGAGGGACACTCATGGTTGGATGGTTATGGATTGTGTAGGGATTAAGAATGGTTAGCATCCTAAGGGACTGGTGTGTTCTCACCTATATGTGGCAGCCCATGTAAGAATTAGGATGGATCATGGAGAGTCAAGTGAAGTGGATGATGAATTTGAAGGATCCATCCTGAATGTGCGGTTTTTCATGGGATGTAACCTCATAGTGCTTTCCTACTTATCCTTATGGAATGGAATTGAAGTCCATGATGTTCGGTGGGGTGATAGGACGCTTGAGGAGGTAGCCCGTGAGAATTGATGCATGAATGGGACCTGGAGGAAGTGGATCCTCCTTGTCGAGAATGACCTTAGCAAAAATAAAAGTCTCAAGTGATAGACCAGGATGAGACATAGATAATGTTCTTGAACCTCATGGAGGCATATTATATATTCTTGATGTAGTGAATCAATGTCCCCGTAGTTTAGAATGGGTCCTTGAATCTGGGTGTGCATAGAGGATAGAGACCCAACGCCTTGTTGAGGTTTCACGTGTTTAGCGGTCGTAGAGTTGGTCTCATTCTACAAAGGAATGGAACAAGTATATAAGTCCCAAAAGGGGAAACCAATTATTTCTAGTGTTTGGGGTTGATCCTTAAGGATGCATCCAACTTTTCTGGCTTAGAAGGAAGGATAAAAACACACGTAGTTCGAATCTGTTTACCATCATTTGGTGTTGAACCTCAAGGAGGCTTCATACATACCCTATCAAGGAGATAGGGAAAAAACCATGTTGTTCAGGATGAGGAATATGATCAAGGTGTGGGTGGAGGACAGTGACCGAAAGGTGATGTAGGGGCATACACGTGGTTAGAATCCCACGATTGATCTAATTCTTGTTGGAAGACCAGATAATTGGATCCAAATAATGGGTAATATAATGGATTACTGTAGATTGGGGTTGAAACTCAGGGGGGCTTCCTACATACCATGTCAAGGCGACAAAGACAAAACCCATGTAGTTCATATACATGATCTTTAGTGTCACTTGGGATGAAAATGTCCATAAAGTTTGATGTCATGAAGTATGGGGGTGAACCGACATAATGTGTTTGGGACCGATGGGTGTTGGGATTGATCCTCAGGGAGGCTTCCAACATAACATTCCTCAAGAGGGAAAATATAAATGTCAACATAGTTTGGAATGGGGATTCGGGATTACATAATAAGGCAGAATTGGAAGGATTCCATGGTCGATCATTAATCTAATACCACATGTGTCATGATTTTTGTAATAATGAAGAGGCAACAATGAACTGATTACAACCTCGTGAATGGTGCATATGCGAGTAATGAACCATGGCATATGCATGGTTAAAATCCTAGAGAGATAGAGATTGGGACATACTCCATGATATACATTGGATAAAGATAATTCCAAAATATAGAGGGATAGGTCATATATTCCCCTTTTCCCGTCACTCCTATGGTCTTCAGACACTATATAAGAGAGGAAGAGTAAGGATTCTACCTCCCACAAGAAAGTTAGGGGCTTACACCAAGATAGATGAGCTTCCCTGGGGACTGATGTCATTCAATGTGATGGGGATCTCATTCCATGTGAGGATGACCTCACTCATGTGGAGACTAGTGGACATGGAAACTATCTAATATAGGTTAGCCATGTGTATTTCATGCGGTGGTGCTATAGTTTATCATCATCTTCTAACAACAATGGTGATGGGTAATTTGACATCATGTAGCTCCGATGATCTAGATTCATTCCTCACCACTAGGATATACATAACATGTAACAAACTACACATAGGGAGGGGATGACATCAATAATTTTATATCGAGATAGTGTTGTGGAGTGATCCATTGAAGGGATCATGTTAGAATGGATATATGAACAAACAATTGTTTTAATCGTGTTATAGGAAAAAGCATGTGGCTATGAAACAAAAAATTAAGTACCACCATAGGGACCTTGAAATCAGTTCATACACACTTGGAGGGTTATACTAGAGAAGGGTTTTTGAAGAAAAGAGGTTCATAGGATGGTTCTTTTTTGATTCTCTTATTCCCTACATAGTTGAGAGGCACCACGAATAGGTATTCATCACGAAGTGGAGTAGAATAGCCTAAGAATAGGGTATACATGCCTATACAGGGTGATTCAAAAATTATAGATGCTTTCCTAGAATAGGACATCATGAACATGGGGGGCCTTGCAACGATTGGAACTAATAAGCAATGAAAATTTCCAAGAATAGTGATCTTACTAGGCATGGGGTTCACATGTGAATGGATGGTACATTGTGAAGCATGAGTACAAGTCATAGAACAGAGTTCCTTTAGAGATTCCCTTCCATTGCAATGTCTTGTTGTATTTGTTAAAGGAGTCTCTACTTATAGAGGAGTTGTATTTGAGAAATGAAATAGTTTTTTTTCATGCTCAAATATCTTGATGTGCTAATTTTTTCTCAATGCTTCCCATAGTAGAGGTTGAATTGTGATTTGAGAGCTGAGAAGCTGAAATGATGGGGTATTCATCTTTTGGGTTCGAGAGGATCCTGGAATTTATATGTGAGAGGTGACACAAAGCACTGATAGCTCATTGTGAAGCCACGTGTTCTATTGAATTTGGAAGTGGATTGCATCCATTTTTACATAACCATGGTGTCGACCATCATCATCTCATTGGCGTAGAGGCCACCTTCATTCCCTCCAATGAACATTCATAGGATTCGATCAATTTCTAAGGGATTATAGAGGTGATATGTATCCCAATATTGTGCGAAGCATTCCATTAATTTCATCATAACATCGGAGTCATCCACCTCATTCATCTACTCTTATCGTAGAGGGGGAAAAGGTATTGCGCTATTTGTGGTTCTGAGAGGATTTATGCTAGTTTTGATGTTGAATCACATCAAGAAGGATCTTCACAATGCAACCCTATTTTCATTGGTCTGCATATTGCATATTTTTACTTTTCAAAAATTTTGGCACCGAAAATTTTCCATTCAATAAGTTGAAAATTAATCTGATTAATCTATCTAAAATTTAAATTTAATATGATTTTTTAATTTTTGGGATCTTCAATTTCATTATTTTAGTGTATTATATGCGACAAATTATAGACAAGCCACTGAGACCATGTGTGATTCTGTGGCATTGTGTGCCCATAATAAATGTTTGAAATAAATTAAATATATAATAATTATTGAGTGTGAGTGGTTTTCCTAAAAATGTGAAATAACTTCTAAACATGTTCCAAAAATAGAAATCTAAGGGAATTATTGTGCTCAATGTAGTGACTTTACCTTATGAGAGTCCTAACATCAATCAGTGTAGGTCATCCTTGAATGTTAGTTTTATAATGTATAGTTAATAAAATATTTAATAAAAATATTTTATTTTATCATTGTGATTCATTTATTTTAATTATAATTTTAAAAAGCGATCAAATCTTAGGATCATAACTATATAATATCTTATTGTCTCTACAAAGAACTTGGAGAATTTTATCGATGAAAAACATTGAAGGATGTTGTATGGAAGATCGATGGGAGTTATTCATGACAAATATCACCAATAGTGATGGAATAATGATCAATAGTAATCACATAATAATCCAAAAATGAGGTTGGGTAATATGATTTCAATTCATTCTTTCTTGTTAATAGAATAAATGCTGAACATTGATCATCCCACAAATAGGATAACCAATATTTTGATAATTCTTGTAGGATGGGTAGATATCGGGACTGATTTGGGATTGATTTTGATTATTATTGTATTTAGATTGTTGATCTTTCTTATAGGAATTTTTTTCCATAATGAAATATGAACAATGTTCATTCCTAATGTTTTCTGTATGTGAATTTTCTTCCCCATTTTTACTACGTGTTTTTAAATGTTTGGGGGAAATGAATGGATTATCATTATGCCATCGATTCATAGCTCAACGATCAAAAATTTTCTATCTAGAATCAGGATGAGATATAGGAGGTGTCATAGTGGTGGAGATAAATGGATTAATGTATTTTCGGGGAATATTATTCTTCAATAATTCTTCATGTGGGTGGTTGGAATCTAATTTCATAGCTGATTGAAGGCCTAAAACTAACCAATTTGGTGCAAATAGGATGTGGTGACCTTGGATTATTAGTTTCAGGATGAATGGTACAATGGATCATGAACCATAGAATATGAATAGGTTTAAAAAAGAAGAGAATCATTTTGGGAAAATCCCAATTAACACAACATGTATTTCTAAATACACGTAGTGTGGGGCCCAGAATGTGGCAGCTAGGCTTAGCAAAGGTAGAAATATGTCACACATCATGTGAACCCTATCAAAATGTATGTGGGACCTTATCTAAGGATCATCTTGTATATAGAGTGTTACACGTAGATAGGGAGGAGTACATGGCTTGACTATATGTCATGTACCCCACCACATGGCTAGAGTTAGACAAAAAACTATGGATACTTCATGTACAGGTACACAGGAAGGTGAACACAGGTTGGAACTATGTTATGGAACATGACTATATTACATGGGTGGAATCTGGATAGTATTTCCTAATATGTTATCATTTCTAAATTCTATATATACTTCTTCTACATGACATATTCTGATGACATGGGCTGTTAGACATGTCCAGTACTAGGGGTCAAGGGACATGGTGTGTGACCCTACTACACATCATTTAACCCTACCAACATGGATTGAATCTCTTTACTACCATATATCAAATATGATAAATTAGGTATGGTTACAATTCTTATTCCTCTTGTAATATGTTGCTATCATTTCCTATTCAATGGTTTATGTTTCCTTCATCACGATCATACTGAAGATAATTCGGAATCCCCTCTGAGTGGCCTATATAAGAATCTTATATCCATTATTGTTATCTATGTAGAATATTAGCCTCATCATTACTAATACTACTGGAAATATATCCTCTATATATTATGTGAATCAGACGAGTCTTGGTATCACCCCATGTCCCTAGATGTGATCACCTTTTTTGTGGCGTGATCTTTCACACTCTTCGAGTCACTACTCCTAGAGTGAGTGTATAATATCTATCTTCATATGGATTAGTCTCTCTCTCTCATTACCGTTCTTGAAGAACTATACTACTTAGGTGGATTTTATTAGTGTTATCATTTATATGCATGTGTCCTCCTAGTTGAGTTATTATGTTCAACCATCAGACTAAATCTCTACCATTTTTATGCAGTATTTTTGACATACCTATAAACTATGTGTCTAGTATTGAGTATATCTAGACATGTACTATTGACAATTTTGTGTACTTTTGATAGTACTTTCAAAATGTGTATTGTGTTGTGGTTCAAGGGTGCACTGCATAGTATTGTTATACTCACCCATGAATGGTATTTTACCGTATGTTTCATGTCATGTGTGGAAAACCGACCTTTTGATATATTCCTTGGAGGACCTTGCCCAGGAAGAGCATTGTGAGTTCCGGAAGGCTGTGGTGTTCCTATGTGCTTCATCAGAAATCCCGATAACAATTTTTATTACAGGTTTTAGATGCATTCATTTGGAGTGGTTTTATTCTATATTACTCTAAATTATAACACATAACATTCCTGTCATACTCTGTCGGATGGGTTTTGTGGTATTCATGAATTTTGTTCCATAGTGTTTTTTATGTTTCAGCATTTTTTGGAATGGGGACCTGTGCATGTGTATGAGTACATAAAAAATGACACAAATATTAGTGATATGCCTACTCAGTTCTACTCTCCATCTCCTTTCCAATTAGAGATGGGATTGATGTGTCGTGGCATGGGCCCCACTAGGACAGGTTGTGACATAATGCAATCAATGGTAGTCGATTCTGAATTAGGAATAGGAGTCTACGATAAAGGTTTTTGGAAATAATGTTAAGTGTTTGGAGATTAGATTTTAGGCCAAGGACTGATTTTTTGCAATGGGAAGCCCACATATCCAAACAAGAAGACTCTAATTACCTACTTTTCGACATTGTACATGAGAACATTGCATGAAGGGAAAATTAGGGTTTGTGAATCATATAAGAATGAGTTTAATTCATATGTACTTATTGGGTAAGATCTCCTGATATACTCATGGGCCATGGTACATCTTGTTATCTTACAAGATCACTCAATAATTCATGCCATCTAGGACACAGTAGCTCAATCATGAGGATGACCCCCTTAGTGATGATGATTCAGTATAGGGACTAGTTTCCTAGATGATGCCTCTATGTGCAGCACCAACTATACCAATAATAGTAGAGAAGTACATGGTTCCTTCCTTACTAGAAGATGAGTAGTAAAAGATTATTATTCACCTTGAGTTTTAGATATAAATCCCCCACCAGTTTTGATGTAATACCAAAATTTAGGTTCTTGATTACTAAGTTGAGAGGGTGACCATATATTTCGGTTTAGTTAGGACACCAATGGACTAGATAGTTATCCTAGTGGCGAGCCTTGTTTACTATTTGAGAGGGTGATGATGGACTTTTACCAGACCAAACCATGATGTGGTGACTCATTAATGGATGGAGTTGTAGAGTTACATTAGAGAGAAGTTCTCTCATGTTATGTGGAGATCATTTCATATAAATGATATTCTTCATCTCCAGTAGTGTTGCTTGATAGTTGAAGAAAATTCATTGAGGTTCACTGACCTCTATAGGTACAATATGGATGTGTTTATGGCTCAATATTTTAGTGGAAATTCATTTGAGTGTGTTCTATGTAGGGACATATGATCTAGAATTTTTACTCTATGAATTCCATCTTATGGGGGAGTTCTCGAGCGAGCCTTTTTGGTTGAGAGAATCTTTGCTATCCACTTGCACCAAGTGACTATTAGTAAAAGGTATACACGTGTAGAGATCTTGGTAGTTTGGATCTAATGTTAGACACTGGTATCTGGACATAAAATGCATTATAAGATGTCCTGGGATAGGGGATATGTGGTTCATGTGTCTCGAAATGTATCCAGATAACCTATGGATAGGTGATGCTACACATGCCACAGTAGGGGACATAAATCATGGGATTTCACATCACATGGAACCTCATATAGGGGGATGATGGATATACCATAGAGGTATTGGAAATGAGTGGAGAAGGATGATCATCTATGTAGAGGATATGTAAGAGTATCAAGGATAGCAACATGAGGTGGTTGACATTTTGACATACTACCACCACAAACCCCAGCTGGTCTACACCAGGTTCATGGATATAGAGAACTGTGGAGGGGGCAGCTGCATGTAATTTAGGCATGTAACCCTAGGAATCTGAGGCTGATCTGAGGTGCGATATGTTTCTTTTCTACCAATAGCATCTTTATATATAGGCATTGGTTCCGGTGATTGTTTTCTTACCACTTACATTGTGTGATACCATGATATTATAGTATAATATTTATCTTATCCCTTATTCTCGGGGAATATAATGGGAGGAGACGTGATAATCACACACTTTTTTAAATTTTGTGATCTGACCCTTTTATGTGATAGTTTTTTAGAACCTCTTGGGGGCTTTGTTGAGGCCTAATAATTTCATTATCGGTGTAGATTTTCTATCTATGTTCCATGCACAAAATATTTGTTTGAGGTATAAGATATGTTATGTACATAGTGAATGGGAAAGGATTTCTTTTATTTCTCAAAAGGAAACCTAGGAATTAAAGGATGATATCATGCATAATAGGGAGAAGCCAATAAATCATGAGTTGTATAGTTGTACTCTCTGATTATTAGATGTTATGAGCTTTAATTTATCGGCAATTGTCGTGGAGTACAAGGACGCCTTTCTAGAATATTTTATATGGTAACCTCCCTGCCAGGACATCAACTTATGTAGTGACATACACCCTTGGAGGATATTGATATCCTCACTAGCATATCATATGGCTCCATAAGATCTTCTTGAGCTAAGGGTTCAGTTGGAGTACATTATGAGGGGGGTGGGCATCATAAGGCCCTCTATTTCAGCCTGGCTGACCAAGGATTTTTTTTCCAAGAAGGAAGATGGTAATATTAGTTTTTTTTGGATTAAAGGTGTGTGAAAAAGGTTATAATAATGAATAAGTATCCACTAACATGTATTGATGACCACTTCGATCAGTTGAGAGGGGAATGACAGTTGTCGAAGGATGACCATCGATCTGGCTATCACCAGCGGTGATTAGGGTACATGGATAAACAAATGTTGGAATTTCTTTGCCATTATAGTCATTATGAATACTTTGTGACTCATTTTGTAATGATGAACACACAAATAGTTCTCCCATTACTCATGATCCATATTATTCATCCTTACATATACAGATTCTTGCTAGGCCTCATCGACGATATCCTTATGTATCGGTGTTTGAGGGGGAGAATGATAGAAACCTACAGATGGTTCTGTACAAACTCTAAGTGCACCATAATAATTTGAAATCCTCAATTTACATATATGGATTTAGGGGGATCAAATTATATGATATTTTATCTCATAAAAATGAGTGGGAGTGGGATCAGCCAAGGTAGAGGCTATTTTTTCAAAGGAACCACCTAGTAGTGTGACACGGGTACGAGGTTTCCATGAAATGACATGATATTAGAGAAGATTAATACATGATTTATTAAGGATATATGCACCAATGACAACATTTACCTGAAAGTGGGATACCTTCATATGGAATGGAATGTTTAAGTAGGCTCTTCAGCAGCTGAGTTAAAATGTGATGAGCACAATGACCATGAGATTGTCAGGGAATGGTGTTGACCATGTAGTATTCTATGATAATTCTGGGACCAGAATAGGATGAATTCTAATACAGAAGAAAGCGGTGACTGCCTATGTTTTTCAGCAATTTATACCAAATTATTATAACTACATGGCCCATGATCTTGAGTTAGAAACTGTTGTCTTTTCAATTAATATGTAGCGACCGTACTTGATGGGTGAGTGGCTTATCATCAACTCTGACCACAAGGGTCTTATGAATATATTATATCAGAAGTATCTGAACATGATAAAGAGTAGATGTATATAGTTTATACATGACATTGAAATTTTGTACACTCCTAAGAATGGGAATGGTGATGTAGATGCTCATAGTAGAAATCTAGTTCACATTTCCTGAATGAGGAGTCAGAGAAGTAGGACTCATTACAACTATCATTAATGGATTGGGGTAGTGCAGATTACCTATAGTTGATTGTTATCACCCCACCTCTCTTAAAATGTGTCAATGAGGAAAATACTTGTGATACCAGCCATGAGACCCAATAATCTTATATATCCACATGGCATGTTCCTGCTGGATACTCAAATTGATGGGAGAACATCTTCCATTTTAGAGGACACAAAATTTTGTCAATGGTGTTATGGTCTAAGGTCATGAGTGAATTTTCTACATCCCCATTATTGGTAAACCATAGCACATGGAATATGTATGTAGACCTGTGGAATTTATTTTTGTGTACATGGATGAAGAAGGTTGTGGAAGTGTTTTTTTCTCGATACCTCATGTCCCAGGAATTAAAGGACGATATCATGCATAATTGGGAGGAGCCAATAAATCATGAGTTGTCTAGTTATACTCTCTGAGTATTAGATGTTATGATCTTTCATTTATCGGCAATTGTCGTGGAGTACAAGGACACCTTTCTGGAATATTTTATATGGTAACCTCCCTGTCAGGACATCAACTTATGTATTGACATACACCCTTGGAGGATATTGATATCCTCACTACCATATCATATGGCTCCATAAGATCTTCATGAGCTAATGGTTCAGCTGGAGTACATTATGAGGGGGGCATCATAAGGCCCTCTATTTCAGCCTGGCTGACCAATGATTTGTTTTCCAAGAAGGAAGATGGTAATATTTGTTTTTTTATTAAAGGTGAGTGAAAAAGGTGATAATAATGAATAAGTATCCACTAACATGTATTGATGACCACTTTGATTAGTTGAGAGGGGAATGACAGTTCTCAAAAAATGACCATCGATCTGGCTATCAGCAGCGATGATTAGGGTACATGGATAAACAAATGTCTGCATTTCTTTTCCACTATAGTCATTATGAATACATTGTGACTCATTTTGTAACGATGAACACCAAAATAGTTCTCCCATTACTCATGATCCATATTATTCATCCTTACATAGACAGATTCTTGCTAGGCCTCATCGACGATATCCTTATGTATCGGTGTTTGAGGGGGAGAACGCTAGACACCTACAGATGGTTCTGTACAAACTCTAAGTGCACCATCATAATTTGAAATCCCCAAGTTACATATATGGATTTAGGGAGATAAAATTATATGATATTTTATCTCATAAAAATGAGTGGGAGTGGGCTCGGCCAAGGCGGAGGCTGTTTCTTCAAAGGAACCACCCAGTAGTGTGACACAGGTATGAGGTGTCCATGAAATGACATGATATTAGAGAAGATTAATACATGATTTCTTAAGGATATATGCACCAATGACAACATTTACCTGAAAGTAGGATCCCTTAATATGGAATGGAATGTTCAATTAGGCTCTTCAGCAGTTGAGTTAAAATGTGATGAGCATAATGATCATGAGATTGTCAAGGAATGGTGTTGACCATGTAGTATTCTATGATAATTATGGGACCAGAATAGGATGAATTCAAATATAGAAGAAAGCGGTGACTGCCTATGTTTTGCAGAAATTTATACCAAATTATTATAACTACATGGCCCATGTTCATGAGTTAGAAACGGTCGTCTTTTCAATTAATATGTAGCAATCGTACTTGATGGGAGAGTGGCTTATCATCAACTCTGACCACAAGGGTCTCATGAATATATTATATCAGAAGTATCTGAACATGATAAAGAGTAGATGTATATAGTTTATACATGACATTGAAATTTTGTACACTCCTAAGAATGGGAATGGTGATGTAGATGCTCATAGTAGAAATCTAGTTCACATTTCCTAAATGAGGAGTCAGAGAAGTTGGCCTCATTACAACTATCATTAATGGATTGGGATAGTGCATATTACCTATAGTTGATGGTTATCATCCCACCTCTCTTAAAATGTGTCAAAGAGGAAAATACTTGTGATACCATCCATGAGACCCAATATTCTTATATATCCACTTGGCATGTTCCTGCTGGATACTCAAATTTATGGGCGAACATGTTCCATTTTAGAGGACACAAAATTTTTTCATTGGTGTTATGGTCTAAGGTCATGAGGTAATTTTCTACATCCCCATTAGTTGTAAACCCTAGCACAAAAAATAAGTATGTAGACCTGTGGAATTTATTTTTGTGTACATGGATGAAGAAGGTTGTGGAAGTGTTTTTTTCTCGATACCTCATGTCCCAGCAAGTGAAGGCTAAGAACTATGTTCCAATGGGTATAACATAACCCATCGAGGTTTCAGAATTAATGTTGGATGGGATATCAATGTATATTATGATGGTTTTAACATGTACATTAAAGATATTGATTTTTTTATTGGGTGATCATTGAATGACTCATCATGTCAGACCACATAATGATATCCATGAGAAGACTTCAGTAGAGAAATTGGGACGCCTCTATGTTCAGTATATAGTTTGGCACCATTAATTACTATTAATTATAGTTACATATCATGATGATAATTTTTATTCCACGTTGGATAAGAGATTAAATGTGGAATTTGGGACAAAATTTCGCATTAACACAATGTTTCATCCACAGACATATGACCAAATGGAGAGGAACATTCAGCTTCTAGAGGACATGTTGTGGGATATCATATTGGAATTTTTTTCTTATAGGGAGAAACTGAATCCACTGGTAGAGTTTGTGTAAAACATCATGTAAACTCAAAAATTGTTATGGAACCAATTGGGGCTCTGTATATGTGAACATGTAGGTCAACACGCTCTTATAATGACCTATGAGACATAGGAGACATTGGCCAAGAATTGGTTTGAGCTATGAATGGGAAGGTTCATATCATTCTGGATCGGAAGATGATTACATAGACCCGTCATAAATCTTATGCTGACATATGGGGAAGCTTTTGGAGTTAAACTAAGGAGACCATGTCTTCTATATTGTCTCACCTCTACATGGTTTGTAGTTACTTTGATGGGTGGACAAGTTGTCTTTGAGTATTATTGGACCTTTTCATGTATTACATAGAGTTTGTTAGGTGGCATATCACTTAGGTATACCCGCATTGTTGGACTCAACACATTTTTTCATCCACGTGTCATAGCTGCGGTGGTACATGTATGATCCAACATAGGTAATTGAATAGGGAGAGTAGTAAATTGATGATAGAGTGACTTTTTCTGTGTACCGATAAGAGATCAAGGATCAGTGGGAGAGTATCCATATTGGGAGTGTGATTCCTTTAGTGTCAGTCTAGTGGATGCATGTTAATTTAAATGTTGTCACATGGGTGCAAGAGGATCTGATTCGTGCACAATACACATATAATTGTTGTAACATTTTTTTACTTTTCAAAAATAAAAATCCACAAGGGGGAGAATGTAATATCTTATAAATTTTCATGTATTATTTCAAAATATTATATGAGATGAATTCGTGACAAGGCAATGAGATTGTATGAAATTATGATTCTTAGTGTGCCGAAAATAAATGATTGAGATATATTATAAATATATTAAATTTCACACAAGATAAGTTTTCCTAAAAAAAGATTTAAAATGAAATGGGTGCCTGGATAAGAAAAATGACGGAACAATTTCATTCAGACTAGTGAATATACCATAGGAGAGGCCTAACATTGACCACCATGGGTATGGCATGAATGATAGTTTTTTGGAAATATATGCACTAAAATATTTAATAAAAATATATAAATCTGATGAAGTGACTCATATCTTTTAATTACCAATTTATTAAACGATCTAGGGTTTGGATCATAACCCTTGAACATCCTGGAGGCTCTATATGGAACCGATAGAATTCCCTTGATGAGAAATGATGGCTGAAGTTAGATAATAAATCGTCAAGATCCATTCGTGAGGAATCTTGCCATCCAAAATTATGCAATGATAAAACCTCATTAGTGAATTATTCATCCATGATGTAGGGAATTAAGATTTCAATTTATTCTTTCTCATTATTTGAAACAATGATGAATGTGGAGAAACCCACATATTTTTTGACCTGTGGATTGATCGTTCTTGCAGGATGGGTTGATTTTGCATTTTTATTTGTAATGATTTTGATAGTTGTTTATATTTTCTTATTGATCTATCTTGCAAGAATAGTTTGGGGATAAAATGAAAAATGAACAAGGTTCGTTCCTTGAGATTTTTATATGAGAATTTTTCCCCTTTTTCCGACACATTATCCATTCATCATGGGAAATGAACATATGATCATTTCACATTCGATTCATGAAATAATTATATCAGATTTTAGATTCCGTATCTGGATGACCATGAAGAGGTGTGAGGGCGAGGGATGTGGATGGATAAAAGTATTTATAGAGATATAATTATTCATGAATTCATCATGTAGGTGGTCAGTATTTGATTTTGCAGTAGATTGATGGCCCGAAACACACTGAATTGTAGCCAAGATAATGAGAAAACTATGGATTATCCATTTTGGGATAAATACACAAATGGATCAACAACCGTAGCATCAAATAAGATAATAAGGGGAAGAATAATAGTTCTAGAATATCCCAATGAACACAAAAATAATTTCAGAATACAAAATGTCTGAATCCTTCTGAGCTGCCACAAGGGATTCAAGAGGCAGTAATGATTCACAGGACATGTGACCCATATTATACAGAGTGTGGGCACATCCCTTTTTCTGGGAATGTATCTAGGGAGTTACATAGTGGTTGGGTGGAGTTCTCGGCTGGCCTACATAATGTGTACCCCACCAAAAGACAAGACCCATACCCAATATTGGGGTTACCCTGTCTACTAGTACATGAAAATGAGAACACAGGTTGACACCATGTACCTGCAGACATCTAGAGAATATGGTTGGCCCCCAAATAGTAGGATACATCATGTAAGTCTTTCTACACAAATTATATTCCTCTTCAACCTGACATGTTCTTATGAAATGGGCTCTTAAACATGGGTAGTACTAGGGATCAATAGATAGAGTGTTTGACCCTAATACACTCTTCGTACCCCATCTAACATGGTTTAAATTTATTCTCCACCGTATATTGGAAATGTTTCATTAGGTTTGGTTCCTTATCCTGTACCTCTGATGGTAATATGGTATCACTTCTTATTCATATTATTATGGTAACTTCGGATGGATTTTTTTTGATATTGTTTGGAATCCAATCCTATAGGCATAGAGTAGAATCTTATATCCATTACTATACCCTAATTAGTGTCATTGTATTGGTGCAACCAATATTATCAAACATAGATCCTCTATATTATAGTTGAATCAGGATGTGTCTTCATATCGCCCAATGGACCTAGTATTGATAGTCAACTATGTAATGAGATCTTCCACACATGTTGAGTGATTACACCAAGAGAGAGTGTATGATATATCTCTTCCGATCAATCAATTTATATATCTCCTGATCGTTCCGGACAAACTATACATATTGAGTTGGATTTCATCAATGTGATCATCCACAGAAGTTTGTACTCCATGATGATTTTCATTATTGAATATTCATACTAAATCTCTAGTGTCGGTATGTGGTAGTTGTGACTAACCTATAGACTATGATTCATGGTTTGAGTATATTGGGATATGTTCTTGTTGTAGGTAATGTTTACATATACTATTTACATCTGATTACTTCTCTACATTGTGTATTGATTTTTTTTGGGGTGTCCTACTGAGTATTGTTATATTGAACCATGCACTGGAATTGCCAACATATGTTTTGGATTGTGCAGGCTAAGGACCATTTGATGACGTCCATGGAGGACCAAGACTAAACAATGCTTTTGGTGTTCAGGCATGCTGAGGGGTGCCTACTACTTCATGAAGAAATATTTGTACCTATTTTGTTTACATATTTTTATTTATGGTTTTCGGACTATTTTTTTGTGGGATTGTATTCTAGTCTAGTCTAATTTCTTGCAATTTAATATCCTATCATACTCTTCGGTTGGGTGTAGTGGTGTTCATTCATTTTTTCATTTGTTGTATTTACATATCATCATTTTTGTCTAGGAGACATGTGTGTGTACTGGTACATAGGATATGATTCCATGTTAGTGATATGCCTACTCATTGATAGTCAGAATACAATATCCTATTATATGAGGGCTTGGAGAATCATGACATGAGCCCCACTAGAATGGGTCATGACATCTGATTCATTTAATGTGATGAAAATCTATATGTTTATGTAAATGAAAAAAATATAATACAACACAGTGGAAATAATAATTCTTTATTAGTTGGTTTTGATGATCAATGTGCCATAAAACATTTATGGGTTCGAGTTCACAACTATTAATCAATAAATATTAAAATTTGGTATTAATGTTTAAATAAATGGTATAATAAATATTTTGTATGTTGAATATTACATTTAAAGTGATTTAATTAATCATTTTTTCACTAAATCACATAAAAATATTAATTTTATAAATTGATTTTTATGATTGGATATTAGTGACATGTTAGTTATGGTTTCGTTATGTTTTTGTCCCATCCACTATTACTCTATATCTATTTTATCAAAAAAGGAATATGATAAAATAAATGATCAGAAATATATTTTTATAATAATGGGAGATAATATATTTCTGGGGGTGGAGTTTTGGGAGGAATATTTAAATTTAGTTTCTATATGTCAAATTTTTGTGTTCGAATGTATGTTTAATGTTTAGTGAGTTTATGTGTTATTGAAGATATACTACATTGGGGTTGTTTATTTAATATGTGTATAATAATTATTTATCCCATATATGATTATATTTTAAATAAATGATAAGAATTTGAGTAACTATAAAATATGACTGTCTTAGGGGGCTGTGAATTGTTTTGGAATTGATGTTGTTATAGTGGGTGATTTGACATTTTCATTATGGAAAACACCAATAACATATTTTTTCATACTATAACTATTCATAGTAGATTATAATGTAAATTTTAAAATATAATTAGTTATAATCAATGAAATAATCAATAATAACATTATCAGTTAATGATGAAAATGTTGTGAATATTTTTCATGAGTTATATAGTAGATAAGAAAATCATAAAAAAATTATTCAATATTAAGATTTATTTATTTAAAATGTTGAATATGTTTAGGTTATCCATAATTTTGAATTATTCTATACTTATTGGTATGCTAAAAAATAAATTAGAGGTGATTTTAAAAATGAATTTCCTCATATTGATGAATCACAATGATGGGATATACCATGATTTTTTATTTTGTAATCAAAATCATACTGTGTCCACTTACGATGTATTATACTGAATGTATTGTATATAATTTTTCTTTTATCTTACGACAAAATATTTTAACCAATTAATGAAATAAATTTATGATCAATAGACGAGTCGAAATAAGTTTTAAATATATTTATGAATCCATCTAAATGATAGAAAAATATTAATTTTATAGAATATTGTGATATGTAAAATATGTTCAATATATATTAAAACATGTTATTTATGTATTTTTATAACTCATGATTTTATATAACAATATTTTTATAATCATTATTTTATAAACATGAATTTTTCTAATAAATAAATAATTAATTGAATATAATAAAATTCTTTTGTTCAATCTATTTTACCTATGTATGAAAATAGACCATGTTTACACATTTTGGTTTCAATGTTTCAATTCATGTTGAAACTCCATATAAAATAACTCATGTTAATTGATTTTTTTTCAGAATTATATTCATATATTAATTTAACTTTTCAATATAATTTTATATTTAGAAACCTCATTCAAGAATGAGGTTAGATATCTGGCCTGATAAATCCAATATTGCTTGTCATTTTTGGATTTGGTATGGGATATGTAATTATATATTTACAAATATTAAAAAACAAAAATTGTAATTTTCAATTTATATTATATTTCTTTGATTTTGAGAATTAATTATTGTAATCTTTTGGAAGAAAAAATGGTAAAATTTACAAATAGAGTATTTTATGAATTATATATATATTATTTTTTCTAAATTATATAATGTACATACTTGAAACTGTCCCAGGATAACCTCTAATAGAACACAAAAAATATGCGAGTATGATTGAAGAATATAATAAATCCCCATGACCTAGACATTCATTTATATTATCCTGGAAAATGTTTTAGTAAATTATATCACCCATTAATAATAAATAAACATTCAAATGATAAATATTGGGTATCGTACATGACATGTCCATACGTTAGACTTACATTCATGTTAAATATTGGATTATAATAATTAGAGGATTAATAAAGTCATAGCCAAAACATATGATTCTACTCAGTTATATAAACCAGAAAAATCATCCAAATTGAACCTAAACAACTCACTATAATAAATAAAATGATATTGGGAAACTAAAATAATGAAAATAAAATATACCGATGGAACATGACTAAAAATTAACAAAATATATTCCAAAATAATGATAAACCGACTTGATGATCCCCATAACCACTAAACAAATACTAAAAATACATCCAAATACATATAATTGGAATAATAAAATGGGATAATTCTTGGAAATATTTGGAAAACACATTTTATATGTAATGTAGGGTCCCTAATTACAGTAAAATGTATCACGTGTCTACATTATTTAATATTCATAGATACAAGGGATCAAATCCTAAATTACTGATATGTTTAGTACTCTTGGAGAATCAAATATATAGAGAATTAGCATTTTACATTGTGTATAAAAATGTTTATCATAAGAAATACAGTCACATCCTTGAAATAATTACTAATTACCTTCTTTATATATTATGGAAATGAATGAAGATAAATTCAAGATATAATTATTAGTAAGGGTTACAAACATCATATGCTACCATGATTAACTAATTGGAATAAATATTTCAATGAAAATAACATAAAACACATGCATTTTAATCCAGGACCGAAGAAAAAAATGCATCCCAAGATTATGGAAATTTTTTAAAATCCATTATTATAATGAAAAATTCTACATGAATGAAATTATTAATGATAGACTTCATAGTCATAGAAATCATTATATATACATAGTTAGAGGCTTATTCCATGATAGTTTAAACTATAGGTTGACATACACCGAAAGCCACTAAATATGACCAATTTATTTCATTTATAAGACTTTTCAAAAAAGTTAAGGGACATATAATTTCTCTATCCACACATCACTATATATCAGATCAATTCTTCTTATATAGAGTCATAAATTTAATTCAAAAATTTAAATCAAAAATTTATTTTATTGTTAATATATATCTATATTGAATAATAAATAACAATATTTCCTAATAAAATCATATTGAATTCGATCTAAAACACCTCATATAGAAAATATTTATAGTTTATGATATTATAATATAAAGATTACATAGAATAATCCAATATTTGTAAATGTAACAAACAATGTTTACATGAAATTAATTTACAAGGAAATATTGATGACCCCAAAATTAAAAATAGAAAAATAATGACCATTGATTCCATGGAAATATTATTTTGTATCAAAATCATATCTTTTATTAAATAAAATGAAAAAATGTGAATTTTTAAAATAATCCTTCAATAAGGAGATTTCATTCTAATCAATTGAAATCATACAGTATATTGAAAATTTTATATAGTGGTTATAAAGGTGGGAAAATTCATTAACACCATATATAATAAAATACATTCATTTATACATTTTAATGAAAGTAAAAAAGATAAAAGATTTAATAAATTTTATAAATATACCACTAAATAAATTTAAAATTCATGAATAACTTTTAGTGTTCCTAATAAAACGTATGAGTTAATATAAATCTTTTTTTTAAATAATTTTGGAAAATATAGAATAGAACAAAAATATATGAGATCAATATTTATTTTAAAAATTCCTCTTGAAATAGTATGTTTAATATAATAATTAATAATCATGAAAAATAAATATTCCTTTAAAATTAAATCAAATGTGATGTATATATACCTCCTGAAAGTAAATAGGCGCATAATACAAAATATGAATCAATGAATTTGAAATTGAGACACATTCCTTTATAAATATCAATATTTTTATGTGGGAATTAATCAATGATGTAATTATGAATGTGAAACCTAAATACACCAAACATTTTTTAAAAATAAAACCAAAAACAATCAATGGTCATTGAACACATAATCATATCATATCATAGGGACTGAATATGTAATATAACCCAATAAAAATAAATTGAAATATGAAATCCCATAACGCAACATTGACATTCCTTATGAGAATGATTAATCCAATATATAATAAATTTAGATTAATTATACATATATAAATTCAAAATATCTAGATAATATCTTATATGCTGCATTTATAATATTGTTTTTGACATTTATTGTCGATATTTTAGTTTTTACAGTACATTGGTTGATTACTAATTCATTTATTCCTAAGAAATTTGTATTAAAATATTTTTTTTAGATTGATTAAGATTCCATAATCGATATAATTTTAGTATAGATATAAATATAATATATATAAAATATATATATAATTATTTTCATCCATAAAATATGGAGACAAGAAAATTAATTCCACCATTCATGGAGATCGTGGGCTACATATGCGTGAAAGGTGTTTTCAACTTTTCAATTGATAAAAAAATAAAAATAAACAATAATTAATGTTATATAAATAATTTTTATTGTCACGACCCGTCCTCAGGGCTCGTCCCGTGACTACCCCAAACCCGCCTTCCATAGGCCAGGGGCAGGTGACTAGCACCAAAGGCGTAAATCCCGATAACTGGGAAGGCATTGCCTTTATAAAAGTAAGCAAAACACTACAGAGTACAAGCGGATGTAAAACACTAAGCAAAAAGAGAAGTGCTGAATGGTAAGCAGGCCAGAATACAAACCCAAATGAAAGTACAACTACAACTGAACAAAGTACAACAGAAAAAGACAACAGCTGGAAGAAAGGAAGAAGCTCCTGGGTCGTCCTCCTCGGATACTACCTGAAGGGTAGGTACAGATGGCGCAGCTCCTGGTCGTCCACCACGGATCCTACCTGAAGGGTAGGTACAGATAGCCTCCTCAATGCTCTCGCCCATCAACTTCTTCCGTGTGTCATCTCGTCGTGTAGTACACCTCCGGGTACTGACTCGTCGTGTAGTCCACCTCCGGGTACCGTCCAGTCCTCGAACACTCGGCCTCCGTCAGCACTGCCTGTCGTCTGCAACCAAAACAACGAGATGCGGGCATAGCCCGTGTAGGGGTGAGTATAAAGATACTTAGTAGGGACCCCGAGACCCTCACGATCTCACTAAAACCAACAAGGATAACCACAAATAAGATCTCAACAGATAACCTCTACATAGGTATATGTCCATATATATACCTATGTTATCAAGTAACCCATCTCAATCATGAGGTAACACAAAGATTATGAAATCAACGGATAACCATTACCTAGGTATATGCCCATACATATACCTATGTTATCATGTGACCCATCTCAATCATGAGGAAAACACAAAGGTCAAAAGTCTCAGCTCAAACCAGGATTTTCATTATCAAAACCGTAACTGCTGAAGAGCTCTGTCTCTGGAGTGTACAGTGGTCCTGTCATGACTCCGAGGTACTGCTCACTAACCTAAGACTGCTGAGGTACTCCTCCTGTCGAGTACCGCGGGTCAGCCACCCAGACACAGTATTGCTTCCCGCCGAGGTATGTCACCCAAACACAGTAGTGCACACCCCCTAGTAGCCTACTGAGGTACTCTCCGGACGAGTACCGTGGGTCTGCACTGTCACACAGGTAGTGCTCCGTCCGCCATGGGTCTGCACCTCAGAAAGTAGTGCTCCGTCCACTGGGCTAGTCGACTCACTCCAAGTCGAGTCGGTCAAGCAGTGGTCGGTCTCAGTCGGCTACACGGTCTCCGTACTCCGTACTCTCGTCTTTGGGAGGGTCCACTCCACGAGCTACAGGTCTATACTCCAAGTATCTAAAATTCCCATGAAAAATTATCTCAATGTACCGCATCATCATAGGGGTCTCAATGCAACAGATGGCGCGTCAATCAGATGCCCGGTATGTGAGTTATTAGCCTTTTTGTCCCAGGGGCCCGGTTGGTTTCGTGAGCGAACCAACCCGGCCGTATCTCAACTGTACCCCAAACTCTCATAGGGTATACTCATAGGGACCGTTTCTCAACGTGATCAACAACGCCGCTGACGGTTCGTCAAACGGACGTCCTGTCTGAAAGGTATCAGCTTTTCCGTTCCAGGGGCCCGGTTGGATTTCGGGTGCGATCCTACCCAGCCACTACCAACTGTATCCAAATCTTGGGTGAAGTAGGCCAAAAGTTCCGTCTCATCAAGAGGAATTCAACGAAACAGACGGCGCGTCAGTCGGACGCCCGGTCTGTGAGTTATTGGCCTTTTTGTTCCAGGGGCCCGGTTGGTTTCGTGGGCAAACCAACCCGACCGCACTCCGACGGCATCCAAACCTCGAGTGGAGTAAGCCAAAAGATCTTTCTCACTTAGAGAAAAACAACAGAGTCGACGGCACGTCATTCAGACGTCCAGAACTCAAGTTATGAGCGTTTCCGCTCCAAGGGCCCGGTTGGTTTCGTATCCGAATCAACCCTGCCGAACCCAAAGTAATCCCAAACCATGAGAGCGATATACCGAAACGACCGTCTCGATCCAAGGATCATTTTTCCTCTAATGGCGAGTCGTTTAGAGGCCCTTAGCTCATGTTACGGGCTTTTGAACGAAAGTGGTCCGAAAACGGGGGTATGGGCCCGGGGCGACCCGGCCCGACCCCCCCTGGGTCGGCCGAACCGGGTCGACCCGACCGAGATCCGACCCGGCTGGGCCCGGGCCGCTCCGGCCCGGCTCGGTCCGGCTCGGTCCGGCCCAACCGGCCGGCCGCGGGTCGGCCAGCGTGGCCGAGCCGAATCTCGGAGCGGGGTGTCCCCTGCCCGCCGCTAATTGATGCCGGCGGCAGATCCGCCGGCCGCCAACCCTCCGGCGGCGTGCCGCCGCTAGTCGCCGGCGCCGCCGCCTTCCTCGGACCACCGGACGCGCTCCAGTTGTCCGTTTCTCCTGCCGTCTTCGCCTATGGTCCCCCCGGGACCCGAACTTCACTACGAAGGCCTCAAAATTACCTTGCGGCCTCGTTTGTCATCGCCCGTCAATCTGCACATCAAAAACGAAATGTGCCATCTTCGTGGTTCTCCGGCGCGGCGTGCTGGCGTCGCACCCATTCGCCGTGGCCCGACTCCGTCCGCGGATGTCTTCGGTTTCTCCGACGTGGCGCGAAGGCGTCGCGTCCTTGTTCTTTCTTTTCACGGCTCGGTGCGACGACGTTGCGTAATACTTGTCGTCTGATTCTCGCATTGTGCGACGACACCACGCCATTCCGTTCCATCCACAAGAATCAAACATGAACATAGGAGGGGGGTTCGGCCGTGTTTGTGCAGTCCGGCCCCCCTCTCGTTAAACGATAACATCTAGTCGAAAAATCCACGATGATCGATAAACTAGAATCATGAATGAAAATAATTAAATAAAATAAACCCCTACCTCGGTTTGGATACGGTGCACGTCAATCGAATTGCGGATGAAGAGCGTTGCGGAAGTCGGGCGTTGTGGAAAACGAAGCCCGATTCCATTGTCATCGAGGTGCATTCGAAGGGGAAATGTCGTTGGAAGAAGACGTCACATTCTTCGGCGGAGATGTTCTTCGTTGAAGAACGGTGTTCTTCATGTTCTTCGTCAATGTTGAAGATGGTGTTCCTTAGCTTTTTCTCCAAAAATCTCTCAAACAACCCAACACCAACCCCTAATAAAATAAGTTCTAAATTTATTTTATTAACACAACAAAGAATTTGAAATTCAATTTTTGAATTTCAAAAACTTACACGTAACTCACCAAATTAATTATAACAAGTTGTCAAATATTAAAGAATGTGAGTTAATGGCGTGTTAGGAATGTGAGGGGTTAAGAGGGGTTAGGGAGTTAGGGAAAAATTGAAAAGGTAGGGGGTTCATGTGGGCCCGACCCTTTTAATTATCCACACATGGAAAGTTGGGTGGATGTGGGCCCCACCACTAACTTCCCGTGGGAGAAACTAACCACCTTGAAAAAGAAATAAAATTGATTTAACAGTTTTATTTACTTTTTAATTAAACCCCATTAATTAACTTCTTCTCCCGCACAAACGCAACTACGGTAAAGGTTCCCTTAAGCGATTACCGGCATTGCGAGTTCATCGGCGCCATCAGATTTCAATTCCGAGCACCGGTTCAAAAGATAGAAAATCCCGCTCGCTCGTTCACTGAACGTACCCGAGCCAAACTTCGGAAATTAATTCCGGGCACATCGGGCCTCAGAATCAGGCGCCGTCAGAAACTATGTTCTTGTAAAATTCCATAGAAAATTAAGAAAAAAAAATTCCTTGAAATTTCCATGTCTTTACATTACTCCCACCTAAGGGCTTTACGTCCCCGTAATGCTTCAACAAAAACTAGGGTCACAAAAGCGGTACAGACCACACATCTGTGGCTTCCGCTCCCATGTTCTTACCTGGAGGTTCCCGTACTACCATAGAAAGTGCACCCGAGGAATCAATCGTCCTCGTAGGATCTGCTCCTGTCGATCCTCAATCCCCACTGGAACCTCCATGAAAGACACCCCATCGCCATCGTCCAGCTCCTCATGGTCGATGATATGTGAAGGGTCGAGCACGTATCTCCTCAGTTGAGATATGTTGAAGTCATCGTGCACCTGGTGCAACTGTGGTGAATGGGTCAAGCGGTAAACCACCCCGCCTACCCAGGTGAGGACCTAAGAAGGTCTGCTGAACCTCGGAGATAACTTGCCTCCTTGTCCACATTTCCGTAAACCTCGTCGAGGTGAGACTCGTATAAGGATGTCATCGTCATCCTCGAACTCCAGAGGTCTCCATTTTATGTTAGAACTTGAACTCGAAACGACTTCCGCTACGAGGGTAAGGATGACCGACTCAAGAGTGATCGGTCGCACCCTCCTATGAAAGAGTTTATCCTGTGCTTCCTGGGGTTTCCTTTTCACCGACCAAGGAAAACCCATCCCGACGTTTGCCTAAAATTGTCAATTTGAGTATGAACAGTTATTGACATTCCATACTCAAACTAACGTCATAAGGCCTCAACGCTGCCACCAAGAGATTCCAACCGGAACTCTCGCCTCGAGGGTCTGACCACACCATCGGCGTAAATGTGATTATCGAGTCTCCTCCCAAGGTATCTCAAGACGTGAGGGTCAAGTCCACGACTTACCGGAAACTCTAGGTCTGTAACAAGATTTGTGAATTCAAGGAATGATTCATACCGACGTCCGTTACTAAAGCAGCTAGTAGTGGACACAGACTGTCCCTTGAATCATTTCTAGAGCCATTGGGTCACACTCCTTGACCGCATGCAGCCACACTCTTCCTCCGCCCTCCAACTCCCTGATCCTGGCAGGAATAACTAAGGCGGGTGGTTGTACCATGTTAGGATGTACACCACCTCATGCTTCTCTCCTAGCTCTGCCTCCACGTCTACTGCTTCGTAGAATCATCTCTCCTTTAATCTTCTTCTTCTTTAACATTTAACATGCTTTAGTCTCTAAGACTAGAGCCGGTTTCCTATTTCTTACTACACTCTACAGTCTTCATCCACTCCTGAATGATCTTCACCTGGTTTGCCTATGATCTGAAAGAGCTGCTAAAATTTCTCTTTTGCCGAATAGAGAAACTTGGTCTCATCCACTGGATGAACCACGCCCATTGCCTAATACAGTCAATCCTGATATGAATGATGCATTCATGCCATGGATGACGTCGTAAGTCCTCGACTTAACTACTAAGAGATCCAACTCTCACTCTCGCCTCCATGGGTCGAGTCACACTATCGGCATCAGTGTGAGGTCACTGGGTCTCCTCCAGTAGAAATCTCGAAAGTGAGGGTCAAGTCAACAGTTTTAACCAGAACCACTCAGTATTAACCCAACAAAAGGACAGGAAAGCAAACAAAGATAAGTGTCTTTTTATTATTGCATCTCATAGTACAAAGACATGAATACAACAGCAACATGGAACTAGAAGTAAAAGGGAAAAATCCACTAGTTCTGCTCCTTTCCACCTGCTCCCGGATCTCTACTACCTTGTCCACTACTCGGCTGTTGCTCAAGCACTCGTCACTGCTTCTGGCTCGGTGGCTCCTCCAACACATATGGATCAACTGTACGAGGAGTCGGACAGTCACGTGCCAGGTGACCCTTCCTACCGCATGAGTAACACAACCTGCTTCTGGCACGCCTAGCTCTGTTCCCACCCCGGGTGCCCCGCACCACCGGTCCTAAAACCCGAGATCATCCAACTGCTAGTCTGGTCCTCCTGGACCTCTTCATCATCTTTCTACTGCCCACAGATGACTCGGCTACTGATCGAAAAACATGTGGCAAAGGCAGAAGCTCTTGTACACGGTCGGGTTGTAGAGCTACTGGCACAAACTCCACCCTGAAGAAGGTCTCGAAGTCTTCCCATGCGAAGGTCATCCCATTTCCAAACTGGAAAAAGTGGCTTAACCACCTGCCTACTGCTGCATGAAGGAGGATGGCAGCAAAGATCACCATGAAGTCTGCCGGCGTCCCCACTAGCCGAAAGACTCTCACCACAGCCTCCAGCCAATCCTCAGCCGCCTGCGGGTCCGTCCCTCCCGGGAACCTGGGTGGCCTCTGGCACTGGAACTTGAGCAGTCCGCTCAAGCGACATGTATCGCCTACTACTGGGGCTGGTGGCATCGGTGGCCCAATGTATGGTAGTACCGTTGGTGCCTCCGCTGGTGCCTAAACTGCAAAAGGGCCCTGTAATGAAGCCTCATCACTCGACATGCTGTCAGTACACACATCCCTCTGGGCTCTAGCTGGTCGTCTGTGAAAAGGCTTCCGGAAAGAAACATCGTGACATGGTCAAACGTTTATACCTGGTGAGCTGACCTGGTTTGAGCTGACATTTAAAAACTTCTGGTAACATACACGCAATCAGTGTTTTTGTGCACAAAGTCAGAAATCAGTTGTCAGGGTCCTGGTGTATGGATACGTCGGCCTCCAGCACCAACACTGGACTCCCTGAACTGAAAACCACACTTGGTACTCTTAACACTATTGCTTCACAGGAAGAAAAATATCAGAGTTATAAGTTCTTCGGTAGAACCAACTCCTCTGATACCAATTTTTCACGACCCGTCCTTGGGGCCCGTGCCGTGACTACCCCAAGCCTGCCTTCAATAGGCCAGGGGCTAGCGACTAGCACCAAAGGCGTAAATCCCGATAACTGGGAAGGCATTGCCTTTATAAAAGTTAAAAAAACACTACAGAGTACAAGTGGATGTCAAACACTAAGTAAAAAGAGAAGTGCTGAAAGGTAAGCGGGACAGAATACAAACCCAAATAAAATTACAACTACAACTGAACAAAGTACAACAAAAAAAGACAACAGCTGGAAGAAAGGAAGCATCTCCTGGGTCATCCTCCTCGGATACTACCTGAAGGGTTGGTACAGATGGTGCATCTCCTGGTCGTCCACCACAGATCCTACCTGAAGGGTAGGTACATATTGCCTCCTCAATGCTCTCGCCCGTCAACCTCCTCCGTGTGTCGTCTCGTCGTGTAGTCCACCTTCGGGTACTGACTCGTCGTGTAGTACACCTCCGGGTACCGTCCAGTCCTCGAACACTCGGCCTCCGTCCGCACTGCCCGTCGTCGACAACCAACACAACGAGATGCGGGCATAGCCCGTGCAGGGGTGAGTATAACGATACTCAGTAGGGACCCCGAGACCCTCACGGTCTCACTAAAACCAACAAGGATAACCACAAAGAATATCTCAATAGATAACCTCTACTTAGGTATATGCCCATATATATACCTAAGTTATCAAGTAACCCATCTCAATCATGACGTAACACAAAGATTATGAAATCAACGGATAACCATTACCTAGGTATATTCCCATACATATACCTATGTTATCAAGTGACCCATCTCAATCATGAGGTAAACACAAAGGTCAAAAGTCTCTGCTCAAACCAGGATTTTCATTATCGAAACCATAACTGCTGAAGAGCTCCGTCACTGGAGTGTACAGTGGTCCTGTCATGACTCCGAGGTACTGCTCACTAACCTTAGACTGCTGAGGTACTACTCCTGTCGAGTAACGCGGGTCAGCCACCCAGACACAGTAGTGCTTCCCGCCGAGGTATGTCACCCAAACACAGTAGTGCACACCCCCTAGTAGCATGCTGAGGTACTCTCCGGATGAGTACCGCGGGTCTGCACTGTCACACAGGTAGTGCTCTGTCCGCCATGGGTCTGCATCTCAGAAAGTAGTGCTCCGTCCACTGGGCTAGTTGACTCACTACAAGTCGATTCGGTCAAGCAGTCATCAGGTCTCAGTCGGCTACACGGTCTCTGTACTCTGTACGCTCGTCTCTGGGAGGGTCCTCTCCACGAGCTACAGGTCTATACTCCAAGAATCTCAAAGTCCCACGAAGAAGTATCTCAAAGGACCGCCTAGTCATAGGGGTCTCAATGCAACAGACAGTGCGTCACTCAGACGCCCGGTCTGTGAGTTATTAGCATTTTCTTCATAGGGGCCCAGTTGGTTTCGTGAGCGAACCAACCCGGCCGTATGTCATATGTACCCTGCACTCTCATAGGGTATACTCATAGGGACCGTTTCTCAATGTGATCAACAACGCCGCTGACGGTTCGTCAAACGGACGTCCTGTCTGAAAGGTATCAGCTTTTTCGTTCTAGGGGCCCGGTTGGATTTCGGGTGCGATCCAACCCGGCCACTACCAACTGTATCCAAATCTCAGGCGAAGTAGGCCAAAGGTTCCGTCTCATCAAGAATAATTCAACTAAACAGACGGCGCGTCAATCGGATGCCTGGCCTGTGAGTTATTGGCTTTTTCGTTCCAGGGGCCCGGTTGGTTTCGTGAGCGCACCAACCTGACCGCACTCCGACAGCATCCAAACCTCGAGCGGAGTAATCCAAATGATCAGTCTCACTTAGAGGAAAACAACAGAGTTGACGGCACATCATTCGGACGTCCAGAACTCAAGTTACGAGCGTTTCCGCTCCAAGGGCCCGGTTGGTTTCGTATCCGTACCAACCTGGCCAAACCCAAAGTAATCTAAAACCTTGAGTGCGATATACCGAAACGACCGTCTCGATCCATGGATCATTTTTCCGCTGACGGAGAGTCGTTTGGAAGCCCGTAGCTCATGTTATGGGATTTTGACCGAAAGTGGTCCGAAAACGGGGGTCTGGGCCCGGGGCGACCCGGCCCGACCCCCCTGGGTCGGCCGAACCGGGTCGACCTGACCCAGGTCCGACCCAGCTGGGCCCGTATCGGCCTGGCCAGGCTCGGTTCGGCTCGGTCCGGCCCGACCGGCCGGCCGCGGCTCGGCCAGCATGGCCGAGCCGAATCACGGAGCAGGGTGTCCCCCTCCCACCGCTAATTGATACCGGCGGCGGATCTGCCGGCCGCCAACCCTCCGGCGGTGCGCCGCCGCCGCCTTCCGCGGACCACCGGACGCGCTACGGTGGTCTGTTTCTCCTACCGTCTTCTCCTATGGTCCCCCTGGGACCCGACCTTCACTACGAAGGCATCAAAATTACCTTGCGGCCTTATTTGTCATCGCCCGTCAATCCGCACGTCAAAAACGAAACCCACCGTCTTCGTGGTTCTCCGGCGCGGCATGCTAGCGCCACACCCCTTCGTCGTGGCCCAACTCCATCCGTGGATGTCTTCGGTTTCTCCGACACGGCGTGACGGCGTCGTGTCCTTGTTCTTTCTTTTCACGTCGCAGCGCGACGGCGTCGCGTAATACTTGTCGTGTGATTCTCGCGTGGTGCGACGACACCATGCCATTCCGTTCCATCCACAAGAATCAAACATGAACATAGGAGGGGGGTTCGGTCGTGTTTGTGCGGTCCGGCCCCCCTCTCATTAAACGATAACATCTAGTCGAAAAATCCACGATGATCGATAAACTAGAATCATGAACAGAAAAAATTAAATAAAATAAACCCCTACCTCGGTTCAGATACGGTGCACGTCAATCGAATTGCGGATGACGAGTGTCGCGGAAGATGGGCGTCGTGGAAAACGAACATCGATTCCGTTGTCGTCGAGGTGCGTTCGATGGGGAAACGTCGTTGGAAGAAGACGTCGCGTTCTTCGGCGGAGATGTTCTTCATTGAAGAATGGTGTTCTTCACGTTCTTCATCGATGTTGAAGAAGGCGTTCCTTAGCTTTTTCTCACAAAAGCTCTCAAACAACCCAACACCAACCCCTAATAAAATAAGATCTAAACTTATTTTATTAACACAACAAAGCATTTGAAATTCAATTGTTTGAATTTCAAAAACTTACATGTAACTCACCAAATTAATTAAATCAAGTTTTCCAATATTAAAGAAGGTGAGTTAATGGGGTGTTAGGAATGTGATGGGTTAAGAGGGGTTAGGGAGTTAGGGAAAAATTGAAAAGGTTGGGGGATAGTGTGGGCCCCACCCTTTTAATTATCCACACATGGGAAGTTGGGTGGATGTGGGCCCCACCACCAACTTCCCATGGGAGAAACTAACCACCTTGAAAAAGAAATAAAATTGATTTAACAATTTTATTTACTTTTTAATTAAACCCCATTAATTAACTTCTTCTCCCGCACAAACGCAACTACGATAAAGGTTCCCTTAACCGATTACCGGCGTTGTGAGTTCATCGGTGCCATCAGATTTCAATTCCGAGAACCAGTTCAAAAGATAGAATATCACGCTCGCTCGTTCACTGAACTTACCCAAGAAAAACATCGGAAATTAATTAGGGGCACACCGGGCCTCGGATTCCGGTGCCGTTAGAAACTGCGTTCTTGTAAAATTACAAAGAAAATTAAGAAAAAAAATTTCCTTGAAATTTCCAGGTCTTTACATTACTGCCACCTCAATGCTATACGTCCCCGTAAAGCTTCAACACAAGCTACGGTCACAAAAGCGGTACGGAGAATGCATTTGAGACTTCCACTCCCATGTGCTTACCTGGAGGTTCCCGTACTGCCAGAGAAAGTGCACCCGAGGAATCGATCATCCTCATAGGATCTGCTCTTGTCGATCCTCGATCCCCACTGGAACCTCCGTGAAAGACACCCCATCGCCATCGTCCAGCTCCTCATGGTCGATGATATGTTAAGGGTCGAGCACGTATCTCCTCAGTTGAGATACGTGGAAGTCGTCGTGCACCTCGTGCAACTGCGGTGAATGGGTCAAGTGGTAAACCACCCCGCCTACCCAGCTGAGGACCTAAGAAGGTCCGCTGAACCTCAGAGATAACATGCCGCCTTGGCCACATCTCTGTAAACCTCGTCGAGGTGAGACCTGTATAAGGATGTGATCGTCATCCTCGAACTCCAGAGGTCTCCATTTTCTTTTACAACTGGAACTCGAAACGACTTCCGCTACGAGGGTAAGGTTGACCGACTCAAGAGTGATCAGTCGCACCCTCCTTTGAAAGAGTTTATCCTGTGCTGCCTGGGGTTTCCTTTTCACCGACCAAGGAAAACACATCCCGATGTTTTCCTAAAACCGTCAATTTGAGTATGAACAATTATTGCCCATTCCATACTCAAACTAACGTCGTAAGGCCTCAATGATGCCACCAAGAGATTCCAACTGAAACTCTCGCATCGAGGGTCTGATCACACCGTCGGCGAAAATGTGATTATCGAGTCTCCAACCAAGGTATCTCTAGACGTGAGGGTCAAGTCCACAGCTTATCGGAAACTCTAGGTCTGGAACAAGATTTGTGAAAGAAAGGAATGATTCATATCGACGTCCGTTACTAAAGCAGCTAATAGTGGACACAGACTGTCCCTTTAATCATTTCTAGATCCATTGGGTCACACTCCTTTACCGCATGCAGCCGCACTCTTCCACCACCCTCTAGCTCCCTGAGCCTGGCGGAAATAACTAAGGCGGGTGGTTGTACCATGTTAGGATGTACACCACCTCATGCTGCTCTCCTAGCTCTGCCTCCACGTCTGCTGCTTCGTAGACTCATCTCTCCATTAATCTTCCTCTTCTTTAACATTTAACATGCTCGAGTCTCTAAAACTGGAGCTGGATTCATGTTTCTTACTGCACTCTGCAGTCTTCATCCAGTCCTGGATGATCTGCACCTTCTTTGCCTATGATCTGAAAGTGCTGCTAAAATTTCTCTTTTTCCGAAAATAGAAACTCGGTCTCATCCCCTGGATGAACCATGACCATTGCCTAATACAACCAATCCTGACATGAATGATGCATTCATGCAATGGATGATGTCGTAAGGCCTCGACGTAACTACTAAGAGATCCAACTGTCACTCTCGCCACCAATGGTCGAGTCACACTGTCGGCATCAGTGTAAGGTCACTGGGTCTCCTCCAGTAGAAATCTCGAAAGTGAGGGTCAAGTCAACAGTTTTAATCGGGACCACTCAGTATCAACCCAACAAAAGGACTGGAAAGAAAACAAAGATAAGTGTCTTTTTATTATTGCATCTCATAGTACAAAGACACGAATACAACATCAACATGGAACTAGAAGTACAAGGGACCTATCCACTAGTTCTACTCCTGTCCACCTGCTCCCGGAGCTCTACTGCCTTGTCCACTGCTCGGCTGTTGCTGAAGCACTCGTCGCTGCTTCTGGCTTGGTGGATCATCCAATGCCTGTGGATCAACTGTACGAGGAGTCGGACAGTCACGTGCCAGTTGAACCTTCCCGCCGCATGAGTAACACAACCTTCTTCTGGTACGCCTAGCTCTGTTCCCTCCCCGGGTGCCCCGCACCACGGTCCTAAAACCCGAGATCGTCCAACTACTAGTCTGGTCCTCCTAGAACTCTGCATCATCTGTCTACTGCCCATAGATTACTCGGCTACTGATTAAAAAACACGCGGCAAAGGCAGAAGCTCTTGTACATGCTCAGGGTGTAGAGCTACTGGCACAAAATCCACCCTGAAGAAGGTCTCGAAGTCTTCCCATGCGAAGGTCAGCCCGTCGCATAACTGGATCAAGTGGCTCAACCACCTGCCTGCTGCTGCCTGAAGGAGGATGGTAGAAAAGATCACCGTGAAGTCTGTCAGCATCCCCACTAGCCTGAAGATTCTCACCACAGCCTCCAGCCAATCCTCAGCCGCCTGCGGGTCCATCCCTCCCTGGAACCTGGGTGGCCTCTAGTGCTGGAACGTGTGCAGTGCACTCAAGCAACGTGCATCGCATACTACTGGGGCTGGTGGCATCGGTGACACAACGTATGGTAGTACCATTGGTGCCTCCACTGGTGACTCAACTGCAAAAGGGCCCGGTACCGAAGCCTCATCGCTCGACAAGATGTCAGCACGCACATCCCTCCGGGCTCTAGAAAGTCGTCCGTGAAAAGGCATCCTAAAAGAAACATCGTGACACGGTCAAACGTTTATCCCTGGTGAGATGAACTGGTTTGAGCTGACATTTAAAAACTTCTGGTAACATACACGCAATCAGTGTTTTCGTTCACAAAGTTGGAAATCAGTTTTCAGGGTCCTAGTGTATTGATACGTCGGCCGCCCGCACCAACACTGGACTCCATGAACTGAAAACCACACTCGGTACTCTTAACACTATTGCTTCACAGGAAGAAAAATATCAGAGTTATAAGTTCTGAGGTAGAACCAACTCCTCTGATACTAATTTGTCATGACCCGTCCTCGGGGCCCGTGCCGTGACTACCCCAAGCCTGCCTTCCATAGGCCAGGGGCTGGCGACTAGCACCAAAGGCAAAAATCCCAATAACTGGGAAGGAATTGCCTTTATAAAAGTAAACAAAACACTACAGAGCACAAGCGGAAGTAAAACAGTAAGTAAAAAAGAGAAGTGCTGAAAGGTAAGCGGGCCAGAATACAAACCCAAATGAAAGTACAACTACAACTGAACAAAGTACAACAGAAAAAGACAACAGTTGGAAGAAGGGAAGAAGCTCCTGGGTCGTCCTCCTTGGATACTACCTGAAGGGTAGGTACAGATGGCACAAATCTTGGTCGCCCACCACGGATCCTACCTGAAGGGTAGGTACAGATAGCCTCCTCAACGCTCTCGCCCGTCAACCTCCTCCGTGTGTCGTCTCGTCGTGTAGTCCACCTCCGGGTACTGACTCGTTGTGTAGTCCACCTCCGGGTACCGTCCAGTCCTCGAACACTCGGCCTCCGTCAGCACTGCCCGTCATCTGCAACCAACACAACGAGATGCAGGCATAGAAAGTGCAGGGGTGAGTATAACGATACTCTGTAGGGACCCCGAGACCCTCACGGTCTCACTAAAACCAACAAGGATAACCACAAAGAAGATGTCAACAGATAACCTCTACTTAAGTATATGCCCATATATATACCTAAGTTATCAAGTAACCCATCTCAATCATGAGGTAACACAATGATTATGAAATCAATGGATAACCATTACCTAGGTATATGCCCATACATATACCTATGTTAACAAGTGACCCATCTCAATCATCAGGAAAACACAAAGGTCAAAAGTCTCAGCTCAAACGAGGATTTTAATTATCGAAACCGTAACTGCTGAAGAGCTCCGTCTCTGGAGTGTACAGTGGTCCTGTCACGACTCCGAGATACTACTCACTAACCTAAGACTGCTGAGGTACACCTCCTGTCGAGTACCGCGGGTCAGCCACCCAGACATAGTAATGCTTCCCGCCGAGGTATGTCACCCAAAAACAGTAGTGCACACCACCTTGTAGCCTGCTGAGGTACTCTCCGGATGAGAACCGTGGGTCTGCACTGTCACACATGTAGTGCTCCATCCGCCATGGGTCTGCATCACAGAAAGTAGTGCTCCGTCCACTGGGCTAGTCGACTCACTCTAAGTCGAGTCGGTCAAGCAGTCGTCAGGTCACAGTCGGCTACACGGTCTCCGTACTCCATACGCTCATCTCTGGGAGGGTCTTCTCCACGAGCTACAGGTCTATACTCCAAGTATCTCAAATCCCACGAAGAAGTATCTCAAAGGACTGCCTCGTCATAGAGGTCTCAGTGCAACAGACGACGCGTCAATCAGACGCCCGATCAGTGAGTTATTAGCTTTTTCGTCCCAGGGGCCCGGTTGGTTTCGTGAGCAAACCAACCCGAACATATGTCAACTGTACCCCGAACTCTCATAGGGTATACTCATAGGGACTGTTTCTCAACGTGATCAACAACGCCGCTGACGGTTCGTCAAACGGACGTCCTGTCTGAAAAGTATCAGCTTTTCCATTCCAGGGGCCCGGTTGGATTTCGGGTGCGATCCAACCCGGCCACTACCAACTGTATCCATATCTTGGGCGAAGTAGGCCGAAATTTCCGTCTCATCAAGAGGAATTCAACGAAACAGACGACGCGTCAATCGGACGCCCGGTCTGTGAGTTATTGGCTTTTTCGTTCCAGGGGCCCGGTTGGTTTCGTGAGCAAACCAACCCGACCGCACTCCGACATCATTCAAACCTCGAGTGGAGTAAGCCAAAATATCCGTCTCACTTAGAGGAAAACAACAGAGTCGACGACACATCATTCGGACATCCGGAACTCAAGTTACGAGTGTTTCCGCTCCAAGGGCCCGGTTGGTTTCGTATCCGAACCAACCCACCCCAACCCAAAGTAATCCGAAACCTTGAGTACGATATACCGAAATGACCGTCTTAATCCAAGGATTGTGTTTCTGCTGACGGCGAGTCGTTTGGAGGCCCGTAGCTCATGTTACGGGCTTTTTACCGAAAGTGGTCCGAAAACGGGGGTCTGGGCCCGGGGCGACCCGGCCCGACCCACCCCCTGGGTCGGCCGAACCGGGTCGCACCGAACCGGGTCGACCCAACCCAGGTCCGAACCGGCTGGGCCCGGCCCGGCCCGGCCCGGCTCGGTCCGGCCCGACCGGCCGACCGCGGCTCGGCCAACGTGGTCGCGCCGAATCGCGGATCGGGGTGTCCCCCACCCGCCGCTAATTGATGCCGGCAGCGGATCCGCCGGCCGCCAACCCACCGGCGGCGCGCCGCCGCCGCCGCCTTCCGCGGCCCACCGGACGTGCTCTGGTGGTCTTTCTCTCCTGCCGTCTTCGCCTATGGTCCCCCTGGGACCCGACCTTCACTGCGAAGGCCTCAAAATTACCTTGCGGCCTCGTTTGTCGTTGCCCGTCAATCCGCACGTCAAAAACGAAATGCGTCGTCTTTGTGGTTCTCCGGCGCGGCGTGCTGGCGCCGCGCCCCTTCGCCGTGGCCCGACTCCGTCCGAGGATGTCTTCGGTTTCTCCGACGCGGCGTGACAGTGTCGCGTACTTGTTCTTTCTTTTCACGGCGCGGCGCGACGGCGTCGCATAATACTTGTCGTGTGATTCTCGCGTGGTGCGACGACACCACGCCATTCCGTTCCATCCAAAAGAATCAAACATGAACATAGGAGGGGGGTTCGGCCGTGTTTGTGCGGTCTGGCCCCCTTCTCGTTAAACGAGACCATCTAGTCGAAAAATTCACGATGATTGATAAACTAGAATCATGAACGGAAATAATTAAATAAAATAAACCCCTACCTCGGTTCAGATACAGTGCACGTCAATCGAATTTCGGATGACGAGCGTCGCGGAAGTCGGGCATCGTGGAAAAAAAACGTCGATTCCGTTGTCGTCGAGGTGCGTTCGAAGAGAAAACGTCATAGGAAGAAGACGTCGAGTTCTTCGGCGGAGATGTTCTTCGTTGAAGAACGGTGTTCTTCACGTTCTTCATCGATGTTGAAGAAGGTGTCCCTTAGATTTTCCTCCAAAAATCTCTCAAACAACCCAACACCAACCCCTAATAAAATAAGTTCTAAACTTATTTTATTAACACAACAAAGAATTTGAAATTCATTTTTTTGAATTTCAAAAACATACATGTAACTCACCAAATTAATTACAACAATTTGTCAAATATTAAAGAAGGTGAGTTAATGGGGTGTTAGGAATGTGAGGGGTTAAGAGGGGTTAGGGAGTTAGGGAAAAATTGAAAATGTGGGGGGTTTGTGTGGGCCCCACCCTTTTAATTATCCACACATGGGACGTTGGGTGGATGTGGGCCCCACCACCAACTTCCCATGGGAGAAACTAACCACCTTGAAAAAGAAATAAAATTGATTTAACAATTTTATTTACTTTTTAATTAAACCCCATTAATTAACTTCTTCTCCCGCACAAATACAACTACGGTAAAGGTTCCCTTAAGCGATTACCGGCGTTGCGAGTTCATCGGTGCCATCAGATTTCAATTCCGAGCACCGGTTCAAAAGATAGAAAATCCCGCTCGCTCGTTCACTGAACGTACCCAAGCCAAACTTCATAAATTAATTCCGGGCACACCGGGCCTCGGAATCAGGTGCCATCAGAAACTGTGTTCTTGTAAAATTCAAAAGAAAATTAAGAAAAAAATTTCCTTGAAATTTCAGGGTCTTTACATTTATATAATATTTTTCATATATTTGATCAAATAAATCTTTAATACTATTCATTTAAATCAAGAATGAAATTATATATTCATTGATTCATGGAGGTGGTAATCCTCCCAAATTCATTAGTGGCATTATTGTTTTACATAAGATTGGAATGTAATAATATAAATATTATATAAGAATATTAAAATTTTAATTAACAAAAAAAATATCATGTATTTTTATTTGTTCCAAATTTATTACCATCAATGAAATGTGGTGATGAAATTATAATTTAACACTACGTGGACATGGTATGTTAAACACATGAAAGTGTGATGTTTCAATTTTTCATATTATTGAAAATTGATAATAAATAGTATTACTATAAAAAAACAATATATTAGTGTACATATGATTCAAAATATATTAATATAGTATTGTTGAAAAAAATCAAATGGATTTAGAAGATGAAATAAGATTGAATCCTTCGATAATGACGATTACACCTTCTTTTGTTGACATCCTTTAGGTATCCTCACATGGGACATTGGGTTTGTTGTTTTGAAGGTCCATCAACTCTATAACGTATATAGTTTTGTTTATATGTTAATAATAATTTTATTGGTCATTCTAGGGTTCCCAATTTTGTGTAATGAATAAAAAAAAGGGGTTTCCATTTAAAATTGAGAACAAGACATTATTAGATCTTTGTAAAATATTATATTAGTATAATTTAATATTCTGGACCAATGGAAGTGAAATTGAAATAATTGAATTATAAAATGATTTTGAGTTCAAACAACATCATATAACAAATTTTAGGAAAATTTGGTAATATTTTTAACTATATCATTTTGTTCTCACCACCATTAACCTTTTTTACAATCACTTAAAAAGTAATGTTTTAATAAAAATATGGCTCAACAATATTAATATAAATGGATGAAAAAACAGATAAATATAAAATTAAATATTTATCATACTATAAAAAATTAATTTGGGTGAAGATAAATTTTTTAATAATTTTATGTAATTTAATAAAATAAAATTGAATATAACTAATTATTAATGACATTTTGACACAATTTATTTAATTTGACTTTATGTACCTTGATAAAAATATGTTATTCAAATAAATATTATTAACACCTCACTATTATGTTATATATATCAAGAAAAATAATTTAATATAATAATTTGTCCAAGATATATTTCATCTAATATTTATATAACCATTAATTTATTTTCAATGAAATAAATAAATGTTGTAGGAGCCTTGAATTAGTATTTATTGTAATTTATCAATAACTAAATATTAAAAATAAATTTATATTTTAATAAAATAAATATTCTCTTAAATAATCTATTATAGACAAATATATATTATATTTTACCAGATCATAAAATAATACAAATTTTAAATTAATGAAATTAAAATTTCTCTCTTTATCTATTACATAAATATTCTAACGGTCAAAACCAATAAAATATGGAAAATAGATAACAAATTTTTGAAAAATTAAGGGAAATGTCCAAAATAAAATCATTCTATGTGATAAAGAAATTTATTTTGTATAATTTTTGTGACTATCATATTATTTTATTCATAATTACCCAATTCACACATAAAATGGTGATAATTAGATATAATCATTTCAATTAATCAAGATCTAATATAACAAAGAACAATTTACAAAATTTAGAAATTATAATTATATAAATTGAATAAATATTTCATTATTTAATTTATAAAAGTAGAAGAATATAATTTTTCATTAAATCAAAATATTAAAAGAAATAAATATTCCCACAAATGCGTTTTTTATTATAAAAATATTTTTATAACAAATTAAACCGTTCAATTGATTACAATGAACATTAATGGATTTTTCATAATAATTAATACATAATATTATTTTATTTTTTTAAAAAAATTAAACATTACAAATTCAATAGGCAAAAAAAAGTTTTTAATAAAATTCATTGTTTATCCCTGTTCACTATGAAATCAAAATATTTAGATAAATAAAAAAATTCCTGATATTTTATTTAATATATGATAATTAAAAAAATTCTAATTGTTTTTATAAATTAAAATTATAGAAAATGGTATAAGTATTTTATAATTCCCCCAAAAAAATGAAAAATAAAAACATTTTGAATATATTTTATTTTCAAAGTAAATAATTTTTTAAAGAATAACGTTCTTGTTTTTTATTAATATAATTATTATATAGAAATATTATAAATAATATAACAATTTTGTTATCCATTATCATTAGCATCAATTAAAATAGTTTTTCATACTTCTCACAATAAAATAATTATATTTTTTGGTTTTTTATGCTTGGTTTTGTGGTTTGGTATATGCTATCAAATATAGTGTTATGTTAAATTATATATGGGTTAAATTATCCCAAATTGAAAATAATATTTCCAAACAAAATGTTGATAATAATAAAAGGTTTTATATTTGATTTTATTATTTTGAATCTAAATTGTAAAAAGGGTTTATAAATCATCCACATTATAATGAGGGAAATGGAAATAAAAAGGTAATCTTGAATAAAAAAACCTAATTTCAATATAAGATAAAATTAGTATAAATTGAATATATTAACATAGAGGGGAAAACTAATTCATATGGACAAATATTGAGTGATAGAAAACATATTAACGAGAAATTTGACCACTATAAAACCATAATTCTATGATGAGTGAAAAGGAAACCAATTGACAGGAAATTATCATAATAGGATATAGTTTTAGATTATAAATATTTTTTAGATATAAATGATTTATTTAAATTATAGAATATTAAGGTAGGAGAATAAACATACCTATCAAGATTAATGTCATTATTTAATAAATTTACACCTAAATTTCATCATTTATCCAAATGACGAGTAATCATGAAGATTATTGGATTCCTGAAGAACAAAACCAACTTATAACATATCAAATAATCAATAATAGAATAAAAATATATTTCACAAGTCTTAAAATATTTATCAAATCCAAAATGGATTCTATAAGTAAATATAATATCCAAACAAATATATCCATTATTTAATGGAATGATATATTTTACTTCTATATATATACAACAACAACAAATGTTCAACATATATTATTAATAAATTACCTTATATCACACATATATGCAATATACTTAATAGAAAATAATGTAATAACTATAAATTTTATACCATACCTTTCATCAAACATTCCCCAAATATTATTATATTATTTAGAAATAATCATTAATATTAATACAGATGATTTTCAAAAAGAAAAAATATACATAATCCTGAATAAGAATCCTAAAAAACACCATTAAATATTATCATAAATGATTATAAAATATTATAATGTAATTAGATGCACCATAATAACATGACTCAAATTTAGATAATATCATGAAATGTAATACCTACCATGAACATAAATATATATTATATTCTGAAATTTGCATTTAATCATTTTTGATCATCATGATGATATATACGCCATTATATAGAATACCATAGAAAACCATATTCTATAATAATTTTTTATTTAAATCTCAATAGATTATTCTTCCTAACACTCAATAAATGTTCCAAATCTCCTCAAAATAACATAACTGAAAACTAAAAAAATGTTATCTATGCCTTAGTACATATTGAATAAAAAAACATGTAAACCCTTGATAATATCCATAACTATTACTTTTACCTGATATTAATATATATATGATTTAAAATAAATGCACTATCCTTCATACTAAAATAAAATCACATACTATATAGAAAAATATTAAAATCAAATTAACATCATCAAATATTTTTGAAAGATCATTTTCAATAATCACTGAAAAATTTCATGGGCACCAATACTATCCAATATTAATTATCAATTTAAAACATTCTATTTTCCTAAAATATATACAGTTTAATATTTATACATTTACAATTGAAATATAATATTATTTTATTGGTCAATTAGTGAATAGTTTATTTAATTCATTACATCATATTTTTTCCAAACTCCCCATACATTTGATAATGAATTATAAATTGTTCATTAGGATATTCATCATATCCCTCCATGTATATCTTAATTTTTAATTCCCTCTTTGAAAATTTTCATTTTTACATTAAAATTAATTGATCTATAATATTATTTTATTTACATTAAAAAGAATCTTGTTATTTGGAGACATTCCTAGGGTGTCTCCTTCACATTTATGATTCTAATGACATTTATCATCCATTAATTCATAGACAATACCATCTAAAATCTGAAGTTCCCAGATCAGTGTGAATCACTGAGAGGGGGAGGGGGTGAATCAGTGATCCCTTAAAACTTTTTACTAATTGATTCTTAATCAATTAAACCTCTATGGCTGGTTAAAGCCTCGATCCACTCTTCTTGTATCTATCACCTTTCCACGAATGATGCAGTAAATGTAAAGGCACTAGACACAAGGATTTACAAGGTTCGGAACCAAAGGCCTACATCCTTGCCATGCTCTCCCAGCATGGATTCTCCCATTATAACTTGTTAGAATTACAATGGTCGATACAACTTCCCACCGTATCTCTCCTGAGTCCCACAAGAGGGTCTTTATACTGCGTCCCACAGTGTTACCAGAGTCCCACTGGCCTGCTCCAGAATCCCACTGAAGACTTCTTCTCCCTGAGTCCCACAGGGTCTTCTCTTGGCTCCTCGAGTCACACGAGTAGCTCTTCTTCTTGTTCAGCTCTTCAAGTATCTTCAGCAGCCTGGGATAAAGGCTGCTGGCCTTGCTCTTCTTCTGATCACTTGTGGTGAACAGGACTTCTCGTCTTGCTCAGGCTTTATCTCCTTCTTCAGGATGACCTGGATTCTCTCCAATTACTGAATACCCAGACAACTGATATCTCTAACTTCAGTCTGGTCCAGTCTCACTTCAACTTCACTTCATGCACTGAGTGCATGGCAGCTCTTCATCCTCATGCACTGATTGCATGGTCTTCTCAAATTCTTCAAGAACTGTTGTTCCTGGACTTCTCAAATGCACACAGCCTGATTAAGCACTGCTCACGTGTGCACGTGCATGCATGCATGCATGCACTCCCCTTTCCTGCTTCTTGGTGTGATAAACCCTCAGAGGGTGTAGTCACTTTAAGCACACACCTTCTTCTCAGACTTCACACACTTTATGCAATTCGTTTACACACATAAATGTGTGTTCTTCTTTGTGTGGATGTCCTCCCTTTTCTTCTTCTAAGTGTATACACACTTCTTAGTGCACACACCTAGGTTCGGCCTTCTTGTCTCTTTGCACACAAAACTTCTTCACTTTGGCACACACTTGAGCTTGGCCTTCACACTTCTTGTTGCACACCCTTAAATGGCCGTAGGGTGTTCCTCTTCAATTTGCACACACAAAATGTGTCTTCACTTGGAACACAAAGTCACACGTTTCTTATATTGTCCAAGTGCACACAACCTATAGGGTGTAATGCTTTTATTCTTCTTTGCACACACACAAAGTATTCTTTGTTCTTCAAATGTGTGCACCCCACAAGGGATACGGCCTTCACTTGTTCAATTTGCACACAAAGGCACTAAGCCTTGGCCTTCCTCTCTTTGCACACCCACTGCCCGTAGGGTGTAGTGGCCTTCTTGTTTTGCACACACTTAGGCTTAGCCAACATCACTTGCACACACTTGGCCCGTAGGTGTTCTTGTCCACTTTGCACACACACACACAAATAGTGTGGTCTTCACTTCACCCACACAAGGCTACGGCCTTTCTTTTGCTCACTGTCCAAGTGGGTTCTCAATTTTCCCGAACCACTGCCTTCAAAGAAGGCGCGCAAGGTGTCTTGGTGCAAGGCTCCATGGGTGCACAAGCCTTCGAGCGCGCAAGCTCCTCCTGCCGCGGGGCGCGCAAGTGCTGCACCCGCGGGCACTTCCTCCTGCCGCACAAGTATGCGGGCAGTGAGGGTGCCAATCCTTGAGCGCGCAAATTCAAGCGGCTCGGGATCTTCCTGTCACGCAAGATAGGCGCACAGGGAACTCTTTCGGGCCTCGGGTGGCACCGAGATCTTCAGCCGCGCAAGTACTTTGCGCGGCGGCTTCTTCTTCGCGAGGCAGAGGCACACGCGGGACACAAATCTTCAACAAGGTTTCAGCAAACACTCCAAGGCCTCAGGCTCTCCTTTTATAGGCAGAGGAATGCCTTTGATCATCCGCGTGGAGATACATTTAATCTCCCGAAGATTTCGGATCTTTTAAAATCTTCAAAATATTTATTTTTATCCTCTGTTTCACGCGGGATCTTCCTCTTTAATTTCCTCTACGTGCATGCGACTTAGAATGCATGCACGACATTCTACTGATCCAAAACATGCACGCATAAAACATCCCACGGCCTTCGGCAGCTCTGCTTGCCTCGACCTCGACCGAAATTCCTCATTTGTTGCATGCAAGACAATTTTAAGGCATGGATGTATTCAGTGTGGCCAGACGATCTCAATGGACGCTTTACTTCCTTCAGAGGTGGCCGGGAACTCGAAATCCATCTTCGGGAGGCCTCTAGTTCGAAGGTGCACTCGCGGGTGGCTTCGGCTCGAGCTCGAGGTGGAAGACGAGCCACGACCGTCGGATCAATGATTTGGACGGTCGCGATCAGGATGGGCCGCGGCAGATTAGATGGGCGGCCGAGATCTGGCGCGCGATTGATCGTGCGGCCAGGATCACTCCCGGGTGAAAATTCCGCGCCCACATCGAAACGGGGCGCGGTTTTCACGCGGCTTATCAATATGCCGCTGCCGCAACTCACCAATTGAACTTCCAACCCTCTCGGTGCCGCCCCGCGCCGAGTTCTCCCTGCGGGCGCGCTCTGCGCCCGCTATGCTCCCTGCGGGCGCGCCACTGGCGCCCACTATGCACCCTTCGGGCGCGCTCCTGCGCCCATGCTGCGCGGGCTTCATCACCGCGTGGCCTCGGGGCTTATACACGGCCCCAGCCTCTCTTGGGCTGGCCCCATGGGATCCCCTTGGGCGTGGTGACCTGGTCCCACATGTGCCTTGGGTTGAACCCTTAAGGCTGGCCCTTGGGGTTGGCATATTTTTTGGCAAAGTAACAAATAAGACTTTGTCAAAAACAAAGTCCTCCATGAAAAATACCACTTCTAAATTCCAAATGCCACTACTCTTCTTCTTCTCCCAATCCATTCTTCTTCTCCTCCATTTGTCTTCTCCTTCTTAAGAATTCCTCCATTCATCTTAAACATTTAATCTTCTTGATTAGAAACAACTCCTCAATTCATAATTCTTCTTCATCATCTCATTTTCTACTTAGGAGATAATTCTCAAGGATCTTCATCAACCGAACTCCTGAATCAAATATTTCTTCAATAAACTTCATTGATCTAATCAGAGATCAATTGGAACATCTTCTGATTCACATGCACTAAGTGATAGTGCATGGACTTCATTAAACACCACTTCATCCACTTAGAAGTAGTGAATGGATCATCTTGCTTCTTCTCATGCATTGTCAATACAATGCATGGTCTTCTAACTTTGTTGTGACTTTGTATCCAGTTGATACAAGTTCTTGGAACTTTAAGAAAAGCTCAACAATCGTCAGATATTCATGGAGAATGTTTCAACCACAATTTCCAATACCACTTAGTGAATCTCCTAAGTGACATGCATCTTAGTACCATGGCCATTCTCCTTCATCACCATCACCATCACATCCTTTGACATTCACATCTTGACTCCTTGACATCCATTCATTCTAAGACAACTTCATTCTCATTGACAACAAATGCAACACAATTCACTTCAATCTCCCCCTTTGTATTTGTTGTCAATACACTCCATCAGCACATATGAATGGGTCAATATGTGTGCCAATATTTTCTCCCCCTTATTGTCAATCAAATGCAAAGGTGTGGTGTGGTTCACTTTCAAAAATCTCTTCCTCCCTTTGAAAAGTATTTTCTCGAAAATCACTAAGAGAGGGATGATGTCACATGTTCTTCTTTAGAAAATAACCTTTAGTTGATCAACTCTATGTCTACTTGGGCTAACCCGGTGTAGAAAACAAGAGTGATGTAACCAAGGAACTCAATGCTGTCCACAATTCTCTACACATGTGAGATCATGCTTAGGGGTTGAAATTTTTCAGATATTCAATGAATTGCTAAATCCTGCACATACTTCACCAAACACATTAGAAAGTTCAAGTGCAAAGATAAAGCTCCCCCTTTCATCCATTTGCCTTCAATCAATACTCCCCCTTAATTGTCATGATGAATACAATTAAGAAACAAGGGATGAAAGTATGATTGGAATACCTTCACTTTTCTCAAGATGGTATTAAATCTTAGAATCCCATCTTCTTCAGATTGGCTCCCCCTCAAGGGGTGCACTCCATTCAATCCAAACCGTCCTCCAGCTGAGAATGATCATCATCTTCAATTCCCTGCAATGTTAGCACATGTATATACCAAGATTATTAGGGAATAATATGGAACCTCCTTGGTTCATCAATGTGAACAACAAGGTTGAGAAGATTCTCTCAACCGAGATGTCCCATTTTCACCATTCTTCACACTTGCACATTTAATCATCATTGATGTTTGTACTTGTGTGGATCTAAACCCATCTTCATGTGAAATCTTCTTTTTCCCTTTTGCTATAGCAATTTCCAGAGCTTCATCTTCAACTCTTTGTTGTTCTCTGGCAAGTTGCAACTGATGTGGCCATATGACAAGTAAATCATTTGGACGTGTGGCCTCAGTTTTGGAAGTTCCACATGGTTCTTTGGATGCTGCTAAGCTACCTCTCTTAGGCAACTTATTTTCAATCAATCCCTTATTCTTCTGGATTGATTGTCTTTTGGAGTTCAGTCTTCCTCTATTGAATTTCATGGCTTCCTTACAAAGATCCATGATATGCCCTTTCTTTCCACAGTAGAAGCATTTCTTCTTGGTGGTCCTTCTGGATGACTCACCCTTCTTGGATTTGAATTCCAAGGACTTCTCTTCATTTTTCAAAACCTTCTTGGGAGCATCTTCAACTTTCTTCTTGCTTCCCAAGGATTATTTCTGAGCCAGGTTCTGTGATATTTTCTACTATTGAGCTCTGGATACAGTTGGAGATTGACATGTATCTTTCTGACCACTTTTGCAATCATCCCAGATGTTGTCAAGTAATCCAAATCTATTTGCAGTAAACAAATGACTCTGGACCTGTGGATGCTGCTTCTTTCCTTCTGGCTTGCTCCCCCTTGGCACGGGCTTCCTCTGTGCTTTGGCATTCAGTGGATTGTACCAACAATCCTTTGCACAATGCCCATACTTGTTACAACACCAAAACTGACCCACAAATCTTGACCTCTTCAGTCCTTCTGATTGTAGGGTACTTTTCTTGACCTGTTGTGCTGTTTCAGGAGAGCTCTGCTTCTGTACTGTCTTCATCCATATTTGTTTGGAATTATTCTCCCATCCTGCACTTTTTGTGGAGACACAATTAGAAGCATTAGTACAAGATGGTATGGATGGTACCTTCTTTCTAGAAGATGTTTCCCTTTTATTAGAGGATGTATTTCTTTTAGAATCATCCTTCTCAAAGCTCACTTGAGTGGCAACATTTCTTCTTTTAGCTGACTGGGAGGATTCAGCTTTGGGTGATTGCAGATTTTTCAATATCACCTTTAATTCTAAACACTTCATGTTAAGGGAGTTCTTCTCATCCTCAACAGTTCTTAGCTTTCCTTCCCATTTCTCTTTTAGCTGTTTCATCTGGTCTTCATGCACCTTCTTTAATTCTTGCAATGAATTTTCCAGCTCCTTCACCAATTTGACTTTTTCTTTGAGTTGAGCATCTCTGACATTCATTGACACTTTGTGCCTATTTTCCAGTGCATGGAAAACATCTCTGACCATTATTTTAAAGAAATATTTCTCAGAAAGGCTTCTTTGCAATTCTTCAGCAGTGTCTTCATATCTTTCATTGCAAAGAGATACCGTTTCATCTTTGGCATTTACCAGCTTTCTGAGAGTGTTGGTTATGCCAACCCTTTTAGCCAGCTGATCTTCCATAGCATTGGCTTCTTCTTCTAACTGTGATTTTTCTTCTTGAAGATCAAGGATGCATGTAGCTATACAAATTGCCACTTCCTTGGGGACTGTCTTCTGAAGATATTCGATTGCACTTTGAAGATATTTCATTGTTCAAACTTCATCACAGCTAGGACAGGCTTTCTTCATCTTCTTGGCCTGTTTCTTCTTTCTATTTTTCTAAGTCTTGGCAGATATCTCCATTTGAGGCTGGTCACTCATTTCCTCAAATCTGCACTCCATATAGACTCTCTTGGATCTTTTAGAGGTAACCTCCCTCTGATACCAATTGAAGTGCCCAGATCAGTGTGAATCACTGAGAGGGGGAGGGGGTGAATCAATGATCCCTTAAAACTTTTTACTAATTGATTCTTAATCAATTAAACCTCTATGGCTGGTTAAAGCCTCGATCCACTCTTCTTGTATCTCTCACCTTTCCACGAATGATGCAGTAAATGTAAAGGCACTGGACACAAGGATTTACAAGGTTCGGCACCAAAGGCCTACATCCTTGCCATGCTCTCCCAGCATGGATTCTCCCATTATAACTTGTTAAAATTACAATGGTCGATACAGCTTCCCACCGTATCTCTCCTGAGTCCCACAGGAGGGTCTTTATACTGCGTCCCACAGTGTTACCAGAGTCCCACTGGCCTGCTCCAGAATCCCACTGAAGACTTCTTCTCCCTGAGTCCCACAGGGTATTCTCTTGGCTCCTCGAGTCACACGAGTAGCTCTTCTTCTTGTTCAGCTCTTCAAGTATCTTCAGCAGCCTGGGATAAAGGCTGCTGGCCTTGCTCTTCTTCTGATCAATTGTGGTGAACAGGTCTTCTCGTCTTGCTCAGGCTTTATCTCCTTCTTCAGGATGACCTGGCTTCTCTCCAATTACTGAATACTCAGACAACTGATATCTCTAACTTCAGTCTGGTCCAGTCTCACTTCAACTTCACTTCATGCACTGAGTGCATGGCAGCTCTTCATCCTTATGCACTGATTGCATGGCCTTCTCAAATTCTTCAAGAACTGTTGTTCCTGGACTTCTCAAATGCACACAGCCTGATTAAGCACTGTTCACGTGTGCACGTTCATGCATGCATGCATGCACTCCCCTTTCCTGCTTCTTGGTGTGATAAACCCTCAGAGGGTGTAGTCACTTTAAGCACACACCTTCTTCTCAGACTTCACACACTTTATGCAATTCGTTTACACACATAAATGTGTGTTCTTCTTTGTGTGGATGTCCTCCCTTTTCTTCTTCTAAGTGTATACACACTTCTTAGTGCACACACCTAGGTTCGGCCTTCTTGTCTCTTTGCACACAAAACTTCTTCACTTTGGCACACACTTGAGCTTGGCCTTCACACTTCTTGTTGCACACCCTTAAATGGTCGTAGGGTGTTCCTCTTCAATTTGCACACACAAAATGTGTCTTCACTTGGAACACAAAGTCACACGTTTCTTGTATTGTCCAAGTGCACACAACCTATAGGGTGTAATGCTTTTATTCTTCTTTGCACACACACAAAGTATTCTTTTTTCTTCAAATGTGTGCACCCCACAAGGGATACGGCCTTCACTTGTTCAATTTGCACACAAAGGCACTAAGCCTTGGCCTTCCTCTCTTTGCACACCCACTGCCCGTAGGGTGTAGTGGCCTTCTTGTTTTTCACACACTTAGGCTTAGCCAACATCACTTGCACACACTTGGCCCGTAGGTGTTCTTGTCCACTTTGCACACACACACAAATAGTGTGGTCTTCACTTCACCCACACAGGGCTACGACCTTTCTTTTTCTCACTGTCCAAGTGGGTTCTCAATTTTCCCGAACCACTGCCTTCAAAGAAGGCGCGCAAGGTGTCTTGGTGCAAGGCTCCACGGGTGCACAAGCCTTCGAGCGCGCAAGCTCCTCCTGCCGCGGGGCGCGCAAGTGCAGCACCCGCGGGCACTTCCTCCTGCCGCACAAGTATGCGGGCAGTGAGGGTGCCAATCCATGAGCGCGCAAATTCAAGCGGCTCGGGATCTTCCTGTCGCGCAAGATAGGCGCGCAGGGAACTCTTTCGGGCCTCGGGTGGCACCGAGATCTTCAGCCGCGCAAGTACTTTGCGCGTCGGCTTCTTCTTCGTGAGGCAGAGGCACACGCGGGACACAAATCTTCAACAAGGTTTCAGCAAACACTCCAAGGCCTTGGGATCTCCTTTTATAGGAAGAGGAATGCCTTTGATCATCCGCGTGGAGATACATTTAATCTCCCGAAGATTTCATATCTTTTAAAATCTTCAAAATATTTATTTTTATCCTCTGTTTCACGCGGGATCTTCCTCTTTAATTTCCTTTACGTGCATGCGACTTAGAACGCATGCACGGCCTTCTTCTGATCCAAAACATGCACGCATAAAACATCCCACGGCCTTCGGCAGCTTTGCTTGCCTCGGCCTCGACCGAAATTCCTCATTTGTTGCATGCAAGCCAATTTTAAGGCATGGATGTATTCAGTGTGGCCAGACGATCTCAATGGATGCTTTACTTCCTTCAGAGGTGGCCGGGAACTCGAAATCCATCTTCGGGAGGCCTCTGGTTCCAAGGTGCACTCGCGGGTGGCTTCGGCTCGAGCTCGAGGTGGAATACGAGCCACGACCGTTGGATCAATGATTTGGACGGTCGCGATCAGGATGGGCCGCGGCAGATTAGATGGGCGGCCGAGATCTGGCGCGCGATTGATCGTGCGGCCAGGATCGCTCCCGGGTGAAAATTCCGCATCCCACATCGAAACGGGGCGCGGTTTTCACGCGGCTTATCAATATTCCGCTGCCGCAACTCACCAATTGAACTTCCAACCCTCTCGGTGCCGACCCGCGCCGAGTTCTCCCTGCAGGTGCGCTCTGCGCCCACTATGCTCCCTGCGGGCGCGCCACTGGCGCCCACTATGCAACCTTTGGGCGCGCTCCTGCGCCCATGCTGCGCGGGCTTCATCACCGCGTGGCCTCGGGGCTTATACATGGCCCCGGCCTCTCTTGGGCTGGCCCCATGGGATCCCCTTGGGCGTGGTGACCTGGTCCCACATGTGCCTTGGGTTGAACCCTTAAGGCTGGCCCTTGGGGTTGGCATATTTTTTGGCAAAGTAACAAATAAGACTTTGTCAAAAACAAAGTCCTCCATGAAAAATACCACTTCTAAATGCCAAATGCCACTACTCTTCATCTTCTCCCAAGCCATTCTTCTTCTCCTCCATTTGTCTTCTCCTTCTTAAGAATTCCTCCATTCATCTTAAACATTTAATCTTCTTGATTAGAAACAACTCCTCAATTCATAATTCTTCTTCATCATCTCATTTTCTACTTAGGAGAGAATTCTCAAGGATCTTCATCAACCGAACTCCTGAATCAAATATTTCTTCAATAAACTTCATTGATCTAATCAGAGATCAATTGGAACATCTTCTGATTCACATGCACTAAGTGATAGTGCATGGACTTCATTAAACACCACTTCATCCACTTAGAAGTAGTGAATGGATCATCTTTCTTCTTCTAATGCATTGTCAATACAATGCATGGTCTTCTAACTTTGTTGTGACTTTGTATCCAGTTGATACAAGTTCTTGGAACTTTAAGAATAGCTCAACAATCTTCAGATATTCATGGAGAATGTTTCAACCACAATTTCCAATACCACTTAGTGAATCTCCTAAGTGACATGCATCTTAGTACCATGGCCATTCTCCTTCATCACCATCACCATCACATCCTTTGACATTCACATCTTGACTCCTTGACATCCATTCATTCCAAGACAACTTCATGTCTCATTGGCAACAAATGCAACACAATGCACTTCAAAATCATATAAAACACTATTATAATTTTATTTTTTAGTATGGGATTTAAAAATGTAGTGGTTTTTAATAATACATTATGATAACTGATTAGGAATATTCCCAATATATTTCAACCCAATAATCATTAATTTTTTTCTCATAAACATTGTATTGTCCAGCACATTCAATGTTAACATGATTTCACATGTTTTCTTCTATTGACTAAATAGAAAAACTATATTATGGGAAACCATATTAATTATGGGAAAACATGAAATACATTTCATAGATTTCTAATATATGAAAACATAATTTTCACAATATAAAACTTTATGTTTAACCATGGCTATACTAGGTAGTAATAAATTTGAATCATTTATATGGATCTATGATGGAAATTTATATTAACCAAATTATATCCCATAAGAGTCTACACAAACTTCAATAAGGTGTTAACAATCACCATGAATGATAATGATAATGAATATGTACTCAAACAATTATATTTAGAGTTATTACACCTATATAAAAATATTCAATTAATGCTTCCGAAATTATTGACTAGACATGGATATATTTATAAAAAACCCAATAATTAGAGCCATAAGAAGACAATAGGATGTTATGATTTACATATAATTATCCGAAAACACTTTCATAATGTTATGATCTAAAATATAAAATTTACATAATCTGGTTTCGAAGGTTTATATTAATATTTGTCTAATACAAAATATATCTATTCCAACCTTGTAACCCTGTGTCAATGTATACATTTTTACAACTTCCTAGATACCATATATCTAATCATAAAGAAAAAATATATTTAGTAGTATCCGGAAACAAAATTTATACATGATAACCAATTTTATTTTTGAATAAGAATATGTTGCCTATACAATATTATGTTATCATTGATATTATTCATGAAATACCTTTTCATATCCTATGGAATGAGGAAAAAATTGGGTGACCTATGAATAATATTTGGGGTCATATTAAGAATAATAAATCATGACTTAATATTTCATACTCAATATGGGAAGGTAAGTTACGACAAACACATTTTATATAATCAAAAACATGAGAAAAAATATAATCCCTAGTAAATATCAATGATGAAATCTCATGGATAATAATAACTGAATTATTAGTTATTGAAATAGTTATAGATGAATCTTACACCCTCATACATTGTGATATCTCTAGAATCATATATTTTGGAATAAATAATTTAAACTATTGATATACTTACACTGGAAACCCAATTTATTTCAACAAATGATATGTATCATGAGAAATATTGATGCATCGAGTAGCTATATAAGTCTGATCAACACTCATAACAACATTTCCAATGTATTCATCATATATTGAATGATGAATTTAATTAATAAAATATATTCATAATTAGAAAATATTGTTATTGAATTTGAAATATTAATATTCTCCTTATTAGTGAAATTACATTAAATCTAAATACCCATATGTTGAAGAAATATATATTATCTGAAATTATCATATACATAACATAATAAATATAAATATTTAATAGAAACATATGTTCCATCATTTATAAGAAAGGGATTTTTTTCACAAAAGATGAAAACAAAAAAAAAATAATAGGAGACCAAAGAGGACAAGATATTACTGAGAAATATTGGTTTCATAATAAAACCATATCCCAGAGATGAATAAAAAAATGGATGTGAAATACTAAAACAATATTTCATTAAAAAATTCTCTATTTAAAACCATTTATAAATATATAACTGTGTTTAAGGGTAAAATAAATTTTATAATAGGGGAAAATCTATTGATAATATATACATTAGAAAAACGAAGTTGTCTTTTGTAATGAAATTAATAAAAATCCATCTAAAAAATTGATTTATTGATTTCAAAAAATTTATATATTCATATATATAAATATATTTCTTGATAATAAATTTATGGAAAAAAATTAAAATTAAAATTTTATTAAAAAAATACTGAAATAGAAGAAAAATATATCATATCAAAAGGGAAAATAGATCATTTTTTTGTATAATAATTAATTAAAAAAATATTAATTTGAATTGGTTAAATAAACACCATAAATGAAAATATATTAATTTAGAATACCTGAAATTGATTTTATTTTCAACATATAATAGTTAATAGGTTCAAAATACAAAATCTGACTTAGTTTAGTGTAAATTTAGGTGAAATGCCTTAAAATAACATGAGGTTATTGTTTTAATTATTATATGTTAGATTTGTGTATAAAATGTAAATAGACATTAAATTTATAGAATTAAATCACAAAATAAGAAATTTTATTAAACATGTAATCTTACTATATAAAATAAAATTAAGAATTAATATTACCTAATGAATATAAATAGACATATTAAACCCTATACAAATAGTTTGACAATCATAATATGTTATTTAACCACCAAATATAATAAATTAATATTTATTGTAAATAGAAAACAAGATCAATATATATATAAATGTCATATATTTTAGATTTTATCATTTGGAATTTTTTTTATCAATAAATTACTAATATAGTTATTTTAATTTTTAAATGCTTCACACTTTATAAGAATTTAGGTTTGGTAACTTTAGACCTCGTTATTGGATTTTGGTTCCATCAAATAAATATTATTTCTCATGATTCATATATCATATATGTTAAATATATAGATTTTGAGATTTATTAATAAAGTATAGTGATATGAAAATAAATTACACCATTATTGGAGATGATAGATTTTATGTACACATAAGGATTGTATTAACATTTATATGGATGGAATGATAGAATGGTAAATAATAAATCATCTATAAAATATATTTACAATAAAAAATATATTCATAATTTTTGATTTATATATTTATATTACTATCCACAAAAAGTATAAGTGAAAAATAAGTCGAATTTCATCTAAGAGGTGGGAGTCCATACATATGAAAGAGAGAAATTATAATTTTCCACCACATTTGATAAGATTAACATAGAAATGATATTATAATTATATAAGAGAAAATATTTCACATTTATCTTATATATTCATTATTTATGTCTTTAAAACCTTCCATGTAATGTGGTGATAAAAAAAATTACATCACTACGTGTAGATGGTATATCGTATGTACACACAAGTGATGTTTTCACTTTTAATAGTGTATGAAATATTTGGAAAATGTTTTTAAGATAATCATAATAATATAAAACTATACATATTAAAATATAGTTATAATTTTATGAGTAGTTAAACACATGAAGAGTTACTAGAAAATAAAATAAACTTTGAATAGTTTCTAAAGAGTATTACAAATTAATTGGTAGACTACATTTAGAATCGTCTTATTTGAAATAAGGTTCATCTATTGGAAGGTATATAACATATAAAACATGATACAAATATTTAAATGGGGATAAAATATTTTTCATTTTATATTGGATTATCAATGTTGTGTAATGAAAAGTGAGTAGTGGAATCCTTTTATTAGTTAGGGAAGAGGAATTGTTGGAATTTCATAATTAATTAAATTAATAAAAATTATATTTCATTTTAAAAACTATAAAAATTTAAAAAATTGTATTATAGGATGTGGAAGAGTCCTTATACACCCATAACATAAATTCATTACGTGTTTCTATTAGGTTTTCCACCTTATTTTAAAGTTTTAACCCCATTAATCATTTCTACAATTACCATAAAATTAATTTTTTTTACTTTTTATGTGTCCTAATTGTTACATAAATTAATAATTATCCATAAAATCACTATTTTTTATTTAAAAAAAATCCTATTTTTTTGGATGATGATACTATTTTAATAAATTTTAAATAACATATAAGTTATTATTTATCAAAATAATGTAATTAAAAAATATTTCTTTCAATCATCAATATTTGGATCAATTTATCTATAAAATTCATGTAACAAAATAATTCATCCATATTTTGTTACTTTAAATATTTTTCAGATTTTTTTTAAATTTATCATATTGTTGAATAAATATAATACTACTATTGCGTATGTATTTAATGTAATTATTTAGTCACAAAAAATTGAAAAAATATTACCATGATAAAAAATATGATTATAATTTTAAATAGAATATTAGATTAAAACTATGATGTATTTATAACTATAAAAAATTTATATATATTAAATGTAATAAAGTTACATATTTTGCATTTTATTTTTTGTAAATGTTATAACAATAAAAATTAATGTCACAGGGAACCATGTTTTCCTTTTGTATAAATAAGTATGTAAATTGAAAAAGTACAGTCATACAATAAGATAAATGTAATTTTGATTTATATTTTTAGTCCATATATTATTATATTTAACATTCATTACTCGATATACATTTAACTTGTTGAATATTATTTAATATGGAATGAATTAAAATTGACCCAAAATATAAAGGATCTATTTTTAGAATTGTTATTTTATTTTTTAAAATAAGGAAAAAATATCCTTAATTTTATATAAATGGTTCAAATACATTTATTATTAAGAAGAAAAAAAATTAGTTTTTTCATACATTATATTTATGTATGAACCATTTTTTATACCAAATTTAACCATAAAATATGTTATAATGAACATAATTTGATTATTAATAATATAGGTGAAATAATTTTACAATACATTTTTTTGAAAATAATTGATCATTGTAAAATTTTGAAAGTCAAATAGTTGTTTTAATGAAAACCAAAATTTTTATATGATTTTTGAGAAATAAATCTCTTTTGAAATATCCAAAAATTCTATTCCATGTTATTTATGAAATGATTATTTCATTAATAGTGTTTATTTTATAAAATAATATTTTCAAGACTATCAATAATTAACTATAATTCCTACATAAAAAATAGAAAACAAAACCTCTATTTTCGAAATTTTAATTTTGATGTATATAGTAACATTACATAAATTATGAAATTATTAAAGGATATTTATTACATTATTTTAATCATTTATAAATCATTTCATTTTGTGGTCTTCCCTATTCTATCCCGCAAATTCAATCACAAGCTTAGGATATCAATATTTTAATAATAATATTTCGGTGTACAATTTAGCTTGGTTTTGAGTGTTCTATACATTTTTGAACATATTTTTCATATAAAATATCTACGTGTTACATAAATAGACATAGGTGTTTCTAATGGGTGTGTCCTAAACAAGATAATTAATATTTCACCATGGATTTTAAGTAATTATGATACAAATAAAATTTCAAAAATTCATTTTTGAACTGTAATTAGAAAATAATTTTAAACATGGGAGTGAAAAAATATAAAAATTGGAATTTCATTCCATTTAATTTGGCCTATTTGAGATCCTCATTCAATTAAATTAATAAAAAAATAAATGAAGGGAAAAAAATTTTATCCATGAATTTTAAAACATACATTCCAATTATAAATCTATATCATCCATGGTATTTATATAATAATACATTTTCATATATATTAATAGTTATGAAAAATATTTTAATTTTACATTAAAGAGGAACCTTTTTCTAATAGTGTATTCTCCACGAAAAATCATGTTTATTAGAAATCTTGCAATTCACACAACATTGAGTTATGACGGAAAATAATACAATAATAATATTATTATTATTTAAAATGGAAGTTAACTCATATTCATTTTATTAATAGAAATGAATATAACATACTATAATATTTTTATACATGTTTTTAAAATGTTTTAACATTTATCCAATGAATTTTAGTGGCTAAAAATGAGCATGAATCCAATGTTAAGAAAAAAATATAGTAATATTATTAAAAGGAAATTTTATGCCTTTATAAGGAGATCCCTTTTTAAAAATATTTATGTTCATTTTATATGTTATATTTTAAAAAAATTCTCATTTTTAATTGGGACATCAAAATTCACCTTTGATAAAATTTTGTAATCTTCTGGATAAAATTCATAATTTAATGAATAGTGAAAAATACTACGTTTTAATTCAATTCTAACTTTTCATCTAATATATTTATACAGTTATATTTTACTTTTAATTTGTTTTAAATTGTAATTTTATTATGTTTTTATCATTTAGTTAAATTTTGGTAATTTTATTTAATTTTACATTTAAATTGGTCCAAAACACATGCCAAACGTTTGATTGTTTTTACTTCTTAAAAACCTGCTTTCTGGTTTTGAAAACAATATTTAATTTCATTAATTTAGTTCGATTTCTATTTTTTTTAATTTTTTAAAAAGGTTTCCATATTTTGAATCAAATGGTCCAAATTATGTAGAGTAGTTCTTTTTATTTTTTGTACATTATGAATAACATCATCATTAATTATTTATATTTACCATGTTTTAAGTGTAAATTAGTTAAATAAGGATTAAAAAAATGTAATAATAATATAAAACCACTCTTAAAAATGTAAAAATTATTTTCAATGATATATTTCCGACCATGGAACTATTTGGGACGATTTTTGGACCCCATTGAGCCACATGGGTGTTATAATTACATGATATAATAATTAATTTAATGTAAAGACTAGTATAACATGAACATGTATCTTTTTACCAAAATAATATAATATAGGGTTATATAACTAATATCTTTGACTATAAATAGTCATTATTAATAAAAAACTATTTACTATATCATGTAATTTTATTTATAATAATTATAAATTAAAGAAATAAATTTATTAATGACACAATGATGATGCATTGATTACTTTTTTAATTAAATATTTAGATAAATGATATTGTAAATAATAAAATAAATCTAATTTGATCATTTGGATGCTATGAACAATTTTTAGTATTATTATGACATTTTATCTTTCAGTTCATATAGTTTTTTCTAATTAATCAATTTGTTATGTCATTAACAAAAATCAATCTCTAAATTGTGTCAAGATTTACATAAACTTGTTTTTTTAAATACAATTTTATTAAATTATATAGTAGTCAACAAAATCCATTATTCAGCCAAATAAATTATTTTATGTTAATAATTTCATTATATATCCACTTTTGGTTCTATTTTCATTTTATAGTATGTATAATAACTATATATTATGGAAATACAAGAAAACACATTAAGAGATAATGTTTTAAACTAGGGGATAATGCAAAAAGTTTAGGTTATATTTGTGAACTAAAAATCTCTAAAACCATCGGGATAAGATTATATAGACCCATAATTATCTTATCATTGAAATATATCACCTTGAAACAATTATAAATTGAAAAATAATATATAATAATGTAATATTTCAAGACTCTCATAAAGTTACTATCCCCCGTTTTAAAAAGGCCACCAACTATACCCACATAATCAAAACTCTAAAGCCCCATTTCTCTTCCACCATCTAATCAAATTAGATCCCCACATATCTCAATTTTTCCAAGAATACTGAATTTGGAAGAGGAAAATTCATGAAATCCTTTCAGCTCAAATAAATATGAGTTACATGATTTAGAGTTAACATATTCTCTCAAGATCAATTAATATATTTTTTTCTCCAACCCCATACCCTATTTTTATTCAATTATTTTATGAAAAAAATATTATAAAAAATATAATATGATGTTTTTATGCTATGGATTTAAACTACACTTACAGACATATCTATCTAATGGATATAGAACATAGTGTTTCTGTGTATGGTTAACTTCTACCTCACATAACGATGATTGTTCAATTTCTTCCTTCCACATATCATGGTGGCCATTATGATAGATAATAATTTATATAAGATATATTTATTATATTTATATTATATATATTCTACATTAATTTATATGTACATCATACTTTTATGCCTTCCATAATGTGTAACACGACAATTTCATTTAAGGAAGTGTGGTCTACCACCCAATCAATGAAATATAACTCGTTAATGACATACATAGAATGTATAAATGATGATGTTAATGAAAATTTTTAATATATATATTATAATTTAATTAAAATATAATTATGTAGAATTTATTTTTCAATCCTTTAATCTGATAAATTAATGAATGTAGTGTTCATGCGTACGTGTAGCCTTCCATCTCCATGACCGGTGAATTTTATTTCTTATCTAAAAATGTTATGGACTGTTCTAAATAAATATAAACTGAATATATATGATATTAAAATCATGAATAATATTCATGATATAATGGAATTATGAACAAATGTATAATTTTAATAATGACATGTTTATTTTTTAATGAAGTACCAAATGTCGACAAAACGTCTGATATTAACTCAAATAATAAACTAATTTCTATAAGATTGTAAGAAGTAGTATAAAATGAATAATAAACACTAAAAAAGTTCCTAATCTTTTAAAAATTCACATAAGATTATTATTTATGAATTTAAAAAACAAATAAGATAAGTCAGACTCATTGTAATCGACATTATCTCAATCTCCTTTCATTGAGGGATATATTGATTTATATATAACTTTCTTTTATAAGATTTATAATCAACCCCTTTGAATTTTAATTTCATTACACTATTTTCAAAAATAATCTTTTCATACAAATATACTTACTAAATAACAAAAGGAATATTTCTTTTTAAACTATGAAAATACAATATCCTTTTCACCACTACGAGAATTATTTGATATATGGGTGCCTTTACAAGCCACAATGTATTTAAAAATAATAGTAAATACAATAATTTATTTTATGTATTTCGTTATTGAAAATGATTTTATTATTGGATTTATTATATCAATATTTTGAAATTATGTCGTATGATTGCAATGTGGAAATGTTAATTTTTTCCTTTATGGTTGTTCATGTGTTAGGATTATGTTATGGTTCTTGGGAATTTCTTATGTACATAGGTGGTTCTGTAACAAACTGGGGGTTGGTGAGCCTTTGATAGCTCTCCAATTCATTGGGTAACATGATATAGGTAAACATTAAGTATTATCCTTGGAGTCCTAGGGAATATACTATGATGGCTATTGAAAATGTAACAGTAAAGATAACTCCATATGGGCCTTTGAAATCTATAATGTAAGTATTATTTGGATGCTACAAGTTATCTTTATGATTTAGTATTTCTCTGATGTTATCATGGTTTTAACGAATTCATGGTTTTATAAATATTCACGGACTAGTCTTTTCTTTTCATATTTTATTTATTACTATGTTTGTATGCTAATCACATGTTTTTCAGAATTTTTTTAGAAGGTATAAAGATGACTAATATCATGTAATAAGTTAAATGGATTTTAAACCATATAATAAATAATGTTTTTAAATGGTTTTCATTAGTGGAAATAATGGATATTTTTTTCTTATTATCCATTTTTATTATTAAGGGATGATATGTATTAATAATGTCTTAATTATCAAAATATATAAACCATAAAAGATCATTAGTGTGAATTAAAGACAAATTATTAACATATCTCTCGATTATATAATGTTTTAATGCTGGGGAATTATAATTGGTATTAGTGGTCATTGAAAAAACATTAGAGGATTGGATATTGTTAATAGAATAAATTATTTTTTATTAATAGAAAAATAAAATAGATTTTTTGGATTTCCATGTTGCTTCCTCCGAGATACTTCTATTCGGAATTGTTTTATGAAGAGGAAACCAGAAAGTTGTGCATGGATAACATTCATAGGAAAACAACCTTCTATGTTAGCGACCTGAGGTGGTCAGAATCAGAACTATACATTTTTTAGTGATGGAATGGTCGACTCTTACTTTAAATGGAGGTGGAATCCATGCTCAAGATCATCCATATCTGAAACATAGTAACATGTCAATAGTGGAGCATATAATGAGCAAAATTCCTCCATAGTTCATCGGATATTCTTACCTTGTGCTAGGTGAAGAGTGGATTAATACCTTAGAAACAAATTTCGATGTCATGGGGTGTTCAGATCATCAAAATGTTTTTTAGGATGTTTACCATTTTGATGGTGAATACTGTTAGTGGTGGTCCATGGTTAATGATATAAATGATAGTGAGGATATTGTTTCACATTATTTAGATTAATTCAAAGGATTGTTTCATGAGAAATATTTTCCTATTAATGTCATAAATAGGATGGAAAACAATTATTGGAATTAAGGCATGATGATGACTCAATGGATTGTTAGGAAAAAAAACTCACATGACTAGCATCGTATGATCCAATTTTCATGAAGGATTTTGATTTTAAAATATGTTACTTTTACTCAAGATTAAATCAAATGTATTTACTAGAATTATCATCTTGTGAGTTCAAAATTAATGAAAAACATGTTTGATGCATAGAGAAGGTGAAAAAGGATTTTTCTGATGATCATATATTTGTTGAAAAATAAAAGAATAATAGATAGTGGTGGAATAAGATATAGAAGAACTATTCAATCAAAAAATAAGATGCTAAGAAACCTTAATTAACATTTTGTTAAAATTGTGGTAAATTAAAAAACTTGTAAATTCGGTTAGAATTCTTGAAAGTGCATTTGATGTGGTAAAATGGGACATAAGGCTCGTAAATGCACATACAAAAATTAGGGTATTGGTAAGAAAAAATATGATTTACTATCTGCATGTTTTTTTCCGTATAATGAGATGGGTCATTATAAAAATGAGTATTCAAATAAGAACACAAATAATGGAAATCATCTGAGTAGAAAGAAAAAAATGGTAGTGAAATCCTTTGCAACTACATCAGCTAATCCAGGGCCATCAAATAAAGTAGTATCTATTACACTATATGTTTTGTCATGTTACGCTAATTCATTATTTGATTCTGGATCAACACATTCATTCATTTAAGAGAAATTTTCCAATAAATAGGGAATTCCATATCATTAAATGACTCTAGAACATATAGTAAAAAATAATGGGGGATATTTTGAGACAAAAAAAATTATAAAATCCTTATTTTCCATTCCTGTATAAGGAATATACCAAAAAAACTCTTTGTTTAAACATTTATATATTTTTATGTTATTTTGGTTAAGAGTTTTCTTTCCAAATATAAAACTATGATTGACTGAAGAGCTAAGGTGGCTTATTTTTTAGATATAATTTTATATTGTTTACAATAATGAAACTTACTATTGATAAAATATCTGGAATACGATAATTTTGTAATATATGAAAATGAATGTTACATTTCACTTTTTGTTGAAAATAAAGGAACTGTTCAGATTAATATTTCATCATTGGTAAATGTGTATCTTGTTGCATTATCTAATGCTTTTCCTGGTATAATACCTGAATGGGAAGCTCAATTTTCTATTGATATGGTTCCAAATGTGATGAAAATCTCAAAATCCTCTTATTTAATGTCTAAATTTGATGATTTAGAGATAAAGAAGAAATTGCATTAGTTATTTGATAAAGGATAAATTTAACATTGCACATAACCCAGGGGTAATCCTGTCCAGTTTTTTTAAATGAAAGATGGTTCAATGAGACCTTTCATTGATTATAGGGAACTTAATAATTGACATGTTAAGAATAAATATCTTTTTCCTCCTATCTATGATTTGATTGATCATATCTAGGGAGATCCATATTTTTAGATGACTGACTTGAGGTCAAGGTACCATTAGTTAAATTTAAATTAATCTGACATTCTTAAGACCATGTTTTGTACTAGATATGGTCATTATTAATTTATAGATATTATTTATTTGGTTAAAAATGTACATGTGGTATTCATGGATCTTATTAATAGAATTTTCTATAAGATCATGGATATTTTTTTGGTTGGGTTTATTGAGGATATGTTTGTATATTATAAATGTAAAGAGGACCATGAATGTCATTTAAGGTTGGTCTTTAATTTTTTTTAAAAATAATCATTTTTGGAAATTCAGCAGGTGTGACTTTTGGATACAAGATATTTCATTTCTTAGTAACATTTTTTCTAAATATTTTTTAACTATTGATCCTCCTAAAACAAAATTTACTGATGAATGACCTAGACCCACTAATACAATTAAAATTAGTAGTTCTCCTGGATTAGTATGTTATTACATGTGTATTGTTGAACATTTTATACATTGTTATCTATCCCACAAACTATGATAACATGAGAATGTTTTATGTTTATATGGAGAGAATAATTTAAATTATGTTTTTAGTAATTGAAAATAAGATTGCTGAATCCACCGATTTTGTCACATCCTTCTAGAAATGGTGAATTTGATATCTATAGTGATTCTCCATTGAAATGACCTGGCTATGTCTTAATGTGGAATGATCAGATATATTTCATTATACTTCAAATTAGTTGAAAACTCATGAGTTAAATTACCCCACACATGATTTGGAATTAGATGTTATTTTTTCTTTAAAAATTTAATGGCATCATATATATGGAGTAAAATGTGAAATAATTACTGACCATAACATTTTTAAATATATATATACTCAGAAGGAATTCATCCTGAGATAGAGTAGATAGTTGTAATTAATCAATGACTATAATTGCACAATTCATTACCATCCTGGAATAGAAAACAAAGTGGATGATTCTTTGAGTCATAAAAATTATTCTACACTAACGTTGTAAAATTTGTAATGAGGTCCATTGATAAATGGATTGATACACATTGGTCGGGAATTTGTTGGTGTAGAAAATTCCGCAGTTTTGTTTTAGGTTTTAGGGCAATCATATCTAATAGACGGAATGAAGACAGAACCGAAGGAAGACAATGAGTTTCAAAAAAAGTAATAATTTGTTAAAAAGTGTAATTTTCTTGAATTTAACATGGATAATTACCTAGTTTTGAGTTTTTTTAAAAATATTTTATGTTCCTTATAACAAATAGATAAAGAATGAGTTTTTATGTAATGCTCATAGTTCTACATTTTCTGTTCATCATGGAAGTACTAAGATATATAGAGATCATTGGGTGTATTACTAGTGGGATGGAATGCAAAGAGATATTTCTAACATTATTTTTTAGTGCTTGACAGGTCCACAAGTTAACGTTGTGATGAAATTACAGAAAGGAATGATTCAACCATTGCTAATGCTAGAGTGGAAATGGGAAAATGGGTCCATTGATTTTGTAGTAGGATTATGAATGAATTTTAGAGGAAACATTTAAATTTTGTGTATTAGTGTTTGATTTTACAAATTTACTGATTTTATTCTTATTCGAGATACACTTTCTCAAGATCAACTATCATGATTGTATATTAATGAGATAATATGTTTATATAGAGTTAAACTTTAAATTGTATCTAATCATGATCCCAATTTCACTTCTATCATTTTTAACGGACTTCAATAGACATTTGGATCATAATTAAATTTCCATATAGCTTTTCATCCATAATTATATTGGCAGACAAAACTAAAAATACATACATTAGAAGATATGATACATATTTGTTTAATGGATTACCAGGGTTGTTGGGACCAACAACATTTTTATTATTTTTTATTATAATAACATATTTCATTCATGTGTACAGATTTCACTATTAGAACAATTATATAGAAAGCAGTGTCGAACACCGTTTTCTGGGAAAAATTATGTGAATGGAAGTTGAGTGGAATAAAATTTGAAAAATTGAGGGAATAAAAATATCAGTTGATTTAGAACCACATTAGGGAGAATCATAGTAAAATGAAAATTTATTTGAATAACTAAAGTAAGGATCTTTCTTTCGAGGTAGATGATCATGTATTTCTCAATTTTTCTCCTTGGAAAAGATAGATGCTTTTTGTTAAAAAGAGAATTTTGAGTCCTCAGTTAATTAGACCATATAAAATCATTGAGAAAGTTATATCAGTTTCCTAAAAAGTGGTATTACCTCCATGATTATCCCAGACACATTTTTTCCTGATTCAATGTTACGAATGTTTACTCTGGATCCATATCATTTTTTGAGTCCAGAGGTAGTTCAGTTCGAAGGGAATCTTTATTATAAGGAAAAACTGATATAGATTCTCATCCATATAAAGAAAGTGTTTTGGAATAATGTGATTCATTAGGTATGTGTTTTTTTATTAAACTATATTATTGAAGAGGTAACATGGGAATTGTAAAATATAATGACGTAGAATTACCCACATATATTTGATAAGTGAATAAAATAGCGAGGACACTACTTCCAAATGGGGGGAAGAATGTAACATCCTATGTAATTAAAGAATAATAAATTTTTATATATATTTATATTTAGGAATGAGATAATAATTTTTCTTAAATGATGAATATTTTTCTGATGGCATACATAACTAATAACAATAGGTTTATCCAAAATCATATGTTGCACACAACATTGAGTTATACCGACATATAATGTAATAATAGAAATTTTTTTAAACTGGTAGTTAACACATAGTAATTATATTGAATGAATAGAAAAAACAAAAATTTTATTACCCATTTTTTGTTAAATTTTTTACCTTTTATCTTATAAATTTTTGTGGATTTAATGAATAATGAATCAAATTTGAACAAAAAAAAACTGTAATATTTTTAAAAGGTCTATTTACCACTTTTTAAGGGAGAACAATTTTAAAATATATTTTTCTTCACTTTTACATGTTATATTTGATAAAATTAAATTATTCTTTTTAATATGGACATCCAAATTTACCTTGATTGATTTTATTTATTTTTTATGAAATCCACATTTTAATGAATTGTAAAAAATAATGCATTTGTATTCAAAACGTATTTTTCATATATTTTATTTATATTGATAGATTTCCATTTCAAATGTTTACCAAGTGTAATTGAATAATGTTTTTATCATTTAATACAATTTCGGTCGTTTTATGTAACATCAATTTCACATTAGAGATAAACATATGTTAATCTATTGATAGTTTTTACTTCTTAAAAACGTGTTTTCTCATTTTACCAAAAGGGATTAGTTTTAAATTAATTGATTCAAATTTTCTGTTTTCAATTTGAAATAATTGATTGAATATTTGTAATAATAATGCCTTAACTATATAAATTTTTAACATTTATTTTGTGACATTACGAATAGTATCTTTTCAAATTATTATTTTTTACCATGGTTAATGGAAAAAACAGGTAAATAAGTGCAACAAATAGTATTATAATAATATAAAAAACTCTTAGCACATGTCCTAATCATATTTTATGAGATATGGACGACCATGATCATCCTTCGGTCTATTTTAAGACCCCATGGAGCGTTTAGGGTGTGATAACGATAGGTAATAATAATTAATTTAATGTAATGAGAAATATAAATAAATATGTATCATTTTACTAATTTTTTTAATTAATTGTTATAAATTTTTTTACTAAAACTATAAGTAGTCATTATAAAAATAAAAAGTTCTTGTACATCATGGTTTTTTATACTTTTTTACGTTATACTAATAAATTTATTTATGATGCAATGACGATGTAGTGATTACCTTATTAATGATATATTAAAATAAATAATATTCTAAATATTAAAATAATTTTTATATGAACATGTTGATGTCATTATCAAATTTGTGGATGATTAGAAAATTTTATATTTTAATTCATTTAGTTAATTCAAATTTATTATGTTTTTATGAATTTAATAGAAATCATTTTATAAATACTGTCAAAATTGAAATAAATGAGTTTTCAAAGAAAATTTCCATTTATTAAATAATTTAATACTCCAATAATTCAGAAATTTGTGAAAAATACTAATATAATGTTTCATATATCATTAATGATCCACATGTGGTTCTCTTGTCATTTTATAGTCACTATAGTACACATTTATAGTTAAAATACAAGTAGACATGGTAAGAGTTAATGTTTTTCACTAAGGGATAATGTTAAAATATAAGGTTAAATTTGAGACCAAAAAATGTCTAAAAAATATTGTTTGATTGATTTTAGACCCATATACATATTATAATATAAATATATAACACAGTAAATTTTAAAATTTTATAATAATATTTTATTAAAATAATATTTCCTGACATTCCAAATGTTCATATCCTTCATCTTATAAAATACCACCAATTCTACCCACAAACTCACACCTCTAAATCCCCTTGGTTTGTCCAAATTCGTATCAAATAATCTACTAAAATCAATTTCTTACTAATTTAAGAATTTAATTAGAATTAATACAATTCAATAAATCCTTTTGGATCAAATCAAATGGAGTTACCTGATTTAGAGGGAATGTCATCTCTCAAGCTCCTTTAATTTATTTTCATTATCCTACCACCTAACCACTTCTTATTCCAATATTTTAAAACAAAATAAGTATATTATATATAAATTGATTTTTTATTCTATAGTATTTATATAAACATACTCAATACTCCTTCTAATGGATACAAGCACATATTGTTTCTGTGTACGACAAATTACTGGCTCACAAAACGATGATTATTCAATTTATTAATAACCCCAAAATGGTGGCCATTATGATTGAAATATTTATATATATGATATATATGTTATATTTTTGTTTTTTCCATTATTATGTAATTTTTATTTTCAATATACCTTTATGATTTCAGTGATGTGTAAATATGATAATTTCATTTCAAGAAGTGCGGACTACCTCCACCTCAAAGTGATATAAATTGTTCATACCATAGATGGAACATATAAATGATGATGTTAAGGAAAATAAGTAACTTATATAATGTAGATATTATAATATAATAAAAATATACTTTCTTACCATTTAGTTTTCATTACATTAGTATTATAATGAAATGTATGTAACATTCATTCGTACATATGATCTAATGTCTCCATGAATAGTGAATTTCATTTTTATCTCTAATTATTAAATACTGTTCTAAATAAATTTATAATAGATATATATGATATTTAAACCATGAATAACATTCTTCTGATAATATAACTATGACCCCATGGATAATTTTCAACAAAATAAGTTCATTTTTGACACAAGTACCAAATATCTACAAAACATCTAATTCAAACTCAAATAAATAACTAATTTCTATAACACAGTAATAAGTGATATAAATTGAATAATATATCTTTAAATGGTCTTAAGGAATTTTTAAATTAACCTATATATATTATTCATGAAATTAACAAATGAACGAGACATGTTAAACTTATGTTAAGGGACATCGTCTCAATCTCTGATCCATGATGCATATTTTGATTTATATATGTCCTTTATTTATTTGGTGTATAATCAACCCATATGACATTTAATTTCAATAAAAGTTTTTCAAAAGGAATGATTTTATGAACCAATTTATTAAATTAAATAAGTAATGTTTTTTAACGTATATGATGACTATGACATTTCCGATTCCATTATCATTTTTTGATATTTTACTTCTTCTAGAAGCAGTAATTTTTAAAAAAAGAAATGTAATATCATATTATTTTTTTGGAATTATTTTACTGAATTTTTTTCTATAATGGATTTAATATATTATTATCTTCAAATGATGTCTTGTTATTGCAATGTGGAAATGATAATTTTCTTTTATTCTTGTTCTTGTGTAATTAATATGTTATGGTTCTTTGTAATTTCTTATGTATATGGTTGGTAACCTCATAAAAAGATAGCAGGTGAGATCGTGATAGCTCTCCAGTGAATTGGGTTACATGATGGAGGTAAATGGTATGTTTTCTCATAAGATATTAAGTTAATATACTATGATGGGAATTACAAACATTACCAAGAAGGTTAATCACTGTGTGTCTATGAAAGATACAAAGTATGTATGATACAGATTCCATAATTTATTGTTATAATTTATGATTTCTATGAAGTTTTCCGGATTCATATTAATTAACGGTTTTATAAATATTCATTGATGAATGTTTTATTTTATTATTCTATCCCTTACTGAGTATTTATACTCATCTCATGTATTTTTGAAATTTTTTATAAGTTATAATGATGAGTTTGATTAAAGAATATGTAAAGAAGATTATTATCCTGAAATTAAATCTTGTTTTTAACGGGTTGTTATTGGTTAAAAAATGTATATTATTTTTATAAAATAATCTTGTGTGATTATTGGAAGATATTTATTAATAATGACCTAATTTTTCAAATCATTTTTCTTAATAATATCATTGATGTGAATTAAAGTCAAATTATTGAATTAAATCCCAATTATGTATTGTTTATAGGGTGAGGCATTATAAAATTAAGGAGAAAATAGGAAACAAAAGTTTCTATTTTCTAAATCTTTATCCAAGGAAATAACAACATTCTTAGGAAAAATAGATTCAATAAAAATAATACTATAGGAAATGATGATATCATGCTTTTTTGGAAGTAAGCATGATCATAGTAAATAAATTCCCCAGAATAGTACAATATAATTGAATAACATGGTATACATAAAATAAAAAGGAGGTACAATAAAAATAACCATTAACAATAGATGAAAAAATGGGAAACACACTAGATGATATACAGTGGGAGGCAAAAAAATTATATAATCTCAGATGAAATATCAGTCTATATTATATTCATATAAAATTAACAAGCCACCAAATATAGGAATATATATGAATCATAATGGACACTACCCTAATATGATAAAACCATGAAACATTGGGACAATATATATATTGTGACAGAACTAATGTATTAGAAATATAGACTAATATCTTCATGACAAGTTTTGTTATGTAATTAATTATGTGATGGTTTGAAATGATTAGATAATAGAGAACTTCCTACATAAACACATTATTGAAATTAAATTGAATGTCAAATCCTATATCCTGAAATGATATAATCCAGTTTAACCATTAACATTGAATGATTATTTAGTTATGGTATTCAAACTACATCCCAAAAAGGGAAACCATCCAAAAGGCATAAATATTAATGGGGGAAATATTAGTTAATCACATTAAAATAATTAATTTTATTATTATATAATGTCACATGAACTGTGAAAACATATTTTTGATTCAATAAAATACAATAATATATTAAAACCTAATAAAAATAAAAAAAATTAATAAAAAATATATAAATTTTGGAAGTTATTTCCTCTATTGAATACAGTTTTGTCAAGAAGAAAATAGATTCAAATAAATTTTTTTATTACATATATTAAAATAGAAAAATGATACTTTTAGTGAAAAGACCACATTTTATAATAAATATGATTTTCAAACAACCCCAAATATTTTATCATTTATAAAACAACAATCCATATGAAATTTATACATATACATGATATTATTTAAATAAATTAAAAAATTAAAAATATATAATGATGGTAAACAATTTATATAATTATGTAATTTCAATGAAAATAATTTATTCTCTAACAAATGATGTAATATGAAGTTTTAATGTGAAATTAAATGGTTTTACTAAAGTATTAGAATATAATACTTATCCTGAAAATGGATTCAATCGAATTACTAGTTAAAAAAAGAGGTATGAGTTTTCTTTTATGGTGGAAGTGCATAAACTAATGAACGTTTTATTAGAAAAAACAATACATTCAAAAATAAAAAATCATATTCACCCTAAACTAGAAACATGATAAAAAATGACCTCTGGAGTTTTTTTGTAGAAGATGAAACACAATAATGTGAGAATGGAATTATTAATATATAAAACTAGAGGTGCATTCAATGAAATATTCTTCACAAACATAGAAAAAACCTAGGGGAGAAAAAATAATTGAAGAATAGATTTATGGGAATATAAAAAACAAATAAAATAAAAAAATTATTCATTTTTTATAATATCAATCTCTTTTATGGATTTTGAAGCATGTAACACCAGGTTTAATTGAAACATAATATTCTATTAAAATATTTATATAGATACATGGTCATTGTAACCTAACTATTAATTTATAAGGTTTCACTATGAATAACTAAATAAATTAAAAAAAATTTCTAAACAAGTTAACTAGTTATCTATATATTATACATAAACATTAATATTCTTTCCCAAAATAACAACAGTTTTCTGGAAAATTTTATTTTTCTAAATGATTCATTTTTCATGATTTTGAGACTTATTTAAAAATTTTAATCATTTATTGAATTTTAATTTATAAGAAGAAAATTAATTTTTGAATCATTGTTGTCATGAACTATGCCATATTGACATCATACCCGACACCCAACCCGGTCTATAGAATGGCCTGAAAGGCATGCATGATCATTATGGGTTGGAAACTAGTTCTAAAATATCAACAATATACATTGGGAATGACTTCACCAATGACTATAACTATTATTAATAAAAATATGACGAAAATACATAACTGATAACATAACCAATCAAGTTACATAAATTTTCAGAATCATGGTTTTACAACATTGACAAAAAAACCCAAATACCACTATGGAAGGAAACCCAAAAAATTCCCCAAGAATTTCCTTGCATTATGTTTAGAATCTCCATCAATCAATCACTAGAAATACATGAAACATGTGGAACACTAGACACCAGATCAAATATCATTAAAAGGACACATCTTTAGTTTACCATGATCATACATAAGAGTATATAAACACACACAATGGTGTATGCAGGGTGTGATCCAATAACTACTAGGATACAACCCAAAAGAAATTATTTTTTCCATCAACAATAGAATACCAATCAAAATACACATTAATAAAAATAACATTTTAATTATTTTGGAAATAATTTCAAGGAAAACCATTCTAATGGAAACACATTCAAGGAAAACCATTCTCATGGAAACACATTCAAGGAAAACCATTTCTCAAAAATGATTCTTAAAAATGATGTATACAAAAGGTTCACTAAAAACATATGTGTGGAACCACATCATAATATATGACCATTTATAAATCCCAAATTATAACTAGAATGAGATGAAATCTAGATACCTCATAACATAATGAAATGTTGTATAACAACCCAAACCCACACAGTACTCATGAACATTTTAATAGAGAGGAATCTATCAAAAATTCTAGTGGTCTCAAATTATCATCATATTTTAGTTAGTATTGATATAATGTATCCTACTAATTGAATATGAGAATCACTACATCCAATTCAACTACAATCATTTCAGAAAATGAATTAATGCTTTCCACTTTGGAAGTACTTACGTAAGAGTTCTATTTTTCTCTCCTAGGTAATATGGAATTCTTTTTTTCTGAATTTCACATATCAAATTTCACATATATTATTCCATTAACATACAAATGAAATGAATTGAAAAGGCAATAGGAAATCACGATGTTCACAAACCATCATAATGAAACCCCCATTTTACAAAAACAAACTGTTTCTTATTTTTTACACAAAAAAACATTTCAAAAAACATTTCGAACTACTATAATAACCAATAAAACACCATTGCAATCATTAGAAAAAATAACATAATCAAATTAAAAATTTCAATGGGACAAGACCCTTCTAAATCTTCTTATAAACAAATTTCACTTTAAAATACATTTCCCATCTTTTAAACAATTAGAAATACACATTAAATTTTCTCAAAGAAGAATCTATGATTAAATAAATAAATATTTCTATTAAAAAACTCACATTTAATAGACTCCCACCACATGTTTTTTTGAAACCACAATTTACACAATTAAAAAAACCATAAAACACATCCATGAAACACCACAATAAAGAACACAAAAAATACATAACCATTTTCCCTTATAAAACTCATTTCCATATCATAAGAATTTTAATACATTACGTAACATATTTCTCACCACAAAAATAATTAATATGGAAAATGTTATTAACCAATAAATCATATCAAAGAATCTAAAAATGTTAGAACAAAGAACAACATACCTCCATCATGGAAACATCTAAAAATTGGTTTGAAACATCAACCAATCCTACATAATAACGTTACAAAGAAACATTAGATAACCACAATGATATTTTACACCATATCACATGATAAACCCTCCCTTTGGCCAAATATCACACTAGAAAACAAGAATAGTTGAAAGGGCGATAGAAATCCCGAGAAATGTGGAATAATCAATGGAGAACCCACTTACTTGATTAATACTTGATGTTTTCATACTAAACCCACCAATGGGAGAAAGTATAATCGATCTAATAGGGATATAGGTAGGAACCTGGAAATGGAGAGATAGAGTGGGGTGGGAAGGGGGTATTTGTTGTTAAATACCAATTGAAAACAAAGGCAGTTATTAATTTATAAATGAAATTGACATAGAGAACAATTTTTTAGTATTGTATTCCTAACTATGTAGAAATAGTTTGGACCTCAAATTCCAAGAGAGACATGTCATGTGGAGGTCTCATATGGTTTTAGAATAACATAAAAATCATATGAATTTCTACTTTAAAAATGCTACTTGGTCGCATGGTTTCTTATTTAAGGGGGATTAGTTTTCTAAACCATGGGCCCACTATGTGGAACCAACTGTAATCTAAAAAACACCCATTTTCCATAGAAACTCCTAGTGAAACTCAATCCATAATCATTGGTTCAAAATTTATGAAAATAAACCCTCCAAATTTTACCCTTGTCACACATATACCTTGAGGGGAAAATAGATATCCCATATAAATCTGATGAAAGGGATAAAACAAAACCTGGATAATAAATTATCTAAAACATAATGTCTTCTATCCATGAAATTTGACCACAATTTTGAGTTGATCGATCAATGTTAAGTTATTACAAAACAGTTGGATCCCTCATCTCATCCTACGAACCACACTTTCATGATGCAACGAAACAAAACAATTTCTCTCAGAAACATCGAAGATAATATATATGTATTGAATCACATCATTGAAAAGGACTAACAATCCCTCAAATGGAGGGGAACTCGAAATTTAACAACATTAAAAAGTATCATGCCTACTACTGTACCCAAACTAAAAAAATTAAATTATCAACATGGGATCCTCGAAAAGACTTCCCACCATTAGAATAAGTGAAAAATGCATCAAAACAAAACAAAAATACAATGAGACTCAAATTGGGACTCCCCACCATATTAAACCAACTTGTTTATTTGAACATAGAAAACATTACATTGGTCAACCCCAAACCCTATATAATAGATGAAAACCCCCACCATATAGGGAATGAACATGATAAGGGAAACAATAACCCAACTAATGGGATGAAACCAAAATCGACTCATAGAGTCTATCAACACAAGGGTAACCAATCTGAATCCCACACTAAAAAAATTACAATCATGGAATTACATGAAAATCGAACCACCACCCCACCTGAAAACCAAGGAGGAACACTAAAATTCATGTGGGTTGCAACAAGGAAATGATTTCTCAACACAAATTTCCTTAAAATTGGATTATTAAATATGGGGAATACTTCATATAACAACATAAATTTCCCCCATTCCCTCACTTAATATATAATATATGCCACAGTACATCATTCACCTAGGATTAATGACTATAAAAAAGCATCACTATGGTTCCTGTGGATGGATCCTTCATGTTAGAAGAATATACATACTCACAATAATTATCTAATAATCCATGGTCATAAGTAATTATTTCCTCCAAAAAATGTGTCAGTTGATAAAAATCATTCACCCCATTCATTTTGAATGATAAATATCATAGAAAATACACTCTGTAAGAACACCAAAATTAAAATATAATTACTCATAATTTTCCAATGGAAAACACACTTATATTGAACTAAAATATCACATGAAATACACAAAACTATTTTTTAGAACATAAGGATAAAACGACATATAAAAAACCACTAGAAACATTCATTACAAACTATGATGAATACATATAATGGTACTCTAAATTGGGCCCAAACAAAATAGTAAACATGTGAAGTAGATCCACGTTGACACCTAGAAACACTGATAAATAACATTTTCACGTTACCTATGTTTCCACATGTATGGATGGTATTTATAGAATTTGATCCTGAATACTTATTATGATTTACGTTTTTAATGTAATGAAACATCATGATCCCATGATTATAATAAGTTGTCGAGAGGTCATGAGGTATATTTAATTCAACAACCTGTACTAATAATTTCATGACACATCCCATATCATTTCTAGAATTACATTTAGTACGTCAATGGGTCTTAGGAAGAATGGAAGCATCTATAACTAGAAGTACCACATCCCAAACATGAACAAATTTCCTCACTACATTAGAAAAAATGTTAAGCTGAACTATGACAACGTCGATTCTGGAAAACGATTTAGGACTCTATACAAAAATAGTGCTTTAAAGAAATTTTCTGAACCCCACTCAAGATGATAAGTAACATGGACCATCAAATTTCAAAAATACTATAGCATTCTTCCATCAATATGATACATGTAAAAAATTTCATTTCTAGTACTCACCTTTTCTACCTCAATGAAATAATATCAGATGAAAGAAGCATTGATGAATTCCTAGATATGATCTTCCTAAATTTTGTATTCATAAAACTAATAACCACCTCTTACAGGTTGTAATGTCAAGCATAAATAAAAAAAATTAACCTTAAATGACATATGAAACTAAATAAGAATATGAATAATTTTAATTTTTTTATCCACAATTCAACTTTGAGTGGATCTAATTCACTATTAAAGATATTAGGATTTAACTTTAAAAAATTATGTATGAAATAACGAGATCAAATAGAGAGTTTGGTAAGAGTGGACCACTATTTTCTACACCATGAACATCTATTGAAAGTTATGGTGGTGTAAAATAGAAACTAATGAAAACCATGAACCCATACAAATAAATCCATTATACAATACTTACCATTAATAAACACAATACACACAATAAGAAGTAACATAAATTCTCACAAAATTCATTTTAAAATAAAACAAAAAATCATTATTTCATAACAATCTCAATGATAAGAAGTCATTATTCAAACACAATTATAACAAGAAGCATTGTTAAACTCAAATTTACTAGAAATATAAATTCCCAGATCACATGGAGACACTCCAAAAAACTATTGGTTATCAAAACATCATATTTTCTACTAAAATATCTTTAAAAAAAAGGCATTGTGGGTTACACTATCACCAAGGGTTTTCAATTGTGCCACACATATGTATATTCTCATGCCAAACATGGAACCCATAAAATTTTAAACAAAAATAAATTCTTGATATCAGTCATAGAAATACTGAAGGTTAAAAAAATTACTTTTACCCATTTCAAAACAAGATATTCAACAATTGTTTCCAACATCTCAATTTACAACACATTTCAAAATTAATAAAAATTTATAAAATATCAGTCACCACCGAGTAAAAATTCGCATTGAAATCCCATAAGTAAAATAATTTAAACTTTATTCAAAACAAAATTTGATAGATCCCCTTAAAAATCCATTTCATCTCATTGAAATCATTTTTTTGTCGATAAACAAATTTCATTTAATTGATAATAATTTGACTTAAAATTCAACTCTAATTATCAAATAAATGTTTCAAAAACCTATTTAAAATTAAACAAATATTTTCCACTAAAAAATTTATGATGAATATCAAGATTCATGTTTAGTAATCCAATATTGAGAATACCATCTTCCATTAGCCAAAGAATAATTTTATAAAAATTATCTATCTAAATATTTCATTAAAATGATTCTGAAAATCAATTATCCTCCTTCACCAAAGAAAAACATTACAACACTGATTTTTTTTTAAATTAAAAAACAATATTTATCATAGTAATTTTATGAATCATGATACACCCAGAACAATGTAAAAGGGTAAAATAATTTTATATACGAGTTTCCATATGGTTGAAGGCCACTTGAAAATAATTGAACCACTTGATAGACTCTTGTTGGACCTTGTACCTTATTCCACAAGAATTTACAAGCTCTATGATCTCAATGTTACAATTATTTGGACTCTAAATTCATATCACAACAATCAATATATTCAAAAGAACTAAGTAAAAAAAAAATACCCATATATCCCATTCATTCAAAAGGATTGAAATCAAAAGTGTTAGATATATACTCCACCCGACCTAAAGCCCATTTTTTGATAATCCAACTCACTATATCATTATATCCCATATATAAAAAGGCACACTGAATGCCTAATCCACTAAAGAATTATCCTAGTCTGATATTATATTCTCACATAAAAGGCTACAATGCCATATAACAAAACACTCATTCCAGTCTATGGAATGGCCTGTAGGGAATTCCTAATCCCCATATGATGGAAACTAGTGCATGGGTAGCACCAATTTACCCTTAAATATATTTCATCAATTAGTATAACCATTATGATAACACAAAATATAACAATAATAAACATACAGATTACAAAAATATAAGGTAAAATAATTTTTAGAATAATGGTTTAATTACATTGATCTGAAAAAAAATAAAAAAAATAAGGGAAACCACAAAACATCCCAGATATATCTGTGAAACATGATTATTAACACCCTAATTCCTATACATCCATCACATGAAATTGGTGGAACACTAGAATCTGGAATCAACATCATCCCTATGAAACATATTATCATTACATAGATCATACATACAAATTTCTACATATAAAATAATGTTTATAGATGGTGTGATCAAACACCTTGTAGTAATTAACTCAAAAGAGAATATTACATCTTAAATCATTATAAAATAATTTCTATTCTATATATACACAAAATACATTGACATATTTTCACGATTCTTTAAGGACACCCATTCTCATGAAAAAAATTTCCTATGAAACCATTTATAAACAAAGTGTCTTCAATAGGATGATTACACAAGGTTCACTATATACGGATGGATGGAACCATGTTTTGTATGAATCATTTTAAAATAGATCCCCAAGGGTAAATCCATAAGTGTAACTAGAAAAAGTATAACTCTATAATTTTCATGCCTCCTTGAAAAATGTCATAGTAACCAAAACACACTGCAACATCATGGATGATCCACAAGTGAGTAATCAAGAAAAAATTATAGTGGTCTTCAATCACCATAAATGTTTAGTTACTATTGTATTTTTAGATCAATCTGAGTGAATCTGGGCCTCACCACATCAGAGAAAAATAACATCAATTCACTAGAAGAATTAAGGATTTCCATTACGGAATCATTTATGTAATAATTTTATTTTTCCATCCTATATACTCATTGTTATCAATTTTACATTTCACTTGTCTCCCAATTTATCACATTCAAATTCACAAACCGGTCATTAGAAACAGAATAGGATGTCACTTCATTCAAAAAACATCACAATGAAACCCACATTCTAAATAAACAAACCACATTAAATTTTATACACAAAAAAACATTTTAATCACATTTAATTCCACATGGATAATCTAGAAAACCCATTTGTAAACATTACATGAAAACCCCATTATGAATTTATCAATTTCCATGGGCCAATCACCTTCCAAATATATATATAATCTAATTTCACAATAATTTATGATTCCCATCATTGACAAAATTCCAAATCCACATTAAAGGTGAAAAAATAACAATATATCTTCCCAAAGAAAATCCATTTATCTTGAAAAAGATCATTTTCAATACATTCTAACATTTAGGGACTTTGAAAACACATTTCCTAATTTTCCAAAAAAGAATTATGAAACTCATTAAAAAACAACCAAAATAATTCATACCCAAAATCAAAACCATTTTAATTTATAAAATACATTTTTGTCAAAAAATCATTTCAAACCCATGAACAACATATTTCACCCCCAAAAATTAAATAATATAGAACTTGTTATAATCCATGAAAGCGTTTCAACACATCTAAAAATATAGGAGCACATAATCACCTACCTCAAACATGGAAACATCCAGAAATTATGGTGAAAACACCAAGACTCCACCAAATGACCAAAAAAGTACAATATTAGACAACCATCATTAAATATTGTTCAAAAATACATGATAAAACCCTTTCCAGATCAAACCTCTAACATGAAAACAACTCAAGGAAAGGGGGAATGAAAAATGTAGAAAGGGGGTTGATTAACAGGTGAAACCACTCTCATGAAAAATCCTTGATGTTATATCATACAAACCACCAATTTAAGGTATTATAGGGAATCTAATAGGGGGATTAACCAAATGTTTAATAACTCAAATTGTGAGAGAATGGAGGATTTGTCGTTAAAAATAGAGAGTACATAATGATTATTTTTTTATTTTTAATGAATTGGTCAGGGAAAACTATTTTCCGTTGTGTTTTTCTTAAATAAACATCAATCATGTGTAAATATCTATCCAATATTTAAATGGTGCATGGATAGCATACACGGTTTGAAATAAATGCACAAATTCTATGGTTCCCCACTACCCAAAAATGTCACTTGGTTGGATGAATTCATAGGTAAGGGTGAAAAGTTTTCTAAATAGAGCAAGAATTATGATCCCCCATATATTAAGAAAAAACTCCCACTTTTTCAAGAAAATCCTTTTAAAATACTGATATAAAAATAAGGGTAAAAATTAAATAAAAGAAACCAGAAAATTTAATCCTTGTCACACTTGGAACATAAAAGGAAAACAATGATAAAAAAACTAGAGAAAATGGTTTAAATAAATTTCTCTGACCAGTATACCTAAAATTAAATTAAATTAAATTTTCAAATTTTAATTTAATATTTACTTTTCAGTAAAAATAATTAAAAATTATACAATTTTTTTGTTTTTTTAAAATAACTAACTAAATATAACATTATCCTTTTAATTTTATATAAATAAAAAATAATTAATATTTAGTATTATTTACATTATTTAATTATATTTTACTTATTTTTAAACTATATTTTTATATGTCTATATTTGGGTTGGAAATAAATTTTCCACTTTTTTTAATGTTCATTAATTTTCCCTAATTCAATTACACATAATAAACCCTGATGATGAATTATTTAATAAAAAAATTTATATAATAAATATATATTTTGATTTTCAAATAAATATAATAATGATTTATAGTAAAATAATTCATTTAAAATTCTCTTTTTCTAGAAATACACATTTATTGATAATTGATTTTTCATTGCATCTATGAGATTAATATTTAATTGAATTTAAAAACTTATGTGAATTGAATTTGAAAAGTATATTAAATACAATCAATAAAATGTATTAATTTTATATGCTTTTTTGAATAGAATTTTTAACAATAATGAATTCTGAGAATGAAACAAACTAACAACTAAATATAATGTGAAAATTAGATTATAGGTGGTAAATTAAAATGCGAAGGGTTAAAAATGAATTAAAACATGTCTATTTATTTATTTTTTCTAATTTGGAAACCATACATTATATAAATATTTAATATAATTTTATTTTTAAGCATTTTTTTCTGAATTATGTTATCATTTTTCATTCTTTTAGGAAATATCAACATGATCTCCTAGAAGGACCTCTATCCAACCATATAAAAGGTAACAACCAACCATTAAATCCTAAAAATTGTACAATATCAAATTTAGAAAAACGATGTAAAATTCTATTCTTACAATTTTTTACATGTTCTATTCATTTTGGATTTCCCCAAATTATTGCAATGGGTTCCTTAAGAAGATATGAAATTGTGATTTCACTAAGAGAAAGAACCTTTTTTCACCGGTCCCATTCATTTTCATTATAATATCGCACACATAAATTTTGTATTAATTAATAATATATAATAATACTAGAATTCAACATGTATATATAATTTAGTATATTGATGTAATTACATTTAACTATCATCCACACCATCAAATTGAAAATAAAACCATTTCTTTTGAGTATTGAAAACTATCAGATCACGAATTAATGGAATTTAGTTTTTTTCAATGAATCACATATGTATCATAATGATGGAAATAATGGTTATATATGATACATACTACATGATATTAAAATTTTAAAAATAATATACCATTTTACTCATTAATAGAATGATATCATTTCATGTGTCTACATTTGACCTACCATCTCCACGAACTAATGTTATTCATTTTTGATTTAAAACATTAATAATTAGTTATAAAAGTTTATATACCGAGTAAATATTACATTTATATGAAATTTAAAATTATTTATATTATAAATATATATCCCATGAAGAATAACTGTAACTTTTTGGATGAAATGCATTTGAGGAAACATGAAAAGTAACCAATTAAAAATGAAAATAATAAAATATTATTAACCGATAGGTATTAATATTTTATAAGAGAATCATATATATTATTATAAATAGGAATATGGTTCTGGAAAATGTTATTAAAATTCTATAATAAGTTATACATCGGTTTAGGTATATTCAACTTTTGGAAAATGCGAGTTATGTAATTTCACCTAATTTTCAATTTCATTGATACATAATTTTTCTAAAGACGTATTCACTGTTATATATGGTATATACTTCTCTATTTATTTAATTAAAAATAATAATTTTTTTTAATCAATATTAATGATTAGTTTCATTATTTTTCTTATATATGTGACAATTAAATAGTAACATATGCGGTAAAAAAGTATTGTTAAATATCATTTATATTATGATTATTTAATTTATATTGAAACAAACACATTGTTCTGAGCATTTATTATTGGATACTAAATTTATATTAAATATAAAAATTCTTTTATGATGTATGTGATAATTTCATAGAAATTATTCCTTTTTTATATTTGGTATTTACTTGAAATGTTATTTGATAAATCAAGAAATATTGATAATGATGTATCCTTTAATAAATATGGTTATTAATTGATAAAAATATTGTTCATGAATTAAAATTACCCTTCAATATATGAGGAAATCTTTGGACATGCAGAGTTTTGTGTGGAATATAATTATATAACCCCTAGATATATTGAATGATCTCATGGAAAAAATCCACTGTCCAAATGAAATAATTTTTTACCCATAGATTCATAAAATATTTTGAATGGTGTTGAAAATAATTTCATCATTATTCCTAATATAATGTTATCAAATAATAAATAATTGACAACCTAAATAATTCTTATATTATTATTATTAAAAAATATGTTTTCGCAATTTTAATGCATTCAAACACATTTCATTTTTTTATTGAATAAAATACATGTGATTTTAGTAATTTATAAAAACATATTTATTTATCTTTCTATAATCATAATAGACTTTTAATTTATTAAATGGGATATGTGCACAGTTATTTAAATATAAAATGTATTCTTTGTTAATAAATCATGGTCACTTCCACTGTACGTTACCCTTACTAAGAATTTCATCATTATGTTATTTGTTTCATTCTACATGATATAAATAAGAGTTCCTCAAATGAGTTTCAAGGATTCCAACTGATTATTCATAATTTTTTTTATTTAATTCCAATGATAAATTTGAAATTATGATGGCATTTATTTTAAGGAACTACTAAACATATCAGTACATTTGGATTTAAAATCATGTAACATTTGAAAGTCTAATAAAGTAGATAGCATCTATATGATATTGGGTTTAGGATCATTATAGTTTATATCAAATGAATATTTATTAAAAATATCGGAATAAGAATGAGAAAAAAATACAGGAAAAAACACAATGAAACACATTGAGAATATTTATAGAATAATAACATTAAATTTTATTAATATAGTTATTATAAATTTTATTGTTGATATACTACTTGATATAGATATTATAGGTATATGTGTTTCCAGGGATGACATACCATTGGGTAATTACTCTAAAAAAGATTCATTAGGCTTACATCAAATGTTATTGGGTAATCAACAAAAAGGATTATTGTGTTCATATATTGTCGATGATAGGAGGCATTATTTTGATATATTAAATTTCATTTATGAACCAATATAAAGGATTTGAAAATTAAGATGTAATCAATGAAAAAATTATTACGAAACAATTATTATAAATGAATAATTTTGATAATTTATTTTTGTAGAGACCCAGTTTATTCCCTGTCAGACTTTGGAATATTCCTATGAATACTTCCAGATCGAGGCCCCAAGACGGCGTGAGATTCCGAGGCCCGGTGTGACCAGAATTATTTTTATAAAAATATTAAGTATTTTTATACTACACAAGTGGAGGGGTTGTGTTTTTTATTAAATGGTAGCTTGGATAGGAAATCTGAGGGCATAGTTGAATCTGAAGCGTGCCATTTGCCCTAGGCAGGGTGTAAAAGTTGTGGGCGCGGCCTGCTCTGCGAGATGTAACCTAGGGAAAAAATCTTCATTTTGAAATAATGATTTATTTTTTTTAACACAGGTGTTCATTTCTAATAACATTATGATGAAGTATTGGAATGGAAATCTGAGGCATCCATTGAATTAGAAATGGGGCGTTTTTCCTAGGTGCTATATAAAATGAGAGGGCACGATAGTTTCAGATTCCGCACTAAGTGGATTTTTCTAAAAATGGAAAAAATAGGAGATGGAGTTAAGGATCCCCCATATCTCCTCTCTCTCACTCTCTCTCTTACACTCTCTCTCAACTGTTCTTCAGCATTTTTCTCCATTACTCACCAAATCGAGGAGCGACCTCACCCAGAATCATGGCTGATCGAAGCAGGAGCGTCGGGGACATGCCACCAATGACGCACAACAAATTCGAGGTATATTTTTTTGGTTTATTTTGGAAACCTTGTTTATTTTTTTTCATAAAATTTGTCTTTTAAATTCTATGATTTTATAATTAGGATGATTGAAAAAGGAACATGGCCATCGTCCGAGACCCGTTCTAAATCCTATGTTCGACGCGTTTCTCATCGTTCATTGTCCGAATTTTCGGATGCACAAAAACCTAGATGGATCATTGATCCGGGGTAAGTGATATGAAGGCCTCTTTCTATGGATCCCAAATCCACCATCTGATTTGAAATCGGGCCTCCAGATTGGTAGTGGCGGTCGACGGAACGCCTGGCTCCGGCAAGGGGTGGTGGCTAGAGGTCGGGGGAGCATAGTTGTGGAACAGGCTGGTGTTTCACCAGTAGGAGGAGAGGCGGCGTCGAGGCCTCACTGGTGTGGTCAAGCCAGAGGCCCGGCAGAGTATGGTGTTCTGCGGAGTAGCTGAGTAGGTCGGTTGTCAGTTTGGCGTTGGGTGTGTCCAGTGGGGATGGGGTAGCTCTGATGGATGAGCCGAGAAATTCGGCGGCTGGAGCGGTGGGGCGGCGTCCGGTGGAGGAGCTCAGCAGGGCGGCACGAGTGGCCATTGTGCGGCAGCGTCGGGTAGACCAACGCCTGCAGGCCGTGTCGGTGAGCCCGAGCGGCTAGCACTCGTGACCTGTCGCGGTCGAGAGGAGGCCCTAAGGAGCTGCCCTCTGGGGGGCGGGAGAGACTGGACCCACCTCTTGTAGGTCCTTGGCGCACGCGGAGAGACTGACCGCAATGGCCGGTCTATTCAAAGGATCTGGGCCACGTGGCCCGGTGTAGGTGAGAAGTGTCGCGACAAGTGTCTCGTGGTGAGATGGGCCAGACCCGTGGCTTGGCCGCGGTCCAGTGGTGTGGACCGGGCCGGCCAAGATGAACCGGCCAAGTTGGGGCCCCTATGATTAAGGGGATGTATCTTTTAAACGATGCCTCAGTTTGATGCACCGTCTATGACCTTGGGTTTGTCCCATCAAGACGATATTTTAGAGTATGGTTTCGTGGTTTTTGGGTTCAGCGCCTGAGGGAGGGTGGCCTGAAACACTTTAAGTTATTAATAATAAATTATTATTAATGTTTTCAAAGGACGTACTCATGAGCCGAATGTCTGTTTGATGCTCCATCAGAGGCGTTATCGCCCTGGAGTTGAAATGGTCCTTCCAAAGTTGGTTCGGAACCCTTTCAGTTTGGTTTCCATGCTCGGTGGCAAGAAAAACTTAATGGGATTAATTAATTAATTAATTAATTAATTAATTATTTTGTGTCGGACCTAACTCCTGTTTGGAATGTCCAATTGACACACCGTAAGCGGCAGCATGACCCCAGTCCTCATGCGGACTTATTGAGATGCTCTCCGAAGCGTTCGGGTTGGAGACATGGTTAGGGTCCCACAGGGCTTGGTTCACAAGTTTTATGGTGAAATTCCACTTATTCACCCGAATCTTATTTGGGGTGTTTGAGCGCTCTTTTCTTTGGGTTCTTATGAGGGGATTGCGACGACGCAATCCACCCGCCTAAATTCGGGCCCGAGGCGTGGGTCCCACGAGGTGGCTTTCGGACACATGATGCTTTTTAATGACTTATAATTCATAAGTCCATACATGGAAAATGAATAGCCTACACCTTGTGGTTATATTCAAAGAACGCAATGGCATGATCTGCGTGACATGTTTTGGGGTCGAGGTGTGGGCCCTAGAGGGCCCGGTTTTCAAAATGCGGGGAGTTGCAGCTTTTGCATCCAGAGTCCATTTTAGGCGCCATAAGTGGATTTTTGACCATATCATCAAGACAATGTTGTCCAGGGTGGTTCCAGGCATTGATGCTAGAGTTTTGGTGTGGGACCCACGAGCCGTCTTTTATGCTATGTGCAGCGTACTGTGAGTTTTTCCTAAGACGTCCATACGGGGAGAGTAAATAGACTATCTAGCATGTTTTTCCATGAGGATTGCAAGGTTTAATCTATTTGGGTGTGCGGAGTCTTGTTCGAGATCTCATTAAATGTGGAAACATAAAAGCGCGTCACTTGGAGGTTCTTTTGACACACTCTAAACCGAAAAATGATAGCGATTTCAGTGACACCCAGTGATGGCCCGAGTAGTGCGGAGCTATCAGACATGTTCAGGGTTTACCCTTTAGCGGGGCTTGGAAGTGGGATACCCATTGACCTTAGGGTTTACCATCCAGCGGGACTGGGCAGTGGGTTACCCATTGAGCATTGGGTTTACCCTCCAGCAGGGTTGGGCAGTGGGTTACCTGTTGACCTAAGGGATTACCCTATAGTGGGGTTGGGCAGTGGGTTTCCCGTTGACCTTAGGGTTTATCATATGGTTGGGCTAGGTAGTGGGTTACTCAACATCCTCTTAGGGTTTACCCTCTAGCTGGGCTGGGCAGTGGGTTACTCGACAACTTCATTCAGACTCAGCCCCTTTCTATGAGTCTTGTCAGTTACTTTTATCCATGATTACTAGATCGGGACCCTTGGTTGGACTGTCCAGTGATAAGATAGCTTTGATTTGCAGGACATTTGGGCATCAGTGATGGATATCCATAGAACTATTAGAGACTTTTCATGGACTGAGCTTGGAGATAGAGATCCCCTTGCACACTCTTTCGGGTTTCTTATTTAGTATATATATATATAGGCCCTAGTTTTGTTCCCACTCATTGGGTTTAGTTACTTTCCTTCTATGAGGGGTGAAGACATGTGGGAATACCACGTGATTTCCGTGTCTATCACCTCTTGGTTTGATGAGCCTGCATATTTTCTCTTGTTGGATTGAGCTTCACTCTATTTACTGTACTCTTTCACTATTCTGGGTTCTGTGTACTTCTCACCTCTTTAGTGCCTCCTTTGTTGCTCCCTTGATCTTTCAGGGAATCCAAATGAGTATATTTATACTCACCTCTCCTTGGGATTTTCCTGAACATGGTGTTCCCTTAGAGACGACGTACATGTCAATCTAGACTACAGAGGATAATAGAGGTCACAGGAGATTGGGCTGCGTTCAATATTCTTAGTTGGACTTTCAGGTGTGAGAATCACCAATTTTTTACTTTCTTTTACATGTTGCTGGGTTGTGACATCTTTCTATTGGGGCGCGTGTTTTTCCCTTTTACTGTTTAGTTTACTTGTCAGTATACTTTTCATCACATGAATTATTCTGTTTTTAGAGGTCGATGCATGCTTTTTGGTTGGGATATTTTAGTCTGTACATAGATTTCCCTTTTACTTTGTTCTACATGATTTGAGTGGATATGTGTGTGTAAAGGTACATAGGCAAAGGCTTCCCTGATATTTTTCTTCCTTCGGTGCTTGTCACCAGCCCGTGGCCTATGGAGGTCGGCTTGGGTAGTTACGACTAGAGACCGATAGGGTCGGGTCAAGAAAAAGTGGTATCTGAGGTGGTTCATTCTTTAAGGAATTGTTCAGACATCCCTAAAATGGAATTGGTTGAGTTTTAAGGAAATAGTGTCAACATGACTCAAGAGTGGCTCTTAGCCCATGGAGTCCATTGATGGTGCGACGACCGTTGTATCCTTTCTAGAGGACCTTTATTTCCCGTTTTTCGCCACGTTGTGCTGAGACACTTATTATAGAGAACGTTATTTCATGCATCATATAGGATTAAGTCTTCGAATTTCCTTCTTGAGTCAGCTCCCCATCGTTGTTGATATATATATGTTCATTTGATCACTGAACTCCTTAATCAGATTCAGGATGAATCTTTGATGATATCCATCCAAGATACTACCTCAGGTTCGTGAAGTTGATTCTGTGAGAGTTGATGCCTCAGTTCAAGATCTATCATACGATTACCCTTTCTCCAGGTGGACTAGTTGCAGCACCCCCACCAGTGGAGTATCATGTTGTACCGGAAGGTAAATCCGATGACGAGTGACGCTGGGCATGCTATATGAGTTCCAACATCAGAGACCATTGAGGTTACCTGGTGAACCGTACCTTTAGACAGTAAAGGGTTTGCCAAAGACAGTGGTTTGTCTCTTCAGGCTTGTTCAGACACTGACAGGTTGATGGGGGCTTTGAAAGCCCTTTATTTTCACCAACCAGTTTGGCATTAGAATATCCAGTGTTATTCAGATACACGATGAGTTGGTACTATCTTGGGATGACTTCCAACATATGTTTCGTGAGGATAAATGCCAATCCTACTTACTCTTATTATGGTTTCAAGAGTTGATGGGGATTCAGCGGGAAGTGATGGTTGTGGGTGAGTACGAGACTAGGTTCGCAGACCTTACTCGGTACTCTTCGTACGTGGTCCATGATGAAAACATCCAAGGAGAGAAGTTTGAGCGTGGTATTTTTAGAGGAGATTCATGCCATCATTGTGCCCTTGTGCATCCTCACCCATCTCAGGGTGCTGGAGCAGGCCCTGGTGATAGTGAAATTTCTGTTAGAGGGAATTTAATTGGCAGGGCCTCGATGCCGGAGGTCTCACTTAGATGAGACATAGGAACATGGTCGGGGACGTATTTGAGCACCGAGACAGCCCATGGAGTACTAGTACAATGATTTTGATGTGCGAGGTCACATGGCGTGAGACTTATCGAAAAAATGCGATGACTTTTCCGGATAGTTGGTAGATGCACCATCATGAAAAGGGGCAGTGTCATGATCAAAGCTCTCCCAGTTGAGGACAAGGTGGTCCCCAGGGAGGTGGTGTTAGGAGAATAGTAGGAAGAACTATGGTTTGAAGGTGAAGTTTCAAGGTCCTTCCACCACCACTAGGTGGTCCATTTCAGGCTGAGGGAGCTGACGGTCGGGGTCACGGGTGGCTGTGTGATGGATGTCTACAATCCTGCATCGCATGAGATGATAAAAGGTACACTATGTGTCTTTTTATACTTTTCTAAGTAGGACTTTTTATACGCTTCTTGAGGTACTCTTTTCATCCATCTCCTTGTTTGAGGGGTTAGAGAGGGTTATGTAGGGTGTTAGTGTAACCCTGTGTTGGTGTTGTTCAACATAGCATTGAATGCATCAGAAAGAGGGGATATTTCCCCAAAGAGTCATGTTTTGGTGATGCTATCAAAACCTTTATGAAGATTTAGTACCACCCAAAGATGATAGTATTGAGGTGTGGTGGATGAGTCCCTCTTACATGGTGGGGTTGTATGGTGTTGTGTTAGAGCAGGTCCTGGATTTTGCAGTGGGAATTTTCTGCTTGACCTCCCTTTGCATGAGGTGCAACTAGTGTTATTGGAAGAGTTCCTGTTTTGTGGATTAATCTCCATCAATGAGTTTCAATGACACTTGGGGTATTCCATGTGCTTTCGGTGTCGAGCCTCGGATGGTTGTAGGAGTTTGCTCGCCTGCCCTATTACTTGGTACCTTGAGTGCTCAACGTAAATATTGATACTGTTATCATATACAGGTTGAGGTAATGGACACCCCATAAACAGAACTACACGATTCACTATGTAGTGCAGGTAGTGGAAGTCTTTTCCTTGAGGATGTGGAGACACTATCTTCTGGGAGAGCACATTGTAGATGCTCATACCACCAGTGTCTCAGGTGCATCCTCAACCAGAGAGACTTAAACCTGAGATGAAAGTGTAGGTTGAAAGGTATGTGGGACTATGTTTTTGAGGTAGTCTATGTTCTGAAAAAATGGCACCACTATAGCAGGTTCCATTATCAGAGAGTCCTAGACTCCTCAGGTGTGGAAAGTTTCCTAGTAGTTAGCTTCCCTACTGTTGACCCTATTGGACCAGGAGGGTGAAAATTTTCTTCAGTCTATGGTGTTGACTCATCAACTTCTTGAGCGTGTAAGAGAGTCTTGGCTGTGATGCACTGAATTTGAAAACTTCTATGACTAGATATCCATGGGTGTTTCACCAAATGGGAATTCTAAAGGGGGGTATCAAGAAACCATGTTCCAGGAACAAACCATGAGTACGGTCGCCACATGGAAAGTATAAGTTCAGCCGAGGAAGTGCCCCGAGTTTCTTTGGGCCGTTTGGGAATCATGTAAGAGATTGAGAGGTTGCATACCATCTGGACCAACCCTACCAATAGTAGGAGTGGGCGCACGACGTCTTCCACGTGTCACAACTGATGAGATGTGTGCTTCTTCCTATGCGTTTCATCGAATGTAGCAGACCATATGAGTACGAACCATCCCATTGGTTCGAGTGTTGTGCCAGTATGGTATTGTGCATGTTTTCTTACGAGCGGGGAGAGCTAGGTATGAGCTCTATATCCCATGTTTTTTTCCTAGTTTTTCCGTTCGGGGATGAAAAGAAAGAAGGAGGGAATGATGTAGAGACATGGTTTTTCCCTTGTTGGACTTTGGAATAATCTTATGAACACTTCTAGAGATAGGCGCGAAGACGGTGTGTGATTCCGAGGCCCAGTGTGTCCGAAATTAATTTTATAAAAATATTAAGTATTTTTATACTATGAACATGGAAGGATAGTTTTTTCACTTAAACTATAGCTCACATCAGAAATTTGATCACATAGTTGCATTTGGAGTCTGTCGTTTACCATAGGTAGGGTGTAAAAGTTGTGAGTTCGGGCCTGCTGTGAGAGTTGTCACCCAGGGGAAAATTCGTTATTTTGAAATAATGACTTATTGATTTTTATCACTAGAATTTTTTATGAATAACTTTCAAATTAAATCTCATAAAAGAAATATGATACTTCTATTGAATTCAAAATGAGGCGTTTTTCCTATGCGTGATGTAAAATGAGAGGGAATGATAGTTTCAGAATCCACGCTAAGCGAATTTTTCTATAAATGGAAAAAATATGAGTTGGAGTTAGGGTTCTCCAATATATCCTCAATCAATCTATCTATCTATCTATCTATCTATCTTCCTCTCTCTATAAACTTTTATTCGGTGTTCTTCGCTGTTCATCACTGAATTGAGGGGGGACCTCCGCCAGAATCTTGGTGGACCGAAGTAGGATTGTTGAGGACATGTCGCTAACGACGTACGAATGATTTGAGGTAGGTTTTTTGTAAATTTTCACAACCTCATCGATTTCTAGTTTTTTTCATCATATTTTTCTTTTAAATTATAAGATTTTATAGTTAGGATGATGGCCAAATGAACACATCCATCGTCTGAGACCAGTTCTAAATCCTATGTTCGACGCGTTCTTCATCATTCACCATCAAATTTTCAGATGTGATAAAACCCTAATGGATCGCCGATCGAGTGTAGGCATTGTGGAGGCCTCATCCCGAGGATCCCAAATCCACCTTTGGATTTGAAATCGGGCTGCCGGAGTGGCCGTGGTGGCCGATGGAAGGCCCGGATCTGGCAAGGGGCGGTGGCCGGATGTCGGGGAAGCAAAGCGGTGGAATCTCCCGGAGTTGCACAAGAAGGTGGAGAGTCGGCGTCGAGGCATGGATAGTGTGGTTGATTCGGAGGCGCGGGAGAGTGTGGCATTCGGCGGAAGAGCCGAGCAGGTCGGCGGCTGGTGCGGCATCAGTTGTGACCGACGTAGATGAGGTAGCTCTGGTGGAGGAGTAGAGCAGGTCGGTGGCCGGTGTGGTGTGGCGGCGCTCGGCGGAGGAGCCGAGCAGGGCGTTGTGGGTAGCCGGTGTGCAGCAGCGTCGGGTGGAGTAGCACCGACAGACAACATTGGCGAGGCCAAGAGGATGTCTCCCTTAGCTTTTCACGTTTGGGAGGAGGCCCCGAGGCACTGACCTCGGGGGGTGGGAGTGACCGGACACGCCTCTTGATGGTCCTTGGCACATTCGGAGAGACTGACTAGGATGGCCAGTCTATTCAAACGAACTAGGCCACGTGGCCCAGTGTATGTGAGGCGAGCTGCGGCTAGCGGGCTGTGGTGAGTTGGGTCATACCCATGGCTGGGTCGCGGGCTGGCGGTTGAGACCGGTCCGCCGGGATGAACCGGCCCAATTGGGACCTATTTGTTTAAGGGGTTGTATCTTTCATTCAGCACGTCCATTTGAGGTGCTGTCTATGGCCATGGGTTCGTCTCATCGAGGCAGAAATTTTGAATTGGGTTTCGTGGTTTTTGGGATTTGTGACCGAGGGTGGGTGACTCGAAACACTATAAGTTAATAATAAAAATTATTATTAATTCTTTCAATGGATGTACTCGCGAGCCGGATGTCTATTTGATGTGTCGTCAAAGGCGTTGATTACCTCGAGTTGATATAGTCCTTCTAATGTTTGTTCGGAACCGTTGCGGTTTTGTTTCACTGGTCGGCCGCATGAAACACTTAATACGAAAAATTAAATAATTAAATAATTAATTTATTATTCTTACATCGGTCCTAACTCTTGTTTGGGATGTCCGACTGACGCACCTTCAGCGGCAGCATTACCCCAGTCCTCATGCGGACTTTTTGAGATACTCTCTAAAGCGTTCGGGTTGGAGACAAGGTGTGGGCCCCACCGTGCCTGGTTCACAATTTTTAAGGTGAAACACTTTTTTTTCACCCAATATACGTTTGGGGTGTTTGTGCACTCATTTTTGAGTGTTCATCCAATGGTATTGTGACGACGCAATTTGCCCCCCAAAATTTTGGCCTGTAGCATGGGCCACACGAGGCTGCTTTCAGACGTATGCTACGTTTTGACGACTTATGCTTCATAAGTCCATCTATGGAAAATGAATATCCTATGACTCATGGGTACCTACAAGGAATGCAATGGCACAATATGTGTGACGTGTTTCGGGGTCAAGGTGTGGGCCCCATCGGGCCCCGTTTGCATAATATGGGGAGTTGTTGCTTCTGCATCCGAAGTCCGTTTTAAGTGACTTCAGTGTAGTTATGACCCTAGAATTGAGATAAAGATGACCAGGGTGCTTCTAGGCATTGAAACAGCAGTTGAGGAAAGGTCTGCACTGGTCTTCTTATATGTTTTGTGCATCATACTGCAACTTTTTCATTAGAAGTCCCTACGGTTAGAGTAAATAGTATATCTTGCTTGTTTTTTCGCGAGGATTTCAACGGTGTAATCTAATTGGTTGTGAGAAGCTTCTTTAGATATCTCTTTAAATGTGGATATATGAAAGGTCATTGGTCAAAGATCCTTTGACACACTCCGAAGCAACACACGGTAGCGATGTTAGTGACACCCAATGATGACATGGGCATTGCAGATTTATCAGACCAGTTTAGGGTTTACCCTCCAGTGGGACTGGGAAATGGGTTACCTATTGACCTCAGGGTTTACCATCTAGTGGGGTTGGGTAGTGGGTTACCCATTGACCGTAGATTTCACCCTCTAGATAGGTTGGGATTGGGTAATCTATTGACCTAAGTGTTTTCCCTCTAGCGGGGCTAGGCAGTGGGTTACCTGTTAACCTTAGGGTTTACCCTCTGACTAGGCTAGGTAGTGGGTTAACCGACGACCTCTTATGGTTTACCCTCCAGCTGGGCTGGGCAGTGGGTTACCCGATAACTTCTATCAGGATCAGACACTTTCTATGAGGCTAGTCAGTGACTTTTCTCCATGATTACTGGAGAAGGACCCTTGGTTGCATTGTCCAGTGATGAGATAGCTTTGACGTGCGGGACATTTGGGCATCAGTGATGGATATCTTTAGAACTGTTTCCAACTTTTCCTAGGATGAGTTTTGATATAGAGATCCCTTTATACACTCATTAGAGTTTCTTGTTTATCATAAATATATATATATATACACCTTATATTTGTTCCCAATCCTTCGGTTCAGTTACTTTCCTTTTAGTTGGGGTGAAGAAATGTGGGGTATGCCATGTGCTTTCTATATCTAGCTCCTCTTGGTTGGAAGAGCCTGCTTCCTTTATCTTTTTGGGTTGAGAAACATTCTATTTACCACAATCTTTCACTATTCTTTGTTTTGTCTACTACTCACCTATTTAGTGCATCCTTTTTTTCTACCTCGATCTTTTGGGGCATCCAACTTGGTATCATTATACTCACCCCTACATGGGATTTTCCCGCACTTGGGGTTCCCCTGAAAATGACAGAATGGTCGATCGAGACTACCGAGGAGCGTAGAGGACAGAGGAGCTTGGGCTGTGTTTAGTTGTTGTAATAGGAATTTTGGGTGTGAGAGTCACCAGTTGTTTACTTTCATTTACTTGTTTCTGGGATGCGGAACCATTCTATTTGGGTGTGTGATTTTACGTTTTACTGTTTAGTTTACTTGTTAGTCAACTTTTCACCACAATACTTGTTCTTTTTTTAGAGGTTAGTGCATTCTTTTTTGTTGGGATATTGTAGTATGTACATTGGTTTCCCTTTTACTTTCTGCTTCTGCATTGAGTGGCCAATGTATGTGTGTACATGTACTTTGGAAAAGGCCTCCCCGAGGTTTTTACTCCTTCAGCGCTTGTCTCCAGCCCCTGACCTATGGAGCCAGGCTTGGGGTAGTTGCAGCTCGTGACCAGTAGGGTCGGGTCGTAAAAATTTTAAATGATACACCATATTTATAATTATACATTATGACTAAATATTCATAAATTTATGTTTTGATATTTTATATTATATTATATTGAAATAATGTTGTAAGGATAAAGGGAATCAATAAAAATGAAGAATGTAGTGATTTGTCTAAAAACAAAGACAACACAGATTATATTGAGACTAAACAAATCGTGGCTATATTATGGTAACATAATCATTCCATTTCTAATAAACATTCTACAAGGAAGAAACTGAATATATATGGTGATTCTAATATTTTTGATCATTTCATACTACAGAGGCCCACATCATTTTTTGGGTTTATAAATCCAATTATTGTAGATAGGTAGATTAAGTCTCTAATGAATATATTTATGTACATGATATGTGTTGATAAGGAAATGGATACACATGATTTGTATTATCTCAAAGGTGATTATAATCTATAGTGTTAGTGAATCCAAAAAACTACAGAGGATAAGAAATTATAACTAATCGAAAGTAATGATTTTGTGTTCGAATAAATCAACAAATATTTCACTAAAAACACATAAAAAAATATACTGATCTTCATCTTATTAAAATGAATGAGTAATTTTTTAACAAATATGAGGATGTATTTACAAGTTTATCTAGGTGTTTTATACATTAAATATGAATACCATAGATCATGATTGGCCATTTCAATGAATATTATAAGCCAAGAAACTAAGGATTGCTTCACCCTCAATATTTTTTTCATATTTAGAAATTATATTATTTTCTATAAAAAGGGAAATAATTTTCTATAACCAATATTATTAAGGGGAAACATGAAAATTTATTTTATAATGATAAAATAACGGTAAGGAATCAATGAATAAGAATATAATGATGAAATGTTTATCTTGTGAAAAGAGGGGAATGATTCATCCTGGCATACTCTTGAACGGTGCGGGAGTTTGTTATAAGTGCGGTAATAAGGATCATCTACCAGTTTAATTAATGTGGAAGAAAAAATTAAATCATTTTTTTTGATTTATATATTTATTTGTGGGTAACTTTTCAAATCAATTCCTCATTTGAAAACGTAATCTATAACATAATTGGCCAAGGTATCTATCCATGATTATGAAATCACTATATATAATATGGAATTAACCAATGATGTGATATAATGTATATTAATCAAAGAAATATATTTACCAAATTCATTAATTTACGTATTATCTCCACAATCATTTATGTCTACTATGTTCACTATAAAAAATTGGTTATACCATTGTATCCTAAAACGAGAGTTATATGTCAAAACAGAATGTGGAAATCTCATTGAAAACAATTTTTAATAGGAATTCTTAATAATAAATCCGAAATTATCAATATTTTTGGAAATTACAATTATAACACTTATTTAATTTTTAATTAACCTTTTTATGGAATGGAATTTAAAATATGATGAAAATCATTTTTCATGGACAAGGAAGATATGATTTTTGATAATGATATTGAATTCATTATCTTTGATGGAGAAACATCATTAACTGTGTCATGTTTGTTTCCAACAACAACAAATTATCTGAATTGAATTATTTGAATATAATAACAAAAATAATAAATGGATTGACTATGTAATATAAAAATAAATTATGTTCCGATTATATTGTAATCAAATTCAGAATTTTAAGAGGAATTACATAGACAAACACTAGAGAGTGATGTGGATTTTCATAAATTTAATTCCTAATGAAATAACAATAAAAATAAAACCATTAAAATGGGATCTTTAGGGCCAGTTGAGTTTATGAAACAATATGAGGAGGTCTGAGATAAATGGGGTTTGAACAATATTTTTTCACCAAGGGGAACCCAGATTCTCTTCGTTAAATAGTTTAATTTATCTATAAATCAGTTAATTGATTATAAGGAAATAAATCCAAATCCAATGAAAGAAAATTTCCTTATTCCACACATTGATAACTTATATGATAACATTATTAGTCCCAATATTTTTTGAACTTTGACTATAATTTTTGATATCATTAATTACAGGGAATGAAGGATGAAATTATATAGAATGAATTATCAAAGAGGTATGGTTATTATTATTTTATATCCATTCCATTTGAAATGATTAATTCCCAATATATTATTATAGATCCCATGAATAGTGTATTCAAAGAATAATGTTATATTTTTATTTCATTAATTTATGATTTTATGATATATTCTACAATATATGTGGGCAATTAGAATACCTTGTGAATTACTCCTGAGACTCCAATAGGAAATTAATTATTTACGACATTTAGTATGTTTGATTTATGGAATCTATATGATCATTTTAATTTCATATTGTCTCAAAGGATGTATTATTTGTTGACCCTTCAATGTAATTGTATTTAAATATATCCCAACAGAAATCCATAGAATATAAGTATGAAGTTTCATTTGTTTGGAGGGTAGATATCAATGATTAATTCATATTTATTTATGATAATTAAACCCATTAATAAGGCATACACATAAAGTAGTTATGTTCATTTTGAAAATGTAATTTGAAGAATGTTTTGATTAATTGATGATAAGATTGGCCAATGGTCTAATTTTTTAGTCCACCATCGAGAATAGATGGGTTTGTGATATATAGTGATCCATAGAGGGACTTGGTTTTTCTTAATTAGAAGTGATAATATTATTTAAAATTATTCAATGATGTTGAAGACTCTTGAATTTAACTATCTAACACATGATCATTTGTTGGAAGAAGTAGTATATTCGTCTATAATGTATGTAAATTATTTTTATAGTCTATATTTTGATATGTACAATGACTATTGAAGTATAAAATAATAAATTTCATAAAAATATCACCTTATAAGGATAACGAGATGGATTATTATACTCATGGATTATGAATTCCTAATATAATACCACATAGAAAAAGAAAATAATGTATAATATTCATTTTTTAATAATGATTGTAGTTTTATAACCAAATTTAGTATTGAGAGGGATCTTATCATCATTGAATTAGTAATGATGGATGAGAATGTTATTAAGGGGGTACCTCCATTTGTTGAACGTGTGTTAAAACATATTTATTAGAAATGTTAAAAAGTTATAAATATGATGATTAATGATGGGGAATTAGAAGAAATTATCTGTGATGATTATTTACATAATTTGGGAAATAGATTATGTGTTCCATACATCTTACTGAGAATAATTGATTTATTTTATTCCACTTATAGCTCAAATTTTACAATACATCATTGTAAAGACAAGATGTATATAAATTTACGGGAAACTATTTTTATGGGATATCTTGATCAGAATTTTTATAATTATTTTTTAATATGTGTTGTTTCTAAATAAGTGACAGCTAATATAAATATTCCAAGAGGATCCATTCAACCTATTCCTATAATTTTTTGGAAATGTGATGAAATTTATATACACAATATCATTGGACTAAAAAATATTTCTAGAACGAAAAATGAAATATTTAATATTGTCAAACAGTTATACAATTATACCCATTTAGATGATACATAATAATATTGACCTCTTTATCTCCTAATTATACTATATATTAGTGGTGTTTTAAGAGTTCGTGGGTCACCTCTATCAATTTTGTTTGATGATGATCACCATTTTAAATAATTATTTTTAGAAAATTCTTCTACTGGATTTTAATACTATGCTTCAACACATTACCAACATCCACCCTCCAACTGATGGAAAGTCTGGAAGGACTTTTCAAAAATGGATAAAATGTTGAAATCATACATAATTGATATTTAATAAATAATGGATTAGTATGTACCATTTTTTTTGGCATTTAAATAAAAATAGAATCGATTAAGGTATTCAAATGACACCATATAAATAATTATATGGAATTATTTGTAATAATAATATATAATGAGATAATATTGGTTAAAGAAAACATATAGGCACTTAAATTTTTGATGAGAAAAAAGAAATTTTCTAATCAATCTCATAAATAAGAGTTTAAAATTAGGTAAAAGATTTATGATGAAAATAAGAGGATGGATTTTAAATTATATGTGGTTGAGCATGTTTTCCTAATAGAACATCTAAGAAAGGCCGACATATTATATATTAAGATGAAAAATATTAAACATATGTGTAGTCATGACTTTTAAATTCAAGATATAAATGCAGATGTAGATTATTGCCTTAAAATGACTTGAATCATCTTTTGGTTACACAATATGTTATTTATATCATCATTAAAGATGAACATTCATGACCCATCACATGTGAACACCTCTAATGTGAGTGAACTAGAACTAGATATAATATAATATGATGGTACTAACATGAATATTGTTACTATAGATCATGTACTAAAGAAGTAGACCACTCAACTAGTAAATATACATCAGAGTAGTCATAAAATTGATGAATAAGAAATGTTATTTATGGATTTTATGAATAATAACAACATTAATTCTATTAGAAGAAGAAATCCATGAAATTCTGATAAATTTATTTTATATGGGCAAATAATATAACAACATGATAAAACAGAATATTTTTCCTTTTTAAATATGTTCAATATCCTTGATATATTTTGATGCACACAACATAGGGTTTAAAAAACCTAATAACATAATAATTTATTATTTTGTAAATGTGACAGTTACAACATAGCTACTAAGTTAAAATCTCTGAATATGACTATGTAAATAATGATAAAATATTTTTAAAAAAAATCATTGGTTATATATTTATTATAAATATAATTAATAATTATTATATATAATAATATAAATTTTAAAATTGTATTATTATAAGTGTAATTTTTTTTAATGATTTTAACAATTATTTTAAATTTAAATATTATCATTTTTAGAATTTTTTTTGAAAATATGGACATTAATTATGGATTTACAACCCCAAAATTTACATCGTGTTATTTGTGTTAAAATTTTAATAAAATATTGATTTAATTTAATATGATGTTACTAACATCAATATTGTTACTATAGATCATTTACTAAGGAATTAGACCACTCAAATAGTAAATATACATTGGAGTAATCAAAAAATTGATGAATGAACAAAGTTATTTCTGGAGTTTTTGAATAATAACTACATTAATTTTATTAGAAGAAAAAATCCATGAAATTCTTTAAAATTTATTTTATATGGGTAAATAAGAAAACAATATGATAAACTATAATATTTTTCCTTTTAAAATATGTTCAATATCCATGATATATTTTGATGCACACAACATAGGGTTTAAAAAACATAATAACATAATAATATATTATTTTGTAAATGTGACAGTTACAACATAGCTTCTATGTTGTAATCTTTGAATATGCCTAAGTAAATAATGATAAAATATTTTTAAAAAAATCATTGGTTATATGTTTTTATAAATATAATTAATAAATATTATATATAATAATATAAATTTTAAAATTGTATTATTCTAAGAGTAAATATTTTAATGATTTTAATAATTATTCTAAATTTAAATATTATAAATTTTGGAATTTTTTTTGAAAATATGGACATCAATTATGGATTTAGAACGCAAAAATTTACATTGTGTTATTTGTGTTAAAATTTTTATAAAATATTGATTTAATATAATATGATGGTACTAACATCAATATTTTTACTATAGATCATGTACTAAGGAATTAGACCAGTCAACTGGTAAATATACATCTGATTAATCATAAAATTGATGAATAAACAATGTTATTTATGGATTTTATGAATTATAACTACATTAAATAGATTAGAAGAAGAAATCAATGAAGTTCTATGAAATTTATTTTATATGGGTAAATAATATAACAAAATGATAAACTATAATATTTTTTATTAAAATGTTCTCAATATCCTTGATATATTTTGATACACAAAACATAGGGTTTAAAAAACATAATAACATAATAATATATTATTTTGTAAATGTGACAGTTACAACATAGATGCTATGTTGGAATCTATGAATATGACTAAGTATATAATGATAAAATATTTTAAAAAAATCATTGGTTATATATTTATTATAAATATAATTAATAATTATTATATTTAATAATATAAATTTTAAAATTGTATTATTCTATGCATAAATTTTTTAATGATTTTACCAATTATTTTAAATTTAAATATTATCATTTTTAGAATTTTTTTTGAAAATTTGGACATTAATTATGTATTTAGAACCCAAAAATTTACATAGTGTTATTTGTTTTAAAATATTCATAAAATATTGATTTATAGGGAGGAGTCAAAATACTGATTTTTGAAAAAATATCATTCTATGAAATAAAATAACTATTTTAAATAAATATTTAATTATTTTATTTTAAATAAATGATATATATAATTTATGTGGTAGTATTTAGCATAGAAAATATAATTTAAATCGACATATGAATATAATTTTTTAATCTGTTTTTGTGTGTAAAAATGTATTTGTCTAAAAATTATTTTAAAAGACATTATTTTAATACATTTTAAATAATAAAAATATAAAATTATTTAAATTATCTAAATTAAATATATATTTTACACATATATCATTTATGCTAAAATTCATATAAATAATATTTCTATTAATACAATTAAAATATAATTATGTTGTCCATGAATGATACATTTGTAAAAAAATTATTGTATATGAGAAAATAATTTTAAATTAAATTCTGACACTATTATAAATTTAAATTTCAAAAATAGATTCGTTATTTTTAATCTTCGTAATTAATATTATCTAATAGGGTAAAATTAAATTTTTATAATAAGAAATATCAGAGAGAAGTAAAACATTAATTACCATAGTTGAGGAGAAAATAGTTTTACTAGGTTTTAAACAAAGAATATAGTTGATAAAAATTGCCTAAAATAGGTATGATTATTATTTTATTACAGTATTAAAATTATCTGATCATAAAATCAAAACTAATCTAATTTTGATTATTTTTATTGGGGAGTTTTATAACATTTTTCAATTATTCGGGATCATTCCATGTGATTTCAAATAAGGTATCATATAACAAATTTTAAAATTTAATTGAGTAACATCGTTTAATTACACATTAAAAACATATATTTGTTAAAAAATTAAAAACATAGCTCCATGAATTCTGTACACATGTTATATACACAATGTTCCTTCCAAAACAACATCACTATAGACTATAAGAAGAGATCCAACAGGGGTTTCTCTAGGAGAAGGTAATTGTATTCAAAATGACCATTATTTTTCTATCATATTTTACAAAATTCAATTATATATTAATTGGTTAAATTTTTTAAAAAAAATATTTAATATACTTATATTTTATCATGTTTATGAAAAAATATTCCCCCTCTTCCACACTATAAATTAAAAAAAATCCATTGTTATGGAAAACAATAGACTACTAGCTCTCAAACTGATGTAATTTTATTTAATTAAACTACTGACACATAGATTAATAATGACAGTAATATGGGAAATATGTGATAAATACTAAATTCTAATAATTCATTAAAAAATGAAAACTTAATCTTTCATACTCTTTAATTTGTTATGTGAATGATATCACCGCTCGTGCGTATGTAAGGTGTACGGTCTCCACAAATCAATGGGATTCATTTTCCATTGAAATATATCATAACATGGAGAAAAAATGTGTTCAAATAAAAAATATGATTTTTATATAATTAATATGATTTTTTATATGATTTATATATACAATAGGATTAAGAACCATAACTTCAATGGGAAAATATGCATGATAAAACCAGGAAATTAACACAAAAAACAACGAATATAATGAAATATTTTTACCAAATGGTTGGTAAAATATTATTATATGATCATATAAATTATTATAAAAATAAATATGGTTCTGGTATATGTGAATAATATTAATAACACTCATACGTAAGGGCTCAAATAGTATTCAACTAAATAAAAACATGATGTAATAGATTATGTCTAAATTTCAATTTCATTGACAGATATTTGTTAATATGAACATATTTACATATATATTGTGTACATATGTAATATTTTATGGATTTAACATAATTAAGTATTTATTAGTTATGATTAATGTATCATTTAATGATTATTATTTAAGGGTAAACAATTTAAAAGATACTAATGTTGTAAAAAATTATTTTACAAACTCGCACTCTTTTAAGATTTTTTACATTCTGTTGACATAATCACATTATTGTGATCATTTATCATATTAAACATAAATTATATTAAATATAGTCATTTTTTTAGTAATTTATATGATTCATTCCAAATCATTTATTACATTTTTACAAATTTTGTTTACTTTAAATGTTACGATCTTAAGTAAGTAAATATTTATAAATCTATATCTATTACTCAACACTGATAATTATTGATACATAATTTTGATCATAAATTAAATCAATCATTTGATATATGATTAATGTGTTAGAAAAATAGTTATGGGTGATGTCGGAACATATATATCTCCACGATGCATCAATATAGGTATCATGAGACAAATTAGATGGCCTATTTAAATGGTTTTTATCCATAGTTTTTAATAATCTTGTCAAACGTTTTAGACGATGAAAGATGCAGGATTCCTAAGATCATGATGTCCATTAATTATTTATATACATAAATTTGGACGAATTTATAATTAATATCTATGATATTTAAGGAAATTTATTTTATTTGTATTAATTACAGTCCCTATTTATAGATTAATTGTATTATGTGTCCACTTATTTTACTTTGAATATTTATTATTCCATGTCTAAAAATTATCTAAGTACTATTTATGAAATCTAATAATTGTTTCTTAATTTATATTTCCATATTTATTCCCTATTATTGATTATCGATTGATTTCTCTATATGTAAAACAATCTATGAAATTTAGCTCACCTATATTTTTTTAATTTTTTCCTAATATAAATAAGATTTAAATAAATGAGTACCTATTAAGTTGATTGTATTCCATTACAATTTTTTGTATTTATATAATACTATAAAATGTTTATAATGTGTGTATATGGTTATCTAGCATGACTGAGGTGATTATCCTTTTGGTATTTGAGACCTTGAATCTTAGGAAATGTAATAAAGTAGACCCCAAATCCAGGCCACTTAGAATGGGTTTATTACATGTAAGTGTTCCCTAGTCCAATGGAGTCAAATAATAGGGGTAGTGAAGACCCAATGGTTGGACAAAGGGAAAGTAATTATGAAAACTTCCCAGTTTTTAAAAACTAGAATGACTAAACGTTTTTTTGTATGGTATTGTAATACATACACTCACTATATATCCTATACCAGTCTTGCCAAAATAATTTCACTTCTTATCAAAACAATTTATTTAACTATGATACATCAATGGAAAATTTTATTCAAATAATTTAAAAAATCCTTCACATGATTTTCACGTGGTTTTACTAAACATTGTGCTAGGCATCAGACAACCAAAAGCATATAAAACTATAAAATAACATATTTTAAACTTCCCAAATCAAAATAAAATAAAAGACCAAATAAAATAAATCATCAAAATGATTATAAAAAAATCAATGGTAATAGATGTATGAAATTTGATAAATATTTAAAACCTCAAAAAATTTATGTGATTGATGAATAATCCAAATGAAGACCTCAAGGGAACATAAAAACAAAATCTATAATATTAATTACGATCGAATATGAGCCACCTCATAGAAAACTAAACAACTACATGCATAATTCATTCCTAAAAACATTATATACGCATTTTAAATAGATCATGGTCCTTTTAGGGTGTCCTTATCATTTTCATATCATATATTATGGATCATAATAGGGCATTGCAATCAAAATAAGAAACATATCTTATAAAGCCCATATTTACAGACCCCCTATGGCACCAATAATATTTATATCAATAATACAAACCATCGATGAAATGATATTTCAAATCCATAATGACAACACCAACCAAAAAGAGAACATAAAAAACACCATAGAAAAAGTAAGCATATAACACAATTTCCTAAAATATATAGTTGAAATTAAAAAATTATGAAATCATATATAATCATGGAACAACGTGTCTTACTCATCAGGCTGAGGAACATGAAACAAATGTTAATCTAAATCCTCAACACTGTAATACAATATTTGGTGACCCAAAAAAATAAAATATGGTCGTTCAAAAATAATAATTTTATATCACCTATAACATATCCCAAAATCCAAACCATTTTTCCAATAATATATATATTAATATGAAAAGTACCAGAACAATGACACATAATAACCATAGGAATCAATATAAACACTGAGTCATAAAAATTAGAAGATTAAAAAATATCAAAAAAAATATTGGACATCATTTTTTAAACTTGGTGAAATTTATCTCATACAATTATATCCCATCAAACCGAATCACAAAAAACAACAAGAAACTTGCGATCAGACCAAATATAAATCAAAATATGGATTACACATAATAAAAATCATCTTATAACCACCACATTTCATATTTTGGGAATTAAAATTCGATAACATGAATGGGGAATGTATTTATATAACATGTATAAGGTATAAGAACAAAAAATAGTGTAGCTACAACAATAAAATATGAGTATTTAAAGTATCCCAACTAGAATATCTATAGTTAACAAACAAATAAAATCACATGGAGGTTCATCTAAGAAAAAAAATTCTAATCTATCTCATGTCTTTCTTGGAGGGTCTAATTAAAATAACAAAGAATGTGAAATAATTTCATTCATGTAAAAAAATCCATAACATCCCATGTAATGAAAAGAGGTTAAAAAAATAATGTATATAACATGTAATAAAATATACAAAAAATTAATTACCACTCAAATAAATAAATTTGGATTCTCAAAAAAAATCTATCTAGTGAATAAATATTTTTGACGTTATTTTGTACATCTATACAAATTTTCCAAAACCCCTAACCATTAATATATTTTAATTCTATTATAAATATTTCCAACAACCATATTAGATTATTTTAGGACCCTCAGCCTCACCGAAAATGGTATTTAATCCTTTTAAAAAAATTCCACTCATTTTCAAATTATTTTTTGAACGACTCATTAAAATAAAATTCCATTGAAAATAATCAATGATTTCCAAATGAGATATTATAAACAAAAAAATTTAAAATAAAAAAACAATAAACTTAATTTTGAGAATCATATTATATTCATGATAATATTTTATTAAATTTAAAAATTATAACTCCACTAAAAAATCAAAGAACTATTATGTTAACAAAAATATACATTTTTAATAATTTTTCAAATTCTATAATAAAGCCAAAATTTTCATAAAAAACATAATAATGGAAAAAAACCATTAAATGTTGTGTATGAAATTAAATAATTATTTAAATCCTACTTTTATACATAAAAAACAACCAATGAACCCAAAACAGAAAATTCATTAAATAACATATTACATCAAATAAATATTGATTATATTGTAAAATCACTATAAGACCAATGTAATTAATCTGTAATAATTAGTAATAAAATGGGATTTAGTTCGAAACTAAGGGGGGTATGACTATAAATTTGGGATGGATCAAAAACTGATCATGGTTTTGCCACAATGTTTTGTGGACCATGCACTAACTTGACCTCTTATATGTAATTATTAAGACCCATTGTCCACTATCTCCAAATAGATTACAAGTCCTTTTGTTAAATATGAAAAAACATAATTATTCATACCATTTCACAAAAAATTCTAAGGAAATATATAACATACTCGAGAACCCCAAAAATTATCATGATACAATTTATATGAGACAATATGATTCAATGGAAATAAGAAAATGAAATCCATTGTCAAAATTCAAAATTCGAATACCCTAGGAAACTAACTCATTGTCACTAAAATTGGAGATTATGAACATACAAATTATTTAACTCATAATTCATGAAAAATATTATTTTATTTACTATAAATACACCCAATTACAAAAAATACCTTTTATTGAACTTAAACATTTTCAATCTGTTCCTTGATAACATCGTTAATGAAAAAGCCTGGATGGCCCAACCAATTTACCAAATTGATCCATGAGTTGGCTTGAAGTGAATTACTAATCCCCACATATAGAGAACTAGTTTCTGGCCATCCATTAACAATATCATAGGGTTGATGTAACCCCCAATGATTTTAATATTTCCTTAGCTAAATATATGTCAATGTATTCGATAGAGAGCACCACAAAGAACACAAAACATAAACAATACTATGATATATTTATATAATTCATAAATATTTATCTATTACCAGGAAAACCTTATTAAGGAACTCATATTAATAAATAACATTAATGAATTTATAAAATATACATATATATATTATAAAATCGAAAATTAATATGAATTCATATTAATTAGTTTACTTGAAGTGACTAATAAGACAATTTATTATTTAGAAAAGAATTTTCTTAAACTTTCTAAGAGTTATATGTTTCAATTTCTAGTACCATATGATTGATATAAAATAATGACTGAATTTAATAATTGGTTTCCACCATATTATTTATTAAATGACATAGAATAATAACAATTAAAGTTAATATATGTAGGAAACAATTTTATAATTAAAAAGTATTTTCAATTATATTTTATGGTTAGATAGAAAAGAAATTATAATTTTGAAAATAAAAAATAAAAAAAATAAAATATAGTTTTTAATTATCCACATTAATATATACGTAGAATGAGTAGTTTATCTTTTTTTGAAAAGGTTGGTGTTTTTGTAGAAAAATTATATTTTCATTAATCAAGTAATTTGTATCAATGTAAAATAAAATAATAACAATATATAAATTTAAAAGAAAATAATTAATAAAAAATTAATTTATGGAATAACATTAATAATTATAGAATATTATTTTAGAATATAAAATCCATTGGAAATATATTTTATAACTAATTATAATGAAATATTAATATAAAAATATAATCAATCGCTTATTTTAAAAAGTATTTTTCAATTGAGATTTGGTTTTTTGTTGTCTTGAAATCGTCATATCCATTATATTGTTTATAATTATTCAATCCATGTGAAAAAAATAACTATAAATTATGATTTCACCTTTTATATATATGATAATTTCATTGATTTAAATTTCTCAAAAAAAAACATTTTTACATGATTATGTATATTTATTATAAAATTACATTTTCAAACTAATAGAATTATTATTTCATTCTTATTTTAAAATTTCAAAGTAAAAAAATAATATTATTTAATTTTAAAAAACTTTTTAACTTTAAATAATATTTATTACCATGGTTTTCAAATTACTTACCATGGTAATGGTATGTATGGGTAAACATTTAAAATGATAAAAAATAACACTATAATATTAAAAAATATCTTTTAATTTTTATGTGGGTGGGGTAAAATTCAACCTAAAATAATTTTAAATTCATATATATCCCATTTATGACCTGTTTCACTTTAATATTAACCTTAAATTCATTTAAATTTTAGATATAATCCCATAAATTACCACACCCATTAGTTATATGATTGTCACATCATCACCACTTCAAGACAAACCAAATACAACAAAACTAACTAAGCAATATTCCAAATTTATCATCATATTGGACTATAAATATATTACAATTTTTTTCTCAAAATTATTTATTATTATTAATATATTTAAAATGTGACTTACTATAGAAATTTCATGTACATTACATAAGTATTATAAAAATTAATCCATTTATTCATAATTTTCTACATCAAAACTTATTCGTGAAACTATTATATATTGATATTATAATTATTTATATATATTAATGTTATTATATTTTGTGTATTATAATTTTTACTTCATATAAAAAATAAATTATGAAAAATATAATCGTTGTTCAATCATTTATGGAGTACCACCTCCTTCATGCAAATTGATTTATTTTCCATCACATCCTTTATCAGTTTCATATAATTATTGGATTAAAATAAAAAATATTATGCATCTAATACTATTTTATTTATAATATTTCATACTTAATATCATATTAATTACATTATCAACAAATTATATTCATGAGTTCAATTTTTTAAAATGAGAAACCTTAATGGAAAAAATCCATATTTTTTCTGTAATTAAATCACATAAATTAAAATCTATTTTAAATTCATTCTAAGTATAATATTCATAATTATAAGAAAAAATAATCTAATATTGATTTTGATATAATGATATTACATATAACCTCCAAAAAATCATTTATTAAATCTAATATGTTCATGTTTTTGTTTTATTAACCACCTTATTATAGAATAATATAAATTTATATCTCATGTGAATAACAAGATATTTTTTTATAACATAAAATTAATGTGTAATTAAATAATTTAATTTTTATGGTATTCAAATTTTAAATTTCTTTATTAAAAAATGACACTTTGATAATAAACAATCACATAAAAAATAATGTTATCGATTTATTCTTCGATATTAAATAAAAAAATTCTTATATTTAGTTTGAAACAATAAAAATAAATATAAATACCCCATTAAATTTATTTCATTTTTATTATAATTATAATAATATAATGAATTGTTAACAGAAACACCACTATTACAAAAATAATACAAACTATCATAACTATTAACACTTGATGTGTAAAAGAGAAAGAATTCATGTAGATAAATACTGTTTAGGAATCACATTGAAGAAAATTTATATAAATATGTTTATTCATTAAATGATTTTTATATATACGAATGTGATACAATTAGTAAAATTATGTTTTTGGAAGTCAGGAATAATATGTAAGAGTATTGGTCTCAATTTCCTTTCATTGAGACATGATTCTGTTATACACCATGTTATAATATTTATGGTGTACCACATTTTAATATTTATATCATGATTATATAAAATTTCTTAATATTAAATTCAATATATCATTTTGTTATTTTCATGGGATTTTGATTCTATTTATGTAATTGTTGTTTGTCTTTTCATCTATAATTACTCATGCTGAGACATATTTGGGATTTTCACCAAATTAAATTTCATTGTATATATAGTCTCTTTGATGTATTTTATAATGATTTTACATTTAATCATTATATCATCTTTCAAATTACAAATCCTCACATTCAATGGGTTTTAAGGAAAATTTTATTAAACAAGAAACTATTTTCATAGACTCAATTCTAAAAATCGTAGGCATTATAAATCTTGTGCATCATGTTTTCTTTTTATGGTTTATTTAATGATTATGGATATATATTTATTATTATCAATTAATTTAATATTATTTAATGTCAAAATATTCTTTATTTTTTATGATGAATGTGAATTTGTTATTTCTCAAGGTGGATGGATTATTTAGTTAATTAAAACATATTCATTTAGTTTTGACCGTTCTTTTAGAATAATAAATTTGGTACATTTTTTATATTGATTATATTAGGTGACATTCCCTTATAATTATCAACGATATACATTCATAATAAATAAATAATTTGAAATTTTTTTCTCACACCCAGTGGTATGGTATTCTATAGTAATCCACTCTATTTATATTGAGGACTTAAGATCATGTTATTCTAGTATTTAGCCACTAATCAATAGAGTTTGAAAATATAATTTTGTATAATTAATATTTGATTATGTTCCCCAAAATGTATTTTCATCAATTAATTTGTAAAATATATTATAGTTACATTTTTTTATTTCAATATGGTTGATTATGGGACAATTGACACTATATTTATAACCGTTCTTATTATTTCATATGATGGGTAATTATTAGGTTATCAATTTCAATCTTATGTGGAATCGACTAATAATATTTATCATTATTGTCTTCCAACACTGTTTTATTTTTTATTGATTTATGTATTTATAATTATATGTATAGTAAATTTTTTTTAAGTCTGATCATCATCAAATAAATCCATCAAAGGTCTCATAGAATCATATGATCTATGATACAGACATAATCAACTATTGTAATAGGCCACACATTATCTATATCATTGACTAAATGATAAGTCTCATGCGACAAAACAGATTCGGGTCATTGTTCTATGCCCTCATAGTTCCACAATATGTCATGACTAAAATATAGATGATAGTTAATGTTTCTTTGGAAAATACATATATAAGAGGTTTTTGATGTCTAGAATTATACATTCGATCATTATGTTATCAATATTATCAAAATAGATGTTTTAATTTATAAATATTTTTATAAATTAATTATGCATCATGTTGATCATGGATTTCTTTTTGTTTAAATATCCCCACAATAAAAATTATGTCATTTTTATTACTTGATTTCAATATTAATATGTTTCTACTATTGAGCATTAGATATCACCAATTTTTTATGCATCCATTACTAAAACTGTAATGAAATGTAATACATAGGAAATTTTCATAATGATAACCCATTTTTTAGAAATTATGTGTCATTTTTAATCCTTATAATGTTTTAATTAGTTTTTTATATATATAGTGAAAAAAATTATTCATTTTAAAATTATCATGGGAATTTTTAGTTTATGACTTCTCCTTATTTTTAATATTATTATATAAAATGATAATCTAAATACATATATAGAATTTATAATTATTTATTTATTAATTATCAATGGTTATATCCATTATTTTATTGGTGATATCAAAAAATGTATATAACCAATGGGTTTATAATAAAAAAATCTACAAGTTCGTGTATATGGAATGATAATTTGTAATAAGGGAAAGGTTTATATAACATCTTATGATTCAATGTCTAATGTGGATAATTTAAGGGTTTATAAATCAATGATGATGATGATTTACACTATATAGATGACAACATATGAAAAAGTATTATTTAAAGATATGTTAATATCAACCATTTAATTTTTGGACAAGGATAATAAAAAATTAACTAAATGAAAAGGTTTAATTAAACCTATTAGAAAAAATAATAATGTTTTCTTAAACTAATTTTGATATTGTTTTACTAGAAATTATACTATGTCTAGATCCTAGCATGTGGATGTAGATATGGATTAGAGAACCTAATAGTAATCACTCTGATAAGGCTTGGATGAGTATTGATTCATTCATCACACATATGCAAGTTATGTATTTATAAGATTTAATACAGGGAGAGTCTCTGTCAAAGGATATTCTATAGTTAATCAAAATGTTTATATGAACCATTATAAATGATTTAGTTCCAAATTAATTTATTGTTATAGCTGAATAATTTCAATAAGAAATATAAAGAAATTTAAATTGAATTGGAAGTATCAATGGATGAAATGAATGATTAGTTATAGAATAAAATCTAGGAATAAGTATTTATATTCATATCATCATTAAATATAAATTTTTTGATAATTTAATTTTTTAATTTGTTATTCCAATAGGATCATGACAATGATGCTGAGAAATAAATTTACCATGAATCCATTATATATTATAAATGAATAATGTGTCATAAGTTAATTTTTAAGAATATTTTTGTAGTCCTATTCGGATTGAAATTCCCAGTCTCATAGTCAAACCTATAGAAGGGAGGTAGATATAATAATGTAAATTTATTCAGGAAAATACTAGTAATTTTTATTAGTGGATTGAAATATATAAATGATATTTTGGAAATATATAAGGATAATTTGTTATTAGTATTAAAATAATTCATTAAAATAATATATTAAATGGAAACAATGATTCTAGCAACGACTCACCTTCTAATGCCGATACCCTGACAGATAACTTAAAATCTTCTTCCTCTTCTATGGCCACTAGATCCCAAAGAAAGAATGACTCTGAAAAATCCCAAAAAAAGAAGGGTACCAACCCTAAACGCAAGTAGAAATGAATTTTCTATATTGGAATTGCCAAGGTCTAGCTAACAATGACACCTCCACTACAATTAGGAGGCTTATATATTCTCACAAACCTCAACTCTTTTCCATCTCTGAACCCAAGGTTAACTTCAAAACCAACTACATGAGACTTGGTGCTCCTATGTATAACTTTCTTGGCTCGTGTAAACATGGAACTCAAACTGACTCCATGTGGATTTTTTATCATAACTCCCTTCAAAATGTGCACATCAGTAAAAGCACAGATCAACAGATTACATGTGACTTCTCATTGAACGGTCGTCTCTTTTTCTGTACTATGATTTATGCTAATAATAGATACCAGGATAGAAGGTCTCTATGGCTTGACCTTTCCGACATGGCCTGCTCTATTAAGGAACCTTGGGTCGTAATGGGGGATTTCAATGCCATTCTTAGCCCTTGTGAAAAAATTGGCCCCTCACATCTTACAATCTCCTCAAATGAGTTCAGGTCAGCTATTGATGATTGTAGCCTATTTGAAGTTATGCTTACTGGTGCCAAATATACTTGGTACAGGAAGCACCACAATAAAATGGTCGCCAGTAAGCTTGACAGAGCTTTTGTCAACATGAAGGCCCTTGATACTTGGGATAATCTTTCTAGTATAACCCTGCCTAGAATCAACTCTGATCACCATCCTATCTTAGTGAGCTTTTGTATGACCGCCCATAAGAATCTTCTCCCCTTTAAATTTAATAATGTGTGGTCCTCGAACCCGGATTGTGTAGATCTTATTCACCGCACCTGGAACTCTATGAATCACCTTAAAGATTCATTTGCCTGTATTTTTAAGTTGAAAATCCTAAAACAGGCCCTTAAAGGTTGGTGCAAAGCTACTAGCTCTCAAATTGATCTTGAAATTTCCTCTCTCGAAAATGATCTTAGTCGTGCTCAAACGCAAAACACTATATCTGATTTCTGCTTGGATCCTCAACTGGAAGCCAACCTTGCCCTTAAACTTAATTCTCTGCTTACCTTCAAGGATAACCTCCGTAAACAAATGTTTAGGATTAAATGGCTTGTTGATGGAGATCGTAACACTAAATTTTATAATACTCTTCAAAGAATAAGAAAAGCAAATCGTCCTCTTACCAAGCTTATTCATGAAGATTTGCTCATTGATACTGAAGAAGCCATATCAGATCATGTCACCTCATACTTTTACAACACTTTTAATGGTCCGGATATAAATATTGACATCAGGGATAACATTATTCCCTTACTTGTTGATGATAGAGACAATGAAACTCTATTAAGCACACCGCTTTACCAGGAAATCAAAGATGCTGTCTTTGGTCTCAATCCAGACAGTTCACCTGGTCCAGATGGGTTCAACAATGGATTCTATCAAAAGCATTGGGACATTATCCAAAAGGATGTTTGTAACCTTGTTAAAACCTTTTTTTCCCATGGTTCTCTGCCTCATGGTATTAATTCTCAATTTTTAGTTTTAATACCTAAGGTTGAAAATGCTTCGGAGATTCATCAATTTCGACCCATTGCCCTCATTAATACTCTTTATAAGATCATTACTAAAATAATTGCGAATAGGATGGCGCCCATTTGTGATAAAATAGTCTCATGGAATCAATTTGGTTTCATTAAAGGCAGGGCCATTCAGGAATGCATCTGTCTGGCCTCCGAAGGTACTAATAGTCTTAATAGGAACACCAGAGGGGGGTGTGTGGCCATTAAACTTGATATTAGAAAGGCCTTTGATACTATTGACTGGAATTTCATCTTCAGGGTTTTAAAAAACTTTGGATTTCAGGATCCCTTCATTGGAAGACTGAAAACCCTATTCAGATCTACCTATATTTCTATTCTAATCAATGGCTCTCCTAGGGGCTTCTTCAATTGTTCTAAAGGTGTCAGGCAAGGTGATCCCCTATCGGCCATCCTCTTTGTCATTGCTGAGGACTACCTAAGCAGACTCCTAAGTAGCCTGGTAGCTCAAGGATCTTTGAAGCCCATTCAAGCTTCCAGGAACTTAAATATCCCTACCCACCTCCTATATGCTGATGACATCATTCTTTTTCTTAAGGGGGATCAAAGGAATATTCATGTCCTAAAACATGCTCTTAATCATTATGAGGAAGTCTCTGGTCAATCGATATCTTGGAATAAATCACATATCTATTTTGGAAATAATTTTCCCGTCCGAAGGAAAAATGCCACTACTTCCTACCTTGGTATTAAAGAGGGTCTCCTTCCTTTTGTTTATTTAGGTGTCCCAATTTTTTGGGGTCGACCTAAGGCAAGCTATTTCACTAATATTACTGAACAAATTGTAAACCAACTCTCTACCTGGAAAGGAAGATCCCTCTCTATGGCTGGCAGGATCTACCTGGTCAAATCGACCATTGTTTCCAAGATGGTTTACACTATGATGATTTACAAATGGCCCGCCAGTACCATAAAAAGGATCAATACCTACATCAAAAACTTCATATGGACAGGTAGTATTCTTGACAGAAAACTTGTCACTATTCCCTGGAAAACCTGTTGCAAACCCCTAGACAAAGGTGGCATTGGTATAAAAAATTTAAGGATGTTCAATAATGCTCTCCAAGCCCGTCTCACTTGGCGCATTATCAATGGTAATTCCAAAGCTTCTGATTTCTTGAACCATAGATTCCGCACCAAGCTCTTAAGTGGGAAGCTCAAATATGTTAATTCTTCAATCTGGCCCTCGATTAGAGACTCGTTTCAGAAGATCATGGAGAATTCTAGATGGATGGTTAGTGCTGATTCATCCATTAATTTTTGGTGTGATAAATGGTGTGGTAACCCTCTGATATCACTGCTACCACCTAATATCACCCCCAATGACTATAACCTTTCCATAAGGGATGTCTTACAATATCACAGACATGCTCTCCCTGACAATATTGCGCAGATCATTGATGAGCATCACTTTTCTCCTATTGGTGATTTCCTTGTTTGGGAACCTGCCCCGAATGGCATTCTTGACTCCAAAAACTTCTATCAAAATTACTTTTCTGAAAGTGATTCTATTCTACACTGGGTGAGCCATTTTGATAAGCCGTGGATCAAACCCTCTAGACTTAATCTCATTTGGCGAATTGCCCATAATAGATTACCCACTGAAGCTTGTCTACAATCCTTTAGCATTCAACTTTGCTCCATTTGTCGCTTGTGTAATCAACACAGGGAAGATGCGAATCACCTTTTTTTGTCGTGTGCGACGGCTTCTGCTTTATGGAATTATGTTTTTGACCTTTTTAATTGCAGATGGTCCTTTTCTGATACTATTTCTTTATTCCTTAACAAGTGCACTAGTTATGTTTTCTCTCCTCAGGTTAAAAATCTGCTGCTTACGTCGGTGGCAGAACTGCTTCATGTGATCTGGTATGCTAGAAATGACATTATGCATAATAAGCGCTCATTTAGTTTAATTGCAGGTAAATCACGAATTCTTATTGCGATACATGAAGCGGCGTCAATTCAAAAAGAATGTTGCACCAATTCAGTGGGCAATTTTGAGATCCTTCGTCACCTTCGTGTGCCCGGCGTCTATCCTCGAACCAAACGATCTTTCGAAGTTTTCTGGCAATCACCGATGTCAGGTTGGATCAAAGTGAATGTTGACGGTGCCTCCAAGGGTAATCCAGGCCCGGCTGGTTGTGGTGCTATATTTCGCGACTCGGCTGGTCTTTGTCAGGGATGCTTCTACGCTGGCTGTGCCCATTCCTCTTCCCTGGAAGCTGAAATGCTGGGTGTCATTCACGCCGTTGATTTTGCCCTTCAAAGAGGCTGGAAAAAACTCTGGATTGAAAGTGACTCTACTACTATCATTCGGGCCATCTGGAACGGTACCCTTCATCTGGCTTGGTCTCTCACCTCTCTTTGGACGAATTGCCTCAACGCTCTCCAAGGGATAGACTACATAGCCACTCACACCTATCGGGAAGCGAACTATGTTGCAGATGCTCTTGCCAACAAAGGCATTCATCAGTCCTTGACTTGGCTGACCTCTTTACCTGCGGAGTTCTCATCTTTGCTTGATAGAGATTGTAAAAGAATTCCATCCTTCCGCCTCTTGTAACTTTTTTTCTTATCAATAAAATGCCTTTTACCCTTAAAAAAAAAAGTTTGAGAATACCACAATCAATGTTACGAAGGGTGAACCAAAATTTTTATTTTTTATCTAGAGAGTTATATATGAGGAATTAAGTAAAATAAACGTTGGGTCTTTTTAATTATTGGCTAACATGATTGTGTAATAATGTGACACATCATGAGGTTAAATTTTCTTGTGATTATTTATTGTCACTCACTAAGAAAGATCATTAATCATATTGGCATTTTTCATTTTAATAATGATTGTAACTGAAATTAAAAATTGGATTTTGGGAAAATGAAATTATTATCCTTTTTAATATCCCATAATAATAGGGGGTGGAGTGATAAAAAATGTGATTATTCCAAACCATCTATCATGACATATGTCAAGAGGTTAAGATGGAGAATAAATTATGATTATATTTAATATTATTTAAAAATTGGAAAGAATAATGATGTAATTTTCTGTAATTTCATTGATGAATTATATCGGTTTGAAGATGATGTTTATAAACATCATATTCTCATGGGGTTGGTAATGGATAAAAAGATTCATTGAAAGAACTGCATGAGAGTTGGGCATTACATTCATCAAGAGCACAATCCAAGGGCCAATAATGGAGATAGTCATAAACAACCATGAGAAGATGTAAAATAATATAAAAAATCATTTTGTGAATCAAAATTTTTTTTAAGTCACGAAATTATATTTTAATTTATAATTTAACTTTTCTTCAACCATTGTATATTGGGTTATATATAAATAAAACTAGTGATATGGTAACAATGTTAATCATATTTACGGTTTTTGGGAGATTTTTACTTATATATATAGATATACAACTCATGGTATAATTATATTTTAAATTATTATTATTTATCTCGCTTCATAATGTGTTTATATTGATTTTTTTATTAATAAATATAATCAAAATACTTTGTAAATAAATGATCATCTAGTTGTGTAAGGATATTTATGTGATTCATATAGAAAGCGCTTATATATTTTGACTCAAATTGATTACATATAATATATTTAACTTGGTGGGGGGGTGTATAACATAGATATCATAATATATATTTACCTTTATATAACTAAATGTGTTTAGCAGTTTTCCCATCAAGAAAAAACAAAGCATAAAATAAACTAACAGATAATGAGATAAAATACAAATATTTTATTATGACCAATAAACCCCATCCATTAACTAGCGGGAATGAATATGAGAAATCTATATGTTAAATATATGTATATATAGAATATATCATCATATAATATTAATGAAAATCAATTATTTTCCATAAAATTTCTAATAAGAGCTTATAATGTTTTTCAATGTAATTTTATAAAATATTTTATTTTATGAAATGCACATTTCTAAATCCAGAGACGTTTCACTAATAATATATTATGTATAATGTTAATATTTTTTTAGAAAAATATATGGTAAATAATAATAAATATTAATTTTTTTTCATGATTTTGGAATTTCTTTTTAAAATTTAAATTGTGTATCAATAATATTTTATGATTTAAAAAATTTAATTAATTTATCATTTTAAAATATTAAAAATAAATTCAGTTTTGGTCATCCTATTATAAAAATTAAATTATTATGAATTTTTTGAGATTTTTTTGAGAGGATCAATTTGAATTAAACATTTCATTTGTATGACATTACTATTATTTTTGAAGGATTGTGAAATTTAAAAAATAATATATGTAACATAATAATAATTTTGGAATAAAATTAATCATTTTGAAATATTAATTTAACAAAAAATTTCATGTGAAATTTATTGGTTTAACTAATAAATAGGTTACATTAATATGATAACTATTTTCAATATCACTATTAAATCAAGTATCAGTCAATAGAGATTCAGTTTTTTCTTGACACGGAATCCTCATATCCATTATTTTATAATTTTAATACAATATATGTAATTAAAATTACAATACAAGAAAATTTTACAATGTATATATTTTGGTAGTATGAAATATTATTAAATAAAAAAGATTTATACATTGTTATGTGTATTTAACAAAAAATTAAATTTTCAAATAAATAGTTATTTTCTTTGATATGGTGATACTAAAATTTTTAAAATAAGTAACTAAAATTATGTAATATATTTAAATTTAAAATTTTTAATTGAAATTAATTACTATATTTTAAATATTATTTATAAAGTGAAATATATATTTTTTTAACGGAAAATATTTGAAAAAAATCTGTAAAATAATAACTTTTTTCTAATATTTATGGGTTTGATAAATATATCAGAATGAAAAAATAACTAAATTCATTATAGTTGATATGAAATATCAATAATATAAACTAATATTAGCTTAGTAAAACACATTGTAGGAAATAATATATAATTATAAGAAAATATTTTTTATATACGCATTTAATATATAAAATTTAACCTCAATCACGTTTGTTGAGGAATCACTCAATCCATGTTGATAATTTATTTACAAAATCGAAAAAAATCTACTCAATTATACATATCCAATTTAATCTTCCATTAGTATCTATTGAATTCAGCTTCCTCATTATTGCTCCATATTTTTCATCACATCATTCCCTTTTATAATAAAATATAAATATATTTAATAATAGTTTTAATTTTTATTATTAGAGGAAGGGGTTTATATACCAAAATAAAAATGGGGGGGGGGGTAAAATACATCATTGAAACCACAACACTAAAATATTAGTTTTGAGAGAATATTTATCATTAAAATTTAAATGGGTTTTATAGTTGAAAATTATTTAATTAAAAAATGTTATATTATATATTATCAATTATGTGATGATAAATTGTTTGTATGAGTTGTTTTGAAGAGTGTATTAATGTATTCATAAATAAATTTATGTCACTAATATCAAAAAAACTATGTGGAACCTTTGTTAGTGGGATAAAGATGGATATTTATAATGATTTACATATCTAATCCTTCTATAATCACAAAAATAACACAAAGATTCATCGAGATCTCTGAGAGAATTATTGGTGGGATAATTTCAATAAGGATATTCTGAAATATGAATAAATGTTCTTGGTATTTTTGAAAGTGAAGGAAGAAAGGAAAACATCTTGGGGGTCGATAATACATTACATATACATATATATAAATTGTAGAACATAACCATATACATATTCACTGGAAAATCAATGAAATATAGAATAAATAATCATATATGGGTTGTTTTATAGCGTCATATAAAGATGACTCATTTTATTGCAATTTTATTGGTCTTGTTACATAATTAACATTCCCATAAACACATTAGTGAACTAGTTAGCATTCATTAAAAACCATTTACAAATTCATTTGATCTGGATAAGAGGTTTACCTACATTTATCTGGAAAATTATACTTCATGACCTATTAACTAAATTGATCTTATGCGTGGCTCATGAAAATCAAACTAATGTCCATCATATGTAGAAAATTATGACATTAGAAGATATGTTGAGAGCATGCACAATGTGATTAAATGGAGGACGATATACACATATTTCAATGTTTTATTTTTCATACCAAATTTTTTTAAACTCAAAATTTAAATATCCACATTTGAATACAATTGAGGGAATAAATTTAAAAACATTCTTAATTGGATGTATTTGGTGAACATAAGTTTCTGTAAAATGAAATTGTTGATATTGAAAATTTGAAGACCATTCAATATCACATCAGGACTTCCCATGATGAAAATAGTGTTATGTATTCAATTTTTTGTATGTCATGGAGCATGAGGTGGGATATATAATTCCACATATCTCTGTAGAATAGAGTCATTTTATATAGGGGTATGGAATGATATACCTTGGGTCAGATGACAACATTGACATTCCAGATCACATAAAAATGATGAATATTAACTACAACCATGAAAAATGTTGCCTCAAATACATGATGTATTCCTTATATACCTTTTAAAAATTTACACACCATATCGATAACATAAATGAAATTACTATGTTTCATTGATGGGAAATGACCAACTATATGATGATGACATAGTGATGATCTTTTACCAAAGAGATAATTTCTTATGCAACAAGACTATTCATTGGGTTAATGTACTATGGATAAACCACAAATACAATGAGGCATCATAATATCCTGAAGAAGTGATGATGGTGATATACCCTCATGTGATTTCACAATACTATGTCGAATTAATTTTTTTTGATGAATTATAAATTAGGGGAAGAATGAATCGTCACAATTTTTTTTGAATAATTTATATTTTTTCGGTTCTTTGTGATTCATTTAACAATACTATTAAAGTAACTATGATATAATATTTACATATTATTATTTTAGCATGACTATTATAATCAAGACATTAAATTTTCTTATATTAATTGGAATACATTTTTTATAAAATATAATTATTAATTATTAGAAAATTATGACTTAATATTTACTAAAGTAATTTTTTTCATCGAAAATTTGTTCTCAACAAAGAACGATTTTAATGATTTTAAAGAGAAAATAAATATGATTTATCATTACACTTTTATAAATATTATGTGACAAAATAAATATTATTTCTGAATTTATCATTTCAAAATTATATTTGTATGATTTTTTTAGGATTTTATAAAAACATTTATAATTGAATTGATACTAGAGAATACTGATTTACATTGAGAACTATTTATAGTTTTTAAAAATTTAAAATGGAAAATTCTATACATGATTGTTTTAAAATTTGCATTAGTTACTCTAGATTATAATTAATCTATTTCAAATCTTCAACTTCAATTTTATACATGAATTTAGTAAAAAAAACAATATAAACTATAAATTATAAATTTTCAGAATTTGAACTATTAAAATGAATCTATTCCATGAAATCAACATAGAAATTAATAAAATAAGTGCAATGAAAAATTGTCATAATCAAATTTTTAATAAGTATAATAATATTAAAATACGGTAAAAATAATATATAATGAACTATATGTATTAATTGAAAATAAAAATTATTTATCTTCATCTAGATATTTTATGTAAAAAAATTTATAGTTTGATAACAATAATAAATTCTATCCCAATGAGGATGTAGTAATTATTTATTTAAAAAAAGTAAAATAAAATAAATGAATATATAAATATAAAAATTAGTATAATTCAAAAAATTTAAGGGGATCTAGGAAATCCATTAATGAAAATGAGTTCTTTGAATACAAAAAATATGTGTATCTATTTTTTCATGATTTTTTAAATTTTAATGTGGTGACTATTATCTAAATATCCCACAATTATATTTTATGGAATTGATATTTTATTAAATAATTAAATAATAAAAAAATCTTTACCAAATAAATGCGATTTTTAAATGGTCAGAAATTTCATTAATTTTCCATTTATGGTCAAATTGAAACCATATATTTAAAAATTATGACACATTATTAACAAAATATTTGTTATGATATTTACTTTTAAAATAATTAAATTAATGTTTCATCATAATAAAATGGTTTAAAATTACCCATATCATATATAAATTTAATTAGACGATGAAATTAATAAATTATCACATCTGAGATGTATATTTATATCCATTTTTAGGTATTTGGAATACAAATTAATTTATTATAATTTAAACTTCTGAAAAAATTTAAAAATCCCCCTCACTTCCCTTATAAAGAGCACAACTAAAAACCCCTTCTACCCACACCATTTAATCTATTAATAATTCCAAATATGTAAAAAATAATCTCCTCACACAGAACCCACATCCATATTATTTTGTTCTCACCATAAATTTTTTTATTTTTAATAGGATCCATCAAACATGTTATATATTCGTGATGTTACATTATTAAACACCCACATTTAAATTATTTTATTCTTCAAACTTATACTCACATATTTATTTCATAAAATAATAATAAATCCATTATCATGTATATAATAGAAATTTAAATTTATTATTGAATAATTTATGTCCATCATTTTCCCATTTAGTCTTATTGAATGAATGGACACCATTTTCCAAATTATGGGGTTAATATATATCTGTTGATAATGTGATTTCATTTTCAATTTCAACCTTCATAGATTCTCATAAAACTATTTTTCGGTTAAATAATATTTTACATATTATATTATATCTTATTATTTGTAATGGAATGAATGATTATGTGTAATATTAAAAAAATTAGTTATTGAAGGATAGGAATCCTGTAAATAAACTCAACATTTACCATTAATGTTTTATCAAATGTATCAAAATAATTTCATAAAATTAAACTATCTCTCAGAAAATTTGAAATTATAGAATTTTTTTATTATAATTTAATTTCATTCCAATAATAGTTTTCTTATTTTAAAATAACTTCTATAATTAAAAACATTTGATCTGACAATGAAACCTTGAATCAAATATACGCAGATCGATTAAATTAAACATTATAACTCATCAAAAACCCCATAAACTATATTCAAGATATTATTTTAAATATTATAAATAAGTAAAAGGTTATGAATTATAAAATTAATAAATCCAATTTTAATTCCAATGAAATAGTGTTATTGTGTATAATGCATTCATATAAAAATTATTTGATCTCATTGAATCCCATGCTTAGTTTATGATAAATTTTATCCCTATTTTCTTCAAGTCATATAATAATTAATTTTAAATAATTCACATATATTATATATATATGTACTAAAAATATATAAGTATCTCAATTTAGTGTTATTTGATAGTAAACTACATTTTTTATATGTCTTCCTTCAGAAATCCTCTCGATACATAGACATAATTAATGAGACCTTCTAATTTTCATTCAAATTATCAGGGAAACGCCATAAAATATTTTAGTCATTTGATTTTTTTCATAAATATATAAATTTATCTTTAAAATTATCTAGTTCATTTCTGGTTTTATGAAAATATTTTTTTCATTATCCACTATAATGGATCATTATTAATTTTTAACAAACCTCTCATAAGTGGCACATTTTTAATATTACATAACATATATTTTTTATGATTCAATTTCATAAAGAACTAATTATTATTAATATATTTTTGTTTTTACATTATGATTTCCTAAAAAATAATTTAAATGCCTTATTTCTTAGACAACAATATGATACTTATTTTTGTTATTTCCACCGACCAGATTACAATAACATTTTCATCCCATTGGAAACCTTGTTGTTTATTTCATATTTTTGATTCATTATGTGGAACAAATATTCATGGAAATGTTTTTGATTGGTATGACTAGATAGTTATCCAACACATTAGTTATTATTTTGGCCTCATGAGTTTTTATGTATGAGCCTATGGAGTAAACCTAATACATTGTGGGAATATTTTCTCCATGTGATACTGATTTGGTAGTTTTTCTTATCACATGTCTAATTTATGTTATATTTCACTATAACATTCCGATTATTATAAGATAATATAATCCAATGTTCTAGATTTTTTGATTCCATATGTTTATTCATGATTCATGTTTTTTATAATATCATGTTATGCCTTGTATCTCTTGTGCTATGTTTTTATATAATGTTTATTCACATAAAATGATTTTTATGAATTTATATTTGTTTTCATATTATGTTTTAGGATCTCAAATGGAGTCATAATAACATTATAATTTATAATATAAATGATGCTTTATTATGTACCTAGTCTTCAAATGACATGGGGATTTTTAATCAATGGAGTGAATTAAATGGTTATTTATGAATATAGTAATATATAATTATGTGTATAAGGTTTAGGAAATTATTATAGGGTTTAATATTTTGCAAGGACATCACATTATTGAAAATATTTCAATGTGTGATTTCTGGATATAAGAGGTTTGTATCATAGGTCATTTCAGCACTAAAAGTGTAGTTTTATGTATATCTTGAAATAATTTAAGCAGTTATATAATTGAAAATATAGAATAATATTATTGATATAAGGTGTTTGATTAGAATAATAGGATATTATGGATGATATATTCATGACTTTTCATGACATTCATTCTCACCATCCAACACGGGTCAACCCTGAACTCATTAAACAAGTCGTACCACAAATTGGTTCATGTGGCATTCTCAATCCTCACTATTTGGAATCTAGAACTGAAAATCATGAATAAAATGTTGGAAATGATATATCCCAAGAGCAACAGCTAAATAAATGTGTCACGACCCATCCCCTGGGGCCCGAGCCGTGACTACCCCACGCCTACCTTCCACAGGCCAGGGGCTGGCGACTAGCACCAAAGGCATAAATCCATAAAACTGGGAAGGAATTTCCATAATAATCAGTAAACAAAAACAAAACGAGCAATAACTAAAAAAAAACAGTAAGTAAAAAATATTTACAAATTCAGTGTTGAAATGTAAAAGGGGCCGGAAATACAAGCCCAACTGTAAAGTACAATGAAACTGAAAAAAAGTACAACTGAGGAAAGGTAAACAGCTGATGGATTGTCCACTGGGAAGTCCTACCTAAAGGGTAGGTGAAGAAGGCCTCCACATCACTCCACGTTCATCTATCTCCTCTGAGTACCGTCAAGTCGTGTGGTGAACCACCTAGTACCATCCTGTCATGTCCACTCAACCTCGGTTAGCGATGTCCGTTGTTTGTAACCAACACAACGAGGTTTTGGAAAATCTCGTTCATGGGTGAGTATAACGATACTCAGTAGGGACCCTGAGACCCTCAAGGTCTCACAAAATCAAACAAGTATAAAACAAAAAGTATGAAATCAAAAGATATCCCCACATAGGTATATTCCCAAAAATATACATGTGTTATTACATAATCTATCTCAATCATGATAAAACAAAAGATTTATTGACTCAGATCACACAGGTATACAATATATGATGAGAGATAGAGATGATCAGAGATATCCGATGAATCATTAGATCTGTTGGACCAACACATGATCTAGGACTAGCTATTCTGTCAGACCAACACATGATCCAGGAAGAGAAGTCAGAACTGTCGGGCCAACACATGATCCAGGAATACTTGTCAAATCTGTCACACCAACACATGATCCAAGACCATCTATTCTATCGTACCAACAACTGATCAAGGAATAGAAGTCAGAACTTTCAGACCCAGACAAGATCTTGGAATATTCGTCAGAGATGTCGAACCAACACATGATCCAGGTACATAAGTAAGAAATTTCAGACCAATAGATGATCCAGAAACAGTCGTCAATGCACAGCTAGCCACAAGGTTTCCACAAATCATGCTTGATTCTGGGAGGGTATTCTCTTCAAGACACGTTTTTAGAAATCAACTTCCACCAAGTCCAATGATGTTGTATCTGAAAGGTCAGCATTGTCATTGGGGTCTCAACACAATAGATGGCGCGTCAATCAGACGCTCGGTCTGTGAGTTATTAGATTTTTAGTCCTGGAGTCCCGGTTTTATTCGTGTTTGATCCATCCTGATAGTATCTCTACATTACTCCATACTACAGTGGAGTATACTCAAAGGGACCATCATGATCCATGAAAACCAGCACCATTGACGGTTCGTCAAACGGTCGTCTGGTGCCAATGATACTGCCACAGGAAGTAACAGGGTTGGTAATGGGATTGGGCCCGTTATAACCCAATCAAACCAACTTGGCCCAACACAGACTGGGTTAAACCGGTCTGGGTTGACCTTGTCAGACCCACTGGGTCTGACCTAGCTGGCTAGGTGGGTTATTCCGCAGGTTCGGCCCGGTCCGCAAGGCCCGACCCAGCGGACTACAGGGGCAGTTTGTCCCAAAGGTCACCACGTAGGTGGATCAACTCATAGGTCGGGGTTCGTTTTGGCCAGCACCGTGAGGGGCGCGTCACGAGCGACATGGCCTAGAAGGCTGAGCCAGATCGGCCAGCTATTTCATGAAGGACATCGCGGGCTTTCTCTGGTGTCTGGCGTTGGTCAGCCGGTTCGGCCTAGAGCCGGCCTGCGGCCAGGGTAGGTCGACAGGGCAAGAGCAGGCCGGCGGAAGCGCTGGAGGTCGCGGGTAGGCAGGTAGTCCATGTTGGAGGCCGCGGCCAGGCCAACGGGGTGCGCTGGAGGCTTGGTGCGCGCCGGGCGGGGCGCGCAGGAGAGCCAGGCTACCCGGCGGGGCGTCGAGCAGGCCGCACTAGTCGTGGGTAGGCCGTGTGAGACACTGGGTAGGCCCCGCGTGGTGCTCTTGAGGCCGGTTCACCACATCTCAGGTAGGCGGTGTTTGACCGGGAGCACCGGTGTGTTGTGGGGTGGTGCGGTTCGCGGAGAGTGTTCGGGCCATGTTTGTTTGGCATGCGATCGATTACCAAAAACAAGATCAGCTGAGGGTTCGGGCAATGTGGGTTTGGCATGAACCCTCTATAGTCAGGGAGGTTTCAAGGATCTTGTAGGTATGAAGTACAACAACCCTCATTCTTCGTTTTGAGAGTTATGAAGGACATGGGATGATCAAACTTAGATAAAAAATTAAACCCCTACATTTAATTGTCGGTCATTGTCTGTGATGTCGCAGGAAGAAGATGAAGTAGAATCATTGTTTGTGGCGTCCTCCACAGACAAATTATATCCCGAGTTTCATCGGCTTATGGAATATGATCCACATCGCTAAGAAGACCCGAGGAAGAAGGCTGAAGTTGAGGTTGTTCTTTATCAGGAGAGTTTTCTTCTTCGGGAGAACAAATTCTTCATTGGAGAGTGTAATCATCCAAGTGTTGGGTGTCACTTCACTTAACCAGCGCTTCATCACTTTTTTAAGTCATACCAAATCCACCTCCCATGCTCCATATATATAGGATAGGGGGAGAGGTAGGGAATGTTAATTGGTATTTATGACAGTTCATTTATTAGGAACATTCCAAAATTCCAATGACATTGTTACTTAATTTAAAACGGTGCAAGAAAATTAATTTACATTGGCACAACGATGAGATGCATTTGAGAGATTAATGTAATGATAATTGGCACAATTTAAGGTGGAGGAGATCATGAGGCCCCCCCTCGTTAATTGCGGGAGCTGAGAGTTTCTCTCAATTATATGGGGTTTCATCGTGGGTTGTTCCCACCACCATAACCTCTCATGGGAGGTTATGGTTCGGGTGATCCCCACCACCTTAACCTCTCATTTGTGGTTATGATCTGGTGTTCCCCACTTCCAAATTGCACCTGAAGGATTAGTTCTAGTGGATCCCACCTGAAATATCCACAAGGAAGGTAAAAACAAAATAAAAGGAAGTTTATTTTATTTTATAAACTCCACGAAAAATTGAAAAACTAACTCTCACCCTCGACCAACAGCTTTTGAGGTGAAAGATTACTTAATTGAATACCGGCACTACAAGTTCAACGGTACCGTCAGATTTCAATTCCGATCACCTGTTTAAATGTTATAAAATGCCACTCGTGTGTTTAATGAACGTACCCGAAAAAAGTCTGAAAAATTATTATTAGTCACCCTCAAACCATGCCAATCAAGGTTAGGATCTAACTTGGTGAAACACATCCCAAAAAATCCAACGGTACTCTCTGATATTCAATTCAAGTAACCATTTAGAAGTTATGAATTTTACAAAAAAATTAATTTTCACTTAATTATTTTATTTGAGGAAAAAACTACCTTTCTCTTGTGGCCCGCACCGACCAAAGTTAGTATCTTCTTAAAGAAAGAATACACTCATGAGATTAGTGGTGGTCTTGTATTATTAATAAGAGTTACCATTTGTGAGTTATAAGAATTTTAAAAACAAAATAATTTATTTAATTATTTTATTTACGATTATGTCATTTTTGAGTTCTCTCACAGATGGTTTGCGCCGACTAATCATAGGTCTCGCCTAAGATAAACCTGCCATAATGAGTGCAACGGTGCCCTCAGATTTTTTATCTGAGTAACTTTTTATGAGTTATTCGACATTTTCAGGAAAACTGATTACGTGCATTAACATAAGCTTAACAAAACATCAACGGATCATTTGTGGAACTCCGGGCCTCGGAATCAGGAGCCGTCTGATTTTGCAGGCACTCAAAATTCCAATTTATTTAAAAAAAATTACATGGAAATTCTAGGTTTTAAATTCTCCCCACCTTAGGGCTTTACGTCCTCGTAATCCACCACTCATAACTAAGAGAACACATGGGTGTGTTGAGAACACATCTGAGCATCTCACTCTCTTGTGCTTTGCTGGAGCATCCCAATCTGCCAGCGTACGCACACAAGAGTTATCGACCGTCCACATTGGACCCGATTTTGTCGATCCTCAACCTCCACTGGAACCTCTTTTAAAGGCTCCTCGTCATCAACATCTAGATCTCCATGGTCGATGATGTGAGAAGGGTTGACCATGTATCTTATCAGATGAGATACGTGGAAGACGTTGTGCACCCGATGTAATTGAGGTGGAAGATCCAGGTAGTAAGCCATCTCTCCTACACTAATGAGGACCTAGAATGGTCCGATTAACCTTGGAGATAACTTACCGCCATGTACAAATCTCCATACACCTCTTCAGGATGTGACCTGTAGAAAGACGTGGTTGCCATCCTCAAACTCTAGAGGTCTCCATTTCTGTCAGCATTAGAGTGCTACCTGCTCTGTGTAGTCTTCATCTGCTCCAGGATGATCTTCACTATCTCTGTGGTAGATAGTACCATCTCTGGTCCCACTAGTGCTGACTCCCCTGGGTTTTTCCAGCACAAGGGTGATCTGCAAGGTCTCCCGTACAACGCTTTGAAAGGTGTCATCCCTATGGTGCAGTGATAGATTTTGTTGTCGGAAAACTCCACCAATGTTAAGTGATCCTCCCAGTTGTGGCCGAAGTCGAGGACATAAGAAGGGAACAAATCCTCTAGAGTATAAATGTTCCACTTAGTCTGGCCATCTGTCTGAGGATAGAAGGTGGTGCTCAGAAGAAGTTGCATCCTGAAAGCCTCTTACAACCACTTCCATATCTAAGAAGTAAACAATGAATCACTTTCATAGACAATAGAAGAAGTTACTCAATGTATCCGCACAATATTTTGCATGTAGGGGCATCCCATGCCCTCTATGGAAGCCTTCTCTCTGATCTTTTGGAAGTGGGACGACATGGTGAGTCGGTCAACAATCACCCAAATCATGTTGTGTCCCCTAGATGTATGTGGAATACCCATAATGATGTCCATGGAAAACCCATACCACAACCACTCTGGGAACTCTAAAGGTTGTACAATGCATGCTGGTACCGGGTGATCCACCTTCACTTCGTGAAAAATGAGGCATCGAGAGACAAAATCCGCTACCACCTTCTTCATACATGGCCACAAGTGCTATCGTCTAAGGTCCTGATACATCTTCTCAACTCCCGGATATACAACTAACGGTGATGTGTGGGACTCCCTCAACACTTCCTCCTAATGTGACATTGGTACCATAGTACAATCTCTAAAAACGATGACATGCACCCCAACTACAAAAAATCCATCATGTGCCTACCTTGTGGATATCAAGGCACATCGTGTCACACAGTCAGCGTCTCCACGTTGGGCCACCCTGACTCGCTGAAGAAGTGGGTGAGTTACTGTAATAGAATTAAGAAAGGATACTACATTTCTATCCACAAAGGGTATCTGTAAGGCCAACAGCTACTTTTTCACCTCTCCTAGTAGCTGTATAGCAGATCTCTTACTGAGTGCATCTGCAACAACTTTCCCCTTCCATGGAGTATAGACTATCTCGAAGTCATAGTCCGGGAGGAACTCAAGCCATATAAGTTGTCTCGAGTTTAGGTCATTCTAAGAGAATATATACCTAACACTGTTGTGATTGGAGTATACGGGAAAAAATTCACCAATAAGATAGTGCTTTCACATCTTCAAGTCGAAGACCACTGCTGCTAAATCTAAGTCATGGGTTGTGTAGTCCTACTCATGCGATCTCCGCTGCCGAGAGCCATATGTGATCACTGGTCCCCCCCTACATCAAGACACACCCAAGTCTGGTCCCTAACGCATTTCACTATAATACGTTCATATGCCTTCCTCTAGAAGTCTCAAGATGGGGCACTAGTCAGCCTCTACCTCAAATCCTTAAACCTCTACTGTCATATCTCAGAATACACTAAGGGTTTCCCCTTATTTGTCAAGGCTGATAGTGCTGATGCAACTCTAGTGAAGTATGGAATGAACTTCCGGTGGTATCAAGACAAAGTAGATGTCCATCCCCATTGGGGGGGGGGGGTAATCCTGGAAACATCTTTTGAAAAGATGGCCGCATGTTCTGTCACTCATGTTTGGAACTGAAAACTCAATACTTCTGCTACCATGAGGTTAAGGATGGCTGACTCAAGAGTGATCAGCTACACCCTCCTATGCATTAGTATACTCTGTGATGCTAGGGTTTCCATTTCACTGAATAAGGAAAACCTCATCCAACCATTGCAGATAAAACACAAAAATTTTTTCATTATAAAATCAGTCTATGTATGAATTGTGGTCACCCAGTCCACATCTTAACAAACGTCGAAAGGCCTCGACGCTGACACCAAGAGGTTCCAACCGAAACTATCTCCTAAAGGGTCAGATCACATCGTCGGTGTAAGTTTGATTATTGAGTCTCCTCCCATTGGTATCTCTATATGTGAGGGTCATGTCAATGGTTTAACTGGAAACTCTAGGTCTGGGACAAGATTTGTGGAAGGAAGGAATGATTGGTACCTATGTCTATTGATACGGAAACTAGTATTAGACACTGTTCGTATCTTGAATCATTCCTAGAATGCATGGGTCACAATCTCTGACCGCCTGAAACTACTCTATTACCCTGACCTCCTGCTCCATAAGCCTGGCGGGGACTACAAATGTGGGTGGTTGTAACATGTAAAAATGTACACCACCTCATGCTACTCTCTTGGCTCTGCATCCACATCTTCTACCCTGTAGATCAATCTATCATTAACACATCTTATTCTCGAAACATTTTACACTCTCATGTCTCTGAGACTGGTGCCGGTTTTATGCTTTCCCACTGATAATGTTCACTGGCTGTATCCGCTCATCCAAAGAACAATCAACCGCAAAGTATCTCTCTAGCATCTATTGAAAAGGTGCTGGCTCAGATGTCCTAAAACACACCCTGCTCAGTAGTCTGAGCCCCAAATCACTGACCGTAACATATTCATCAAGTACTGGGAATGATCAGAATGCCTCGATGAATTCTCATCTATGGACCTTCTATTCTGACGATGTTGTACAAGCTTTAGAGAACTCTCAGCCACCTCCTACTTCCAGTCCTAAGATGCCTGTGAGTCGGGCTCACATTGGAATCTGAGGGGTATCTAAAGCTGAAATATGTGTAAGGCAATAAACCTATATGTGTCATCTACCTGTTCCTCCAGTTGTAACTACTGACCAACATGTAGTGATATAGCTGACACACTACCTAAAGGTACAATCTCAGGCAACAATCCATGTAATAATGACTCATTACTATGTGGAACAACCTCATGATCACTCACTGGAAAACACTAGTATCTATGAACACTATCTACTCTATGAGTGCCTCAACTAGGAGGAGAACTGTAGAAATCACCTCCAACCAGTCCTTTGCTGCCTGGGAATCTATCTCACCTCGTAGCCTCAAAGGCCTCTGCTGCCTGAAATCATGCAACATGCTCAGTCAGCGTGCACCATCCGCTAGTGCAGCTGGTGGAATCTACTTCCCAACAGTTGGTGGTGCTAACAGTACACCACCCAAAGGAGCCAACATATTAAGAGGACACTACACTAGAGCTACGTCGCTTGGTGGGACATCATAGAGTACCCTCTTGGAACTCTAAGTGGATGTCTGCATGGAGGAATCAAGAACAGATGCGACATGGTCAAAAGAATATACATATTTAGCGGACTCAAGATATCACAAAGAAAAACCCCTGAAAAAGCACACGCAATCAATGTTTTCATGAACTGTGTCAGAAATCGGAAGTCATGGTCCTCGTGTATGGAAACGTCAGCTATCAAACTAACACAGGACTCCAAAAACATAAAACCACACTCAGTTCCCTTAACATTATTGTTTCACAAAAAACAAAAGATCATAGTCCTATGTTCTGCGGTAGAACCAGCTCCTATGATACAAATTTTTCAGGACCCATCCCCCGGTTCTCATGCCGTGATTACCCCAAGCCCGCCTTCCATAGGTCTGGGGCTGGTGACTAGCACCAAAGGAGTAAATCCCTAAAACTGGGAAGGAATTTCCTTAATAATATGTAAAAACACTCAAACAGAGTACAAACAGTAAGAAAACACTGAGTATAAAATGTATACAAAGGGAGTGATGTAACTTAAATGTGGCCGGAAATACAAGCCCAAATGTAAAGTACAAGGAAACTGAAAAACAAGTTGAACTGAAGAAAGGTGATCAACTACAGGATCGTCCATCGGGAAGTCCTACCTAAATGGTTGGTGTAGAAGGCCTCCACAGCAGTCTACGTACATCCATATCCTCCGAGTACTGTCATGCTATGTGGCCCACCTCTGCGTACTATATAGTGTTGTCCACTAATCCTCGGTCAGCTCTGTCTGTCGTCTAAAACCAACACAACAAGGTGTGGGAAAAGCACATGCATAGGTGAGTATAACGATACTCAGTAGGGACCCTGAGACCAACTAGGTCTCACAAAATTCAACAAGGATATACCACAATGTATGAAATCAATTGATATCCCCACTATGGTGTATGACCATACAAATTCCTATGTTATCAAGTAATCTGTCTTAATCATGAGGAAACATAATAGTTACCGACTCAACTCACACAGGTATAAAACTTATGTAGATAGATAGAGATGATCAGATATAGCCATTGAATCATCATAGCTGTCAGACCAACACATGATCCAGGAAAATCTATTTTGTTGGACCAACACATGATCCATGAATGGAAGTCAAAATTGTCGGTCCAACACATGATCCAGGAACAATAGTTAGTGATATTGGAAAAACACAAGATCTAAGACATGCTATTCTGTCAAACGTACACATGATCTCGGAACAGAATTCAGAACTATCGGACGAACACATTATCCAGAAACAGTCTTCAGAGCTGGAGGTCAAACACATGATCCAGGACCAGCTATTCTGTCGGACCAACACATGATCCAGGAACAGAGGTCAGAACTGTCGGACCAACACATGATCCAGGAATAGTAGTCAGTGCATAGCTATCCATGAGGTTTCCACAAATCACGCATGATTCAGGGAGGGTCCACTCCCCATGAACGGTTTCACACATCAACTACAACATAGTCCCACAAGGAAGTATCTCACAGTTCTGTCTCGTCATAGTAGTCTCAACGCAACAAACAGCACATCAATGACATTCCCGGTCTGTGAGTTATTGGATTTTTAGTCCTAGGGGCCCGGTTGGATTCGTGTATTATCCAACCTGACTATATCTCAACATTACCCCAAACTCAAGTGGGGTATACTCAAAGGGACCGTCGTGGTCCAAGAAAACCAGTGCCGCTGACGGTTCGTCAAATGGTCATCTGGTGCCAAAGATATGACCAAAGGAATTAACATGGTCAGTAATAGGCATGAGATCAGTCCGACATGGTCGGACTGACGTTGCCCAACCCAGACTGGGCCGACATATTCTAGGATGACCTGATCAGACCCGGTTGGTATGACCCAGCCCACTGGGTGGGTCAGCCCACTATGTTCGGCCCGGTCCGCTGTGCTGGGCCCAGCGGACTCCAAGAATGGTTCGACCCGAAGGTCACTGTGTAGGCAGCTCGGCCCGGAAGCCTGGGGCCAGTTCGGCCAGCGCCGTGACAGGCATGAAATGGGCAACTTGGCCCAAAAGGCCGAGCCGGTTCGGCCAACGATGGCACGAAGGATGCCGCATGCTGGCATGGGAGGATGGTGCGGCTCAGCCGGTTCTGCCAGGAGCCGGGGTGTGGCCCAGGTAGGCTGCCGGAGTGGTAGGGCAGGTAGGAGGGCATGATGGAGGCCGCGGGAGGTAGTAGAGGCATGCCGGTGGCCGCGGGCAGGCTGGCAGGTTGCGCTGGAGGCCACAGGTAGGTCGTAGGGGAGCCGGGCAGGCCGTGCGGGATGTGGGTAGGCCTCTCGGGACGCCGAGTAGGCCGTGCGGGGTGTGCTAGAGGCTGGTTCGGTGTGGCTTAGGCCGTTGCGGGCTGACGGTGTTCGTCTAGGAGCACCGGTGTGCCGCGGGGGTGGCACTATTCGCAGAGACTGCGGGTAGCGCGGCCTTTGCCTTCCACCGCTTTCTTCAACTCGTTTCTTCATTGTCATGCCATTGATTACTATATACATTATCAACATAGGGTTCATTCCATGTTAGTTTGGCCCACACCATCCGAAGTTAGGGTGGCATCATGTGGCTCGCATGTATGAAACACAATAACCCTCGTTCATCATTTTGAGAGATATGATGTACATTGGAATGATCAAACATAGATAAAAAATTAATCCCCAACCATTAATCATCGGTCGTTGTCAGTGATGTCGTGGGAAGAAGATGAAGGAGAATCGTCATTCGTCACATTCTCCACAAACACTTCAAATCCTGAGTTGTGTCCACTCAGGGAAGATGCCCCACGTCGGTAGGAAGTCCCACGGAAGAATGTCTAAGTTGGGGTTGTTCTTCATCGGGAGATCGTTCTTCATCAGGAGAACACATTCTTCGTTGGGGAGTGTAATCTTCCAAGTGTTGGGTGTCACGTCACCTTACCTTCTCTTCATCGCTTGCTGAAGCAATACCAAATCCTCCTCCCAATCTTGATATATATAGGAGATGGGGATAGGTAGTGAACAATCGTTGCAATTTATGATGGTTCATTTATTAGGAACCTTCCTAAGTTCCAACAATGCTGTTATATTATTTAAAAAGGGGAAAGCCATTTAATTTATGGTGGCTCAATGATGGGATGCATTGGCATTAATAATGGTATGTCCATTGGAAAAATTTAAGGTGGATGAGGTCAAGAGTCTCCCACTCATTAATTGTGGGAGTTGAGAGTTTATCCCAATTAATTTGGGGTTTCATCTCGGGTGGTCCCCACCACCATAACCTCTCATGGGAGGTTATGGTTTGGGTGACCCCGACCACCTTATCCTATCATAGGAGGTTTAGGTCTAGTTTTCCCCACATCCAACATCCACCTGGAGATTTAGTTCCAATGGAACACACCTTAAATATCCACAAGGAGGAATAAAATAAAATAAAAAGATGTTTATTTTATTTTATAAATTCCACGAAAAATCCAAAAACTAACTTTCATCCTTGACTAACTGTCGTCGAGGTGAGAGTATCCTTATGGGAATACTGGTGCTGCGAGTTCAATGGTGCCCTCAGATTTCAATTCCGATCTCCTGTTCAAAAGTTAAAAAATGCCGCTCACGTGTTTAATGAACGTACCTGAAAAACACTTTGGAAAATTATTATCTGTCACCCTCGACCTGAGTCGGTCAAGGATAATCTCTTCCTAGGTGAAAGATAACCCAAAATACCAAACAGTACTCTCGGATTATTAATCGGAGTAACCGTTTAGAAGTTTAGAATTTTACTACAACATAATTTCCACTTAATTATTTTATTTGCAGCCAAAAACTAACATTCTCTGGTGGCCCACACTGGCCAATGTTAGTATCTGCATAAAGGAAGCATACTCTCACGAGTTCAATGGTTGTCTCATATTTTAAATCCGAGTTACCATTTGTGAGTTATAAGCATTGGAAAAATAAAATAAAATATTATTTTATTTTATTTACGATTATGCCATTTTTGGTTTCTCCCATAGGAGGTCTGCACCGACTAATCATAAGTCGCTCCTAGGGTAAACCTCTCATCCTGAGTGCAACTGTGCCATTGGATTTCTGATCCAATTAACCGTTTAAGAGTTAGTCCACTTTTTTAGGAAATCTTTTAGGTGCATAATCTTATGCTTATTAGAAATTCAACTGACCATTCTGGGCACTCTGGGCCTCAGAATGACACACCGTCAGATTTGGGAAACTCATAAAATACACATATGTTTTAAAAAAACATATATGGAAATTCTGGGTCTTTACACAATGAATTTATACCAACCAATAAAAATAACAAAAACTACAAAAAATAATTTTTTTGCAACACATACACCCATGTGACCTCATGGGCCACCTCCAACCATAGGAGCACACTCACTCTATTATAGTAACAGATATATAATGCATAGTAAAATATAAATAAAGAAAATTATATTTACACTATTTTGAAAATAATGTAACATGTTTCAATATTCATGAACATCATTACATTACATTAAAATTTAAAAAATCATTTCTATGATTTTATATACATTTCCAAATAATAGGAATGAAATTTAAATTAAATAATGGTTTTGAAAAGTAAAAAATAATCATGGATAAACTAAAATGTAAATCACATCACAAAAGATGATTATATCCAATGTTCTAGTGGTATCCAATCATAATCAATGTTTATCTAGGGTTATATCATAATTATATCTGGGGGGATAGGCCTCAGCCTTGCCGATTTTCCTAACGTGATTTTTCTAGTCTTTCAACCTATGTAACAATGTTTTCCAAGTTCTTAATTAAAATTCTATCCAGTTTATATATATATATATATAGGTTACTTTTCACAAAACCATTAATAATATCACCATCGATACCCCTATTTGAACACACCACTGTTTTTTATGTTAGAAAACAATGAACCATTCTTAAATCGATACGTGTCAAAAATCAAACATTAAATGTTACATAAAATCTTGAAAATATGTTGGTGTTCCTAATGTGGGGTTTTCCACTTCCAAAAAGATTTTTCCTACCCCAAATGGGACTAATAACAATAAAAGAATTATTTAATCTTATAAAACACAATTATATAACAACTTTATGTTCCAAAACCATTTAAATTAATAATTGAACAACCATGTATACACTCAATTAAGAATAATCATGAATCCATTCTTCACTCAAAGGATATGATTTTAAATGATTAAGAGAATACATAGAAACCAATTGAGATTCCAATTTCTAGTAACCAAAAATACTAATAGATATAGCATATAAATATCATATAAAAATGTAAAACATATTTTAAAAGATGTCAGGAAATCCTGAAAAAAATCACTAAAGAATTGGGAATCTACCTCAAATTGAAGGCGCACTTCTATAGATGGTGGAAACTCAGATCTCCCATTATTATCTTGCAAAAAATTTCCCCATATATTATATGAAAGGATAATAGACCCCTATATACATATTTTCATTGACAAATTTGTATATAGGGATCCATTAATGTATCCATATACCTTCATATACACCATTACACTAATAAACTTATGCATCATCATATATATACATATGCACACCTAGAACCAATATATAAATTCATCATGGTATGGGAGAAAATAAATAAATGAGGAGATTAAATATATACATAATAGATTTTTCATATTAATTAATGTCATTGGAAATGATGTATCAAATTGACCTTGATAAGGTCCAATGTACTCTAGAAATATAAATAAACTCAAAACACGAAACCTATAATATATGATCATACAAAAGTAACAATTGGTATTACCATTTCCCAGAACCTATATTAGATTTTATTTCCTTTAATTCATTAAATCCAATTTTTCCTCAAACGAGTCCAAAGAATCCAATAAGAATAAAGAAACACTAGATTCATGAAAAAACAATGACAATCAGACCATTATAATTCAGTATGGTTGGTTCAGCCGCACGCCACAAGGATTTAATAGGGAATTATGAACAAAAAATAATGTTTCAGGGGGAGGAATGGATTGCCAAGGTAGATTTTAACCATGACAGAGGGAGCATACCAGAGTAGTGAGAGCTAGGGGATCCCCTTTATGGTAGTTTAACATGAGCAGGAGATGGGGGAAGGCCAGGTCTGGTGAGGGGGGATATGAGGAATGGTATTTGGTAGAACCATAAGTGTTTTAATAATACTAATAATAATAATAATCATAATAATCATAATATTCACAATTATAAACATTATTACGTTAGTATTTATTCTTTTTTTGTCATTTTTTATTTCGTTCTTATCATTTTAAAAAGGAAAAACACCAGAATATTGATACATAGATTAAAAATCCTTGGGAAAAACATTAATTCCACACAATACATGAACATGAATCCTCTATAGTTTTCACTATGAGGAATCATGGATTATTAAACATTATAGATTCTATAAAAAAAAGTTTATAGTAAATAAATGAAGAAGCTTTAGAAGGTGGAGTACCACGGAGCATTCACTAAAACAAAATCTAAACAGATTGCAAGAATGAGAGGGAATGGAACCTACCATTGGGAAATGCCTGTGAATTCATTAGAAAGCCTAGCTAAACATCCATGTGATGGTGGAGAGAATATTTCATGATGAAGATGGTGGGGAGGAATAGTTCCAAGTAATTAGTATGGGTTGTACGTAATTATGAAGCCTACGGGAAATGGATTCCTCTATGGCCTAAAAGCCATGTAATATGTATTCCTATATGCCCTGTAAGGGTTCCACCTCACCCCTTGAAAGGTGGATTATGAAAAATAAATAAAAAATGAAGACCTTTAGGCCATTGGAGGATCTATTAAATGAATGATAAATCCTTCATGAGAACTATAAGGTCACATCTAATTGTGAGACAAAGTGATGGAATATCTAAACACCTCTGAAAAATAAAATACATCACAATAACTATTACATCATAATCCCACTGAAGAGAAACATATATTAAGTCCAAAAATTAATAAAATAATCAAGAAGCATTAGGTTGGGGTGTGACAATTCTCCCAAGAATGACACTTTCTTCCCCATTAATGTCTCCAAATGATATGATTGGGAAAGATATAAAGTAATTATTCATCAAAATTTAATGAAAACCCACAATAAATAGAGGACATTGAAATGATACCATATTTTCTAATGACCTCCCAACATGGAACATCCAATCCCTTAACATAGAAACCTCTTGAGTGACGCGTTGTGGTTCAGGTCGATTATAATAAAGGATACATTATTAAGAAGAATGATAAAAAAATTCAAATATATTACCCAATATATGGTGATATCCCAAACATTATTTTATTTTAGTTAAACACAATTTATCAATCCAAAACAACCCTTAAAACTAGAAAACCCTATCTATACTGGTGTGATAGCATAATTTATAAAATTCATCTCGACCAGCGTAAAATAACACCTCAAAGAGACCCAGAGCGTGTCTCCCCAATATTGTAAATCTAACTAGATGGAAAAAATCCAAAAAAAATGGGGTCCTAATGAAAGAAACTAATATTGAACACTATCATGATACACGATTCGTAATTATTATAAGTTTAAAACCTCTTCAAATAACCCTGACAGAATTAGTCACCCCCCCAACTCATAGAATCATCTAAAAATAATGAGGCCTCCATGATGTCCAATATAAGAAGAGGTCCAAAAATAGTCATCCAAATGAATATGAAACATAGAAATAATCTTATATGATGTCAGAGACGACATGTTTGAAGTGCATCCCCCACACCAAGAATATTCTTGAAAATGTTAAAATATTCCATTTGGGACCCATGGATGGAACTCCGATGTCTTGATGCATTTGATGCACCATAATCATGAAATTAATAACTATGGATGAGGAATTCACCTATGGAAACACATCTTACAAAACATATACATGTACACATCTTCGATTTCACTATGGAGTTTTATGGGAAATGGATTAGAGTTCCCAAAATGACCTTTTTATATGAAAAAAACCATGTTGCCATAGGAATGTGATCTAGAACTCAAAAACGGGACACCGCGGAAGAAGTTCCCCCGGTTCACCATACTCACCGATTGTGGAACCCTTAATGTGATCCTCATTAAAGTAGATATATATCTTTTATTTTTCACCTACTATAACATAACAAGTATGGAAAATGAAGTGATCAATTTTCACTTATACAAACTTGGACCATCTAAGAAAACCATAACATCTCACACCCTCAGAACATCTAGAGTTTTTATTGACCAAAAGACACACCCAACATAAAATAGATGCACCAATACCTATATAAAAATCAATACCACCACAAAAAATCTCATAAACATATAAAAAGAACTCAAACCCTCCACCAATGTACTGGAAGTCTGGGAAAAACAAAAAAAATTAAGTTTACTGATAGTCCATTAGACATTTTTTTTGGAAATATCTAAAGACACATGAAACCATCCCTAACCACATAACAGAAACATTTAGACATAAAAATAAGAAATCAACAACTGATACTAAAAACATAATGGAAACATGATGACAACAATTTTAATTCCAATGATTAATCAAAGAAACCAAAATAATGTTTTTAAAACCACCATATTCAATTAGAATGCAATAACATTTTCTACTTCAAAATTATTCGATCACTAAAAAAATTAGAATTTCAATTTTCAAATGAATTATTATTGGAATAAAATCACTCAACTTAAAAAAATATCCAAATACCGTATTCCACTTGTTAAAGAAATTTAGAAAACCAAACAAGAAGAAATTGTTGTAAAATTTATATAGTATTCCCATAACCCTTAGTAAAATATTATCCAATGCCATTTTTTTAACCCATTCAAACACACCAATAAATGTACACTCTCTATAATCATTCTTACAATTAAGAAAAAAGGTTAATATAAAGGGTCGAATAGAAATGAAACTTCCCCAAAATCAAATCATGAAATTTCCCATCAATATTCAAAAGGACAGATTTTCATTTCCATGGAATTACATTAAAAAAACATAGTGTTTTAATATAATTCATTTTAAATTTCACAACTATTCCTAAATACCCAAAAAACATTTTGAAAAAAATAATAAATTCCACGCTTGTTCCCATTTCTAAAACAACCAATTTCAATTTTCAGGAATCTGTGATTTTATAATTTCCAAATCAAATTTTAATAAACTAAATACCATTTTAGAACACAAGGGGTCCCCTCAAAATCTCATTGTAACATCCACCACACATGACTTTTCCACATTTTATTCTAGGTCATGTGATGACCAGTTGAGAACCTCTCACATCATGAGAAGAAATTTCATGTTCTTCACATCAGTTTTCAGGTTGTACACAACTAACATGAATCCTATGTATCCCACAAAAAATAACCATTGAGTCCAATCATATAACTAGAAACAACTTCAAAAACCATGGATTCCAAAACATCTAACAACAATGCTTCGATTATAAGTTAATACTATCTCATAATAATCTATAGAATAATGATTCCATCTAAATAGGAAGTGATTAAACTCATAACCATAACTGACTACTTGATTTCAGACAAACATACCGTCAATATACAAAACATTTCTAAATGACTAGTAATAAAACTTGATCTATTATTATTTTCCCCAAAGAAACCATGGTCCACATTAAACCAGTTACCTAATCTAGCCCATGACAAGGCCCTTGAAGTGTTCTTGATCCTTTTGGAATATAAACTATTGAGGGGAATCATGAGTAGGTAATTGGGAAATATATCTCATATTAAAAAAAAATAGGTAAAAAATTTAAACTAAAAAATAAATCATAAAAAATTTGGAATGAAATCGACTTCTATAGGTACCTCTATATGGCCCCATGGGTCACCTCCGACCATAAAATAAAATTCGCTCAATGAGAGTACAATAGTGAGAAGTAAAAACAAATGAAAAATAAAAATTAATGTTATAATAGTGTGTATTAAATAATATTTGGAATGATCAAATAAACAATATCCTATTATTCCATTAAAAATAATACCAATACATGCATGTTGTTAATTATAAAATATTAAAAATAATAATTTCCTTTCTATTAAAATTTATGTAACATGTTTTCATTTTCCAAAAAAAACATATAACTTCCACCACATTTCCAAAATATTTTCAAATATTTCTTATAATTTTAAATTTAATTGAATGAAATTAAAATGAAAACATGTATTTCATAATGAATGAAAGAAAAATAAAGAAGGTGAAAATAAAATCGTATCAAATGCATCTTGGGAAATGCCTATCTCACTAGGGATGGTGGGGGAACTGAGATCATTATACCTCAATGACATTTTATTGAATTTATATCCCATTGAATCCTCATTTATGAGTAGAAACAAGTGGGTCAATCAAAGTTCAACTAGTCACCAATTATATTCAATTATTAGTTAGTGTTGTAGTTTCCATCCTACTATGGTGAAACTAGGCTCCATCCGTATCAATACCCATAGTGTAATTGTCCTCGTATTATCACCTAGACACCCTGGTTTACCCTCGTCTCTATTCCAAATGCATGTTAGTTTTTATCATGTGAATATATATGTAGATGCCATTTAATTTATCTAAAAAATCACCAAAATCATCAAAATTTATCTCCCTTTTTATGTGACCCCCTTGTTTTTAGTCACGAAACAATGCACAAGTATAAAATCATAACATGTCCCAACTCACAAATTATCACATACATTAAATTACTAAAACAAGGGGCTGAGCTTCATGTGGGATTTTCCAGTTCCAGAAATCATTATAAAAGATCCAACAGAGTCTCACTAAATTACAAGGAATATTTTCATTTTAGATAAGAGATATTCCGACCAATTAAGTTCCAAAATAATTTTATTACCCAATTTCACACCCAAGTAACTATTAATTTAAAAACATGTTTAAAAATTATTAAACTAACAAAACCAATATTTAAAGAAATATATAATGTCTATAAACTATGTGAGGAGAAATTTATCAAGAACTAAAACCATATATATATATATGTTATTTATTTCATATAAAAATGGAAAAGAAATTTTAAAAACTATCATGAAATCATAGAATAAAAAATAATTACTTAGTCATGGAGAAACTACATAAATCTCAGGGAATAATATAATAAAAGACAAAAAATCAGATATCCATTTTTCTACATTACACGTATATTAACCTTTTCTAATATTTAAGGGTGCAGATCCCTTATGTACCTAATATCATGGACAAATATGAACAAGGGGATCCTTGTATATATACTACTAATATCATATACACCATTATACTTACAGGTGTATGCGTATTCATAACATTATCACACCTAGCCCCATTGTATATATTCATCCTTCAATGGGTGAATATATATAATTTTGTAAATTATTTATATAGATTCCTACCTATAAATATGCCTGAGTGTCTTTGTAGATGAATGTTAAATCCTCCTTGATGAGGCCCAATACACTCCAGGAAAAAAATTAGAAATGAAAAATGAAAAAACCCCTAATTAGAAATAGATTAAAGGAAAAAAATTTAAAACCCCATAATCGTATATAATAAATGGAATGTAATCTTATTTGTGACTTAGACATGATTTATAAAGTATTTAAAACAATATAATTTTCCATTCAATTGTGATGGAAGTCATAAAACAAGTTGGATAAAGGGGAATCATATTATGAAAAGATATTTCTAGTTATAATAGATATATATTTTTACTGTGTTTATAGAGATTGTAATATGGGTTTATTTCCATTCCCTATTTTTCAATGTGTTGTTTCACATGTTGGGGATTCCCAGAAATATGATCTAAATTTTCTGATAATGAATTCAAAACTAAATGGGTAGCAGAAAATTGTGGGATATATAGAGGATTAGATATCTATATTATATTTTATAGTTATGATTTTTTGTTTAAAATTTATTATGTATCAAAATATTAAATGAAACCAATATTTGAAATCATCGGTTGATTTTGTTTTTTAGAAAATTTAAAATTCATTTATATAGTAGTTTAGGTGGGTCCGAATGAAGTGGAATGTGGGAATGCTTTTTCTGATATGTATCGCCTATTTTCATGTCAAGGAGTATCACTAATGGTAAGATGGTATATTAAAGTCTTCCAATATTCTCTTTTTTATATTGGGGGAGAGAGCTATGGTTTTCTCAAAACAATACCATTATTAATTTTTATATATTATTACATATGGGAGATGTGAATCACCATATAAAATTAGATAATGCCAACCAAATTAATGTAACCTATGCGATGGAATAACTTTAAAAAATCAATATCATGGAAGAGGAAATGTGAATAGTTTCTTTGGATTCAATTAATTTTTAACATGTCCCCATCTTTCATATTGTCTTGGGAATCTAATTCATATATCCATCAGAAATTAGAAAAACTTGATAAGATCTTATCAACCTTAAATAGATATAAAGTAAAAAGGCATTGTTTTAATGTCTGAAGACTTTTTAGAGTATGTGTGAAGGATTTTTTGGGTCATTGGAGGATAAAATATCATTATTGGATTTCTCAAATAGAATTACACAAAGGAATTGTTAAAACTATTCATAGGATGTAGATTTGTGTAATATGAAAGGTGATATCTGATTATATTTAAATTATTATATATTTGAATTTAATTGTTGAATTAGAAATATATTTCTACTCAAAAAATGATATGGGACATTGGTGAATTTTTTAATGTTATTAGTGGTAGATATGAAAGAGTATATTATCATAATGTTTTAGTGATATATCTTGAAATTGAAACAAATCATGTAGTTATGAAACTTGTACCTTGTACATTTATTTATCTAGAACATTCCACTTGGGGGAGCATTGGATATGATTTTTTTCCATTATAGATGATCAATTATTTTCTTTTATAAATATGATATTTTAGAGATTGGGTATTTCTATTTAGCTGAATCAGTTTATTCTCAGGCATCTTCTAGTCATATTGTAATTTTTTTGTATAGCCAAGTTGATATATTTATTTTTCGAAAACTGTCCTTCAATGTTCTCTTGTGAACATGACTTTTATTTTTATAATTATTTATTTTATGGTTGACATGAAAATTTATTATCACTGATAAATATTCCCATGTTACTGTGTCAAGGGTGGTATATATCAATTCAATGGATCTATTCAGTGTGTTAAATAATTATTACTAAGTTGTAATAAATTTATATTTTATTTGTGTTGAATTTTTTTTTTGATTGAGTAACGACTGAATAAATAATGGTTATTAGTATTACATAATAATATAATTATTTTTATTCATTTGAATATGAATATTAATATATAAATACATAAAAAACAACCAATTTCTGGGGTTTGTATGAATAAGGGAAAGGGGTGTTGTTGGAAGATATTTCCATTACAGGAAACCAATCTATTAAAAATTATAAAAAATAGTGTGGGTATAGTGAAACATAAACATGAATCTCTAATAACCTATTTTAATCTCGCATGATACATGCTCCTTTCATTCTCTTGATTATTTTTTATTAGATATATTCTATGTATATAATTAATAATTTTTCTTATTATTGATAGTTCAATATTTGAATTAGGAAGAATAGTTTTTAAACCTTACGAGGCTGGTTATTTAGACCATCATTATTTTTATTTCAATATTGATAGATTTTATTTTTATTTTTAATAGTAATATAAAATAAAATTAATATAACAAAATGAATCATAAATTTGAAATATATTTTATTTATGGATTAATATGATAATAATAATTTATTTATTTAATTTTCTAAATTAATTGATGATGAATTAATATATGAATTAGTGATATATATTGTTCAATTGGTTGATTATATATATAACCTTTTTAATGTTATATTTAAAGGAATAATGTCATTATTGATTAAATATAGATGATATAATTAAAATATAATTTTAAAAAGACTAATAATTTCATATAAAAAATAATTATTTTATGTGATAACATGTTTTGATGATGATGATAATTTTATGATATATAATTTTTAATTTAGATAACTAGTAAAAATTAATTGGTAAAATACATGAAATTTTATATAACAACTTTTTTAAAAATAATTTAATTTTATAAAAAATATGTTTATGGTAAAATATAATTTTATAATGATAGAATAATATAAAATACAAAAAAATATTTATGGTGATTTTGATGATAATGGTTGAATAAATATAAATAGTGATATATAATTATAAAATTTAAATATGTTTGTAGAAGATTTATTATGATATTTAGTTACTAATGAAACATCATTCATTTTGACTTATTATTTTTAATATTTTATATTAATGTTATTTGATTATAGATGATTTTCAAATGACTTTTAACAATAATAGTATATAATATTTTTCATAAATTTTTATTATTGATATGTTTAATTCTAAAAAATAATGTAATTAACTATGATTAAAAATTAAAAATGTTATAATGGAAGGAGTATTTATAATCATTGTAATTTGACAAATTAAAATAATATATGTAAATTAAAATTATATTTCATTCAATATTATATTCATAATATATGATTTTATGTTATTGATGTTATCTGTATTTAAAATGAATATTTAATCTATGATATTATAAGTATAAATAAATTTTTGATATTTTATGATGATAATTTTTATAATAATGTTTTTATTATCCAAAATGAATCTCTGAAATATTAAAATTATGGATGCCATTAATAATTTCATGGTATTATTGGGAGATGAATGTAGTGAGATATAAAAGTATATATGTGTATCGATGAATATATATTAATTTAGTGTAATTTTTTTGGGTTGTGTGAATATATAAATAAGTTACATTTATCAAATTATTTCTTCTTATATATGCTAAAACAATATATTTAATAGTTATATATATGAGCATTGATTTTTTTTTGAAAATAAATCTCAGAAATCATAAGAGTGTTATAATTATCAATGAGTGGAAAGGAATTTGGTTATTTATAATAAATTTCTTATAATGATTGGGGGAGAATTATATCAACATGATAGTATCTATTTTTTTATTGGGGATGATATAGTGTATATAAATAATATGTTTATCTTCTTTAAAATTTGATCAGAATATACCATCACAACACAACCACAACCCGATTTTTTATTCAAGGGAAACAAAAATTTAAATGGTGTTTTTATTAATGTAATTATTTTAGTGTAATACTAGTTCCCATAGGCGATAAAATGACATATTATTAGGGACACAAATTTATTTTATTAGAATTATATGATTTTTATTAGTGGGATGTTTCGTGATTGGATAATTTCATATTATTTTTATAAATTTTAACCCATGTGAGTTATGAATATATATATATATTATTTATATTTAGGTTTATTGTGGTGTACTATGTGTAGATATTCAAACAAAGTGGTTATTATTTTTATTTTATCATCATTATTCCTAAACTAATTCATATAATAATTTCAAATTAACAGATGTTGGTATGGGGAGGAAACAACTTGATATTTATATATCCACCAAAAATTTAAATATATTTAATTTTTACTTATAAAATAATTATTGGGGATAACTTGGATATAATTAATTGTATTTAAAAAAACATTTGAATATAATTTTTACACATTTTTATTTGTTTTCAACTATTCTTTTGGTTAAATTTTTTTATAGGTTAATTTATCCCATTTTAATTGATGATACACTTTGTGATTATTTTCAACTCATGAACTAGTAGTGGTTGGCATAATATGATACTATAGTACTCTATTGATAGGAGAAGAGTCTTGTATGAACAAAAGATTGAAAAATTAGTATTGAGGGTAAGGCCTAGAATGGTGTTTATAGAAGGATATATTGATTATTAAATTAATTTGGTATAAAATTTGAATATATAATCTTAGAATGGAATAATTACTAATGTAAGTGATAATATCCATTGAAACAATTGCATTATTCTGAATAGATCTTGATATTATACTTGATATACCTACAGGAAGGTTCACGATGTGTACAATAGTTTATTTACATTGTCATATATCATGTATAATTATAGTAAGGATTTATTGTGTGTGTATTGAATTGGGTAATGGTATGCATGCAGAAAAAATGTGTTTTTATGGATTCTTAGGCTTGTAATGTTTTTAAATATATAAACAAACACTAAAATTTATAATATATATGCGTACAAAATTTTTCTTATAATATAATCCAAATGAGGATTTTAAAATATTAGTTATTAAATAAATATTTATGTAAATGTAATTTATAATGTATTAGTTTTGGTATAAGGAATTTAAAAATGTATATTTGTATCGGTTGAAGATTGTATCATACATTTTTTTAATACATATATTTAATATTTATATAGAGATGTGGGATTTTTTAGTGTTCACAATTATTTTATCCTACTAACATTTTTTATCTTTTCAACAAAAATTCAGTGTATGAGAAATTTTAAAATTATGTTATTAATGTGTTATTGTCATATTAACTTTATGGATGTATCATGGGGTTTTTGATTACTGACTATTATTTTAAGTCATAAGACTAAATTTAACATCAAATATTATAAAAATAAATTAACAGAGTTGAATAGAATTATTTTTTTATTTGAAATAAATATATCTTTTTTATATAAAAAATTAATGTATAAGATCAATTTTCATAATAAATGATATAATGCAGAATGATGAAGAGTTTTTCATTGTTTAAATTGAATTCTATTTTAATGAATATTTTTGATGAAAAATTATCAAAATGGATGTATTTTTTTAATAAATAATGATTTCAGTGGATAAATAATATTTACATTAATTTGAAATATCGAATAGAAAATGAAAATGCATTTAAAAATAATTTTCCTTATTACATTCTTTTTTATTAAATTGATCTTATTTTTGTCAAATATTAATTAAATTTGACAAAATTTTCTATTGTGAAATATTTATTTTAGATAATATATTATTTTAAATATATTGTTATTTTCATTTTTTTTATTAATGAGTTAAAATTTAGATTATTAAATTTTAAAATATTTATTTTTTTCTATTGAATATACAATTATGTGATAATAGAATTTAGTAATATATTTTTAAAATGTTTTTATTTTAATGAAATAATAAATTTGATTTTGAATTTCATATATATATTTGAGAGTGGAGTGGTTAATATTTTTATGGTACAATAGGTAGATAGTGTACTAGGACAAGAACTGTTATTTATCAAGTTTCCTTAGTTTTAAAATTTAAATTTGTTAAAAAATATTCAAAGTATTCATTATGATTTTTTTATTTATGGTAAAAAATTATTTTGGAAGATGTATAATTTGTATGGAATGATTAAAAATTAATTTAAAAAAAATTTTAAAATTCATTTTTTGTTTATGGTTTTTAAATTTGGAAAAATTTTATTATTATGTAGTTTATTAAATTTATTATAAAGATGAATTTATCACATTACAATTACATGGATTCATGTAAAAAATTAATATTTTTATTTTTCAGTAATAAATATATTGATAATTTAACAATGAAATAACTTTTATTAAAAAATGCTTCTTTTATAGATTTATAGGTTAACATGTATTTTGAGATAATGTCTTACTAAAATAAATTTTTTATTTTATATTGTTTAAGAATATTTAAAAAATGAATTTATTTGTATAAATTATTATATATGGATCATATATATTTATTTTTTATTATGTCGGATGAATTAATATTGGTGTAATATAAATTATTCTATTTATATATGTGTATTTGAAATATTGTAGATATAAAGAATAAATACCAAAAAAGGATAATTTTATTTATATGTATTATATAAATATTTATACATTTATAGTTAAACCAGTATAATATTTAGTTCATGAATTTATTAATGCATTATTAATGGTTTTATTACTTATTTTCACTTGTATGGTTTAATTATTTATTAAAATCTTTTAATTTTTTAGTCATAATTAATAAATCAAAATGGAATTTAACATGAATTTTAAATCCCAAATCATGGGCCCTAAGAAAAATTAGAAAATTAAATTACAATGACATATAACATGGGATACGAGTGAATGTTCATGTGATAGTAACATAGTTGATAAAATTTAATAGTGATAAGAATATATATATATATCTTTTAAGACAAAAATTTCGCTATCCATAACCATATTGTGATGTTATTGGAAACTCCCTTGAAGAATACATGACATTATTATCCATGATGGGGTTAGTTTTTAAAGTTGGTTAGTTTGAAATTACAATATTTGAATTATATGTGTTGATAGATAATATATGAAAATTTTCATATTTGTGATTTTTGTTCAAAAATAATGTTTTTTTGGGATGAGGAGAGAACAAATTTGTTAGATTAGAGGTAAACTCAACCACCACCATCCCTACTCTATATTATCTATCATTGGTAGTTTCGAAATGTTCTAAATGAGAGATACCTTTAGAGAGGGTGTGTAATTACCATGTTCAATAAAATCCACCAAGAAAATATTAATAGGAATCATTTTCACTAATTGATTATAAGAGGCTAGACACTTGTAATGGGGGACTTAATGTATCGATTGCGGAATGAGGTTCCATATAGTGGTTCATAGAAATATAATCAATAATGTTAAAAATATAAAAATTATAATAATTGGAATCTTATTATAACATAAAAATAATAATCATGATAATTTACATAGTTGTCCATATGTATGGTCTATCCAATTGAAATGAAAAATTAAATATAAATTACAATATCATAATAAATATATTAAAAATAAAAAGACATTTAAGGAGTTGAAAACCCTCTCCCTGTGAATCATATTTCATGCGATACATTTCCAAAGATTCCATATGAAATAATCTCCCATATAATAAGGCCTCATGTATTTACTAACAAAAATATTTATATATACATAATAAACATGAGTTTTAAATTCTTAGGTATTAAAAAATTATAATTAGAAATAATCATAATCCCAAAAATTAGTTTATCATAAAAATAATGTTTTATAATATGTCTGAATATATTGAAAGATTTAATGATATCATTTATAATATTAGATTTAAATTATTATGTGCTAACTCGGTCACAACAGTAACCACACATAAACATTAAACAATGTCCAGTAATGTTTGGATATGAAAAAGAAAAAAATATAGAATAATAAATGAATCATCTACATTCTATTTGGAAGTCAAGGAATACAATTAAATATAATGCAAAAAATATTTCATAAAAATATGGAACATGTATATTCATATCATATAAATTCTATAGTATTTTTATGTTTATTCCAAAGATATATATTAGGGGGATTAAATTTTGTTTTAAAATAATATATAATTTCCAAATAATGACATAAATTTAAAAAATCTGATTTCAAACATCTTATAAAAAATTAATAAGGAAACTAATGATATACTTTGTTGTAAAAAGGAAATCAGTATTTCCGTTATAGATAAATCAAAAAACACAAGAAAAAATAAACTAATGGATGTTTAACAAAATATAATTAAATTAAACAAAATAGTTTCTATAAATAAACATGGAGTATGATTTACTAATCATTTACTCCTATCATATATTAATAAAATATACACATTTAACACTTAGATAAATTGAAATTATTGATTATTTTGAAGGAAACATTGACTATATACATATTAAAATGTATTATCATTATAAATCATGATGCTTAATTCTAAATTCCTCACTATAGAATAACTTAATCATCTAGATTGGATATTTCCTATTTATATGTTTATTGATACCATGGTAATCCTTCTACAAAGATAGCTCGTAATATAAAAACTATATAAAAACTTTTATCTTTTTAACCCCACTACTATAAATATAATTTCATTTCTAAATATACGATGAATTGTTCCTTGATAACAATTTTTTAAAATTTGAAATATATAATATTTTAAAATAAAAATATGAAGATAAATCCTTATAAAAGATGGAAAGAAAAATCCTAAGTACACTAGTAAATATAATGTCAATGTATTCAATTTATTTATCCTCTTAGAGTAATATTTGTTTTTTAATCATATATTCTAATCCACAAGTTGAAGGTGAATTTATAGAATTCTGTAATGGTCATATTCTAAAAATATAGTATAATGTTTAAATGGTTACGAGTGTAGATTATTTTTCATATACAGATTGAATAAGAACATATCTTACACATAATGATGAATTATTTTAGCACAACTATAGTGATATTCTGACTAATGTAAACATATAATTGGTATAAAATGATAAGGAAACATTAGACCATCATTATTTCAAAATTCCTAGGATTATTATATTTTCATAAAAGAACTATATATCAATAATTTAAAAAAACACATATTATTTATATAATTATTAAAAAAATTAATTGAATAAAAAGAAAAAAATATAGTCAAATAATATAAATTTTTAATTTATATATTTAATTTCATAATAATAATAAAAGTGATTCTATTACTCAATCGTCACATAATTTTTTAAAACAACAAACACATATTGAAAAAATGATCTAGTGAGAATTTAAAAATATATCCTTATTGGTTTCAAAAGATTTTTTTGATGATAATATAATATAACTTTCTATCCCTCTAAATACGTCTATCCCATTTTATGTCACAATATATTGTGTATTAACTAATTTTTTTTCTATACATAAAACTAGAATAATTAAATGAAATTATCCCATATTTATTTCCCAAAATATTGTTTTAGTAGTTTTATTTTATTAATAAAATGATGAATGATGTTTTAATAAAATGAATTAATTTGGAAGAAATAATTTATTTTGGTAATGCGTTTCGAAACCTAAAATTATCTGAGTTTCAAAATTACATGACAATGATAATTTGAAAATCAATGATTGCTAATTAATTTATTGGCCATATATATCATAGTATTTTTTATCAAGACATATCAAATTTTGGTATTTGAACAATAATTAAACACTATTATCTTATATTAAAATATATATTATTGGTATTTAATAACAAATCCCACCCATGAATGTTTTGTTTAAAAAACAATTCATGTGATTCTACTTTTAATTTTATTATTTCACTTTTTACATTGTATTTTGATCATATATCAACTGATTCTAATCTTAATCTAGATTTATGAATTACATGAATGAAATACAAATCTCATGTACCCTATTTAAAATATTATTAATAGATAATTTAAAAATTATATTTTTCCTGAATAATTTATTAATTTTCATAAAATTAATGGTATGAACCCTAATGGAGTTGATTTATTATTCATGAAATTTTATACAAATATTAATTTAAAAAAATATTTGAATGAAAAAATAATCGATTTCATTTAAAATTGTTTCATCTCAATTGACATGAAATGTATATTATTTCTACTAAATTGAAAATATAAATATTTTCTCGATTCGTCTAATTCTGAATCAGAAATACCTATACCTATTGATCTGGTACTTTATCATTGATATTATTAATTTTCTTCAGCATTTATATAATTGACTTAATATTCTGATCGAATTATTTAGTTGTTAAATATGTTCATTATTTACATGTACTATTAAATATGTCAAGGTTCTTACTTTACCACCCAGTGATGATTGTACAAACTACATGGGATTAATTATTTTATAGAGGAGTGAAATTCATATCAATTGGTATATTATTAACTAAATTATAATATTATATGATCCTCTAATATTATTCGATATAAGAAATTTTACATCAAATATGTTATGAGTAAATAAATTTTATAATGAATTTGTGATAAATATGAAGTCACAATGACATATTATTGAATTAATGACTCATAGAGAAATAGATATTTGCAAGTTTTCATTTAACTAGATCATCATCAATATATTGAATTTTGTTTTTAATAGTATTTTATTTAGAAACATATTGATGTGGTGTAACCAAAGCTTTAATTGGATAAAGTGGAACAACACTCAATCGATTTTATGGTTAAACATAAGAAAGTGTAATTTTAAGGGAAATACATTAATATTTTTTCCTGTAATACTGAAAATATTGTCTAATGTTCCTCCTCCAACATTTGCATTATGTGAGGAATGGGATAATTATTTATCATAATCATTTTCCTGTACATTATTCACATTTAATTAAATTTCAAAAACCCAACTATTTAGTTAATCATCAAGATGATTTTTTTTGTATTCATTAAGGTTCTCATTCTAAAATCTAATATAAACATCATCTTGTTTCATGAATTGTTCATATTTATTAATGATATTTTTTTCAAATGTATCTCCATACATTGAAAAAAATTCTATCCTAATTTATTCTATCTTCTTACTTTTTAAAAATTAATGACATAAATTTTGGTAATCATGATTAATATTCTCCTTTATTAATTATGTGTTTCCATTTTTTTATCAACATTCAGAACAAATTTTTACATCATATTTTAGGGGGGTTATTGATTTCCCCTAGAAAATAATCATTACTTTCCTATAAAACATTTAAAACATATTGGTTTTGTTACCCTTCAACATATGTTTCAATTAAATACAGGTAGATATAAATATTTATGAATAATTATTCAAAAATTTGCATCATACGTCAATCTCTTACAAGATAATATTTCAACATTTATGGGGTTTAATTTCTATATTTAAAAATTTTCATGATTTTCAATATTTTTTTATTTTCCATAAGTTCATAATTAATCCATCCAAAACCCATATGTAAAATAAATATTATTTTTAAAAAACCCATTTATGACTACTTAAATGTAAGACCTAGGGATCTTTGAATAGGTAAACATCCTCAAATTCTCCCTGAGTTATAAAAAATATATGATCTGAAACATAATTTTTAATATTTAACCTTTTCAATGTAATAGAAATAAATTTTTATATAGGAATAAAAGTCACTCGTCTTGGGATAAATGATATATTTTTTAATTTTTTATATTTAAAAATGTATAATTTAATTAAACACTAGATATAAAATACTCTTAATAAACCAATATAAAGAGAAAATGAATCTATAAACAAAAAATATTCTCCCTCAAATATAACATCATGAAATTTAGTAATAAATTCTAGTTTTAATGTAAAAAAATGAATGAAAATAATAAATAAAACCCTTTTAATAGCACCATATTAAGAAATATCCTCATATACATAGAATTATCCTATGAATAGAAAATGTTAAAGATTATCTGTCTTTGTGTTAAAAATCACATTCTCCATCAACAAAAGAATACTATAACTTTTAATATAAAATATGAAATTTTATGAAGAGTAAAATCAAATGGATTTTCTATAAAAATAAAACATATGTCTAATTCTCGGAGAATACCATGGTTAAAATAGATGAAAATATTTTATCTATAAAAAACAAGATCTCCAAAATTAATTAAAATGATTGAATATATGGACCTTTGGCCCCACAAATATAGATAAGAGAAATTGAATACGAATGATCATAATTTATTTCAAGATTTAGTAAATTATATAAGACCCACCACAAAAGATTATACGATAATTATTTGTTATGAATAACCAATTTTCAAATTTCCAATAAATTATTATATTTAAAAAAATTATAATAAAACTAAATATATCTATTTTTTAAAATATGATGAACCAAATCACATGGACTCAAGAAACATGACATCGTCTTATATAATTTGAATTAAGCTCCACCTAATTAAAATTAATAAATTAAATAAATTTATCAAACATTATTTTTCCAAAATTATAAAAATAAATTTTGTTAAATAATGTTTTATTTTTAAAAATTCCATAATAACATGTAATAATTATCTAGTTACCAATTAACAACCACATTATTATATATATTTTCTTCCTTGATTATATACATGATTTATGATATAGGTATATTGAAAAAAATTAAAAGCCACATTTTATTTGTTTTAGAGTATATAGGTTGTATGTTCTAATGAAATAAAATATCTATATATACTAAAATATTTAATATTATTTAGTGAATTGATCTTCTTCCTAGGTCCTCCCCATTTACATAAAGTACATATTGAGATTTTAAATTTTTTTGAATAATTTATTGGTATATTGATATTATGATAAATTTACTAACTAATATATATATATATATATATTTTATTGTATTTGACTATATATTTTCATTAATTATTTCCATATGTTTCATGATTTTTTACCAACTCATATATGAATTTAATTTGATAATTCTATTTAAAAATTTCCTTATTATTTAGTAAATAAATCATTGTTTTTGAAAAATATTTTATAATTTTCTTATGTCTATATATCTAACGATAAACATTTTTCATTTTCATATTTGTTTTTTACTTGATATTCATATAATTTATGCCAAATTTTCATTTAACTATTTTAATTCTGAAATAATATTATCATTATCCATACTATAATATGTAATATTTTCAATAAATAATCATCATTGGACATAAAATAAGTACCTTCACCTTTAATAATAGTATGAATATTTTGTAACATATGATATATATATTTTTAGATTCTTTAATTTAAACTCCCATTTGAACATGTGGTTTAAGAACTCATTCATCATTATATAATCTAAAAGAATTATCTTCATCTAAATATATATTTCAAGTATAAACCTACATGAATATTCATATAATGACTCTTTATATATTAACCAAATATATTTTTGAGGAACTTTTTATTACATTAGTATAATTTTATAATCAATAGTGGTTTCCATCATTAATTACATTATTCTAATGAATTATATGAATTAATATATCATTTTATCATGCGATATATTTTTATTTAAATTATAATTTTCTACTTTTTATTCTAATTATAATATTTATAACATGTTGTTCAATTTTTTAACTCAATATAATTTGGTCAAATATGACATTTATTTCTATATCCATCAAAATTTATTTTAGAAATATCACTTTAATTATTTCATTCTTTTGGGTCATTACATCAGAAATTATTAAACTAGAACAACCTTTTTAATATGTTTGAAATTTCACCATATATTCTGTCACATTCAATATCTTCATAAAAATTACTTTTTATTTCTCTTATAAGTGATTAATTATTAATTTTGGGAATTTTATATTTCATCATTTTTAAAAGAAATTCCAATATTTTATTTCTATTTATTTTCTTCTCTATATAGAATAATATCATAATGAAAAAGCCATTTTAGTATATCATTTAGAATATTATTTATAATAATAATATTATAATAAATGGATTTCCTTTTAGATTCAAAATTTTTTTCAACAATATCAATGAATCTTACAACAATTTATTTCATCTAATAATTATTTTTCTTGAAGAGATTGAACATTATTAATTATCATAATGATTCAATGTTGTGCATTTAAAACAAATTCAATAGAAATAAAATATAAATCTTTTTAATCTTCTCTTGTCATATCTCTTTCAATCTAACTACGTTTAATGTTCTCTAATAAGTAGCATAAATCTTTTTCCAGATTCCACTTGGTTTTCAACCAGAATGAAAATAAATTCATATATTCTCTTGAATAAATTATAATTTCATAACAATAACTATAAAATATAAATATGATACAATATTTTAATCTCTAAAAATGAATACACTTTTTCACTGTGAAATTGAAATCACTTTTTATTATTTCATAATTTTCAAATTAGGTGTTAATAATATTGGTATCTATATTTTACCTCAAGTTTTCATAATAATTTCCATTTAAAAAATATTTTATATATAAATTTTTATTTTAAAATGACAAGATATTTAATATATATATACAATAAAAAAATATATAAACTTTATTGATCAAGTCATACTATTATAAAAATGAATAATGTATAATTAAAAAATTGAAACAACAATTTTTGGTTTTCTATAAGGAATAGATACAGGATCTAATACCAAATATAGTATTTTAATTCACAATGAAAAACATATAAGGGAGGTGAGAGTTTTAATCTTAAAATAAAATACAAATATTACATATCATAGAGTAGTAAAACAATAAAAAATACACCCTAATTTAAAATGATAAAAATATATTAATATCAATGTAACGTGTTGTAAAAAGATGATCAATATTTAAATTACCAATAAAATTTATAAAATATTATAATATACATTAATGGAATTTTTATAAATAACATTAAATGACATATCAAAAATATCATTAAAACATGAATAATTTTTTACAAATATTTTACTCCTATTTGATATTTTTATAATGTCCACTTTTATCCAATTATGAAAGGGGAATCATAAACTTTTTTTGTAGTATCCTCATCTATAAATATATCTAAAGGTATTTTCATCTTAAATCTTAGATCATGGAAATGAAATACTCACCATCTATGAACTACAATATTTTTATTACAATTTCCCCAGTATAATAATTAATGTTGCCTTATAAAACCAACTGAAAATACATGTAGCTCGGAAAATCTTCCACCATAATCAACATCTTGAGAAACTCAGTGATAAGACTTATATCATATTCCAGAAAAAAACCTATACTAGAATATATATAATAATTAATGAAACAATAAATTCTAGAATAGATTATAATGAAATCCATAATTTTAATGATCTACCAAATAAATATTTTGAAAAAAATTGAATTATAGTAGAAAACCTGATACAAAGGATTTCATGTAATTAAATCTTTTAGATTAATCATTTTTACTTTTTTATATTCTATTACAAGATGTGAATATACATTTAAATTTTTTAATAATCCAATTATAGGCATTATATATTTGAGGTATTAGAAATGGTGTGTTCAAGAACTTTTCATTTTTTTAATACACTCAAAATTCATCAATATATACTAATGTAATAATTCATAAAATAAAAAGTTCACCCTTAATAGTAGTAAACAACATGATTTTCATATCCCTTTCACATTTCATTGTACTATTGTAAATTCAAAATAACAAATATCATTACATATTAATGATTCCTAAGACTATAAATATTAATGAAAATATTAGGTTATCTGTATTTTATTAAAACTTCATTATAAAATCAATTGAAAAAATAAAAAAAAGTTATATAATATACATATTAAAGTGTAATGTTATATAAATAAATGAAATATTTGAATATTTGAATCAAATAAATCCTAACCCAATTCTCCCTTTAAGTTATACTACATCATGATTATTTCACTACAAATGAAATAAGATATAATAAATAAGCAACATTTAATTCCAACACACGATGTTGTTATTTATTTTAAAATTATCACTTGACAACAACACATTTGGGGTTCTATTTTAACTGAAGACACTCTATTCTAAAAAATATATTATTAATAAAATTCCAAAACCCTCTTTTAATATAATAATACCCAATTTATCCTCAATAACTCAACATTTACAATTAATCATTGTATACAATTTATTTTCCAATTTATTTTCTTATTAAATTAAATAAGAAAATTTTATATAGAAGTTTAAAATTATTTTATATTGAAAAACCTAATTATGAACTCATTGAAAACAATCAGTAAATTTTTTATTCTTAACACTTGTAATACTTAATTAATAGAAATTGTCCTATAAAAAAATAAATTCATCATAATACGCGATAAAAACACCCATCATAACAAACAATTAAATAACAACTGTTCATTACTTGTCATTAAATAATATGATAAATTTAAATTTCCTTAAATACTACTATAAGAATATAAAATGTCACTAAATCCTAAATTTTAGCTCACATTAATTCATTATTAAATTCACTATTAATGAATAAACTATATTCATGAGTAATTTCACTAGTTAATCTTTTTATATATAATTTCATATATATTATATTAAATTTCTAACAATAACTATTATATAAAACATGTTTGTCACATTAAAATATGAATATAAAATTTTTAAATTAAGATAACTAAATTCTGAATACATTTAGATAACTTTTATCATTGACCCTCAAGATCATCACCCATTTCATATTTAGAATCCCCATAAATCTCCAATGAAGTAAAGAGGTAGAATATATATTGGATGTTAAAAAATACTCCCAAATATAACCCCATTAACTCTAAATCATCAATATTGTAAAATTTCATTGAACAAGAATAAAATATAAGAAAATAGACTGAAGTCACAATCAAAACAATATTACATAACATAATGTTATAGGGATCAAATTTTATTATTAATAAAAGTACACAACCATTTATTTATATAAATTTATACTATAATCAATGAATAAATAAACTATATAGTCTAAATAGGGGAAATATTATATTTCATAAAGTGTTTTCTATAAGAATAACTTACTGGTAAATGGAAATATCTAATATAATCAAAATACCATGAAAATGTAATTATTGAAATAACATTATTAGAAAAACATTGAAAAGGGATAAAAACATATGGTTGGCTATTTCCAATGTTTTGAAAGCCCATAGGGGAATCTATAAAATATAACGACCACCAAGTGGAACCACATTGAGGTAAATGACTTCTACATAACAAGTAGTGTATTCAATTAGTGTTATTACAATTATAAAGTCAAATTTTACTTTAACAATATCCACATACCCTCAAAAAACATCTTCTTCCTCAACATTCTAATGATAATTTTTTTAACAATTGTATAAAATAAATAAACTCTAAAAACATGAAATTCCAAAAAATCATGAATCTCAGTGTTATTATAGGAACACCACTATAATTGTTAATTTACGTGATACATAACATTTAAAATCTCTAATAAATAACTTTTACCAAAGATTCTACTTATTTTTTATAGATCATAAGTCTTCTATAACAGAAAATCATACTATTATAATGACTAGAAATGCTGCACGACATTACTTTTCATACCCTTCTCCATAAAAATTCATAATCATTATTTATATCTTGATAATGGATGATTATGAAAAAAAAATTAATCATCATCCTAATGTATCTGACCAGATTACCATATTATTTTCTCAAAAGTGACACATTAAATAAACCATGTATCCCATTATATTTTAGAGTTAATAATATAAAAAACCTCTCTAATTATCATAAATATTTGAAATTCAAAAACGATCTATAGAGGAAATTTAACATATCTTTAAAATTATCTTGGTCAAAATAAATGTATTTCATGAAGAAAAAAATTATCTCTAACAGTTATTTTTTTTATTTTTGGTTCTTAGATAATAATATGATATAGCACATCACTCAGCCATGACCAATATAATTTTTTGTTACTACAATTAATGAACAATTTCTCAAATCAATATTTTAATAACCTAAACTATTAAAAGTGACATTTAAATTTTTATTTAATTAGTTGTGTTATTTATTAAAATTTATATAGATTTCACATGTGATCTGATTGATTTTTTATAATTACTATTATGTATCACTACCATTGATAATATAGTAGGTGAACTGTGATTACTTGCCTAGTATAAATATATGGTTTTAATAAATTCTTTCTGTAATGTTCTTACCCTAGTTACATAGGGTTAGTTCATTATTACATAACATTGGTATGATCAAAAGATATCAATTCTAGAATGTCTGCTTAGTATATTTTCCTTGTAAGTACTAGATACATACATAAGTTCTACATTACATCATTAAATAAAACAACAACAACAACATTGTGTACCCTTTGAACAAAATCATATACCTAAGAAAATATCTACTAGTCAAACATATTCGTGGGAATAAAACATAAGAATGGTGTGATGTTATATTCTCAGTCTGGATAAAAATATAGGGTAAACATTCATAAATAAGCATTAACCAATTAGGCAATTTCTAACACTAAAACACAAGCCTTTTAAACTTGTACATCTGCATAATATGGAAAATATAAATCAAATAATTCTTTTTACTTATTCACATGGATATTCTACTAGATGAATAATCACATGCAATATCAACAGTTAATATCATAATGATGGAATGCATATTGCTGGACTTCATAACTCCATTGTCCAAGACTCGTTCTAAGACTTCAATTAAGATTTTTTAAAGGCCTTATTCCAAGAAACTAGTTTGTCACATGAGACTGACTATTGCATCGTGGTGATATAGAGGGATTCACCCATCACTTACATTGTCCAATGAATTCCTCATTGAAAATGTTGATAGAATAATCTAAACATTTTTATTAAAACTAGCATACAAAATGTATATTTTAACCACAAACAATGAATGGTATAGAAATTTCACTTCCATAGTCAAACATAACTCATTAAATACAATATAGACTATTATATTATAAAAAATCAGCATCATGAATTAATAATGATGGATATTTACATAGATGAAAATAATCAGTAAAACTTTTTGAAAGAAATATCATATTTTTCCGGAAAACATTTAAAAGGCTCACTATTTATCGAGAAGATGTTAAAAATAAAATTTCTGAATCAATGTGTCTGATACCACACTGAAAATATTAAAAGTAATTTTAATTTTTAAAACTATAATTTCCATAGAAATAAATCCATAAATACAATTTTAAAATAAAAACATTAATGTGAAATATTTATAATAATGTATCATTAAAATATTTAAAAAAATATATTTCATTTAAAGTACCTATCCAAATGAGAGATTCTTGGATAAAAATAATTGAGGTAATTAACACATTATAATATCATGATAACAAAAGGATTCATGATATAAAATATCAAATTAAATCATGTACTCCATATATAAGTTAATATGCCCATAACAACAAAGAAGTCTCAATAGAATTTAATTGAGTTGTAATATATTATTAGAATGTATCCATAGGTTAAATATAAGTTAATGACAAATTTATGTGTGAATAATATATATACACTTAATATGATTAGATTTTCAATGTAAATCAATAAGAGGACATTAAAATTTATTCTTATAAAAATAACACCAATGGCATCTTTGTTTAACACAATAAATTGAAATTTAGTTAAGATTACTATTATCAAGTTCATATCCAGGAATTGAGAATTTATAAATGGATTGATTATGTTTATAAAATTTATATCCACACAATGGGGAGTAGAAACTAATACATAAATAAATAAATAGTGATTTCACACATACTCTTGGAGTATTATAATCATGGAAGTTTGTGTAAAACCCAATTAGTGGTAATCAAAATTATACATTCCCTTAACAATTTGGTAACATAAAAAAGAAACACCCCATGAAATAAGGATCATCAAATTAAGATTTCAATACCCATAAATTAAATTATTTTAAAAAATGAATAAAAATATTTTAAGTACAACCAACACACATAATGAAATAGTGGAAATATATCAGGAATCTCACGGGAATAAGAAGTGAGATGAAAACCCTTACCTTGTACTTTTCATTATTAGAGGGTATATTAACCTCCTATATGATAGTGAAGTCATTTTTATTAAATTATAATTGAACCACACAAATTAATATGATATCATATATGATCTTCTATTATTTCTTTGTTAATGATATTTCAGTAGTATCATTGTTTAGGGGTTAACTATTTTGTTTTTTTATATATTTTGTTACATAATTCATGTTTGTAAGGGATATGATATATTTGATTCGTATACATAATGATATTATGTTATGAAAAAGTTTTATAAATCATCAAATAAAAATTATTCTTGAATGGTTATGATGGGGAATGAAATCTCATCGCCTCATGGAGATAGTAAGTTGTACATACACACGAGCGACGATATCATTCAATTAGAGGTGAAATCATATGTAATTGGCTGATATATTATATATAAAGATCATTAAAATGTTATATTTATTATTTACATTAGTTATACACATTATTATACTGATCCTAATAATAAAGTGTTGAATAACAAACTACACTACAATGTGGAGACTGTAAGTTGTACGTATGCATGTACATTTACATTGTCGTTAATAAGATAGATTGAATAAATAATATGGTTGTACCATATTTATAATAACATCACAATATTTAAAAGGTAAATTAATTATTATAATATTATGGAAATAAAAATGAAAGAGTGAGTGGAAGAAGAAAATATCATTGAAATACGTGATAAAATTACTAACTCTTCTTCAGGTGATTCCTTTTGAATTGATCAAAAGGGGTCTCTAGGTTACCATTATGATCAAAGTAAGGAATCAAGTTTTATTTTAGGCTTTTTGTAGGATATTTGATCAGGTTTTGTCCGAGCTAAAGTGATTTGGTGTTTTTATTTTGAGACATGTGGATGTACCTTTTTATAAGTGTGGTGAGGGTCACTTTATGAAATATTGAAATATTTTTTTATTATAAAATCATTTTCAGTTTCTAACGGCTAAAAATGGATTTATTTTGAGGATAAGGACGTTTTGGGTCTATGAAAAATTAACCAATAATTTTTATATAGTTTTAGGTGACCATATTAATCTTATCTTATATATTTAACTATTCGTTAAATAGTTTAACTTTTATCATGTATTCTTGTGTTGTTATAATAAATGGTTCATAAACATACAGTAAAATGTCAGGTAAACCTCAAGAGGTTCATTAATGACATATATATCATTATATAAGACTTTATTCCAATCCTTTTATAATTAGGAATATTAATTCATATGATAATATATTATTTGTTCTAAATACTCATTTTTATAAATTTTCACAGTTTTTACTATATGGTTTTTGGGAAATTCCAAAAAACCTTATTACTTCAAAAAAATAAATTAAATAAAACCTAACATGTCATATTAATCTATAAAATTATTCAAATGGATCAAAAAACTCAACATTAATTTATTTTAATGTTTATAATATCATTTAGTTTAATAATTCATTAATAAGGTAATTATTTCATCATCAATGTGTCATAAATAAATTTTATTATTGAATGTATAAAAATTATAAATAAAATACAATGAAGTATGATATATTTTTATATTTCTAATTAATATTTATAGTTGAATATATCTTATGTATATCTCTATATTAAGATGGTTTATTTATTAAACATTTAATTTATCACGTTTAAATATGCTTTAAATAAAATAATAACAATTTTCCTTATATAATACCAGTTGATCAAAAGGATCTTATTTTATTCCTAAGGATTATTATTGTTGAAATAATATTATCCAATAGAATTAGAACATGTGGTAGGGTAATTATATTATTATTTTTACCTATAATTACACTATTTACATTAATAGTGGTAATTAGAATTCAAATGATTCAACTGACCAAAAATTATTTTCATCATATTATACGACATATGACATAGTGATGTAAACCGTGTATCTCATATTTATGAAATTTAATTAACATAAGTGGAAAAATTACGTTTTATGAAAATTATTAAATGTGCTAAGAAGGTTGGTAAAAGAGGTTAAAATGTTCAATAAAATCTTATACCTCAAATTTTATTTTATAATGACATCGATGAATAACATTAAACATTTATAGGTATTATGTATATATTTTTACATAAAAAAATTATTTAAAATAAATCATTATTTAAATAAAAATAATTTTTTTAACATTAACACAATGTTTTTTACAATTCATAAAAATTTTAATGTTTTCTAAAGAAACAAAAAATTCGGCCTAAGATAATATTGATATTTCAAATTCTAAAATTATTACTATTTTACCCTATTCATTACATAGAAGATATATTAATTAATATAAAATTATTTTTCCATTGTCAAAACCAGAAAGCGGGTTTTTTAGAAGTAAAAACTATTTAAATATTGATATGTGTTTATGACCAATTTAAAGGTGCAATTACATCCAATGACCCAACTTGTATTAAATGGTTAAATTTTAATTTAATTATACTTAAAATCCATTAAAATTTATAATTTAACACAAAAAATTATATTCATTTAAAAAAAATCAATTTAAAATTAGTACTTTCAATATAAATCAAAATATGAAAGTTATTAGAAAAGCACCAGAAATTTATCCAAACTAAACTTTTAGTTCGAATTACTAAGAAGACGTTTATTTTGTCAAATTGAATATTTAAAAGTTTCAAATATTTAATTTAAAAAGGGTTCACTATTAAAAAGTGGTAAAACTGCTTTTTTTGAAAAATACATCATTTATCTGAAAAATTGAATTAGTTATTATATTATGTATTAGAAACAAATAATATGGAAGTTAAAATTATATGGATTATATAAAATATAAAATGAAGTTAATACTATTCATTCGTGTTTTTTGAACGACTATTTTGGTAAGTCGTGGTGTCCTTGAACTCGGTGTTATGTGTTGCGCAAGATATTGAATAATTTTTATGAAAATAACCTACTATGAAATCGTTGGGTGTTACATTTTTTCCAGTGACAATGGATGTGCAAAAATCAACATTTAGGGTCATTCCCTACTAATCCCATTAATTGATGCTTTTATGGAAGATATTGATTTTGGGTTTTTTCCTAAACTATGTTCAAACTGAGATACAACAACTACAGCTTGTGGGAAACCATTTATGGGTGATGTTTCAAGATCATCATGATCATGACCCAGACCTTGGTCACTTAATGACCCATTGAAATCCACACCATGTAAATCCATACTCTTAAGGCGTATAGTGTTGTAATAAATTTATATGAATAAAGTCCTTTGTATAAGGATTAAGTACATTATTTTTGTATAGAATAATGAATATAATTTCATTTTATTGTTTCCATTAAAGAAAAAAATAGTATTTTTTGTATAATGTTGAAATTAAATTATTAACTATATTTGGATTACTTAATAAAAAATATTTTTATAAAATATAATTTTGATATTTCTTTTATTAATTATAAATGATCCCATAATTTTTATGGCAGATAATAAAATTTGTAATAAGGATTAATTTTTTTTTCCAATACCCATCCATTTTCAATAAATACCCCTTTCTTTTTTAAAAGATAAAATTTCAATATTTAGATTATTATTTTTATATAGTTAATATTTTTTTTCAAATCAAGACTTCAAAATTATTCAGTGGTAAATTTTTCATATTTTTCTAAGATAACAGAATGTTTGGGTAACAATGAAATACCATATAAATATAATGTGTGTTTTATGACCACAAAATGGACCAACCGGGATGTAATAAAAAATATAAAAGGGATAGTCACCCAAATATATGTTTTACATTTAATATAAATCAATTTGAGTTTTTTTACATATTTAACAATTACTTCGTGAATCCCCCAAAATGAATAACATGTTTAATGATTTTAAGTTCATTTCATTAAAAATCTGACAAAACTCCACATAAGCAAGACTAATATTATAATATCTTCATCACATGGCCTTATAAAATAATATCTTTCAGACCTAATTTGGTAATGTCTTAGTGAAAATACAATGGGATGGTTTGTGGTTTTTAATATTTAATTATATAGTATCTCATACTTATTTTTGTGAAATATAATATAATTTCTCTTTCATTTATAATATAAATCCACCCATGTTCCAACATATCATCACACAAAATTTATTAAGAACATCTTTACTTTGTTCCAATCTCTTTATAATCTTACAAAGGATCTCCATGATCTCAATAATCCCCTCTTCATGCTTCTGAAGCCACACACTCATGCATGAGATCATTATATTCTCATATTTATCGAATATTCCTTATATTGTCACACCCCTTTATTTTCATTTAATAATTATGTTGTTTGTTTTCACACATCCCACATAATTTCCTTATTTTGTTTTAATGATGAGTGAACATTTTTCCACTTGTCAATCCATCCCACATACACCTATTACCATGCCAAAATTTCATAAGAGTTATTCTATTTCGCCCCTTTCTTTAAGATTCCTTATTATATTATGAATTATATATCCACATTACATATGTTTTTATAAGTATTTAAATAAACAAATTACTGTAATAAAATTTATATATGATGTGATACCTTTTTCACACTCATAAACCCTTTTTATGAATTTTTATGTCATGACTTAAGGCTGCCAAAATTGCATCATGAATCTCCAATCCAAAATAATTGTTTGTATGAATACCATAGTCATTACCTATCAAGAGTGTTAAATTTTATATAAATATAATTTTATATATTACTTACATGTATTTATTTCACATACCTTCGTAGAGTAATAAATTATGATGATAAATGAATCCATGCATTGTAATATCTATGCCACACATACGCAGGAGAATAAAATGAACTTGACGGGTGAAACCAGAATTATATATTTCTCAAATGCATTGGTTAATGTGTAGTATCATGATATGAAATGTTTATGGCATTGCATTACTCTATTAATATATGGGACTTTTTCCAAAATATAATCTTGTATGTTTATCCTTTACGTAGGATGAAATAATTTAAGATGTTTCCACATTTCCATGTTTTGATTATCATTGTATATCATGACATTATGTTCAGGTTTATTTTATTCTCCATTGATATTCCTATTTTCTAACTTGTGTTCTCTTCCACATGTTATTACATGTTTATTACATTAGTGGTCTTTATATATCCACCTTTTTTAATTTCCATACTCATGTTATCTCATTCAATGTTAGGTATGAAGGATAGTTGTGGTCATGTAAATATTGTTATCAATAATGATGTTGTATTTCATGTTTTATTTTTTTATGTATCTTTCTTAATTTCCAAAGACGCTATAATTATCTATATTTTAGGTTGTATTAAGTGTAATTTTATGTCATATGATCATGTATGAATGTTATAAAAAGAACATTGTTATTATAATTTGTATTAGAGGACTGTTTAGTTATTTATGGGATTAGGATTTGAAAATAGTAGTGAAATCCAACGATATAACACTAATAATATGAAAATCATTCAAAAAATTTGGAGATTATAGATTAAGTTGATTATCAATAAAATAAATCCATTTATGGATAGGAACATGTGGTTGTGGGTCTAGAATAATTGTATCTTTGGGCATAAATAGAAAACATTGCTTTAAGCTCGAATCAAACAGGAATAGTGGCACGAAAATGGGAGTTTATTCACTCCTTCTATGACACTCCCATGAGATATGATTTAATAGATTCATATTATTATTTTGAACCATTATATATGAAATTAAATACCATAATAACATATGTTATGAAACAGATCATGGATAATATATATTAATGAAAAAAAATTCATAAATTAATTAAATAAATGTATTTTATATGTTATCTCAATAATATCATTAAATTCCCATTTGTGTGTTTAGTATTTTAAGATAAATACCATTTATTTTAATTTTATTCTACCCAATGGCTAGTATTAGGAGGAATCGGGCTATCAACCAATATAAAGATCAATGTAATGATTTCATTAATGAGATGCCAAATATGATGGGAACGATAATTGAAAAATTTTCCATGATAATCAATTAGTTAAATCTATTTTTGAATAGAAACCAATATCAAGAAAAAATCACCCCCTATGAAATAAAATGTCTTAATCGAGAGATTCACGAGACAACGGCTCCCAACATTCAATGTATCATATTATCCTTCAATCCATAAAAAATGTATCAAATCCTTTGAAAAGATATTTACCATCCTTCAAGGATCCTATCAAGAAAATGTTATTATGGATTTTTATCGGATGTTGGGTTATGCTGATCAATTGTGGTCATTGTTCAAAAATATGAATCTGGTGTATGATATTGAGGCAATGGAATGTAAGTATTTCCAAAAATTGGTTTCTGATAAATTTTTTCATCACACCCTATGACTTAAGATGGAATGGGACTTTCTTTCCCTCCTAATAAAATATGACTAATCCACTAGATCGTATGAGGAAAACATCACAAAGATTTCACAACAAGAGTATATATTTTATGTTAAGACAAAATAAAAATATTACTGAATTTTTTGTGGGATAAAATCTATACAAAATAAATCCTTGTAAATCCATGAATTTTATATCTTTTGGGAAATTGTCTAATGTGACCATCAAATTGAAATGGAGGTTAGATAATGTCAGGGGTATCTTGGGGATATGAATCATATGGTGGGGTAAACTTATAGCAGTTCGATAGAGAGATATAGTGGTGCCAATAAATATCATCACCCTAGTTTCCAAAGAGGTGGATAGATGAAATATAGATATTTCTTATAGGGGAAGAGGAACTGATTTATGTATGGAAAAGAAGAGATCCTAGCTAGCGATCCCCAACATTAAAAACAATCAAATACAAAAAAGGAAAATAATGAGCCAGTAAACCCTTAGTGCATTGTTCAATTCTATAACTGTATGGAACCCAGGTAATTTCTCAAAACATTGAACTAATCCTTGTCTTTTTAGAGACAACCAACAATGTCCAATGTAGCTTGGCTCAACTCTTTCTATCCATACTGTTGATGTGAATCCCAACAACGAATTAGAGACTTGTACCCTATTTATTCATATAATAATAGAGAATATACAGTTTCATTCTAGTTATACACATATTTTTATATCCCTAAGGATTAGTAGAAAAATCCAAAAACCACAATAGATAATGGAAGTAGATATGATGAGGAAAATCGGAAAATGGGTAAATTATAGAATACCATGTATATAACTCCTCTCCTGTTACAATTTGTGGATTGATTTTGCCAAAAACCATATCATACAACCCTTTGTGCAATATGATGAAATTCTTATGACGGATTTTATTTCCATAGTTAGAGAGAACAATAATTGTCATTATAAGTAAATAACCCTCCATATTTTATGTCAACACCTGATTACATAAATGTGAAATGGGAAGGATGAATATTCATTAGAATAGACATCCCATGAATGGATAATACTGCCATATGATCATGCATATCCGTATCAGGTGATCGGGTCTAATAAAGTAACCATCCAAGAAGACATAATTATTGTGATGAAATTCACTAACATGCTTCCAAATGAATTTTTTAGTCTTCCTTATACAAGATATGATGAATTTTAAATTGTTAATATACCTGGGGCATTTATAATATCCAAAACCTCATATCGAATGGATATTATGGATCATTAGAAGAGACATAAACAACTACAAGAGAATATGGATAATTTTTTTATACACACATGTATTTTTCCATGGGGTGCATCAGTCCACTTCGTCAAGAAGAAGGATGGGTCAATGTACCATTATATTGGTCATCATGGGATCAAAAAATCAAAATAAATAATAAGAATCGTTCTCCATGAATTGATGACTTGTTTGATCAGATACTAGGAGTACAATACTCTTCCAAGGTGGTTTGATAGTTAGGATACTACCATGTATGGGGGAAGAAGGAGGATATCCCCAAGATAGTTTTTTGTACATTATATGGGCATTATGAGTTCATAGTTATGATATTTGAAATCACTAATTCTCCTGCAATCATCATGGACATGATGGATAGTGTATTTAGCGATGATCTCATCAAATTTTTCAAAGTTTTTATTTATTTTATTCTAATATACTCCAATAGAATAAAGTATAATGAGGAGAATTTTATTACTATACTAAAGACACTGTGAAAAGAAAATATTTTATCAATGTATATAAAATGTGACTTCTGGTTGAAGGAATTATCGTCATTGGGGAATATCATCACATGAAATGTGATATTTTTGGACCCTTCAATGATTGAAATAATTGAAGGATGGATAAGGAAAACATTTTTGATAGGTATCCATTGTTTCAGTGGATTTTCCAGGAATTATAGAAATTTTGTTGTAAATTTCTTTCTATTGTAAAACCCTCAAACCATGATAACTCTTAACAAAGTAATATTTTAATGGAATTATAAATATAAAGATATATTCAAGGACTAGAAAAGGAGTCTTATCAATATTACCATGTTCACACTACCCATAAGTGGATATCATTTCAGGGTATTCAGTAATTCTTTGAAGAAGGGTTTGAGTTCTATGTTGATGCAAACTGAAAAAGTCATTGGCAATTATTCAAGGTAGATGAATGATCATGAGAAGAATTATCTTTCCCATGATCTATATTTAGATGTAGAGATAATAAATTTGAAAATATGGTGATAGTATTTCTTGGAAGAAGTGTCAATAAATATAGATCACAAAATCCTCAAGTATATATTCACATAGAAAGTGTTGAATATAAGCCAATGATGATTGTTAGATCTAATCAAAGACTATGGAATCTCAATTCAAAACCATACGAGAAATGAAAATATAGTTTCAGGTTCACTATGTAGAAAGGATCCAACAAATATTTAATTTATATGAATTGAGATGGATATTATTTTCTTTGTCATGAAGATGTTGAATATGGGAATCATAAAGGATGAAACATCACCAATCATAACACATGTTATTATTCAACCACATCTTGAAGAGTGGTTAAATTATTATCAATGATATCTTCTTGTACTATTGATGAATTTGGAAACTATTTAAAAATGTAAATCCTTGAATTTCAATGTAAATGAAGAAGGTGTTGTATGATTTGGGTTATGATAATGTGTACCATAAAAGCATTAATTAAAGAAGGAGATTTTAGATGATTAACATAGAATAACCTTATCTATCCACCATGGAATCACAAAAATGTATTGAGATATACAAGAACACTTCTAGTGGTAAATTATGAAGAAGGAGATCACAGAGAATACTTAAAGATGGATTTTGTGTCTTTATGTAAATGAAGAATGGAATAGATATAAGGGGATGATGAAAATATCACTCATAATGGCATTGAAATAGGAAAAATCACCATGGTCATTGTCACCAGGCTTCCAAATATATCTAGAGGAAATAATGATATCTGGGGTTAGGTTAATAATATTACAAAGATGAAACACTTCACTTAGATTTGAGAGGATTCTTAATTGGAAAAAATTGAATGGATATACTTAAAATAATTTCAAATGATGCATGGCAGGAAAATTTCCATTTTGTTTGATCTAGATCCATGATTATCCTTAATGATATATAAGTGTCTCAATCATTCAATGAATAATGAGTTAAACATCTGTGTGACCTATCACACTCAAACTAATGCCCTATTTTAGTGACAATGAAAAGTCTCAAGAAATTGTTGAGAGCATGATTAATGGGCTTCAAAGGAGGACAGAATCCACATAATCCTCTGGATGTGTTCTCTTACAACAATATTTTCCACTCAAGAATAAAAATTTATCCCTATGAAGCCATTTACGGGAAGTGGTGCAGACCACCTTCTTGATGGGATGATGTAGTGGAATGAAAACTGCTAGTTCCTAAAATGGTTGAGGATATTGTAGGGAAGGTTATGTTAGTTCTACCACACATCAAGGATGCTCAGAGTCAACAAAAAATTATATACTAAAAATATTTTCCAAGTCCTAGATTTTGATGTTGGGGACATGGTATTCATCCAAATTCATTTATTGAAAAGATTAATTAGATTTGGGAAGTATGAATTGTGTAGACCATGGTATATCATCCATTTGGATATTATAGCTTGCATTACAGTGGTGGAATAACGACTTTAACTCTAACCCAACCTGTCATAATTAAATGATGTATTCCATGTATCCCTCTTGAGAATGTACAAATCATACCCCTCTCATGTACAAAATAAATAGGTGGTACCATTATAGAAAACCCTCTCTTATGAAGAGAAGCAATTGATGATCATATATTGAATAAAAAATGTTCTATGAAATGAGACAATGTATATAGTGTATGTGATATGAAAAATAACATATATGAAGAAGGAATGTGTGAATTAGAGGAGTTGATGTAACAAAGTTACCTCCATCGGTAATAATAAGGTAATTGAAAACATTCAGGGGGAAATATCATAAAGGTGTATGATTGTAGTGGCATGAACTATTATAAGTGAAATTTCTCATTTGATTTAATTAAATTTTTTATTTAGTAAAATTGATATGGAAAAAAAATTCACACTGTATGGTTTATTATAATGACCATTAGGTATCATTACTGTTGATAATATAGATCTTGAATAGTTATTACACGATAGTTATAATTATAGGGATTTAACAAATCCTTTTGACACATGAAATGTAGGTGATAGCCTAGACCATTATGATTTATCCTTATAAAGCCAGATTATTAGAGCATCTGAGGGAGATTTCATTTATGGTAATTGTCCTACACCAATCATCAGCTGATATCCAATAACCAAATCATGAGAAAATCCATTTACATGAGAATTTCAATCTCATCGAGATCATGACCCAACCCATGCTTGAAAAATGGCCCCATGAAATCCCCACCATCACAAAAATTACACATTGAGTTCGTTTGGGTGTAATAAAGTGATTTTTTTAATACCATGGAATTATGATTATGTATATATTTTTTTTGAATAATGAATATTCTTACATTTCATTATTGTTTTTATAGAATAAATAATATTTGTTTTGGGTTAATATTAAAATTGAATAAAACAATGTATTTTTGTGAATTAATAAATAATATATTAATAAAATTTTATTGTTAAATTACTTTTAATAAATATAAATTATCATTTAAATTTTATGATCCAAATTTAGTTTTTATTATGGTTTAAATACTATTTTTTTCTAAATCGGTCAATTCTTAATAAATGATATTTTTCATTTTAATAGTGAAAATTGACATATTTAAAAATTATTTCCACAAATTAAGTATTATTTTTGGAATCAGGTCATCAAAATTATCAAATGATTAAGGTTTCATAATTTTCTAAGATGGTCGAATTTTTTGGTAAAAATTAAATACTACATAAATACATACTATGTTTTATGAAATCATAATGGCCCAATAGTGATGTAATTACACAATAAAAGGAATCTCCACCCAAATAAAAGATTTATCTTAAAAATAATGTGATTTTATATTTTTTTGACTTATTTTATAATGCCTTACTAAATCCTAAAAAATGTGTAACATATTTTTTGTTTTTATGTTCATTTCATTAATAATGTGACTCTCCTCCACATAAAAAAGGATAATATTTTAATATCTTCATCCAATATAATTATAAATTAAAGTATTAGAATGATTTTTTAAACAAACCATGGGCATAAACCCTAGGATGTTTTGTGTATTTGAATATTTATTTATATAGAATCCAAAACCTATGGTTGTGAAATATTAAAGAATTACCCTTCTATATTATATATAAACTCAACTATGCTCCCACTAATCATCAATAAATATAAATTATGCACAAATTTATTATATCCTCTTCTCCCTATAGTCATTCAAAGTCTCCCCAAGCTATTATGATGCTTGTATTCTTGAATCAGAATTTACACACTCAATTAGGGGTTCTTTCTATTACCATTACTATCTAAATTTATTTATAATTTTGGAGACCATTATTTTAATATAAAAATTATAGGGTATGTTTTCAAACATCCCCCAAAATACACATATTTTTTTAATTATGAGAGTCCCCATTATATCTCATTAATCCCTCCAAATTACATTTGTTACCATCTTTAAATATCAAAAGAGTTATTCCATTTCTCCCTTTTCAACATGTTTTGTTATTATCTTATCCCTTATATATTCAAATTCCTTATGTCGGGACATGTATTTCTATGAACCTATTAAATTCAATTTCATGTACATATGATGATAGACATCTTTCTCCCTCATAAACCATATTTTGAATTTTTTGTCACACTGTTAGGATTCCAAAATTGCACTATGATTCTCTATTCCAAAACATTAGTGTAATTGAATACCATACCCAATCCATATCAAGGGTGTTCACATCTATCAACATTTTCCGTTTTGTTATGTACATAAAAGTATTTTTTTCACACATCCCTTGATATCAGAATAAATTATAATATGAATGAATCCTCCCTTTATTAACTATGTGGCTCATTTACGAATGAGAATGAAATAAAAGTGATGGGTGTGCCATAAATTATATAGCGCTCCAATGAATTGGGTAGTGTTTAGTATCATGATACGACATGTTGGGATAGTAGTTTACATGATTCCATTATAGGACTTTTTAATCTATGTTGACTTGGTTGTTTAGCCTTGACATATGATGCAATGTTTTATGATGTTTCCTTATTACTATATTATGATATCATTCTGTATCATTCCTTTATGATCCTATTTATTTTATTCTACATGGAAATGCATGTTGTCTAAAATGTGTTTTATTCATCATGGTATTCCATGTTTATTCCATTAATTGGATTTATATCTCAAACATTTGTTATCTTTACCTTATGTTATCACACGAAATGTAGTGTACGAAGAATTGTAGTTGTCGTGTATTCCATGTTTATTCCAATAATTATTTTAATCATTCATTAATTAGGTAATTATTGCATCATCATTGTGTCATAAATAAATTTTACTATTTAATGTATAATAATTATAAATAAAAAACCATGACGTATGGTGTCTTTTTATATTTATAATTAATATTTATAGTTGAATTTATCTTATGTATATCCCTATATTATGATGGTTTATTTATTGAACATTTAATTTTCACATTTAAATATTCCTTAAATAAAATAATAATAAATTTCATAATATAATACTATTTGATAAAAAGGGGCTTATTTTATTCCTAAGGATTATTGTTGTTGAAATAATATTATCCTGTGGAATTAAGACATGTGTTAGGGTAATTATATTATCATTTTTACCTTTAATTATCGTATTTACATTAATATTGGTAATTAGAATTCAAATGATTCCATTCACCAAAAATTATTTTCATCATATTATACCACATATTACATAGTTATGTCAACCATGTATCTCATATTTTTTAAATTTAATTCACATAATTGGAAAAATTACGTTTTATGCAAATTTGAAAATGTGCTAAGAAGGTTAGTAAAAGAGGTTAAAATGTTCAATAAAATCTTATACATCAAATTTCATTTCAAAATGAAATCGATGAATAACATTGAACATTTATAGTAAATATGTGTATATTTTGACCTAAAAAATATTATGTAAAATAAATAATTATTTAATAAAAAATAATGTTTTAAACAGTAAGGATGTGTTTTTCACTGTTCATAAAAAATTTAATGTTTTCTGAAAAAAACAAAAAATTCAGCCTAAGATAATTTTGATATTCCAAATTCTAAAATAATTACTATTTTTCCATATTCATAACATAGAATATATATTAATTAATTTAATTTTTTTCCATTGTCAAAACCAAAAAGTGGGTTTTTGAGAAGTAAAAACTACAAAAAGATTGATATGTGTTTATGTCCAATTTAAATGTAAAATTACTTCCAATGACACAAATTATATTAAATGGTGAAATTTTAATTTAATTTTACATATAATCAATTAAAATTTATAACTTATCACAAAAATTATTTAGATAAAAAAATTAAAATTAAAATTTTGTACTTTCAATATTTATCAAAATATGAATGTTAATAGAAAAGCACCATAAATTTATCCAAACTAAATTTAATTGTCCTAATTACTAAGAATAAGATTATTTTTTCAACATGAATATTTAAAAGTGTCATGTATTTAGTTGAAAAAGGGTTCACTATTAAAAGGCTGTAAAATTTCTTTTTTTAAAAAAATACATCTTTTATTTGAAAAATTGAATTAGTTATTATATTTTGTCTAAGAAACACATAATATGGAAGTTAAAATTATATGGATTATATAAAATATAAAATGAAGTTAATACTATTCATAACTGTTTTTTGAATGACTATTTTGGTAAGCCATGGTGTGCTCGAACTCGGTGTTACGTGTTGCGCAAAATATTGAACAATTTTTATGAAAATAACCTACTATGAAATCTTAGGGTGTAAAATTTTGTCTAGTGACAAAGGATGTGATGAACTCAACATTTAGGGTCATTCCCTAATAATACCAGTAATTGATTATTTTGAGGAAGATATCGTTTTTGGGATTTTTCCTAAACTATGTTCAAAATGAGATACTATAACTTCAGTATAAGGGAAACCATTAATGAGTGATGTTTCAAGATCATTGTGATAATGTCCCAAACCATGGCCACATAATGACCCCATGAAATCCACACCATGTAAAACCATACTCATAGGGCATATACTGGTGTAATAAATGTATATGAATAAAGTACCTTGTATTAGGATTAAGTACATTATTTTTGTATAGAATAATGAATATAATTTCATTTTATTATTGCCTTTATAGAAAAAAATAGTATGTTTTGTATAATGTTCAAAGTTAAATTCAAAAATATATTTTAATTAATTAATAAAAAATATTTTTATAAAATATAATATTGATATTTATTTTATTAATTATAAATGATCCCATATTTTTTATGATAGATAATAAAATTTGTATTAAGGATTCAAAACTATTTTTTTTCCAAAACCCATCCATTTTCAATAAATAAACCTTTCTATTCTAAAAGAAAAAATTAAAAAATTTAGATTATTATATTTATAAAATGAATATTTTTTTGGAATCAATATTTAAAAATTATTCAATGGTGAATTTTTCATATTTTTCTAAGATAATAGAATGTTTCAGTACAATGAAATACCATATAAAAATAAATTGTGTTTTATGACAACAAAATGGACCAACCGGGATGTAATAAAAACTATAAAATGTATAGTCACCCAAATATAAGTTTTACATTTAATATAATTCTATTTTAGTTTTTTAACTTATTTAACAAATACATCGTAAATCCCCCAAAATGGATAACATGTTTTATGATTTTAAGTTCATTTCATTAAAAATGTGACAAACCTCCACATAAGAAAGACTAATATTATAATATCTTCATCGCATGGCCTTATAAAATAATATATTTCAGTACAATATTGTAATGTCCTAGTGAAAACACAACGGGATGGTTTTTGGTTTTTAATATTTAATTATATTGTATCTCGTACTTATTTTTGTGAAATATTAAATAATTTCTCTTTCATTCCCAATATAAATCCACCAATGTTCCAACATATCATCACTCAAAATATATTAATAACATCCTTAATTTGTTCCCATCCCTTAATAATCATACAATGGATCTCCATGATGTCAATAATCCCGTCCTCATGCTTTTAAAGCCACACACTCATGCATGAGTTCATTATATTCTCATATTTATCGAATATTCCTTATATTGTCACACACTTTTATTTTAATTTAATAATTATGTGGTTTGTTTTCACACATCCCACATAATTCCCTTATTACTATTTAAGGATGAGAGAAATTTTTTCCACATATCAATCCCTCCCACTTACACCTGTTACCATGCCGAAATTTCATAAGAGTTATTCCATTTCGCCTCTTTATTCATGATTCCTTATTATATTATGAATTATATGTCCACATTCCATATGTTATTAAATTATTTCAATAAAAAAATTACTGTAAACATTTTTTATATATTATTAGATACCTTTTTCACTCTCATAAACCCTTTTTATGAATTCTTATGTCATGCCTTAAGGCTGCCAAAATTGCATCGCGAATCTCCAATACAAAACAATTGTTTATATGAATACCATAGCCTTTACCTATCAATGGCGTTTAATTTTACATAAATATAATTTTATTTATTACTTAAATGTTTTTATTTTACATCCCTTGTTAGAGTAATAAATTATTATGATGAAAGAATCAATGCATTGTAATCACTAGGCCAAACATACGCTGGAGAATAAAATGAACGTGACGGGTGAAACCAGAATTATATTCTGCCCAAATGCATTGGATAATGTGTAGTATCATGATATGAAATGTTTATTACATTTCATTACTCTATTCTTATATGTGACTTTATCCATAATTGTATCTTTTATGTCTATAATTTACCTAGGATGAAATAATTTAAGAGGTTTCCACATTTCCATGTTTTGATTATCATTCTATATCATGACATTGTGTTCATGTTTCTTTTATTCTCCATTGATATGCCCATTGTCAAAATTAAGTTCTATTCCACATGTTATTACTTGATTATTAAATTTTTGATCTTTATAGACCCCCCTTTTTTAATTTGTGTCCTCATGTTATCCGATTCAATGTTAAGAATGAAGGATAGTTTTGGTCCTGTAACTATTGTTATCAATAATGATGTTGTATTTCATGTTTTATGTTTTTATGTATCGTTATTAATTTCCAAAGGCACTATACTTATATATATTTCAGGTTTTATTAGGTGTAATTTTATGTCATTTGATCATGTATGAATGTTATAAAAAACATTGTTATTATAATTGGTATCAGAATACTATTTAGTTATTTATGGGATTTGGATTTCAAAACACTTGTGGAATCCAAAGAGATAAAAATAGTTATAAGAAAATCATTCATAAATTTAGGAGATTATACAGTAAGTTTATTATCAATAAAATAAATCCATGTGTGGATTAGAAAATGTGGTTATGGGTCAAGAACAAATGTATCATCGGGTACATCCTGAAAACACTACATTAAGCACGAATCAAACAGGAACTGGGGCATGACAATGGGATTTTATTCACCCCTTCTATGAAACTCCCATGGGATATGATTTTATAGATTCATATTATTAGTTTTTACCATTGTAAATGGAATTAAATACAATAATAATATATGTTATGAAATAGATCATGGATAATATAGATTAAATAATAAAAATTCATAAATTAAGTAAATAAATGTAATTTATATGTTATCACAATAATTTCATTGTATTCCCATTTATGTATTTAATATTATAAAATAAATACACTTTATTTTACTTTTATTCTACCTAATGGCTAGTATTAGGAGGAATCGGGCTATCAACAAATATAAAGATAAATGTAATGACTGCATTAATGAGATGCCAAATATGATGCGAAAGATAATTGAAAAATTTGTCATGATAATAAATCAGTTAATTCTATTTTTTAATAGAAACCTATATCAATAGAAATCCCCCCCCCCTTGAAATAACTTTCCTTAATCAAGAGATTCATGAGAAAAAGGCTCCCCACATCCAATGTATCATATGATCCTTCAATCAATAAAAAATGTATCAACTCCATTGAAAAGATCTTTGTAATCCTTCAAAGATCCTATCAAGAAAAAGTCAGTATGTATTTTTATCGGATGTAGGGTTATGCTGATAAATGGTGAAAATTATTCAAAAAATGAATCTGGTGTAAGATATTGAGGCAATGGAATGTAAGTATTTCCAAAATTGGTTTTTGATAAAAAAAATTTCTCGAACTGTATGACTTTAGATGGAATGGGACTTCCTTTCCCTCCAGATAAAAGATTACTAATCCACCAGATCGTATGAGGAAAACATTAAAAATATTTCACAACAGGAGTACATATTTTATGTTAAGCCAAAATAAAAATTTTACTGCTTTTTTGGTTGGATAAAATCTATAAAAAATAAATCCTTTTAAATCCATGAATTTTATATCTATTGGGAAATTTTCTAATGTGCCCAAAAAATTGAAATGGAGGTCATATAATGTCAGGGGTATCACGGGGATATGAATCATATGGTGGGGTAAAACTATAGCAGTTCGATATAGAGATCTAATGGTGTCAATAAATATCATCACCCTAGTTCCAAAGTGTTGGATAGATGAAAACAGATATTTCTTAAAGGGGAAGTGGAACTGATTTTTGTATGGAAAAGAAGAGATCCTAGATAAGGATTCCCAACATTAAAAAAAATCAAATACAACAGTGGAATATAATGATTCAGTAAACCCTTAGTGCATTGTTCGTTTCTATAACTGTATGGAACCAGGTAATTTCTCAAAACAATGAACTAATCCTTGTGTTTTTAGAGACGACCAATAATTTTCAAGGTAGCCTGGCTCAGCTTTTTCTATCCATACTGCTGAAGTGAATCCTGAAAATGAAGTAGAGACACATGTTCCATATTTAATCATATAATAATAGTGAATATACGTTTTGATTCTAGTTCTACATATATTTTTATATCCCGATGGATTAGTAGAAAAATCCAAACACCACCATGGATATTGGAAGTAGATATGATGGTGAAAATCTGAAAATGGGTAAATTATAGAATACCATGTTTATAACTCCTCCCCTGTTACAAATTGTGGATTGACCTTCCCAGAAAACATATCATACAACCCTTTGTGAAATATGATGAAATTCATAGCATGGATTTTATTTCCATAGATAGAGAGAACCATAATTGTCATTATAAGGAAATGACCCTCCATATGGAATGTCAACCCCTGATTACATACAAGTGTAATGAGAAGGATGAATCTTTATTAGCACCATCATCCCATGAATGGATAATACTTCTATATGATCATGCATATCCGTATCAGGCGATCGAGTCTAATAAAGTAACCATCCAAGAAGATGTAATTATTGTGATGAAATTCAATAACATGTTTCTAAATGAATTTTCTAGTCTTCCATATATATGATATGATGAATTTTCAATTGATAATATACCTAGGGCATTGAAAATATCGAACACCTAATATCTAATGGATATCATGGATCATTAGATGCAACATAAACAACTACAAGAGAATATGTACAATTGTTTTATACACCCTTGTATGTTTCCTTGTGGGGCATCATTCCACTTTGACGAGAAGAATGACTGGTCAATACACCTTTACATTGGTTATATAGAGATCAAAAAATAAAAATAAATAATAAGAATCCTTTTCCACTAATTGATGAGTTGTTTTATCAGATACATGGAGTACAATACTCTTCCAAGGTGGTTCGATAGTTAGGATACTACCATGTATGGGGGAAGAAGGGGGATATCCCCAAGTTATTTTGTTTTGCATGGTATGGGCATTATGAGTTCATAGTTATGATATTTGAAGTAACTAATTGTCATACAATCATCATGGACATGATGGATAGTGTCTATAGGGATTACCTCATCAAATTTTTCATTGTTTTTATTGATTGTATTCTAATATAATTCAATAGTATTAAGTTGAACGAGGAGAATTTTATTAATATCCTAAAGACACTGTGAAAAAAATATTTTTCTCATGTATAGAAAATGTGTCTTCTGGTTGGAGGAATTATCATCATTGGGGCATATCATCACATCAAATTTGATATTTTTGTACCCTTCAATGAATGAAACAAATGAAGGATGGCTAAGGTAAACATCTGTGATAGGTATCCAATGTTTCAATGGATGTTCAAGGAATTATCAAAAATTTGTGGGAAATTTCTCGCTATTGTAAAACCCACAAAAAATGATAACTCGTAACAAAGTCATGTTTTCATGGAATTTTGAATATAAAGATAGATTCAAGGAGAAGAAAAGGAGGCTTAACAATACGACCATGTTCACAATACCCATAAGTGGAGATCATTTCAAGGTATTTCGTAATTCATTGAAGAAGGGTTTGGGCTTTGTGTTGATCCAAATTGAAAAAGTAATTGCCAATTATTCAAGGTAGATGAATGCTCATGAGAATAATTATCTATCCCATGATCTAAATTCAGATGTAGATATATTCACTTTGAGAATTTTGTGACAGTATTTATTTTTGAAGAAATGTCAATAAATATAGATCACAAAAGCCTCAAGTATATATTCACATAGAATGTGTTGAATATGAACCAATGATGATCGTTAGATCTGATCAAAGACTATGGCCTCTCAATTCAAAACCATATGAGAAATGATAATATAGTGGTAGGTTCTCTATGTAGAAAAGATCCAACAACTATTTATTTTATATTAATTGATATGGATATGATTTTCTTTGTCATGAAGATGATGAATATGGGAATCAAAATGGATGAAACATCACCAATCATAACACATGTTATTATTCAACAACATCTTCAAGAGTGGTTAACTGATTATCATTGATATCTTGTTGGAATCTTAAATAATTTGGAAACTATTTGAAACGGAAAATCCTTGAATTTCAATGTCAATGAAGAAGGTGTTGTATGATTTTGGTCATGATAATGTGTACCAAAAAAACACTAATTAAACTAGGAGATTTTGGATGATTAACATAGAATAACCTTATATATCCAACCTGGAATCACAAAATTGTATCGAGATATACGGGAACACTGCTGGTGGTAAATTATGAAGAAGAAGATCAAAATGAATACATAAAGATGGATTTTGTGTATTTATATGAATGAAGAATGGAAGAAATATATGGGGGTGATGAAAATATAACCCATACTGGAATGGAAATAGGAAAAATCACCATGGTCATTGTCACTAGGCTTCCAAATATATCTAGAGGAAATAATGATATCCGTGGTTAGGCTAACTGTCATACAAAGAGGAAACATGTCACTTATATTTGAGAGGATTTTTAATTGGATAAAATTGAATGGATATAGATAAAATAATTTCTAATGGTTCATGGTAAGCCAATATCAGTTTTGTTTGATCGATATCCATGATTATCCTTTATGATATATTAGTGTCTAAAACATGCAATGGATACTGTGTTAAACTTCAGCGTGACCTATCACACTCGAACTAATGGCCAATTTTCGTGACTATAAAATGACTAGAGAAAATATTGAGAGCATGATTAATGGACTTCAAAGGATGATGTAATCCACATATTCCTCTGGATGTGTTCTCTTACAACAGTAGTTTCCTCTCAAGAATAATATTTTCTCCATATGATGCCATTTATGGGAACTGGTGGAGTACACCTCCATGATGGGATGATGTAGGGGAATGAAAACTGCTGGTTCCACAAATGGTTAAGGAAATTATAAGGAAGGTTATTTTCATTCTACCACACATCAAGTATGCTCAGAGTTAACAAAAAATTATATAATAAAAATCATCCCCAAGTCCTAGATTTTGATGTTGGGGACATGGTATTCATCCACATTCCATTATGGATAATATTAATTAGATTTGAGAAGTAGGAAATGTGTATTCCATGGTACATCAGCCATTTGGATATCCTAGATCGTATTATAGTGGTGGAATACCGACATGAACTCTAACCTAACCTATCATAATTAAATGATGTATTCCATGTATCCCTCTTGAGAATGTACAAAACATACCCCTCTCATGTACCAAATATATATGTGGTACCACTATAGAAAAGCCTCTCTTATGAGGAGAAGCAATTGATGATCATATAATAAAGAAAAAATGTTCTACAAAATAATACAATGTATAATGTTTAGGTGATATGAAAAAAAAACATGTATGAAGAAGGAATGTGTGAATTAGAGGAGGTGATATACCAAAGTTACCTCCATTTGTAATAATATGGGAAATGAAAACATTGAGGGGGAAATATCATAATGGTGTATGATTGTAGTGGCATGAACTATTATAATTTAAATTTCACATTTGATTTAATTAAATTTCTTATTTAGTAAAATTGATATGGAAAAAAATCACACGATATGTTTTATTATAATGACCATTAGGTATCATTACCATTGATAATATAGATCTTGAATAGAATTACATGACTATTATAATTATAGAGATTTAACAAATCGTTTTGACACAGAAAAACGAGGTGATGGCCTAGACCATTAGGATTGATCACTATAAAGCCATATTTTTAGAGCATCTTAGGGAGATTTCATTTATGTTATTTGACCTATAACAATCCTCAGCTGATATCCAATAACCAAATCATGATAAAATCCATTTACATGAGAATTTCAATCTCATTGAGATCATGACCCAAACCATTCTTGATAAATGACCCCATGAAATCCCCACCATCAAAAAAATTACGCTTTGAGTTCATTCGGGTGTAATAAAGGGATTTGTTTTAATACCTTGGAATTATGATTATGTATATTATTTTTTATGGAATAATGAATATACTTACATTTTATTATTGTTTTTATATAATAAATAATATTTTTTTTGGGTTAATATTAAAATTTAATTGAAGAATTTATTTTGGTGAATTAATAAATAATATATTAACAAAATTTTATTGTTAAATTACATTTAATAAATATAAATTATCATTTAAATTTTCTGATCCCAATTTAAATTTTATTGTGTTATAAATAATATTTTTTTATAAATTGGTAAATTATCAATAAAAGTAATTTTTCATTTTAAAAGTCAAAATTTACATATCTAAAAATTATTTCCAAAAAATAAGTATTAATTTTAGAATTAGGTCATCAAAATTATCTAATGATTATGGTTTCATAATTTTCTAAGATGGTTGAATTTTTTGGTAGAAATTAAAAACTATATACACACATACTATGGTTTAGGACATCATAATGGCCCAATGGTGATATAATCAAAACTATAACATATATCTCCACCCAAATAAAAGTTGTATCTTAAAAATAATGTGATTTTATATTTTTTTGAATTATTTTATAAAGCCTTACTAAATCCTCAAAAAAATTTAAAATATTTTTTTATGTTCATTTCACTAATAATGTGAATCTCCTCTGGATAAAATAGGATAATATTTTAATATCTTCATACCATTAAATTATAAAATAATGGATTAGAATTATTTTTTTAAAAAAACAATGGGCATAAACCCTAGGAAGTTTTTTGTATTTGAATATTTATTTATATAGAATCAAAAACCTATGTATGTGAAATATTAAAGAATTACCCTCCTATATTCTATATAAACACACCTAGGCTCCAATTTATCATCAATAAAAATAAATTATTCCCAACATTATTACGTCTTCCTCTCCCTATAGTAATTCCAATTCTCCCCAAGCTATCATGAAGCTTCTATTAATGAATCAGAATTAACACACTCAATTTGGGGTTCTTTATATTACCATTACTATCTAAATTTATTTATTATGTTGAAAACCATTATTTTAATATAAAAATTATACGGTATGTTTTTGAACCTCCCCCAAACTACACATATTTATTTAATGATTAGTGTCCCCGTTATCTCTCATTAATCCCTCCCACTTACATCTGTTACCATGAAGAAATCACAAAAGAGTTATTCCATTTCTCCCTTTTCATCATGTTTATTTATTATGTTATCCCTTCTATATTCAAATTCCTTATGTTGGGACATGTATTTCTATGAACCTATTACATTCCATTTCATATAAATATGATGAGAGACATCTTTCTCCTTCATAAACCATTTTTTGTATTTTTTGTCACACTATTAGGCTTCCAAAATTTCACTGTGATTCTCCATTCCAAAACAATAGTGTAATTGAATACCATACCCAATCCATATCAAGGGTGGTCACATCTATCCACATTTGCCTTTTTGTTATGTACATACATGTATTTTTTCACACATCCCTTAATAGCAGAATAAATTATGATTATGAATGAATCATTCCATTATGAAGTATGTGGCACAATTAAGAATGAGAATGAAATCTAAGTTATGGGTGTGACATAAATTATATAGAGCTCCAATGAATTGGGTAGTGTTTAGTATCATGATACGACATATTGGGATAGTAGTTTACATGATTCCATTATAGGACTTTTTACACAACGTTGACTTGGTTGTTTATCCTTGACATATGATGCAATGTTTTATAATGTTTGTTGATTACTATATTATGATAATCATTCTATATCATTCCTTTATGATCATGTTTATTTTATTATCCATTGAAATGCAGGTTGTCTAAAATGTGATTTATTCATAATGGTATTCCATGTTTATTCCATTAATTAGATTTATATCTCAATCATTTCTTATTTTTTACCTTATGTTATCACACAAAATGTTGTGTACGAAGAATTTTAGTTGTCATGTATATGAAGTTTTTCAATAAGGATGTATTATTTCATGTTTTATATTGTTATTTAATGTTATTAATTTCCAAAGACACTATGCTTCTCGATCATTAGGGATTTATTATGTGTAATTTTATGTCATTAAATATTCTATAATTAAATAAAAAGAAAATAGTTCTTATAAATATATAATGAATGAATGATACATCAATGATATAAAATCAACACATGAATGGTTGAAATTTATTTTTATATAATATCATGAAATGTTCCATTTGATTTGATTATTTGTAATTATTATTGTCTTTACATTAATCAGAATCTCTATTATCCATCATCTCACCAAAAATATAATTGAGTCATTATTAAAACATATCATTACGAATATGTGTGGTGTACTCAAATTTTATAACTATCAATGGATGATATCCCATGATAAAAATCACATTACTTCCCAAATAAGTTATCAAAATCTACTAAAATGGAAATGTCCTTCAAATAATGTTAATAAATAATTGTACTGGGTAACTGATGATGTCTCATTATTTCTCAAACAAACAAAATCCCTTGTTAGTAAATTATAAATATAAATATCTTTAGATGAAACATAGAAACATTAGTTAATAAATTGATTATATCCCAAAATATAACTATAGTAGTTCGTGATATTATAAATTATATAAATAAAAAAATTAAATAACCATATAATTTAGACTAGGAATTTAGTTAATTAATGCTTCATTTCCATGGGTTAGTGATGTTAAGATTATACCAGAATATATGTAATGAATCATTAAATGAATCTATCACCGTCATGAATCCGGCATATGAAAAAGGTGTTGTTGTACACTAAGGTTCCACATGGTTATACTAGGATGAATTCCAATTAAAAATCCTCAGAATACATCATCTTATAATGGAAATAGAATTAATTTTTAATCATAGTAATAAAAGATAGAATCATTATCATGATACCGGTAGGGTATCTTCACTAAAAAATATAACAAGGAATAAAAAATCAATTATTATAATCTAATATTTAACACCCATTACCCTCTCTATCATTGATGATGTAATATTTATTGGACCCCCAAAATATCATAATTTATATATAAATTAAAATTAAACTCATATAAATGTTATATAATAGACCTTAAAACACTCTCCCAGAATCTCAATCAAAACCCATATCAAAATATTCGTGGTGTAACGTCCCAGAATCAGAAGAAACTAATTGGTTCCTTGAGCAGAGTATCCACATAAAATCAATTTATACTATGTATATAGTAGATGATGCCGACTAGCTGTGACTGTCTATTACATCATATGTGGAGACTATAAACTATATATAATATTTTTTCCCTGAATATAACTTATAATATAAAGGAAATAATAAAAAATTACTTGAATCATTCATTACTAACCCTTCCCCCACACATGGTATAAATAATAACAAATAGTAAAATTTCCATGTTTAGTTAATCATGCCATAATAGATGGAAATAAAAAAAGGATGAATTAATAAAATGGGTCCTAATGCATAGAATGGATCCTCATCCAAGAACGTGATAAGAACAACTAAAATGTATAGAACATGTATTTTTTCCATTTCGAGAACTAAAACCATGAAATCTACTCACGTTCCCAAGGGCGACCCATGTATGGTTTTTTTTGGAAACTCAGTAGGATGCCACCATTGATGTCTAAAAAATATCATTTATAATTAGAAACTACATGAAATTACTAAATAAATGACATGTAAAACAAAAGAAAACTAAAGGATCATTAGGTAAAAATATTTAATTGATGATTTCATCATTTGTTTCACAAGATAGGAATTTACATACTATTCCCAACAATCCATTCCTAATAATTACCATTAAAAAAGAATAAGTCATGTTCCCTACATCAACATTAAAATACATTTCAAAATCCTTTACATAACACTTAACATAGAGCATCAGTTGAGGTAGTTTCATCTAATGAAACCATTAGGTCATAGATCACTAGTATAACACAACATCCCATGAATTCTATAGGTGGATTAGAGAATCAGTCCATCCCGACCCATGGGAGTAGGCTCATTATTTTGACCCACAACCTGAATCTATGTTCATAGTATTTTTCATCCATTTAGCACATATACCATATAACAAAAAAAATATACATAACATCAACAATTCACATTTCATTCAATCCCTAAATCTTTGAATAGTATGACTAGTCGATCTCCAGCATTCTTCCTGGTATTGGATAATCAACCACCATCATGCACTCAACGTCTACCTAAGCCATGTAATAACCAAGGCAGTTTTTGATAGAAATGTCTTATGGTCTGTTTTTTATAAATACTCACAAGGATGTTGTGGGAGAATATAAGGAAATGGTTCCTATAGTTCATGTTATAAGCATAATTGAGGGTGGTATCTATATCTATTGTTTTCCAAAAATTTGGGTCCATATTATTTGGAATAGAAAGAATTTCAAAAATTGTTTTTCATTAAAGCTATAAAAAAATATGGAAATGTTATGAGTTTTTTAGAGATTTGATTCACTATTTATATTTCACGATGTATTAATGTATTCTGATGGTGTGTAATGTGATTACGAGAATTTGATCTTCATGAAAGGTATTTTTCTGGAATCAAATGATAATAAATCAATTAAATAATTGATTTCATGATGATTATCATGATGATTTTGTAGATATTATGTTATTCATTTTGAGATAGTGTTATTATGTGATGAAGAGAATTGATTCTATGAAGCTTCATGAAGGGTATCGATGGATATCTCTGCGGTTCTGATGAGCTATGTGATTAAATAATTTTCCTACAGATTTGCGAATTGAGGTGCTTATTGAAGTCAATTTTTTCTGATCTTTAAAATTTATTGGAGGTGGTGAAGCTTATCGTTCTTCCAAGTATATAAATAAGAGGCTACCCCCTATAAATATGAGGGGGAAAATTTTAGAGAAAATCTAGAAACTCTCTAATTTTGTGAAGTAATGGTTTCTCTAGGAAACCTGATGTCTATTAATCCAAGAGGATTGGGAATATATTATTTTAGTATTGACTGGAGTGAATGATATTGAGTAATTATTGCTCCGTGATGATGGGATGATCCACTTTAGCATAGTGTTCTTCATGAAAGAAGGCTTCTTCATGAAGTTTGTGTTCTTTGCGATGGAAGGTTGTTCCACAAAGGAAGGATATTTACTAAGTAGTGATAATAAAAATGGATTGAGAATACCTAATGAGTGTGATTTTTCAAGAAGAAGACTTGAGAATGATATTTGTGTAATAGTTTCGAGATAGATAATTTTTTAATATTATTTTTCATTAAAAATGGTTTTCATGTTGCATCAACACTGGATGTCGATGCAAGAAGTGTATCATTCTATAATGAGACAATAAAATTAATTCCAAATCATTGAACCAACCTTCAGGTCAATAAATTTTTTTTAGATACATCCCACTGTAGTAGGAACAAGGATTTGGTGGAAGTGATCTATGGGACACACTATGTTATCCCTAAAACAATAGGAAGGTAGTGCACCTAGAACAGTGTGGCTCCACTTAACGTTATTTACTCTAAAAAGTAATGATTAGTAGAATTTGGTATGACTGGCAACCTGTTATCATATTCTCGTTAAATGTATCCCTTAGTGGTGAACCATGTAATAGTGATGTGTTGTATATCTTCATGTGATGGTTTTATTACTATTATAATACATCATATATGTTTAACAAGTCCCTAAAAACGTTTGAACCTGATCCATAAGGTTAAAAAATATTGACACCCTAATTCAACCCTCCCATTTCAGGGTGTTCTGAGGTCCATTAAGTTGTATGAGATCATGTTTTCTAGTTTTAAATATTTACTTTCGTTTTTTTCATGGAGAATTTAGTAAATAGAAGGGAAATCCCCTATTTTATGGATTCAACTTTCAGAAATGGATGAATAGAATGGGACCTCCTATATGATCTCATAGAATGAATTTTAATTTTATTCTAGTGCATGGAATACATGTAACTGAATAAATAGGGATTTATGTGACTGATACAGACATGAAGATTCTTGACGCAGATTCTAAACCATATAATTATTTCACTATAGAACTTTCTCATCGGATCTGTCTAATGGTAATGAGTAATACACAGAGAACTCTATGACTGAAAAGTAGTCAAATATTTATGAAGTAGAAAAAAATGAATGATGTGAATCTATATGTCCTTCATAATAGGTTTGACGATCTTTTGATTCATCCTGATTTGAATGCAGATTCCTTCTATAATCATATTACTCACGTAGTTGGTAAAATTAGAGGGATTTGGGATGAAATCAATGATAATGATATTGTGGGAAAAAAATTAGAAGTCTCCCATGTCTTCATAACCATAAATATTCAGCAGTTTAGGGAACTAATCTATCTAAATATTATCTTGATGATCTCCTATGAAGACAGGTGGAATTCAAAATGAGAGAAAAACTGGAAGATGCAAGGACACATTTATGAAATGTAATGGTATTCAATGACATGTAAAACCTAGAAATTTCAGGAGATAATGTTTATAAAGATATTGGGGTTAGATAACATTTTTTATTATTTCCAATAAATTCGTATATGGAAAAATGAAATTGAAAGGTAAGTTACCTCTAGTTTTTTTCCATTGGTAATGAGGTGGGAACTATTACCTTTAGGTGCACAAGAATTCTCGATGATGATGAATATGGAGTAAGAGACCTGAAGTAGTCTCAAAAATGAATTTTCAAAAAGGGAGGAATGAAGTCTACTAAAAATTACAGATAATTTATTTATGGGAAGAATAATAGGATTATAGTGAATACATTAATGAAGTAGAACCATGATTTACATCTAGAACCCATGTGTCAATGATGGATGTGTTTGAAAAAATATAACCTTTGTTAAATAAATATAGTGATAGTCAGTTCAAGGCTGATGTTGATCTCACATTGAAACATAATGTTGCTTGTAGTAAACATTATTATAAATGCACTAGATTCAAAAATTTGAGAGATATTGTAGAATAATATTTATAATATTTTGATCATCATGAAGACAAAAATAAATGACTGGAAGAGGTAATGAGTTAAGGTAAATTCAATAACCACTGGAAGAACATAATATATAGTGGGACTGAAGATGATAATTAAAGAACATAAAAAGTTCATCAATGACCTCACCTACAAACTAGAAATGTATTCTAATACTATCAAGGGTCTTGAAGAAGAAGTTGTTACTCTTAGATGTAAACATTAAAGTGATTCTTTTTTTTAAATAGTAAAAATATAGTTTGGAAGATTCTAATATGTTTAAATTATAGAGATATCAATGTGTGGTCCTGATGACGTTGACAATATTGGGGTTGATCGAATACATTCCAGCATGGAAATCTATGGAAACAATTATAACGAAGAAACATAAAATTCATCAAACATAGTTTACCAAAATAAAGGCAAGGTGAATGTTGGTCATGCTGAAAAGTCACCTAAATTACTGAAAAAGAATCCATCCATTCAATATGAATGATGAAGTTAAAACAAAATTAATGTATCCATAAGATAAAGGAAATCAATGTCTTTTTCTAACTGAAGGTGATATGTGGATGAATCAAAATGATAAAGGATTTACACCAAAGAAAATTCAATTATATTGGTATCTATCCCATACAATGTCATATTCAAAAGAGAAAATGATCTATTTGAATGGGGAAGAAAGATGTTCTAAAAAATGAGAACAAATTCATGTCCTACTTCATAGAGAACAAATAATTTATATGGATATTGTTTTCATTGTTATAACATTGGATATAAATCAATGTTTTTAGAGAGTGGAATGATAGGATAAATTCATTATATTCTAAGAGTCATATAAATTCTCGACAACCAGATAGTGTGGATATTTAAGAATTTTTTATCATTTTGAAGAATATAATTAATACGATGAAACAATTCATGTAGAAAAGATATTTTATATGAAATATATATCCTCCACTCGTTTTACTATTTTGTGGAAGACAAAGAGGAAAAATTTAAAATAATACCTTGCAGAATTATCTATCATGCCTACAACGAATAGAATGTCATTGATTATAGATTGTGTTTGCTCATCCCATGTAATTATAAAGTAAGGTCCATTAATGAATGTTAAGATAAAAATTAATTGAATAGAATGGTTTGTTAGTGATGGTGATTTGAAGATCAACGACAATAGAGGTACTTATGTGGTCAATGGAGAGGTAAAGAAAACTGAAGATCTTTATATGGAAGGGTTACATCACAATATCCTAAGGGTAAGTCAAATCTGTGACACATGATATATATTGACATTAAATCAAAAAGGTTACACTATAATTTCAAAGACATGGAATTCTCACATTAAAGGTAATAGCATAGATAGAAAATTGTATCAGGTTGATAGAAAATAAAACATCAAGAAAACAACCCGTGGCTTCATAAATTAGGATGAATTAATAAAAAAGACATAAAAAATATAACTAAACTGAATATTTTCATGCACATTACAAATATGAATCATGTACGAGTGAAGGATTATGATTCTTGCTTGTGGTGAATTATTTTCTGTAGTTTATATTGTCCAAAGAAGAAATGGGAATGAAATCTTATTGATCTCATACATATAGAAGTTATTAGCCCGATAAATATTTTTAGAACTCATGGAGATATGTAAATTGTCCACTTCATTAATGATTACAGTGGAATAGAATCTGTGATGGTTATACATAGAAGATGTAAAGTACGTGATTTCATGAAAAATTAATGATGAATTTTAGGGAATTATTCTACATAAACAATAAATGATATACAGTCTCAAGATGGAGGGGAATAAAATTACATTTATTATGATAAAATACCTAGAAAAACAGTTATGTACACATTAACGACTACTGTGAGAACCCCATAGATTAATGTATTTGTTGTGGACCATAATTAATGGGTGAATTATATCAGTAGAATAATGTAAATTGAGATTAATATATGTATCCATTACTGGAATGAGTCCGTTCAAGCATTGGTATATATTCAAAATATAAGAGAGCTTTATATGGGTGAAAATAAGACATTGTATGCGTTGTGGCATGAATAGAATCACTCTTTTATGTGTTACCATATTTTTAATGTAAATGTTTTTTATGAAACAAAGAGGAAAATCCTGGAAAATATGGTGATGTGGCTAATGAAAGAATATTCCTCCTATATGAAATGAATTTATAATCCAAAAGTGATTCAATACATGCATCATAATTTTTTTTGAACAAAGTGATGTTAAAGAAGTTGAAGATAAGACCAAATATATCAAATGTGGATATTATAGTGATGTGATTTAAGATGTATAATATAGGGGAATATAAATAATTGAAATGATAAACTATAGGGAAGTGTGTAAAACATTCATAGATCACAAAATTTCGTGTATTTAGATGAACAATTGGAAGAAGAAACAATGGATGAGGAAAATCCTACTGAACCACAAAGGACAAATTGTTGAGAAAAAATTGATCAATACAATATCATAGGGGTTGGGACTACACCCACAAAAACATATATAATTAGGAAGAGTTCACAATATACATTATTTTTTGTTTTGAAAACATCTTCATTTAAAGAAGCTGGCAAGGATGAATCTTCTGTTAAATCCATTAATAATGAAATGGATCATATCGACATAAAAAATGGGATCTATTTTCATAAAAAAAATCACTAAATGATTGGTATAAAAGTTGATTTTCAAGAATAAATTCAACGAACAAGTAAATGTGATTTGAAATAAGGTGTGACTGTTGTGTAAGGGATATTCATAGATTGAATGTGTTGAGGTTGAATAAAAATTTTCTATTATAGTGACAGTTGTGTCAATAATACATTCTCCTTCCATGTATATTAATAATGGATAACATGTGTATCAAATGGATGTGAAAACTACATTCATAAATGGTTTTCTTGAAGGAGAAGATTAAATAGATCAACTAGTGTCTTTTACACTTGGAAATAGTGAAATAAAAGTATTAATTCTAAAAAATATCTCTATGGATTGAAACTGGCTCCGTGAGAATGGTACTCTTGGTAGGATTCTAATCTGAAAAAGATTGAATTCAAAAGAGGATGAGTGGATCACAATATCTCTGTGAAGAATTATCCAAATGATCAATTCATCGTACTAGTATATTTTGATGTTATTATATTCATTGGTAGCCATCAAGGATTAGTTGATGAAGCTTCTAATCAGTAGATATATTAATTTTAAATGTCAACTATTGGAGAAATCATGAACTTCAAGGGATTGAATGTGATTTAGAGTAAAGACTACACTTTCATATCTCATGAACCATATCCTAGAGAGTTGTTGAAGATGTTAAATATACATGACACAAAACCAATGTCTATAATAAATGTGGTTGAAACTAAACAATGAAATCATGAGTACTGGACATCAGTAGATCCCACATTATACAGGTGAATAAGTGGACTATTAATGTACTTGACAGTGACTGAACCAGATATTGTCTTTGAACTTCAATAGTGGCCCGTTTTCAATGTAATGAAAAGTAATAACTTGTATAGGAAGTGAAAAGTATCATGAGTTATATTCAAGGGACTAAAAATTTTGGATTATACATAGCTGCATGAATTGATAATGAACTATCAGGGTTTTTTGATGTTGTATGGGCCGGTGTTGTGGTGGAATGAAATTCGACATGTGGTAGAAAATTCATTATTGGCATGAAGTGTGTAGGTTGGTTATGTTTTAAACAAGAAATCGCATCACTCTCTAATGTTCAATGTTTGTATATATCTTCTATAAAGACTTTATCTTAGCTATAATGGATGACAAAACAACTGATCAATATTAGTGATGAGATGAAACAACTGATGATGATTCACTGTGATAACAAGAGATTAATTCATCTTATGAAGAATCATGTTTATCTATATTGTATAAAACACATTAAAATATGATATCACATATAGAAAGAAAAAATTGAAAATGATTGATTAAAATGGGTGGTAACTGATAAGAAACTTAATGATATTTTAACCATTCCCTTAGTAGAGGCTATGATTGAGAAGCATTGGTTGAACATTGATATTCAACCTCATCCTAGTGCATTATAAATTCATCATATTCACATATCTCAAGATGTGTAAATTGTTTTAATATGTTTTCAATGGCGATGATGATTTATGGGGGATGTACGATCTAGGTGGAGTATGTTCTGAGATCAACAAAGTACAAATTCAGATGTTTGGGTTCATTTACAATTAGGGAGAAATGGATAAATTCATATTTGAAATGTGGAATGGTTTTATAGTGACAAAAAAGGAGAATATTGAATGTCTCTAATGCAACAATGGGGGGAAAATAGAAATTCAATGAGGCACCAAAGAGAGAATGTGAAGGGGGAACATAATCTAGTTTTATAAAGAAACAATTAGTGATTTCTTCTGAACACACGAGAACATTTCTCATGTATTCCCTCTTTTTTTATAGACCGATCATTGATAATCGAAACATAGTGTGTTTTTTGGCTTGATACATGTAGATCAATTTTGTATAGTGGTTGGTGCTCTAATGAATTTATCAATAGATATTCTACGAACCCTAAGGGAATGATTTTTGAACAAGTTGTTTCTTCTAGAAATTTAGAATGGTTCATGTTTTTTTAAACATCTCTTTTATTATTTGGAATTTGTGAAGGAATGGGAAAATGCAATTCATGTATTAATCTATATAAGAGTTTATTCCATTTCAATGTGTATGTAAAAAAATGTTTGTCCATATTTAGGGAATGAAATTAATTTTAAAAAGCGTAATTTTTTGAAGGCCTAATGAAAGTATTGAAAAGGAATGAGTTTATCATTGATGGGATTCATTATTTCTTATTCCACGATGGTTTAAATTATTGTGATGTTCTGCTCTATGATTACTAAAATTTAATCACTGTGAAAGGTATTTTCCTATAATCTATTATTTATAAATATGGGAAATGCATGTATTTTATGAAGACTATCTTGACGATTTTGAATATATGAAGACTTTCAATTTGAGATGGGGTTACTCCATGATGACGAGAAATGGAATATTTTTGTAGAGATAAGTGATTTGACAGAAATATCTATAGTTATGTTGATATTTTCAAACAAGGAATTTCAATTGATATTTGTAAATGGAAGAGCACTAAATAGATATTTTTAATTGATCTGCAAAATGCATTGGAGGTAGTGGATCATCGAGATTCTTCAAACCTATAAATAATAGGACAACCATATTCATTGTTTGGGGTAAATTTTAGAGAATATACTAAATCGATCCAATTTTATGAAGAATGGGGTGTTTAGTGAAACTATTTGTCAATAAAAGCTTGATCATTCGAATAATAAATCATTTTTGTCTTAACTGAAGTCAATGCTTCTGAATATTTACTACATTTCATATATGAGATGTTCTTTGTTGGTTTAATGTGCATCACAAAGGGATGTTGTTATTCAAAGGTAATGGATTTGAGACAGCAGGTTATTCCACAACGGCGATGGATATTTTCAATCTTGTGGTCACTACGAAGGTGCAATCATTACGATAGAGTGATATTTGTGGATAAGGTTCGTTGAGAACGATCCTTCTAAAAATTCATTTTGACATGTAGTTTCTGAATATGGGTTTTATTTGAACATGATTTTTTAATGTAAATAAACTTATTCATTTATTGAATGCGGATTCTCGTTTTGGAAATAGAAAAATAAATTAATGGACAATCATTGTGATGACCTTCATGTCGATAAACTGAGTTCATATTCATCATAATGTAGTAGGAAAGGTGTAGCAAATAGATGTTATCTAAGAGTTGCAGTGTTCTATCCCTAAAAACTTATTAAATAACTTATCCTAGTAATGTGAGACTGTGATATACATGTGTAATCCACATATTGTGAGGATTAGTGGGATTTGGTATGACTAAAATCTGGTCTACGTATTCTCTATGGATGTAGCCCACCGGGGTGCACCAAGTAAATGGTATGTGTTGTATATATGCATGTGATTGTTTTATTATTGTTTAAATACATTTTACAGATTTAATGTGTCATTAAAAATGTGTGAATAAGATCCAACATATTAAAATATAATGATGACAACCTAATTCACCCTCCCCTCTCAAGGTGTTTTGGGGTCCTTTAATCCATAGATCCATGCCTATATGTTGTGGATTCATATAGATCCTATGAAAATTCCCTAATAATCCACACACTATAGAGATAAATTGTATTTTAGTAAAAAGACCAAGAATATTCCCCATCCCACTATATAATTAGCAGGAAACTCTATAATTACCAAAGGATAGTGGTTCCTTCCACTAGTTACCCTTTCCACCAATTCCCTAATGTAATCTCTTGAAATGGTGATTCCTTCCATCAGATGATGCACCATTGGATCTCCAATCAAGAACAGCATTCCAACACATATATGCCTTTAAGAGGTTCCCTCCTAAAAAAGGACATGATCAAAAACATCATAAATTCTATTAAAATAGAATATAATCTCCTCAAAATTGATCAAATGATGGAGTTCTCTTGGTAGAAATATTTCTGTATCTTCCTCATCGCCCACAAAATGCTGGAACAAAGTATTGTAAACCATTAATGCATACATAAAACTCCATGACTAAAATATATTCCCATGTCAACCTCATAAACATTGTATCCTCATAATTCCTCATGATCTCTAGACTGAAATGTTACAGAAACCATTTCAGGAAATCCATCGAGGCCATACCATCATCATGCTGGGTCAAGAACAAATAATCCCACAGACACTTTTCCTGACATCATAATATATATTTCACCAAATTAAATCACCTTTATATAGAAGTATCTAATTAAAAAAAATATTTTGTATGAACTATATACAGATATCAACATCACCTATTCCACCCTCACCCACAATAGTCATAGAATGATTTAGTTAAATTTCTATAGATTGAAAAACAACATGGCACAACATGCCCTAGGTCTCATTATGTCATCTACATATAATAGGTGAAGTTATCATCAAACTACTCTTATCACCTATTACCCTAAACCATCAGGTTCCCTTGCTTCACCTCTGAATTAGAGTTCACATTAACTTCCAATTTTCTCTCTATTGGAAAATGACTCCGTGGTGGAATCTTCCCACAATTCCAAAACACAACTCAAAATACATAAAAAATAAATTAAAATTATACATTAAATAGGGATATCTACATGAAATAGGAAACCCATTTCACATAAACTATATTGATGGAAATCATCACTCATAGAAAAATAAACTCTATCTTCCCTATCGTTGTCATGGATATCATGGTTTAAATCAACATACATAGTCGTTATTTCTTCATTAAAAACCATCCTAAAGCTATTTCCTTATTCACAATTCAATTCCATCATACTAGGAACATAAAACATTCCACCACATTTTAAAATACATATTATTACATATTTAACCCATTCATTAATCTTAATACATTATCTATTAGTTAATGTTATTTTTTAATATTCTTTTTTATCATCATTAATAGACACTATTTTTAGAAAATATTGATGGAAAAAGATAGAATTTTACTCATTAATTTCCCACAAATATCCCTTATTTAACTATCATGAAGTATGAAAAAAATATCCCTATGCATCTAATATTGTTATTCAATGAACAACCTCAGGTCAACCTAGCAATGATAAAAATTCAAAGAATATTCACATAACCTAACATGTTAATCACCTAATGGTGAATTATTACTCAACTATAACAAAACAAACCATGAACAAAAATTCATCCATGATAACATGTATTTCACCTCATATATGGGTCAAATACTCTCATGAATGATATCATTTCCAAGGCTCGACATTTCTTATTCTCTCATCTACCAAAAAATATAGTAATAAATTGAAAAGTACATAGTAATACCACATTGTAATGTTTCTAACTCGGAAGACACTAAACGGTTCACTGATCTGGGTAACCACATGACTTCAAGGGTGAGTCCCCAAAATACGGAGGTTATCAACTAGATGAAAGTGTCTACTATATCACAATAAGAAATGATAAATTCTGTTTCATAGTTTTCCAAAATAGATAACACATAAAATAAATGTAACAATAAAAAAATAACTAAAAACATTCATTAATATCCATTTCCTCAATCATGGTATAAACGAAAAACAAACATTAAAAGGTTCATGTCATTCCAATAGTGCAATAATTTATGGAAAAATAAATAATAAAAACATCATAATCTTGAAAAAATTTCTTAACTCCATTTCTAGAACCACATCCCAGAACATCCCATGACTAACTCTACACCCTAGCACCGGGTGCATGCCCATATCATAACATGGAATCATAAAATCATATAGGGTACCCAATAGCGGCCCGAGAAGTGTGTGAGTACAATTTTATAGGCCACATCCAGTAGCATCAAAAAAATATCCATTGTAAATAGATAGTACATTCAAGTTGTAAATAAATGACATTATAAACAAACAATAATACATGTTTTGATAGGTAATAATATTTTCCATATCAAATTTATTAATTTGTTTCATGGATTTGGAATTTCAATCATATACTCAACAACCAAAGGAAATAAAATAAAAAACATTTGGAATATGTCATGTTTCCTGTTTCCCTAGGGAACATATTTCACAATCATTTACATCACACATTCTATAGAGTAACTAACTGGGTAGTTTCATCCAATGAATCCATTTGGGAAAATATCATTAGTATAACAACATAACATGTTCATTCTATGTGAGGGTATCATTATAATCAATTTGAAATAAGATTTAAAAGAAAAAATGGTAGGGTTTCCTTAAAAATATATCTAAAAGAATCATAATAGAACCAAAAAAAATAATGATGATGGTATCAATACTAAATATCCCATGTTATGGATAAGTAAAAATGTTCTTTTTGGTGTATATGAATGTAACTACTATTCAAATATAATAAAAAACATTCATGTGGAAAATAACCTTAAATCATTCCAAGGTGTCCTATACCACCTTGAATAATTTGAATCATTATCCACATGAATGAATAATGTAAAATAAAATATTTAATATTTTCAATATTCATTGATTCATTAAATATCATTTCAATGGATATGTTTAAAAAACTAATAAATGAAGATATTTTTATATCATAAAAAATGTCTCAATGAAATAAATTTTTTACAAAAATCCCTTACAAATTTTTTAAATTTGAAATGATAAAACCCTTAAATGAGATATCATAAAATGTATATTGAAATACATGTTAATTTATGCATATATTAATAAAATACATTACATATTAATATATACTACACAGAATAAAATTATGTGGTGAATATGGAATATGTCGCATCGAAATAAAAGGGAGGTGATAAAAACAGTTACAAAGATCATATCATTTGTGTGATAATAAATCATTTAAATAATTATGTGGGACAGAAAATCAAAAAAAATAAAATTTTAAATACTAAAAAATATATAATATGTAATTTCACACATATTTTGGGCATAACATATCAAATTGAATAGATGTTTAACCCATTTAATTGAAAGGGAGATAAGAGTTCCCTTACCATGGGTACGATTTATAATGATTTTCATCTAGATTCCGGAATAACAGACCTATGTTAAATATTTATTTCCTTAATAAACATTTCAACGATCATTATTTACATTATTTGTCTCATAAAAAAGTTATATTAAATTATTCAATCAATAATTTTTAAGTTAGATATTTTGATCGTATTCTTCTTATATGTAAAAACATTCATTGATACGTCAACTATGGTCAATGAAGTAATTATTAAAATATATCAATATTAATAAATATGAAATAATTGTAATTTTTTTACACCCCATATTATTTTAAAATCATATAGGAGTACTAGATTAAAAAATGAACCACCGTTACTATCTTACAGATAGTAGACTGTACATACCTATTAGTAATGTTCGCATTTTTCAATGATCATAAAATAAAACTGCTAAGTAGCATTTATCTTCCTAGATTTACCATTAAAACATTAATAACATTTTATTTATTTATATATATTAATATATATAATAATATCAATGTTATTATGTAAATTTAAGAATCACATCGCTTAGAGGATGTTTTAGTACACACATCCACAAACGACGTTATAGATTTTTAGTGTGCATAATGGAAAGAAAAAAATTTATGTTATATATCCATATATATAATTATGGAATCAATATAATAAATATTTATCATATTTAATATATTTTTGTTATTCCCATATTTTATAAATTCCATGTAATGTGTGAACAAATCACATCGCTTTGAGAATATGGTAGTCCACACATCCACAAAAGAAGTTATTATATTCCAAAAAATAAAAGGAATTATGTTTCTGTTATAAAATAAATTAATTAGAATAAATAAATAAATTATATCATAAATATAATATAAAAACTCTTTACATCATTGTTATGAACAATGATATGTGGTAATGGGAGAATGAACAACACTTGTTTGCAAGGTGTTATTCCACATAACACAAGAACGATGAATGGAAATCAGATATGAAGTATGTCTCTGTAGTTTTATGTATTAAAATTATAATAACAAAATATAAATATATTTATTATACATAGGTTATTTTATAATAATTTAATATAATAATCAATAATGTTTTTAATTAAATAAAACACGAGTTATCATTGAGGAATCTTAACACATATTTTGTAACTCCTATTGGTTTTGTCCAAAGAAGACCCATGGAATGATTTAATCAAAAATCCAATATTATAGGATGATAATAGAGAATTTTGGAGTCGATTTTGGAATTTTTTTTATCCTAAAATAATTATATCTGATAAGTGATATGGAGGGAATGTGCCTTTGATATTAGAGGCGGGGTGACAATCATATATATATATATATAAATGTGACAAGTATTTGTGGTTCTCCATTACATAATGTGAAACCAATAATGACAAAATTATATAAAATACTATATATTTTCTATTCATTAACCTAAAATTGGGTTTGACATCATTCTATGTCGTTAGGCCTCATAATAATGATACATAATCAATTAGTATACTAATTTTCTCCATAAACTCTGTAACTATTTTTTAAATGATTTCACAAATAAGTTTATTCAAAAAAACGTTAACCTAATTATAACATTTACATTATTAAGATTCTAAATATTTAATCCATTTTTCTTAATTATAACCACATATTTTATAGAAATTAATTTCAAAATAATCCAAATATGGGATGAAAAATTACATTTTAATGTGATAATGAAAAAAAGATTATTATGTTTTATTTTATATAAAAAATATATAAAAATTATTCCAATGACCTATATTATACTAAATGTTGTTCTATTTATCTAATTATACTTTAAATCCAATTAAACATAAAATATAACACTATAAATTAGTTAGATGAAAAGTTAATTTTCTGTTAAAACTCGATGTCATTCAATATTCATCAAAATATGAATGTTCTCAGATTATAGTGATAATAGACCTCAAAATAATTTTTGGATTATTCATTAAAAATCACATTATTTTATAAATTAAAATTAACATAATTTTATAACATTATATTTAATTTTTTTGCACCATCAAATGGTTGTAGAACGTCCCTTAAGAATACACATCCTTTATTAATTAAAAATGATATACTATTATCATTACCCTATAAAACATATTTTATTAATTTTAAATAATTTTTGTAAATACATATATTATAAAATTATTTAATATCATTCAATAATAATGATTATGTTGGACTCATCTGTTTTCATAATAACAAATTTGATTAGATATGTTCTGATAATCCAAAATCATGCTTACCTATATAATAAATTTGTTTCATAATTATGACTTCATGTTCTAGAATTGGTATGGTTGTCTAAATGATCATTTACCATCAAGGAATATATTAATCAATGTTTATTTAGGTTTAACCAAGATGAAGTATGATATTAATTCAATCGGAAACTAATATGCATAGAACGATTACTTTTTAATCATTTAAGTTCTTAAGTCACTGATAGTTATAATTATGAGTGATACAAATTAACTCACTGATACAAGGTCACTGATACAGACCAGCTCACTGATATAAGTTCACTGTTAGAAAAGTCCATAGATAGACTAAGTCTACTAATAGACAAGGTCACTGATATACAATTTCACAGATATAAGTCCACTGATACAAGCTTCCGATAGAATGGAGCTACCGATTGAGGAAGCTACTCTTATAGAGAGCTACCGCTACCAATGATAACAGCTACTGATAGCATGGAAGATCTACTGATAGAATTTCACCATTACAAATAGATACTTACCGATAGAGATACCGATACTAGGAGCTACTAATACAAATGGAGCTACTGATACATGAGCTACAACTGCAAGAGCTACCATTACAAGTCTACCGACAGAGAGCAACTGATGGAAGATGACTTTTAACCAGTCACTATTACTCAAACTCCATACTTTGTCAATATTATTAATATAATTCTAACATTAATATTTTATTCATACAATGAAAGTACTATTAATTAATGTGGGTTGTTGGCATATCAGGGAACCGTACCTCGTACCTATAAATAGTAATCATTCCCATTGCAGGGGCTCAAGAAATAAAAGGAATATCAAGATACTGGATAAAATATATATATGTATGGAAGAACAGAAGATACATGTGAGACACATATAAGAAGATACACATGTACATGAAGAGAATAACACAGGAAGAACATGAAAAACACTCATACACATAAAGAAAATATGTTCAAAGAGGAGGATCAAGTGCTACATGGAATACTCTCACATTCAACCAGAAAACATGCACTGGAAGTGAAGGAACAAAACAACGACACTCTGTTTTAAAGAAAACATCTAGAGAGGGACTCAAATATCTATCTGCTTGAATCCAAAGGAGTTCAGAGCTACATTGAACCCACACAAGATAATTCTAAACTCATATCCATATTATTTCCATGCTATGATCATTTTTATTACATTATGAGAAGTGTGTGTGATTCTGTCTGTTTGGACACACACTGAATCCTAAGCTGAACAGGATGATTCTGAAATCCTCACACCAAACATTTTATACCTTTGTGTATCCCACATAGAACTATGGTAGAGTTCTGAGGACCTATACAGTCTATTTGATGTTGTTGTTTCTTTCCCATATAGAACTGTAGTAGAGGTCTGAGGACCTGGACAACCTGTGTGCTGTTTTTGTTGCTTTCCCAAGTAGAACTGTGGTAGAGGTATGCGGACCTGGAATGTCTGATTAATATTGTAAACCCTGATCTAGGGTGTAGATCAATGTTATTTATAAACTGTTTGAGAGGAATAAGTCTCAGCTTGAGACTGAACCTATTGGTTAAAACTTATGTCCATCTTATAATAGATTAAACTAATTTCATTATTCTGCTGAAAACCTCTTTGAAATATAAAACTATTTTAAATTAACTCTTATAGTTAAACAAGCATGTGTTTTAAATTATTGTAAAGCAATATGTTAGTTTCAAAAGATGACATAATCTTCAGATAAATGTTTATTAAGAACTAATCAATCATTGAGAAATTAATTGAACCATTACAATATTTATAAATTCACTATAGTTTAAAATGTTTTATGAATTGGGGGATTCCAATATAAATCTTTTAAATAGAATTTTTTTAATGGGAACTCAATTCACCCCCCTCTTGAGTATTCATGTGGGAAAACATTTTGTATCAAAAGGAGTGGATAACAGTTCTTTAAAACACATTGTTTGTGAAAGGTTTTCAACTGTGATATTAGTTGAATCTTAAGGATCTCAAAATTTCTGTTAATTTTAAATTTTTATATCATTATATATCTTTTTTAAAAGTTAGTTATTATGGAAAACATATTAGAAGGTGTCTCTACCAACATGCCACCCTTCTTTAAACATATCAATTATGCCCAATGGAAAATAAAAATGAAAATGCATTTAGAATGTATGATAGTTGACATCTAGACTTCTATAGAGACTCGGTATAAGGTTCCAGATAATGTTAAAACTACTTGGGATGAACCTACGAAAGGTTCCTACAATAATAATTGTAAAGCAATGAATTCTTTGAATTATGCTTTAGAAGATGAAGAACTTAATTGAATATCTACTTGTAATAATGCTTATAAAATTTGGGATACTTTGGTTGTTTCCCACGAGGGAACAACCAATGAGAAATAAACGAGACAAAATACATACACTATTATGTTTGATAATTTTATAATTAAATTTGATGAATCTATTTCTGATATGTATCTCAAGTTTAATGAGATTGTTAATACAATGGGCTCACATGAAAAATGTTGTTCTGGAAAAGGAGAAAATCATGAGGATACTGAGATGCCTACCATACAGATGGAGAGGAACCTCTGTCTCAATATGATAATAATGTGACATTGGAAAGCTACATGTCAAGGATTTGATTGGAAAATTGATGATGCATAAAGAAGAGATTAATGTTAATATAGAAGAAGATGGTGAACCCAAGACAAAGTCAGTTGCATTCAAGTCAACTTCATTAAAGAGAAAGGACAAAGAGATGGTTCATATAACTAATGAAAGATCAACTTGTGAAAATTCTGACTCATACATTGATGAATAGATGGATCAGATAGCTAGGAGATGCATGAAGTTCTATAGCAAGAAGAAATTCTTTAGAAATTATGATTATAAGGGTATGTATGATCGACAATGGAATTTAAAGAAATACTGGAGGAAAACTGATAAAGATGATGGAATAGTTTGCTATGAGTGGAAAAGAAAAGGGCATGTCAATGTTGACTATCCAGAACTGATATTTAAGAAAAAGGACGACTATAAGGATAAGAAATATTGGAAATCCATTAAATCTACATGGAGTGATTCTGAATATAGCTCATGTGGATCTGAATCTTCTAATTCTGAAGAAAAGAATCATGCCAACATGTGTTTCATGACTAAAACATCTATGGTAACACTTAATTCCCCTATGCACAATGATTATTATTCTGGGAATGAAAGTTATTTAAATTATGATGATAATATGTCTAAAGATGAATTATTTGAATACTTTAATTTGTGATAAGATACTTGTAATGGGATGAAAGATATGTAAAAATCATTAAAGAAACAATATTCCTTGACTAGTACTGTGAAATCTGATATTAGTATAGAAAATAAAAAGAATGCTCAACTGTTAATGGAGAATACTGATGTTAAATTTCCTAATGAGAAACATAGAAAATACATAGAGAAGTTTACAAATGGAAAAACTACACTCACTCAAATTCTTGGAAAAAAAGTTTCACCAAAGTATAATACTGGCATAGGTCACCAGCCTAGATAAAGAATGATTGTTAAAAATAAATTTGTTACAAAATCTGGACAGTATGTTGCTAGTTCAGTTTTAGCAATTTTTATGCTTCATCTAGCTATTCAAATTATTATAGAATAAAAAAAGTTTATTTATCAAAATATTTTGAATCTATTAATTATTGGAAATCCATTAATAAAATATGGGTTCTTAAAGTTTTACTTAATTACCAATCTAGGCCCATGAAAATATGTGTACCAAACTTATCTTTTGTCTAAAACTATTTTGTACAAACCTTTCTTGAAAAGTTACAGTAGAAAGATACGGTACATGGACAGTGGGAGATCAAGGCATATGACAAGAGACTACTCCTTCATTAAGAGATTAATCAATGTTGATGGAGGACATGTCACCACTGGGTATAACTCAAAATGAAAAATCATCATCTTATGCCAGTTTGGTAACACTGATTAAATTTTTATTTTTAAAGTACTATTTGTGGATGGATTAAAATACAATCTATTAAGTATTTCATAGTTGTGTAATGATGGATTCAATGTAAAATTTTAAAATGATTCATGTAATGTTATTAATTCTAAAAAGGTTTTGGTATTTACTGCATTAAAAAATGAAAATGTATATGTTGTAGATTTTAATTATTTAGCTAAACAAAATGTTACTTTTTTTGTTTCTTTTCATAAATAATCCTGGCAATGGAATAGAAGTTTATCACACTGCAATGTTCTTTCACTCAGGAAACTGGCTAGGAATGGTTTAGTTAGAGACCTTCCCAAACTAGAATTCCAAATAGATAAATTTTGTAATCCTCGAAAAAAGTGAAAACAACATAATGTTTGAATCAAATCAAAGAAATAATTTTTAGCTTATCAACCTCTCAAGTTGGTTCATGTGGATTTATTTGGTACATCTATGTTTCTACCTTAAATCAGATGCACTGTGTCCATGTCCTTCTAAATGACATTTCTAGATATACTTAGGTATATATTCTAGCTAACAAAAGTGAATCTTGTTCTTATTTCACTAAATAATCAATGCTTGTAGAAAACCTAAGTGGACTTAAGATTAAGACCCCGAGAAGTGCCCATGGCCATGAGTTTGAAAATTATGTGTTTGAAACTTATTTCACAGATTATGGCTATAGTCGCAATTTTTCTTCCCCCAGAACACATCAACAGAATGGTGTAGTGGAAAGAATAAATAGAACACTTCAAGAAATTTCATGAATTATTCTTAATGAATATGATCTATTTGTTTACATTTGGGCAAAAGCAGTCAATACAACTTGATATATTATAAATAGAGTCTTGATTAGACCAATTCTCAATGTAACCCCTTATGATCTATCAAATAATAGGAATCATATGATTAAATACTTTATTGTTTTCGGTTTCAAAGTCTTCATCTTGAATACTAAAGATAATATTGATAAGTTTGCATCCAAAAGTGTTGAAGGAATCATTATAGGTTATTCAATATCTAGCAAAGCTTATAAGAATATTCATTAAGATATGTGAATGTGTGGAAGAATCTGTACACATCAGATTTGATGAAACTAATCCACATGAACCTAAGACCACTCTTGAAAATCATGAATAAGATATGTCAATTCTAAGCCATAATGACAAAACCAGTGATCCTGTTGTTAAGACAACCAGTTCTGGAAATTTTCCATAACATGATTATTTTGGACCCGAACCTGTAAATGAACCTGAGATATCTAGCACTACTTTTACTAGACTAACTATGATCATTATAAACCATCCATTACTTGTTGTAGAAGGGGATTTAGATAAAAAAACTGACTAGGGATTCTATAAGAAATAAGGTTGAATATTAATCTTATCGTTCAATGATAGAACCTAAAAATATCAGTGATTCTATCAATGATGAATTTTGGGTAATGGATATGCATGAAAAGTTAAACCAATTTGACTAAAATGAAGTCTAGGAATTAGTTGAAAGACATAAGGACACCCTGACCATAGGCACTAAAAGGTTGTTTTAAAACAAAGTTCATGAATCCAGAAATATTGTTAGAATCAAAGCCAGACTAGTTGCACAAGGATATAATCAAAAAGAAGAAATAGAATATGGGGAATCCTTTTCACCTATAGATAGGTTAGGAGCCATTAGGATTCAACTTTCCTATGATGCTCATCTGGATTTCAAATTATTTCAAATGTATGTTAAAAGTTCAATTTTAAATGGGTTTATAATTGAAGATGTTTTTGTTGAACAACCACCTGGTTTGGAAAACCCTCATTTTCCAAATAGAGTTTTTAAATGCTCAAAGTACTTATATGGTTTAAAACAATCTCCACGATCATGGTATGATAGAAATAGTAATTTTATTATTTCAAAAGGTTTTACTAAAGGGATTTTTTATCCAACACTTTTTATCAAAATTATTTTAAATATGATTTGATAATATAAATCTGTGTTGATGATATTATTTTCGGATCTTCTAAAAATTCTTTATGTATTGAATTTTGCAAAACCATGAAAAATAAATTTGAAATGAGATTAATGTGAGAACTCAATTATTTTCTTGGTTTGAAAAATTTTCAAAAAATGATGGTATCTGTTTAAATCAAATAGAATATACAAAGGATCTTATAAAATGTCTCGGTCTAGATAGTAATAATGGATGTGATACAACTATGTGTACAACATGTAAATTGGATATTGATGATGCTGGTAAACTAGTAGATCAAATAAATTAAAGAGGTATTATTATATGTTTACTTTACCAAACAGCTTGTTGACCAGATATCATGTTTAGTGTGTTCATGTGTGCAATATTTAAATATAATCCAAAATAATCACACTTACTTGTTGATAAAAATATTTTCAAATGACTTAATCATACTACCAATCTTGGATTATATTATCCAAAAGGAAAATATTTTCATTTAATATGTTATTAAGATGCTGACTTTGTTGGTTCCAAGTTAGATATGAAGAGTACATCAGGAACCTGTCACATTCTATGTAATTCCATAGTATCATGGTTTAGTAAAAAGTAGAATTATGTTGCATTGTCTACTGTGAAATGAGAGTATATAGCTGCAAGTAGTTTCTGCGCACAAATTCTGTGGATGAAACACACTCTATTGGGCTATGGATATCAATTTAGACAACTATCTATAAACTATGATAACACCTGTGCAATTAACATTCCCAAGAATTTTGTGTCTCAATCTATGACTAAGAACACTGAGGTAAGATGTCATTTTTTGAGAGATCATTATCAAAATGTTGATATAACTCTTGAATTCGTTGGCATTGAACATTAGTTGGCTGATATATTTAACAAACCTTTAAATTAAGAGAGGTAAAATTACATCAAACATGAATTAGGAATGATAAATGTTTCCTATCAGTTTAAGGATACTTCACCATTACTGGACCTCACTGTTAGAACCTCACTATTAGTGGACCTCACCATTATAACCTCACCGTTAGGGGACCTCCTCATTAGAACCTCACTATTTGTGAAACACACCATTAGGAATCCTCACCGGTATATGTTACCGCTAGTTTGCACAATTTCAAACATCGTGTTTTTAGCCACTAGAATATGTATCATTTGTATTATATTATTTATGTTTTATTTATTTCTTGATTTTTAAATGATATAATATTATTCTTAACCTCATTTAAATCCACCTCAAACCCTTAACGTTCAATCCTTATATCCCTAATCATAGTTTCCCTCAAACCCCAAGCCTCGTGATTAGCATAATGGAAAAACTGAAGAGACCGACAATTATTGAAGAGGGTGATGAGCCGAATGCCAAGAGACTCAAAGGAGAGTCTAGTGGTGGCAGTGAATTAAAGAAACCTATAAACCCACATCTCATAAAAATGGAAATAGTAGTTGCAAAAGAGCTATGCACAGAATGGTTTATGACCAGTAAGTCATTAATTAAAAGAGTGCATGAGGAGCAGGAATGGGTTGAGTGCTTCTCAAACAACAATGGAACGTATTATCCTATGTTGGTTAAAGCTTTCTATGAGTTTTTCAAATTTGAAAAACTGGATAATGAGAATTGTGTCTTCACATTTGTTAATGGAAATGGAGTTTCTTTATCCTCAGTGGACTGGGATGATTGTCTGAGGGTTCCCCATAAAGCTATCTTCAATTTTAATTCAAATTATATATCCCCTGCTAGTGATGTATTTGAGTATGATGATACCTTTGTTTAACTCACTTGAAATGGTACATAAAGAAATGTTGTTTCTATTGAAATAGATGGTGAGGACTGATTATTGTTTATGTTTTTCCATCATGTATTCTGTCCAAGAAGAGGATACATTTCATATCTAAGGTTTCCATACATTTATCTTTTATATCTTCTAATACATATATTATAAGTAATTTTGTGTAGGCTGATAGTGGTAAAAATGGAAGATATGGCTAGGACAAAATCAGAAACAAATTACTTGTTCTTTTCCAAGTTTATATCATTAATGATTAAAGTAAAGGGAATAACTATTTTTCATGATTATACTGTAGTTGTGAAGGACTACTAATGTGTCACCAAAACCATTTTCAAATACATGATGATTAACTAAAACCCGTGGAAGAGATAGTGGGTCAGGGATGAACGTATAGTGTATGAAAAGTTCAATCCTGTGGACCATCCGTTGAGATCAATGGATGTGAGGGATCCAGATCTATGACCTGATGATAATGAAACTGTATATATTAATGAGGATGATGATGAGGAGGACACTTCTACAGATGAAAGAGGTGATCATGACGTTCCACCTATCCCTGATGCTCCTGCCATATCATATGGGGAAGCTAGTCCTCCAGTTTCATTACCAAGGTGGGAGGCCCTGTTCAGGGAAAAAGAAATTGATGGAACCAATATAGAGGAGGGGGATCAGCCTAATTCAGATGATTATGAAACAAGTAATAGTTTAAGTCTCAGTCCCCTTATTGGAAGTTCACTTATGCCAATTAATGATGAAATTGATGAAGAAGGACCTAAACCAGTGGTATAAATACCTATGGATAATGCTGATGATGTTGTAGAAATGGTGGTTGATTACTCTTCTGAAGAGGATGTATCTAATGAGGTTGAAGCTGTTGCTGCATAAATGGTGATGAAAGACCAGGTTGAGGGGGCTCAGCCTGTAAGGATGGGTTCATTTTATGTGACCTAGGAATTAAAATACCGGTCATTGGATCAAAGATTTGTTGTATTAGGACTAGACTATCATGATTATGATGATGAGACACCAATTATAAGGCATCCTATGTCTTTTGATATTTTCCTAGTGGAATTTACTACTCAACCAGTAGCTCATATTTCTCTCCCTGAAAACATTGTGAGAAAAAGATATCTTGAGTCACAAAAATATGAATTGAAAACATGTTTTATTGAAGATCTATGTAATAAGGAATGTTATTTTGTATCTTCTCTTGGAAGGGGTTTGTCAAGTGTTGTGAAAGAAGTAATGGATGGAGTAAAAGAATGTCAAAATCATGTTAAAAGTTTATCAGATACTGTTGACTCTCTAAAAATATATGTTTATTCTTTTTATACCTTCATGAGTTCTAAATTTCAATTTCCTACTGACATAAAAAATATTCAATGTGTAATGAAAATGTTTGTGGATGTGTTTGAATATTTTAAGAAGACTATAAAAGACCATGTCTGTACTCCGGATTTTTTTGTGAAAAACTTTATTAGTAATTTGACTCAGTGTTTCAAATAAACAGTATCATTTATTGTAGTACCATTGGGTGCATCCAATGTTTCAGTTGATGTGGAATAGTTTAGATCTTTTCTAAAATAAGAACTTGGTCAAGTTCATGCTAGTAGATCATCTGATTCTTAGGTGATTAATACCACCAGGGATATCAGGAATATCGTCCACGATTATATGAGAGATGTTAATGTAGCTAAGAATGAAATCAAAGAAAAAATTGATCATTATGTTTAGAGAGAGTTCACTAAGAATCATCTAAAAAATCATTTAAAGTTGTTGTTAGAGAATCAAAACTACCCCCAGTCACTCTTGCCTTCAGAGAACAAGTTATTTAGCTCAGGGAGGTGACCCATGCTTTGGAAAAATTTATGGATAACTAGGATGATTTCATATTTTCCATGGAGAGAAGGGGAGGATTCATTATGGATTTTAGGAATCTCTTACTACCATTAGTAATTGTAGACAGGTCACCTATCATCGTGCCTCCTACCTTAACCGCCATTGGTTCTGCTAGTTCCGCACCTCAAATGACTCCTGCTCAGGCCATCATATTCCTGAATCCTATGATCACAAAAGGGAGTAATCATTACAGACCTGGTTGTGTTTCAGTAGTTGAACAACCATTGATAATTACTGGAGTCCCAAAGCCTGCATCTCAACCTACCCAACCTTAGTCTTTTGATCCTAAAGAGAAATCCAAAGTGGACATCCATGAGGTTGATTGTACGAGGCAAGTTATTTTTATAGGAATATTTGTATTTCTTGTATTTCTATTATACGTTCTCATATAACATTGTCATGTGAACTAAAAATTTCTGTTTTCTCTCTTATTCTTTTATGCTCTGAACCATTGTTTATCTCCTTTTTCTAATCCCAAAGGGGTAGAAAATTTATAATATAGGGAGAATATACAATTTTGGATGAAATTTCCACTATGGTGGAAATAAATATTCTATTTATTTTTATTGTAATGTTTGTCCATAGTTTAACGCTGATACATTTAATAGTTATGATATGATCACACTAATAAATTCAATTAAAATTATTTTACTCTGATTCATTAATGTTTATTATGGATTATAATCCCATAATTTATGATTATTAAAAAGGGAGAGAATTTTTGACTAAAATGTTTTGATAATCTAAAATATGAATAGATATTTTCTAATAATCATAATTCATGTTTATCTACATAATAATTATGATACATAATTTTTCCTAAATGTTCTAGAGTTATTATGGATGTAAAAATAATCATATAATATCATGGAATATATTAATCAATGTTTATTTATGTTTAAACATGATGAAGTATGATACTAATTCAATCTAGAACTAATAATCATAGAAAAGTTACTTTGTAAGATTTTATTTTCTTAAGTCATGGATAGTTATAATTCTGACTGATATAGATTAGCTCACCGATACAAGGTCACTGATACAAGTTCACTGTTAGACAACTCCACTGATAGACTAAGTCTACTGATAGACAAGGTCACTAATATACATGTTCACCCATACAAGTCCACTGATACAAGTTACCAATATAATGGAGCAACCGATATAGGAAGCTACTGATAGAGAGTTCCACCACTACTGATGATTACAGCTACTGATAGCGAGGAAGAGCAACCAACAGAAGTTCACCATTACCAAGATTTACTGATAGATGGAGTTACCGATACATGGAGGTACCACTACACATGGAGCTAATGATACAGGTTATACTCCTACATGAGATACCATTACAAGTCTACCAATAGAGAGCTACTGAAGAAAGATGACGGTTAACCAGTCACTATTACTCAAACTCCATACCTTGTCAATATTATTAATATAATGCTGACTGTAAAATTTGCTTAATTCAATGCAACTATTATTAATTAATGTGGGCTGTTGGCATGTCAAGGAACAATACATCATTCCTATAAAAGGTAATGATTCCCATTGCAGGATCTCAAGGAATAAAAGGATTATCGAGCTATAAGATAATATATCGATATACGTACGGAAGAACAGAAGATACATGCAAGACACATACAAGAAGATAAATACATACATACAGAGATGAACACACGAAGAACTCGAAGACCACTCATACACATCATGAACTGACGTTCAAATAGGTGGTTCAAGTGCTACATGAAATACTCTCACATTCAAACTGAACAGCTATACTGGAAGTGAATAAACATAACATAGACACTCTATTTTCAAGACAACTTCTGGAGAAGGACTCAAAGCTCGATCTGCTTCAATCCAAAGGAGTCCAGAGCTACATTGACATCACAAAAGAGAATTATAAACTCATTTCCACATTATTTCTCTGCTGTGTTGATTTTTATTACATTATGAGCATTGTGTGTGCTTCTTTCTATTTTGACACAAGCTAACTCCTAAGATGTACTGGAGGATACTAAAATCCTCGCACTAATATCTATATACCATTGTGTATCCCACATAGAACTGTGGATGAGGTCTGAGGACCTGGTCACCCTGTGTGCTGTTGCTGTTGCTTTCCCACGTAGAACTATGGTAGAGGTCTAAGGATCTACAAAGCCTGTGTGCTGTTGCTGTTTCTTTCCCACGTAGAACTGTGATAGAGGTCTGAGGACCTGGATAGTCTGAGTACTGTTGTAAACCCTGATCTAGGGTGTGGATCAATGTTATATATAAACTGTTTGAGAAGAATATGTTTTAGCTTGATACTGAACCGCTTGATTCAAATTGATGTGCATCTTATTTTAGCTTAAACTATTTTTCAATATTCCACTGCTAACTTCTTCAAAATATAAAACTATTTTAAAGTAACTATGATAGTTAAAATAGAAAATGTTTGTAATTATTGTGAACCAGTAGGTCAGTTTAAAAAGCTAACCTAATCATTAGATTAATGCTAATAGGGAACTAATAAATCTTTGAGAAACTAATTGAACCTTTAAAATCATTATAAATTGACTAGAGTTTAAATTGTTTTATGAATTGGGGGATTTCAATATAAATCTTTGAAACCGAATTTTTTTTAATAGGAACTCAAATCACCCCCTCATGAGTATTCTTGTGGGACAAAATTTAATATTATTTATATTGAAATAATCATATTATGGTCATAATATTTTTTTTATAAAAACAAAAAATTTATTCAATCAGAAGATATATTATATTATAATTATTTTTAACCCATGAATTCATGTTATAAACAGGTTTAATATATTTTTCATAATATAGATCATCTAATTCATTCCCTCATTTCCAATCTCTATTAGATAAAATTTATAATAATATTAAGTGTATATTTATTTTTTGGTATCACTATGTCTTTTGAGTAACATAGGTCATCAAAGGAACTCAATGTGGTGTGAAACATAGTCTAAATATTGGTTTTCAATAGATCCATGAAAAAAAATTATTTCATTTAAACAAATTATAAAATTATTTAAGTTAATTTGAATTAATATATTGGAAAAAAATTTAGCATGTGACATCCTACATACCATAAAATTAAATTATCTCTTGAAATCCCTATTTGTTATCAAAGGATTACTATTTTTTGAATTAATTTTAAGAATCCACTTTGTACAATGTTTTAAAATATATTCATAAAAAGGGAATGTGATAAATAGTAAGGTCACTTATAGTTATGCGTAACTATGATTCCTCAAATTGGGAACATAGATAGGAATAGAGGAAAAGTGTAAACAATTATTGATCATGATAATGGTAATAAAATATAAACAAGTGCATGATCAATGTAATGTTAAGTTCCAAAAAAACCTGATCCAATGGTTAATAAAAGGACCAATAGTTTATCATAATTGAGGATACTATGAAAATTCATTTGTTTCATTATATTTTTCCTAGAGTTGAGAAATTTTCATACTAGCTTGATTAATAGAAAAATAAATTGGAAATATACATACAAGGTGATTATAATTTCATTATTTAATCAATTTTTTTAAAAATATAATATTTTTCTCCAGATGATAATTAACCAAGATGATTTTTTATTTCCTTATTCAGTAAAATCAACATTTAAATACAACATAACCATAATTTGATATTTAGTTTATAAAAACGTTATTTATACATTAATCAAAACAAAACATGTTTTCACATGGTAAGATAATTACCACAAAAGGTGAAAATTACAATGATATAGTAATCGGTAAAATTATTTGTTAATACCCAAAATAAAAACTAATTAATTGGCTAAATAAATTTCTATATAATTTTTAAATAATTTAATAAATAAGTTGAGACTGAAATTTTAGAATAATTTGGTCATATATTCTTGAAATATAAATCCATCTTTAATTATTAATTTAACACCAATTTGTTTCTATTATAATAAAATGTTTGCTAAAGAATATCATTTTAGCAATGACATCATTTAGGCTATTGGTAGTGTGAGAATCCCTTATTTCCATCGATCATGGGTTCAATCTTGCACACCTTTCCAGTTGTGATGGGTTGTCACAAAAAATATGTGGTTTCCCAACTTTTTCAATTATAATGAAAAATAAATCCACATACAAACCCTATATTTTAATGATAGTGGTTTTTGATACCTCAACGCAAAAAAAATCAATGAAATCATAATTTATATCAACATAATTTTTAGTAATTAAAAGCATCATGTGGTGTATCATAAGTCATTCAACATATGATCATCAATATTTGTAAAGTCATATGAATACATACCTAACTGCTATGAAATTATAAAATAAGAATATCTTAATATAAATAGTTATCTAATATTCTATTTGATTTCAACTATAACATCACAGAACCCGTACTCCCTGATATTGTGCATATGTCCCTATAATTAAATTACTTGGTTTTTAGTGATAATTATGACTGAATTATTTTTCTAAACATTAGATCATTATATTAATAACCAGGATCAATTATGTAATAGGGGAAACTATAGATTTATATTTCTACAGAACTAGTACAATCTCTTATAAAAACAAATCAAATTAAAGTAAAATATAATTTGTTCTCTCCTAACCATTATTTTCTTTTTCAAATTAAAATATATGTATCTACCATATGAAATCACATATAGACACAACTATTTCGACATCATGGTTTAAAAATATGGTAAAACGAATCACAAGAATGGGGAGAACATATGTTCATTATGTGTTAATATACAATGTAAATATTTAATTTCATTAATGTGAATAAATGTGTATAAGGGTATGATGAAATAATCAATGTGAACAAGTGATCCATTAAAGAACTCATAACCATTAATACATGGTTAATTAATTATGAAGACGCAAGGAATAAAATAGATATAAAAATCAATAATCAAATTCTATTTGATATTAAATGTGATCATTTGAAAAATAATATTTTAATAATAATAAATTTAACATATTATGTTATCTTTGAGCATTTCATTTATTTAATAACATTAATAACCCTTTCCAAACCAAATATATTTGAATTCAAAAATGGAAGAAATAAAAAATTATGATAACATAATTTACCATAGATTTATAAATGTGATCGACCATCTTATAATATATAAGGGGAAAACTAATTTTCCAGGGGCTATAATGGGTTTCATAAACTATATAAGCTAAATGTGGCTCACCAATGAGTTATAATAGGGATAAAATATTGTAAAAAGCATTAAAAAATTCACTTATTTCTTATAATTATTATGTAACATTAATAAAACACCATCATCAATGAAAATAAAAAAAACAATATTATTTTATAGACACATAATTTTATAAAATAAATGGCTTAATGTCAATTCATTTTGGAATATGATTTACCATTAGAAATGATATGTGTTACATAAAAATTTCATTGAATCATGACTAAGACGTAATATAAATGGATTCTAAAAAAATATCTTTGTAATATGGGTAACCCATTGAAAGGATATAAGATCCTTTATAATCTCTTTTAAGGATGATTAACTTGTGTAAAAGAAATAGGTTCCATAATTAAATATTTCAAAAAATCAATATATATGAAGTCAAATAATAAGTATGGTATCAATAAATTATATATCTAGTGTAGGGTAAGTATGAAAAATATTTTTTGATGTATATGAAGGAAAATATTATTAAAATATCATTAATATCATTCATGAGGAACGTAACCCTTAAACATTCAAATGTATTACATAACATGATAAATCATTTGAATCTTATGAACCATGAATTAATAATGATAAATGAAATTTAGAATATCATGATAACATTTAGAATCATTATATATCATTTCAAAGGAGAAGTACACATACCCAATAAAATTATTTGGGTGTATAACATAACAGACTTCTTAAAGTATACAAATTATGACAAAACCTATCACAACATTGGAAACATGGAAACCATAGACCCCATGAATGAGGGATAAATAAAATAAAATGTAAAACCACATAAATTTTAAAATAATATTCATAAAATAAATTTATATATAGTATATATACCAAAAATAAAAATTAATTGGTGAAAATGGTTAATAACCCATAGAAATAATATTTAAATAAGGAAAACCCCTTAAAAAGCTAATTTCATTTTAGTGATAATAGTAAAATGTAAATATTATTAGTGTAAATTTTAATTCCGAAGAATAAAACTAGATGTTAAAAATAATACAATAATATTTCATTTATTAGATAATATTACAATAACATAACCACTGAAAATTATATACAACACAATAAATTGGAATTCTGTAGAGAAGTCTCAATAATTGAGTCTGATTGGACATGTGTTTCATTTATCAACATGAATAATGAACATATATTCACAATAAAAATGATTTTGAAATTTTTTAATTTTAATTCATACATATAAAAAACTATTATATATGTTATATATAATTTGTTAATAAATAATGTTTAAGTCATCTGTTTTTACCAAATTTATCTTATGTGTCAAAATAGAATTTTATTGGTCTAGTATTATCAAATATGTGGTTATTTAAACATTGAAAATTGTAACCATGAAATAGTTACCATTTATTACATCATTTATAATTATAATTTCATAGATGTTGTGTGGTTATAAAAATTAAAAATATTATATGATCAGAGATATGGTAGGGAATACGCACACATGAATAATGTTCCAATTTTCAATGATCATTTGGGAAATAAGATAAGTTTGGTTTATGTTCAAATATTACAAATTATATCATAAATGAAATTTAATTAAATTAAATATAGTTATTATTAGTTATATAAACCTATATATACCATCTTTGTATTGTGGTGTTCAAAAAAATTAATCACATTGATTTGTCAAGGGGGTAGTCTACACTTTCTAAAAGGCCGTTATCACTTTTTGTGTGTGTTAAATATATTGAATAAAAATTATTTTATTATTTCCAATTAGATAATTATTTCATTAATATCAAAATTGATTAATTGATATAATATAATTTTATTTTCACACACATAATATATTCTTTGTAATGTCTGAATGAAACACATCCCTATGAGAAGGTGGTAGTCTACACATCCACAAATATTGTTATTGTATTTCTAGAAAAATGGAAATAATGAAGGTATATGGTTTATAAAAAGCTAGAATGATTAAATAAATAATAAATATAAATATAAAAATAATATATTACCCATATATACATCATTATTCATAAAATTGATAGGTGGTAATAGATGAAATACAATATCAGTTCGTGAGGTGATAGTTTTACGTACACAAGAATGATGATTTGATTTCTCATTTGATAGATTTATAAGATGTTTTAGGAATATAAAATAACATAAAAATATCACATTATATATAATATATTGATATTATTATATATTAATTTATTAATAACAATTTTGTTTAGTATAGAATGAATAAAAATAAATGTGATCATTGAAGAATGTTACAAATTTTTCAAGTAACTCCTTTTATATAAACAAACGACACGTAGGTGATAAATTATTCCCAAATAGGGTCCTGTAAAATTATAATATGGAATTTGGTATTTTAATTGGGTTGTTTTTTAGGATATAAATATCATGAGAGGTGTGAAAGGTAAGGATAATGACCATAAAATTGGTGTTGGGCTTGTTTATAGGTCATTTTGACCCATATAATTAATGTGTTACCACTATGTAAATTTATTTCTACCTTAATAATTGGAATTAAATTTAATTAAATTCACTAATAAATTTTGAAATAAAATAAAATGTATGCCATAAAATAAATTATAATATATTTTGATTTAATATAATGAATCCATTTCATTAAATTCAAATAATATAGGATGAAGAAATTAATTTAAAAATAATCTCGCAAACCGGCTGACAAGACGAGGGTTATATGGGACATTTATGGAATCCAATTACGACACCAATTAGATAAAATATGGTATGTGTTAGGATATTGACCAAATATATAAGGATGTCATTTAATCCAACGTCTTCTGATTTATTGATATCCATGATTTAGAGTAAACATATCTCAATAATTTATCATATTGGGATATAAATTGATTTTATTTTTATATAATATTTTATTTCATAATCTCTTATATACGAATGATAATGTTTCCCAATATAATTATAATATAATGATTATATGAAAATATAATTAAAAAATAAAATTTATTGACAAATTAAAATATATATTAAAATCAACATTCAGCAAATCTATTAAAATATGTGATCTATTTTTTACAATTATTTCCATCCACGTGATTTTAAAATCCCAATATATCAGTTATTATTTTTTCATAGGATTATAAAGTTCATGTGGAATGGTATACTATGACAAAACTAGGTTGTTGTATATATTAATTCTATTTTTTAACTAATTTCATTTACCCTTTTTGATGGAGATTTATTCCTTATTTTACTAGATTTATACATATCATATATATAAATAATATAAGATGAGAGAGATATAGATGGTTTTTATCTTAGACTGAGTCTACTTGAACATACCCTATTATACTCCACCAAAACCAAATTTATTCATGGATATTTTTAAATAAATCTATTTCTATTTCTTCAACAAAATGTGTAAAATATTTTTTCACAAAGAATAATAAGTACCATTATTAGAAATAATATTTTTTTATTTCATACATGAACAATAATTAGCATTATTTAATATTCCTCCCACATAATAGCACAATCAGATGAAAATTAGTCATCAATCGAGTACAAATAGTTATCACTCAGAAAAAAAATATAAAATGTAGAAATAAAGAACATCTTCGGCATGGAGCTACATCAACAACCAATTGTATATTTTTAATCATATTAATAATTAGATAAAATTAAATTTTAATCAACTAATTTATTTATTTTGGATTATATTCTAGGATAAAATTAATAATAGAAAACTACATTCAATAGACAACAAACATAACACATCCCACTTTTTAATTTCTTTTTCAAGTTATAATAGAAATTGTTGAGATAGACTAATTAAATTAATATAATAACTCAAATATATTTTATTCTAATCATGATACAATATTCAATACAATACTTTTATATAATCACACTACAATATCAATTCATATTTTAATTTTATCTTTTATAAAATACAAATATATTATTTATGTAATTTTTTTGACCTTACAATACCTAATTACATGTATAAATAAATACATAATTTTTAATCCATTAATTATTTCCTCCTCAAAATTAATCTCATTCACTTAATATTTCCCAACTAAAATATCATGTTGAATAATAGTCTATATATATTTATCTATCTATAATAATTTATTAAGAATAAATATCCTTGAAAATTCAAAATAAAATTTATAAATAAATCATAAAAATTTATTCAAATTTTATAATATTTTAATTTAAATATACATTTAAATATTTGAATAATTTAAATAATATATTTTTTATAGATTATAAAAAGATGGGGTTGAATTTGCCTATAGAAAATGAAAATAATTATAAAATATTAATTTGAAAAATATATTATTTAAAAATAATAATTTGTGAAATCCAATTTTTGATACAAGATATCATTAATTCATATTCAATATGGATTATATTAAACTAAATATAGTGATAAAATATAATAATTAATTTTATGAAACATTGATAAAGGATGATTAATGATGCATTATTGAAATGTATATTGGAGGCAAACATAGGGTAAAAGTAGTTTGTAAAGACCCTCATTTGAGCCACTAAGTCCCTAACCTATATAAGGAAATTTATTTTTTTATATCGCTTGGACTAAATTTTGACTATAGAGTTATCCATCAAAATTTCCCCGATTGAGAAAAAATTGGAATGTATTTTTTCTATATAAAACATGTCACTCAATATGGTAGTGTATGAACCAGTCATGAAACGATATTGTGGAATGAAAAATAATAATTTTGAAAATTACTTACACAACATATACAAAAAAAATTTATTTTTTTTTTCAATGGAGGATAAAGTTATAATATTTTGGATATAGAGACATTAAGGGAATTATAAATGGCATGTTCATGATTGGGAATGGGAATTACTTAACTTTCATTTTCATTACTCATGGGAAAGTTATTTTCAGGAATGAATCATTCATTTTCACAATATGTCTTCTTGAAAAAAAGCAGTATATTTATAGTCTAAATATAATCTTTTAAAACATTAATAGTCACAGGTTTAATCCGTCCTGTAATTTTAAATCATAACTATATTATTTTAATTAATAAAGTTTTCCTTGTTCAGTAAAGATCTATTCCATTATATACCCATTATCCAATTCTGGGAATATAGTGTTTTTCATGGATAATAAGAAACAACTGTAATTAACATTTATTAGATGACACAACTCTATTAGAAAATTGATGGACATAGTAGAGAATATATGATAATTTCTTTTCCACTGATGAGTTAGTGAGACTCCACCAGTAGAAAAATGGCCCTATAAGGAAAAATATACTTTTATCTTCAAGGAATCAGGTAATTTATGCAACCAATAAATCAAATGCTTCATTAATTGACACCTAAAATTCAACCAAATTAATTAATATTTTATTATTGTTACATGTACATTATGGATATAGTGTCATCAGTCTATTTGGTCATCAAAGATTCATTGGAACAGAATGATTCAATGTAATTCACACACAAAATTAAGTAAAAATAATGTACCTCAATTAAATAAAACAATTTTTAATATATGTGAGTGTTTGAAATCAGGAAAATACTACGAAATATAGTTACGTAAATCACCCAATTTTTTTGACAAAAATGAAAAATATAAAAGGATAACTTTTGTATTGATCCGGAATATAAGAGATTGAATATTAATGTAACAGACTATTATGAAATTTAATGATCACACAAAAGGAAAATAAATATTATGTTATTGGGGAAAATATACATTAAACACTCACCCCACCCACACAGGAAATAATGGTAGGAAAAACTCCCCAAAGGGAAAGCCAACCAACATAGCCTTATTTTATTTAGTACATGTCCAGATGATCCACTAGAAGTGAAGTCCATTATATATCCCAAAGTCCCATAAACAAACTCATAACATGACATATATGACTAATGGTAAATAAATCCAATTACATGGCCCTGGTTTCACATATTTTTTCTCAATGGTTTTTAAGTTATTATTATTCCTACAGAACTTAGGATGTTATAATTTTATCGGCTCTATAGTAGCTCTACATTTAGAGCTCTTCTACAATACCACAATAGTTATTCTACAATTATTATTCACAATGAGGTTTAAAACCCCCAGGAAAGATATAGTATTATGGAATTTTTACCACTACGCCAAACCCAACTACAATAAAATAAAATTAAAACATAAAGATGTTATATAATCTAATATTTTTTCAAATATCCCAATTTAGAAATACTATATGAAAAACAGAGTCAAAATGAATTTAGATTTTATTTCAATACATACCATATTTAATAATAAATATTTTCCTAATTTAATTTCTCTAACCAACATTTTTTATTTATCACTACCCCATTGTGATTATCAAAAATATACGAACATTAAATAACGGAAAAATATGAAATGAAAAACTATAAGAAATAAATTAAAAAAAAATCAAGGAAAATTCTTAATAATAAATACAATGTTTGAAAAAGTATGTCAAAAGAGATAATATATCAAATAAAAAGAATAAATTTTTTATAAAAAACCTATTAATTTTCATAAAACACTATATAATATATTTATAATTGGGAATTAGGGAAAAAAAATAAAAAAAAATGAAAAATAAAATCCATGATTGATTCAAATATTTAAAACATCCAATATAATAGGATCATTATAGTAGAAAATTTGGTTGCAAATGATATAAAATAATAATCAAATAACCAAAAAGTGAATAAAATATCCAAAATTAAAAAGACTAATAAGGGAAAGGGAGATAAGTATTCATGAATAGAAATGATAGAAAGAATAGAATAAAAATAAATAATATTTTTAACTCCCATACATTATAGATATTATTTTATTATATAGTAACAGGGAAAAGAAGAAATTATGGAGGACAAAAAAAATAGAAAATATTAAAATATAATATTAGTAGAAAAAAAATATATAAAATAGAGAAGAATATAATGAAATGAAAATAAAACTAATACATATAGTTTACATGCATCACATTTAATCAATAAATGGATTCCCCTCTATTTATTTCTTATTTTAATGAATTTTAGTAGTTATTACATTATTGAGTACTCATTCATTTTTATGATTTCTTTAATTTTGGCATTTCATGATAGGGAACACAACAAAAAACATAGGCATAATAGTTTATAAACTTTTTTTAATTTTCATTAATTTTATTTAAGGGGCATAAAATAATTATTATTAAAAGAATAAATATATATGAATTTTTAAAAAATATAAAATTATATAAGTTAGTTTTTCAAATAATAATAATATAGTAAATTGTACTTATATTTTAATATATATGATATAGGTTTTCTAATATATGAAGAATTATTTTGAGATAAATTTATTAATTAGTTTAATAAATATGTAAATGAAAATAAATTCCTTAAAATAATAATTAAATAGAAATGGGTTCAACAAAATTAAAAAAATGTGATAAAAAATGATCACAGACATAATAAGTAAATTTATTTTTATATTTTATTTTATTAGATATATGTAAAAATAAAATTTATAAAAACACATTTCTAATGATTACACAATATAGAAAAGAATAAAATTAAGTGTATCTCTTGTTAATCCCTTCTAAACAACCATTATTGAAATTGAAATGATCATGGTCAACATTTCTATATAAAATAATAATGATTTGATATTTTTTCATAATTTATGAAAAGTTATCAAATATATGGAAGTGATATCTTATGATATGGTTATGTTGGTCATTTTATTTGGTGTATTTGTGATAAATATGTATTTTATGATATTGATGGCTCTAATATAATTACAAAAGATATGGATCAATAAAATTATATCCCATAGATCAATAATGTTTGATTAATACATGGGATTTGTCCAAAACTACTCAAAGTCGTTGGGTATATTAATTTGTGTATAGAAAAAGAAAATGAATTTTTATTCTTACAATTTATTTATAGGTTGTATTTTAATTATTTATTGATAGTCCCATTTTAAAATTTCATACCATCATGGAATCCACCAATATCAACATAAAAATTGATGTTTAATCAAAATTGGTTCCTTTTGGAAAAATTATTCTTCTTTTTTATTTTAATTAATCAATAATTATAATTATATATTTTAATTAATATTTTCTCATATTTGAATAAAATATTATCAAAAAAACTGTGAACATGACATTTTTTTGGGTTTTAATAATGTAATTGAGACTACCGATCATATGTATCTAAATCTTAATATCTACCATTTTTTAAAATTCATCCAATATTAACATATATTATTTATTAATAGGATTTTGAATTTTTATATAATAAATTACAATACATAATTTTATATATCAGTAGTTTTTTACATGATTTATAGAATTTCCCTTTCTGTTTTGATTGATTTTAAAATTGAAAAAGAATTTTAGTTATCAAAAATTGTTGATGGAAAATTTATTTTTTAATTAATAAATTAAATTAAAATTAATATTTGTCATTGATAGTGCCATAAATCATATCATTAATCTGAATTTTAATGACTAAATGATTAGTATTATGTGATTAAAATAACCAGTTGTATAGGCATTCCAATTAAATATCATTTGATTTATTATCATTTTAAATACATCTATAAATATTATTGTTTTTTCAATCTATAAATAGAGTTGGTTTGTTGGAAAATTGAATATCAAAATAAAAAATTTAAAAAATGTCGTTCTTTGAAAATACAATCATTAATAAAACCATTTAGAAAAAATAAATTATAATCCATTTTAATTAATTTTTGATTAAAATGATAACATAATTCTTTATATATTATTTGGATTAATTCCATGTAGTATATATAATGAGTTGACCATAGGGGACTCTATCTTTTTAGATATAAATATTTATATCTACATTAACATTTTTATTTCTAATATAACTATAATAATCTAAAATATTTAAATAAAATATTTTTTTATGAAAAAAATAGTTGTAATTAGGTCAATAAATTATATTTAATACATAATTACTAATAAATTTATTATGTTATTATTGAATGAATGTTAAAAACATTCATTTTAATTAGAATTATTTTAGTTTTTCAGTTCAACATGATAGATAAGCACTTAGTTTTAAACACATTTATGAATGATATATGAGTAAGATTTATAAATTAAAGATCAATAATAACATATTAATGACATGGTCTTAAAATTATTATAAACATTTAAGAGATTTATTTGAATGAGATTATTTAAATTGTTCTCTTTCATTAGTTTTATAAGATTAATCTAGAAAATGAGGTCCAATTTTTTGTTATAAATAGATTTTTTTTATTTTACATAAAGCATGGGAATTTATTATAAACCCATTTTATTAATTTTATTTATTGTAACATAATGTTCCAATTTAGTTAATGTTCCCACAAAATATTCTTTCATCATATTTTGAATCTAATTTTCAATGATTATATTTTCTATTTAAAAACAACTTCCAAACAAAAACATTAGAAAATTCAACTGTATTGTAAAGACTCGGAAATTTCAAGGATAATTTTTTCTTAATTTTCTTTGGGATTTTACAAGAACACAGTTTCTAACGGCGTCTGATTCCGAGGCCCGGTGTGCCCGAAATCATTTTCTGAAGTTTGTCTTGGGTACGTTCAATGAACGAACGAGTGAGTTTTTCTATCATTTGAACCGGTACTCAAAATTGAAATCTGAGGGCACCGATGAACTCACAGTGCCGATAATTGCTTAAGGGGACCTTAAGTGCAGTTGCGTTTTTGTCGCATGAGGTGGTTATTTTTTGGGGATTCAATAAGTCTTAAATAAATAATAGTGTTACAATTTATTTTATATGGAAGTTAATTTCTTCATAGAGAAGTTGGAGGTGGGGCCACACCCCACCTAACTTCCCATGAGAGGGTATGACCAAGGGTGGTGGGGTCTGCACAAAACCCCAACCCATCACCTTCCCTTTAACCCCCACGAACTTCCACCCATTTAACACCCCTTGTGTTTAATTGTATAACTATACAACCCCCCCCCCCACTTAAACTCCCTTGCTTTTAATGTGTCAACTCCCCATTAATCTCCTCTTCCATTATGTTTGTTAACTCCTCTTATTTTGTGTAACTCTTCACTTTTTCCTTCCACCATTAATTCATGCCAACATGCCTTAATTAATGAGATGAGTCTCTTCATTTGTTTAATTAAGTGGTTTGGTTTGAATTTTAAATCTTGGTGTTGTGAATAAAAATAATATCATGGGATATTATTTTGAGTTAGAGCTTTTGGTGTGGGAGAGAACTTTAGCAAAGTCCTAGAGTTTTTGGGAGAGATTTGGTGTGAAGAATAAGAGAACTTTCCTTCGACAAAGAACGATTCTTCTTCGATTAATAACACCTTCCCTTCAACGTAGAATGACTCGGTGTCCACGGTTCTCCATCATCTTCTTCCATAGAAACATGTGAGGAGATGTTGTCTCCTCCTCGGATGCACCCCGACGTCCACGGAATCTACGTCCGACCCCGCCACATCATTCTCACGACACCGATTTCTGCGCCGATGATGAACGAACCGTGAATCGAGGTAGGGGAATTTATTTTGGTGTTATCTTATCTTTTGAGAAAAGAACGACGAGCGCGGACCAACCAATTCCAGGTTGATCCATGGATCGTTCGTTCATGCGGATTGATGTTGAGGATTATTGTTTTTGTCCGTGAATTATTTTCTTGTCATACGTCAACTTCTATTAGATGGCCGCTTGCTATCATTATAATGGGAGGTGGTCAGACTGCATGAACACGGCCGACCCTCCTCCCCCTTGTTGTTTGAATTTGTTGCAGTACGTGAAAGGCGGCGTGCAGATGAAGTTGAACAAGCCACGGCGCCGTCGCGCCGCGCCAGAAAATGAAAAACAAAGCTGCAAGGGAATTTTGGGATATTTACAGTGAAGGTCAGGTCCCAGGATAATGAATGGAAAAGACCGCACGTGAATCGGACCACCGGAGCGCATCCTGTGGTCCGTGGAAGCCCCTGCCAGCGCTTCACGCCGGTGCGGCGGTGCCGGAGTTTGGGGGCGGCGGCACCCGGAGCGCTGCCGGAAGAATCCGCCCCGGCTGAAGCCGCGGCAGCGGAGCCTGGTCTCGCGACTGCACGAGACCGGAGGGGAGTGGCGGGAAGAGGCCGACTGCCGCGTCCGCTGGCACAGGAGGCCCCACGCGGGGCCGCGACTCTTCACGCGGGGGCAGCACCCCCAGCACGGTTCAGCTATTCGGTCGAACCCACGACTGAGATAGGCTGGCTTGGGCATACCGGGTCAGGCCGCACACAGCCGGGCCGGGCCACGCTGGCTGGGTCGGACCGCACCCGGGTCGGTTTGGGCCGACCCAGGGGGTCTCGGGCCGGGTCGGTTCGTCCCCGAAAGCCCGGTTTTCGGACCCCTCACTGTCTTTCTCCCATATCTTGAGTTTTAGACCTCTGATCGACGCACCGTCAGCGGAGATGCAATCCTTGGATAAAGACGGTCGTTTCGGTATATCGCACTCAAGGTTTCAGAATACTATCGCTTTGGCCGGGTTGGTTCGGATACGAAACCAACCGGGCCCTCTGAGCGGAAACGCTTATATCTTGATCTTTGGACGTCCGATTGACGTGCTGTCGACTTTGATGGATTCCTCTAAGTGAGACATATATTTTGTCTTACTTCAATCGAGTTTTGGATGTCGTCGGAGTGCGGTCGGGTTGGTTCACTCACGAAACCAACCGGGCCTTTGGAACGGAAAAGCTGATATCATTTAGACCGGACGTCCGTTTGACGAAGCGTCAGTGGAATTGGGGATCACATTGAGAAACGGTCCCTATGAGTATACCCTATGAGTGTTTGGGGTACATTTAATATATGGACGGGTTGGGTCACTCACAAAACCACCCGGGACCCTGGGACAAAAATGCTAATAACTCACAGACCGGGCGTCCGATTGACGCGCCGTCTGTTGCATTAAGAACCCTATGACGAGGCGTTCCGTTGAGATACTTCTTTGTGGAACTTTGAGATACTTGGAGTATCGACCTGTAGCTCATGGAGCGGACCCCCCCCCCCCAGAGACGAGCGAGCGGAGTACAGAGACCGTGTAAACGACTGAGACCTGACGACTACTTGACCGAATCGACTTGGAGTGAGATGACTAGCCCAGTGGACATAGTGCCTGGTATTTGGTGGTAGACCCACGTTGGACAGAGCACCTAGTAGTTGGTAGCTGACCCACAGTACTTGACCGGATGAGTACCTCTGTAAGCAATTAGGGGGAGCGCCCGGTATTTGGCGGCAAACCCACAGCAGACGGAGTGCCTAGTATTTGGCAGCAGAACCGCGGTACTCGATAGGAGGAGTACCTCAGAGACTTGGATTAGTGAGCAGTACCTCAGAGTCGTGACAGGACCACTGTACACTCCAGAGACGGGGCTCTTCAGCAGTTACGGTTTCGATAATGAAAATCTTGGTTTGAGTTGAGTCTATGACCTTGTGTTTGCCTCATGATTGAGATGGGTCACTTGATAACTTAGGTATATGTATGGGCATGTACCTGGGTAGTGGTTATCCGTCGATTTCATAATCTTTGTGTTTCCTCAGGATTGAGATGGGTTACTTGATAACTTAGGTATATGTATGGGCTTATACCTAAGTAGAGGTTATCTGTTGAGATATTCTTTGTGGTTATCCTTCTTGGTTTTAGTGAGACCTTGAGGGTCTCGGGTTCCCTACTGAGTATCGTTATACTCACCCCTGCACGGGCTATGCCCGCACCTCATTGTGTTGGTTGCAAACGACGGGCAGTGCTGATGGAGGCCGAGTGTTCGAGGACTGGACGGTACCCAGAGGTGGACTACACGACAAGTCAGTATCCAGAGGTGGACTTCACGGTGAGACGACACTCGGAGGAGGTTGATGGGCCAGAGCGTTGTGGAGGCTATCTGTACCTACCATTCAGGTAGGATCTGTGGTGGACGATCCAGGAGCTATGCCATCTGTACCTACTCTTCTGGTAGGATCTGAGGAGGATGTCCCAGGAGCCACTTCCATTCTTCCAGCTATTGTCTTTTTCTGTTGTAATTTTGTTCAGTTGTAGTTTTACTTTCAGTTGGGTGTTTATTCTGTCCCATTTACTTTTCAACACTTCTCTTTGTACTTAGTGTTTTACTTCTGTTTGTACTCTGTGGTGTTTTGTGTACTTTTATAAAGGCAGTGCCTTCCCAGTTATCAGGATTTACGCATTTGGTGCTAGTCGCCAGTCCCTGGCCTATGGAAGGCGGGCTTGGGGTAGTCACGGCACGGGCCCCGAGGACGGGTCATGACAAATTGGTATCAGAGTAGTCAGTTATACCACAGATCTTATAACTTTGATATTTCCTTTCTGTGAATTAATAGTGTTAAGAGTACCGAGTGTGGTTTTCAGTTCAGGGAGTCCAGTGTTGGTGCGGGCGGCCAACGTATCCATACACCAGTACCCGGACAACAGATTTCCGACTTTGTGCATGAAAACACTGATTGCATGTGTGTTTCCAGAAGTTTTTAAATATCATCTCAAACCAGGTCAGCTCACTAGGTATAAGTCTTTTGACCGTGTCATGTTTGTTTGTTTCAGGATGCCTCCCCACGGGCGACTAGCTAGAGCCCCATGAGTTGTTCGTACTGACAGCCCACCGAGCGACGTGGCCTCAGTACAGGGCCCTATCCCAATTGAGGCACCATTAGGAACACCAGCAGTACTACTAACCGTTGGGCCACCGATGCTACCAGCCCCAATAGAAGAGGGTGCATATCGCTTGAGCGCACTGTACGAGTTCCAGCGCCAGAGGCCACCGAGGTTCCGTGGAGAGACAGACCCGCAGGTGGCTGAGGATTGGCTGGAGGCTGTGGTGAGAGTCTTTAGGCTAGTGGGGAGGCCAGCAGACTTAATGGTGATCCTTGCTTCCAGCCTTCTTCGGGCAGCAGCAGGCAGATGGTGGAGCCTGATGCTCCAGATGCATGACGAGGCGACACTTCATTGGGCAGACCTTGAGAGCCTATTCCGGGAAGAGTTTGTACCATCCACCCTTCGAGAAGTGCGTATACATGAGCTACTTCAGCTGCGGTAGGGCAGCATGACAGTGTCACAATATTCATCAAGGTTCACAGACCTCTCGCGCTACTCCACAGATATGGTACGGGACCCGTTCTTTAGGGCCCGAACCTTCAAGCAGGGGCTCAGGCGAGAGATTAGAGCTTCTCTTGTTTCTCACCAAATTCTGACCCAGAGAGGGGTGTTAGAGAGAGCCCTCTTAGTAGAGAGTTTCCTTGTTGAGCAGTCTCGAGCAGCACGACCCACCACAAGCCGGCCTTCGACAGAGTCTTCTGCAGCATACAGTAGATAGATGACACAGAGGTCCAAGAGGACCAGACCTACCGGTGGCCGACTGCACGACTTAGGTTTAGTTTTGCGGGGGAACCGGGGTGGAGTCAGAGCCAGTCGTGCCGAGAGTGGACACTGTTACTCCTGCAGATGGATTGGTCACATGGAACGTGACTGTCCGACCCGCCATGCAGATGACCAGCAATTAAATGAAAAATCTCCCAGACAGAGGCATAGGTTTGATCAGGGCAGACCGCAAGGAGCAGGCGTCCATTGAAGAGGAGCTGACCGTGTAGGTGGAGGTGGATGACGCTTCGGGGTGTTGCCACCACCACCACCAGGAGGCCCACCCTGACCGCAGGGGATAGGAGGACATGGGAGAGCTCAGCTTCAGGCAGTTGAGGCCTATGGACATGGAGCTCCGGAAGCAGATGTACAGGATCGGGACAAGCTCCAGACACCGAGGCTGTTGATCATGTTGCTTCTAGTTTTGTTGTTGTTACATTTGTGTATTTGTACTATGAGCTGCAATAATAAAAAGACACTTATCTTTGTAAAGTTTTCATTCTTGTCCTTCTGTTTGGTTGATACTGAGTGGTCTCGGTTAAGACTGTTGACTTGACCCTCACTTTCATGATTTCTACTGGAGGAGACCTAGTGACCTCACACTGATGCCGACAGTGTGACTTGACCCTTGGAGGTGAGAGTTACAGTTGGATATATTGGTAGTTACGTCGAGGCCTTACGATGTAATCCATGGCATGAAAGCATCATTCATGTCAGGATTGACTGTATTAGGCAATGAATGTGGTTCATTCAGGGGATGAGACCAGATTTATCTTATCGGAAAAGAAGAAATCATAATAGCTATTGTGAGACTAGAGAAGGTCTAGGTCATCCAAGAGCGGATGAGGACAGCACAGGGCCGATAGAAGCCTTATGCTGTCAGGATTTGGTGGCCTCTAGAGTTCGAGGATGATGATCATGTCCTTATACAGGTTTCACCTCGACGAGGTTTATGGAGATCTAGTCGAGGCGGCAAGTTATTCCGGAGGTTCAGTGGACCTTCTTAGGTCCTAAGATAGGTAGGCGAAGTGGTTTACTTCTTGACGCACCCACCTCAGTTGCACCAGGTGCACGACGACTTCCACATATCTCAACTGAGGAGATACGTGCTTTACCCTTCACATATCATCGACCATGGAGAGCTGGACTTTGGCGATGGGGTGTCTTTCAAGGAGGTTCCAGTGGGAATTGAGGATCGACAGGAGTGGATCCTATGAGGATGGACGATTCCTCGGGTGTGCTTCAATGGAAGTATGGAAACCTCCAGGTGAGCACATGAGATCAGGAGGCTCAGATGCATGCTTAGTACCTCTTTTGTATCCCTAGTTTGTGTTGAAGAATTACGGGGATGTAAAGCCCTGAGGTGGGAGTAATGTAAAGACCCGGAAATTTCAGGGAATTTTTTTTCTTAATTTTCTTTTGGATTTTACAAAAACGTAGTTTCTGACAGCGTCTGATTCCGAGGCCCGGGGTGCCGAGAATTATTTTCTAAAGATTGGCTTGGGTACATTCATTAGACGAACCAGCGAGTTTTCCTATCTTTTGAACAGGTACTCGGAATTGAAATCTGAGCACATCGATGAACTCACATCACCGATAAATGCTTAAGGGGACCTTAAGCGCTGTTGTATTTTTGTCACATGAGGTGGTTAATTTTTGGGGATTCGATAAGTCTTAAATAAATTGTAGTGTTACAATTTATTTTATGTGGAAGTTAATTTCCTCATAGAGAAGTTGCAGGTGGGGCCACACCCCACCTAACTTCCCATGAGAAGGTATGACCAAGGGTGGTGGGGTCCACACTAAACAACAACCCTACACCTTCCCTTTAACCCCCACGAACTTCCCCCCATTTAACACCCCTTATGTTTAAATTTATAACTCTTCAACCCCCCTTAAACTCCCTTGCATTTAATGTGTCAACTCAACATTAATCTCCTCTTCCATTAAGTTTGTTAACTCCACTTATTTAATGTAACTCTTCACCTTTTCCTTCCACCATTAATTCATTCCATAGTGCCTTAATTAATGATATGAGTCTCTTCATTTGATAAATTAAGTTGTTTGGTTTGAATTTTAAATCGTGGTGGTGTGAATAAAAATAATATCATGGGATATTATTTTGAATTAGAGCTTTTGGTGTGGGAGAAAACTTTAGAAAAGTCCTAGAGTTTTTGGGAGTGCTTTGGTGTGAAGAAGAAGAGAACTTTCCTTCGACGAAGAACTGTTCTTCTTCGATTAAGAACACTTTCCTTTCAACGTAGAATGACTCGGAGTCCACGGTTCTCAATCCTTTTCTTCCATAGCAACAGGTGAGGAGACATCGTTTCCTCCTCGGACGCACCCCGACGTCCACAGAATCTACGCCCGACCCCGCGACGTCATTCTCACGACACCGATTTCCGCTCCGACGATGAACGAACCTTAAATCGAGATAGGGGAATTTATTTTGGTGTTCTCTTATCTATTGATAAATGAACGACGAGCATGGACCAACCATTTCTAGGTTGATCCGCGGATCGTTCGTTCATGGGGATTGATGTTGAGGATTATTGTTTTTGTCCGTGAATTATTTTCTTGCCGTATGTCAACTTCTATTAGATGGCCTCTTGCTAACATTATAACAGGAGGAGGTCGGACCGTACGAACATAGCCGACCCTCCTCCCCCCATGTTGTTTGAATTTTTTGCATCATGTGAAAGGCGGTGCGGTGCCATTGCACCGCGTGAAAATTATGAGGAAGGGCTAAAAAGCGCGGCACCGTCGCGCCACGCAGATGAAGTTGAACAAGCCACGGCGCCATCGCGCCACGCCAGAAAACAACAAACGAAGATGCACAGGCTTTGTAGGATCTTTGCAGCGAAGGTCGGGTCCTGGGATGATGACTGGCGAAGACCGCAGGTGAATTGGACCACCGGAGCGTGTCCGGTGGCCCGCGGATGCCCCTGCCGGCGCGCCACGCCGGTGCGGCGGTGCCGGCGGTCGGGGGTGGCGGCGCCCGGAACGCCGCCAAAGGAATCCACCGCGGCTGAAGCCGCGGCAGTGGAGCGCGGTCCCGCGACCGTGAGGGACCGGAGGGGAGCGGCGGGACGCGGCCGACTGCCGCATCAAGAACAATTTAATCATTAAAAATTAAATTGTGTTGGTCTCATAATAGTAGTTATCAATTATGATTCATTATAAAATAGTAGATAAAATTTCCACTGAATTTACTACAATGAACGTAATAATTTACATATTAACTAAATCATTATACAATTTTTCTATTAAAATATTTGGAATAAATTTTATAAATAGTTTGAATTTCTAATGCTATAAAATAAAAATTTAACAGTTAATTTAACAATATATGAATATCACTTTTGAAAGGAATTTTGAATCCTTTTTCATACAGTTTAATAATACATAGAAATTGTGTGTCAACAATTTCTTGAGTAAAACATTTATTATATGGGTTGATTAGAGAATATGATGGTTTATTCAATGAGAATCACACCAAAATAGTAAACAAATTATGTGTTCTGACCTCTATTATGATTATGATTTTTATTGGATTATGAGAGGATTCGACACATGTATTATAAAAGACCAATACCATGGTACCATATTGATTTATTTATTTTTCATAGTGGCCTATTTCCCCTAAAAATATATATTTTTGATGATAATTGTACCCACACTATCACGGGTGGCATATGTTTTCCTGTAGTTTTTTTCGTGAAAAATTTATTAGTTGATGTTCATTTTGAATAAATAGACGATAAATGAATTAAAATTTTCCTTCTATATCACATGTTTCTTCAATAAAATTTATTTATTAAATGATCAATATTTTTAGAACAATTAATAAATAATTATAACTAAATACAATTTAAAAAGGGGGTTTAAAGGATTTTTTAATGATATCCTGTTTTTGGTGTACAAAAATCTAATTATATAAAATCATGGTTTATGAAATACCAAAAAATTAATTTTTATTTTGTTCACCTTTAGATACGATAAAAAGGTTATTTTAGTTTAATATAATTGGGGATTAATGACTATGGTCATTCCTTTCATTTTTACCTTCCTAATTAAATATTGTTTTCACATTAATAATAATACAATAATAATTTTTGTGTTTTTCATTATATTTAATAAATTGATTATTTTTATTTTCATTTTCATTATACAATGAATTAGTTAAGTGATATAAATTTTGACTTTTATTTTATGTATATTTTAATTCATTATAATTATTTTGTATATAGGAGAATTAAATGGAAGATATAAGATAAGATTCATAATAATTGTTATAATATGGGGGGAAGAAGGAAATGTGAATGTGATTACTAACATTTATGTACTCAATAAATAAATGTTATAATGCTCATCAGGGATGATTAACAAGATTTAAATGATGATTTTGAGTAAATGGAACTGTTACTAAAGCCTCATTAAGAGATTTTAAAATCCATATTAACAGTATAATTCTCATTGAGAATATTCACATGAGTTCGGTAATGTGGTTTTCAAAATTCATTTATACACTCATTGTTAATAACCATATTATATATAATTTAGTATTATTTTTTGGTTCCCAAGAAATATTTCTTCTCGTTGAAGAAAATATTAATTTTATTGAATATATTAACATTTTCTAAAACATAACCTATGGTTTATTTATAATCTGAATATTTTAATAAAATAGTAATCTTGAATTTTATGTCTTCTTTTTCAGCATGCCCATCATATAATTTCGTTGTTATTTTATATTTCTTTAAGGATTCGATGAGTTCTTATACATCAGACATTTGAACCAATATGGTTATTGGATACATTTATCATTTGTATAAAATACATTAGATGACACCCATAACATCTTCTTTTTGACTCCTTATGATGATAAATCATCTTGTTGGATAATTTTCCCTTGAAAATATTAGTAGATTTTGTAATCATTATTGTAATAGATTCATGAAAAATAGTAAGAAATACCAAATCATGATGGTACATATTTAATATAGCATACATAACTATATTATATTTCATCAATTTACATCAAATAAATTATGATATTAATATGTAGTTTTACTTGTTTAAACATTATTAAAATCATTTTCTCCTATACCGTAGAGTGAGGAATTAAAATATTTATTTTGAATTCAAATTTCGTAATATATTCCTTAGTAAAAATTACATTAAATTAAATGGTGGGGTCAGAATTATTTATATATATATTATATATGGGATTAAAAATACAACCATGGAAAATTGAAATTATATTTTCCCCATATGAGTAATCAGATCCATAAAAAAATCTATTTATGAAAATTAGAATTATAGAAAATAGTGAATATTAATCCATGAAATGAATTAATTATTTCGAAAGAAAATAAATTAAATTATTAAAATATTAGAAAAAATATTTTTGTACTAAAATGAAAATCTCGCCATTGATAACAATTAATGGTTTAAGAATATGTAAAATTAAGGGGTGACTAATTTATTTTTAGAATAATATATAGTGGAATAACATATTAAATCCAGGAATAAATTATTTTGTAATAATAATGGGACAAATCAAATTTAGGACAGATAATAAAAGTATTTAAATTTTTATAATGAATTTATCAATAAATTAGATTAGGGGAACATTTATATCTTAAATATTCATATATGTGACATAATTATAAAGGATAAAATTCAAAAAAAATTAAATTAGTCATCGATTTTTGATAAAGATTATGAAATGTTCCTCATTTGAGCCCCAAAATATCCAACGCCAATATGGGGGAACAATTATATAATTCCCCTAGTATAAAAGGTTTCCATGGACATTTATTTCATATATGAGGATTTTGATCACACTCTTGAAGGTATTTTTCCCTAATATAACCCATCCCATAGATTTCATGAGATTGAAATATTAGTGAATAGAGTTCCATGAATGAGTTGTTAGCATTAGTTGAACCATTTCTAAAGTACTTCAAAAAATTCGTTATAGAATATTATTCAATATAGGATGAAGAGATTGTGTGTTATGTAAATATGATTTATATGATTTTTAAATTAAAATAAATTAAATGAAAATTAGAATTTGATTGTTTAACATGATATTAGGTTTTGGCATCACATTTCTAGTTGATAAAATCAAAATCTATCATTGTGATACTATTAGGATCCAATGGGGACCTATTTAAATACTCTTAATAGGATATGAAAACTTATAGAATATCCACATTCATAGAAAATGAAAAGATACCTAATAAAATACTATTTTTCTATAATGATGAAATCCTTTCTCATCCATTTCTAATAGCACAAAATACCAAATATAGTTCACTGGGTAAGTGGTGGGATATCTGGATATTTGGATGCTGATAGAACTAGCACCAAAAAGCTAGTATACTACCAGTGGTATACACTAGGGAATGATGGATAATGGATGCTACTTACATATCTACCAGTTGGTAAACACGACTCCACTGACTGGCTGGTGGGACTTCATGAATACTTTATCTATTAGACACAATGAACTGACTATCTCATGGAATGAAAAAGGTATCTAGTTCTTTATAAATTTCATTAGATTTATGGGAATCAACCCTCACTTCCTCATAAATAACAATTTTCATCATATAAGATTATTTATAGGACATTATATATAGGAATTTTTATTTTTGGGTCTTCATCAATTGATTGATGAAACTTGATGTCTACTATAATTTAATTCATTGAATTCATTAAAAAAACAAAAAAACAAAATTGAAAATGTTAAAAATAAATGTGAGGAATTTTTAAAATGAATATTTTTCTTATATATACATACAAGAATAATTTGTTAAGAGAAATCCAAAATCAAAATTTTAAAAATATAGTGATTCATGTATATCATGAACACCTAACATAAATCATTTCTAAATAATTAAAATTAAAATTACATCAATATCCTATAAAAGTAATCCATATGAATGTTTATTTTATATTATATGATATTATAAGGCCCCAACCATAAGCATTACTTAATATTTAGTTATTAAAAGAATGCACATTGAGGATCTTTTTAGGTTTAGAGGAATAGAGAAGTAGATAATAAATCATGAATTACATTCCACATTTAAACAAGGTGGTTACATAAGAGACAATATTTACATTTCCCATTAAAGGAAACATATTTAGAATAAAACATGTATTATTTCTTGACACTTCCTCGACATTATCATAACATCACATACCTTTCCATTAACCTGTGGAAAACATTTAAAAAACATGGGATGAGTATAAAAAGATCAGTATGGGATATAAAAATATGTAAACAAACCCTTATTCCACGTATAGATAAGAATAATTGAATAAATAATTTACTCATAAACATAAGCACTTTCACATACCTAATTAAATCATATGGTTTATGAATAACTCACATAAAAAATAAGACATAAAGGAAACTTGAGGCATACATAACATTCTTACGTAGGGAGTAACCCTAATGGTTACATTTGGAAAACCCATCATAATATATTCCCTAGATCTTTTGGGAGAATCATTAGCATTTAACTCCTTCTCATTCCCAAATTCATTGGAGAGATATATCGGGCTCATCCAACCTTAGTTTATCATGGAACCACCCGTCTTCATAAACAATGCCCATGAACCATATCATAAGTGTATCAAATAAAACATGCATAATGGAAACATAAAATTTCAACATTTCAATCACAAGATATCAATATAACAAATTGATATAATCAAAACATTATCGAAACCATTTTCAATATCAAAATAAAATATAATTAAAACATGGTGTTTATTTAAAAAAAGGTTATGCCTTGTAGAGGAAGTCGAAACTCAAATAATGGTCATGGCAGCAGAGAAGATGTTGTCGCCGCCTACGTATGATAAAAACATTCCCTTTTTTCATATAGTAAAATCCTGCATATAAAAAATATTCCATTTGACTATAGTTAAAAGTTAATGGGGTTAATACACTATATAAAATAATGTTTTGTATAAAAAAAATATGCCTCAATGAAAGGAGATTGAGATGAAGTCCCATACATCGTGTCTGACATGACTCGATCGTTCTTTAATCTCTTGAATGATAAAATATTGTTAATTTCTACTTTCTTAAGAAAATTTTTACAATTAATTATTCCTTTTATATAACTTATTACCATGTTATGAACATTATGTAATTATTTACGTTAATAATGGTCATTTTGTCGATCATTGGTATTTGAGTCAAAAATAAACATTATATAATTACAATTTGTTCATTTTGTAAAATATCCATTATATACATAATTATATTGATGATGTAGATATCATATATATCATATATATCCAGTATACACATTAATTTATAATATTACATAACATTTAGATGTAAGAAATGAAATGCACCGTTCATGGAGAAGGTAAGCCGTACGTACGCATGAACGCTACTTTCATTTCTATTTAGTATTTAATGTAGTGAAATCATAACGATATAAAGGTATATAATAATTATAGTATAATATCATATATAATATCATTATCTCCATCCTTTATATATCCCACATATGGAAATAATGATTCAAATCACTTTGAGGGGGTGGTAGTCTGCACTTCCTAAAATGAAATTATCGCGTTTACCCATAATGGAAACCATAATGTGATTCCATAAATTTAAAATACAAAAGAATAAATAAAATATAAACATAATATTTATCATATATAAATATATTGACATCTTTATGGACACCAAGAAAGGTGTGAAAAGTTGATTGAACAATAATCGTTTCGTGAGGCAGTAATTCGCCACTCACAGAAATAGTATGTTATTTAACCATTAGATGGAGGTGTGTGTAAGTGTAAATCAAATACATATCATATCAACATCCTAGTATAATGAAGATACTAGTGTTCTTACAAAATAATTGAATAAAAGGTTTTTAAGGGGTTGGATAAGCAAAATTAAACAAAAGGACTTATAAGAAGACATTGCCTTTCAATCGTGTAACTCCCCTTGGTTTGAACCACAAGTGTTTCTTGAAGAGCTTTCTTCCAAAAGAAATGATTCTAGGATGAAGATAGGGATTTGGAGTGATGAAATGAGTAGATTTTGGCCAATAAAATATCTTGAGAGTTGTGGGTAAGGGGGTATAGGTGGGGGCGTTTTACAAGAGGGAGGAGGCGCACTCTTAGAAAGTCATGAAATGTTACTTTATTATAAAATGTGTTTTGGATTTTAAAGGTCCCACAATGATATATTTTGAGGAAAAGGTGATAAGGGGTCGATATCCACCCATCCAATAGTTTTTTTAGAACCATATATCTTATATTATACATTATCTTTTCATTTCATTGAAATAGTTCATTAATGTGGTAATCACTACATCATCAAGGTGTCATAAATAAATTTATTTATTTAATGTATAAAAATTTATAAAAAAATACCATGTTGTAGGAAATATCTTTTTATTTCAAATTACAATTTATAGTCTAAAAGATCATTTATGTATACAAAATTAAAATTGTTTTACTAAGGTTATACATACTTTTCTTATATTTATCTTCCTTAAAAAATAAAAAGATAAAATGTCACTATCAATCAAAACTGATTCCATGGGGTCCCGATGTTGGAAAAAGGAATCCCACGGTTGGATATGACACAACTAGTAGAATTAGGACACATTTTGGGTTCATTGAATATTATTATGATATTATTTTATTACCCTTAACTACCAAATTACTAATTAATCACGATAATTAATAATAATTACCGTAGTTACTATTCATAATGTCCAAAAACAAAAGAGTATTAATTACATAATTTGGACCTTCTGATTCCAAATGTTGAATCAATTTTACAAAATTCCAAACACAGAAATTGTCGTAATTAATTTATAAATAGTTCCCTCTGTCAAAAAAATAGTGGGTTTTTTAGAAACGATATCTATCAATATTTTGACACTTATTTATACCAAATTCCAATGTGAAATTAGTTTCAATGAAAAACATTGGAATAAATGGTAAAAATATATTCTTATTAAACTTTAAATCAAATTAAAAGGAAAATAGTTCTATATAATTAAATTAGATGACAAAATAGTTTTGAAGTAAAATGCAGTATTTTTCACTATTGATTAATAAATGAACATTTTCAGAAAAATACCAAAAATTTATCGAAAGTAAATATCAAAACCCCAATTCTAGATAATATGTTTATTTTGACAATTAGATCTTAAAAATTATAAAAATATATATTTGAATATGGTTTCCCATCAAAAGGCTGTAATAAATCTTTTAAAAATATTAGAGAATTATATGCTTAAGATTGAATTTATTCTCATTTTATGCCTCCAAAACAATATCTAATTCATAAATAGACATAGATATGAAAATCCACAATTCTTTACTCACGTGGGATGTTACATCCTTCCCCGCATTAGAAAATTGCATACCCAAAATTTATTTACTTATGGAATAAGTCTGGGTATTTATCCCTCATTGAATTTTCAGATTTCCCATGTTTCCTCTTCAATCATGTGGTTTTTCCACAAAAACATTACTTGAAGAATATTCATATTCCGTAATACATGCTCCCTATAGTCATGAATCTGTACTAGTTGTTCCTCATAAGATAGATTCTCGTCCATCTGAACTACCTCTGGATTCAAAACAAGAGATGAATCTGGCATTTACTTCCTTGACATTGAAACATGAAAAACATTTTGTACCTGAGATAAACTTGAAGTTAAAGCCACTCAGTATGAAACTAATCCATCTCTCTCCAGAATTTCATTTGTTCTAATGAACCTTTGACTCAGCTTTCCTTTCTTACCAAATTTCATTACACTTTTCCATGGTGAGACTTGGAGGAAGACATGATCACCTACCACAAAAGAGAGATCCTTCCTCCTCTTGTCTGCATAACTTTTCTGCCTCATCTGAGATGTTCTTATGTGTTTCTGTATCAGCTGAACTTTTTCTTCCAAGTCTTCTACAAATTCTGGTCCCATCAACTTCTTTTCACCCACATCATCCCAGAAAGCAGGATTTCGACATCGCTTCCCATATAATGCATAAAATGGTCGTATCTGTATATTGGAATGTAAACTATTATTATACGAAAACTCAACCAAAGAACGATGTTGGTCCCAAATTTCCTAATAATCCATCGAACAAGAACATATCACATCCTCCAATTTCTAAATTTTTCCTTCTGACTGCACATCTGATTGAGGATTAAAAGGTGTTTTAAAATGTAATTCAGTATCCAAAGACTTCTGAAGGCCATTCCAAATGTTAGAAGTAAACCTGGGATCACGATCAGATACAATGGAGAGGGGAACTCCATGAAACCTGACTAGCTCTTTAATATAAAAATGAAAAATTTGATCTAGGGAAAAAGTATCTCTTATAGTAAGGAAATTAGCAGATTTAGTCAAGCGATCAACAATAACCCATATTGCATTATTACCGTGATGTGTCTTCGACATTCCCACAACGAAGTCCATGGATATATTCTCCCATTTCCACTCTGGTACTAGTAATGGATGAAGCATCCATTTCGGTAACATCCACTCTACATTAACATGTTGACAAGTAAAACACATTTGAGTAAAATCAACAATATCTCTTTTCATTCCATCCCACCATTAATACTCCCGAAGATTTCAATACATCCTAGTACTACCATGATGAACTGAAAATGGGGAACTATGAGCTTCACATAACAACTATATCTTCAACTATGAATTGCATGTCACACACAATCTCTTCCCAAATCTCAAAACACAATCATTATCAATGTTGAATTCAGGTAACATACCCTTCTGAACCAACTCTACCTTTTTCTGCAACTCACTCTCTTGATTTTGAGCTTGCTTAATTCTATTTGATAGAGAAGATATCACACACACCTGAAACAAAACAGAAGAAATTACTACACCAACAACGTCCATGCCAAGGTTTATCAAATCCTTAACCAAAGCATCAGGTTCCAAATTTATCATGGTTAATGAAGCATTACTTTTTCGACTCAAAGCAGCATCCACTTTATTTCATTTTCCGAGATGGTAATGAATTGTACAATCATAATCATTGAATAATTAAAGCCATCTCCTTAGTCTCATGTTAAATTATTTTTGAGTGAATATATTCTTTAAACGTTTTGGATTAGTATATATTTCACACTTTACACCGTACAAATGATGCCTCTAAATTTTTAAATCGAAAACAACAATAGCTAATTCCAAATCATGTGTAGGGTAATTTACCTCATGAGTTTTCAACTAACGTGAAGCATAAGAAATTACCTGATCATTATTCATTACGACGCAACCAAGTCCTTTAAATGAAGCATCACTGTAGATAACAAACTCACCATTCATGGAAGGTAGTACCAAAACTGGAGAAATCACCATTTTTTTCAACTCCTGAAAACAATCATCTTATTCTTTTGTCCAGATAAACATAACAAACTTCTTAGTTAGCTTAGTCATTGTACTAGATAACTGTGAATTTTTTTTATCAAACCTTCATTAATAGCCTACCAATCAAAGAAAACTACGAATCTCTGTTACATTTATGGGTCACGGCCATTCGTCAACAACCATTGTTTTTGCAGGATCAATAGTTATTCCAACTTTAGAAACAATGTGACCAAGGAAGGAAATTTGTTCCATCAAAACTCACACTTTCTGAATTTCCCATACAATTTATTTTATTTTAAGGTTTGAAAAATCACCCATAAATGACTTTCATTCTCCTCTTTACTTTTACAAAACACCAAAATATCATCAATGAAAAAAACTACAACCTTATCCAAAAACTAATAGAAAATTCTATTCATATGGTCCACGAATACAGTAGGTGCATTGGTTAACCAAAAAGGCATTACTATAAATTCATAACGGACATATCTTGTATGAAACACAGTCTTTGGAATATATGTTTCTTTTACCTTCAACGGATGGTACCCCGCTCTTAAGTCAATTTTTGAAAAATACTAATCTCTCGTGATCTAATCAAACAAATCATCTATATTAGGCAAAGGATATTTGTTCTTAACAGTGATGTTATTCAGGGTTCTATAATCAATACAATGTCTCATTGAACAATATTTCTTTTTAACAAATAAGACAGGAGCACCCCACGATGATGTGCTATGTTGAGTGAAACCTTTCTATAATAAATCATGCAATTTCTCCTTCAACTCTAAAAGTTCAATTTGATCCATTCGATAAGGGTGTTTTGAAATTGTCTTAGCATCAGAAACTATGTCAACAGTAAATTCAACTTCTCGATCTGGTATTATTCCAGCCAACTCATCAGGAAAAATATCAGGATACTCATTTACCTCTGGCACATCATTAATCTGAAGAGTTACTTTTTTTCAACAATATGTGCAAGGTAACATTCATTTCCATGTTTTACAAGTTTCTTAGCCTCTTGATATGTTATCAACAGTAAGGGTTCATTCTTGTACATAAACTGAAAGTCTTTCTGAAAGGAACTTCTTTATCACTACAATCAATCATAACATGGTATACAGAGAGCGAATCCATACCCAGGATAACATCAAACTCAACTAGTTGTAATACAATAAGGTTTCAAGTATTTTATTTCCACAAATAAGGATAGGAAGATTCTTATAAATTCTTTTTGCCTCAAAATTTCACCTTGGTATTTTTACCACAAGGCCAGGAGTCATTTCATGAGATGGAATTCCCAATTTACTAGAAATATTTTCATAGATGAAAGAATGTGTAGACCCCTAATCAAACAACACATTGGCATAATCTGATAAAACAAATAATGTACTAGATACAACCTCATTTGATATCCCAACATCTTCTGAACTAGTTGCAATGGATTTCACCACACCTTTCTTCTTGTAGTCTGACTGCTTCCCATCAATTGGGCTCTTTATTGAACAGTAATTTCCATAATGACCAATCTCATTGCACTTGAAACATTTCACTAACTGTAAATCTAATTTGGTCTTACCATCACCCTGATATTTTTCAGTGAAATAACGAGCCTTATGTCACATATTACCTCATCGGTAGCACTTTCCAAAAATAAAAAGTCATTCCCCATCATGATTTTTACCACATTTATCAAAAACTAAAAAGATAGTTTTCTTACCATCAGACCTTTTTGAAGGATTCTTCCCTTTATCCTACCACCTACGTATCATCTTTTGATGGTTGTTATAGAACACTTTATCATCATCAAACTCCATTTACACCTTTTCATCACATCGAAAAATCTTTTCATAACTCATGAACTCATGATAAGATAAATCCCTTTGATATTTTGTCTTTATTCCTGATTAAAAACAACTGATTTTACTATCATTGTCTCAGATGAAATTTGGAGCATACCTTTCCAATCGAGTGATCTTTTCGTCATAAGCAGCCACTAAGTCGTCCTCTTACCTCAATTCCAAGGATTTTTTTCCATCCTAAGTCGAATAGCCTTCGGAAAATATTTCTCAAGAAGCATACCTTTGAATTCATCCCTGTCAAGAGCATCAATCACATCAGCATCCCTGATATTTTTAACCGCCAACCACCACTGATCTGTTTCACCCTCCAAATTGTAATAAAAAAGACTATCCTTTTGATTGTATGAACACCCCATGACATAAAAAATCTTCTCTAGAGCTTTAATCCACCATTCAGATAGTGCAGGGTCAGATGATCCTCTGAATGATTGGGGATGTTGCCTTATGAAATGTTCCACCACAGACATGTTCCTCTACGGTTGATCTAGATGATCTCATGCATGGATACCACCACTATTTATCACTTGATTAAACTACGCCATTACTACAACAAACTCTTCAGTTCCAATTCCGACCATCTCAGGTTGCTGATTCGGAAGGTCATTTCCTTCTGTTTGCCTCCCTATCACTGCTTCCCTATTTCCTCTACAGAAAACCATTCTGAACAAACAAGTCTTAGATGAAGAAACATGGTAATCGTCAAATGCTATATCATTTAAATTTGACTATAAAAAAATATTTTTGGATAATTAATTAATATAATTATAACTCCAAATGTTATTTAAACCGACCTATGATACCAACTATAAGGACCCAACCATAATCATTACTTAATATTGAGTTATTACAATAATTCACATTGAGGATATTTTCAGGTTTAGAGTTTTAGGGAATTAGATCATAAATCATGCATTACATTCCACATTTAAACAAGGTGGTTACATAAGAGACAATATTCACTTTTCTCATCAAAGGAAACATATTTAGAGTAAAACATGTATTCTTTCTTGACACTTCCTCGACATTATCATCACATCATAAACCTTTCCCTTGACCTGTGAAAAATATTTCAAAAACATGGGATGAGCATAAAAAGCCCAGTAAGGGATATAAAAATACGGAAACAAAACCTTAGTCCACGTATACATAAGAATCATTAAAAAAATAAAGTACTCCTAAACATAAGAACTTTAACATACCTCATGAAATCATAAGGTTTATGAATAAATCATAGAGAACATAAGACATAAAGGTAACTTGAGGCATTCATAACATTCTTACATATTGAGTAACACTCATGGTTACGTTTGGAATACCCATCATAGTATACTCCCTAAATATCTTCGGAAAAACTTTAGCGTTTAACTCATTCACATTACCCAATGCATTGGAGATCTATAATGGGCCCACAAGCCCTAATTTTATCACGGAACAACCTGTCTTCATAAACAATGCCCATGAACCATAACATAATTGTATCATATAAAACATTCATAAAGGAAACATATCATTTCCACATTTCAATCACAAGATATAAATAAAACACATTTAGAAAATCAAAACATTATACAAAACATTTTCAATACCAAAATAAATGAAAAATAAAACATGGAATTTATTTTTCATAAAAATGTTATGGCTTGTAGAGGAATCCGAAACTCAAATAATGGTCACGGCGGCGGAGAAGTCGTCGTCACCACATACGTACGAAAAAACCATTCCCTTTGGTCGTTTAGTAAAATGCTTCATATAAAAAAGATTCCTTTTGAATAAAAGTAAAAGTCAAAGGGGTTTATACACCATATAAATTAATGTTCAGTATAAATTAAAATATGCCTCAATGAAAGGAGATTGAGACGAAGTCCCATATCTCGTGTCAGACTTGACTCTATTGTTCATTAATATCCTGAATAATAAAATAGAGTTAATTTCAACTTGTATAGGAAAATTTTCCAAGTTAATTATTCCTTTTATATAACTTATTTCCATGTTATCAACATTATGTAATTATTTATGTTAATAACGGTCGTTTTGTCGATCGTTGGTACTTTAGTCAAAAATAATCTTCTTATAATTACAAGTTGTTCATGTGGTACAATATCCATTATATCCAGAATTATATTCATGATTTAGATATCATATATATCATACATATCATGTATATACATGCATTTATAATATTACACAACATTTTTAGGTATGAAATGAAATGCACCGTTCATGGAGACGGTAAGCCGTACGTATGCATGAACACTACTTTCATTTCTATTTTGTATTTAAAAGAGTGAAATCATAATTATATAAAGGTATATTATAATTCCAGTATAATATCATATAAATTATCATTAACTCCATCCTTTAAACATCTCACATATGGCATTAACGATTCAAATAACATTGAGGGGGCAGTAATCCACAATTCCTAAAATGAAATTATCGCATTTACCAAAAATGGAAGCCATAAAGGCATGCCATAAATGAAAAATACAGAGCCATAAGGAAAAAATAAACAAAATATATATCATATATAAATATAGTGACATCTTAATGGCCACCCTGAAAGGTGCTAAAAAAATTGAACAATCATCGTTTCGTGAGGTAGTAATTCACCACTCACAGAAACAGTATGTTCTTTAACCATTAGACGAAGGTGTGTGTAAGTGTCAATAAAATCCTTCTCATAAAAACATTATAGTATATTTAAGATACTGGTGTTGTTACAAAATAAAGGAATAAAAATAGTATAGGGGTTTGGAGAAATAAAATAAAACAAAAGTACATAAGAGAAGACGTTACATTTAAATCGGGTAAATCCCGTTGGTTTGAACCAAAAGGGTTTCTTGAAGAGCTGTTTACATAAAGAAAGGCTTATAGGATGAAGAGAGGGATGTGGAGAGATAAAATGAGATGATTTTGGCCAAGCCAATGGCTTGAGATGTGTGGGTAAGGGGGTAGAGGTGGGGGCCTCTTATAAGATGGAGGAGGGGCACTCTTGGAATGTCACGAAATGTTACTTTATAATAAAATAAGTTTCAGATTTTAAAGGTCCCGCAATTATATATTTATAGGATAAGTTTATAAGGATTCTAAATCCACCCATGCAATAGGGTTTTGAATGTTTAACTCTTAGATTTTACATTATCTTTCGATTTTATTTAAATCATTCATTAATGAGGTAATCACTACATCATAATAGTGTCATAAATAAATTTATTTATTTAATGTCTAAAAAATATTAAAAAAAACCATGATATAGAAAATATTTTTATATTTTCAATGACTATTTATAGTCTGAGAGATCAATTATGTAGACAAAATTTATTTTTTTAATTAGGTGTTACATACTTTTGTTATATTTAACATTCTTAAAAAATAAAAAAATAAAATGTCACTATCACACAAAAGTGATTTTATGGGGTCCCAAAGATGGCACAAGGCATCGCATGGTCAAACATGACAAAACCAGTAGCATTAGGACAAATTTTGGGGTCATTTTATATTATTATGATTTTATTTTATTTCCCTTAACTACCCAATTACTAATTAATCACGATAATTAAGGATAATTTACATCGTTACTATTCATAATGTCCAAAAAAGAGTCTTAATTACATAATTTGTTCCTTCTAATTCTAAATATGGAATCCATTTTACCAAATTCTGAACACAAAAAATTGTATTAATTAATTTAAAAATAGATCTTGTTGTCAAAACAAATAGAGGGGTTTTTTTAAACAATATCTATCAAATGTTTGACACTTGTTTATGCCCAATTCCAATGTGAAATTACTTACAATTACCAAAATTGGATTAAATGGTAAAAATATATTCTAATAAAATTTAAAACTGAATAAAATGAAAATATATACATATAATTAAATTAGATGAAAAAGAAGTTTTGATGTAAAATACTATATTTTTAACAATTCATTAAAAAATGAACATTGTCTGAAAAATACAAAAAATTATCCAATATAAATTTCAATGCCCCGATTCAAATGATTAAGTTTATTTTGAAAAATAGAGATTATAAAATTTTCAATAGATAGATTTAAAAATGGTTCGCCATCAAAAGGAGGTAAAACAATATTTTAAACATATTAGAGAATTCTATGCTTAAGATTAGATTTATTCTCATTTTAAGCCTCTAAAACAGTATCTAATTCATAAATATACATAGGTATAAAAATCCATAATTCATTAATTACATGGGATGTAACATATTTTCTTCTAATTTAAATTCATTAATTTTTATGAGTATTTACACATATAATTAAATGACTATCCTTACTTTTTATGTCTCAATTTTAGTTTCTAAGAGTTTATCCTTGATTTAGAAAATAAATATCACAAATCATAAAAGTTGATTTAGTCTCCCATTGAATAATGATATAGCAATAATTATAATCATATTGATCCTCCAATGAATTTAGAAATATGTTTTGAAATTTATGGGTAAATCATCTTTGCGAATGTTATATAAACATTTCTAAGAAATAAAAAATGCAAAAAACTAAATGTACTACGTTCACCAAGTTTGCGTCAAATAAAGAGTGCATAATATTCTATAAATATAGAAGAAATAATTAATCTATATTCAAATAATAGATATGTTTTATTTTTCTACATTACTCCACTATATGAATATAACTGTCTAAGATAAATTTTGTTAATACAAAAATGTGAAAACATATAATATAATAATAAAATTAAATACTCTAACAATAGCACAGAAAGAAATAATACATTAATAATATTTAATTTTTAATACTATTATATTTATTAGTTAATATATTAATTTAAAATGTATAAAATAATGAGTTAGGGATAATTTAGTAATTAATTAATTATTTATGAAAGATGATAACATTCTACACATTTTTTATAATTACAAAATATAAACACTTGAATAGTTATGATTATATATAAAAAATAACTATCCACCTTTTTAAAAGGATTAAAATAGAAATAAATATAAAAATTTATCAATTAATAATATATAAGAACAAACTCTCCCACATGAAAGAAATAATGAAACACAATCTCCTATTAGTACAATAAAGAACAAAAAAATATTGTCATGTAAATACATCACACCATTTAAAAATAATAATAAATAAGTAAAATACATAGAAATATTTCAAATTTATCATTAGGTAATCATTTTTAATGAATATGTTATATACAATACATGCATCAATTTATAATCGTAAATAGATCTTATATTTAAATATAGAATATAGCAACATATTATAGAAAACAAAAACATTCAATTAAAATTTCATAAATCATTTTTATATACAATTTGTCATAAATAAATAAACCAATATTAAATTATGCATCCAGAAAAGATTAACATTAGATAACTAATTATAAATCATATTTTCTGAAATAATATATTCAATTAAAATTGAAAATAAAACATAGGTTTCTGTATGGTCCCCCATAATATAAAATTATTAAACATGAATAGAGGGGAAATGGATATTAATTATAAAAAAGTCCTCTCTTATTGTATATTTTATCTACATTGAGAAATAAATCATGTTAGAAATATTCAATGAGTTTAGTGTAAATATAATTTTAAATTATACTAAAAAATGGTTAATTGTATTCTGAAACCCCCCCTAAATTAAAATTTAACATGTAAATAGATATATTGGGATCTAAATTTTTTTATCACATATCACACATGAGATTGAATTTAAATAAACCACATTTTGTGATCCATTCTTATTAGAAAAGCTCAAATTATTATTCCATATCATGACCAAATTATGTAGTGATATCACATTTCTCTAAAATTATCTGACAGAAAAAAAACATTATTAAAAAAATTAAACTTATAAATTTTCAAAAGACAACATACCAATAAAAATAATTATATATTTTATATATAATGGAAAAAAAATTAATTGAATAATTCTTATTCAAATAATATATCACTAGATAATACTGATTTAGAATTCCTAAATATGTAATTTATAAATAATGTTTGAAAATTATATAACAATGAGTAAATAATCTCATCATATATACTTTTCATGATTAATTAAATTAATATAACTATTATTGACATGAATTAAATAATTCCTATATTGAGGTAAAAAAATTCAAGTTAGCTCAAGAAAATAATTCATAAATGATCAATCCATTATCAGTAGTTCTATGGGATCCATAAAACATTATATGAAATCAAAATTAAATAACAATTTATTTCAATGATGCTAACAATAATTTATCATTGAAGTATTAGTTATTTTATTTCCAACAAAATATCAATAAATAATGACTTTTATTACAATTATTCTTTTTTTTCCCAAAATTATCAAAAATAAGAGGGTTAACATAACAAGACTATTATTGTATCATATCGATTTCATCAAATAAGTAATATATATCATTTTAAATTTAATAACTCTTAATAAGAATAAAATAATGACATAAAAATAAGTACAAACGTTCAAAACATCCAAAATATCCAAAATGAAAACCTATAATAGTAGTAACTATTTCAGTTGTTTAACAATGAATGAAATAAATTATAAACCACATATAATTTTAAACATTTATTTTAACAAATGGTTTCCCTCTAAAAAATTTTAATATTATTAAGGAAATTTTTCAGTGAATCATATTAATTTGTAAACAAGTATGGAGATATTTTTTAAAAATCAATATTAGTTAAAAAAATCCTAAATTAAACAATCGTGAAAGGAAAAATATGTTTAAGCTTTATCAATTATTGAAATTAATTATAAAATCAATTTACAAAATATTAAACATTTTTTATAAGTATAATCATTGGTTATTCTACTTTGGAATTTATTTAATGCATAAAATTTATCATTATAAAAAACCACTCATTATGATGTCCAAGTGATTCATATTTAGATTCAGAATTAGTAGATAAAAATTATTGTATGAATTATAATGGAGCTATAAGAACTATATATTTCATCAAATTAAAATGATAATATTTATTTTTACTATTTGATTTATCCAATTAACCATTATAAGAAAACAACATTTCTTTCAAATACTATTTTTATATAACATATTAATATGTTTTTTATTTTTTTATTATTCTCATATTTATGTTGAATGAAATTATCTCTTAACTACTATCTTTATTTAATATATCACATGTGATCTTTTTTAAATTCATTAAAAAAATAACATCATGTATTCAATTTAAAATATTAGATATATATATGAGAAATAATCATTAGATTAAATTTGTTAGAATAAAATTTTAATATTCATAATTTTATATCGTGATGTAAAATCAATATAATATCCATGTTCAATAACTTGTGGTAAGTATCTTAAACATACATATGAATTTGATACATAGTATATGTTCAAGAAAAAATATACTTTTGGACACTTAAAAACTCTATACTTTATAATATCAAGATATATTAAAATATTTTTTTTAGGTATTGTCTATGATGAAATAAAAATTAATAGGATATTGGAAACAGAGTTCCCAATGTTACAACATCAGTCATAATTTTGTCCGTCTTCTATTTATTGGAGTAATTAATTACAAAAAAACACCACGTATATAACAAATATGAGTTTTTTTGTGGATATATCTCAACTGTAAAATATTTTAAGTTCCATAAATCAGAATAAATATTTATTTACATAGGTTAATGAAAATAAAACAAGGAGAAAATCTTTAAAGTAATTCTTGTTCTAATAAAAAAATATATAGCATTATAATAACTTTAATTAAAATCAGACTCTACATAATGGGAAAAAATAAATAGTTTGGGAATTATAAGATGAATATAGTATTGTTTAACCAAATTTTAATAAAATTTCAACAAATGTCCCATATAATAGATTATCATTCAAAAATTCCATCAACCATAGTTCCCAAGATTAAAATAAAGTGATATAATCAATGACAAACATTCTATTGGATCGGGTTTTTCATTAAATCATTTGTCATTGTGTTTTCCTATATATATACATATATAAAATTTTATTCTAAATGTATAAAACCATAGATATATGATACTGATAAAACATAATGGTTTCATTTAGAATAGAAATATATCTCCACAATTCATCTTTATAAAGTATAAAATTGATGGTACATAAAATGATCTGACTAGTTTGTCGAATTATGAATGAAAATAACTAAAAGGGGGTCAGTTTATAAATTTAAATTATTTTATAAATTCAATCTCCCATTTCGTTTGGTCTATATAAAATTCTAATTTTAAACTGTTTATGTAGAAAATATATATTATGTTAACATAGTAGGCCCTATGTCATTTTTATCATGGCACGTGGCCATAAAAATATCCCATAGTCCACTATTAGAAAACCCAATATAATATTAGTTATTTTAAAATTTATCTTTTTCCACGAGATGAGAAAATTGACTAGTGTTTTTTTTGTAGAACAATAATTTCCTTGCATTCTTGTCCATTTATTAGAGGCCTAACTACTTAGTTAATGTAGTCAACATTTCACCCAAAATTGAGAAAATATAGCTGACACATTGTATGAACATGACTCAATGTTGTTATCAATATGAATAAATAAAATATATAAATAAATAAATAATATAATCAACTATTAATTTCATCCAAAATGTTTTAAAAATATGACATCCCTGTGATATTTAGAAAGTCATTATAGTTTAACGCATTATAAAAGATTAATTGTAATGATCATCAATGATCAAATTGATAGTAAACGAAATTAATCAATGTATAACATGATTCCTTCACTATATATTAATATTTTTTTTATATTATATGATTTTATAATTGAGTAATATAATTATATGAAAAAATAGGCCCCTTTTCTGCTAAACGGTTTATAGTATTTTGTAATTTAATTGGATATTATCAAATTATTTTTCATTTCACAATAAATTTTCAGCATACCAAAAATAATAAATTATAAAAGATAAAATAATTATTAGTTTTTTAGTTCATCACTCCTTTAATATGTAAAAAATAAAAATAAATAGAGTTCCATAATTTACTCAAGGATTTTTAAAATGTCATTGAATTATTATTTAAAAAATTAATACATTTTATAAAATTATGTGTCAATATACCTCACATCAATAATTAATTTTAAATAAAATTTATTGATGGTTACAAATTAAATTTTTTATAAAATCCTAGATATTATCTATTAAATTTTATTGATGATCCAGTGTTTGAATTTTAATTTAATCCTTTAATTCCTCTAGAAATATAATTATAAAATCTTATGATTGTTCACTATTTGGAATGTTAATATTTTTTCACTATATATATTGCAATATTTGAACCTGAATGTTTTCTTAAACATTAAAAATAAATACCAATTTAACTCATAAATACATACCTTCATGGGATGTAATATACGATGTATTTATTATCTTCTAAATTCATTGTAGTTGTTACATATAAAAATTCCCTACTCTGTATGATTTTGTGTGATTAAATATTTTGATTATTGGAATGAATCAAAAAAAATTAATATCTATATATAAAATCATAATATTCATTTATGATATATGTTGATAAAAATATATAATTTATTCTCTTATATTAATTACCATATCGAATTTACATGTTTCCTTCAGATAAAAATTGTAAATAATTATTCTATAATAGTCTTATATTTCTAAAATAACCAAAACATCTATGAATTTAATTTTTATAAAATATAATAATTATGGTAATACATAAAATTCATAAAAGTTTCTATATTTTTATGATTTTTATCATCCATTTATATATAAGTCTTAGTTTCATGATTTATTATCCACAAGAACTATGAATTATAAGACACATTTATAAAACCTAAAATATATGATCTTATATAATTATAATTAAATGTGGGGAAAATTTGAACATTGATATAAACCATTAATACCATTAAATAATATAATAGTATCATATTTTATATTTTAATTAATTAATGTAAAAAATAAACATAAAATACTATGGGATAAAGTAATTATAACAACCCAAAAATGAGTACCTGAATGGTTTTATCCAACACATCATAATCATGAACTCTAAAAAAGTTATTTCCTAATTGAAGGTCAATATTTTAAATCCATGAAAAAAACATCAGATTTCTGAATAAATTATTGTATTATAGGAAATGTTATAAATTTATATCTATAATTTTATCCAACCTATAATAATTAACAAAAATATATTATTTCGTATATCCTTTATAAGAAAAAAATAAAATTGTAATTAAAAATTTTACAAATTTTAGTGAATTTTTTATCTATTTTATCTAAACTAATTTTTCAATTATTAAATCCAAGTGGGAAAATCATTATTATTATTATTATATATTTTTGCTTCATAATAATAGAAAATTCCTTCATTTGATCTGCCTTTGAATCATGGGAAAATATTTAGGAAACACATCCAAAAATGATTCAATCACTGTCATAAACAAATCACACAGTCGGCCACTATGAAGTGATGTAAATTATCTTATACATGAAATCTGATAAATCTAAAATATCATAACACTTTTTTGACATAATCTTATTATTAATCATAATATTCATCTAATAATTTATAAGAGGTAACCTTTATTAATTAATAATTAATATGGGAATAATAATATGTCATTTTTAAAATTTGAATATAATGTCCAATCAATTAATATCTAAAATGATGAATTACTAAAATCACAAATTCCATTGATAAATGTTGTAATTTTTATGATTCCCTTCATATAATCCATAAATAAATGAAAAAAGTGTTCATGGATAAAAACCATATATAACCATAACATCTAAATATATATTTATCACAAAACAATAAAAAAACTGAATAAAATAAAACATTATCCAATGTAGAGAAAACATGAATTGTTCTATTAAAAATAGATGAAACCTTATTAATAACAACTTAATAATCCTCATTAATAAATAACAACAAGGCTGCAATACCTCAAAATTTTTCATTTTATACCTAGTTACTATGTTTAACATCTCCCTATATAACCTGACCTTATGAAGACATGATATAACTATAAGTAGGAATATAAAATTTCATATGATGTTATCAACTATTTAATTCATTAATAAATTCATGGTATTCCTTAGTAGTAGCGATTTCTCAACCATGTAAATTATACGATTACATCCATTATTTTGACGTTTTCATATTTTTATCACATGAATAATACTACTTTGACAAACTATAAAATACATATTGGGTATAAAAAATTCACATATACTAATAATAATAATAATTTTCCATTATTATGAAATAAGGACAATAAATATTCATCCCCTATCCACCAAATCCATTATTATATTTTTGATAATAATCTATATTTTTCTTATTGTACATTCTTCCGCCATCTCCATCTTAAAAACTATTTTATTCCTCATCAGACTATACATTGAAAATGTAATTGTTTGTTACAATAAAATGTAACACAACAAAAATATACATATCTAGGAATGATTTTATTCAATAATTACATTTTCTAACTAATGAGATTAATATTTCTCACCACCCATAATATTGGGATTAAATATTGTAAGTCCAAAAAAATATAGGCATTATCAACAAAAAAGATATTTCTTGACCTTCGATCACAGAAAACAAGGATTTAATTCATCATTATTGTTTTGGGATAAACCTATCAAAAGTGGTATCTTGATAAACAACCCACATAATTCCTTGAATCCTACTCATTTAAATATTAATATCCCACAAAATTCATAATGGACCCAGGATTATATGGACCACGTAATTTTATTTAATCTCGTATTAATATGAATCATCTCTAATATCTTGTCTCTCGATTCTCATAACTTCTCCCTCACACGAGACCCAGTTTCTCAAATAATGATATAATTATGTTAAGATTGAACATTTTTAAACAAATTTCAAACAAAATATAAGTCATGAAATAGTATCCCTTCTATATTTTGAATATTTTAACTATATATTTCAATAAAGAATTTTTATCAAAGAGAAATTTAATATTACCTGATAGATATTCTAAAAATATCTATCTATATTCCACTCATATGAATTCTATTTATTTTATGGAATACCCAATTTTAAATAAATATCATTTTATAGTTCAATTATTATATTAAATTTTATGTACATTTTAGGAATCAAATATAAATTCTTTATCAAATTAACAAACTAGGAATTTTTTTCCCACAACCAATAATCAATCAATTGAATAAAAATTTGTTAAATAAGTCATCGAGATCATATAATTTATATCTTTTAATTCAATTATATTTTATGAAAGATAATTTACTGATAATTGAATCATATAAATTTATTTAAATGATCAAATAATTAAAATCACATGTAGAGGAATATATTTCCCAATAAAGCGAACATCAATTACACATTAAAATACAATTACTCAAACATAATTTTTGCTAATATTCTACCCTTCCATATATATGATATAAATTAAAATAAAATTATAGTAATCACCATATTAATCAATGTTAAATAAAATATACTTTATAGTCATTTTTGGCACCAAAATGTTGGACGAAACGAACGAACGAAAAGAGGCCCTACGACCTGCCTCGCGAAGCCACGACACGAAGCTCCCCTAAGCAATGCGGTTTCCTCAAAGAAAATGAGGAGGTAACCCTAAGAGAATTCCCCTAATGTTTGTGATCCCTCCATGAATAAAAAGAGGTGGTACCCTCCACGAACTCCCCTGATGTTCGCGAGCCCGTCGTGAAGCAACGAAGGCGGTACGGTCTGCCAATTCCCTTGACGTTCGTGACCTGCCGGGAAGCAACCGAATCCCTCTTCGCACCGCGTCATCTTGGCTCTGTGAAGCCTCTTTCCAATAAATAATGGACTCCCCCGGAGCCCCTGGGGATGTAAAATCTGAACTTTTTCCTTCCTAGGTACCTAATCGTAAAGCACCCTTTGCTCTGCGAATCATGAGCTACGCGAGGTATTTATACTTCGTGAGGTGCTTTCGCATTGTCTCATTTTTATCCAATATTCTGAGAGGTATGCCCTAAGTGATGCTTAAGGGCATTCGCAGAGGAAGGGGATCCCAAAGGGGACCCAGGTTGTTGCAGAGCATTTATGCTTCTCGAAACACCCTTCACGTACACGTGACCCGCATGCCAAGGTAGGGTCACTATACTTCACAAAGCACATTGCTTCATGACACTTCGCATCGCGAGGATCTTGTTCTCTGCAAGGAAGTTCTCAAAGGACCCTCTTCCACTTCGCGATGCAACTCCCATTTTCAACCATGCACAATTTTTAGGTTGTGGCACCCCACTTTGCGAAGCACCCCCCTTCGCCAGTGCCCTCCACCATAGAGTGCGACCAAACTCCCCAAGGCCCCTGCCTATGGGCCCCTCTTCTTGGAGATTCTTTTTCAGTGTGACCCTCCAGGTTTGAACGATGTGATTTTAAAGTCCCCTAGATGATACCTCCCGTGGCATTGCTTCAACTAATGCTTCTTCACATAGGCACACTAATGTCTATTTCATCTTAGCATAACCACGCTAACGTCGACCCCTCGATGGTTTGCTCTGTGACCCCCCTTCACCACGACATTTTCTATAGCTTCCCTCCAACAATGAGCAATGGGTACCAGTCATGTAAGTCCATGGGGTGTGGAGTAAACCCACCTCGTCCGACAAGCAGGACGTTAAACTGGAAAGCACCCTCATCCTCAACACATGACGTTAAACATTTCCATCACCTCATTCCTCTCACGTTGGGTGCCCCCACCATGGACATTCTACATGCCCCCTGGTCTTTACAAGGGATGATATCCTCTTTCTGGGAGTAGAGTTTGTCTGTGGGGAAGGGCAGCCTCCTCGGTGTAAGCCCCTATCCTTTCTTGCAAGAGGTAGCACCCATTCACCTCCATAATTCCTCTCTCACTCTGCGCTTTGTCACCCTCGGGCCTCCATTCTAGAGTAAGACCCAACACCACGGGCTGCCCAATGCATAAGCCCCTCTTTGCTTCCCACGGATGCACCCTTCACGACGTGATTGTCAGGTCTCTTCCTCCTCTCGTTTCTCACACCGAGCATGAATCACGTGGGCTTTGAGTATGAATCAACTATGACACCAACCCATGTCCCACATGATATTAAACTATACACCATTTTTAACTAGATGTCTTTCATACATGTCAAATTATGGTATGTAGGAAGCCTCCCCGAGGTTCAAGTCCACCGCCAGGTCATTTCTTCACTTCAGGTTCCACCACCGTCCCGCATGACATTAATCTACATCCCAATCTAGTGGTAAGCCACTGTGACCCTAAAATCCAGTTGCTCTGACACCCATTCATGTCATTTCAACATCCCCTTTTCAACCAAAACTATGTGGAGTTTGACCTGTGCAAAGTCATGGTACGTAGGAAGCCACATGAGGTTTATGCCCATCATCTATCAGACCAAGGTCCATCTTCACGTTGTTTCAATGGCGCACCACACTGAACAATGAGGTCATTGTTCCATGTCAAGGCACGATACATAGGAAGCCTCACTGAGGTTCAATCCCACCACCCATCCATTCCAACCGCATTCACTTCAGTCCTACGACACACCTTTCTGAACTACGAGGACTTTGATCCATGTCAAGGCATGGTTCATAGAAAGCCTCTCTGAGGTTCAATCCCACCATCCATCTGAACCAAGCTCTTTCTTCATGTCGGTTCACCGACACGCATCCTGAACTATGTGTACTTTGATCCATTTCATGGCATGGTACATAAGAAGCCTCCCTGAGGTTCAAGCCCACCACTCATTGATCACTTTGACCCCCTTTCACATCGTCCCTCACCAACCGAACTATGCAGACATTGATTCCCTACTACGGGGATACATAGGAGGCCTCATCAAGGCTCAATCCCAACACTACCATCATCTTCTTGATGATCCCATCTTATTCCTCCTCCACTCCATTCCTCTCTCAATCTTCCATTCTGATTCTTACCCGGGCCACCATGTCCCGATGATATCATGCCACCCCATTCCCCTCCACAGCATTCGGGAAGCCACCCATGCATTAGTACCAATATCGGTGTTCCCTCAAGGGGGTTCCTCAATATGATCCATCCTCATCGGTGTTATAATCAGTCTAATCCATATCCTCTGGACGTTAAACATGAAGAATATCCTGTGTTAAACATGGGAAGCAAAGGAAATCCTCAGATACATGCCTACGACATATGATTCCCCGCGCTCGAAGTGGTATGCTTCGGGCTTTTGCGCCCTCGAGAAGCCCTATAATAATGTTCTAAAGAAAAACACACCAATTCCCCAGTATCCAGACATGCCATTGATGCCTCGATGTGACTACTCCCCCAACTGAAGGTTTCTTATCTAACCGGACATCTTGGAATGTCCAAATAGAAGAAATGTTATTAACCGGTGTCCAAGGAAACATGGTACTGGTAAGAGTTTCGAAAAAAATGTATTAAATCTATAAGGGAGACCCAAACTAGGTGAAAAGTTCTGAGGTAGAATCCATATAAGGAAGATCTGACATCCCATCATCCCATTTCGATCAAGGAGCAGAAGTCGTTGAATAAAGAGTGAATTCCACCCACCATTGGAAAGCAGGAATGTGGTGCAACAAGGCCGTGCTGAAATCCCCCAGACATGATGGACGCACGCGCCTCAGAGAAAACATAAAAAATAGAGCTCAGTACACATAACCTCCTCATCTGCAAACTTCTGCTTACATGAGGTAGTTCTGCACTTAGATGAAGAGGTTGTGTGTGCTAATCCGTGCCACCTATCTGGAAAAAAGACACCAGACATTCTCGTTCAGAGAGGATAATGTCCTTGGTTACTTCGGCAGTTCCCTATAATAAGGGATTTGTGTGCCTACCTGAGTATAGAAGGCCGGTAGAGGTGAACATAACCCTAGCCAGCCCCTGGTCCATCAGGCGCGGTCCGTCATGCCTCCAATCACATATCAGACTCCTGTATGCAGATGTTCGCACATTGCACGGAAGTATGATGTTTTGAAGCACCTTGTCAGAATCCAAGTGAGGATTTATATCCTCGAGGCTCTTCACCTGTCATCAGACATGTGTGAGGCACTCGCCAAGGCTCTAATGAGCCCTCTCCATTTTGAGACAGAGGTAGCAGCTGCAGAAGCCTTCCACGCTGAGGCAATTTAGAACACCGAATGTCAGATAGTCATCTCGTTCTCTAGTGAAGAATAAGACCCTCCCATACAAGGGAAAATTCTTCCACTGTACATCACTGGCCAGTTCAATGGTGTGGAGGTCCACCGATGTCTTGTTGACATGGTTTCTAGGATTAACCTAATATCGACTCAGACACTACGGAAGCTGGGTTTGTATGAGGATTATCAAACTCCCTCCGACCTTAGAATCCAGGGATATGATAGGACCAAGAAAAACTCGGTCGATAAGATTCGTTTGAAGACCCATTTACGTGGCCTAGTTGCTAGTATCGAATTCATGGTTGTCTCCCAGGACACCGCGTACAATGCATTGATGGGCAGGCCATGGCTCCACCTTTATACAGTGGTCCCCTCATCGTATCACCAATGCCTCAAATACTCCCTCAATGGTCGAGTAGGTGTGCTCCAAGGAGACGTGTCTCCATTTTCCTCTTGTGAAGCTCGTTTTCTAGACACTGACTACTACAAGAGTAAGTATAAGAAGATTCTAGCAGGAATGGATGAACCTTCCACTATCACAAGTGATCCATTGGCAGGTCTGGATGATGTCTACATCTTCTCGATCCAGCGATTGGAGGCCACAACCCCCGACATGGGGAAATTCTTTGTCATTTCGGGTGTGAGAGGAAGGCATTTTCCTAGGTCCAAGAAATGGATAAAAATCATCTCGTACAGCTAAACCAACCAGGACTGGGTGATTCCAGAACCTTCTACCCCTATATGGTATCAGGATGTCATGCTCATGGCTATAGTGTTACATCATACGTGTCTATTTCGCTGGGTTGGAATTAACCAGTTCAAGCTGATGCACCACTACTGATTTGATGTTATCAAGAGTGGACCCATGAGCTGAATACCAGATGGGATTGGATCGACTGCCTTCATCGCTATTGTCTCAGTAGAGAATGAATCTCCAGATATGATGACCACTGCCGCTCAAGACAGCACTAGCCTTCCATTAGAATCTGGTGGCTCAGAGACAACTCCCACCATGTAAGATCTCTCCACAAGTGGAGAATAGGATCTAGAAGATTCTGCCCTCCCATTGAAGAAGGCGTCTCTACCATGCTCGATGAACTGGTATAGGAGAACCATGGTAGTGAGGCAGATATGAAGCTCACATTGATCAGTGCCGACATGTCCCTCAACTAACACCAGCGATACGTGATCTTCCTTAAGCATCACCATGATGTATTTGCATGGAGATAAGGTGAGATGACAGGACTAGGTCCCCAGGTATCCTTCAAATGCCCTGGCCTCCCGACAAACCATCGTGGGTTCAAGCAACATCCCAAAAAGATGAACCCTTCTCACGGTTCCATGGTTGAGGCCGAAGTTGAAAATCATATCAAAGACAACATCATCAAGGAGGTCCAGTACCCCAAGTGGTTGGACAACATTGTGGTAGTCAGGAAAATGAATGGGAAGATCAGAGTCTGCATCGACTTCCGCGATCTCAACCATCACTTTCTGAAGTATGATTTTCCCCTACCGGTGACAGAGATGTTGATTGATGATATTACCGGGTTCTAGGACCTCTCCTTCATGTATGGGTATTCTGGGTACAACCATACCTGGATGGCCCCCGATGACGGGGATTCCACTACATTCAGGGCCCCCCAAAGTACTTTCTGTTACCAGGTTAAGCCCTTTGGCCTGAAAAATGCTGGTGCCGCCTGTCAACGGTCCATGCACCGCATATTCAATCCAATTATCAGATCATTGGTTTAGTGATATGTGGATGATCTGGTGGTCAAATATTTCCAGTTCTAGTACCATCTCAAGGACCTTTATAAAGTATTCGGCCTACTTCGTTCCTTCCACATAAAGATGAACCTGTTGAAGTGTGCCTTTGGAGTCACCTTCGGGATGTTTCTCGGCTTTGTTGTCAGATTTCGGCGTATCGAGATCAACCCAAAGATGATCAAAGCCATTATCCAGAAGCCCCCACCGAGTAATATTCGGGAGGTTCAAGGTCTTCTATTCCACTTATCCCACATATGTAGATTCATTGAAAATCTAGGTTGCAAGTGTTATCCCTTTTACCGACTCATGAAGAAAGGCTCCGCTTATGAATGGGACGAAGAGTGCCAGACCTCTTTCGAGGAAATCAAGCAGTATCTGCTCCAGCCTCCGGTCTTGATGCTACCCATCACCGGAAAGCCACAGGTCCTTTATGTGACTTCCCTGGAATGGTCTCTCGGTGCCCTACTCTCCTAGAAGAACAATGAGGGTTCAAAGAACAACCTTTACTACCTCAGTCGCATGCTCCGCGATATGGAGACCAGATACTCCCCCATCAAAAAGAGTTTCCTTGAACTCGTGTTTGCTATATAGAAATTATGAAATTAATTGCATCACCATGAAGTACACTTGGTGTCTCCGGTAGACCCACTGAAGGACATCTTGAACTGCCCCATGTTGACTGGAAGGCTAGCCTGGTGGGTGGTAATTTTCCACCAGTTTGACATTAGGTTTGTGCCCCAGAAGTATATCAAGGGGAAGGCGTTGAAAGACATCCTAGCTGCCCATCCAACCTCCACGGATCAATCCCTAGACCTACATTTTCCTGTTGAGGCAATCCACTCAGTCGATCATTCCGTCTCATGTTGGCTAATGCACGTTGACAGTGCTTCCAGGAGCCGCACCGATAGGAGGCTCAACAATCCTAGGATCAACAGAGTGGGTCTAGGTATCATCTTCATCACTCCGGTGAAAGACGTTTTGCCATTCTCATTTTTGCTGTCAGAACGATGCACCAACAATGTGGTAGAGTATCAGGCTCTCATGACTAGCCTTGAGCTGTCCCTTGAGATTGATGTGCCCCATTTGAACTGGAAAAGTGATTCTGAACTAGTCATCAAGTAGGTCAATGGCGATTACAGTGTCAGGAAGCCAGAGTTCATGCCATTATTGGAGCGCAACCTCCATCTAATGGCTGAGTTCCCTTCTCTACTAGAGTTTAACCATGTCCATAAGTCATAGAATTGTTGAGTGGACACTTTGTCTAGATTAGTTGCATCACATTCAGATCCCGAGCAGGATGATCTGATTATACATGTGGCACACTAGAGAGTCATTACCCCTGTCATCTCAGAATATGACGACGACTTGCGGGTAAGCCATCATACCATTATATCCTCCACATAAGGAGCCCCATGTTCTTTAGATTTATTGGTTGAGACAAATCCTGACTGTAGAGAACCTTTTGTCGAGTATCTCCAAAATTGCTACCTCCCGGATGATTGGGCCGAGCGCGAGTGGATCCGACGCTGCGCACTGTATTATACCCTTCAGAGTGGTCTGAGTCTTATGTAGATACTATATAAGCATGGTTTCGATGGTGTTCTCCTCTGTTGCATTGAAGAAGTCTAGATTTCTTAGGTCATGCAAGAGGTTCATGCTGGTTCATGCAGATCCCACTAGGCTGGTCTGAAGATTTCCTATCAGATCCGATGACTGGGGTATTTCTAGACCTCTATGATCCATGATTGTATCAAGTTCACCATGAGATGTCACACGTGCCATGTTTATGCTAATTTCTTGCATCGACTGCCTGAACCTCTCCACTCCACCAAGTACTCTTGGCCATTCGGGGTGTGGGGACTCGATGTAATGGGGTTGTACCCATTGACGACAGCTCAACAATGCAGGTTCATCCTGACCACTAAAAAATTCTTCTCAAAATGGGAAATGGTAGTCCCACTCAAGGAAGTCAAGGCTCGATCCATTGTTGATTTTGTGAGCTCTAACATCATCTACTGATTCAGAGTCCCTAATGTCGTGCTCACCAATAATGTGAAAAACATCCGAGAAGATGAGATGAAGAAATTGTACATCAAGTACAATATCCATTCGAACCATACCTCTCTCTATCACATGCATGAAAATGGAAAAAACGATGCGTTCAAAAAAACCCTCTCTAACATTTTGCAGAAAATGGTTGGTCAGAACAAGAGGAGTTGTCCAGACATGCTCCCCAATGACCTCTGGGCTTATCGGACGATGACTCACAATTCCACCCAGGTGACTCCATATTCCCTAGTATATGGGGCTAAGGACGTCCGTCCCCTTAAGATCCAGCAGCCATCATTACACACTATAGTCAATGAACAACAGGCACCAGATAAGGTGGCCGAAATCCGTCTAGATGAATAGGATTCTCTTGATGAGAGTAGGCTCTATGCCCTGCACAATCTGTAAAGGCATCAGAATAAGATATCTAGAGACATCAACAAGATGGTTCGCCTCTGCACTTTTCTGCAAGGTGACCTGGTGTTGGCCCTTAGAGCTCCAATGATCCGTGGTAGGAAACCACTCATGTTGGAGCCCAAATGAGAGGGACCTTACGTCATTCACAAGGTTTACTCCAATTTAGAATACTCCTTGGTGACCATGGATGGTGAGCGCCTAACACCTCCCACCAATTCCATGTTCTTCAAGAAATACATTGCCTAAGCCATTACGGTCTTTCACGACCTTAAACTATATGGTCCGCCAAGACCTTACACTGGACGGTCCCGCAGGACCTTAAACTGCACGAAGATCCTGCATGACCTTAAACTGTCCAGTCCTGCATGACATTAAACTGTGAAACGTCCTGCATGACGTCAAACTACATCTTGAGAACTACGTATGGCTGATTCCCATCCACATTGGATACGTAGGAATGATCAGACGCCCGTCTTGAGCCCAACCACAAGATCTTCCCATTGACTGTACCCCCTAGGTATTGTCTCCTTGGAGGGTCCATGCATGATGTGGAGTAAGCTCACTTACCCCACTTATCTGGGGATTATAATGGTCACACCATGTTCCTACTCATGTTCTTCTATCCCCCCTCATCCTCCCCGCAAGACGATAAATTTTATAGCTTTCGAGAACTACGTATGGCTTGATTCCCATCCTCATGGTATACGTAGGAACGCCTAAACATTTTGTCTTTCAGCCCCAGACCAAATGCCATTATCTTCCCCCTGGGTTAAGATATATGGTAGGGGTGAAAAATTTTCCCCAATTCACATCAAACTATCCTTGATCATGCCATACGTCCTGCTCCCTAGAGACATTCACCTCGTTGAGATATGGGTACAGATATGCCTCACCCGCTCCTTAACTGGGATTTGGTCACCTTCCCCATCCGAAGGTCCCATGAATGGTATGAATGCTAGACCTAATGGATCTCCCTCACGACATCAGGCCAATGCCCTCTAGGATGTTGAGCCAAAAATTTATACAATTCCCACGCTTCGAATATGGTCAGCGGTCGATGCTTATTTTTTGCTCCTAACGCTGTATTTCGAACACGGTCAACAACTATCCTAGATTTTTAGGTCCACCCCAATATGTCCTAAACGTCAAGTGTACTGGTTCATCCCACACCGTTGTATCTCCAAGCAATGAACTTCTTCTCGGAGATTCTGACCCTCATCCACCTTGGCCTTTTTGGGCCCCGACCTAGATTCTCTCTTATGGAATTTTACGATATGGTGTGGGATTATGTCATCCTTCACGTCGGGTTTCTCTCCGTGTCATACACATACCCAGATGAGACACCTTATCCTCCCTCTTCCTCACTATAAGACATTAAAATACGAGCTGGTCATGCCTTCCTAACTGAGGCCCAGCCTCAGGCCCCTGGCCCTTTTCGAGTCCATGTCCTAGGTTCTCTCTTACAGGATTGTGTGGTGTTGTACGTGATTATTTCCTCATTCACATTGGGTTATTCAATGTGCCGTACACCTACTTTTTAGGGGGTATTCTACTCCCCCCCCCCCCTCAAATTCACTAAAAGAAGTTAAACTACGAGCAGGTCAGGCCTTCCTGACCGAGGCCCAGCCTCAGACCCCTTGGCCTTTTCGGGCCCCTGGTTGAGGTTCTCTCTTACAAGACTGTACTGTTTTGTGTGAGATTATGTCCTCATTCACATTGGGTTACTCTCCACGCCGTACACATTCTTGTTAGGGTATCCTTCCCCCCTGGGTATCATCTAGAAATATGTGTGGCTTGATTGACATCCTTATGGGATACGAAGGACCACCCGGATGTCTAGACTTCGGGTCCAGTCCCATCTCTCGGAAATGTTAATTTCACCTTGGCCCCTTGGCCTACCCTCTCCTTCCTAGACGTCTTCATCAACCCTCTTCGACGGTTCTCCAATGTGCCTAAGGGTACTCTAGTACAGTACTTGGAATCTCGGACTTTTCTTAGACATATTTTCACCCGCTTTTCAGGCTTTGTGTTTCTCTTCATTAGGGCTTCCATCACCTATCACACCCAAAGGGACCCCGAGTGGCATGGATTCTAGGCCCAAGGGCTCTCTTACCATTACAGGCCAACAACCCCAAATGTTGTGAACAACAAATTGATACAAATACCGCGTTGTGAATATGGTCATTGATCGATGCTCGTTTGTTGTTCCCACTTCAGGCTAACGTGATATAGATAATGTTTTTAGGTCATGGTTAACATTTATCCTCCATCGCCATTCAAACCCCATTAAGCCCAACGTATCAGTTAAAATATTCACATCCTTCCCCATCCTCTCATGTTCATGTATTTCTTCGACACTCTTGATACTATTCCTTTTTGTGAATATTCACATCAGGGGAACAAAGACATTGTAACGATGTCCTTCGGGGATCTACCCCGATTTCCCTTGGATGGACATTCCAGGTATTGTAAATGAAATCTTCCTCCCTTTTTTCCCACACCGAGTTTGACTCACGTGGGCTTAGGGATTAGGTTGAGGTATACACTTACTTAGAATGATTTCATACATCCCTGGTTCGAGCTCTAAGACTCTAAACTAAGAACCTCTCAAGAACTACGTAAAATTTGATTCTATTCCTATTGGGATACGTAGGAATGCCCTTACCCCTCGTTTATGGGTCCAGATTGAGTTCAGCTAGTTTATCTTTCCTGTCCCACCTTCGGGACTTTGAATACGGGACCGCATGACGTGGTGTGGGATTTTTCCTCATTCATGGGATTGCAAGAGTTGCACCACGCACACCACATTCTAAAAATTACCTCGCTTATTTCTTTTCCCACATGACATTAAACTGTATGTTGTCCGTCACAACATTAAAATGCATCCTAATGAACTACGTTTGGCATGATTTCCAATTTTATATTATAAGTAGGACCGCCCAGATGTCTAGTTTTCGGGTCCAGCTAATTTGGGAGCTAGTCTATCACCCCTTTACCTCTTCCCTCTATGTAGGCCCCTTGTCCTGAGGTATCCCTCTCAGAATTGCATATGGTGTGATGTGGGATCATTTCCCCATTAACGTCGGTTATGTTGCACGACACCATACACATTCCCCAACTAGCATCGTCTCTGCTACGTTTGTGCTGCATGACATTAAAATGCATGCCTAGTCCTATCACACGACCCTAAACTATGATATTATCGTCCTAGCCGCATGAAGAAAAATGGCACTGTATTGTGATGACCTCAGCATAGAGGACGTCACGTTGGGTATTGGACATACGCCATGCCATTTTTCAATTCCTACTATGGCTTGATTCTTGTGGTGATGCCCATGCTTTCTACCCTAGGCATGTCACTTCAAGAAAAACAACAAACCACTCACCATAAAATACAAACATGATTTATAAAATACTGCTTCTCATGGAACAAGGGATAGACACGCGTACCCCTTTCATCCATTGCACTGGTACCTTACCGTGAAATTACACCTTTCAAGAACTACGTATGGCTTGATTATCATCCTTATGAGATACATAGGAGTGCCCTGGCACTTCCCCGCTGGCCTAGACTAACTTTCGTGTTTTGTCCATCGACTAGAGCACTTCCCCAAAGAACACATGGTAAGTAGGGTTTACACCCTCATTCACGTCATGTCCTATAACCACCATACTTTGTGTCCCATTCTCTATTTACCCATCCATGGTCTGAGTTTTAAGACCCAATAGTATGACCCTCTCATGAACTACGTGCAGCTTGATCCCCATCCCTATTGGGTACGTAAGAACACCATATCACTTTACTTCAGGCCCATCTCAACTCTCATTTTTGGTCCCTCTACCTGAAACCTCTCCTCGGGAACACGTGGTGGTTGAAACCCCCATTTCCCATTCACATAGGATATTGGAGTTACCCCACCATGTGCCTCCTATGTTTCCTCCCATCCATGGTCCGAACTCTACGACCCTAAAGTAAGATCTCCCTATTTGAAGGGACTAGACTCCCTCTATCTAATACTTCTCACTAACATATTCAGATGCATTTTGACAAAGAGTACAGAGTGTGAAATTTTCATGGACACATTATCTCTTTCCATGACCAGGATTCATGAGCTTTCCATTTGGATCCTCATCCTCTTCCACATCCAAGAAGACCATCAAACAACATGGATTCTAGGATTAAGGGATCTCCATGGATGCTAGGCCAAAGGGCTCCCCAATATTTTCGGGCCAATGTCCCTACAGATCTCTAAAAACATTTGCGATAGGTCCTGTGTTTCGAACATGGTCAACGGTCGACCATCATTTTTCTGTCCCCATTCTAGGCTAACACGATACAGATGTTGTGTTTCCACAACAGTCAATAGTTTTCCTCCATCATCATGCCACCATCATTACGATCCAAATTTCAAGCATCATGATTGTCACATTTCCACTTCCTCATGTTCAAGTGGAATTCCAACATACTCAGATTTATCCCTTAGCACGTCTAGGTAATCAACATGGAAGTGTTAGCCTCATTAGGTTGGTATTTACCAAGTGTCCTTTCACACTAACATTCCCATTCCTGTGTCGGGAATGTCCAACTGCTACTTTTTTCCCACATCGAGCATGACTCACGTGGGCATGGTAGTTTTGGTAGGATGTGTACCGGTGCAACCATCCTTCTAATCATCCTACATGATGTTAAACTGTGCCCCAAGAACTGTGTACAACTTTATTACCATCCTTAGGGGATACATAAAGACACCCTGGTATTTCATCAAGGGTCCAGCCATGAGAATCATAAAATCTTGTTCTTCCCCCTATCCGGACCCCTAGCTGGACCACTCGTGAGGATGAATGTAACCGCAACCTTACCACGAAATAATTCAGGATTCCCCAAAATTACATTGGGAAGTGACAACCCCCTCACCAAAGAGGCCATGTTTGAATGAAGGAATCATTCACGATCACACTGATGCTCCCATCTAGAATGCTACCACCATGGTGGAATAACTCTGTGATTATTGGATTCGGTTCAAAAAAACTATCACTCTACATCCCACACATCATGTGAACTTTATTCAGACTTGCATCCTCTTTCATGTCCGGAGGAACCCCCTAACGGTACAGATACTCGACCTACGGTCCGCCTGTTGTCCTGGTCCAACGTTCCGAAAGACTGGTCATGTATGGAGGGACCCTTAATACTATGGTTTCTCAACCTATAATCTGCCTACTGTCATGGGCCAATATCCCGAATGACTAATCGATGATATTTGATATAGGCCCCGTGTTGTGAACATGGTCAGCGGCCATCCCTCATTTGTTGTCCCCATTTCAGGCTAATGCAATAGGGATGCTATGTTTCTGCCACGGTCAACAGCTATCCTCCATTGTAACACCACCCCCACAATGTTCCAATTCTTGGGAATCGTGAATCACACCATACACTACCCTATGTTCGGACTAATACTAACGCCCCTAGAGTTACCCCACTCGTGTACCAGAGCACATCAGAAGAACGGCTCATTGATTGTTCTGAGGTCCCAATCCTCCGATTGGGCCCTTACTATGTCTTATCGGCAGATCTAGATTTGATACATAAACCTCAGATTCCAAGAGCCTGGTCAATGAGTTATTTTTAGATGGAATAGCATGGTGATCACCCCTTGTTTCCAACATTGGGCTCGACCCGCGTGAGCTTAGGGACTGACCACTAAACATTTAACGAATACAACAGATGCATGTGGATCCAACATCGATAACGAGACTCATGCATCCTATGGAATCATATAAATCAAAACATGAATGTATTTTTAATAGTTTTTGATCCTTACAACACTCGGGGGGTTTATTCCTCCCATGGGCGGGCTGACCCCATCAAAAGAGAGTTGTAGTTCTTCCACCCTTTGACATGGGGGATCCAGGAGTTTCTGCCACCGGATCAGCTCCCGATCCTCCTCAATAGCGATGGGGAGAAATTCATCATCCTTAGTTTGTGCCTGCTCTATGTGAGCCTGAATGATGGCCATTTATTCGGAAGGTTGACGTAGACAATCTTCCGCCTCTTCCAACTGGGCCTTCAATTTCATGATCATATCTGATTGTGCATTAAAAGATGTCGTGTGATCATCCGCCTGGATCTGTATCCATTGGATCTCATCTTCACCCTCCTGAAGCTTCTTGATGTCTATCGCCTTCTAATGTTTCCAGCCCACAATGAGGCCATGATCATACTCTCAAATCTTCTCTACCATAAGATCTCGGATGAGTAGATGAGGGCGCTAGGCATCCACTCCCCCAACACACAAATCATGCAGCCAAGACCAAAGTATGTCCATCTCTTCCAGACATAATTCCTTGGGGACTTTTCGATAAAGAGAACAATTTTCTTCCATGATTGGTGATGTACTATGTCATTGTGCTCTTTATCAGAGGCCATATCGTCCAGCCCATGCAGAGCTTCACAGCGCGTCCGGCCTACATGGCCCCTATCCGCCTCGCGCACCCTCTTTGTGATTCGACACTGCGAATAGCCGATGATTTTGGAGATTTTCCTCAGACATCGAACGTTGATCCCTCCGCAGATCCATGTTTGAGGGGGGGGGAATTTGTTGGCGCCAAAATGTTGGACGAAATGAACGAAGAAAAAGAGGCCCTGCAGCCTGCCTCACGATGCCACGACACGATGCTCCCACATGCAACTTGGCCGCCATGAAGCCAAGGAGGAGGTACCCCTATCCAAACACCCTTGATGTTCACGATCCCACCACGAAAAAATGGAGGCGGTACCCTTCGTGAACTCCCCTGACATTCACCAGCCCGCCGCGAAGCAACGGAGGTGGTATGCTCTGCAAACGTACTTGACGTTCAAGACCCGCCGCGAAGCAACTGAATCCCTCTTCGCGCCGCGTCACCTCTGCTCTGTGGCACCTCTTTCCTAAAAATACAATACTCCCCCTAAGACCCCGGGGACAGACAATATGACCATTTGCCTTCCTAGCTCCCAAATTGGGAATCACCCATTACTCTGAAATCATGAGCTACACTAGGTATTTTTGCTTCTTGAGGTGCTTTCGCACTGTCTCATTTTAATCCCCTCTTTCGAGAGGTATTCCCTTCGCGAAGGAAGGGGATCCCCAAGGGGACCCGGGTTGTCGCGGAGCGTTTATGCCTCCTGAAACACCCTTCACGTACATGGAACCTACATGCCAAGGCAGGGTCACTATACTTCGTGAAGCACATTAATTTACTACACTTCGCATTACGAGGCTCCTGTGCTCCACGAGGCAGTGCTCCACGAACCCCCTTCCAGTTCGCGAAGCACCTCCCATTTTCAACTCTGCCACAGGATAAGGAAAAAGAACACCACATCTTGAAGCACACCCCTTCGCCACGGAATTGTCAGTACCTTCCCTCCCACAAGGATCAAAGGGTACCAGTCATGTATGTCCTAGGGTTGCCGAGTAAACCCACTTTGTCTGAGCTGTAAGATGTTAAACTACCAAGCACCCTCATCCTCAACACACGATGTTAAACGGTGAAATCACCTCGTGCCTCTCATGCTGGGTTCCCCCACCTTTGTCATTCGCCACGCCCCTTGTCTCTACAGGGGATGATATACACTTTCTGGGAGTGGCGTTTGTTAGCGGAGAAGGGTAGCCTCTTTGGTGTAAGCCCTATCCATTCTTACAGGTGATATCACACATGCACACATGCACATCCGTACTTCCCCTCTCCCTATGCGCTTTTTTTCCCTCTGTCCTTCATCCTGGTGTAAGTCCCATCACCATGGGCCGCCCAATGCGTAATCCCCTCATCGCTTCCCACGGACGCACCCTTCACGACGTGATCTTTAGGTCTCAACCGCCTCTTGTCTCTCACACCGAGCATGACTCACATGGGCATAGAGTGAGCATTGAATATCACACCAACCCCTATCCCACATGACATTAAACTGTACACCATTTTGAACTACGAGTCATTGATCCATGTCAAGGCATGGTAGGTAGGAATCCGCCATGAGGTACAAGCCCACCACCCGGTCATTTCTTCACGTCAGCTTCCACCCCTATCCCGCATGACATTTAACAGCATCCCAATCTAGCGATTAGCTGATGTTTCCCTACCATCTAGTTGTTCTGACACCCCTTCATGTCAGTTCAATAGCCCTTTTTCAACCCGAACTACGTGGACATTAATCCGTTAAAAGTCATGGTATGTAGGAAGCCTCACAAGGTTCAAGCCCATCATATATTGGGCCATGATCCATCTTCATGTTGGTTCGCTGGTGTGCCACCCTGAACTACGAGGACTTTGATCTGTGTCAATGCACAGTACATAGGAATCCACCTTGAAGTTCAAGCCCAACACCCGGTCGTTCCGACCGCATTCACGTCGGTCTTCTGACACTCCTTTCTGAACTATGAGGACATTGATCCATGTCAAGGCATGGTATGGTGGAAGCCTCCCTGAGGTTCAAGCCCACCATCCATCTGGACCGAGGTCCTTCTTCACATCGGTTAACCGCAACCCATCCTGAACTACATGGACATTGATCCATGTCAAGGCATGGTATGTAGGAAGCCTCACCGAGGATCAAGCCCACCAATCATTGATCACTCTGACCCCCTTCACATCGGCCCTCACCAACCAAACTACGCTGAATTTGATTCCCTACTGCAGGGATACGTAGGATGCCTCCTCGAGGCTGAAGCCCATCACTATAGTCATATTCATGACGGTCCCATCTAATTCCTCCTCCACTCCATTCAACTCTCCATAATCCATCCTGATTCTTACCAAGCCGCCACATCATAGTGAGATCCTTCCACCCCATTCCCCTCCACAACATTTAGGAAGTCGCCCATTTGTTTGCCCCAATATCGGTGTTCCCTCAAGGGGGTTCCTCAATCTGATCCACCCTCATCGGTGTTCTAATCAGTCAGATCCATCTCCACAGGACATTAAACTTGCGACATTACTTGTGTTAAACTAGTGAAGTTGAGGAAAACCTCAGATACATGCCTACGACATATGATTCCACCTGCTTTATGTAGGATGGATCGGGCTTCTACACCCTCGAGAAGCCATATAATAAGGGGAAAAAGACAGACACACCAATTCCCCAGTATCCAGACACTCCAGTGATGCCTCGACGTGACTACTTCCCCAACGGAATGTTTCTACCCTGACTAGACCCCTTGGAATTTCCTAACAGAAGCAGTGTAATTAACTGGAGTCTATAGAAACATGGAACTGGGAATAATATCACAAACATCATATTAAATCTATAAGGGATACCTGGACTAAGTGACGAGTTCTGAGGAGGAATTCATAGAAGGAAGAACCGACATCCCATCATCCTGTTATGATCTTGGAGTATACACCCTTGAATAAGGATTTAATGTCGCCTAACTTAGGAAATTGGGAATGTGAAGCAACAGAGTCGCATCGACGTCCCCCGAACGCGACAGACACGGGGCCCCTGACGAAAGCATCTTAAACAGTAATGAAAACAGGATGATGGGATGTTATTGATATAATTCACATAATCAAATAGAAAACAATAAATCTATAAAACTAGAATTTTAACATATTCTGAATCCTTTCATAACACTAAAAATACTATATTCCACTTGTTACCCAGCCTCCTCATGAACTAATTTATTTTAGGTATCAATGTTAGTACTAAAATATTAATTTTTTGTAATCTTATTTATTAATAAGATATTTTATATTCCAATGTCAGGATATAAGAGTTCCTTTCTATTTTTATTATATTTGAAAACTATAAAAATAAGTTAACTCAAAAATCATAAACAATCAAAATTCGGATCTCATAACATCTGCAATGAAATATATTAAATCTTTTTTAGGTTTTTAAAATATTATTTCATCAATAAGATTTTTTATAGTTATAATCTTTTTGTTGACATCTACAACAAATATTGTTTTGTCTATAGATCCATTAACAAAATGGGTTTGAAACCAAAATCTGGTTAACCTTTCAGACCAAGATATATGTGCTTATTAATGTTCATATTATTATTTTTAATTTTTATAAATTTATTGTTTGTGATTTCATATTAAAAAAAAGAGGTTTTACATTAAAAATATATTATAAACATGTCAGATATGAAAATCATAGGTCACATCAATTTGAGAAATCATGAAATCAAGGAATGGTGAAAATTATAGAGGCATTCTTATATCTTTTATTCATTATACCATTTCAATGCATTATTATAATTTTAATAACTCTTATTGATCCTCATCACTTAAAGACAAATAAGGATTCATATATACAAATTAGTATAAGAAATATAGATTTTTAATTTCATTCATTAATGAACATGTAGTCATAATAGGTTGATCATCATCACCAATGATACTCTCAGTTGGATGATTCATAAGGAACAAATGAATTATTTAGTTTGGAAAAGTATTTTATTTACAAATAGTTAGAAAATTTACCGTACGAATAATGTCAGAAACTGTTTATTATGTGATATCTTTATTATAATAACTTTAGAAAGAAGGATGAAAATTGGTTTTTAAAATAACATATGAATAATTTTTAGTCTTTTGAAGAAAAAGGGATATGGTTCATGAAACATAATATTTATTATTTCCTCGAGAGTACAATAATTTTTATTAAAAACACTATTAGTACTGGATTCTACATTCTTCTATGTTCAGAGTGTAAAAAAATCATTTCGATTGGAATACTCAATACATTTATACTTGTATTTATATAATAAACATTTATCATTCCTTAAGGTAAAAACATATTAAATTTATGATACTTATAATAGAACAATGTCACATATTCAGAAAATATATCCCTGAGCATTATATCAAAATGGTAATTTTTCACATATTATTAGTGTAATATTCTAGACTAAGTAATTGTTTCTAATTGTGATTATAGAATTATATCAATCAATGCAACATATATTATTGATTTTATTAATTTATATGGATCCATGAAAACAAAAATATTATCTTTTCTACACCATAACCATCCATGGTACGGTAATGTTACTAAAGAAAAAATTTGGAGTCCTAATTTTTTTAGAAAAATATAGATTATGAAATCCATGAGATTGTACATTATTTAAGGAACATATCTTCATCCCATTCACCACACTATTGAAATTTTTACAACAAGGATATCATTTTGAAACAAGGACATTAGAAATAAAACGGGATTTTTGTGTCTACAACCATTAGAGAAATATTACCATGATTTCCAATTTGATTATAATTTTTCAAAAAACATCCCTAATTAATAAAATATTTTGATAAAATAATTATGAAAATATAATTTTAATATTTTTATTTTAAAAATAATTAATTATCCTTATTTTTAATCATTATAGGATTATGTATTCAATCTAAAACATTTTTCTCAAAAATTAAATTTTAAAATTTTTATGAAATAGTTTCGTTCATAGAAATATCATTATCAAGTTCTTTTAAAAGATCTAATATTAGTTTTTTAAATAACGTATTATTGAAATATCCATGGAATGTTATTTCATTGAAATAAATTTTTTTATATAATTGTTATCATTTTCATCATGAAGGAATTTAAACATTCAAAAAACTTATTCATTATTAGGAAAACTATTATCTTCTATTGAGGTAGATTTTTTATTAGATGATTTTTAATCCTTGTCATCATGATAACTAGAACTTATGGAAATGTTAGTAAGGTTTTTAGTGGTGCATTCAATTTCCATGAATCATTTTTTATCTTTAGGTACATTATAAAAAAGACCTATATTACTCTGACTAGAACTTTTATTCTCAGATGAACTATCATAAGATTAACCTCTTATTAAATATCATGTCATTATATTTCAAAAAAAAACTACCTTTTTATTTATAATATATTTTGGCATTCCATTCTATGTTTTTCTCCTTGACATAATTCTTCTTCATCTGTGTAAAATATTTTTTATTGGGTCCATTTTTTTCAATTTTTACAAGGGACTACATATTTCTTATCACATATTTCATTAGATAATTTGTTTTATCGGTATTGAAAATAATTCATTCCAAAAATATAATTCACTCTTCTATCCATGTTTGTTGAATCATATTTTGAATGATTTAGGAACTATAATTAAATTGAACAACAATATTCTTCAATCTTTGTGAATTAAAAAATTTCTCACCAGAATAAAAATTGCAATGAATGGTATATTTTTAAGGAAATTTAAAAACATCAATTATATTTTTCCCTTTCAGAAACCCTCTTTAACCTACCTTAATACTTTTTATTTTTACCAATAAGATCAACCAATGTAAGATCATATCGTTTTCCTATCTATTTAATAAATGTTCACTTGTATTTATATTCATTGGTCATGATATAAATTAATTTTTCAACAATGATATCATCATCAAGACCATTTTCAGAAATATATTGTATGGTTTTTATACTTTTCATGAAAATATGTCGTATCATTCAATAAAATACACTAGGTAAGAATTAAAATTAATGATATCAAATAATATCATATATCTCCTTGTCTTAGCAACATTATATAAAACAATTTTTGTGAATTAAATATTTTTCTATTTATTGTTGGTAGATTCACGAAAAATTATATGACTATAGATGATTTATGTCATGGAACACACGAACACATTCCTTACTCTATATTTTTGTTAATGATCATATTTTTCGTAATGAGTAAAAGATGTTACTTATTTATCATGAATATTAAAATATCAAGTAAAAATAACACAACCTCCTCCAAGGGTAAAAAAATTTCATCTTATGCATCCAGTAACGATAACTAGCACCATCAAATATAGGTGGTCAGTTTAGATTGTTATTTCCTATAGATCCAACATTGAGACATTTCATATTTAGAAAAATAAATAAATTATTTCCCATGTATACACATTATCATGAAAATATGGTTATATGTAAGTAGATTATATATAAATTCATCAACATGAAATACCAAATCCAGAATATGAGTAGTGGAATTTTTTATGATTCCATTCATACAATTATTGGATTTTCTCAAATGAAAATACAAAAACTAGGGGCGGTGAGAAATAGATGTTAAAAAATTTATTAAGATGTTAATACAAATCGAAACCCAAATCCACTAATTGTTGTTTATCAGACTCTAACATAGTTATGATTAAAAAAGTAACATAATCAAATCCCAAAAATGGATGTACTATATCAATGTAAATATCAGTATCGCCATTGATCTGATTTATTAAACTGATTATTGTAATCTGAATGAATAAAATAAAAAACTAAATAGCAATATGAATATGATTAATAAATTTTATTTAAATTGTTGTGCACATGAAAATTCTAAACAAAATATATCACGATAGAATAAAATGTAATAATGACATACTAGACAATTGAAATGGTAAATCTATTTTTAAATTTAGTGTACATTATTCAATATCCATGACTAACTGTACACATTTTTATACATTATGTCTTGTCTTTATTATCATTAATGTATATCCATCAATATAAATAATGGAATGGATTTTTCATCCTATCCCTAAAATACTTCTATTATATGATCGTCTCAGTATTATTATCCATGTATTTCTTCGATCTAATGGATCATATTAGTCATCTTCTTAAATTGGGATTTACATGATCATAAATATGATTTTACATGAGCCAAAATTAAAAAATTTATTGGGGAAACAGAATAACAGGATTTCCTTATAATGGAAACACCCTAATGAATTACTCTAATTTAGAATGAGTGGTTCGAAAATAATGATAAAATAGAGTTAATTTATTTGATCAACAAAATTTATAAAAACTCATAAAATGAAATTTTATTTATTAGAATTGTGTCAATTATAATATTTTCCTTTTTTTGCAATGGACATAGATAGATGCACTTGAATACTCATCATTACTTAATGTATGAATTGGTATTTATTAACACCCTCACATTGTTAAATGTATTAATTACCAAAGAAACATGCCTTTGTATTATGGTTATAATCATAATCAGTCCAATGGACATTGTTAACTATGTAATTATGATAATATTATGGGAATTAAACCGATGTTATTAGTATTGTTAGATGTATGATTGTTAAGAAGATGTACATATGGAATAAATCATTAATTTATGACTATTTTTCATACCACGGTGAGTTATATTTTTTGGTACATAATTAAAAAATATCATAATGACTAATTTTATTTAAATATTCATAAAAATATAGAACTTTATATATATATGGTAAAAGTAAATTGTTTTTGAAAAAAATTATAAACCATCTGGGATGAAACAAATTTTGTATACATTTATTAAGAATGTTTTTGAGATTTGAATAAAATGAATTGGAAAATTATATTGAAAATATTATTAATTAACAAAAGTTTATTGTGAGAAAACCTTACTAGGGATGATCATCCATGAAATATTAAAATAGAACATACTTAATTGTACGATAAAATTGTTGGGAAGTGAAACATAAATCCCTCCAAAATCATATATTTGGATTAATAAATTACGGGTCTGGGATGATAGATTTTGTATTTCAATTTTAGGAGGATACCCTTGGATGATATAAAATTCCAAAATATAGATTATCATTACAAATGGTACTCATGGTTTACCAAACTGTGTTCCCATCAATGGAAGGTACATGGATACCTCAATGGTGGTCCATATGTTTGAACAACCCTGATTAAACCTACCAAAAATTGAAATGTCAAAATTCCAGACCCAATACGATAGATATTTTTTTATTAGTGCAATCTATGTGGTAAAATATTATGCCATTTTAAATACCCAAATGATAAAAATATTGACGAGTTCAACCCCAACCATAACATTAGTAGAAACTACCATTAAATCTATAATATAATTATTAATTTTAAAATTCATGGTTTGATAAATATTCACAAACTATAATGGTCATAGTATTTTTATTATATTTTATATTTACATAATAATGGTAAAAAACACTATAATAGTTATCATTAAGTTCTTATATTTTTTATGGGATATTTTTGTTAGGTCTTGTTGGATCTGTAATTAATCTTTGGAACTTGTCTTATAAAAATAAAATCATCAATGTGTATATCACATTGTTTTAAATTATCATGGTTTTGTTTTTATCATATTATAATTTTTCATATATATATATTTTAATGGAAGTTATATTTCATAGGGTTTTATGGAATTATAAGTACTACATTCACAGTTTATATTATCCACCCAAAATGTGGTTGTTGTCCTCTGAGATTTCTTGTGATTTATGTGAGTCATTTTATGTGAAATGTGAAGTTCTATATTGATTTAATATAATGAATTTGATTTCCATATTTATAATTATGTTCAATTATTTTCATCTGATTTTATCAAAATAATAATGTGATAAACATAATTAATAAATTAATTTCGAAGATTTAAATGACCTTTTATATTTATAAGGAGATATTATATATGATATTTGACTATCTGTTTAAAGAAATTGTAAATGATTATTTAATATTATTGGAATGTTATTCTATGAATTAATAATTATGTTAGGTGAGATGAGATTATGCTTTCAGTGTTTTCAAATATCATAGAATTTTTTTTTATGAAATATCAATTCATAATATTAGTCAATGCCTTTGAATGATTTGTTGTAAATTAATTTAATGTGTTGATATGTGAATACCTTTGGTTTCACTACAAAATTAATATATTTTAATATTATAATGGATATTGATGGTGTTATACTAATGATGATGGACAATATCAATTACCAATTGTTTTCATTTTCTTATTATTGATATTTCTCAATTATAAAATAAAATAAAAATACATGAAAAAAATATATTAAAATTTTATATGGATTAAAATGATTTAATATTTAAAATACAGTTATTATAGAAAATATTGATTTTCAGTGTTGAAGTTGGGTTATATTTGTATAATATTGATGAAATGAAATTTTCATTAATATATATTTTATTTTTTTTCAGACATGAACATATTCATATGAAATTTTAAAAAATTATTATATTTTATGGATTATTAGTGGACGGAATATGATTTTCATTAATAAAAAAATATATTTTGATTCTAATTTTACAATTTAATTATAATTCGATGAAATTTAAATTAATTGGGATAACTTTAATGGATCCATGGATATGACATTGACTTGATATTTTGGAAAATGAGACATAGGATTCGTAATAGCATTTTTTAGGTCGAGGGATCTATTATGTATTGTGTTTCTTGAATATAAATTTTATAATCTATGTGTTTAGTTAATCTGTTCCATGGATGATTTCAACACATTCATTACAATTGTATAATATTGATCTATAGTATGTTTTTTACATTTACAATCAAAGAATTCAGTAATAATAATTAATTACATGATTCCATTAAATTACCTATTTTATTCAAAAAATCCATTAATTATATTGATAAACGCTATGGGTTGTTAGGGTTTTATATTTTTCTACTATATATTTCTATCATACGTAATATGTGTACCCACCTCATGTAGAATCCAATTTTATAAATGATGTTGAATGTAACTATTCACCATGTAATATTTTTTCTATAATAACTATATTTTAAATTTTAAATCATATTAATCCATATAAAATTTTAATATATTTTTTCATGTATTTTTAATTTATTTTATAATGTAGAAATATCAATAATAAGAAAACGAAAACAATTGGTAATTTATATTTTCCATCATAATTAGTATAACACCATCAATATCCATTATAATATTAAAATATATAAATTTTGTAGTGAAACCAAAGGTATCCACATATCAACACATTTAATTAATTTACAACAAATCATTCAAAGACATTGACTAATATTATGAATTGATATTTCATAAAAAAAATTCTATGATATTTGAAAACACTGAAACCGTAATATCATCTCACCTAACATTATTATTAATTCATAGAATAACATTCCAATAATATTCAATAATTATTTAAAATTTCATTAAAAAGATAGTCAAATATCATATATAATCTCTCCTTATATATATAATAGGACATTTAAATCTTCCTAATTAATTTATTAATTATGTTTATCACATTATTATTTTGATAAAATTAGATGAAAATAATTGAACCTAATTATAAATATAGAAATCACATTCATTATATTAAATCAATATAGCAGTTCACATTTCACATAAAATGACTCACATAAATCACAATAAATCTCAGAGGACAACAACCACATTTTCGGTGGATAATATAAACTGTGAATAGACCACTTATAATTCCATCAAACCCTATGAAATATAAATTCCATTAAACTATATATATATGAAAAATTATAATATGATAAAAACAAAAACATGATAATTTAAAACAATGTGATATACACATTGATGATTTTATTTTTATAAGACAAGTTCCAAAGATTAATTACAGCTCCAATAAGACCTAACAAAAATATCCCATAAAAAATATAAGAACTTCATGATAAATATTAGAGTGTTTTTACCATTATTATGTAAATATAAAATATAATAAAAATCCTATGACCATTATAGTTTTTGAATATTTATCAAACCATGAATTTTAAAATTAATAAATATATTATATATTTAATGGTAGTTTCTACTTTTGTTATGGTTAGGGTTTAACTAGTCAATATTTTTTTCATTCTGGGTATTTAAAAGGGCATAATATTTTACCACATAGAATGCACTAATACACAAATATCTATCTTATTGGGTCTGGAATTTTGACATTTCAATTTTTGAATGGTTTAATCAGGGTTGTTCAAACATATGGACCACCATTGAGGTATCCATGCACCTTCCATTGATGGGAACACAGTTTGGTAAACCAAGTATACCATTTGTAATGATAATCTATATTCTGGAATTTTATATCTTCCAAGGGTATCCTCCTAAAATTGAAATAAAAAATCTATCATCCCAGACCCATAATTTATTAAACCAAATATATGATTTTGGAGGGATTCATGTTGCACTTCCCATCAATTTTATCATACAATTATGTATGTTCTATTTTAATATTTCATAGATGATCATCCCTAGTTAGGTTTTCTCACAACCTCCTTTTGTTAATTAATAATATTTTCATCATATTTTGACAATTGATTTTATTAAAATCTCAAAAACATTCTTAATAAATGTATACAAAATTTGTTTCATCCCACATGGTTTATAATTTTTTTCAGAAACAATTTACTTTCACCATATATAGAGAAATTTCTATATTTTTATGAATATTAAAATAAAATTAGTCATTATGATATTTTTTAATTATGTACCAAAAAATCTAACTCATCGTGGTATGAAAAAGAGTCATAAATTAATGATGTATTCCATATATACATCTATTTAACAATCATACATCTAAAAATAATAATAACATAGGTTTATGTCCCATAATATTATCATAATTACATAGTTAACAATGTCCATTGGACTGATTATGATTATAACCATAATACAATGGCATGTTTCTTTGGTAATTAATACATTTAACAATGTGAGGGTGTTAATAAATATAAATTCGTACATTAAGTAATGATGAGTATTCAACTGCATCTATCTAAGGCCACTAAAAAAAATAGGAAAATATTATAATTGACACAATTCAAATAAATAAAATTTCATTGTATGAGTTTTTATAAATTTAATTGATCAAATACATTCACTCTCTTTTATCATTATTTTTGAACCACTCATTCTAAATTAGAGTAATTCATTAGGGTGTTTCAGGTATAAGGAAATCCTCTTATTTTGTTTCATCAATAAAATTTTTAATTTTGGATCATGTAAAATCATTTTTATGATCATGTAATTCTCAGTTTAAGAAGATGAATAATATGATCCATAAGATCGAAGAAATACATGGATAATAATACTGAGACGATCATATAATCGATGTATTTTTGGGATAAGATGAAAAATCCATTCCATTATTTATATTGATGGATATCCATGAATGATAATAAAGCCAAGACATAATGTATAAAAATGTGTACATTTAGTCATGGTTATTGACTAATGTACACTAAATTTAAAAATAGATATACCATTTCAATTGTCTAGTATGTCATTCTTACATTTTATTCTATTGTGATATATTTTGTTTAGAATTTTCATGTACACAAAAATTTAAATAAAATTTATTAATCATATTCATATTTCTATTTAGTTTTTTATTTTATTCATTCAGATTACAATAATCAGTTTAATAAATCAGATCAATGGTGATACTGATATTTACTTTGATATACTATGTCCATTTTTGGGATCTGATTATGTTACTTTTTTAATCATAACTATGTTAGAGTCTGATAATCAACAATTAGTGGATTTGGGTTTCTATTTGTATTAACATCTTAATAAAATTTTTAACATCTATTCCTCACCACCCCTATTTTTTGTATTTTCATTTGAGAATATCCAATAATTGTATGAATGGAATCATAAAAAATTCTACTTCTCATATTTTGGATTTTGTATTTCATGTTGATTAAGTTATATATAATCTACTTACTATTAACCATATTTTCATGATAATGTGTATACATGGGAAATAATTTATTTATTTTTCTAAATATGAAATGTCTCAATGTTGGATATATAGGAAATCATAATCTAAACTGACCACCTATATTTGATGGTGCTAATTATCGTTACTGGATGCATAAGATGAATTGTTTTTACCCTTGGAGGAGGTTGTGTTATTTTTACTTGAAATTATAATATTCATGATAAATAAGTAACATATTTTACTCATTACGAAAAAATGATCATTAACAAAAATATAGAGTAAGGAATGTGTTCGTGTGTTCCATGATAGAAATCATATACAGTCAAATAATTTTTCGTGAATCTACCAACAATAAATAGAAAAATATTTAATTCATAAAAATTGTTTTAAATAATGTTGCTAAGATAAGGAGATATATGATATTATTTGACTATCAATAGTTTTATTTCTTACCTAGTGTATTTTATTGAAAGATACCACATATTTTCATGAAAAGTATAAAAACCATACAATTTATTTCTGAAAATGGTCTTGATGATGATATCATTGTTGAAAAATTAATTTATATCATGACCAATGAATCTAAATACAAGTGAACATTTATTAAATATATAGGAAAACAATATGATCTTAAATTGGATGATCTTATTGGTAACAATTAAATGTATTATGGTAGGGTAAAGAGTGTTTCTGAAAGGGAAAAATATAAAATATTTTTTTAAATTTCCATAATCATATACCATTAATTGAAATTTTTATTCTTGTGAGAAATTTTTTAATTCAAAAAGAGTGAAGAATACGATTGTTCAATTTAATTATAGTTCCTAAAATAATTCAAAATATGATTCACCAAACATGGATAGAAGAGTGAATTATATTTTTGGAATGAATTATTTTCAATACTGATAAAACAAATTATCTAATGAAATATGTGATAAGAAATATGTAGTCCCTTGTAAAAATTGTTAAAAAAATAGACCCAATAAAAAATATTTTACACAAATGAAGAAGAATGATGTGAAGGAGAAAAACATAGAATGGAATGCCAAAATATATTAAAAATAAAACGGTAGTATTTTTTGAAATATAATGACATGATATTTAAAAAAAGAGGTCAATCTTATGATAGTTCATCTGAGAATAAAAGTTCTAGTCAGAGTAATATAGGTCTTTTTTATAATGTACCTAAAGATAAAAAATGATTCATGGAAATTGAATACACTACTAAAAACCGTACTAACATTTCCATAAGTTCTTGTTATCATGATGAAAAGGATTAAAAATCATCTAATAAAAAATCAACCTCAATAGAAGATAATAGTTTTCCTACATATAAATAAGTGTATTGAATGTTTAAATTCCTTCATAATTAAAAGTATAAAAATTATATAAAAACATTTAATTCAATGAAATTACATTCCATGGATATTTCAATAATACGTTTTTTAAAAAACTAATATTATATCTTTTAAAAGAACATGATAAAGATATTTGTACGAACGGAACTATTTCTTAAAAATTTTAAAATTTAATTTTTGAGAAAAATGTTTTAGATCGAATACATAATCCTATAATGATTAAAAATAAGGATAATTATTTATTTTTAAAATAAAACTATTAAATTTATATTTTCATAATTATTTTATCAAAATATTTTATTAATTAGGGATGTTTTATGAAAAAATATAATCAAATTGTAAATCATGTTAATATTTATCTAATGGTTGTAGACACAAAAATCTTGTTTTATTTCTAATGTCCTTGTTTCAAAATGATAACCTTGTTGTAAAAGTTTCAATAGTGGGGTGAATGGGATGAAGATATGTTCCTTAAGTAATATAAAATCTCATGGATTTCATATTCTATATTTTTCTGAAAAATTTAGGACTCCAAATTTTTTCTTTTGTAACATTACCGTACCATGGATGGTTATGGTGTCGAAATGATAATATTTTTGTTTTCATGGATCCAAATAAATTAAAAAAATCAATAATATATGGTGCATTGATTGATATAATTCTATTATCACAACTAGAAACAATTACTTAATCTAGAAAATTACACTGATAATATGTGAAAAAGTACTATTTTGATATAATGCTCAAGGAGATATTATCTGAATATGTAACATTGTTCTATTATATGTATCCAAAATTTAACATGTTTTTACCTTAAGGAATGATAAATGTTTAGTATATAAATACAAGGATAAATGTATTGATTATTCCAATCGAAATGATTCTTTTACACTCTGAACATAGAAGAATGTAGAATCCATTACTAATAGTGTTTTTAATAAAAATTATTGTACTCTCGAGGAAATAATACATATTATGTTTCATGAAACATATCCCTTTTTCTTCAAAAGACTAAAATTTATTCATATGTTATTTTAAAAACCAATTTTCATCCTTCTTTCTAAAGTTATTCTCATAAATATATCACATAATAAATAGTTTCTGACATTATTCGTATGATTAATTTTCTAACTATTTGTAAATAAAATAATTCTCCAAACTAAATAATTCATTTGTTCCTTAGGAATCATCCTACTGAGAGTATCATTGGTGATGATGATCAACCTATTATGACTACATGTTCATTAATGAATGAAATTAAAAATCTATATTTCTTATACTAATTTTTATATATGAATCCTTTTTTGGATTTAAGTGATGAGGATCAATAAGAGTTATTAAAATTATAACAATGCATCGAAATAGTATAATGAATAAAAGATATAAGAATGCCTCTATAATTTTCACCATTCCTGGATTTCATGATTTCTCAAATTGATGTGACCTATGATTTTCATATCCGACATGTTTATAATATATTTTTAATGTAAAACCTCTTTTTTTTAAATAAGAAATCATAAACAATACATTTATAAAAATTAAAAATAATAATATGGACATTAATAAGCACATATATCTTGGTCTGAAAGGTTAACCAGATTTTGGTTTCAAACCCATTTTGTTAATGGATCTATTGACAAAAAAATATTTGTTATAGATGTCAACAAAAAAATTATAACTATAAAAAATCTTATTGATGAAATTATATTTGAAAAACCTAAAAAATATTTAATATATTTCATTGCTAATGTTATGGGATCTGAATTTTGATTGTGTATGATTTTTGAGTTAACATATTTTTATAGTTTTCAAATATAGGAAAAATCAAAAAGAACTATTATATCCTGACATTGGTATATAAAATATCTTATTAATAAATAAGATTATAAAAAATTAATATTTTAGTACTAACATTGATACCTAAAATAAATTAGTTTAGGAGGAGGCTGGGTAACAGGTGGATTATAATATTATTAGTGTTACGAAAGGATTCATAATATGTTCAAATTCTAGTTTTATAGATTTATTGTTTTCTATTTGATTATGTGAATGATATCAATGACATCCAAAAGAATCACCTCGAAAAAATTGTAAAAAAAATTCATTATTTTAGGGGATCTATGTATTTTGTACTTTTCTATTGATTTAAATAATCAAATTAAATCTACAATGTTTTTTGGAATATGTATTTTGTTGTTTTTGATTTAATTAGAATAGTACATCTGATAATTTTCATTTATTAAGATATTAATTTGATTTGTTTTCATGTTAGAAATAAAAATCATAAGAAGAATCCACTAATAAAGCTAAATATATGGAATATGGAAAGTTATTGTGCTAATGTTTTATGGATTTAACACACGCTCACAAAAAAATGAATGGGTTAAAAAAACTAAAATAAATTGACATAATATATCCATATAATTATTTATAGACACCTCACAACACTCATAGTGCAAGAAAATATATTTATACACCATTTAAATTAGGATCATATAGTTCTAGTAGATATAACATTACAATTCATCTAAATTCATGTTCTACTAGGTAATCTTTTTACAAATCCTCTTACTTTGATTAGATTTTAATGTGTCAAACAGAAGCTTGCAGTGGTCCACAAAAAATAATCATTCACTTCTTATTCTTGTTTTCTTAACTACATATATAATGTTACCCATTTTTATAGGGGGTATATATGTTTAATGATATAAAAAACATTTTTTCTTTGTTAAAAAGTGTATTTAATGTAAAATATTTATATTTCATACAAAAAATTAACCGTAATTCGTTTTTAAGAATCAAATATCTCTATAAATTTTGATGTGTAATAATTATAATAATATATCTAGGGCTCATAAAATGAAATAAAATTTCTAGAATAAAATTTCTTAATAAATATTCATATTGAAAAAATATCATAATTTGTTTTTGTATTAAAACTATCATAATTACTTTTCATAGAGAATGAGTAAAATTCATCAATTAAATTCAAAACTATATTTATTTTTTTATTTAAATGAATATTAGATGAATATTTCATCAATGATGTAAACAACCGTCACTATAAAAGATCCTCTTGTATTATTCTTTGTTACTAGAATATATTGTAATGTAATTTGTAAATTTTTTTGTTATGAATTTTGTTTTATAAAAAAATATTATTTCTATTTTATGTTTTAATAAAAACATTATATAATTAGAATAAAACTTAATAAAAAATAAAATTTATGACCTAGATAGTCAAAAAATTCCTCTACTATATTATATGATGTAGTCCTGACTAAAAGATCAAATAAATTTCCATCTTTACTATTGGGTTTTCTATATAATAAAAAATGTCACGCACAATGTGTATATAATTTAGGGAACCCTAAAACCCTCCCCATCACACATAAATTGGGATGTTATTTATCTATATATGACAACACACTTTAATTTACTCAATATAATTTTTTTGGTCTAATTCACTTGTTTTAGTCATAGTATAAATGGACATAATAGATGATTGTTTAAATTGGAATATTTTTAGATAAAGTTTGAATAAATAGTACATTTATTATATATATATGATATTATTTATAATAATATTATTTATTTTTCATTTTTTTATAAATATGGGTTGAAATAAATCCATATAATTTGATATTTTTTATGTTGAAATTTACATGAATTTTATGCATATGTTATGTCTTTCAAGTATAATGGTAACGATGAAATTTATTTCATGATATATAGAAAGAGATATATGTTTTCTTATAAGAAATATGTTAATTTGGTTGGAACAACATATGGTGGAGAATCATATTATAGTTTACCAAAGCTTTATAATAATCCTGTAATATTTGATAGGTGAAAAGTAGATTATTCAATACATTAATAATATTAAACTGATAGAAAATGATCATATCTCACATAAAACAATAATTTAGTTCTTTATAGATTAATGTGTTATTAATATCAAGGAAGCAAGATAGGGATATATATAATGTATTTGATATTTTTGTATTGTATTGTTTAGTGTACATGATAATGATTGATCACAACATATTGGACCTTTTGATAGTCAAAGAAATCAATACAAACATAATAAAATCCATGATAATTATTTTTCCATATTTTAAAATAAAAATAATTGTTTGTTTTATGATGGTTTTTATTGTATCCAAAAGATAATGTCTTATTATAGAGGATATTTACTTTATAAGAGATGACAATATGTGTAGAATGTGATTTATATTTGATATAAAACCAAATATATATTGTTTTGTAATTTTATTTGTTCTGCATCACGAGTTGAGCCATCATGAATGTATGAAAATGAAGTGAAGAAAAAATTTTATGGTTCAGACATATCCTCCATATTATGAAAATACAAAATTACATGATGAAGTGTTTCATGAGATGTTGAAATAGAAGGATGAGAAAAATAAAAGATAAAAACATTTCAGAATCTACCCTGACGAAAAAAAATCATTAAAAATGATGATACAAATATATAGAATAACAAGTTGAGAAAAAAATTAATTCGAAAATATTACAAGATGCTAAATTGTCAAAGAATATTTAGAAATGAGTATATGTGGAATTTAGAAATATTTATTTATTAAATTAATACAAAAAATATTTTAATTGGAAATCTATATTATCTATTGAAGATACTGTTGAAGTTCATTCTTATGTTCCATTAGTGTATTTAAAAAGAAAAGTAAATTATATTGAAGATGAATCTTAATCCGCCATACAATATAAAAAACCATGACTAGAGCTATAGGACAAAGATCTCTTAGAACTCAAATCAAGATAAAAGTAGATCATTATAAGGATTTAAATGAATATTCAGATAGTGGAGAAAAAATAATAGAAATAATGAGATGAAGAAGAATAAAAAAAATATGTGAATTTATAAAATTAATTGAGAAAGAGGGAAAAATAAAGAAGATGAATAAAATTAATTGGAAGAAAATAATGATAAACCTCAACCCACTATGAATTCTTTAAATTGGTCAAAATCATTATCATCATCCAATATACCATACAACATAGACAAAATATATATATTGATGTTCTCAGGATGAATAATCCTCATCAGATGATGAAGCACAACCCTAAACAAGGAATAAAGGAGAAGATCTGAATTCTAAAAAAAATTAATGAGAATGTCGAATAATATAATGATATTGATATCCTTTAAATGAATTATGATAAATAATTTCATAACAATAATTATATTAAATATCATTAAAATATTTTTCCAAAGCATGATGAAAAAAAGGAAAGGAATCAGGTGTTGAAAAAATTATTTTAAAACCTCACAATTATCATCAAAATCAATTACAATATATAGGAATAATTAATTAAGAACATTTTGTTAATATTTTTGATGCCTTGAAAATGTTGGAAGGATCTATTCCATTATATCTATAAATGTATTAAAGGAATATCTAATTCAAGGAAATATGGTCCAAAAATCTGAATATCTATATATTTTAATAGTGTAGCTAATTAAAATTGGGGTAGAGATAAATGTTTATCATTAAGGTACTCAATATAACAAAAATTCATCAAATAAGATAGTAAAATGGTTTAATCATATCGATGATTGTAAAATAATTCATGATGATTAATTTTATTAAGTGCAGTACATTTTGGTTGAACAATATTTTTTATTTCAATAAGTTATTATCACACATGGATAAAATACACCATCACTTGTAAAATCTAAAATATTACCCTAATGAAATAACCAAGGATGGTGATGATCTAAAAAATAAGATCAATGAATTGATGTTAGAGATGACTTGATTTTGGTCTACTAAAGTAAACAATTTATTTGTGATGTAGGAGTATAATAAGATTTCATAATATGTCCTGAAGCTATGGAATTTTGAATATATTGTTGATAAGATAGATAATGGATACAAAGAGTTAATTAAAATAAAGTAATTAGATAATTCATATATTTATAATGTTTAAATTTTCATTGAAATAACATTGAACTTGTTCTGTAAATCATTTTAATGTTTGTTTAAGAATAAATTACTTTTTTTCAAAAGTATGTTTCTCTAATGATATTAAAATATAAATTGGTCGAATGTTATTTTATATTTTTATAGAAAATTAGTTAATTTATTGTAGAGTTTATTAGGTTTTTTCTATACACTATTTGTTTATGAAATTCCATATATTTCTCCATTATTTTTTAAAATCACCAAAGGGGAGAAATCATCATATGAGTGAGAATTTCTAAATGATTATAAGGGATATTTTAATACAATGGGGGATATAATTCTTCAATTTTGAGAATATGATACATATGAGGATAATATTTATTAATAATAGTGGTAATCTCAAGGAATGATCTATTATGAAACTCCATCATATTCAAAATATTATTCAAATGAGTTATAAACACATGGGGATCTAATATTGAATGATGAAATAAGAATATGATATTATTAAAATAGAAGGGATTGTATGTTATTAAAATATATATCTCAATTAATTTTAGGATTTTTTATTTAAAAAAAGTGGATATTTTTTATTCAAATGTTTTAAATCATCCTATTTCATTCCATTTGTTTTGGAAATCAGAAACACATTTTGGGACACGTATACTAAATTTTTATTTTCCAGGTGTTTTATAATTTTTTAGAGAAAATTACTTTATACCATTCATTGATAAAGAAAACATATTTTATGGATATAAATATATAATTATTCATTACAGTTAACATAATGATTATGTGTATGATAAATCATACTCGCCTTTATATGAACATGAGTAAGGATTTATTCAAGTCTATAATATAAAAAATGTCTTAAAATACAAACTTACACTTGTTCTGATAACATCATACTGATTCTCATAAATATTATCTTATATGTCATAGATAATGAAGACTATCTAATTGGCTAAGTATATAATAAGAATACAAATAATATGTTCTAAATTTATGTGGACTTCTAATACTATGATGATGTTAATCAATATGATGTCTGACATTTACACATGATGAGATATCATGCTCCAGCTATACATGGTCATTGAAACAAATATGGAAAATATGATAGTTAAAAAGATTCCTATAAAATCAATGTCATCTATATATATTTTTTAATCATGGTTTATTGAATACCTATATTCATGAATATTTATCAACAAGATCTACTCATTCATAGTTAGAGGTATTCTTTAGTCTCTTTTAATTCTATGGAAGAATTTTCTGGTTGTGTCCTGAATAACAATTTTTTTAAGTCATGTCTAATAATTTTTATTATTGAGGGATTGTATTGATAGGATGATAGATAAAATGATCCATTGGATCGATTACATGTGGGTATAATAAGAAAATGCTAATCATTATACCAAGGAAATATGGGGATATGAAGTCATATCCATTACAATCGAAATATTGATGGATTTCATTTTAAGGAATGATAGACCTGATTGTATGATTACATGTGTAGATGAATTTATTCAAGGTTATTAAATATATTAAACTAATGGTAGAATGAAATATAAAAATATAAATATATTTTTATTCATTCTTACAATTTATTTTATTTTATGACACATTGATTAAATTATTCATTTCCCTTATAATTTAATATCGATTGATTAATCATATTCATATTTATATTGTTATTGTTTTTTCTTATTAACTGATATTATGATAATCCCTTTGATAAGTTGGTTCCATAGTGATTCCAGTTTTCACTCTGATATAATCATAATTTTGTTATGATTCTATGGCCTTGTTAATCATAATTATATATGAGTCTCATATTCTTTATCAAGAGGATATTAAATTGGTTTATTTTAAAATACTTATTTTTTTCAAAACTACAATTCACCATCTATTGTATGTATTTTTTATTTTTGTATGTCAAATGATCATATAATTTATTTATTCTATATTATCTTATTTTTATAATTAATTCCCTCAAATTATGATACCCTACATTGAACCCTATATGAATTATTTATTATAGAACATTGTTTAGTTTATATTATGTGTTAAATCTTCTATGTTGTAATTTTTCCCATATTTATCGGGATATTAATTAAATTTCAATGTTCCATGTTTGGTATTTTTTTTTTGTAATTCAATTTTCATAACCATCCTTATGATCATGTTCTATCCAATATATGGTTTAATTCAAATTAAGGGTATTTAATAATTTATAATGGTATTATAAATAAGGAATATAAATAAACAGTTTTTATAATTATATTTAATTTAATTGGTGTATGAAAATTATTTAATAAAATGAGAATTGTTGTGAGTATTTTTATTTTTATTTTTTAGATTATATTGTTGATATTTGATTCTTATTGTGATTGTGTTACGTGATTAAGGTGTTTTTATCTGATTTTCCTATTTATTTTTTTCTTTTATTGATTTATCATGATAAAAAACATTATATTTAATAAATGGATTTATATGTATTTTATTTTTTTCATCCATGGAAATTCATATGAATGTAGTTATATATATGTATGAAAGAAAACTATATATATATTCAAAAGAATACATATTTTAGAGTAGAGGGAGAGACACACACACATACATTATTTCGTTGGTATACAATATTTAAAAAAAATTAATTTTTTTTTATTTCAATCTGCCTCTTACAAATTTATTTTTTAATTGAATATTCATTATAAAACTCTTAAAATTTATTTGAAAGTTTTTGGATATTTCAAATTCCATTGAATTATAAAATATTATATATTTTTGTATAAAAATTTTATTTGAGGAATGACTTAAAATAATGGTGATTCTATGGGTTCCTTATGGGATGGATGAAAAATTGGAATAAAATATTCATTATAATTGAAAATTAAAATTTATTAATTAATCAATATTTGACAGTCAGTGGGTTTTTACATTATTATCCTCCATTTAATGAAATGGTACTTGGGTATGTGATATTAAAACTGGATAGATTCTCTTTCCACTAGAGTGGTAATTAATGTAATTATTATACATCTATAAGATAGTATCATTATATTACATTCCTCTAATTTAAGGTCTTTATAATTAGTTAAATTATTTTCTAGGATATATAAGACTTAAATACACTACCAAGTCTCTCCAATTTTCCAAATTTTAATTTATTTTTAATATTGATCCTATCATTAATCAATTTATTCCAAAATTGTAATGTTTAGGCATAATGTACTACTGTCCAACTTCTATACTTGACTACATCACTACATTCAGAAATTATGGTTCAATATTTTATGAATATTTATTTAAATATCATTAATATGTATGTAAGGGGAGTATATATAATGTGAATTTTGGAGGCGGTATAAAATTATGGGGTTTCGATAATATTGGTCAAATGTTAATAGCTTATATATAAATGGATTTTTTTTTATTTTAAAAAAATAAATAATAATTTTTGGACAATCTAATTTTGAAATGTTATTTTTTCAATAGTGATTAGAGTAATTTTGAAATTTAATATCACATTGACTTGGTAGTGATCACTTATTGAGTTTTTTAGAATCTCAACATACTTAAATAACTTATTGTCTATAGACCTAATGGCCTTTTTCAAATATATATTTAATTTTATGGTTTAACGAGCATTGAGTTGATTTTTAGATATTGTATGACCATATTTCAGAAGGTATTAAATTTAAATGTATGCTAGAATCTATATTTGACTTCCTATATAGTCTATTCCAAATATTCTTCTAATGCTATCATTTTAATAATGTATTATTGAATTATATTTTTTGAGAATGGGTGATGGATATATGGATTTATTTCTAGTCCCTATTTTATATGTTTCTTGAGAATAATTTTTTATAATTAAAACTAATTTACATTAATTATATCATTAATATTTTATTTGAAAATAATTATTTGATTTAGAGATGAAATCTATATTATTAGAGATTCAAGAGGTAATTTTAATTGTATTTACACTAATTATTTTATAACATATATTTGTGAGAATGCATTAAATAATATTCATTCCTATGTTCCCAAGATAATATTTTAGCTATTTGGTATTGATAATTTCTATTATGTTTATCATAAATTTTCCATGGTTCATTATACAATCGAGTGAGAGATGATGTTTTTTGAAAATTAATTTTAAGAAAAATGGTATTAATAATAGTAATGTTGTTTAGAAAATTTACTATTTGGTTTTTTAGTTTTTTAGATTATTACTTCAGGGATTGTGAAAGATGATATTTTAGAGTATGACTAACACAAAATTTTACTGAACCACATGTTACCATCAGATGATGGGTTTTGAGGATTCAATTCTATTTTATTATTTGTAATTTATATGTTGTAACTTTTTATGGATTAATTTGTTTTTATAATTGTTAATGATTTTTTATATACTATCACCCATGGATCTTGGATGACCTAGAAAATGATGTGATCCTGAAGTGCACAAATTGGAATGACTCCCATTGGGGTTTGGAAAACTGACAAAAAAAAATTTAAAATAATTTCTTAATACATGCACTACCAATATATAATTTTATATTAATATTATTATCTTGTGTATTATTGTGGTATTTTTTGTCATTGTGTTGTGTTATAATGGTTTTTTAAAAAAATATAACAAATTCATGTTTTTTAAAATTATAAAAGGTTTGTTATATTTTAAATATATTTATATACTACATTTCATGAAATGGGAACAACTTTTATGATATTTAATAAGGTGGGATTAATGTTTAAAAATGGGTCAATGGATTTATTAAGGACGTTTATGGGAAATTAAAATGGACTTAAATTATGAATTTTATTTTTTTAAAATGGAATTGTGATTATTCAATTATAATTTGGGATTTGGATTTTATGGATGCAGTTTTTAAATATTATTTATGATATTGAAATTGGGAGGGAGTAATTTGATAATATTTATTAAATGTATTTCATAATGATATATTATGTGATAATGATAATTAATGAAATTTTAACTAGGTTCAATGCTTGAAAATTTATGAGTGATTTTTTTATAGGAATAGATAGACTATTAAAATATTATTACTAGGGGATCTATATGATATTAGAATTTATATAATTAAGATGGTCTTTATTTATTCCTTTATGGTGTTCATTAGAATGTGGTTTTGATTCATTCAATTGAGATGTTATTCCTCAATGGGATATGATTTTGTATAATGTGATGTATTTCTTTGAATGTGTACCACTGGATTTTATGTTTTATTGTAGTGATTGAAATTTTGAGTTTTAATTTTTTTCATAAAGAAAAAAAATTATTTTTGATTTATATTAATTTTTTAAGATGAATCTATTATTCATTAATTTTATTTTCATTTATATATCTGGGAATTTTATTTTTACCAATTCAATTACATTGTCCTTTCCAACATATTTTCTTGACTATTTTCATTATTTATGATGACCTATGGTTTTCAATTTATGACTTGTTATTTTTTTCCAGTTTTATATATGTGTATGATGGTTTAATGGAATTTATTATTTTCATTCAAATTAGGTTATCCCATTTTGTTTTTCTACAAGAATGTTTATTTCATTATTTTCATTAGTTCTTTTGAATATTTTGTCTTATTGATCCACCATGCTAGTTGAGTTTGTAAATTAATAGGAGACTCATATTTGTGATTAATTTTATTTATTATTCATTATTTATTTGGAAGTAACGTGTGGAGTTAAAATCCACGTACCTTTGGGTGATATCATATAGTTTTGGTAAGGTTTGGAGATTATTATATCGCGGGTCATTTCTTATTGTTATTATCAAGACCACATTGTATCATTTTAATTTTTTTTATTATTTGAGATATTATTTCTATATTAGGTAACTATCAAACCCGGACATTTCAAATTCATTATTATTTATTTTATATTATGGTTAGATGTATTTCTCATGTGTAATATGTTAAATAGATATAGTGTTTAATGTTTTTGGGATTATGTTTTATGGAACATAGTAATTCCAATGTTTTTAACATTTTTAATCCATTAATTTGAGTTTAAAATATTTAAAATATCATTTATCATTGTCGTAACATGATTTATCCAACCATGTGGCCCAATTTCTTGGTCTTGTTTCGTAATTCCGTTAATGGAACAATATTGGAACATTGTTTGGACAATCAATAAGACATTCTATATATATCACCAAAATTATACCATTTTTTTAATTTCTATTCAACTCTCCGAAAATAAATTATTTGTATAAAACACCCCTTCACCCATCTTATTTCGTATCCAACATATTCTCATTGAGGTGTCCCTCACACACACCCCTCCAACATTTTCTCACATTATTGTTGGTGTTATCCTGTTATTTGTTTAATTACGCAATGATTATATTTAATCTAATTATCCACCTATATCATCATAATTCATTATATTTTAATATCATTTTTATTATTCATTATACCCTAGGACAATTTAATGGTAATTTATTGAATCATTAAAATTTTTTATCTATGTCATATGGTTTTTGATCGTATATCGACACCTTTATCATTCTATTTACTGATAATGTAATTGTATATTCATGTTTTATTTATTTGTTTCCCTTTGATTATATATTAATTATCAATCCATATTTTCTAGGTATTTTTAATATTTTTTACCAAAATTAATATTGATTAAATCATGTGAATGTTTATATAAATCAAATTTCAATGTGAATGTTATTTCTTGATTGCTCTTATGATTATAATTATATGATATATATTTGATATCACATTCAAAAGGTTATATTTTTTTACATTTAATTTTGATTTATAATATATATTTTTTTGAAACTTTTCCTTTATTATTTTAAAGATTTTTTCTAAATCTGATATTCTATCGTACAGTAAACATTGGATGGTTTATCTAAGAGAAAAACATTGGTTTTGAAGAATGTATTTGATTGTGTGTTATTGTTTGATTATATTTTACTTTTAATGAATATATATATATATTTATATATATGTATTTATGTGGATAAACATATAAATTAATGTTAATTCATAAGTATATAGGTGTATGAATATATATATATACATATATATATTAATTTATTGGATTCCATTAGTTAATTTTTTAAAATTACCCTATTATAATTAATATAGTACATTTTAAATGATTCACATAAGGGAATTTAATTATAAACCTCCTAAGATAATTTGGACATCAATGGAGTTTTTAAATGGAATTGAAATTTAAATGGTTACTGAATTAAAATTTTATGGTATAATACTAGTTATTGATTGATTTAGAAGAAAGTAATTAATTATAGACTCTATTATGAGGAAAATAAGAAATATCATGATGTATTATTTTTAAACAGATCATTTATTTCTATTTCATAAGGAATAATAGTTTAAATTTGTTTTACTATTTAAAAATAAATTATAACCATAGTTATCTTGTTATATTTATATAGAAAGGGGATGGGTTATATTTACAATAGTTATTATAATTATGTAAATTAAGTACATAACATATCCATATATATGGGATGCCACTTCACTAATTACAAGTCTTTCTAATAAGTGACATTATGTTCTATGTGGGGATTTCCTTTTCCACCTTATGGTTTTACGTGTATGATTTTTGTTTTATATTTTTATTTCTAAGGATATTTTTCCTCTTTTATATTTCATATTTAAAATATTTATTTTTACTATATTATTTCCATAGTTTCTACATTTTGGTAGATAAATATTTTATTAATATAGAGTTTATGTGTTCATCATGGTAAATTATTTTATTTCAAAATAGACTATATATGAAGTTGACATTAAAATACATTTTAAATAATTGAATTTTTTAAATATGGGTTGTTGAATGATAAATAATATTTAATTGAATTTTTTTATTTAAGATTAATAATAGATATTTTGATAACAAATTATCATATTTTATTTTCATATTACTGTTAATGGATAATTTTAAAAAAAAAATCCCATAGAATATTTGGTTCTTACTTAATATTTTTTTTCTGATCACAACATACAAACACCAACTAGTGCCTACAGGTAAATTATCATTTTTATTATTCTTATTAATTTCATGGTACCATTGTGGGATAACTAATACATCGATTTAGTGGGTCTCAATGTCACTTCGGATATCTTTTCTGTGTATGTCTGTATATGATATTGAGTCATTTAGTAGAAACATCTAACTATTTCATTTCTACAATACTTTGAATTAAAAGGTTTAAGAATATATATGTGATGATAGGGTGATGAATCATTGGGGATATTTATATTGGAGGAGTTGAAATATAGTTGAGGTAAAAATTTTATGAATTATATTTATTTTATCCATCATAATTTTTATGATTAATTTGAATTAGATTATTTTAATTGATTTGGAATTTTTTCTTTATGGGCGTGTCAAGGAGACAATTTAGTATAAATTATACTACTCATTTAATTCTTTTATTTGGTGAAAACCATTCCAAAACGTTGTTTCATAGACTCCCAATAACTAATCTCAAAAATTCCAAATGGGTAACACTATTTGAGTATATCAAATTCCTTACCTCATGCTTGGTTGATTGGTGGAAAAGATATAGATTATGATAATATTATTATTAATAATCAATCAAACTAATCAACAGAATTTTTCATGTGGCCTAGTTATCTTTTGGATTCACAGTTGGTTCTCGATGACATTTATGGGAATATTTATAGAACCATATGAAGATACAAGTATGTCAGTCGACACATAGTGTCATCATCCAACATACTTGTTGAATGAAAAAACGAATAGGTTATTCTATTAACTCTACGTACTCTTATAAAATCCATCAAATTCCAACCCCAAGTAAATATATAATTCAAAATAAATTTAATTATTTATTAATAACACTAAATTATATATTCATATATAAATACAAAAATTATAGAGTCTATAATGTATCTTGTTATGAAGTAATTTTCTAATATTACCTAATTATCCATTAAACTCTCTCATACCTAATAGATTCTAACATTATGATATTTTGGTTCATTTATAGGATCTTCTCAATAATAGGGTATACGAGACAATAATTTAATTTTTCCTTCCTTTCTTTCTTTAATTAGTGTATTTATGAAGACATAAATTTCACTATAATAATATAAATAAATCATAATAACTATATATCATACATTTAATTTGATTACCCACGCTAATTAATTTATAAGATTCATATATATAATATCATAATGATTGAAAATATACTAAATTTATTCCAATGATGAGTTGTGTAAAAGAATCTATAATTTTTGTATATATTACATAATATTGATTAGGTATTGTAAACTACATTCCAATAGTTAGACCTTCATTTTGATACTTATTGTAAATGATTAATAAGAGTGAAAATATACATGGAGTTCATTATATTTTTTTTCAATATAACAAATATTGATTCTTATAACATATATATCACTGATCCCTGATCTTCTTATGTTAATCCATCAACAAAATTAGTGTGTGAATATCACTATGAAATAAACTCCACCTCTATTGGATTGATCATTAATATATATATTTATGAAAAAAAATTCCATTTCACACATTTTTATATATATACCATAAGGGGGAATTGTTCACTTATATTTTTATTATTATTTTAATAATAATATAAGATTTATAAATATGAATTCATGGGTTTTAACACATCATTTAATGTTATTACCGGGGAAATATCTTCAATTTTTAAAATTTTGACATCATTATATTTTAGATCTTGTTAACATAGAATAGTATTTAAAATTGTATTAAATTTATTAAATTAAAATATGTTATGCATTGGATTTTGGATAGGTAAATAATCAATTGTTAAATAAAATATTTATTTGTTTAAATTATTAAAAAAATAAATAGAGAAAATATATTATCTATTGAATGTATGTGAAAGAAATAACATGTATTTGAAATAATATAAAATATATGAAATATATAATATTTAGAATATTGAAAATGGTAAAAATAGTAATTAAATTATATGTTTTTTGAATATCATTCATGTTCAATTTTCATATATGTAAATTATATTATGTGATGAGTAATATATTATGTTTGGGAAAATATATAATGAATTTTATTTTTCAAAAAGATAAGAATATTAATTGTCATGAAATATATTTAATATGGTGGGGATGTTGAATATATTTATTAGGACCTATAATAAATAATATATAAACATATTCATTGTCTATATTTCTAATAGTGTCATTATGTAGACTATTTTTATATATTATAATTATGGGGTCCCCTAGAATGATCAATTATATATATATATTTGAAAAACATTATTTTTTTAAAAAATTATTTACTTTTCCAATTGTTATAATATATTATAAAACAATTAGAAAATAATAATTATTGGAGATTATTTTTATTCTCATTTCCTGTATAAAACGAATAAATGATCATGGGTCTCATGATAACTGCTTTGACATATATTGTTTTTCCTTACATTGTTAATAAATTTGAGATTCATTCTATATTGGTGATTTCTAATGGAAAATCTAAAACTCTATAATAAATATTCCCTAATTTCTTCTTCGTTCATTAACTGTTGAATTATTAAATTTGGTTTATAATTTAATTTATTATTTCACTGAATCGTACTGGGTGTATTTCATTGTGATTGAGTTTTTTCTAGGATTAGATATATTTGAGTAATAGAGGATGATCCAACTATGATTTTTTATATTCAAATTGGAATATCACTTCCATATATTTATTTAATTATTAAAACCATTTCAATTAAATAATTATTGTGTGTAAATATAAAATATTTTAATTTTTATATTATATTTTGTATTGATAGATATGTTAAATTAAACCTATTTAATAATTATATAATCTTAGAAAATCAATAATGATTCATTCAATAATTATACGTTATAGATTAATTATTGAATAAATTGGGAGAAAATTTATTGTTTTTATGATATAATAAATAATATTTTATGTATTTATTAAAATGGGTTGATATGTGATCATCAAAAAATTGTTGAAGAACAATGGTGGGAGTGGGTTTATTTTATTTTTGGTGAATAACTCAAATATTGCGGTAGGTGGTCCCTTGTACATCTACCTAATTATATGATTTTTTATAGCATTTTGTATCATGTATCTTAAATTATTTGATACTGAACATAAAATTAAGGAATTGACATAATCTTTTGAAACCACATTGATTGAATGAGGGTATCTTGTACCATGTTGGACCTTTAAATACTTGTTTATTCCATGGATACCAATATAAAATGGTAAAATATTACACGATTTATAGTTATAATATAATATTTGAGTTAAACATGTAATTAATGACCATATATGTGCCTAAGATAGAGTAAATTATACCCTCTATGTATAGGAGGTTGTCGGAGAAGACATGATTGACCATCAGATAGGTTACATAAAAATCATTGAGTTTCCCTTATTATCTTGGATAGTCGGTAACTCTGATTGGTGAATGTACCAATTACATTTATAAATGTTTTCTTGAATGGGACGTCCTTGGATTTTTTTGGGTAGGATAAATGGTAGGACAGAAAGTGTTTGGACTTTATATTATTCTATTTATAATGCCTTGTCAATTTTATGTTCGACTACTATATTGTCAGTGCTTCTAATTATAACATAGTTTTATTATAGAAAAATTGAAAAATTATATTCTATTCGATAGATGAGATTCATACATGTTTGAGTGTGTGTGTGTGTGTGTGTATAATGGGACCAATGCGAGGTGTAATCACCTTGATAAATTTTAGAAAACCCATCTGGGTTCTCATTTTCTAGTTATACCCTAATGTGAATAAAAATAGAGAGGTTATTTCCAAGAGTGAATATAATGTTGATTTTTTGGTTATGAACATGTGTGTACAACCTTGATATGGTGTGTTGGGTATAACAACGAGGAAATACCTTCTGTCTGTTATACATTATTATCCAATGATGAATCTTATCCCCCAAATTTATTTGACGTGCCCTTAATTTAATAGATGATATTTTTATATGAATAATTTATTAATGTGATGGAAAAATCAATAATGCGAATAGAATATCCCCAATGGATATATGTTTCCATAAAAGGGAGAGTTTTAATTATACTTTTAATGTTATGCTATGATATTCATGGTACCTAGTTGATATTCTCCTGAGGACATGATGATATCAATGTTGTTATCTGCTTTTATGTGGGAAATTTGTGCTATTTTTCTACATATTCATATTAAGTATAATTATAAAAGTGAATTTTATATACCAATAGGATCCTGGTGGTGTTGTATATGTGTTGAAATAGGAATCATGGAAGCCCTGAACTTCAAATTAATATTTTTATTAGAATGTAAATTATGGAAAAAATTGAGTAACCTCCTGGTCAACAATACAGTAGCCCATGGGGTGTTAGCCGAGTGGTACCCACTGGTTGTACCCCTCTCTCTCTATAGGAACTGACGCAATATCGAGTCCCACTAGGCTCTAACACTATTCGTATTATGAATATGGAGATTCAAATCCATTTCTTAGTTGGGGAATATAGTGCACACTTGTGATGGTGGCGGCCCCCCTCTGGGAGTCAGTATTAGCAATACACGTTTTTTGCACAAGAGCCTGAGACCAGTTGGTGGGGACTCACTAGGTGCATCCAAGAGACCCGAGATCAAATCTGGGTGGAGGAATATTTCCAGGTATTGTAGCAGTAATGGACTAGGAACTGTATCAGTACTGTAGTGGGCACTGTAGCAGGAAATGTTCGGTACTGTAGCAGTAGGAACTATTCATCCATCAAGGCCTTCAGGAAACCTTTTTGGTCCTCGGGTCCTGCAAGGCTTTCGGGCCACCCAAGGCCTATGGGCCAGTTGATTCTCAAGGCTGTCGGGCCACCTTAAGGCCTTAGGGCCACCCCAAGGCTTTCAGGCCACATGAATGTAGCCCCCAGACACACTAAATAAAAGGAGCATCCCCATAAGAGGATTGATTGTAGGTTCACCCACAAGAGCAGAGCCAAATGGATTGTCAGAATAAGAGGGTATGGCTCTACCATCGGTACCAGCATGTGCTTGCACGGGAAGCCTATCTAGACAGTCATGAAAAGGTGGAGAGCTACTATCATGATGCAGATGTTAGGTAGGGGTAGTTCCCTGTAGATAGTCTAGTGTATTTCCACATGACCTTCGGGTCATGTAATCTCTTACGCTTATAGACCATGTAATCTCTGAGCCTAAGGGCCTTGTAAGGGTTCTGCCTCATCCTTGAAATGGGGGTATCAATAATTGATAAAAAATGAAGGCCTTTGGGTCATTCAGGTCATGGTCAACAATACATAAAAGACTATAAAAAATACCAATATAATTAAATACAAGCATTAAACTACTAGATGTTCCCTTCCAAAATAGTTTTCAAGAATCATATGGTAACTTTTTACCTAGTTCGTCATTTATTTGGTTCATTATAATGATTTGATACATGATTATATGTATGGATTGAATATTTACAATGATCCTAACATTCTGTATTATCATTCATGGGTAGTTTTTTTTACCCCTACATCTCATTTTTTTCAAATTTAGACGTATGGAACTTTCACCCTAGATGGAAATGAGGCATATTATCTACAGTAAGACATTATTCCCATTTGTTTATGTATCTTTCTCAAATAAACACTATCATAGGCTAAAGAAGGTTTGGTAGACCTCCAGTTTCACCGTACTCATTGATTAACGACAATTGTTATTTTTAAAAAAATTATTTTATAAATTATTTATGAGCTTTCATAAATTACTACATATCACACTAGGTTTTTTAGGATATAATTAAATGTGGATTGTATATTTTATTCCATTTCATGCTCAGTCATCCATCACACATTACTAGCCAAACCAAAATCTGGTTTGTTGGGAAACAATTTCTTAAGCTATCATTGAAGCATTTTTGAAGTGATTGTGTTTGTTGACAAAGTGGACAACTATGTTGTGATTGTTGATAAAGAAAACCATGAAATAAAAATTTGTTGAAAAGGGGATTTCATGGTGTCATGCAATGTTCAAGAGCTGTGGTTAATGATCAATTTTTTATTCAAGAACTTCGACAAAGGAATGGATGATCTGGAGGCGGTACAAAAAGAACAGATACAAGATGGTGCTGTTTTCCAGTGTTTGCTAAATTATGGGGCCAGAAAATTGACAAATGAAAGTTGGTTTTTTTCAAAGGGACATGCATTCCATGTACTTGATTGCTTAAAATCATGGGAGCCATATGTTTTTCACGATCAGATCATCAAAATATGGAAAATGGATTAGGGTAGTGCAAGTAATGAGTGGGTCACATAGGTGACTTCTGCGCAAAAGAGAAAGGACTTGCGTGCCGATGCCTAAGAGGATTGGAAACTTGTGTGCCTGTTTTTTATCAAGATCATAACATCAAAACATTCCATAAAAAATATGTTCGTGCATGTTTGGGTGTGGGTCGCACAAGTGACTTGCAGGGGAAGAGAGCTGCACGCTGGGACTTGAGCGCCAAGGGTTGACTTGCGTGTCGTAGTGCAGGGTGGTCAAATTGCCTATAAATACAGGAAAAGTACTATTCATTTATCAATGGAGTTCAACATATTGAGAAATCAGAGCTCCCGTCGTGAAGGTGTGGTGGTCGTACAAGTAGTGGTGTGTCGCACAAGTGGGACTAGCGCGCCAGATTTGAAGAAGGGTGGTTGTTGTTAGTTGCACACCAATATTGGTTTGGGTGTAAAGGGAAGTGTGTCGTGCATGTTTGGAGTTGTAGAATCTTATGATGTGCAAGTGTCTAAGTTAGTCTTGTGCGCCAGTTGTGACTTGTGTGCCGATACTTGCATGCCGGATTAGACTTGCGCTCCAAGTAAGGTTGTTTTTTCAGTAGTGTTTTCGGGCTACGTGGAAGATGGACGTTTGCTCAATACCTTCGGTGCAAAGAGAGATTCATCTATGGGTGAATGTTGGTTATCAACATAGCATCAACATATAGAAGAAGATGCATTAATTCATGCATATGAAGTGACTTACAGGTCTATAAACTGTCAGTGGATCCATTCCAGAGCAATGAGCGAAGGAAGAGGAAGAAGGTGATCCTCTCCACCGGTAGTGAGCCAGAGAGTGAGAAACATGGAGTTACCCTTGGGAAAGCAGTGAGCTGACCTTAAACCTTGTAAAGGTAGTGATCCTGGGATATAGTTTCTGTGCCCAAACCTTGTAATCCAGAGCTAGTGAAGTTTAGTAGAATTTGGTACAATAGAAAATCAGTCGGCGTATGCTCCTTGGACGTAGCCCTTAGCAGTGAACCAAGTAAAAATTGATGTGTCATGTGCTTTATTTAATTTATGTTTATACTATTCAACAGGAAAGGGAGAGAAGAGTGTTTTTATTAATAGTTAAATAAGATCAGAATGGGCATTAATTTTTAATTAGTCATACCCTGATTCAGCCCTCTCTCAGGGTATTCAGCCTTGTGGACCTAACAATTGGTATCAAAGGGAGAGGTTGATATTAGTTATTCTCTCAATGGAGGTCACTAATCATAAAGGAATTCCTATCTTCGATGGGAAAAGTTTTCATCTATGGAATAATCGGATGCAACACTACTTCTGATCTTTGGGAATGGATGTATTCATAGCATAAATTCATGGTATAATAGAAGACGTTAACAGTGGTGCATTATCAGAAGATGAGCATAGAGAGTGGGATGATAATGCCAATTCAATTAATGCCTAAAGTGGGTTCCCTATCCAATCCTATATATACAAATGTGATGTCATGCAGAACATCCCATTCCATGTGTAAAAAGTTATTGAATATATATGAAGGGGATACAAAGGTCCGAGAGGCAAAGATGCAAGTATTGTGGAACAAGTATTATGATTTGATAATGAACCCGAATGATTCTGTTGATGCATTCTTAGGCAGGGTAAATGTTGTAGTATAAGACATGAGAGATCTTGGAGAAGTTATTGAAGTCATAAAAATTGTGAAGTGAATCTAGATGAAGCTTCCTCCTCGGTTCAATCTAGAAGTTTTAGTACTAGAATATAAGGATCCAAAAGAGCTGACATTGGATAACCTACACAGCACTCTTATTGCATATGAAATGAGAACAGATGATAATGATGCTGTGGAAAAGGGTAAATCCAATGACGTGTCATTCAAGGCCTTGAAAAATTTCACCATTTATGACTCTCAATATGAAGAAGAGATAAATTATGTAATTTCATTCATCTCCTCAAATCGTCAAACAGGAAAAGGAAAGTTCAAAGGAAAACTACCTCATGCATGCTTTAGGTGTGGAAAGATTGGAAATCGTGCATCAAGATTCCCCAAAAAGTTTCAAGAAGAAAATGATGAAGATGATGATGAAATTCCCAAGAAAAAATATTCATCCTTTGTGAATGGGAAGAATCATTTCAAGAGAAATTTATTTAAGAAGAAGAATCTCTTTTCACAATAAATAGACAGTTCAGATTAGTCTGAGGTTGAAGATGTTGAGGAAATAGAAAACTGTAATGATCGAGGAAAAAATGCTATGCTGGTGGTCGTCGGTAGTTCTCAGTAATGGAATACACTAACACAGAATAAGAAGAAGAAGATGAAGGAATAGTTGATATTGAAGCTGAGTTAGAAGTATCTCTTGGGGAGATAGATGTTTGGAGATCCGAAACGAGGAAATCCAATACATTTCATTGTGATTCCAAATTCTATATGCAGTAGTAGGAAAGAAGAGAAGACTGATTAGTTGGAAGAAATTGAAGAACTCAAGTCATCAACACCAAAGAACTCAGAATCAGTCAGCGAGTGTACGATCAAGATTGAAGAATAGAGAAAGGAGATCAATGGATTGAATAGAAAAGTGAAATATCATGTCAAGCCTATCAATGTGCTTGAAGAAGAAGTTGTCGGTCTGCGGAGGAAAGTTAAAGACCATGAAAACCCCTTGATTCCCAATACATTATTGGGAAATCAGGTAATTCCAAAGGCTGAAAATATGAAAGAGGAGCCTTGTAGTTCAGCAGGAAAGAAGCATCAAATGAGCTCAAAAATTAAGGCTGATTAAGGAATTGATCAGAAGCAAAAATTTTTGTCAATTTAATTCAGACTGCAAGCACACATCATGATATTGAAGGTTGATTTGGGCACAAAGAAGAATCAAAATATTCAGAGATCCCAATGGAAAACTCGTAGTTATGAAGTAACATGAAAGAATTCACCTTAAATTAGGTGTTATTATTGAGGGAATATGGGACACTCATATAATGTGTGTTCTATTTCCAAGATATATCGAAGGGAACAAGAACAGAGGTGGAATCCAAATATAGAACGGTTTTCTAGAACATATATCGAAGGATAGTATTTTTGGTGTGGTGGATTTGGGAACATGGCTAGGTACTGTAAATAGACCATTCAGAGAAATGTGCCAAAGAAGAATCAAAACATTCGCAAGCAGCATATTAATAAACCAACTGGTGAGTTAAAAATATAGAATACCTTTGCGGCTTTGCAAGATGAAGATGGTCCATCATAATCTGAGAAGGAAAAGAAGCCTCAATCCATGCTGAGTGTGTAAGAAAATGTATGGACCAAGATAATGAAAAATGAGAAGGTCATGGTGGTAGAGATTGACCTTAAATAATCATATCGATATGGTGTTTGGATCCGTGATATTCATTGCACATCTCATATGATAGGAAATAAGGATCTTGTTATAAGCATAAAATATGACAAAGAAGGAGTGGTCAAGTCTGTAAAAGATGAAGGTCTGAAGATTGTTGGCTCAAGAAAATCCAAGTTTGGGGGCAAAGAAATGAGACGTGCTAATGTCTTGGTAGTAGAGGGTATTATTCATAACTTACACAGTGTCAGTCAACTATGTGACTCTAGGAATTATATCCGATTTACCAAGAAGATGTGTGTTGTGAAAAGAAAAGATGGAGGAGTTGTTCTGTAGGGAAAAAGGACAACGAGAAATATTTACCTTGTAGGTAGGGAGGAAGATAAGTGCCTTTTATCCAGAGAGGAAGAAAACCAGTTGTGGAATAAATGACTCGGTCATCTATGCCAATCATCCATGGAAGATCTGGTAAAGTGTGATGCTGGTTAAGACCTTCCCAAACTATCATTTGATCGCACTCATATGTATGATGCTTTCCAACAAGGGAAGATCATGAAAAAGACATACATGCCAAAGGAACAGAAATCAACTAGAGTGCTCGAATTAGTGCTTGTGGATGTATGCGGACCTATCTCACCATGAGCTTTAAATGGGAAAAGGTACTCTGTTCATTTGATCGATGATTATTGAAGAATTGACTGGGTATTTGTCATTACCCATAAGACCGAGGAGTTCAGTCGCATATAGCACAGTAGGAGGGAATCAGAAAAGATTCTTGGGAAGAAAACTCAGATGTTTCGCTCTGATAACATAACAGAATTCACAAACAGTCATGTTGAGGACTATCTTAAGAACAACGAAATAATGCATCACGTTTCATTAGTGAGAACTCCCCAATAGAATGGAGTGGTTTAGAGGAGAAATCTGATCATCAACAACATGGCCAGAATGATGCTTATTGAAAAAGACCTATAAAGTGAAATTTTGGAAGGAGGCAGTTTTGACATCGGTCAATATTTTGAATAGGTCTCTGTTGTGTTTGAAGGAAGGGAAGACTCATTATGAAATGTGGTATGAAATGAAGCCAACATTGAAATATTTTCAAATCCTTGGATGTAAGTGTTTCATACTCAACAATGAAAATTACAGGAAGTTTGAGGCATGAGTAGATGTGAGTATATTCCTTGGCTACTTAGGGAAAAGAAAAGAATAAAAATTCATCAACAAAAGGCTTGGAAATTTTTTGGAGAGCAATGATGTCACTATAGTTAAATATGAACAGAATGCTCAACGACCTAGTGAACAGTTTCTTAATGAAAGTGATGATGAGGTAAGCAACATAGGGGGAATAGATGTGGTAGTGGTTGACTCAGAAGAAGATACTATTGATGATCAATAAAGTGTCAAGTCTGTGTCTGTATGGAATCCAAAGTGTCAAGATGAAATTGATAGGAAAAATATCATATGGTGATCAGACTACTCCAGTTCAGACTTGAAGAATGAAATCATTACGGCAAACCTCGTTTTTAGCTGAGGTGGAGCCAAAAAAAATTTCTGATGCAGGTGAAGCAGAAAACTGGGATCAGGCAATGAATGAAGAGCTTGATCAAATTGATAATAACCAGACGTTGGAGATTGTTTCGAGGCCAGCAAACAAGAATGTCATTGGGACTATATGGGTCTATTGCAACAAGATGAATGAAGATGGAACAGTAATTCAGAAAAACCCTGGCTAGTGTGAAAGGGATACTCCCAGATAGAGGGAATAGATATTGATGAGACATTTTCACTGGTTACAAGGCTGGATACAATTTGACTATTTTTGGCCATAGAAGTGCAAAGAAAGTTCAATGTGTTCTAGATGGATGTCAAATCTGCATTCATGAATTGTGTTCTAGAAGATGAGGTGAATATTGAGCAGCAATATGGACTTCTCATTCATGAGGATGAGAACAACGTTTGTAGGCTGAAGATGACGATGCATGGGATGAAAAAATAACCAAGGTAATGGTACTCAAGGCTTGATCAGTACTGGAAGATTCTTGGTTTCCAGTGTGGGCTAATTGATTACAATCTCTATTTTAGCAATGACTGTAATCAAAGAATGATGGTGTTGGTTTATGTTGATGACATAATATTTAGTGGATCAGATGAAGCTCAGTGAAGACAGTTCTCCGAGTTCCTGAAAAATGAGTTTGAAATGTCAATGATTGGAGAGCTAACATTTTCCCTTGGCTTACAGGTGACACAACGATGTAATGGAAAATTCATTTCTCAATCCAAATACGCCAAGGAGGTTATGAGAACATTTGGAATGGATAATTACAAGGAGATGAAGACTCTGGTTGCTATCTAGATGAAATTATCAAAATATGATAATGGAAAGGCAGTTAACATTAGCGAATATAGGAAAATTATTGGGTTCTTGTTGTACTTGACCGCAAAAAGGCCTGATATTGTTTTCGCCACATGCTAAGAAGCGAGATATCTGAGTAATCCCAAGGAAAGCCACATGCTTGCTGTAAATTGAATACTTTAGTTTATCCAGGGTATAGGGGATTTCGTCTTGAAATATACTGAAAAATCACAAATAGAGTTATTGGGATATACTGATGCAGACTGGGCCAGTTCAGTGGATGATAGAAAATCATCGTCAGGTGGTGCATTCTATCTTGGTGGATTATTATTTTCTTGGCTAAGTAAAAATCAAGATTGAATTTCATTGAGAACTGCAGAATCTAAGTATATTGCGGTCACTCAATATTGCACATCGTTATTGTGGATGAGGCATCAACTTGATGATATGGGATTTGAAGTGAAGTCTCCGATAAGAATCCAGTATGATAACTCAAGTGCTATAAATCTTATCAAAAATATCATTCATCAGACATGGACAAAGAAAATTGAGATAAATTATCATTTTATCAAGGATAAGGTTGAGCAGGAAATCGTGAAGTTGGAGTATGTTCCTACAATGCTACAGGATGTAGACATTCTGACAAAGGCCTCACCTAGGGATGCTTTTGAGAGGCATCGACTGGCTCTAGGATTTCATTCGACTCCCCACATTTGAAAGAGTGTGGATGTGGACACCCCCTCTCCCCGAGGTATGATGTGTTTTTCCCTAATGTACAGATATGTGTTCTCTACTCTGTTACAGGCTGAAAAGGATTGTCCTTTTGATTCACTGAAAAAGGGGGAGAAAATAGTTATTGTTGAAGGGGAGATAGTGTGGATATTTGATAAATAATGATTGATATATGGAGAAGCTGAAAAGTGGAGAAGGAGTTGAACATGCTTAGCCAGAGCTTAGCTTGGACAACACTGGAAATTGGGCTAATGAGGTTTTGTAGCTGCCAGGAGTTGAAGCTGTGAGCAGAAAGGTGGAGAGTATTAAATCTGACGATGCTAGAAGTGATCGATCAAAGAATAGATATCACGACAGTTGAGGATCGAGATGAAATCAGATGAGTGATAATAGAACGTGGTAAGAATTTTTCGAACAATTGGTATCAGTTTGGTAAAAAATTGTAACACTTTGGTGTCAATATTGGTTGTCATAGATAAATTGATTCATTGATAAACATTTCATTTACTCTAGTTTCTCACGCCGATCTTTGCTCAATTGTGCTTAGAGTATGTGTTGAGTAAATCCTTGATCGCTATCAGAATCGAATTTGGGAAAATGGTGGCTGAATATTTAACGATGTATCTTTTTATGGAAGAGTTGTCAAAAAATCCAAAGGGGGAGATTGTTGGGCAAAAATCCCTCAAGCTATCATTTAATCATTTTTTAGGTGATTGTGTTTTTGACATATTGGACAATTGTGCTGTGATTGTTGATAATGAAAACCATGACATACAAATTTGATGACAATGGGGATTTCATGGTGGCATGCGGGGTTCATGATCTTTGTTTAACAATCAATGTTTGATTCAAGAACTTAGACAAAGTAATGGATGATATGGAGGTGGTAAAAAATAACAGATACAAGGTGGTGTCATTTTCCAGTGTTCGCCAAATGTTTTGGCCTGAAAATCGACAAATGAAGAAAAGTGGTTTTTTGGAAAAGGGACTTGCGTGTTGTGTACTTGATGGATTAAAAACTTGTGTTCCATATGTTTTTCAAAATCTGATCATAAAAATATGGTGAAGGGGTAAGGGTAGTGCATGTATTGAGTTGGTCGCATAGGTGACTTGCGCGCCAAAGGAAAAGGACATGCGCGTCCGTGCCTAGGAGGATTGGAAACTTGCACTCCTATTTCTTTTCAATATCATAACTTCAAAATATGGAAAAGGAAAGAGGTTCATGCATGTTTGGAAGTGGGTCGCGCAAGTGACTTGCAGTGGAAGAGAACTACGCGCTGAGACTTGCGCGCTGAGGGTTGACTTGCGCGCCATCGCGCAGGGTGGTCAAATTGCCTAAAATTACTGGAACACCCCTCCACATTTCTCAATGGAGATCAAAACATTGAGAAATCAGAGCTTCCATCGTGCAGGTGTGGTAGTCGCGCAAGTAGTGGTGTGTCGTGCAAGTGCGATTTGCGCTCCAGATTTGAAGATGGGCGGTTGTTGTTTGTTGTGTGCCAATATTGGTTTGGGTGTAAAGGGAAGTGAGTCACACGGGATTGGAGCTGCAGAAACATGTGTGGTGGAAGTGTATAAGGTATAATTGGGTCCCAATTGTGACTTCTATGCCGATACATGCGTGCTGGATTAGACTTGTGTGCCATGTAAGAATGTTTTTTCAACAGTGTTTTTGGGCTGCAGGGAAGCTGGAAGTTCCCCAAAACCTTCGGTGAATTGAGAGATTCATCTACGGGAGAAAGTAGGACTTAAACAGAGCATCTATATACAGTAGAATATTCATTACTTCATGAAAATGAAGATACCTACATGCCTATAAACTGTGAGAGGATCCTTTGTAGAGCAGTGAGTGAAGGACAAGGAAGAAGGTGATCCTCTCCACCGGCAGTAAGCCCGAGAGAGTGAAATAGGGAGTGACCGTTGGGAAAGCATTGAGCTGAACCTAAACCTTGTAAAGGCAGTGAGCCTACGACAGTGTGACTATGCCCGAACCATGTAATCCATAGCTACTGAAGTTTATTATAATTTGGTACGACTGACAATAAGTCTGTGTATGCTCCTTGGACGTAGCCCTTAGCGGTGAACGAAGTATAAATTGTCGTGTCATGTTCTTACTTTACATTCTGTTTCTACTATGCAATAGGAAAGGGAGAGAAGAGTGTTTTTCTTAACAGTGAAACAATATCTGGATGGGAATTAATTTTTAATTAATCATACCCTGATTCAACCCCCCTCTCAGGGTATTCAGCCTTGTAGACCTAACAATTGGTATCAAAGGGAAAGGTTGATATTAGTACTTCTCTCAATCGAGGTCACTAATCAAAAAATAATTCTGATCTTTGATGGGAAAATTTTTTAGCTATGTAAGAATCAGATACAAAACTACTTCCCATCTTTGGGAATGTTTTTATTCACAACATCAATGTATGGTATAACAGCAGACATCAACAATGGTGCATTATTAGAAGTGGAGCATATAGAGTTGGATACTGATGCCAAAGCAATTAATGACTTAGGGGGTGCCCTAAACAATCCTATATATACAAATGTGATGTCTTTCAGAACATCACATGCCATGTGGGAAAAGTTATTGAATATATATAAAGGGGATTCAAAGTTTAGAATGGAAAAGTAGAAAGTGTTGTGGAACAAGTATGAATATTTGAAAATGAACCAGAATGAGTCTGTTCATGCATTCTTTGATATGGTAAATGTTGTAGTAGAAGACATGCGATCTCTTGGAGACATTATTGAAGACATAAAAATTGTGAAGCACGTCTTGAAGAAGATTCCACCTCGGTTCAATCCAAAAGTTTCAGTGCTAGAAGATAAATATCCAAAAGAGCTGACATTCGATAACCTATATAGCACTGTTGTTGCATATGAAATGATAAATGATGATAATGAATCTATGGAAAAGGGGAAATACAAAGAGGTCGGATTAACGGCCTTGAAAAAGCTCACCAATGAAGACTCTCAAGAGGAAGAATATACGGATGATTTAATTTTATTCGTCTCCTCATATCTTCAATGAGGAAAAGAAATGTTCAAAAGAAAACTACCTCTTGCATGCTTTAGGTGTGGAATGGTTGGACATCTCTATGCAATATTCCCCAAAAATATTCATGAAAAATGATGAAGATGATATTGAAATTCCCAAGAAGAAATCTTCAGCCTATGTGAACGGGATGAAGCAGTTCAAGAGAAATTTTATCAAGAAAAAGAATCTTCTTTCACACAAAATAGACAGTTCAGATGAGTCTGAGTTTGAATAGCTTGATGAAATAGAAAACTGCAAAGATCGAGGAGAAAATGCTATGGTGGCGGTCATCGGTAGTTCTCAAGAAAAGGAAAAAATTGACACATAAGAAGAAGAAGAAGATGAAGGAATAGTTTATATATAAGCTGCGTTGGATGAAACTCTTCTGGAGATATATGTTTGGAGATCCAAAATGAACAAAGAAAATATAGTTGTTTGTGATGCCAAACTCTATATGCAGCAGCAGGAAGAAGAGAAGTCTGAGTTGTTGGATGAAATTGAAAAACTCAAGTCATCAACACCATAGTACTCAGAATCAGCCAGTGAGTGGAAGATCATGATTAAAGAACAGAAAAGGGAGATCGATGGCTTGAATATAATAGTGAAAGATCACGTCAAGCATATCGAAGAGATTGAAGAAGAAGTTGTCGGTCTATGGAGGAAAGTTAAATACCAGGAAAAACCATTGATTCCCAATACATTCTTGGGAAAGCAGGAAATTAAAAATACTGAAAAGATGAATAAATAACCTAGTAGTTCAGAAGGAATGAAGAAGCAATTGAGCCCAAATTTTAAGGCTGCTTTCAGGGCTTGATCATAAGCAAAAATATGTGGCAATTGAAGTCATACTGAAAGAACTCGTCCTGAGATTGAAGGATGATTTGGGCACACAGAAGAATCAGAATATTCAGAGATCCCAAGGGGAAACCCATAGTGCTGAAGCAATATGGAGGAATGCACCTCATATCAGGTGTTATTGTTGTGGGAAGATTGGACACTCAAAGTATATGTGTTCAATCGACAAGGGATATCCAAGGGAACAAGAATAGAGGTGGAAGACAAACAGATAACTATTTTCCAGAACATATTTTGAAGGAAACTATTTTTGGTGGGGTGGATTTGGGCACATGGATAGGTACTGCACTTCAACCATTAAGAGAAATGTTCTAAAGAGGAATCAAAATGTTCGCAAGAAGCAGATCAATATACCGACAGGTGAGTTAAAAATGCAATATAGATTGGCGGCGTTGCAAGATAAAGATCGTCTATCATACCTTGAGAAATAGCAGAAGTATCAATCCATGTCGAGTGTGAAAGAAAAACTGTAGAACAAGATAAAGAAAAATGATAATGCCATAGTGGAAGAGATTTCCCATAAATTATCGGATCTATATAGTGTGTGGATCTTTGATAGTGGTTTCACATCTCATACGACGGGCAAGAAGGATCTAGTTATAAGAATAAAATATGACAAAGAAGAAGTTGTCAAATTTGGTAATGATGAAGGTCTGAAGATTGTTGTATCAAGAAAATCCATGAATGGGGGCAATGAAATGAGACGTTATGATGTCTTAGTAGTATAGGGTCTTAGTCATAACTTGCTCAGTGTTAGTCAACATTGTGACTCTAGTCATTCTATCCGATTTACCAAGAAGATGTTTTTTGTGAAAGGAAAAGATGGAGCAGTTCTTCTACAAGGAAAAAGGACAAAAGGAAATCTTTACCTTGTAGGTAGGGATGATGATATGTTCCTTTTATCCAGAGGGGAATAATACTAGCTGTGGAATAAGTGACTTGGTCATCTATTCCAACCATCCATAGTAGATCTGGAAAAGTGTGATGCTGCTAGATACCTTCCAAAACTATCGCATGATCGCACTCATATGCGTGATGTTTTCCAACAAGGGAAGATCATAAGAAAGACATAGAGGCCAATGGAACATAAATCAACAATAGTGCTCGAATTGGTCCATGTAGATGTATTTGGACCTGTCTCACCAAGAGCTATAAATGGGCCAAGGTACTATGTTCTTTTTATTGATGATTATAGAAGAATAGTTTGGGTATTTGTTGTTACCCATAAGATGGAGGTGTTTTGTTGCATAAAGCAGTCTAGTAGAGAATTAGAAAGGATGCTTGGGTTGAATATTCATAAGATTCGTACTGATAACGGATCATAATTCATAATCATTCATGTTGAGGACTATCTCAAGAAACACGGAATAAGGCATCAAGTTTCATCAGTGAGAACTCCCCAACAGAATGGAGTGGTCGATAGGAGAAATCAGATCATCAACAACATGGCCAGAATGATTCTTATTGAAAAGGACCTACCAGAGAAATTTTCGAAAGAATCAGTTTTGACATCGGTCTATATTTCAAACAGGTCTCTGTTGTGTCTGAAGGGCGGAAAGACTCCGTATGAAATGTTGTATGGAAAGAAGACAACAGTGAATTATTTTCTAATATTTGGTAGTAAGTGTTTCATACTCAACAATGAAATTCATAAGAGGTTTGAGTCACGAAGAGATTAGTGGATATTCCTTGGATACTCAGAGAAAATAAAATCATATAAATGTTTCAACAAAAGACTGGAAAAAATTGTTGAGAGAAATGATGTTACTACAGATGAAAATGAACAGAAAGATCAACGACCTAGTGAACAGTTTCTGGATGAAAGTGATGATGAGGTAAGAAACACAGGGGGAGTTGAAGTGGAAGAGGCTGACTCAGAAGAAGATACAGATGATGAACAATAAACTGTCAATTCTATGTATCCAAGGAAGCCAAAAAGTCGAGATGAAATTGATAGGAAAAATATTATTGCTGATCAGACAACTCTAGTTTAGACTCTAATAATTAAATAATTATAGGAAACATTGTTTTTATCTCAGGTGGAGCACAAATGTTTTTCTGATGCAGATGAAAATGAAAATTGGGATCTGACAATGAATGAAGAGTTTGATCAAATTGAGAAGAACCAGACGTGTGAGATTGTTTCAAGGCCAGCAAACAAGAATGTCATTTGGACTAAGTGAATCTATCACAACAAGATGAATAAAGATGTCACATTAATTTGGAACAAAGCACGACTTGTGTCCAAGGGATAGTCCCAGATAGAGGGAATAAATGTTGATTAGACATTTGCACCAGTTGCAAGGCTGGAAAAAATTAGACTATTTTTGTCCATAGTAGTGCAAATAAAGTTAAAAGTGTTCTAGATGGATGTTAAATCCGCATTCTTGAATGGTGTTCTGGAATAGGAGGGGTATATTGAGCATCTGGATGGTTTTCTCATTCATGAGGATGAGAACAATGTTTCCAGGCTAAAGAAGGCATTGTATGGGATGAAACAAGCACCAAGGGCATGGTACTGAAGGCTTGATTAGTACTTGAAGAAGCTTGGTTTCCAACATGGGGGAGTTGATTAAAATCTATATTTCGGAAACGATAGTAATCAAAGAATGATGGTGTTGGTTTATGTCAATGACATAATATTTGGCGGATCAGATGAAGCTCAGTGGAGACAGTTCACCAAATTCATGAAAAATGAGTTCGAAATGTCAATGATTGGAGAGCTAACATTTTTCCGTGGCTTATAGGAGACACAAGGAAGTAATAGAAAATTAATTTCTCAATACAAATATGGCAAGGAGGTTTTGAAAAGGTTTGTAATGGATAATTACTTGGAGATGAAGACTCTTGTTTCTACCCAGATAAAATTATCAATAGATGAGGATGACAAGGCAGTTAATATTACCGAATACAGCAAAATTATTGGGAAATTTCTATACTTGACCGCAACAAGGCCTGATATTGTTTTCTCCACCTGCCAAGCTACGAGATATCAGAGTAATCCCAAGGAAAGACACATTCTTGTAGTAAAGTGAATACATCAGTATATCTAGGGTACAGTGGATTTCGGCTTGACATATACCGACAAATCTCTAACAGAGTTATTGGGATATACTGATGCAGATTGGGCCGGTTCAGCGGATAATATAAAATTAACTTTATGTGGTGCATTCTATATTGGTGGATTGTGTATTTCTTGGAAAATAAAGAAGGAAGATTGCATTTCATTGAGCACCGCCGAAGCTGAGTATATTGAGGCCACTAAAGATTTCATACAGTTATTATGGATGAAGCAGTAGCTTGATGATATGGGTGTTGAAGTGAATTCTCTGATCGAAATCTAGTGTGAAAACACAGTTGCTATAGATCTCAGAGAAAATCCCGTCCATCACTCAAGCACAAAGAACATTGAGAAAAACTATCATTTTATCAATGAGAAGTTTGAGTAGGGAGTCCTAAAGTTGGAGTATGTGCCTACAGAGCTACAGGTTGCAGACATTATGAAAAAGGCCTTACCTAGGGACGCTTTTGAGAGGCATCGACTTGCTCTGGGAGTTCAGTCGACTCCCCGAACATGAAAGAGTGTGTATGTGGACACCCCCTCTCCCCGAGGTATGATGTGTTTTTCCATAATGTACTGATATGTGTTCTTTACTCTGTTACTGACTGCAAAGGAGATTCCATTGGGTTCATTGACAAAGGTGGAGAAAATAGTGATTTTCAAGGGGGAGACAGTGTGGATATTTGATAAAACATGAATGATATGTGGAGAAGCTGATAGGTGGATCATCCAGATATGGGGAGTTGAACGTGCTTAGCTAGAGCTTATCTTGGACAACATAGGAAATAGGGAAAAGTGGTTTTGTAGCTGCCAATAGTTGAAGATGTGAGCTGAAGGGGGGAGATTATTAAATCTAACAATGCTAGAAGTGATCGATCAAAGAATAGTTATCACGACAGCTGAGGATCATGATTAAGGAAGAAGAGTGATATTGGAATGTGGTAAGAATTTTTCCAACAATTGATATCAGTTTTTTAAAAATTGGTATCAGTTTGGTGTCAATAGTGTGTGTAATATATGAAGTGAATCATTGCTGAACTTTTAATTTAATCTTGTTTCTCACACCAAGCACTGCTCATGTGGGCTTGGATTACTTGTTGAGTAAATCCTTGATCGCTATCAGAATCGCATTTGGGTGAATGGTGGAAGAAGATTTAACGATGTATCTTTTTATGGAAGAGTTGTCAACATATCAAGAGGAGGAGATTATTGGGAAAAAATCCCTCAAGAAATCATTGAAGCATTTTTGAGGTGATTGTGTTTCATGACAAAGTGGACAACTGTGCTGTGATTGTTGACAATGAAAACCATGACATACAAATTTGATGACAAAGGGGTTTTCATGGTGGAATTATGAGTTCAAGAGCATTGGTTAACAATAAATGTTTGATTCAAGAACATTGACAAAGGAATGGATGATTTGGAGGTAGTACAAAAAGAACCGATACAAGGTGGTGCCATTTTGCAGTGTTCGCCAAAATTTATGGACTGAAAATTGACAAATGAAGAAATGTTTTTTTGGCAATGGGACTTATGCTCCATTTACTTTATTTCTTGAAAACATGTGTGACATATGTTTTTCAAGGTCATATCATAAAAATATGGCAAAGGGAAAAGGGTAGTGAAAATATTGAGTTGGTTGTGCAGGTGACTTGCGTGCCAAAGAGAAAGGACTTGCGCGCCAGTGCCCGGGAGGATTGGAAACTTGCGCGCCTATTTTTTTTCAAGTTATGAACTTCAAAATATGGATAAATAATGAGTTTCACACATGTTTGGAATTGGTCCGTGCAAGTGACTTTCAGGGGAAGAGACATGTGCACTGAGACTTGCGCTCTGAGGGTTAACTTGCGCGACATCGCGTAGGGTGGTCAAATAGCCTATAAATATTGGAACAACCCTCCTCATTTCTCAAAAGAGTTCAACACTTTGAGAAATCAGAGGTCCCGTCGCGCAGGTGTGCCGGTCACGCAAGTAGTGGTGTGTCATGCAAGTGGGACTTGCGCGCCAGATTTGAGGAAGGGCAGATGTTGTTAGTTGCATGCCAATATTGGTTTGGGTGTAAAGGGAAGTGAGTCACGCAGGTATGGAGTTGAAGAATATTGTGTCGTGCAGGTGTCTAAGGTAGACTTGTGCTCCAGTTGTGACTTCCGCCCTGATACTTGCGCGCCGGATTAGACTGTCACACCAATTTAGGTTGTTTTTTCAGCAGTGTTTTCGTGCTGTGTGGAAGATGTAAGATTGCATGATACATTCGGTGCAAAGAGAGATGTATCTAAGGGTAAAATTTGGACTTCAATATAGGATCTACATACAAAATAAGATGCATTACTTCATGAAAATGAATAGACCTACAAGAATATAAACTGTTAGTGGATCCTTTCCAGAGCAGTAAGCAAAGGAAGAGGAAGAAGGTGATCCTCTCCACTCATAGTGATCCAGAGAGAGAGAAACAGGGAGTAACCCATGGGAAAGCAGTGAGATGACCATAAACCATGTAAAGGTAGTGAGCCTGGGATAGAGTGATTGTGCCCAAACATTGTAATCCACAGCTAGAGAAGTTTAATGGAATTTGGTACCACTGACAACCAGTCGGCGTATGCTCCTTGGATGTATCCCTTAGCATTGAACCAAGTAAAAAGTGATGTGTCCTATGCATTCATTACTTTCTGTTTATACTATGCAACAGGGAAGGTAGAGAAGAGTGGTTTTCTTAACTGTGAAACACGATCAGAATGGGGTTTAATTTTTAATTAATCATACCCTAATTCACCCCCCTCTCAGGGTATTCAGCCTTGTGGACCTAACATGGTTCGCATGTAATGGTTTGATAAATTATTATTACACCATGTCTTTACTGGACAAAATGGATAAATTAAGGAAATGAGGATGACTATAGGACTCGAGAGAATTTATGATATTATTTAGTTATGCGATTATATTTGGGGATGTTTATAACCTTTCCACATGTGATTAAAATTATATAATCTAGATAAGTGAACCATTTAAAATTATTCATATTCTTGAAATTTTATTCTTATTTATTTGATTCACCATACAATCACTATTATAATTTATTTTTTTGTTATATTGGTTAAATAACTCCATGTATGAGTGTATATTAACTCAATGGATTCAAACTATAATATGTATTCAAGTTGTGTCCTCTAGGGTTTGGGGAAGCGCATTTGATATCATGTAATAGTGTTTTCTAGTTTTTTTTTAGTGAACCTGGCTGGGGACATCATAATTTTACATAAGGTTATCATAATTTTTTAATTTTCTAAAATTAATAAAATTGATAATAGTTATGATCATAAAATAAAAATACTAATGGAAATTTTGTGATAAATTATTCATTATAAAATAATATTTATTTGGAAATAAAATCAATTCAATTTATTTTCCTATTCCAAAATTTGTATTTTTATGATTTAATGTTATCTTTATTATATCCACTAATTTATCAAATGATATTATATAAATAAATAAATAATTTAAATTTGATTGATGATAATTATGATTTTAAATAAAATAAAATTTTTGTTAATTATATGGAATATTTATATTAATGATGATATATATAGTTATTGGGAATTATATTATGACAACCCTGCTTTTTATTACAAATTAAACATGCTTTATTACATAAAACTTCACTTGATACAACAAAGAAGATCGAGAGGTTTAGTGTCTTTGGGGCTTAGGATCATTACATAAAAACTTTAAACTTGAAATACAACATCCTTATTGAAAACTTCCTTTACATGACCACTACATTCCTTCGTACTTAGCATTGCATGGGATAACCTGAGGACATGCATAAGAAAAGGGTGAGCTATAAAGCCCAGTAAGGGAGTACATAATGAATAACATGAGGAGTACAATACATGTTAGGCAATAGGCATATCAATAGAGCATAAGAGAGACATGAACATAAAGGCATGATAAAGCATGATAATCATAACATGGAAATGTGGCAACAACACTTAACATTGAATTAGCATGAGCCAAGGCTCATTGCACATGGAGCATGAGTAAACCCTCATTGCACTTGAAGCACGAGTAAACCCTCGTTGCACTTGAATTAGCATGAGTCAACACTCATTGCACATGACGTATCATGATACTATACTTTACCCAATGCATTGGAGCGCTATCAGGGCGCACCCTTCTTAAACATTTCATTTCATGCATAAGTGTGCCACATGGATCATAAAACATGGATTCATAAAACATAATCATTTCTTCCACGATAAAGAAATGTGGAATTCATACATGAAACTTTACAATCAATACGTATATGTGCATAAAGGTGAATACCCTTGATGGAGAAATGGGCATGGTATTCACTACACAAAGACATTGGTTTAGAAAATTGGTGCGATTTCGGCAGCATAACGGCGTTACATAAGAATCCATAAAAAAGGTTGATGAGAGAGAGAGGGGTTCCTCATCATATTTACATGTAATGGACAGTAATGAGATCATATATATACATGTCCCAACAATAGAAATGGAATTTAGATTCATGATACAAAAGTATTGCTTGAATATAAAAGAGGAGAAAAAGGTTCCTTTCGGAATTTCGGCATAGTAACGGGTGTACATGGGAGGCATTTAATGAGAGAGAAAGGGGTCTCCCATCATTCAAACTATAAAAGGGCAGTATGGGAGAGGTGCGAAACCATACCCCAACATTCATAAATGAAATTAAAAGGGCAATACAACTTAAAGAAAATTGACAAAAATGAGAAAGGAAGAAAAAACCCTTACTTGGAAGTGTGCTTCCAAAGGCTAGAGAGAGGCTTGTGAGAGGCTTCTTGGGAGCTTGGGGCACCTTGAGAGGATTCTAGAGAGAGTAGGGCAGAGTTTGGACGAACTTCAAGGGCTTTGGGTGAGGAGGAAGTGGGAGCTTGGGTGGGTTTATATAGGAAAGGTGAGAGAATTCTTTATTATTTAGGTTTGGGACCCCTTATATTAAAATAATCCAAACCACAAACCATCCCATGGTATTTGCCCATGGTTTCTGGAAAATGGAAGATGAAAACAATATTTTACAAGGCCAAGGTCCGAACTTATTAAAAAATTAGGGTTGGTTATGTGGAGGTGAGTCACACTCCCATGGAAATTAATTTAAAAAGGCAAAGTGTTGAATAAGTCTTGGGGGCTCCATTAATGCTTTGAAAAGTGAGTCAAACAAACCCAAAACCTCATTATTTTATTGATAAAACACATATTGGCCGAACATAAGGATTATGGTATTTTATTACATCACCATTGGGTCATTATGATGTCATAAAACACATTATATATTTAAATGATATTTAATTTTTACCCAAAAATTTGACTGTCTCAGAAAATTATGAAAAATTCACCGTTGGATAATTTCGACGTCCTGATTCCAAAAATAATATTTATTTTATCTAAATAATTTTCTAAATATGTGAATTTTCACTTATAAAATAAAAACCGACATTTATAAAAATTCACGGGTTTTGACAGAAATGGCTTTCAAACCTTAATAAAAATTTTAATTGCATTCATAAAATTATAAGATTATTTATATTTAATAAAAATTAATTTAATATTAATAATAATATTTTATTAAAATATTATTTAATTCAAAAATCGTTTAATTTAATAAAATATAATTCTTAATTAAATAATAACTAAAAACATCATTTGTACTTTTAAAAACTAATTACAATGCATCAAAAATGACTAGAAATTATATTCATTATTATATACAAAAATAATGTACATGAACATGGTTCTACTTATTTGTTACATAACCCCTTAAAATAGCCGCATAAGACCTATGGGTAAGGTGCGCGATGGTGACAGACTCTTGGGGCTGCTCGGATAACATCGCTCTAGTGGTAATCTCTATCAACTTCCGTTTTTCCCGTAGACGATCACGTTCGAGCTTGACTTGATGAAGCTCAGCTTGGGCTTGGTCAAGGGCAAAGCCCAAAGACGCCACCTCTTTACCGAGCTCCGACAAATGGGCTTCGTAAGGGGCAATTCTACTGGATGAGTCAATCGCTTCCTTTGTCTGAGTAGAAAAATTGGTTCGTTAAAGCCTTATATTTAAACTACCCAGATGATCACTGTTCAACGGCTATAAAAGTAACGGTCACAAATCTTAACGTAAAACTTAAAGAAGTTGACATCTTATAAAAACATAAAGAAACATTTAACTGGATCAAGAGGGATTTTCCATTAATGAAAATTTGGGTCGTTACAACATTCCCCCCTTAAGAAATTTCGCCCTCGAAATTTTCCTTTCCCCACACTAAAACAAATGTGGGTAACTTAGCTTCATCATATCCTCCGACTCCCATGTTGCTTCTTCAAACTTGTGGTTTCTCCACAACACCTTGACGAGGGGCATTGTCTTATTTTGTAGAACTTTTTCTCTACGATCTAAGATCTTCACTGGTTGCTCCTCATAAGAAAGATCGTCTTCTAATTGTACCACCTCGGAAGAGAGTACATGTGAAGGGTCTGGTATGTACTTCCTTAAGAGGGATACATGGAAGACATCATGCACCTTGGCCATAGTAGGTGGAAGTGCTAGTCGATAGGCCACAGCCCCAACATGATCAAGAATCTCGAATGGGCCGATGTACCTTGGACTTAACTTCCCTTTCTTTCCAAACCTCATGACCTTCTTCCACGGAGATATGCGTAAAAACACCATGTCTCCGACTTTAAACTCAAGGTCTCGTCGACGATTATCTGCATAACTCTTCTGTCGACTTTGGGCTGCCTTGATATGCTGCTGAATGGTTTTCACCTTCTCCACCATTTCTTCGACCATTTCTGGTCCAAGCAGCATACGTTCACCGACCTCATCCCAACATGCCGGTGTTCTACACCTTTTCCCATACAGGGATTCATATGGTGCCATTTGGATACTCGAGTGGAAACTATTATTATAAGAGAACTCAACTAGGGGAAGATGTTGATCCCATCCTCCTTTAAAGTCCATTGAGCACGCTCTCAACATATCCTCAAGTGTTTGGATAGTCCGCTCGGATTGGCCATCAGTTTGAGGATGATAGGCCGTACTGAAGTTCAGTTCAGTATTCAGAGCATGTTGAAGACTCTTCCAAAACTTAGAGGTAAATCTTGGATCTCGGTCCGACACAATAGATAGTGGTACTCCATGCAACCGTACCACTTCCCTGATATATATTCGTGCCAGTTGATCCAAAGAAAAATCCTCTCGAATAGCAATGAAGTGTGCAGTCTTTGTAAGAGGATCCACAATAACCCAGATTGCATTGTTGCTTTTGGATGTCCTTGGAAGTCCAGTGACGAAGTCCATGGTGATGTTCTCCCATTTCCATTCTGGTATGGGCAATGGTTGCATCATCCCCTTAGACTTCTGCCTCTCTGCCTTCACTTGCTGACACACCAGGCACTTTGATGTATATTCGGCGATCTCCTTCTTCATATTATCCCACCAAAAGTTTTCTCGGAGATCTCGATACATCTTTGTGCTCCCTGGGTGAATAGAGAAATTTGAACTATGTGCATCATCCAAAAGTTCCTTCTTCATCTCCGAACTTGATGGGACACATAGTCTTTTCCCAAACCGCACAATTCCTTCTCCATTAACATTAAACTCTGAGGATTTTCCCTTTTTGATAGCTTCCACTTTTTCTTGGATTCTCGCATCATCCTTTTGTGCATCCTTTAACCTTTCCAAAAGAGATGGTTGAGCAATCATTTGTGAAAGGATTGATGATGTTCCCTTCTTTATGATTCCCACGTCCATCTTCATCAAGTCTAAGAAGATTGGATCCTTCTCAATTCTCATCATTGATAGAATTGCTGGATCCTTTCTACTTAGGGCATCTGCCACCTTGTTCGCCTTCCCAGGGTGGTAATGTATTGAACAATCATAATCCTTTATGAGCTCTATCCATCTTCTCTGGCGCATATTAAGCTCTTTCTGTGTGAATATATATTTAAGACTCTTGTGGTCAGTATATATCTCACATTTCTCTCCATAGAGATAATGCCGCCAGATTTTCAAGGCAAAGATCACCGCCGCCAACTCCAGATCATGCGTTGGATAGTTTCGCTCATGGATTTTCAACTGTCTTGAGGCATAGGATATCACTTTATCATTATGCATCAGCACACATCCTAAGCCCTTCTTCGAAGCATCACTGAATACCACAAAAATCTCCCCACTTGTGGGTAAAGTGAGCATAGGTGCAGTGATAAGCCTCCTTTTCAACTCCTTGAAGCTTTCTTCGCATTCATCACTCCAAGCAAACTTTAATCCCTTTCGAGTTAGCTTGGTAAGAGGGTTGGACAATCGTGAGAAGTTTCTCACAAATCGTCGATAATATCCAGCTAACCCCAAGAAGCTACGGATATCAGTTACCGATGTTGGCCTCGGCCATCCCTCAATTGCATCTGTTTTGGAGGGGTCCACAGATATCCCATTGCTTGTGATGATATGGCCCAAGAATGAGACCTCCTTCAACCAGAACTCACACTTGCTGTACTTGGCATAGAGCTTCTCCTTGCGCAAAGTCTCCAGTACAGTTCTTAAATGCTCCTCATGGTCCTCCTTGGTTTTGGAGTATATTAGAATATCATCTATAAAGACTACCACAAATTTATCTAGGTAATCTCTAAAGACTCTATTCATCAAGTCCATGAATATTGCTGGAGCATTGGTGAGTCCAAAAGGCATTACTATGAATTCATAGTGCCCGTACCTTGTACGAAAAGCAGTCTTGGGGATATCTTCCTTCTTCACCCTTACTTGATAATATCCCGACCGCAAGTCGACCTTGGAGAAGTATTGTGCTCCACGCAGCTGATCAAACAAGTCATCAATTCTTGGGAGAGGATACTTGTTCTTTATCGTGATTTTGTTAAGTTCACGATAATCGATGCAAAGCCGCATTGACCCATCCTTCTTCTTGACGAAGAGGACTGGTGCACCCCATGGTGATGCACTTGGGCGTATAAACCCTTTATCCAGATTCTCCTGTAGTTGTTTCTTCAGTTCTTCAAGCTCAACCACAGCCATTCTATATGGAGTCTTGGATATTGGTAGCGCCCCAGGTATAAGTTCAATTGAGAACTCAACATCTCTTCTTGGAGGAAGACCAGGAAGTTCCTCGGGAAATACTTCAGCGAATTCCCTCACAATAGGCATTTTTCAAGGGTGGTTTCTTCCTTGGACTCAATCATCTGAGCCAGATATGCGTGCTCATAAGGCAGTAATATCCATGCTTGAGATGATGGAGCTAAAGGAGATTCATCTTCCTCCTGACACTTGTAAAGAATCGGGGGTCGATTCTCCATATGGAGTGTGATTTCCCTCTCCCGACAATTTATGTTGGCTCTATATAAGGAAAGCCAATCCATGCCAAGAATTGCATCAAATTCCACCAAAGGGAGTATGACGAGGTTCGCCGGGAAATTCAATCCACAGATTATAACAGGGGAGGACTTATACTCATGGGATGCAATGATTGCCCCATTTTCCGTACTCACCGACATCTTTACTTCCATGACTTGTGGTGGTGCAGGGATTATTCTACTAAACTTTTGAGATATAAAAGAATGCGTAGAACCTGAATCAAAAAGTACGTTCGCTATTCTTGAATGAATAACTAGCGTACCTGTCACCACTTCGTTGTCGGGGTTCACTTCGGCAGAAGTGATGGCAAAAGCTCTTCCTTGCTGTCTTGGAGGTTGTTGATTGCCTCCGATAACCCTTGGATTAGGGCACTGATTCGCAAAATGACCCGGTTCTTTGCATTTGAAGCATTGAACAACGCGTTGAGGTTCGAACGGAGCGTTCCTCCCCTCCGTCGCAGCCGCGGGTCCTTCTTGCTGACAGTTAATAGCTAGGTGCCCTTCTCTTCCACACTTGAAGCATTTTCTTGTCCCCCTAAGGCAATTTCCAGGGTGCTTCTTTCCACACTTTTGGCAAGTGGGGTGCTGGAATTTCTTAGCGCCGTTGGATTTATCCATCGGACCACCAGCATTGAAGTCCACCTTCCGCTTCTTGTCCCCATGATACCCCTGTGATTCTCTGATCTCCATTTCAACCTTAAGGGCACATCGGACAATCTCCTCATAGCTGTCAAAGTCACGAATCGCTAATGCTTTCCGCAAGCTAGGCTTCAGCCCACCAAAGAAGCGGTCAACTTTGCATTCGGGGGTAACGAAAAAGCCGGAAGCGTATCGTGCAAGCCTTGTGAAGTTTGCCTCGTACGCTCCCACAGATTCTTCATCTTTCTGCTTGAGGGAAAGGAAGTCCCTTTCCATCTTAAGACGGAGGGTGCGTGGAAAATATTTATCGAAAAACATCTTCCGGAATACCTTCCATTCCAAAGCCTCGATCTCCTCCTCAGGCTTCGTATTTTTGATCAATGTCCACCATTGATCAGCTTCACCCTCCATACGATAAGCCGCCAGGAGAACCTTCTCTTTTTCAGAGCATTGGAGGATGGAGAATATCTTCTCAATGGAGTTGATCCATTGTTCAGCGATCGTGGGATCAGATGATCCACTAAAAGTAGGAGGCCTTTGTCTCATGAAGCTTTCAATAGCGACTTGTTCTTTCTTAGGAGGGGTTGAACGTTCCTCTTGACCAGTGTTTCTATTCAAAACTTGAGTTAGCTGAGAGAGAAGCGTGACAAAGTTCGCGATTCCCGCTCCCATCGGATTGGGCATCTCATTAGTACAATCCTCACACTGATCTTCACAACGGTTGTTAGCCCGAGTTCTCCTATTTCCGGCCATTGGATGGAATAAAAGGAAAGTTAGGGGTAACACATAAAGGGTAATCCAAAGACAAATGTTGATGACTTATAAATAAACTTTAATCTCTTTAACTCATGAGTCTATAGGATTCAATCCAGGCTTTTCATGATCTTCCTTCTAACATATATTCTTAGGGGCATTTTTCCCTTAACAAGGGTTCATACTAAGATTGTGAATTTATCAAAACATATCCCCCGGGAGTGTCGTAACCAAGAGTGCAGCAAGGCCCGTTGTCGTGCACCAGTTCCCGTTCGAGTCTAGCTCAAAGCGGTGTTTTCGGGTTTTACCCCTAGGATACATCTGTGCCAGAGCCGCCTCTACCTGCTCGTATCCAGACAGGGATGTATTTGTTTGATAAACCACTTACTTAGTACTTACCAAAACTTAGGGGAGTTTTTATTATTCTTAGTCTTGTATCTAAGGTCTTACTAGGGTTTCCTAATCCCAAAAATAACTAAACCTATCCTTTGATACCAACTATGACAACCCTGCTTTTTATTACAAATTAAACATGCTTTATTACATAAAACTTCACTTGATACAACAAAGAAGATCGAGAGGTTTAGTGTCTTTGGGGCTTAAGATCATTACATAAAAACTTTAAACTTGAAATACAACATCCTTATTGAAAACTTCCTTTACATGACCACTACATTCCTTCGTACTTAGCATTGCATGGGATAACCTGAGGACATGCATAAGAAAAGGGTGAGCTATAAAGCCCAGTAAGGGAGTACATAATGAATAACATGAGGAGTACAATACATGTTAGGAAATAGGCATATCAATAGAGCATAAGAGAGACATGAACATAAAGGCATGATAAATCATGATAATCATAACATGGAAATGTGGCAACAACACTTAACATTGAATTAGCATGAGCCAAGGCTCATTGCACATGGAGCATGAGTAAACCCTCATTGCACTTGAAGCACGAGTAAACCCTCGTTGCACTTGAATTAGCATGAGTCAACACTCATTGCACATGACGTATCATGATACTATACTTTACCCAATGCATTGGAGCGCTATCAGGGCGCACCCTTCTTAAACATTTCATTTCATGCATAAGTGTGCCACATGGATCATAAAACATGGATTCATAAAACATAATCATTTCTTCCACGATAAAGAAATGTGGAATTCATACATGAAACTTTACAATCAATACGTATATGTGCATAAAGGTGAATACCCTTGATGGAGAAATGGGCATGGTATTCACTACACAAAGACATTGGTTTAGAAAATTGGTGCGATTTCGGCAGCATAACGGCGTGACATAAGAATCCATAAAAAAGGTTGATGAGAGAGAGAGGGGTTCCTCATCATATTTACATGTAATGGACAGTAATGAGATCATATATATACATGTCCCAACAATAGAAATGGAATTTAGATTCATGATACAAAAGTATTGCTTGAATATAAAAGAGGAGAAAAAGGTTCCTTTCGGAATTTCGGCATAGTAACGGGTGTACATGGGAGGCATTTAATGAGAGAGAAAGGGGTCTCCCATCATTCAAACTATAAAAGGGCAGTATGGGAGAGGTGCGAAACCATACCCCAACATTCATAAATGAAATTAAAAGGGCAATACAACTTAAAGAAAATTGAAAAAAATGAGAAAGGAAGAAAAAACCCTTACTTGGAAGTGTGCTTCCAAAGGCTAGAGAGAGGCTTGTGAGAGGCTTCTTGGGAGCTTGGGGCACCTTTAGAGGATTCTAGAGAGAGTAGGGCAGAGTTTGGACGAACTTCAAGGGCTTTGGGTGAGGAGGAAGTGGGAGCTTGGGTGGGTTTATATAGGAAAGGTGAGAGAATTCTTTATTATTTAGGTTTGGGACCCCTTATATTAAAATAATCCAAACCACAAACCATCCCATGGTATTTGCCCATGGTTTCTGGAAAATGGAAGAGGAAAACAATATTTTACAAGGCCAAGGTCCGAACTTATTAAAAAATTAGGGTTGGTTATGTGGAGGTGAGTCACACTCCCATGGAAATTAATTTAAAAAGGCAAAGTGTTGAATAAGTCTTGGGGGCTCCATTAATGCTTTGAAAAGTGAGTCAAACAAACCCAAAACCTCATTATTTTATTGATAAAACACATATTGGCCGAACATAAGGATTATGGTATTTTATTACATCACCATTGGGTCATTATGATGTCATAAAACACATTATATATTTAAATGGTAATTAATTTTTACCCAAAAATTTGACTGTCTCAGAAAATTATGAAAAATTCACCGTTGGATAATTTCGACGTCCTGATTCCAAAAATAATATTTATTTTATCTAAATAATTTTCTAAATATGTTAATTTTCACTTATAAAATAAAAACCGACATTTATAAAAATTCACGGGTTTTGACAGAAATGGCTTTCAAACCTTAATAAAAATTTTAATTGCATTCATAAAATTATAAGATCATTTATATTTAATAAAAATTAATTTAATATTAATAATAATATTTTATTAAAATATTATTTAATTCAAAAATCGTTTAATTTAATAAAATATAATTCTTAATTAAATAATAACTAAAAACATCATTTGTACTTTTAAAAACTAATTACAATGCATCAAAAATGACTAGAAATTATATTCATTATTATATACAAAAATAATGTACATGAACATGGTTCTACTTATTTGTTACATAACCCCTTAAAATAGCCGCATAAGACCTAAGGGTAAGGTGCGCGATGGTGACAGACTCTTGGGGCTGCTCGGATAACATCGCTCGAGTGGTAATCTCTATCAACTTCCATTTTTCCCGTAGACGATCACGTTCGAGCTTGACTTGATGAAGCTCAGCTTGGGCTTGCTCAAGGGCAAAGCCCAAAGACGCCACCTCTTTACCGAGCTCCGACAAATGGGCTTCGTAAGGGGCAATTCTACTGGATGAGGCCATCGCTTCCTTTGTCTGAGTAGAAAAATTGGTTCGTTAAAGCCTTATATTTAAACTACCCAGATGATCACTGTTCAACGGCTATAAAAGTAACGGTCACAAATCTTAACGTAAAACTTAAAGAAGTTGACATCTTATAAAAACATAAAGAAACATTTAACTGGATCAAGAGGGATTTTCCATTAATGAAAATTTGGGTCGTTACATATATAATGTTATATTTAGTGATATATGAATGTATTTTAGGAAATAAATCTTGATATATAAATTTTTTTAATTGTATAGTGTAATATGAATGAATAGATATATTCATATAAACAAATGAGTGTTTTGTTTATTAATGATTCAAAATTAATTATGGAAAAATTAAGTATTATAATTTCAAATTATTTAAAATTAAATTTGGGTCAATAAAATTGAATAATTAAAATTGATAATTTGTAATAAATTCAGTTATTCATAAAATATTTTTTTAATAATTATGGATATAAAAAATTGTGAATCCATAAAACGATGATGGTTTATATGGGATGATATTATATGTATTTATTTTATTCATATGTTATATAATCACTAATGACCCCTTATCATTTTCGTTGTATCCACCAAATAATATTCAAGGCCATATAGTACCGAAAATCAATTCAGATATTTTACTATTGGATTTTTATTTGGTATTAGATTATCACCATTAGTTATTTTTTGGAAATTCTACAATATATATTCCTACTTTAACTAAAGATCATGTTTTTTAGAGATAAAACTATCTTTTTGATGAGACATTGAATATAGAGGCCCAATATTTTCTTTATTGTAGTTATTTCCACATTTGAGTAATATGACTTTCTTTTTTTATGTGTGTGATATCAAATTGATATGTTTTTTGTGTTTAAAGGATATATGTGAAAAAATAAATTTTTTTATATTTTTAATACATTAAATAATTTGTATTATAACATATAATTGAAACATATAGTCTTGGGGATGGAACTAAGTCCTTTTTATAAACTCAATCAATTCCTATATACTGTTACTATATTTGTTATAGAATCTATGTATAATCATTATTATCATTTTTGTGTGTTAGTGAAGTATTTATTTTTTAATTTCATTGGATATTATTTTAGTCTGGGAGGAACACCATGTTGGAATTTTTTTATAATTTATATGAAAATACATACATGAATATATATATTTTTATAATATTATTAAATGAACACATTCTCAAATGTTTTTTATGAATTATTTTTTTGTATGTTAATTATTAAAGTTTCAAGGACTTATGTAATTAATAATATCACATAATAATGTTTCATAAGAAACAAATATTACATGTTTATGAAATGTTGTTGAGTCAATAAGGTTTTCCTTATGACTTCTCCATTCATTCTTGTTTTGAAAATCACAAACACCTAATACATAAGAAAATATATCTTTTACTTCATTAAGGAAATTTCCCCTCCTTAAGGAATTTTACCCTAACCAAGATTTCCTTATACATATCAATATTTTTCATAAGTGTAAAAATCGGATTCATACCCAAATCCTCAGAATCATATAATGCTAAGATATGAAAAATTCTATTTTAGGATCCGAATTCTGGATGGGAACTGTAATGAAGCTCCACTCCGAATTCTGGATGTGAACTCTAATGAAGCTCCACTCCAAATTCTGGATGTGAACTATAATGAAGTTCCACTCCGAATTCTAGATATGAAATGTAATAAAGTTCCACTCTGAATTCTGGATACGAACTCTAAAATAGATCCACTTCAAATTCTGGATACGAACTCTAACAATGTTCAACTCCGAATTCTGGACTCTGAACTTTTACTAGTTTGACTCCGAACTTTTATAAGTTCGATTCCAATCTTTTACTAGTTCTACACCGAACTTTTATGAGTTAGACTCCGATCTTTTACTAGTTAGACTACGAACTTTTATGAGTTTGTCTCTAAAATTTTACAGGTTTGACTCCAAACTCTGTAAGTTCAGATTCTGAACCCTAATGAATCCAGACTCTAAAGTTCTATAGAAATTCAGACTCCGGATTTCTACAGAATTCTGGTTTCAAATTCTTATAAAACAGAATCTGAATATCCTTTTTATTATAAACTCCGAATTCCATTATGGTTAGACTCCGGAAATTTATTTTCATACATTCCAAACTTTATTTTTACTTATCATTCCACTTTTTCATTACAAAATAATGTCGTGCATTCAGTTACACATGTTTTGTTATAAAATGATGTCTTCCATTCTATTTCTAACTATCCGTTGGTTTAGTGACACGGGTATAGGTCCCTCTGAAATTTAAGGAAAATATGACCATTGAAGGAGGGATCCTACCATTCCTACCGTGCATATAAATAGGAGCTCATTTGAACGAGTTGAAGACACAAAACAACTAAGACAACTTTGAAATATGTACCTATATGATGTTGAAGTGATTTCTAGAGAGAGAGAGAGGATCTTATTAACTCTAAAAGCTTCATGAAGAAAGTTTAAACAACTTGTTAAAGCATTGCCTTGTTAAGATTGCATCATGCGACATCGAAAGTTGGTGATTACATTCGAGGGCTTCTGGGGGTAGGAAGACAGAGGTGCCGACTTCCATGAAGTTCGAGGGATTCCTAGCTGAGGAAGACAGAGGTTCCAACTACCTTGAAGTTGAGGGCTTGTAGGGATAGAGACTATGATATTCATATCAAGGGCTTACCCTAGTGTGGGTAAGACATACTTTTTTGAATGTATAAATCAAGGGAGCTTTATCCAAGGTTTTTAGATACCCTTCTCTTTGGGTTAAAATATTTATATCTTGTAACTTGTAGTTTTACTACTTGTTTTTCAACTGCATTGTGTTTTATACGAAAAGTATAATCAACTTATATTTCTTTAAACTTGTACTCTGATAAATTTAGATTCTATACTCTATAAGGTAGGATCTCATATTTTAAACATTGTATAAGTTTCAATTTCCAAATCCATATTTCTGGAACCTGTTTTTCAGAATCACTTTCCAGATTTAGGCAAGTGGATAGAACTATAAGTTTGTAACTTCATTCTTTGTCCCAATCTATCATTGTTGTTAGAGGTGTTTTGAATTTTCATAGTTTAACCTTGTTAAAATTATATCTTTCAATGTTCAAGAAATTTCTCAATGTGTACAATTCACCCCCCTCTTGTATATTTAGCATCTACATCATAATTTAGATCCTAAAATTGGTATCAGAGAAGGTCTCTGAAATACATATACTTACATATAAGTGTTTTTTCTTGCTCATTTTTTCCTTTGTTCAATATTTTCCTTGGTTAGGAATATTTTCCTTGAATCCAAACTTTTTTTATTAACATTTTTTTCTGTAGAAATATTTTCTTAAGGATGGCAGGTTTAAATTTTGGTTCTATCGACAACCTAAATCCTAAAAGACCACCAATTTTTTACGGCAATGATTATGAATACTAGAGAAATAGAATGAAGAATTTAATAATCAATACTGGGGTAGATAACTTCTTTATGCTTACTGGAGGTTATAAAATTCCTTATAAGTAAGTTAGTGCTTTCACAAACCAAGAGAAGCATGATTATCAATTAAAATATAAGGTACGCAATAATCTATTATGTTCAATGACTAGGAAAATATATAGCCAAATTTCGTCATGTGAAACAACTAATTGTATATGGAAGAAACTCAAAGTAACTCATTTTGGTACATCCAAATACATAGAGACAAGAAGAGCTATGTTGAGAGATGAGTTTCATGGTTTTAACATTCCTTATAGAGAACCTTTAAGAAAAGTGAAACCAAGATTTATGACTATCATGAATAGCATACAATCTATGGGAGATAAAGGTATAGATGATGAATCTATTGTGGATAAGATTATTGATATTATTCCCAATGCGTGGGAATCAAAGAGAACTACAATTGATGAGAACATGAAGGTCAATCAAATTTCCTTAGACGAGTTGTTTGGAATTCTTCTCCAACCTGAAACAAGAATGAAGAGAGATGCCGAAAACATCAAAAAATAGAATGGGAATGGTACTGTTGCTTTTACTACAACATCAAATCACATGAAATAAAAGACTCCTGAGAGAGTAACTAGATCCAACTGTAATGAGGTTACTATCCAATCCGAATCAAGTGAGAGCGAAGTCTCAGTAAATGAGTTAGCAAATCATTCTCGAAGAATGAACAAGATAGCTGGTCATAGAAATTTCCAATCCTTGTATAATAAGAAGGAAAAGAAATATAAAAAATATTCATAGGTCACATTCTATTAATTCAAGAGAAGTGGACACATACAACCTGATTTCCCTATGCTTAAAATGAAAGAAAGAAAAGAGAGGCATTTTGAGAGGAATATGATGAAGATTTATAAAGGTAATGCTAAGAAAATTATAAAATCTAATACTACATGGAGTGCTATCTATGGAGACTCTTGAGAGATTGAATCCTCAGAATATGAATCATCAGCTCAGAAGAATATGGGATTCATTCTTAATACTTCTTTTCCACATAGATGTCTTATGGCCAAGGTATGCTCTGACGAGGTTTTAACAAACATATCTCTTGATAAGAATTACTATTTCGAAAATAGTACTTCTAATAAAGATAATTCATCCTCAGAAAATGACAAACCATTATATGAAGAAGTATTTAGATTTTCAAAGTTACTTGATGAAATAAATTGTAAAATTTCTAAGAAATTAGACAACGAAAAAACTAGGCAGTATGTTCTTACAAAATAGATTTTAGATCTCAATAATAAAGAAGAGCATATAGAAAAACGTTCTGAAGACCTTGAGAAAGCAAATTCTGATAAGGAAGAACATTATAAAGCTCTTAAGAATGCTATTTTAAAAATGAACATTTTTGAGGAATAATCAAACTCTAAGGTAATGATTCCTGAGGATAAGAATTTAGTCGTTAGACTAATATATAAAATATTTTCTCTGAAGAAGATTCTTGCAAAATTTACCTTTGGGAAGGAAAATTTTCACAAGATGTATTCTCAAATTTAACCTAATGGAAACACTACTGGAATATGTTATACTCACCAAAAACCAGTTTTTTTAAAAAAACTATTTTTTTCCTTCTAGGGCCCCTTTTTACAGTAATTGTCCTTGTGGTGGGCATTGGAAGAAAAATTGTTCTTTGAATAGAGTTCAATCTCTTGTGTTTAATAAATCATATTTCTCTAAACAAATGTGGATACCCCAAATTTTATTATTTGAAAATCTCTAATCCAAACAAGTTTGGATTCCGAATTTCTAATTATTTTCTTATTTTCATGATGAAAAATGAAGTGCCAACAACAATACTTGGTACATGGATAGTGGATGTTCCCTGAACATGACATATAAAAAGAACTATTTTGAAAAGATTATCCGAACGAAAGGAGGAAAAGTAACTTTCAGAGATAATGCTCAAGGAGAAATTGTTGGTATAGGTAACATTGTTCTTCTTGGTAAAACGTTGATTTAAAAAGTTTTTTTAACGGAGATATCATTCTTCATTTTATAGAAATGCAAGATCAAATTTCAGAAATTTTCACAAAATCTTTACACTCCGATAGATTTGAATACATTAAACAGAAGTTAGGAATGATAACCGTGAGGTAATCCTTCTTCATCGACTTCTTGTTGAAAATTTATCCTTTTAGTAGTAAACTACTTTTCATAGGGGGAGTACATTTGCATATTATCATAATCAAATTTTTTTGTAATGAGTTTTTCAAAATTTTCAGAACTGAAATTTTCATAATGAAAATTTCTAGAACATAAATTTTTGTAATGAAAATATCCGAAACTGAGATTTCCGTAATGAAAATTTCAGGAACTGAAATTTTCGTATTAAAATTTTCATACTGAAACTTTTTTAAAGAAATTTTCATACAAAGAATTTTCATAATAAAGTTTTTCATAGTGTTTTATTCTTAGTTTAATTTTCCTCAAGAAGAATATTACCAATTACGAAAAATATTTCTAGCCAATATGAATGGTATGATTTCCTTACATAAGTATTTGTAATCATATTTTACATGAACATATTTTTCATATGTGTTTTAAAATTTTTCGGATTCTATTTTTCTTAAGTCTGAAGGTTTTTTTTAAAACCTAAAAAGATCAATGTCATGTTTTCCTTGTGGTTTCTATCTCAGCCATCAGATCAAATATCAATATATCTAAAATGTTCTATCAAGCATGGAAACTAAAAAGTCTTCTCAACTCCTATATAAAGGGGACCCCTGAGGGTCATCCCACAATGGTTTTTCACAGCTTTCATGTCTCGAAGCCCTGACACTCTTCTTAAGGATTGTTCAGTTCTTTGTCAAATCCCGTTCCGAATCTTCCAGAAATCTCAATTCCAAATGTCTGTTGAAGCTACATCCCATGATATGTCTACCTCAAATCCAATCTCGAAATGGTTAGTTTACATGGATAGGTTGGTGCATCTATGATTATTCAAGTATGATTCTCTAATATCTAAGAATATCAAATTGAATGGTTTGGAGGATGTTTGCATGTCGTAGCCAGAGAAATAGGATCCGCTTTATACAGATTTACTTGTTGAGTTCTATGAGTCTGTTTCATTCCTTGAGGAAGATGGAAAATATTTCATTTCTTTCAAGTCTTATGGAAAGACATAAAAATTATCTTACACCAATTCTACAAGCTTGGGTGGCTTGTCTTATGAAGGTGAAGTTGAGTTTTTTTTCACATAAGCTTCTGGATGGGCATGGAAGTTTCAACAAAGTGAAGGCATTGAAATGACTTGGACATATATATTCCAAGACTTCTATGATTTCACATCTCCCTCTGAATAATCAGATTCTACAGCTGTGGGTAAAAACTTTTCTCGTACCAAGAAGCGGTGATAAGGATAATCTCAAAAAGAGTGATGTTTACGTTCTAGATTTCTTGGTAAATCTATGGAAGATAAATTTGATGAGGAATTCTTATATTACAGTTAAGAATATCAAAAAATGGATTTTTAAAGCTCAGATCATAATGTATCCAGCCCTGATTTCTAAAATTATCATCAGATTCTTTGATTCATTCAATATTTCTTGCACTTACAAGCAAAGAAATTACAAGGTAATGCTAGTAAGTGATGATACATTAAAGAGATTGAAAATGGGTTTTGCTGATGAATCCAGAGAATTCTGTCATTTACCTGAAGAAGAGGCTGAGACCAATTTCGGAAAATGTGGAGAAGGCAGATCCAGTGAAGAAAGTTACTAAGAAGAAGAAGCTTAAGGATGTGGTTATTGAAGACAAAACCCCTGAATCTAAGGAAACCCAGTCCACACCTACCAAGCCGAAAAAACAAAAAACATATCCAAATGAGGTAGCTCCTAAGTAGAGGGAGGACAGAGAGAAATGAAAAGAAGGGGATCCACAGTTCCTATTAGACCATGCTGAGGATAAGGCCTTAAAAGAGAGAGCTGTGGATGAGTTAGAAATACAAGAAAAAGAGAAGAAGCTGAAGAAGAAAATGAATTAATCCAAGGTTGTTCGATCTCTTTTGAAAGTAACAGAGATAGCTTCTATGTAGATTCTAGTTCTAGAAACATTCCTTACCGAACCATTACCAAAGACACCAGTAAAGAAGTATATCACTCCGGAAAATTCTAAGGGTAAAGAGGTAGTTGAAGAAGTAGAAAATGAAGCTGGTGAGAAAATAGAGGAAGAGGTTGTAGAAGAAGAAGAAGAAGAAGGAAGTGATGACCTTGATGACCTAATAAATCAAGTAGAATATTTTCAAGAAAAGGTTGAATCTGCAATATTAGTTACTCCGGGAAAGGAAGTTGAGAAAGAAAGTAGGAAGGATGATGATAATCAAGAGGAAGAGGAAGAAAATGTTTTGTAGGATGAGGAAGAATTCTATGAGAAACATTATCTTGAAGAAGGAACAAAAAAGAAGAAAATATATAAATAGCAGATTGTTCAACTATTAGAAAGTGAGGAAGAGTCTCTAGATGAACAACACATTCCGAAAATAGATAAAGGTATGCAAGTTCTCATGGATACACCAATAAAAGATATCATCAGAAAGAAATATGTTGGTGGTTCTTCTAAAAGGATGTTGGTGCATATTGGAGAAGAAATATCCCCAAAAAGTAATCTGATTCGGAGTCATCAGAACATTGTAATGACTTTGTTGTTGAATCTTTGAAAAAGTGAGTGGACACCATTCCGATATTTCCCACTATAGACTCTAGATGCCAGATGCGGAAACATAGTTTGAATCATAAGTCAGAATTCATTTCGATGGTGATGGATAAGTATATAAAGATTGAGGCTGATGATAGAAATTTCCTTATCAATTAACATGTACACCAGAAATAATGCAACAAAATTACTTTATGGTCTACGAAAATTGAAGAAGACATGGCTGAGTTGGATCGCTTTCAGAATGAGGTAAAATATGCCTTTGACACTGAGGGTAAAAAGATAAAGAATCTTCTAGATGAGCTGATCATTGAGGAAAGTTCTTGTATTCAACAAGTGAAGAAACTGAATGATAAGGAAACTCTCTTGCTCAAAATTTTATAAGGGATATAGATCTCTGGATTGAGCATGAGAAAAGACTTGTAAAGCAAGATGAGTTAGTGAATATGCAGGGAGAGGCCATGAAGGCTCAGGCAGAAGCTTTGAAAGCTCAAGATGAAAGGATAAAAGCATTTGAGAGGCAACTTGAGGAGGATCAATGATATATTAAGATACTGAAAACCTTGTTGAAGAAGCTAATTTGTAAGGAAAATGGAGACAAATAAACTCACTCCGATCTTTTGTTGTATTTGTATTTCCTTGTAAAAATATTCTCAACACTAATGAAATTTTGGGTGGTTGTATCTTGTGTTGTTATATAATAATGTTTCAGGTACTATATTTATTTTTCATTCCCATAAATTATTTTTGAAAATCACAAAGGGGGAGAAGGAAAAAGAACGAATTAAAACTGGATAAGGAAAATTTTAAAATTGACAAGGAATAATTTCCAAGTGAAGATATCCATAATGTAAGGGGGAGTTTCTCATTACAATGTTTTTTATTACCAAGATAATGAAATCTCCACTCTAGAAATTCATAATCCAATACTTAGAGTTTAGATGACTAAGGGGGAGTTAGTTGTATTCACTATCATCCATGAACAAAGGGAGATAAGTTGTAATTTCAAAGACTAATGAGAATTTTCAAAGTCCTTATATTTTTTTCATAAGGATTTTTGTTCTTTACAAAAAGTGATAGATTATTGAGTCAATAAAGTTTTCCTTATGACTTTTCCATTCATTCTTGTTTTGAAAATCACAAACACCTTATACTTAAGCAAATATATGTTTTACTTCTGTAAGGAAAATTACCCTCCTTATGGAATTTTACCCTAACCAATATTTCCTTATACATATCAATATTTTTCTTAAGTGTAAAAATCGGATTCATACCCAAAACCTCATAATCATATAATTCTATGATATGAAGAATTCTACTTTAGGATCCGAATTCTGGATGTGAACTATAATGAAATTACACTCTGAATTCTAGATGTGAACTGTAATGAAGTTCAACTCTGAATTCAGGATGTGAACTTTAATGATGTTCCACTCTGAATTCTGGATGTGAACTGTAATGAAGTTCCACTCCGAATTCTAGATGTGAACTGTAATTAAGTTCCACTATGAATTCTAAATGTGAGCTGTAATAAAGTTCTACTCCGAATTTTGGATATGAACTCTAAATGTTCCACTATGAATTCTAGATATGAACTCTAAAAAAGTTCAACTCCGAATTATGGACTCCGAACATTTACTAGTTCAACTCCGAAATTTTACTAGTTAGACTCATAACTATTAGTAGTTTGACTTTGAACTTTTATGAGTTCGACTCTGAACTTTTACTAGTTCGACTACAAAATTTTATGAGTTCGAATTCGAACATTTACATTTTTGAGTCCGAACTCTATAAGTTCATATTCTGAACTCTTATGAATCCAGACTCCAAATTTGCATAGAAATTCAGACTCTGGATTTCTACAGAATTCAGTTTCCAAATTCCTATAAAATAGAATCTGAATATCCTTTTTATTATAAACTCCAAATTCAAATTTTGTTAAAATCCGAACGTTTATTTGATTACATTATAAACATTAGTTTTACTTATGCTTACACATTTTTCATTACAAAACGATGTCGTGCATTCAGTTACACATGTTTTGTTATAAAATGATGTTTTCCATTCTATTTCTAACTAACAGATGGTTTTGTGCAACGTGTACATGTTTCTTTGAAATTTAAGTAAAATATGTCCGTTGAAGGAGTGAGCTGACCGTTCCAACCGTGGAAATAAATATGAGCTCATTTGAATGAGCTCAAGCCACAACATAAATTCAAAACTGTTGACATATGTGCTTATATGCTGTTGAAGTGATTTCTGGAGAGAGAGGCTCTTATTAACTCTCAAAGATTCGTGCAGAATGTTTGAACAGCTTGTTCAAACTTTTCCTTCTACTTATTGCTTTGTGTGACTCTGAATGTGGGTGATTACATTCGAGGGCTTCCGGGGATAGGAAGATAGAGGTGCCGACTTCCATGATGTTTGAGGGCTTCCTTGCTGGGGAAGACAAAGGTTCCCACTACATTGAAGTTGAGGGATTGCAGGGATAGCAAGACATAGACTCTGATCTTCATATCGATGGCTTTCCCTGGTGTGGGTAAGACAGACTTGTTTGAAAGTATAAATCAAGGGACCTTTATCTAGGGTTGTTGGATACCCTTCTCTTTGGGATAAAAGATTTATATATTGTTACTTGTAGTTTTACTACTTTTTTTTCCACTTCATTCTGTATTGTAAGGAAAGTATAATATTCTGATATTTCCTTAAACTTATACTATGATTAATTTAGATTCTATATGCTATAAGGTATAATCTCATATTGTAAAATTTGGTTAAGTTTCAATTTCCAGATCCATATTTCTGGAACCTGTTTTTTGGAATCTCTTTCCAGATTTAAGAAAGTGCATAGAACTAGAAGTTTCTAACTTCATACATTGTCCCAATCTTTTGTTGGTGTTAGAGGTGTTTTAAATTTTCTTAGTTTAACTTTGTTAAACATAGATCATTCCTTGTTCATGGAAATTTTTAAAGTGTAAAATTCACCCCCCTCTTGTATATTGATCATCTACATCAAAATTTTGATCCTAAAAATTTTTCATACCCATCTTTTTAATTTTTATAATGAAATAAATCCCTACAAAAACTACATGATTCTCAGTTATATGATTTTTATTATTCTCTGGAATTATTTAATTTGAAATAAAATAATCCCCTATGAACTATAAATATGATAAAAAATATTATAAACATAAAATTTATGAATTATTTTTGTTTAACTTATAATAAAATCTTTATTAATTTAATTTCTTCACCATATAATTTTTTTATAAAAAATGATTTGTTTTTCTAGAAATAATATTTCAATTTTTTCCTAGAAAAATATACAATGTTTTATTCATTAGGATTTGGTTAATATCATTATTCATTTATATTACAGTAGTCACTTCTTTGTATACCCATTCAAATGTTTACTATGAATGAATTGATATAATTTTTTTATTCTAGGGTTTTCCTTAGAACATTTTTACCTAGATAAATTTTATAACATACTATATTTTCCATATAAAATTTTTATATTATACATTTCCATATTTTAAAAGGATATTGACTTCCTAATATTCAATATAAACATCCCAACAATCATATGGGTTATATTTTTAAAAACTATATTATTAGTATAATAGTATTCTTCATAATGTAATAAATTTTTTGTCACCATTTTATTGAATTTCATTACGTACTATGATATACTCATATCAAAATTTTCACCCAAATTTAAATATTTTTATAAAAATAGTAAAAACATTCCTTGATTAAATACCTACGACATATATACAAATAACATTTTCAATTATTATTTTTTTAGGAGTTTATGTAATGAAATATACAACCATGATGATTCAAAAAAACATGTGGATTATATACTATGTAACTAAATTTTATAAGGTGAAATTTCTTGTTTAATTCTAATTATTAATGGTTTTTGAGAATAGGGACATTAATTTAATGATTATATAGTTATTTTTACCACAAGTCTACCAATAATCAACATCAATATCATTATTATATTAATTTTTTATTCTATATACATACATTTATATGGATGTTTAAGAGTCGAATAATTGATTATAAACATAAAAATAAAGGAAATATAGTTAAATACATTATAGATAGGGACTCATTATGTAAATATATTACCCACAAACACTGCCATATCCCACTATATGGGGGGACCCAATTTTTCCTAGTAACATAAAAGATCTAATATATTTGGTGATGTTAATGGTCCACAACAACATTTTTAATTTCTAAGGAAAAATGATTATATGTCCATATAGAAGAAAAATTTATGTAACAACCTAATATCTTATGAAATATATCCTTTTAAATAAGTCCATTATATTTGACATCCTGGGATGAATGGAATAGGACTAAACAAAATGTGATAGTATTTGAAATTATTATTATTTTAAAATTAATACTATAATAATGATATTGTAATGCCCCTAACCCGGTTACCCAGATTCAGTGATTTATTACATATCATTGGAATGATACAAGGAATCATGACTGGTATGACAAAATAGTTTAGTATTATTGGAAACAATATTCATATATAAGTTTAACATTACAACATGACAAGAAATACAAAACTAATTTATTCCATTAGAAACATCCAAGCTTCCTAGATTATGCCTAAAAGTCACTCTTAACTAACTTCTTCATATCCTGGGAATATGAAAGATAAGAACGGGGGATCTCAAATAGTCAGTAAGAGTAATAAGTACAAAAGAAGATAACATATACATTAGGCATGTTGAATAATTGAAAAGTGTTTCCTTTATAAATAATAATCATGAATTCTTTATGGATGGAATATGAGATGAGTAAATAATTCCATAATAAAACATAGTAATGGGTATTAAACTAGTATAATGACCACATAAACCATCATTATTATTTTCATAATGAGGTAATTTATAATGACGAACTTTCTAAAACATCATTTCAAGGACTCAGCCAACAGATCTAAAAATTATTTAGGCCATGAAAAAAACCATATATCAAAATTGGAAATGCCTCATCCAATTCCACATCTAATTTTCTCATTATACCTACCTATGCACCGAGGAGCTATAGTTGGCTCCACCTATCACATACTAATTCCAATACATTCCTCAAATGAAAAGGATGAAACATAACATAAACATTCGTAATAAAACTAGAATACGAAATGTAATTACTTTAACCATAAACCACGAATGGTATAAAAATAAATCATCCATATTTGAACATATAACAAAAACTTAAATAAAAAATTTAATATTTTTATCATAGTTAATCAACTTCAAAAAAGTGTAAATTTTATCAATGGTTGTTGACATAGATGAAAGAAAAACATTTTGAGAGCCCGAATGGCCTGAATCCCTTCTTTTTTTTATTATTATAGATAATACCCCTTTTAAGGGTTGAAGGGGAACCCGTACATGACCCATAATACATGACCCAAAGTCCCAGAGGCATACCATGCCAAATACATGACCCGTACTCCCAGCCCACTAGAACTGCCCCTCCCCAGCTTCTGAAATTTTGAGAGAAATATCTCTTTCTATTTCGAAATCATTTTAGATTCACATGTTTATAAAAGAATACATTTATTCATAAAATATTCTAATAATATTTTAATGGAATATTCGATAATGTTTTAATGGACGAACATAGCCACACCAATCGTATAATTTAAAAAAACATTCTTACATTAATTTTGTTGAAAAGGGTATAAATTACATAGTTTGGAAAATGAAGGAAAGGTTTCTTTCAAAACATATAAGGTAAAATAAGGGTATAAAAGAATTTATACCATATTCTAGTAAATAGTAAAATAATTGAAATACATTGTTAAGAATACATCGATATGGATGATAAAGAAGTCCCAATAGATACTTACGTAGAAACAACATCAGATAATAAAGAGATTGTGAAATTAACCCTTACGTTGTACTTTTCCTTAGTCGATGGTATGTTAAAGTGTTTCATAATAGTTAAAAAATTGTTATTAAATTATACAATTATCATATACATAAAAATTATATCATATATGATCTTATAATATATATTTTTTTAATAATATTTTAGTATTGTCATCGTTTTAGGTGTTAACATGTTTGATTTACTTTATATTCTTGGTTACGTAAGTCATGTTTGTTATGGATATGATGTATTTGATTAATATAGAGAATTATATTATGTTCATAAAAATTATTTCCAAACATAAAATGAAATTATTTTTGAATGATTACGATGGGGATTGAATCTCATATCGTTCGTGGAGACTGTAATCCATACATACGCATGAGCGACAAGATCATTATATTGATGGTGATATCGTTTGTAATTGGATGGTATACCATATATATAGAATCATTTATGTGTTATATTTATTATTTAAATTAGTTATACTCATTACTATATCAATCCAAATAATGAAGTGTTTGAATAACAAACTAGACCACGACCTGGAGACTGTATGTCGTACGTACCCACGTATGGTGACTTTGTCATTCATATGGTGGATAAAATAATGAATATAGTTGTAAAAAATTTATAATAACATAAAAGTATATATAATATTCAGTAATTATTATTTTATAATTGAAAAATAAATAATGATGAATTGTAAGAAGAAAATAACTTCAAAAGGGACCTTAAATATTTAACTATTTTTCGGTTATTCCTTTTGATTAGAACAAAAAGGATCCCTAGGTAAAATTTCAGACCAAAGATTAGAATCTAGGATTAATTGAAGAATTTTGGGAGGATATTTGGGATGGGGTGGGCTGAGCCAAATGGATTTGGAGATGTGAAATTAAGAGAATGTGAAGTAACCTTTTATAAGAAAGGTGAGGGCCACTTTAGGAAAAGCTTGAAATATAAATTTATAATAATATTATTTTCGATTTCAAATGGCTCCAAAATAATTTATTTCAAAGATATGGTAGGGAGGGGTCGAAAACCTTTCATGTAATAGGTTTTGGATAGGTTTATGTCACCATATTAACCGTAGAATTTAGATTCAATTCTTAGTAATATACTTTGATATTTACCACGTCTCTTTGTATTTTTATATTATATGATTAATAAACATTATATAACAATACATGATAACACCATTGGTTCATTATTAATATATATAACCTTATCTATTTCTTTTGGATGATCCTTCTATTTATAGGAATATTATAAGAATTTATAATATAGTATTTGTTTTAAAAACTCAATTATATCAATTTAGACACTATTTAGTATTTTTTTAAATCTATAAAAACAATATCACTTAGAATAAAATTTAATTAATAAACACTTAAATTTCATTTAAACAAAATAAATTAGTGGAATTTATCATAAGTCACAATTTACATTTATTTGGATATTTATAATATCAATGATTTTAATATTTCATTAATAGTGTTATTACTGCATCATTGTTGTGTCATAAACAAATTAAATTATTTAATTTATAATAAATATAAATAAAACCTCATTATATTGGTAGTATTTTTAGATATAAAATTAATATTTATAGTCGAATTTATATTTTATGTAGCCCTATATTAATTTTTTTTTATTAAACTTTGAATATAACTCTTTTGACTCTCCTTTAAATAAAATACTAATAAATGTCTTAATATAATCCATGTGGACCAAAGTGGATAATATTTTATTCATAGGGATGGTTTTGGTATAATTACACTCATCCAATATAATTATGACATGTGTTAGGGTAATTATAATATCATTTTTACCTTTAATTACCCTATTTACTTTAAACAGTGGTAAATAAAAGTGAAAAGGAACTATTCACCGAAAATTATTTTCATCATATTGAACCTCATTTTATATACTGATGTCAACCGTGTCTCTCATAATTTTGAAATTCAACCCATAGAAGAGGTAATACTAATTTTTATGAAAATTAGTATATGCTTCAAGATGGTTGGTAAAACACCGTTACAAGTTCAATAACATTATATATATCTATATAAAAACATTTTTTAAAATGAATCCAATAAATCACCTTGAAAATATATAGTTTTTTGTATCTATTTTGTCCTAACATTAATTAAAATAATATAACCAATTATTTAAATAAAATTTTGGTTTTAAATAATAACTTAGTGTTTTTCACTATTCATAAAAAATGGAATGTGTTTAGAAAAATACCAACAATTAACTCTATGCTAATTTCGATATTCCAAACTCAAAAATGAAGTCCATTATGAAAAATAAAATTTATAAAATTTAAAAAAGAGGGTAATACTATTCATAACGGCTAGTTTTATTGGTCATGCTGTGTTAAAACACAATATTGTGTACAATGCAAGCTACTGCATTATTCCCTGAAAAATGTACTGTGGAAGCTTGGGGTTCTATATTCTCCCATATTTAATGTAATTTTGTTCTCAAAATTTCACGAATATGACTACATAAAAATGTTCAGGTGGGTTATCACCATAAGATCCTCGGGTTCCCACGTTGCCACTTTCATCTTATGGTTTCTCCATAGATAATTTACCAAATGAGTCATCTAGTTTCTAAAAACATGTTCTATAGTATCAAGAATCATGACAGGTACTTCACAATAAGACAAATCAGGTTCCTATTCCATTTATGAATAGTTGAGTACATGCGTTGGGTCAGGCATGTATTTTCCCAACAGTGATACGTGGAACACATCACGAACATTGGAGGGACTTGGAAGCTTTTCCAAATGGTAAGCTAAACCCCAATTCATTTTATAATTTCGAAAGTTCTGATGTACTTGGGACACAATTTACCCTTCATACCAAATTGTATGACTCCCTTTCGTGGTGATTCCTACAAGAAAATGTGATCTCCTACTAGAAATTCGAAATCCTTTGTCCGATTATCGACATATCACTTTTGACTACTTTGAGATACTTTAATATGGGGTTGGATAACCTTCACATTTTCCATTATTTCCTCAACAACATCTTGGTCAACAAGTTTTCTTTCACCAACATCATCCAAACAAGTTGGTGTGCGACATCTCTTTCCATATAATGCTTCATATGGTGTTATCTAAATACTTGAATGGATTATATTGTTATACGAATAACTTGAGCTAAATATTGATCCCATATAGAATAAATGTCGAGTGTGAAAGATATCAACATGTATTCTATGGTGTGAATAGTTCGTTTTTGTTGTCCATCGGTTTGAGGGTGGTAGGCAGTTCTCAAACGAAGCTCATTATCCAAGGCTTTCTAAAGACACTTCCAAAATCACGACGTAAAAACTGATTGGGATCCGAAACAATTGATATTGGTACTCCATGTAGTCTTACAACATCATTAATATATAGTCTTTCTGGATGTTAATGTGGTAAATCTTCTCTTAAAGAAAAAAATGTGCTGACATGGTAAGATGATCAACAATGACCCATATTTCAATATTCCTTCTAAGAGATTGAAGTAGCCCAATGACAATTACTATCATAAAATTAACCCATTTCCACTCAGGTATGGGAAGAGGATCAATGAATCCTCCAGGCTATTGCCTTCCGGCTTTCACTATTTGAAAAACCATACATCTTGACACAAAATAAGAAATCTCCCTCTCCATGCTATCCCCCCAAAAATGTTCTTTCATATCTCTATACATCTTGGTGCTCCCATGGTGTATATAGAAATTGGACCTGTGAGAATCATCCAACAACTCCATTTTTAGTTCGGGTATGTTAGGAACACAAATACTCTTCCCAAATTTCAAAATTCCTACTTCATATATGATGTCACTCAATATCTCATCATTCAAATCATCAATCTTCTTTTGAAACTCCTTATCATCATTATGAGAACTAATTGTCCTTTCTAATAAGGATGGTTTATCAACCATTTGAATAAGTATTGATGTTCCACCATCCATGGTTATTCCCCTATCCATGTTTACTAGATCTGTGAAAATAGAATCCCTTTCAACTCTCATCTTGTTCAGAACTCCATGATCCTTTCTACTCAAATCATATTCCACCTTATTTTCCTTCACATGGGGGCAGTGTATAGTGAAATCATAATCCTTGAGTTGTTCAAGCCATCTTCTTTTCCTCATGATAAGTTATTTCTATGAGAAAATATTCTTAAAACACTTGAGATCAGTATAAATCTTACATTTTACACCATAGAGATAGTGTCTCCATATGTTTAGAGTAATTATTATAGCTACAAACTCCATATCATTAGTGGGATAGATTTTCCCATTAATTTTTAGTTTTCATTATGCATAGGAAATAAATATATAATTCAATAAAAGGACACAACCAAATATTTTAATTGAAACATAACTATAAATAACAAACCCATTGTTCCCTGATTGTAGAGTCAAGATTGGAGCAGTGACTAATATTTTCTTTAGTACTTCAAAACATTCTTCACACAATTTTTTCCAAACAAATTTAACCCCTTTATGTGTGATATTAGTTAATGGGTCAGCCAACTGGGCAAAATTCTAGATGAAACATCGATAATAATATTCGAAACTAACAAAACTAGGTTTGTTAGTTATAATCATTAGTACTAGCCATTCTTGGATTTCCTTTGTCTTAGAAGGATCAGCAGATATTCCATCCTTAGAGACAATATGGCCAAGAAAAAATAAATCTCATGAATCCATAATTCCCACATACTATACATCACATATAATTCACTTATTCTGAGAGTTTTCAGAATAGTCTGCCAGTGATTTTCATGATCATTGTAGTTTTTTGAGTATACCAAGATATCATCAATAAATACGACTACAATGACATCAAGATATTCCTTGAAAAAACTATTCATTAAATCCATGAAGACTGAGGGTGAATTATTCAATCCAAAATGCATTACTGTAAACTCGTAATGCCCATACCAGGTAAGAAATTCTATTTTCAGAATGTCTTCCTTCTTCACACACAAATGATGATATCTAGGTCGATGTCAAATCCTTGAAAAATATTGAGCTCCATGAAGTTAGTCTAAAAAATCATTAATGCAGGGTAGGGGATACTTTTTCTTTATTGTTATAGCATTGATATCCTTGTAGTCAATGCACAACCACATAGATCTGTCATTCATCATATCAAAAAGGACATGGGATCCCCATTGAGAAACACTAGGGTGATTAAACCAATAATTAATCATTTTAACTAGTTGTTTCTTTAGTTCCACTAATAATGTAGTGGTCATTCTATAAGGGTTCTTTGATATGGGCCTCAAACCAGGACTTAAATCAATGGAAAACTCAATATCTCGTTCTGGAGGATGTCCAAGAAAATACTCCATAAACACATCAATATATTCTTTCACAATAGGTACGCCCTCTATTCGAACATTATTTTCATCACACATACTTATTTCATTCTCTTCCTCCACAATAATTGAATTTATTAGAATTTCTGGGGGTGGATCAAGATAAGAATATGATGGTGACGTTTCTGCTTTGGAGATAAGGTACACAATATCAACATCGATAATTTTAACCTCCTTTTTCTTTCATTAAATTTTCTTATCATGGTTTGAAATCCAATCCATTCTAAGGATTATATAAAATTCAATTATGGGTGTGACGATGAGATCTACCGATAAATAACATTTATATGCCCTAATGGGAACTCATTCACAAAACATTGTTGTGATGATTCTTCCCATAAGAGTTTTGACTGAAAACTCCCTTGTTAAGTCAAATGGAAAATATCTAATTTTATTAGAAATATGGGAATATATGAAACAATTCCACGATCAAGAATCAAATAATGCATTGGATAAACATGAGGAAACCATTAAATTACCTGCCACCATGTCTTTTAGAGAATCGATTTCATCCGTAGTGATCACGTAATATTGGCCTTTATCCCTAGGCCTTTTCTGAGGTATGTTTCTCTGATACATAGGAAATTCATTAGCATAATATCCCTTCTCCATACAATTTTAGCATTGAAAATTGGTAGCTTCATTCTTCCCCCTATAATCACCAAAAATATGGACATTCTATCCACATTTGTACCATACTCCCTTTCCTTATAGATAGACACTGGGGTGCTTCCATCCACAATTATCACAGGGTTGAAATTCAATTCTTCCCTTCTTCATAGTTTCATTATTTCCTTTCCTAGAGTGTTCAACGGATCTCTTATTCTCTTAATTTTCATTAAAGTCATAAGACTTAGAGAATTTCTTTTATGTCTTGAAAGCACATTATACAATATCTTCATATGATGAGAATTATTGCAAGAATAATACTCAACGGAGAAATGGATTCAACCCATCAACGAAACAATCATTCATACATCTTGGGTTACGTATATAATCTTCAACATTCCTTGAAAACATTGTAAAGCTAGCTTCATACTTTGCAACATTATCATCATACTTTTCTTTCAGACTCAAAAAGTTTCTTTCTATATCCACTCGATATTCATGGGGTAAGTATTTTTCAATGAAAATATCATTAAACACCCTCCATTCCATATTTGATACTTCTTTTTCGTCCTTTGTGTTCTATATTAATGACCATCATTGATCTGCATCTCCTGTGAGGCGATAAACTTCCATGGAAACTCTTCCCCTTTCACTACTCCCCAAAGCATGAAATATTTTCTCTAGGGAATTTATCCATTGCTCATCTAATAATGGATTTTTACTCGCACTGAATGTTGGTGGTTGTTTCCTCGTGAATCGTTCTAAACATGTTCATATGTGTTGTGGATCAGGGTGCACTATAGGGGTAAGGTTATTATTCATAACCTGAGTGAGTTTTCCCAGTATACTAATAAGCTGATCCCCACCAGTTTCATCATTAGCTCAACAATAATTATTTTTAGTAGGAGGTAAATCCATAAATGGATGTTGTGCATTGATACAGTTTCCATTACATCCAGTAGGTTCCTTTTCTAAACAATATAATAAACTAGAATAGATTATGAATCAGAATACATAATTCCAAACTTGTAAAAAATTTAACATAAATTGAATAATTTATAGATATTATCCATAATCATAAAAAAAATTCATTATGGAGGTATATACTCATAAATCCTTCATAATAGTTTCAACAGAAAAAGAGAATTATCCTAAGAATATCTACTAGATGTGTCGTAACCAAGAGTGCTTCAAGGCCTGTTATCTTGTAATAAGATACCCTTTGTCAAGAACGAAACACCATGTCAGAGTTTTCACTCCTTGGAACATTTGTACATGAGCCGCCTCTACCTGCTGATATCTATTTAAGGGTGTATTTCATGGAAAATACACAAAATCCTTACAATACCAAAATTTGTGGATGTTCTTCTATACCAATCCTCAAAGTCTATCTTTGTGTAATGTTCTCTAATAAGAGATTATCTAAATATAGTTTCCAAGGTTTTCAATAATCTTACTATGATAAAAATTGTAATGCCTTAACCCTAGTTACCCAGATTTGGTGCTTTATTACATAGTATTGGCATGATACAATGAATCACGTCCCGAAAGACCATACTATTTATTAATATTGGAAATAAGATGCATACATAAGATTATCATTACATATTAAGAAGAAATATAATTCTAATTTATTATATTAAAAACATTCAATCCTCCTAGATTATGACTATAATTAATACATAACAAACTTCTTCATATCATGGTAACATGAAGAATAAGAAAGGGGTGAGCTAAAACGCTTAGTAAGAGTACCAAATACAGTGGATGATAACATAAATATTAGGCATGTTGAATAATTTAAAACACGTGACTTTAGAAATAATAATCATGAACACTTTATGGCAGGAATATGAGCTGGGTAATTAATGCCAAAATAATACATAGTCATGGGACATATACTAGTTGAATAACCACATGAACCATCATTATTATTTTCATAATTAGGGAATGTATAATGCCGAACATTCACAAACATCTTGTCAAGGCCTTGGCCAAGACGTCTAAAAATGATTTAGGCCTCATCCACAACCATATATCAAGATGGTAATAGTCTCGTCCAATTCCATGACTAATTGTCTCATTAGACCTACAGATTCACTGAGGTGCTATAGAAGGCTACAATTGTCACATACTATGTCCAATTCATTTCTCATATGTAAAGGATAAAACATAACATAAACATTCATATTAGAAATAGGATAAAAAATATTAATAATTTCTCCAAAAACCGTGAATGGTATTAAAATAATACATCCCCAGTCAAACATATCAAAAAAAATTAAATACAATATGTAGTATTTGTATCATAATGAAACAACATCAAACAAGTGTAAATATTATCAATAGATGTTGACATAGATGAAATAAAAAAAAATTATAAAAATATCCCATTCTATAATGAAATAATTTAAGAGTCACATAATTATAAAAGAAAATATTTATTTTGAAAAAATTCTAATAATATTTTAAGGGAATTTGTAATGATCTGATAACGATAGAATATAGCCACACCCATGATATAAGTTAAAAAAAAATCCTTTCTTTAATTTTATCGAAAATCTCATAAAGAACCTTTTGGAAAACATTGAAAATTCCTTTAAAAACATATAAGGTCGAATAAGATTATAAATTACATTAAACCATTTTCTAGTAATTATTATAAATATTTTGAAATACATTTTTATGAAAACACGGATGTGGATGATAAAGAGGTCCCAATAGATACTTAGGTAAAAACAACCTCTGATAATAATGATATTAAGAAATTTGATCTTACCTTGTATATTTACTTATTAGATGGTATGTTATAATCCTTTATAATAGTTAAAACATTGTTATAAAATTATTCAACAATCATATACATAAATATGATATCATATATGATCTTATAATATTTCATTGTCAATAATATGTTAGTAGTATCATCGTTTCAGCTGTTAACTGATTATTTTTCATTTATATTCTTGGTTACATAAGCAATATTTGTTATGGATAGGATGGATTTGATTCATATACAGAATGATATTATGTAAATAGACATTATTTCTAGTCATAAAATGAAAATTAGTTTTGAATGATAACGTTGGGAATGAATCTCATCACGTTCATGGAGACGGTAATCCGTACTTACGCAAGAGCGACAATATAATTATACTGATGGGGAAATCATATCTAATTGGAAGTTATATCATATATACTGAATCATTAACATGTTATATATATTATATACACTAGTTATACACATTATTATACCCATCCAAATAATTATGTGTTTTAATAAAAAACTACACCATGACGTGGAGACGGTAAGCCGTACTTATGCACGTATGGTGACTTGGACATTCATATGAAAGATAGAATAATGAATATAGTTGTAAATTTTTTATAAGAATATAACATTATATAATATATTCTAGATTTATTATTTTAGAATTGAAACAACAAAGAAAGAGGATGTGGAAGAAGAAAATAACTTCAACGAGGTAATGAATGATTTACCTCTTATTCGGGTTCTTCCGTTTGACATGATCAAAAGGGCACCATAGGATGGATTTATGACCAAAATAAGTCCTCTAAGATGATGTGAGTAAATATGGGAAGTTATTTGGGTTGGGTTTTCCCTAGAAAAATTTCTTCTGAGGTGTGTAATTTGGAGAAGACGATGTAACCTTTTATAAGAGATGTGAGGGTCACTTTAGGAAAATCATAAAATATTATTTTATAATAAAATAATTTCATATTTATAATGGTTCAAAAATGATTTATTTCAAGGATATCATGGGGATGGGTAGAGAATATCTAAACCAATTGGTTTTAAATAGTTTTAGGTCACATTATTATGTTTATATTTTAGATTTAACTCTTAGTTAAAATTTTTGATATTTACCATGTCTCTTGGTATTTTTATATTAAATGGTTAATAAATTTAATATAACAAGACATGTGAAGCCCATGTGGTTAATTATTAATATATATAACCTTATCTAAGTCCTTTTTCTGAACCATATATTTTTATAAATATTATATCAATTATTAATATTGTAATTGTTTTAAAAACACAATTATGTCCATTTTGACACCATTAATATTTGATTTTTTTAAATACATAAAAAACATCATCACTTAGAATAAAATTTATTTAATCAACCATAACATGTAATATTAACCAATAATATTAGGGTAATTTAACAGATATCTCAATTTATATTTATTTTGATATTTATAGTATCAATTATTTTAATATTTCATTATTAAGGTAAATATTGCATCATTGTTGTGTCATAAATAAATTAAATTATATAATGTGTAAAAATTATAAATAACACCTAATTATTTAGTAAATCGTTTTTTATTTATAATTAATATATATAGTCTAATTTATATTGTGTGTAACCCTATATTAAAAATGGTTTAGTTATTAAAAATTGAATTTAACTCTTTTAACTCTTCTTCAAATAAAATAATAATAAATGTCCTAATCTAATCCATGTGGACCAAAGAGGATCATATTTTATTCCAAAGGTTGTTTTTGGTCTAATTACACTTATCCAATAGAATTAGGAAAAGTTTTAGTGTAATTATAATATCATTTTTACCAATATATACCGTATTTACTTTTAATCGTAGTAAATAAAAGTCAAGAGATGTTATTCACCAAAAATTAGTTTCATCTTATTGAACCAAATTTAACATTATGATGTCATCTATGTCTCTTGTATTTTTTAAATTCAACCCATATAAGTGATAACATTATGTTTTATGAATATTGGTAAATGCTCATAAAAGGAGGGTAAAATAGGGTAAAATGTTCAATAAAATTTTATATATCTAGAATTTTAATAAAATTAATCTAATTAAATAAATTGAATATATACATTTATAATGTATCTATTTTGTCCAAAAATAAATTAAAATAATATAATTAATTATTTAATTAAAAAGTTGGTTTTATATAATAATGCAGTATTTTTCACTATTCATAAAAATTCAATGTTTTCAGAAAAATACCAAAAAATAACCCTCAGCTAATTTAGATATTCTGAATTCATAAATGAAGCCCATTTTGAAAAATAAGATTTATAATCTTTCAAAACATGGTTATTATTCTTCTTTACAACACGTTTGATTGGTCGTGGTGTGTTAAAACTCCACATTGCGTACAAATGTTACTACTGCATTATTCAAAGGAAAAGGTATCATGGAAGCTTGGGGTGTTACAAATACTATGTTAGTAAATGTGAATTTAGTTATTAAATTATGAAAATTATATATTTCACTAAATTATAAAATAATTTAAATGGTTATATATCGATTAATAAAATAAGAACAATTTAAAATAAATAAAATAAATTTATTAAGAAGACACTACATTTTACAAAAAACTAGTTCAGCCACAATTTATTCCCACAATTTAATATAAAATTTTAAAAAAATTTGAACAAATTTTTTAAAATATGAAAAAATAATTAAATATAAATTTAATAATCACATTTTGTTATATTATTTAAATTATATTAAAAATAATAATTTCTTGATTGATCGTGATAAATATAAATTTTAAATGATGAATCACATCTTGTATAAATTATTTAAAAAGTAAAATTTTTTTACGAATTGAATTTTGAGTAAAATAAGATAAAAAATATTTATATTTTAACAAAATTTTGTAATAGTAATTTATTTAATAATTAATATTTTTTAAATTAACATTCTAAATGATAGAATTTTTTTCCCTAGAAATCCAAATATCTTAATACATGTGTGAATTAAATTTTAAATTATATTCTTTCAATTGTATGAACTAAATGTGGAAGAAAGAATTATTTATTTGGAATAAATATTATCTATTATATATAATTAGTTTGATTAAAATTTTCACCATATTAAATTGTGAAAACATTAAAATGTAACTAATTTTTTTATAATGAAATCGATTTTACAATTTGTTAAATTAAAATTATAATGGTTTAAATTGACATAATGTTTTTCAATAGTTAATTTCATAGCCATATATTGAACTTATATCCAATGTCGATTATTAATGACCAATTTTTGTGCCTTTGGTAATTTGTAAAATTTTAGATCTTTTTATTCATACAAGGAATTCCAACTGTGTCATCTCCCCACTTAAAAAAATCACCCCAATGTAAGATCCAAAAAATTACAATGAAATTTTTATCATATTTTCAATAATCAAATAACATATTTATAAACATTATAACGTTATAGGGGCGTTATTTATGTAGTTAACCCTTATTTGGACACATTATGTATTTAACTAATTGGGTTCTCTGAAAAAGATATAAAATTATTCACTTATTTTTGGGTGCATATATACTTAAAACTCTTCATGAAATTATTATAGTACATTAATATAATAAAAGTATTATCTAATAAATAATTTAATATTATCTACTAATTTAATAACATATATTCATTTTTATTTCCATAAAATGTGAAATTGAACTATTTATTGTGTGTATGGATGACTACAACCTCATGAACCGGTGCATTACTTTTTCCATCACAACCATTTAATGATGGGTATGCTGATTTAATTAAAATATTAATTGGATATTTGTGAAATTATTTTAAATTTAAAATTATGATAGCACATATACTATCATACATTCTATTCATTGGGGGATACAACTAAATTGCTTGTACTTATAAAAGGCTACTGCATCACGAGGCAATGTGATTTGTTTTTAGTGTATTCCCTTAATGGAATGGTGTAGGGATAAATATAATGAATATATATATAATTTATAACCTAACGAAACATGTATAAATCTAATTTCATATATAAATTAATAACATCCAATCCTTTGATAGAAATATAACATTTCACTATCAAACATGTGGACTACAAACTCCACATAGTGATGAGATATGTTTTACATTTTATTTTTACATTTATTGTAATTGGAATTAATTTAAATTATATAAATTATATTGATTACATAATTAGGATTATAAAAAGTTTAATTAATATTTATTTTTATTTTATTTAAACTATAATGAAAATTGAACTTGTATTAATGTATTCATTTTCCCTTCCATGTTCATTAATGGTGTAATATATTTTATATATTTACTGTTTAGGGATTACAGTGAATAATAATTTAACAATTACTTATGATATTAAAATAATATATTTTATTCTAATGATTATGTAATGTTGATCAATTTATAAGGACTAAAAGTTACGCAAAAACATACATGATAAACTGAGCAATAGTTACCCAAAATAGTTATTTTAAAAAATTCATGTAAATAAATTTCTGACAAATGACCATAAGTACGAATTAAATTGTATAAAATTTAGGATTATTTTTCATTAATAGATTTAAATTAAATTATAATTTATTATAATTGATTTTGAACTTGTATGAATGATTTTGGATGTAATGAATGGTTTTCACATATCTCTTTTATATTTATGAGATGTATTCCATATTCACCACTTAATTTTTTATGTTGTATATATATTGTCCATTTTATATTTGATATCATGAATTTATTGATCATCATTCTATTTAATGTTTCATTTTCATCTTTCATCAATAGGGAATGTCATTATAATTTAAAGAATGTGGTAATGGATTTTTTTACAATCTCATTTTTTATCGATATTGGTTATGATTTGATTTACAGTTATTATATCTTATAATAACTCACTGTTGAAATTTTTTTATTTTTTTATGTTCTATATTATCATCAAATTTTAATTTACAATTTAAATTTTCCCAATATTTCATACTTAAAATGATTAATAACATGATTTTATGAAAATGTATCAATATTTCACTCCATGGACAAAAAGAGTTTTTCCAAAACCATTTTTTCTTAATATTTATTCAAATAATTTATTCAATTTTCAAATTTTTTTACTAATAAAAGACATAACCATGATTTACATTCAAAAATGTATTGAATGGTAATATTTATGTCATTTTTTAAATAAGGATCGTTTTTGTTTTGCTAAAACCGTGAAATGAATATTTGTGAAAACAAGTACCAAATGAATGGAATTTCCTACCATGAAGTCCACTAAATTGTTTGATTAGTATACAATATGTTTCAAAGGATATTTTAAATGATAAATATTGTAAAAAATATTTGGTTATATTTTAGTTTCAGATAATTTTTTTCAATGGTAAAATTTTATAATCATCATGAATTATTTTTATGAACATTTAATGGTATTTATATTCATAAATGACATCATCAAATTATTATACATATGATCCCATATGGATTAGATGTATTTCTACCATTCTAATTATTTATTATAGTTATTTATTATTTATTCTAATTGGGATATAAATTTATATTAATGTTCACTATATTTCTCTAGATGACTTATGATAATGTATATTGTTTGTGGAATGTATTAGATTTTGTATGATTTTTTTCAATATTATTTTTATATTGATTATGAATAAACCCATTTGTATAAAGAATAATTAGACATAACTTGTGATGGTATGAGACCCATATTGGTCTTTAGTGAATCTATATTATTATGATACATGCTATGATTTCTTTTTGGATGAGTCCATACACATATAAATGTGATATTTTTAATTTTGGATTTGACCATATGTTTAGATTGTATGAAATTATGCATTATATCATTATGAGATTAATAATTGAAGTCCATGATATTATTAAATTTCAATTATTATGTAGGATCATGTTTCAAAATCCTAGGATTATGTGTGTTGAATTATTTGACGATTATTTATTCCTTCAATATTATTCTAAATTTATTAAAAAATATATATTATTTATGTTAATTGTCAAGGAACATTGATATTTAGTCATTTATTAATAGATCCATCGAAATTAATTCCATTATTTTTAATTTTTTTCTCACACATTTATTATTTTTTATTTCCCCATGGTTCCATGATGATTGTTATGATTGATAATAAGGGTTATGTTAGAGTAAATAATGTCTCACATAAGGAAATTAAATTGTTGTAAAGTACATTTTCGATAGTAAAATGGGATTAATGAATATATCAATTTATGAAGAGTAATAAAAAATCTAGTCATTCAAGATGTTATTCCTTATAACACATTCATATATAATAATATATCAAATGACTATAGGATACTATGGTAAATGTATTTATAATTAGTATCATAGAATATTTATTAAAAAATATGGGATTATGATTTATGAAATAGTTGAATACATAAAATATGAATAAGAATTAATTTTTGGATAAATATATAATAATATCATATTTTTGTGGAAGATATTATTTGGTTTTCCTAGAAATACATCATTTTATGGATACTAAAAGTGGTCAGGATTCTGGAATATATTTACAATGGTGTAATATCCCAAAAAAACATATTCCAGGATAGATAATAGCATTAGTTAGTAGAGTAATATGGTCCATACTGGTAGCATATTTTGGAAGAATTAATGAATATGTTTGGTTCAATAAAAATTTCATTTAAAAACCACTATGAAGGGATTGAACATATATTTATTATTTAACAAACATCCATGAAAAACCTGGTTTATAAATATGATATTTTTCATGAATAAAATTTTCACAATATCATATGTGTTTCACTATTCATTGGATTTTGCATTTTATTTCATAATTTTATGATTTAATATAATTTATTACATATTACTGATAGGGTGTTATTGGTGGGAATGCTAACTATATCAATGAACATACCCATTTAGTGATTTCCCTAATGGGTATGGAAATGTGGATATACATGGATCTATAATTAGAACTAATCAAATTTATATCAATATTAGGTTATATAGAATATATTATGATTAATAAACATTCCCCTAAGAAAAAACATGCATATTTAATATATGATTTAAAAATTATAAAGACCTCTTTATGTTCTAGAAACCCCTATCATTTAATGGAATCAGAAATCCATTTGTAGGTAAGAAATTTAAAATTTGTGTATAGAAGATATTTATTTCAAAGGTATTTAATGAATGGATATGATTATAATGGAATTTTTAAACCACTCTAGATATGATGATCAAATTTGGTAGTAACATAAAAAATAATGTGTTAGAAGAAATAATAAACACAGATTGAATTAATTTCAGGTTACACTTGTTCAAAAAAAAAAGTTCCTCAAGAGTGACATGAAAATATGAAATAATTTTTTTGAGTTTATTAAAACATGATGAGGATAAAAATTTCAAGATTTAATCACAAATTAAATTGATAGAAATAATATATTAATTGTGTATATTCATTTATTGGAGTAAGATATGTTGTGGAAATTAATTGAAGTACAAACCAAGAATGAAATTGAGATTACAAAATAGACAATTATCAATTATGTATATCTCATTATATTCAAACATGTTAACATAACTCTTAAAATTGAAACATTATATCTTAGAAAATGTTACCATATTAACTTCTTATCTTGTTAAAAAAAAATATATTTTAAATCCTCATTGATTTATGGTAATTTTGTCCTTATATGTTTCCTTTACAATTCATTTTCATGTGATGAATGATCTATAAAACTCTTTATTAATATTTATTCCTTTCCTAATGTCTATCTCTTCATGTTGATACATTTTTCTCCACCTTCTAGACATAGTTATTTGTAAAAAATGAAGACCATGTGACTTCCATTTCTCCCTTATCATTAATATTTTTTATTAACCCTTTTTATTATGTGGTATAAAAATGCTATTTTCATATTTAAAAATCCGTATTTATGTGGTAAATAATAAATTTAAAGGAAAAAATTATTTAAGGGGGTATAATTTACCTCTATGATATATTATGATATATTTACTTTTAAATATATCAATTATCATCGATATAATGTAATGCACACCACATAAGACCATTTCAAGTTCTTCCAACAGTTGGCTCACCAAAAAACGCTTGGGTGATCACAGAACCTCCTTCCCATATATGGTATCAGGACGTCAGGCTCATGGAAACGGTGGTACATCATACGTGTCAGTTTCTGTGGTATATAAATAACCGGCTCAAGCCGATGCACCACTATTGCTTTGATGTTATCAAGCGCTGCCTAATGGGCTAAAGACCATATGGGATTGGATCGACTGCCTTCATCCCTATGGTCTCAGTGGCACATGAATCTCTTGATATGATGGCCACTCCTACTCAATCCGGCACCAGCCTCCCATTAGATTCTGGTGGCTCGGAGAAAAATCCCCCCCACAGAATATCCCTCCAAAAGTGGAGAAGATGATTTAGAGGATTCTCCACATGCCATTGATGAAGGTGTCTCTACCACGGTCAATGCATTGATATAGGTGAACCATGGTAGCGAGGCAGATTTGAGACCCACATTGATATGGGCCGCCATGTCCCTTGAGGAACTGCAGTGATACGTGAACTTACTTAAGAAGCACCGTGATGTATTTCTCTAGAGTTACAGTGAGATTCCATGACTAGATCCATAGGTATCCATCCACCGCCTTGGCCTCACGACAAACCATTGAGGGTTCAAGCAGCCTCCCAAAAATATACACCCTTCTCACAATGCCATGGTTGAGGAAAATGTTGACAAGATTATCAAAGACAACTTCATCAAGGAGGACCAGTACCCCATGTGGCTAGCCAGCACTGTGCCAGTCAGGAAGAAGAATGGGCAGATCAGAGTCTGTATCGACTTCCACGATCTCAATCGTCACTGCATGAAGTATGATTTTCTCCTCCCAGTGACAGGGTTGTTGATTGATGCTACAGCCGGGTTCCAGGCCATCTCGTTCATGGATGTGTATTCTAGGTACAACCAGATCCAGATGGCCCCCGAAGATGTGGAATCCAACACTTTTAGGGCCACCCCACATTACATTCTATTACCAGGTTATTCCCTTCAGCCTGAAAATGTGGGTGCCACCTATCAGCAGGCCATGCACAACATATTCAGGCCAATTATCGGATCATTGTTGGAGTGCTATATGGATGAACTGGTCGTCAAATATCTCCAGCTCTGGGAAAATCTCATTAAACACGATAAAGTATTCAGCTAACTTCGTTCCCACCACTTGATGATGAACCTATTGATCTGTGCCTTTGGGGTCACCTCTGGGAAGTTTCTCAGCTTCATTGTCAGATATCAGGGCATCAAGATCACCCCAGACAAGATCAATTCCATCATCCAGATGCCTCCCCCAAGTAATATTTGGGATATTCTAGGTCTTTGAGGCCACATAGCCTACATATGTCGATTCATTGAAAATGTGGATTGAAAGTGTAAGCCTTTTTACTGGATCATGAATAACGACTCTGACTGTGAATGGGATGAAGAATTCTAGAATTCATTTGAGGAAAACAAGAAGTATCTATTGAAGCCTCCGGTCTTGATGCCCCCCATTACCAGAACACTACTGGTCCATTATGTGACTGCCCTAGAGCGGTCTCTGGGCGCCCAGCTCTCCCAGAAGAACAATGAGGGGACAGAGAACAACCTCTACTACCTCTACCACATGCTCCTTGATACGGATACCAGATACTCCCCCATCAAAAAGAGTTTCCTTTCTCTCATTTATGCAGTACAAAAATTTTGACAGTACCTGCAGCACCATGAAGTAATTTTGGTCTCTCTGGTAGACCCACTGAAGTATATCATAAACCGCCCCATGCCGATTGGTCGGCTAGCGCGGTGGGTAGTAATTCTCCAACTATTTGACATCAGGATTGTTCCACATAAGGCTATAAAGGGGAAGGAATTTATAGACTTCGTAGCCGCCCATAGATCCTCCATGGATCAATACATGGACCTAGATTTTACTAACGATGCAATCCTCTCAGTCTATCATGTCGTCTCATGATGGAAAATTCACTTTGACAGTGCCTCCAGAAGCCCCACCGGTAGGAAGCTCAACAATCCTAGGATCAACAGAGTTGGTCTGAACTAGTCATCAAGAGGGTAAATGGAGACTATGTTGTCAGGAAGATAGAGATCATGCCATTATTGGAGCGCACCCTTCATCTAATGGCCCATTTCCCTTCTCGACTAGATGATTACCATGTCCCTCGGTCACAGAATGGTCGAGTGGACGCTTTGGCATGTTTAGCTGCGTCACTTTCAGGACCCGAGCTGGATGATCAGATTATACATGTGGCATACCAGAGAGTCATTGCCGCCATCATCTTATAGTATGTCGAAGGTCTACGTGTAATCCATCTTAACGTCAGATCCTCCAAATCAAGAGCCCCAGGTTCTTTAGATGCAGTGGTTGAGACGACTCCCGACAAGAGAGTACCTTTTGTCATGTATCTCCAAAATTTCTGCCTCCTGGATGATCGGGCCTAGCACGAGCGTATTTGATGTTGTGCTCTGCAGTTTACCCTTCATAGTTGTCCTAGTCTTTAGAAGATCCTCTATAAGCGTGGTTTTGATGGTTTTCTCCTCTATTTAATTCAAGGAATCGAGATTTATCAGGTCATGCAAGAGGTTCTTGCTGGTTCCTGCGGAGCCCACCAGGCTAGGCCGAAGCTGTCGAATCAAATCCGAAGACTGGGGTAATTCTGGCCCTATATGATCCATGATTGAATCGAGTTCACCAAGAGAAGTCATTCCTTCCATGGTTATGAAAATTTTGTGCATCGGCTGCCAGAACCACTCCACTACACCAAGTACTCTTGTCCCTTCGCATTGTGGGGGCTCGATGTTATGGGGTTGTACCCATCAGCGACAACTCACCAATGCAGGTTCATCCTAACCACTACAGACTTCTTCTCCAAATGGGTAGAGGCAGTCCCACTCACGGAAGTCAAGGCTCGATCCATTGTCTATTTTGTGAGCTCCAACAACATCTACTGATTCAGATTCCCTTATGCCATGATCACCAATAAAAGAACAATCTTTAGAGCAACTGAGCTGAAGAAATTTTACACCAAGTACAATATCCATTCGAACCATACCTCTCACTATCATGCACAGGAAGATGGATAGATCAAGGCGTTCAACAAAACCCTCTCTATTATTTTGTAGAAAATGGCTGGTCAGAAAAAGAAGAGTTGGCTGGACAAGCTCTCCAACGCCCTCTGGGCTTATGGGATGATGAAAAGATATTCCACCTAGGTGACTCCATATTCTCTGGTATATGGGGCTGAGGACGTCCTGCCCATTGAGCTCTAGATACCATCATTACGCAATGTAGTCTATGAACAACAGGCGCCAAATTAGGTGGCCAAAATCTGTCTATATGAATTGGATTCTCTTGACGAGAGTAGGCTCAGTGCCCTGAACAATCCGGAAAGGCATCAGAAAAATATAGCTAGAGCCTTCAGCAAGAAGGTTTACCTCCGCTCTTTTATACAAGGTGACCCGGTGTTGGCCCTCCAAGCACCAATAATCTAGGGCAGGAAACCACCCAAGTTGGAGCCCAAATAGGAGGGAACTTACGTCATTCACATGGTTTACTCCAATAGAGCATACACCTTGGTGACCATGGATGGTGAGATCATAACTCCTCCCACCAATTCCAAGTTCCTCACGAAATAATTTTCATTTTCCATTACGGACCTGCATGACCTTAAACTGTAGGGTCCTACAGGAACATACACTGGATGGTCCTGCATGACCCTAAACTGCACGACGATCCTACATGACCTTAAAATGTCTAGTCCTGTGTGACATTAAACTGCACATCATCCTACATGACGTCAAACTACATATTGATAACTACGTGTGGTTTGATTTCCATCCCCATGGGATACGTAGGAATGCTCAGATTCCTGTCTTGAGCCCAACCCCGAGCTCTTCTCTTTGACTGTCCCCCCTAGGTATAGTCTTCTCGTAGGGTCCTTGCATGATGTGGAATAAGCTGCCTTTCCCCACTCATTTGAGGATTATAATGGTAAAACCATGTGACTACTCATGTTCTTCTATCCCCCAACGTCCTCCTCGCAAGACGATTAATTGCATGGTCTTCAAGAACTACGTATGGATTGTTTTCCATACTCCTGGGATTCTTAAGAATGCCCTGACATTTTTTCTTTCGGCACAGCCCAAACGCCATAATCTTCTCCCCGGGTTAAGATATATGGCAGGGGTGCAAAAGTTTGCCCCAATTCACATCAAGCTAACCTCGATCCGGCCATACGCCCCTCTCCCTAGAGACATTCGCCTCATTGACAGATGGGTACAGATATTCCTCACCCGCTCCATGATAGGGATTCCATCACCTTCCCTATCTAGAAAGGCCCCTGAATGGTATTAACGCTAGACCTAAGGGCTCTCTATTATGACATCGGGCCAACACCCTCGAGGATGTCGAGCAAAAAATTGATAAAAATCCTGCGTTTCGAATATGGTCAGCGGTCGATGCTTATTTTTTGCTCCTAACACCGTATTTTGAACAAGTTCAACAACTGTCCAAGATAAGTAGGTCCACCCCAAGATGTCCCAAATGTCGATTTTAGTGGTTCATCCTGCCCTGTTGTATCTCCAAGTGATGAACATCTTCCGGGCGATGCCGACCCTCAGTCCCCTTGGCCTTTTCGGGCCCCTGACCTAGATTATCTCTTATGGGATTGTATGATTTGTTGTGGGATTATATCATCCTTCATGCCGAGTTTCTCGCCATGTCGTACACATCCCCAGATGAGAAACCTTATCCTTTCATTCCCTCACAACAAGATGTTAAACTGCATGCTATTCAGGCCTTCCGGACCGAGGCCCAGCCTTAGGCCCCTTGTCCTTTTCTGGCCCCTGGACCAGGTTCTCTTTTAAGAGATTGTGTGATTTGGTATGAGATTATTTCCTCATTCACATCAGGTTATTCGACATTTTGTACACCTCCCTTATATGGGGTATCCTACTCCTCCCTCGACCTCACTACAAGATGTTAAACTACGAGCAGGTCAGGCATTCCTGAACGAGGCCCAACCTTAGGCTCCATGGCCTTTTCGGTCCCCTGGCCTTGGTTCTCTCTTACAGGACTGTACTGTATGGTGCGGGATTATTTCCTCATTCACATCGGGTTACTCGCCACACCGTACACGTTCTCGTTAGGGTATCTGGTTCCCTGGGTATCTTCGAGAACAACATGTGGCTTGATTCCCATCCTTATGGGATAATTAGGACCACCTAGATGTCTAGACTTCGGGTCCAGTCCCATCTCTCATAAATATCCATTTCACGTTGAACCTTTCCCTACCATCTCCATCCTAGACATCTTCATCAACCCTATTCAACAGTTCACCAATGTGCCTAAGGGTACTCTGGTTTAGTACCTGGAATCTCGGAATTTGATCGGACATATTGTCACCCGCTTTTCAGGCTTTGTTTTTCTCTTCATTAGTGCTTCCATTACCTTTCACACCCAAAGGGACCCCCAAGTGGAATGGATTCAAGGACTAATGGTGCTCCTACCATTATGGGCCAATGCCCCTGATGGCTGTGGACAACAAATTGATTCAAATCCCACGTTGCAAATACGGTCAGCGATCGATGCTCGTTTGATGTTCCCAATTCAGGATAACATGATATAGATACTATTTTTCTATCATGGTGAACAGTTATCTTCCATCGCCATGCCAACCCCATTATGCCCAAAGTGTCGGTTACATGATTCACATCCTTCCCCATCCTCTCTTTTCCACGTACATCTTCGACACTCTTGATTCTATTCCTTAGTGCGAATAAGCACGTCAGGGAAACAAAGCCACGGTAACGACATCCTTCGGGGCACTGCCACGATTTCTATTTAATGGATGTTCCAGGTATTGTAAAAAAAATCTTCCTCCCTTGTTTCCCACAATGAGTTTGACTCATGTGGGCTTAGGGATCAGGATGAGGTCTACACTTACTTGGAAAGCTTCCATCCATCCCTGGTCCGAGCACTAAGACCCTAAACTAAGACCCTCTCAGGAACTATATAAGACTGGATTCCAATCCTGTTGGGATATGTTCGAATGCAGAGACCCCTCGTCTATGGGTCCGGATTGATTTTAGCTAATTTTTCTTTTATGTCCTGCCTTCGGGACTTTGAATACCGGGACCACTTGATGTGGTGTGGGATTTTTTCCTCATTTACGAATTTGCAAGAGCTGCACCACGCACACCCCATTATAAAAATTTTCCCTCCTATTTCTTGTCCCGCATGACATTAAACTGTATGTTGTCCTGGATGACATTAAAAGGAACCCTAAAGAACAATGTATTGCTTGATTCCCATCTTTATAGGATACGTAGGACCTCCCGGACATCTGGTTTTCAGGTCCAGCTAATTTGGGATCTAGTCTCTCCCCCAATTACCTCTTACCTCTATGTAGGCCCCTCGTCCTAAGGTCTCCCTCTATGAATTGTGTACGGTTTGATGTGGGATCATGTCCCCATTCACATCGGTTATGTTGCACTGCACCATACGCATTCCCCAACTAGAATCATCTCTGCTATGTCTGTGCTGCATGACATTAAAATGAATGCTTGGTCCTATCACATGAACCTAAACTGTGATATTATCTTCCTCGCCGCACGATGAAAAACGGCACTGCATTGTGATGACCTCAACATAGAGGACGTCATGTTGGGTATTGGTCATATGCCAGGCCATTTTTCAACACCTACTATGGCTTGATTTTTGTGGTGATGCCCAGGCTCGTTACCCTAGGCCTTTCACTTCAAAAAAACAAAAAACCACTCACCTTAATGGAAAAAACATGATTTATCAAGAACCAATTCTCTTGGTGTGAGGGATAGACCAACGCGCCCCTTTCATCCTTTTCATTGGTACCTTACCGTGCCATTCCACCTTTCAAGAACTATGTATGGACTGAATCTCATCCTTGTGAGATATGTAGGAGCACCCAGGCACTTCCCCGCAGGCCCAGCCTAACTTTCGTGTTCAGTCCCTCAACTCAAGAAATTCCCAAGAGAACACATGGTAAGTAGGGCTTACACCCTCATTCATGTCGGGTTCTTTTACAAACATACCATGTGTCCCTTGATCTCCTTACACATCCATTATCTGAGTTTTAAGACACTAATCTATGACCCTATCAAGAACTATGTACATCTTGATCCCCATCCCCATGGGGTATGTAGGAAAGCCTTTTCACTTTGCCTCAGGCCCATCTCATCTCTCGTTTTTGGACCCTCAACCTGAAACCTCTCCCTGGGAACACGTGGTGGTCAAAACCCCCGGTTCCCATTCACGTTGGATATTTGGTTCACCCCAGCATGTGCCTCCAATGTTTCCTCCCATCCATGGTCTAAACTCTACGACCCAAAACTAAGATCCCCTTTTGGAAGGGACTCAAAACCCTCTATCTAATACATCTCATTAACGTATTTAGATGCCTTTTGAAAATTATTCTGAAGGGTGAAATTTTCATGGATACATTCTCTTGTTCCATGACCAAGATTTATGATCTCTCCATTTGGATCCTCATCCTCTTCTACATCCAAAAGGACCCTCAGATGACATGGATGCTAGGCTTAAGGGCTCTCCATGGATCTTGGGCCTAAGGGATATCCAATAATTTCCGGCCAACGTCCCTATAGATCACTGACAACATCTGCGACAGGTCCCGTGTTTCAAACATGGTCAACGGTCGACCCTCATTTGTCTGTCCCCATTCTAGGATAATGTGATATAGATGCTGTGTTTCCAACATGGTCAACAGTTTTCCTCCATCCTCACACATCCATCATTGAAATCTAAATTTCAAGCGTTATGATTCAAACATTTACACTTCCTCATGTTCAAGTGGAATTCCAACATACTTGTCTTTATCCCTTCGAACGTCTAGGTACGCCAAGTGGACATGATAGTGTCATTGGGTCGGTATTTACGGAGTATCCTTTCACCCTAACATTCCCATTCATCGAGGACGACTCGCATGGTCTTAATAGTTTTGGTATGATGTGTACCGACGCAACCATCCTTATCATCGTCCTACATGATGTAAAACTATGCCCCATGAACTACGTACGACTTGATTCCCAACCTCAGGGGATACGTAGGGACACTCCGTTATTTCACCGAGGGTCCAACGACAAGAATCATAAAATCCTATTCTTCCCCCCTTCCGGCCTACTGGCCGGACCCCTCGTGAGGAACCACGAAGCTGCGACCATACCTCGAAAAAGTTCAGGATTCCCCAAAATGACATTGGGAAGCAACATCACCCTCACAAGAGAGGCCCTGTCTGAAAGAAGGAATGATCCACGATCAAACTGATGCGCCCGTCTATAATGCTCCCACCATAGTGGCATAACTTCATGAGTGGTGGATTATATTCAAAAAAACCATCAGTCCACATCCCACGCATCGTGTGACATTTTTTTGAACTCTCATCCTCTTTCATGTCGGGAGGAACCCCCTAATGGTATTGATTCTAGACCTATGGTCTGCCTGCTGTCATGGGCCAACGTTCCGGAAGAATGGCCATGTATGAAGGGACCCCCTAATAGTATGGATGATCGACTTATGATCCAACTACTGTCATGGGCCAGCATCTCAAATGACTCATCGATGTTATTTGAGATAGGCACCATGTTGCGAACATAGTCAGTGGTCGGCCCACATTTGTTGTCCGTATTTCAGTCTAATGCAATATGGATGTTGCGTTTATACCATGGTCAATAGCTATCCTCCACTGTAACGCCGCCGCCACAATGTTCTGAATCCTGGGTATCATGATTCACACCTTACACTTCCCTATATTCAGACAAATCTTAACGCCCCTAGAGTTACCCCGCTCGTGTACCAGAGCACATCAGAAGAACAGCTCATCGATTGTACTGAGGTCCTAATCCTCTAATCGGGCCCTTCCTATGTATTCCTGGATGACCCAGATTGGTTACATAAACCCCGGATACCCGGAGCTTGGTCTATGCATTAATTTCAGATGTAATATCCTGGTGATTACCCCTTTTTCCCATCATTGGGATTGACCTACATGAGCTTAGGGACTGACCACTGAACATTTCACGAATACAACATATGAATGTGGAGCCAACCTTGATAACGAGACTCATGCATGCTATGTAATTAGATAAATAAAAACCTAAAACTAAGATTAATTGTTTTTGATACTTAAATCACTCGGGGGTTTTATTCATCCCATGGATGGGTTTACCCCATCAAAAGATAGTTATAATTATGCCACCCTTCAAATTGTGGCATTTAGGAGTTTCTTCCACTGGCTCAGCTCCCGCTCCTCCATAGCAGAGATGAGGCGCAATTCATTAGCCTTAGTTTGTGCCCGCTCTATGTCAGCCTGAATGATGGCCATTTCTTCGAAAGCATGCTGTAGACACTCTTCTGCCTCTGCCAAATAGGATTTTAATTGCAAGATCATCTCTGATTGTGTATTAAGAGAGGCTGTGTGCTCATATGCTCGGATCTATATCCATTGGATCTCATCTTCAGACTCCTGGAGCTTTTTGATGTTTATCGCCTTCCACTATTGCCGGCCAACATTGAGGCCGCAATCATACTACTGAATCTTCTCTACCATAAGATCTCGGATGAGCAGATGAGGGAGCTGGGCATCCACTCCCCCAGCACACAGATCGCGTAGCCATAAGAGAAGTCTGTCAATATCGTCCAGTCATAATACTGGGGGGTCTTTTCGATAAAGCGCATGATCAGCTTCCATTATCAGTGGTGGACTATGTCATTTTACTCTTTGTCAGAGGTCGTCTCGCCCAGCCCGTGCAGAGCTTCACGGTGCTACTGGCCTCCATGGCCCATGTCCGCCTCGTGCGCTCTCTTCGCGAGTCAGCACAACGAACAGTCTATGATTTTGGTGATTTCCCTCAGACATCGACCCTTGATCCCTCCACAGCTCCATGTTTGAGGGGGGGGGGGGGGGAGTTTTTGGCACCAAAATGTTGGAAGAAATGAAAGAAGAAAAAGAGGCCATGCGGCCTATCATGCGAAGCCATGACACGAAGCTCCCCCAAGCAACATGGCCGCCGTGATGCAAAGGAAGCGGTACCCCTATGAAAACTCCCCTGACGTTCACGAGCCTTCCGTAATGAAACGGAGGTGGTACCCTCCGCGAACGAACCTAATGTTTACAAGCCTGCCGTGAAGCAACAGAGGCGGTACGATCTGACAACGCCCTTGATGTTCATGACCCTCAGTAAAGAAACTAAATCACTCTTCGCGCCACATCAGCTCTGCTCTGTGGTTCCACTTTCCTATAATTACCGGACTCCCCCTAAGCCAACAGGGATAGATAATCCAACCTTTATCCTTCCTAGATCCCAAATCGTGAAGCACCCTTTGCTCTGCGAATCATGTGCTACGTGAGGTATTTTTCCTTCATGAGGTGCTTTTGCATTGTCTCGTTTCGATACCCTCTTATGAGAGGGATGCCCTTCACCGTGGAAGGGGATCCCCAAGGGGACATTGGTTGTCGCGGAGCCTTTATGTTTCGTGAAACACCCCTCACGTACACGTGACCCGCATTCCAAGGCAGGGTCCCTCTAATTCGCAATGCACATTGCTTCACAACACATCGCTTTTTGAGGCTCCTGTGCTTCGTAAGGCAGTTCTCTGTAAACCCCCTTCCACTTCGTGAAGCACCTCCCATTTTCTCCTATGTCCCATGCTAAGGCTAAGGAACCCCACTTTGTGAAGCACACCACTTCACCAGTTCCCTCCACCACGCAGAGCAACCAATCTCCACATGGCCCCTATCTGTGGGCCCCTTTGCTTGGCAATTCCTTTTTCCGTGTGACCCTCTAGGCTTGCACGATGTGATTTCAAAGTCCCCTAGAAGATACCACCCATGGCATTTATTCTCATAGTAATGATAATAGATATTTGTTTTTCACATAGCCATGCTAACGTGGACCCCTCTATGGATCTCTATACGACCCCCCTTCAGCATGGAATTTTAGGTACCTTCCACCCCACAGGGATCAAAGGGTAGAGGTCATGTATGTCCTATGGGTGCTGAGTAAGCCCACCTCGTCCGAGATGTAGGAAGTTATACTTCCAAGCACCCTCGTCCTCAACACACGACGTTCAATTGTGACATCACCTCGTGCCTCTCACGATGGGTTCCCCCACCTTGGACATTCTCCATGCCCCTGGTCACTAAAGGGGATGTTATCCTCCTTCTGGTAGTGGAGTTGGTCCACGGGGAAGGGAATCCTCCTCAGTGTAAGCCCCTAGCCTTTCTTGCAGGAGGTTGCACCCTTGCACCTCCATACATCCCCTATCACTCTGTGCTTTGTCACCCTCGGGCCTTCATCCTTGAGTGAGTCCCAAAACCATGGGCCACCCAACGAGTAATCCCTTCATTGCTTCCCATGGACGCACCCGTCGCGACGTGATCGTCAGGTCTCAGTCGCCACTTCTTTCTCACACTGAGCATTACTCACGTTGGTTTAGAGTGAGCATCGACTATGAAACCAACCCATGTCCTGCATGACATTAAACTATACACCATTTTGAACTATGTGGTCTTTGATGAATGTCATGGCATGGTACGTAGGAAGCCCCAATGAGGTTCATGCCCCCCACCCGGTCATTTCTTCATGTCAGGTTCCACCCCCATCCCACATGACATTAAACTGCATCCCAATCAGGTGGAAAGCCGATGTGACCCTACCATCCAGTTGTTCCGACACCCCTTCATGTCGGTTCGACAACCCCTTTTGAACCTGAACTACATGGATTTTGATCCGTGCCAAGGCATGGTACTTAGGAAGCCTCATGAGGTTCAAGACCATCATCTATCGGGCCAAGGTCCATCTTCACGTGGGTTTTCCAGTGCGCCACCATGAACTACGAGGTCTTTGATATGTGTCAAGGCACAGTACGTAGGAAGCCTCCCTGTGGTTCAATACCACCACCTGGTCATTCCGACCGCATTCACGTCAGTACTACGACACACCATTCGGAACTACAAGGACTTTGATCTATGTCAAGGCAAGGTACGTATGAAGCCTCCCTGAGGTTCAAGCCCACCATCTATCTGGACCAAGGTCCTTCTTCACGTCAATTCACCAGATCCCATCCTGAACTACGTGGACTTTGATCCATGTCAAGGCATGGAACATAGAATGCCTCCCTAAGGTTCAATCCCACCACATATTGATCGCTTGACCCCCTTCACGCAAGTCCTAACCAACCAAACTATGAGGAATTTGATTCCCGGCTATGGGGATATGTAGGAGGCCTCTTCAAGGATCAAACCCATCACTACCGTAATCTTCATGTTGGTCCTGTCTCATTCCTCCTCCAATCCATTCAACTCTCCATCATCCATCCTAATTCTTACCTAGGCCGCCGCATCCCGGTGAGATCATGCCACCCCATTCCCCTCCACAACAATCGAGAATCCACCCATGTGTTGGCCCCAATATCAGTGTTCCCTAAAGGGGGTTCCTCAATCTTATCCACCCTCATCGGTGTTCTAATCAGTCTAATCCATCTCTGCTGGACGTTAAACATGCGGCATACTCTGTCTTATACATGGGAAGGTGAGTAAAACCTCATATACATGCCTACGACATATGATTCCCTACTTTTGATGTGGGATTCCTCAGGATTATGGCCCTCGAGAGTCCTTATAATAATGGAAAAAAGACAGACACACCAATTCCCCATCGTCCAGACACTCTAGTGATGCCTCGACGTGATCACTCCCCCAACTGAACGTTGCTACCCTGACCAGACCCCTTGGAATGTTCAGACAGAAGTAGTGTAATTAACTAGCATCCATGGAAACATGGTAATTGGATGAGTTTCACAAAAAACATATTAAATCTATAAGGAAGACTCAGACTAGGTGAGGATTTTTGAGGAGGAATCCATAGATGGAAGAAACGACATCCCATCATCCTGTTTCGATCAAGGAGTAGACATCCTTGAATAAGGAGTAAATGCATCCCGCCTTTGGAAAACGAGAATGTGTGGCAACATGGCCGTGTCGACATCCCCCAATTGCGATGGACACACGCTCCCTAGAGAAATCATCGTAAAAAGTAATGAATACATTTATATATTTCCTATGAATCCATAATCCCTAATTTCTATTATACTAACATTATAAATATCAACACCTTTGAAAAGAAACCACTATATTAAAATTTTGTAATTTTTAACACAATAATGGTCATACTATCTTGGATGAAATAATCATAGGGGTATTTATTCTCTAATATCAGTAAAATAATTAATATTTTCTCAAAGGTATGTGGGTATTACATGGTGAATAGTTTAAATTTTTATTTTCCATCATATTAAAAAAAATTATAGTATGCTATATAACTGTTCGATGTAACATAGATTAATTATCAATTTTTTTGAATCATTAATATATGATCCCACATACTCTCATATGTATCATACAACAAAATGAAGTATAAATAATTTTTTATAGTTATATGATGAATAATACAAATAAAATGAAAATAGTAATATCTGAAGAACCCATCCAAATGAGAAAAAGTGTTATTGAAAACTACACCATGATGGCTCTTGATATCGTCAAACAAATATTAAATCATTTTATATTTATATTCAACATCATGTATAAAATTGGAAGGTACATGAGGTGGGTACACATATGAATTATGGTGGAAATATATATTAGAACAATATAAAACCATAACAACCCTTAATGTTTATCAAGATCATGTATGGATGGTTTGAATAAAACAATTAATTTAATGGAATCATGTAATTAATTATGTTTAATGAATTATATGATTGTAAATGTAACAAACATACTATAGATCAATATTATTCAATAGTAATGAATGTGTTGAAATCATCCATGGAATAGATTAACCATACACATTGATTATAAAATTTATATTCAAGAAACATTGTACATAATAGATCCCTAGACCTAAAAAATTGATATTATGAATCCTATGTCTCAATTATCACAATATCAAGTTGATGGTGTATCCATGGATCCATTAAAGTTATCCAAATTAATTTAAATTTCCTATAATTATAATTAAATTATAATATCAGAACAAAAAATATATTTTTTTTATTAATGAAAATCATATTTCCTCCTCTAATTATCCATCCAATATCATAATTTTTTTAAATTTCATATGAATATATTCATGTCTCAAAAAAATTATAATATGTATTAATGAAAATTTTATTTCATCAATATTATACAAATAGTACCCAATTTCAACACTAAAAATCAATATTTTTCTATAATAACAATATTTTAAATATTCAATCAATTTAATCCATATTAAATTTTAATATATATTTTTTCAAGTATTTTTAATTTATTTTATAATGTGGAAATATCATTAATAAGCCAACGAAAACAATTGGAAATTTATATTGTCCATCATCATTAGTATAACACCATCTATATCCATTATAATATTAAAATAATTTAGTTTTTTAGTGAAAACAAAGGTATCCCCATATCAACACATTTAATTAATTTACAACAAATCATTCAAATACATTCACTAATCTTATTAATTGATATTTGATAAAACAACAATTCTATGAAATTTCAAAACACTAAAACCTTAATCTTATCTCACCTAACATTACTATTAATTCATAGAATAACATTCCAATAATATTCAATAATCATTTACAATTTATTTAAATAGATAGTCATATATAATATATAATCTCTCCTTATATATGTAATATGACATTCAAATCTACCAAATTAATTTATTAATTATGTTTATCACATTATTATTTAGATAAAATAAGATGATAATAATTGAACATAATTATAAATACATAAATCTCAATCATTATATTAAATCAATATAGCAGTTCACATTTCACATAAAATGCCTCACATAAATCAGAAGAAGTATGAGAGGACAACAACCACATTTTAGGTGGATAGTATAAACTGTGAATGGACCACATATAATTCCATCAAACCATATGAAATATAAATTTCAACAAACTATATATATAAGAAAAATTATAATATGATAAAAACCAAACAATGATAATTTAAAACAATTTGATATAAACATTGATGATTTTATTTTTATAAGACCAGTTCCAAAGATGAATTACAACTCTAATAAGACCTGACAAAAATATCCCATAAAAAATATAAAAAGTTCATGGTAAATAATATAGAGTTTTTTTTACCATTATTATGGAAATATAAAATATAATAAAAATCTTATGACCATTATAGTTTTTTAATATTTATCAAACCATGAATTTTAAAACTAATAATTTATTATATATTTTATTGTAGTGTATACTTTTGTTATGGTTTGGGTTGAATTGGTCAATATTTTTATATTTCTGGGTATTTAAAACGGCATAATATTTTACCACATAGATTTCACTAATACATAAATATCTATGTTATTGGGTTAGGACTTTAACATTGAAATTTTTGAAAGGTTTAATCAGGGATGTTCAAACATGTGGACCAACATTGAGGTATCCATGTACCTTCCATTGATGGTAACACGTTTTGGAAAACAAAGTATACCATTTGTAATGATAATCCATATTTTAGAATTTTATATCTTCCAAGGGTATCCTACTAAAATTGAAACTCAAAATCTATCATCCCTGACCCATAATTTATTAAACCAAAAATATGATTTGGGAGGGATTCCTATTGCACTTCCCATCAATTTAATCATACAATTAATTATGTTCTATTTTAATATTTCATGGATGATCATACCTAGTTAGGTTTCTCTCACAACATCCATTTGTTAATTAATAATATTTACATCATATTTTTCCAATTCATTTTATTAAAATCTCAAGAACATTCTTAAAAAATTTATACCAACTTTTTTTCATCCCACATGGTTTATATTTTTTTTATATAAAATTTACTTTCACCATTCATAGAGAATGTTCTATATTTTTATGAATATTAAAATAAAATTAGTCATTAAAATTTTTTTAATTATGAACCTAAAAAATAACACTCACCATGGTATGAAAAAGATTCAGAAATTAATCATTTATTCCATATGTACAACTTCTTAAAAATCATAATTCTAACGATACTAATAACATAGGTTTAAGTCCAATAATATTATCATAATGACATAGTTAACAATGTCCATTAAACTAATTATGATTTTAACCATAATACAATGGCATTTATCCTTGGTAATTAATACATTTAATAATGTGATAGTGTTAATCAATACAAATTCATACATTAAGTAATGATGAGTAGTCAAGTTCATCTATCTAAGGCCTTTGCACAAAAAATAGAAAAATATTATTTTTGACACAATTCTAATAAATAAAATATCATTTTATGAATTTGTAGAAATTTTGTTAATTGAATACATTCACTCTAATTTATTTTTATTATTGTACCACTCATTCTAAATTAGTGTAATTCATTGGGGTGTTTCCATTCTAAGGAAATATTATTATTATTTTCCTCAATAAAATTTGTAATTTCTACTCATGTAAAATCATTTTTATGATCATTTAATTCCTGTTTTAAGAAGATGAATAATCGTATCCATTAGATCAACGACATACATCGATAATAATACTGAGACGATCATATAGTCGATGTATTTTTGGGATAGGATGACATATCCATTCCAATATTTATAATGATGGATATCCTAGAATGACAATTTAGACAAGAAGTAATTGATAAAAAATGTGTACATTTAGTCATGGTTATTGACTAATGTACACTAAATTAAAAATTAGATATACCATTTCAATTATCTAGTATGTCATTCTTACATTTTCTTCTATTATGATATATATTTTTTATAGAATTTTCATGTCCACAATAATTTAAATTAAGTCGATTAATCATATTCATATTGCTATTATGTTTTTTATTGTATTTATTTAGATTACAATAATCACATTAATAAATCAAATCAATAGTGATACTGATAATCACACAGATATAGTATGTCCATTTTTAGGATCTATTTATGTTACATTTTTAATCATAACTATGGTCGAGTCGGATAACCAACAATTAGTGGATTTGGGTTTAGATTTGTACTAACATCTTTGTAATTTTTTTAACATAATTTTATTAACGCCCCTATTTTTTGTATTTTCATTTGAGAATATCCCATAATTGTATGAATGTAATCATAAAAAATTCCACTACTCATATTCTTGATTTGGAATTTCATGTTGATGAAGTTATATATAAACTACTTACTTTGAAACAATTTTTCATGATAATGTGTATATATGGGAAAAAATTTATTTATTTTTATAAATATGAAATGTCTCATTGTTGTATCTATAGGAAATCATAATCTAAACTGACCACCTATATTTGATGGTGCAAATTATCGTTACTGGATGCATAAGATGAATTGTTTTCACACTTAGTAAAGGTTGTGTTAGTTTTACTTGATATTATAATATTCCTGATAAATAAGTAACATCTTTTACTCATTATGAAAAATATGATCATTAACAAAACTATAGAGTAAGGAATGTGTTCGTGTGTTCCATGATAGAAATAATCTACAGTCAGATAACTTTTTATGAATCTACCAACAATAAAATGGAAAAATATTGAATTCACAAAAATTGATATATATAATGTTGCTGAGTCTATGAGATATATGATTTTATTATACTATCAACAATTTTATTTCTTACCTAGTGTATATTTTTGAAAGATATGACGTATTTGAATGAAATGATTAAAAATCAAACAATATATTGCTGAAAATGGTCTTGATGATGACATCATTGTGGAAAATTTAATTTATATCATGACCAATGAATGTAAATACAAGTGAAAATTTATTTAATAGATAGAAAAACTGTATGATCGTACATTGCTAGATCTTATTGGTAACTATAAAAAGTATGATGGTAGGGGAAAAAGTGTTTCTGAAATGGAAAAATATAAATGGTTTTTTTGAATTTCCTTAAATATATACCATTCATTGAAATTATTATTCTGGTTGGAAATTTGTTAATTTATAAAGAGTGAAGAATGTCATTGTTCAATTTAATTATAGTTCCAAAAATCAATCAAAATATGAGTCACCAAACATGGATTGAATGGTGAATTAGATTTTGGGATTGAATTATTTTTAATACCAATAAGATAAATGATCTAATGATATATGTGATAAGAAATATTTAGTCCCTTGCAACAATTGTAAAAAAGATAGACTCAATCAAAAAGATTTTACTCTGATGATGAAGAATGATATCAAGGAAATAAATATATAATGGAATACCAAAATGTATTATAAATAAAAAGGTAATTATTTTCTTAAATATAATGAAATGAGATTTAATAAAAGAGTGGAGTCTTATAATAGTTCATCTGAGAATAAAATTCATAGTCAGAGTAATATTGGTCTTTATGATAATGTACCTAAAGATAAAAATGATTCATGGAAATTTTATGCACTGCTAAAAACCATAGTAACATTTTTATAGGTTCTAGTAATCATCATGACAAGGATTTTAAATCATCTAATAAAAAATCATCCTTAGAAGAAGATAATATATTTAATACTTATGAATAAGTTTATTACATTTCTAAATTCCTTCAAAATTAAAATTAAGAAAATTATAGTAAAACAATATAATTCTATGAAAAAACATTCCATGGATAATTAGAGAATAATTTTTTTCAAAAACTATTATTAGTTCTTTTAAAATAACATGATAAAGATATTTCTATGAATGAAATTATTTTTAAATAATTTTAAACTTTTTATTTCTGAGAAAATAGTTATAGAATGAATACATAATCCTATAATGATTAGAAATGAGGATAATTATTTATTTTTAAAATGAAAATATGAAATTTATATTTTCATAAATATTTTATCAAAATATTATTTTGATTAGGGATGTTTTGAATAAAAATTATTATCAAGTTGGAAATCATGTTAATGTTTCTCTATTGGGTTGTACACACAAAAATCCAATTTTATTTCTAATGTCATTGTTTCAAAAAGATAACCTTATTGAAAAAATTTCAATTGTGGGGTGAATGGGAAGAATATATGTTCCTTAAATAATTTTCAATCTCATGGATTTAATAATCTATATTTTTCTAAAAAAAAATTAGATTCCAATTTTTTTCTTTTGTAACATTACCGTACCATGGATAGTTATGGTGCCAAAAATATAATATTTTTGTTTTCATGGATCCATATAAATTAAAAAAATTCAATACTATATGGTGCATTGATTGAGTTAATTATATGATCACATCTAGAAATAATTACTTAATCTAGAATATTACATTAATAATAGGTGAAAATGTAACTTTTTGATATAATGCTCAAGGATATATTATCTAAATAGGTAAAAATTTTCTATTAGAAGTATCCTAAATTTAACAAGTTTTGACCTTAAGGAATGATAAATTTTTTGTACATAAATACAAAAATAAATGTATTGATTATTCCAATAGAAATGAGTCTTTTACACGCTGAACATAGAAGAATGTAGGATCCATTACTAATATAGTTTTTAATAAATATCATTATACTCTAGAGGAAACAATACATATTATGTTTCATGAAACATATCCCTTTTTCTTCCAAAGACTAAAAAAATATTCATATGTTATTTTAAAAACCAATTTTCATCCTTCTTTCTAATGTTATTCTCATAAAGATATTACATAATAAATAGTTTCTGACATTATTCCTACAGTAAATTTTCTAAATACTTTTGAATAAAATTATTTTCCAAACTAAATAATTCATTTTTTCCTTAGGAATAATCCTACTGAGAGTATCATTGGTGGTGATGATCAACATATTATGAATACATGTTCATTAAAGAATCAAATTTAAAATCATTATTTCATATACTAATTTGTATATATGAATCCTTATGTGGATTTATGTGATGAGGATCAATAAAAGTTATTAAAATTTTAGTAATCCTTTGAAAGGGTAGAATGAATAAAAGATATAAGAATACATCTATAATTTTCACCATTCTTGAATTCATGATTTCTCAAATAGATGTGAACTATGATTTTCATATCATATATGTTTAGGAATATATTTTTCATGTACAACCTCCCTGTTTTTAAAATAAACAAACATACACAATATATTTATAAAAATTAAAAATTACAGTATGGACATTAATAAGAACATACATCTTCTTTTGATAGGTTAACCAGATTTTGGTATCAAACCCATTTTGTTAATGGATCTATTGACAAAACAATATTTGTTAAAGATGTTAACAAAAACAATATAAATATAAATAATCTTATTGATGAAATTATATTTTAAGAACCTAAAAAATATTTAATATATTTCATTGTGGATATTATGGGATCTAAATTTGGTTTCTGTATGATTTTTGAGATAACATAATTTTATTGTTTTGAAATATAAGAAAAACCAAATGGAACTTTTATATCCCGACATTGGTATATAAAATATCTTATTAATAAATAAGTTTACATAAAAATTTAATATGTTAGTACTACCATTGAAACCTCAAATACATTAGATCATGAGGAGGCTAGGTAACAAGTGGATTATATGATTTTTAATGTTACTAAAGGATTCATACTATGTTCAACTTCTAGTTTTATAGATTTATTGTTTTCAATTTGATTATATGAATGATATTAATAACATCCAAAGGAGTCAATTCAAAAAAACAGTAAAAAAATTTTATTATCTTATGGGAACTATGTATTTTGTACTTCTCTACTGTTCGAAATAAACAAATTAAATCTACAATGTTTTTTGGAAGATAAATTTGGTTGTTGTTGATTAAATTGGAATAGTACATATGAAAATTTTCATTTATTATAATATTAATTAGTTGTTTTTCCATGTTAGAAATAAAAATCATAAGAACAATACAGTACTAAAGATAAATATATGGCATATGGAATTTATTGAGCTTAAGTTGTTTGGATTTAAACACGCTCACAAAAAAAATAGAGAGTTAAAAAAAACTAAAATAAATTGAGATTATATATGTCCATATCATTATTTATAGGCACCTCACAACACTCACAGTCCATGAAAATATATTTAATACATGATTCCAATTAGGATCATCTAGTTCAAGTAGATATAACATTACTATTCATCTAAATTAACGTTCTACTAGATAATTTTTTTACAAAAACTCTTACATTCATTAGATTTGGAAATTTCAAACAGAAGCTATTAGGGGTCCACAAATCATAATCATTCACTTCTACTTCTTGTTGACTTATCTACATATATAATTTTGCCCATTTTTATAGGGGTAATATATGTTTAATTATATACAAAACAATTTGTCTTTGTTAAAAAATTTATTTAAACTAAAATATTTATATTTTAAAAAAAATTAATCAAAATTCGTTTTTAAGAATAAAATATCTCAATAAATTTTGTTGTGTAATAATTATAATAATATATCTAATGCTCAGAAAATGATATGAAATTTCAATAATAAAATTTCATAATAAATATTCATATTGAAAAAATACCAGAATTAGATTTTGTAATAAAACTATCATCTTTAATTTTCTTAGAGAATGAGTATGATTCAATAATTAAATTCAAAACTATATATATTTTTTTAGTGAAATGAATATAAGATGAATATGTCATCCATGATGTAGAAAACCATCACTCTAAAAGGTCATATTCTATTAGTCATATTTTATAGACTATATTGTTATGTAATTTGTAAATTTTTTTGTTATGAATTCAGTTTTATTAAAAAAATATTATTTCTAATTTATGTTTTAATAAAACCATTATATAATTAGAAAAAAATTATTAAAAAATAAATTTAATGACCTAGATAGTTAAAAATTCCTCAACAGTATTGCATGATGTAGTCCTGACAAACAGATCAAATAAATTTTCATCATAACTATTGGGTTTTCAATATAATTAATATGTCACTCACAAGGTGTATATAATTTAGGGAACCCTAAAACCCTCCCCATCACACATAAATTGGGATATTATTTATAAATATATGTTAACACACTTAAAGTCACTAAATATAATTGTTTTGGACTAATTCACTGGTTTTAGTCATAGTATCTGTGGACATAATAGAAGAATGTTTAAAGTTGAATATTTTTAGATAAAGGTTAATTAAATAGTACATTTATTTTATATATATGCTATTTTTTAGAATAATATTATTTCTTGTTAATTTTTTTAATAAATATGTCTTGAAAAAAATACATATAATTTGAGCTTTTTTATGATGACATTTACATGAATTTTATGCATATGTTATGTCTTTCAATGAAAAAGGTAAAGATGAAATTTATTTCATGATATATAGAAAGAGATATATGTTTTCCCATAAGAAACATGTGAATTTTTTTGGTCTACAATATGGTAGAGAATCATATTATCGTTCACCCAATCATTATAATAATCTTGGAATATTTGATAGGTGAAAAGTATATTATTCAATACTTTCATAATATGAAACTGATAGAAAATGACCATATCTCACATAAAACAATATTTTAGTTATTTATATATTAATATATTTCTAATACCAAGGATGAAAGATAGGGATATTTAGAATGTACCTAATATTTTTGTATTGTATTGTTTAGTGTAAATGATAGGGATTGATCACAACATATTGGACCTTCTGATAGTAGACAAGAACAATAAAAACATGATAAAATCCATGATAATTGTGTTCCCATATTTTAAAATAAATATAATTGTTTATTATATGATGGTTTTTATTGTATCCAATAACTAATGTCTTATTATAGAGGATATCTCCTTTATAAGAGATGACAATATATATATAATGTGATTTATATTTAATATAAACCCAAATATATTTTTTTTGTAAATTGATTGGTTCTGCATCACGAGTTGAGCCATCATGAATGTATGAAAATGATGTGAAGAGAAAAAGAGTATGGTTGAGACATATCGAGAAAATTATGAAAATAAAAAATTACATGATGAAGTGTTTCATGAGATGATGAAATAGAAGGATGAGAAAAGTAAAAGTAAAAAAAATGTCAGAATCTACCCTGATGAAAATAAATCATAAAAAATGATGATACTAATATATAGAAGAACATGTTGAGAAAAACATTATTTAGGAAATATGACATGATGCTCAATTGTGTGAGAATATTTTGAAATCATTATATGTGGAATTTTGAAAGATTCATTTATTAATTGATACAAAAAATATTTGAATTTTTGATCTGTAATATCTATTGAAGATACTGTTGAAGTTCATTCTTATGTTCCATTAGTGCATGTTAAAAGAAATGAAAATTATATTGAAGATGAATCGAAATCTGCCATACCATATAAAAAACCAGGACTAGAGCCACAAGATAAAGATCTCTTAGAACTCAAAGCAAGATAAAAGTATATCATTATAAAGATGTATATGATTATTCATATAGTGGAGATAAAATAAGATAAATAATGATATCATGATGAATTAAAAAATATGATGAATTAATAAAATTAATTGAGATAGTGGGAAAATTAAAGAAAATGAATAAAAATAACAGGCAAAAAATAATGATAATCCTCAACCCACTAAGAATTCATTAAATTGATCAAAATCTTTATCATCATCCGATCTTCCATACAACATTGACAAAAAAAGGTAAATATGGATGTTATCATGATGAATAATCCACATCAGATGAAGAAGCACAAACCTTAACAAGGATTAAAGTGGAAGATCAAAATTCTAAAAAAATGCTAATAAGAATATTGAATATTATAATGATATTCTCATCATTGAAATGAATTATGATAAGTAATTTGATAACAATAATTATATTAATGATCTTGAAAATATTTTTCCAAAGAATGATGAAAAAATGGAAAGGAATGAGGTGTCAAAAAATGTATATTAAAGCCTCATGATGATAATCAAAATCAATTAAAATATATATGAATAATTTATTAATAACTAGTTGTTAATATTATTCATGTGTTAAAACTTTTGGAAGGATATATTCCATTATATCTATAAATGTATTAAAGGAATATCTAATTCAAGGAAATATTGACCAAAAATCTGAATGTCTATATATTTTAATAGGGTTGATAATTCAAATTGAGGTAGAGAAAAAAAAAATCATGAATGTTCTCAATCTCACAAAAATTCATCAAATAAGATAGTAAAATGGTTTAATCATATCGATGAAGATAATATAATTCTTGATGATTAATTTTATTAGGTGAATTATATTTTTGTTGAACAATAATTTTTATTTCAATTTGTTATTTTCACACATGGATAAAATACACCATTTTCTAGAAAAACTAAAATATTCCACTAATTAAATAATCGAGGAAGGTAATGATCTAAAAAATAAGATCAATGAATTGATGTTGGAGATTACTTTATTTTGGTCTACTGATTTAAAAAATTTATTCGTGATGTAGGAGAATAATAAGATTTTATAATATGTCTTGAAGCTATGGAATTTTGAAGATAATGTTGATAAGATAGATAACGAATGAAAAGAGTTCATGAAAATAATATAATTATTTAATTCATATATTTAGAATGTAAAAATTTCTATTGAAATAACATTGCACTTGTTCTGTAAATAATTTTAATGTTTGTTAAAGAATGAATTACATTTTTCGAAAGTATTTTTCACTTATGTTATTTAGAAAGAAATTGGTTGAATGTTATTTTATATTTTTAAAAAAAAATATTTAATTCATTCTATAGTTTCTTATGGTGTTTTACTTCACTATTTATTCTAGAAATTCCATATATTTCACCATTATTTTTTAAAATCACCAAAGGGGAGAAATCCTCATATGGGTGAGAATTTCTAAATGATTATAGAGGTTATTTTAATATAATGGGGGATATAATTCATTAATTTTGAGAATATGATACATATGTGGGTAATATTTGTTAATAAGAGAGGTAATCTCAATTAATAATCTATTCGTAAACTCCATCATATTCAAAATATTATTCAAAACAGTTAGAAACACATGGGGATCTATGATTTAATGATGAAATAATAATATGATATTATTAAAATATAAGGGTTTGAAATTTATTAAAATATATAGATCAATTAATTTTAGTGTATTTTATTTACAAAAGGTGGATATGGTTGAGTAAAATGTTTTAATTCATCATATTCTGTTCCTTTTTTTTGGAAATCACAAACACATCTTTGGGACACGTACATTAAATTTTTATTTTCCAAGTGTTTTATAAATTTTTTAGAAAAAATTACCTTATACCATTCATTGACAAAGAAAAAAATATTATATGGATATAAATATATAATTATTCATTACAGTTAACATAATGAGTATGTGTATGATAAACCAGACTCACCTTTATATGACAAGGAGTCAGGATTTATTCAAGTCTATCATATAAAAAATGTCTTAATATTCGAACTTATACTTCTTCTGATAACATCATACTGATACTCATAAATATTATCTTATATGTCATAGTTAATGAAGACCATCTAATTGAATAAGGATATAATAAAAATACTGATAATATTTTCTAAATTTATGAAGAATTATAATACTATGCTGATGTTAATCAATATGATGCATGACATTTGCATATGATGAGATATCATGTTCTAGCTATCCATGTTCCTTGAAACAAATATGGAAAATATGATAGTTAGAAAGATTCATATAAATTCAATGTCATCTAATTTTTTTTTGAAATATGGTTTATTGAATACCTTTATACATGAATTTTTCTCAACAATATCTACACATTCATAGTTATAGGTATGTTTTAGTATCTTTTAATTCATTAGAATCATTTTCTGGTTGTGTTCTGAATAGAACTTTTTATTTTAAGTCATTTCTAATAATTTTTATTATTGAGGGATTCTATTGATAGGATGATAGATAAAATGATCCATTAGATCGATGGCATGTGGGGATAATAAGACAATTCTAATCATTATAACAAGGATATATGGGGATTTAAAGTCATATCCATTACAATTGAAGTATTGATGGATTTCATTTTAAGGAATGATAGACATGATTGTATGATTACATGTGTAGATACCTTTATTAATTCTTATTTAATACCTTAAACTAATGGTTGAAAGAAATATTAAAATAAATATATATTTTTATTAATTATTAAAATTTATTTTATTTTATGACATATGGATTAAAATATTCATTTATCCTATAATTTAATATAAAGTGAGTAATCATATTCATATTTATATTTTGTTTGTCTTTTCGAATTAACTCATATTATGATAATCCGTTTGATAAGTTGGTTCCATAGTGATTCTGGTTTCCACTATTATATAATCAGACTTTTGTTATGATTCTATAACCTTGTTAATCATAATGAGAGATGAGTCTCATATTCTTAATCAAGAGGGTTTGAGATTGGTTTTTTTAAATACTTAATTTTTTCAAAACTACAATTCATCATCTATTGTGTGTATTTTTATTTTTGTATATCAAATGATCATATAACTTATTCATTCTATATTATATTAATTTTTAATGAATTCCCTCAAATTAAAATACCCTAAATTGAACCATATATGGATTATTTGTTTTAGAACATTATGGATTTTTTATTAGGTGTGAAATCTTCTATGTTGGAATTTTTCCCATATTTATCAGGATATTAATAAAATTTCAATGTTCATGTTTAGTATTTTTTTGTAATTAAATTTTTCATAACCATCTATGTGATCATGGCCTATCCCATATACAGTTTCCTTCAAATTAAGGGTATTTAATAATTAATAATGGTATTACAAATAATGAATAAAAATAAACAGTTTTTTCATTATTTTTAATTTAGTTGGCGTATGAAAATTATTTAACAAAATGTGAAGTTTTTTGGGTATTTTCATTTTTATTTTTTAGATTATGTTGTGGATATTTGATGCTTATTATGATTTTTTAAGTTTATTAAGGTATTTTTATCTGATTTTCCTATTTATTTTTGACTTTTATTGATTTAACATGATAAAACAAATTATATTTAATGAATGTATTTATATGTATTTAATTTTTTTTCTTCCATGGAAATTCATATGAATATTGTTATATATATGTATAAAAATAAATATATATATATATATATTCTAAAGAATACATATTGTAATGTAGAGAGAGACATACACACACACACATTATTTTGTTGGTATATAATATTTAAAAAAATATTTTAATTTTTTTTTTGATTTCAACGTGCCAATTATAAATATATTTTTTACTTGAATATTCATGAGAAAACTCATTAAATTTATTTGAAATTTGTTGGATATTTCAAAATCAAATTAATTATAAATTATTTTATATTTTTATGTAAAAAATAATTTTTTTAGTTGAGGAACTAATTAAAATAATGGTGATTCTATGGTTTCCTTATGATATGGATCAAAAAATGGAATGCAGTGTTAATTATTATTGAAAATTAAAATTTATTAATTACAGAATATTTGACTGTCAGTGGGTTTTTACATTATAACCACCATTGGATGAAATGTTACTTGGGTATGTGATATTAAAACTAGATAGATTATCTTTCCACTAGAGCTGTAATTAATGAAATTATTATACATCTATTGGAGAATATCGTTATATTACATTCCTCTAATTTAGGGTATTTGTAATTAGTTAAATTTTGTTCTAGGATGTATAATACTTAAAGACAATACCAAGTCTCTCCCATTTTCCAAATTTTAATATATTTTTAATATGGACTCTCTCATTAATCTATTTATTTCAAAATTTTAATGTTTATGCATAACATACTATTTTCCAACTTCTATACTTGACTAATTCACAACATTCAAAAATTATGGTTCAATATTTTATGATTATTTATTTGAATATCTATAATTTTTATGTAAGGGGAGTATATATAATGTGAAATTTAGAGGTGGTATAAAATTATGGTGTTGGATAAAAATTGTTAAATATTAATAACATATATATATATGTGGATTTTTTTCATTTTATAAAAATAAATAACTATTTTTGGACAATCTAATTCTGAAATTTTATTTTTATAATAGTGTTTAGAGTAATTTCTGAAATTTAATATCACATTGACATGGTAGTGATCGCCTATTGAGTTGTTTAGAATCTCATCCTACTTATAAAAATTATTGTCTATAGACCTAATGTACTTTTCCAAATTCATATTTCGTTTTCTAGTTTAATGAGCATTGAGTTGATTTTTAGATATTGAATGACCCTATATTAGAAGGTATTAAATTTACATGTATGCTGGAATCTATATTTGACTTATTATATAGTCTATTCCAAATATTCCTCTGATACTATCATTTAAATAATGTGTTAGTGAATTATATTTTTGGAGAATGGGTGATGTATCTATGGATATATTTCTATGCCCCAAGTTATATGTTTATTGAGAAGGATTTTTTAGTATTATAACAAATTTACTTTAATTATATCATTAAAAATTTATTTGAATATAAATATTTTATTTAGAGGTGAAATTTATATTATTACAAATTCATGATTTAATTTTAATAGTATTTAAACTAAATATTTTATAACATATATTTGTGAGAATGAATTAAAAAAAGATCATTCCTATGTTCCCAAGTAAATGTTTTAGCATGTTGGTAATGATAATTTCTATTAGGATTATCATGAATTTTACAAGGTTCCCAATACTATAGAGTGATAGATGTTGTTTGTGAAAATTAATATTAAACAATATGGCATTAATTCTAGTAATTTTGTATAGAAGAATTACTATTTGGTTTTATAGTTTTTTAGATTATTACTTCAGGGATTGAGAAGGATGATCTTGTTGAGTATAACTAACACATAATTGCACTAAACCACATGTTACCATGAGATGATGGATTTTGAGTATTGAATTGTATTTTGTTATTTATAATTTATAAGTGGTAATTATTTATGAATTAATGTGTTTTTATAATTGTTTTTGTTTTTTCATATACCATCACCCAAGGATCATGGATAACCAAGAAAATGATGTGATTCTGAAGTGCACAGATTAGAATGACTCCCATTGGAGTTTGGAAAACTGACACAATTTTTTAAAAAAATTTCTTAATACATGAAAAAGCACTATATATTTTATATTAATATTCTTATCTTGTGATGTTATTTTGGTAGTTTTTTTGACTTTGTATTGTATTATAAAGGTTTTTTCTAAAAAATATAAATAATTTATGTTTTTCAAATTTATAAAATGTTTTTTATGTTTTAAATATATTTAAAAATTAAATATCATGAAATGGGGACAACTTTTATGATATTTAATAAGATGGGATTAAAGTTTAAATGTGGGTCAATGGATTTATTAATGACATTTTTGGGACTTTATAATGGACCTAAATTATGAATTTTATGTTTTTAACATGGAATTGCCATTATATAATTTTGATTTTAGATTTTGATTTTATGGATGTGGTTTTTAATTATTGTTTATTATTTTGAAATTGGGAGGGAGTAATTTGATAATATTGATTAAATGGATTTCATAATGATATATTAAGTGATAATGATAATTAAATAAATTTTAACTAGGATCAATGCTTGAAAATTTATGAGTGATTTTTTTATTGGAATAGATAGAATTTTAAAATATTATTAATAGGGGATGTATATGATATTAGAATTTAAATATTGAAGATTTTTTTTTATTTATTCTATTATGGTGTTCATTGGATTGTGCTTTAGATTCATTCAATTGAGTTGTTATTTTTCAATGGGATATTATTTTGTATAATGTGATATATTTCATTAAATGTGTATGATCGAGTAATATTTTTTATTGTAGTGATTGAAATTAGGAGTTATAATTTTTTTCTTAAATAATAAAAATTAGTTTTGATTTATATTAATTTTTTAAGATGAATCTATTATTAATTAATTTTATTTTCATTTAAGTATCGAGGGATTTAATTTTTACCAATTCAATTAAATTATCCTTTTCCAAAATCTTTTCTTGACTATTTTCATTATTTCTGTTAACATTTGGCTTTCAATTTATGACTTAATACATTCTTATAGATTTATATATGTGTATGATGGTTTAATGGAATTTATTATTTTTATTCAAATTTGGTGATCCCCTTTTGTTTTTCTACAATAATGTTTATATATTTATTTTCATTACCTCTTTTGAATATTTTTTCTTGTTGATCTAACGATCTAGTTGAGTTTCTAAATTAATAGGAGACTCATATTTCTGAATAATTTTATTGATTATTCTTTATTTATTCGAAATTAACTAGTGGAGTTAAAATCCATGTTCTTTTGGGTGATATCATATAGTTTTGGTTCGAGGTGGAGATTATTAAATCGAGCCTCATTCCCTTTGGTTATTATCCAGACCACATAGTATCATTTTATGTTTTTTCCATTATTTGATATAGTAGTTATATATTGGGTAATTATCAAACCCGGACATTTCAAATTCATTATTATTTAATTTATATTTTGGTTTTGAAGTATTTATCATGTGTTATATGTTAAATAGATATAGTTTTTATTGTTTTTGTAATTCTATTTTATGGAACATAGTAATTACAATATTTGTAACATTTGGAATCCATTAATTTGAGATATTTAAAAAATCATTTATCATTGTGGGAACATGGTTTATCTTACCATGTGGCCCAATTTCCTGTTTCTGTTGCGTAATTCCGTTAATGCTACAATATTGGCACATATTTTGGACAATAAATAAGACATACCATATATATCACAAAAATTATACTATTTTTTAAATTTCTATTCAACTATCCAAAAATTAATTCTTTTGATAAAACATCCCTTCACCCATCATAGTTTGTATCCAACATATTCTCATTGAGGGGTCCCTCACACACACCCCTCCAACCATTTCTCACATTATTGTTGGTGTTATCTTATTAATTTTTTTAATTACCCAATGATTGAATTTATTCTAATAATCTACCAATATCATCTTAATTCTTCATATTTTCATATCATTTGTATTATTCAATATACCCTGGGACAATTTAATGGTAATTTATTGATTTTTTAACATTTTTTATCTTTGTCATATGGTGTGTGATCTTATATCAACACATTTATCATTCTATTTACTAATTCTTAAATTGTATATTCATGTTTTATTTAGTTGTTTCCATGTGATTATATATTTATTATAAATCCATGTTTTTTAGGTATTTTTAATATATTTTTACCAAAATTAATATTGTTTAATGGTGTGAATTTGTATATAAATCAACTTTCAAATGGAATGTTTTTTCTTGATAGTTTTTATGATAAAATCTATATGATATATATTTTCTATCACATTCAAAATGTTATATTGTTTTTATATTAAATTTAGATTGATGATTTATATTTTTGAAACTTTCCATTTATTATTTTAATGTTTTTTCTTAATCTCATATTCTATCATGCAGTCAACATTGGATGGTTTATCTAAGAGAAAAACGTTGGTTTTAATGAATGTTTTTGAATGTGTGTTATTGTTTGATTATTTTTTACTTTTAATGAATATATATATATATGTATTTATGTGGATAAAAAACTATATTAATGTTAATTAATATGTATTTATGTGTATGTATATATATATATTAATTTATTGGATTCCATTAGTTAATTTTTTAAAATTACCCTATTATAATTAGTATAGGACATTTTAAATGATTCATATATGGGAATTTAATTATAAACCTCCTATGATAATTTGGCCATCAACGATGTTTTTAAATTGAATTGAAATTTAAATGGCTTTTTAATTTAAATTTTACTGTATAATACTAGTTATTGAATGATTTATAAGAAAGGAATTAATTATGGACTCTTTAATGGTGAAAATAAGAAATATCATGATGTATTATTTTGAAATGGATCTTTTATTTCTATTTCATAATAAAAAATAGTTTGAATTTGTTTGACTATATTAAAATAAATTATAATTATCGTTTTCATGTTAGATTTATATAGAAAGGGGATGGGTTATATTAACAATAGTTATTCTAATTATTTAAATTAAATACATAACATATCGATAGATATCAGATTCAATTTCACTAATTACAAGTCTCCATAATTAGTGAAATTATGTTCTAAGTTGGGATTTCTTTTTCCACCTTATGGTTTTACTTATATAATTCTTTTTTGATATTATTATTTCTATGGATATTTTTACTTCTTTATATTTCATATTTAAAATATTTATTTTGAAATATTATTTCCATTGTTTCTAGATTTTTATAGATAAATATTTTATTAATATATTGTTTATGTGTTCATCATGGTATATAATTTTATTTCAAAATAGACTATATATAAAGATAACATTAAAATACGTTTTAAATAATTGAATTTTTTAAATAGGGGTTATTGAATATTAAATTATATTTAATTGAATTTTTTAATTTAATATAAATAATAGATCTTTTGATAACAAATTATCATATTTTTTTTTCATGTTACTGTTTATGGAAAATTTGAAAAATGAAATCCCATAGAATTTTTGGTTCTTACTTAATATATTTTTTCTGATCACAACATACATACACCAACTTGTGCCTATATGTAAATTATAATTTTGATTATTCTTATTTAGTTAATTGTTCCATTTGGGGAGAACTAATACTTGGATTTAGTGGGTCTCTATGTCAGTTTGGATATCTTGTTTGTGTATGTTTGTATATGTTATGGAGTCATTTAATAGAAACATATAAATATTTCATTTCCACATAACTTTACATTAATCGGTGGAAGAATATATATGTGATGATATGGTGATGGATCTTTGGGGTTATTTATATTTGAGGAGTTGAAATATAGATGAGGTAAATATTTTATGAATTATATTTATTTTATCCATCATAATTTTTATGTTTAATTTGAATTTGGTTATTTTAATTTTTTTGAATGTTTTTCTTTATGGGCGAGTCAAGGAATCAATTTAGTATACATTCTACTACTAATTTAATTATTTTATTTGGTGAAAACCATTCCAAAATGTTGTTTCATATACTCCAAGTAACTAATCTCAAAAATTCCAAATGGGTAACAATTTTTGAGTATATCAAATTCCTTACCTCATGCCTGGTTGATTGGTGGAAAAGATATAGATTATGATAATACAATTATTAATAATCCAATGAAATAATCAAAAGAATTTTTCATTTGGCCTAGTTATGATTAGGAATCCCACTTGGTTCTTGATAACATTGATGGGAATCTTTATAGAACCATATGAAGATACAAGTATGTCACTTGACACATAGTGTCATCATCTAACAAACTTGTGGAATGAAAAACTGTATAGGTTATTATATTAACTCAACCTACTCTCATAAATTCTATCTAATTCCAACCCCAAATCAATATTTAATTAAAAATAAATTTAATTATTTATTAATAACACTAAATTAGATATTCAAGGATAAATAAAAAAATAATAGAGTCTACAATGTATCATGTTGTGAAATAATTATATAATATTACCAAATTATCTATTAAAATCTCTCATACCAAATAGATTCTATCATTATGATATTTAGGGTAATTTATAGGATTTTCTCAATAATAGGGTATAATTGACAAGAATTTCATTTTTATCCTTTCTTTACTTAATCAGTTTATTTCTGAAGACATAAATTTCCCTAAAATAATATAATTAAATAATATAAACTATATATAATTCATTTAATTTGATTACCCATGCTAATTAATAAATAAAAATAATATATAAAATATCATAATGTTTGAAAATATACTAAATTCATTCCAATGATGAGTTGTGTAAAAGAACCTCTACGTTTTGGATACATTACATATTATTATTTAGGTATTGTAAACTACATTACAATAGTTACTCTGTCATTCTGATACTTATTGAAAATGATTAAAAAGAGATAAAATATACATGGAGTTCATTATATGTTTTTTTCAATATAACAATTGTTGATTCGTTATAACGTATATATCAGTGAACCAAAATCTCCTTATTGTTCTCAATCAACACAATTATTGTCTGAATATCATAATGAAATCAACCCCACATATATTGGATTGATCATTAATATATATCTATGGGAAATGTTTTTTTTCTATTTCACTTATTTTGAATAATATATCAAAACAGGGAATTGTTCACTTATATTTTTTTTTGTTATTTTAATATTAATTTCAAATTTATAAATATGAGTTCATGGGTTTTAACACTTCATTTAACATTATTACCGTGAAAATATCTTCATATATTTTTACATTTTGACTTCATTATATTTTAGATCTTGTTAACAAAGAATAGTTTTTAAAATTGAAATAAATTTATTAAATTAAAATATGTTATTCAATGGTTTTTTCATAAGGAACAAATCATTTGATAAATAGAATATTTATTAGTTTAAATTATTACAAAAAAAATAAATATAGAAAATATATTATCTATTGAATGTATGTGAAATAAATAAAATGTATTTGAAATGATATAAAATATAATATATATATATATATATAATATTTTGAAAATTAGAAATGGTAAAAATACTAAATATATTATATGTCTTTTGAATATGATTCATGTTCAATTTTCATCTATGTAAATTATATTATGTGATGTGTAATATATAATGTTTGAGAAAATATATAATTAATTTTATTTTTCATTAAGAGAAGAATATTAAATATCATGAATTATATTTAATATGGTGGGGATGTTGAATATATTTATTAGGACGAATAATAAATAATATATAAACATATTTATTGTCTATATTTCTAACAGTGTCATTATGTAAAATAGTTTTATATATTATAAGTATGGGGTACCATAGATTGATCAATAATATATATTTTTTTGGAAAAACCTAATTTTAAAAAAAAAACTAATTTATTTTTTTCCAATTTTTATAATATATTATAAAACAATTAAAAAATACCGATTAATGGAGATTATTTTTATTCTCATTTCTTGTCTAAAATGAATAAATGATCATGGGTCTCATGATAACCACTTCGGCAGATACTGTTTTTTCTTACATTATAAATAAATTTGAGAGTCATTCTATATTGGTGATTTCAAAAGGTAAATCTAAAACTCTATAATGATTCTTCCCTAATTTCTTCTTCATTCATTAATTGTTGAATTATTAAATTTGGTTTATAATTTAATTGATTATTTCACTGAATCATGCTGGGATTAATTCATTGTGATGGAGCTTTTTCTAGGATTAGATATATTTGTGTTATAGAGGATGATCCCCCTAGGATTTTTCTATATTCAAATGGGAATATCATTTCCTTATAATTATTTATTTATTAAAACCATTTCAATTAAATAATTATTGTCTGTAAATATGTCAAATTTTAATTTTTATATTATATTTTGTATTTATATAGGTGTTGAATGAAACCTATTTAATAATTATTTAATCTCAGAAAATCAATAACGATTCACTCAAATATTAAACTTTATAGATTAAATATTGATTAAATTGGGAGAAAAATTATAGTTTTTTTATGATAAATAAGGTTTATGTATTTAAAAAATTGGGTTGATATGTGATCATCATAAAACCATTGATGAAAAATGGTAGGAGTGGGTCAATTTTATTTATGGGGAATAAATCTATGATTGTGGAAGGTGGTCCCTTGAACATCTACCTAAGTGTATGATTTTTTATAGCATTCTGTATCATGTATCGTAAATTATATTATATTGAACATATAATTTAGTAATTGACTTAATCTTTTGAAACCACATTGATTGAATGCTGGTATCTTGTAACATGTTGGACCTTTAAATACATGTTAATTCCTTGGATACCAATAGACAATGGTAAAATATTACACAATTTATAGTTATAATATTCTATTTGAGTTAAACATGTGATTAATGACCATATAAGAGAATAATATTGATTACTTTATACACTCTATATATAAGAGGTTGTTGGAGAAGGCATGATTGACCTTCAGATAACTCACATAGAAATCATTGAGTTCCCCTTATCATCTTGGATAGTCTGTCACTATGATTTGTGAGTGTACCAATTCCATTTATAAATGATTCATTTAATGGGTAGTCCTTGAATTTTTTTTGGGTAGGATAAATGGTAGGGTCGAATGTGTTTGGACATTATATTGTGCTATTTATATTGCCTTATCCATTTAGTGTTCTACTAATATATTGTCAGTGCTGCTGATTTTGACATCATTTTATTATAGACAAGTTGAAAAATTATATTCTATTTGATATATAAGATTAATATGTGTTTGTGTGTGTGTGTGTGTGTGTGTGTGTGTGTGTGTGTAATGGGACCAATGTGAGGTGTAATCACCTAGATAAATTTTAGAAAACCCATATGGGTTCTAATTTCCTAGTTATACCCCATTGTGGATAAAAATAGAGATTTTATTTCCAAGAGTGATTATAATGTTGATTTTTGGTTATAAACATGTGTGTAAAACCTTGATATGGTGTGTTGGGTATGATAAAGAAGAAATTTCTTCTGAGTATTAAAAATTTTTATCCAAGGATGAATCAAATCCCCCAAATTTATTTGATGTTCCCTTAATTTAATAGATGATATTTTTATATGAATAATTTATTAATGTGAAGCACGAATCAATAATGTGAATTGAATATCCCCAATGAGATACATATTTCCATAAAAGGGAGAGTTTTAATTATAATTAAAATTTTATATTACGATATTCATGGTACTTAGCTGATATTCCCCTGAGTACATGATGATATCAATGTTTTTATGTGATTTCATCTGGGAAATTTGTGCTATTTTTCTTCATATTCATATTAATTATAATTATAAAAGTGAATTGTATATGCCTATAGGATCATGATGGTATTTTATATGTTCTAAAATAGGAATCATAGATGCCCTCAACTTCAAGTTCATATTTTTATTAGAAAGAAAATTATGGAAAACATTGAGTAACCTAATAGTCAACAATACAATTTCCCATGGAGTGTAAGCCGAGTGTTACCTGATAGTTATACCCCTCGATCTCCATAGGAACTGGCGCAAGATTGAGTCCCATCAGGCTCGAACAGTATTCGTATAATGAATAGGGCAATTCAAATCCATTTCATAGCTAGGGAATGTGGCACATAGTTGGGCTGGTGGGGCCCCCCTCTTGGAGTCGGTGTTAGCAACACATGTTTTTTTCACAATTGCCTCATCCCAATTGGTGAGGACTCGCTAGGTGAATCCAAGAAACACGAGATCAAATCCAGGTGGAGGCATATTTCCGGTGGGTACTGTAGAAGTACTAGAGCAGTAATAGAGCATGCATTGTTGTAGTACTATAGCAGGTACTATAGTAGTGTTGTAGCGGGCTCTGTTCAGTACTGTAGCAGCTAGAACAAATCATCCATCTAGGCGTTTGGGCCACTGGTTTGGTCATCGGGTCCTGCAAGGCTTTTAGGCCACCCAAGGCCTACGGGCCAGTTGATTCTCATGGACTTCGGGCCACCTTAATGCCTTTCGACCACCCCAAGGCCTTCGGGCCAAATGAATGTAGCCCCCAGACACACTACCTAAAAGGATCAGCCCCAGAAGTGGATTCAGAGAAGGTGCACTCACCATTCTAGAGCCAAATGGATTGTCCGAATGAGTGGGTATGGCTCTGCCAATGGTACTAGCCTATGCTTGCACGGGAAGCCTAGCCAAACGATCATGAAAATGTGGAGAGCTACTATCAAGATGTAGATACTAGGGAGGGGCAGTTCCTTGTAGTTACCCTGGTTGTATTCCCTAAGGCCTTCGGGTCATGTAATCTACTAAGCCTACGAGCCATGTAATCTCTTAACCTACGAGCCTTGTCAGGGTTCCCCCTCATCCCTTGAAAGGGGGGTTATCCAAAATAAATAAATAAATAAGGCCATTCGGCCATTCAGGTCAAGGTCAACAATACATAAAACTCTATAAAATATTCCAACATTATTAAATACCAGCATTAACCTATTAGATGTGCCCTCTCAAAATAGTTTTCAAGAAAAATATGGTAACTTTTTACCCATTTCATCATTTATTTGGTTCATAATAATGATTTGATACCCGATTATATGTATGTATTGAATATTTAAAATGATCGTAATGTTGTGTATTATTATTCAGGGGTAGGGATTTTTTACCCCTACATCTCAATTTTTTTTAAATTTAGAGGTATGGAACTATCACCCCAGATGGAAATGAGACACATTATCTAAGGTAAGACATTGTTCCAAAAATGTTATGTAACTTTCTCAACGAAACATTATCATAGCCTAAAAAAGGTTTGGTAGACCTCCAGTTTCACCTTACACATTGATATCGGCAATAGTTATTTAAAAAAAAATTAGTTTATATATTATTTATTGGAATTCATCATTTCTTAGATTTCACACAAGGCTTTTTAAGGATATCTATAACTGTGGATTGTATATTTTTTTCCATAGAATGCTCAGTCATCCATCACACATTACTAACCAATCCAAAATCCTGTTCACATGCAAAGGTTTGATAAATTCCTAGTGCATCATGTCTTTATTGGACAAAATGGATAAATTAAAGAAATGAGGATGACTATAGGACTCGAGAGAATATATGATATTATTTAGTTATGTAATTATATTTGTGGATGTTTATAACCATTCCACATGTGATAATAATTCTACAATCTAGATAAGTGTACCATTTAATATTATTCATAATCATGAAAATTTATTCTTATTTATTTGATTCACCATAAAATCACTACTATAATTTATTTTTTTATTTCTATTGGTTAAATAACTCCCTGTATGATTTTATATTATTTCAATGGTTTCATGATAGAATATGTATTCAAGTTGTGTCCTCTAGGATATGGGGAGGCACATTTGAGGTCATGTAAAAGTCTGATCTAGTTTTTATTGAGTGAACCCAGCTGGGGACATCATAATTTTACATAAGGTTATCATAAATTTTGATTTTTCTAAAATTAATATAATTTATAATATTTATGATCATAAAATAAAAATACTAAGGGAAATTTTTTGATAATTTATTTTTTATAAAAGAATACTTATTTGGAAATAAATTCAATTAAATTTATTTTCCTATTCCAAAATTTGTATTTTTATGATTTAATGTTATTTTTATTATATCCACATATTTATCAAATTATATTATATGAATAAATAAATATTTTATATTAGATTGATGATTATAATGTTTTTAAATAAAATAAAATTTGTGTTAGTTATTTTGAATATTTTAATTGATGATGATATAGATAGTTATGTGGAATTATATGATGTTATATTTAGTGATATATGAATGTATTTTTTGAAATAAATTTTGATATATAAAAAAATTGACTTGTATAGTGTAGTATGAATGAATAAATATATTCATATAAACAAAAGAGTGCTTCATTTATTAATGATTCAAAATAAACCATGGAAAACTTATTTATTATAAATTAAAATTATTTTAAATTAAAATTGGGATAATAAAATTGTATAATTAAAATTGATAATTTGTAATAAATGCAATTATTCATAAAATCTTTTTTTAATAATTATGTTTGTAAAAAATTATGATTCCATAAAATGATGGTTGTTTATAATGGATGATATTATATATATTTATTTTAATCTTATGTTATATAATCATTAATGAACCCTTATCATTTTTTTATCCACCAAATAATATTCAAGGCCATATCGTACCAAAAATCAATTCAGATATTTTACTGTTGGATTTTCATTTGGTATTAGATTATCACCATTTGTGTTTTTTTGGAAATTTTCGAATATATATTCCTACATTAACTATAGATCAAGTTTTTTTAGAGATAAAACTATCTTTTTTTTGAGACATTGAATACAGAGGCCCATTATTTTCTTTACTGTATATATTTCTACATGTGAGTTATATGACTTTCTTTGTTTGTGTGTGTGATATAACATTGATTTGTTTTTGTGTGTTTAAAGGATATATGTGGAAAATTAATTAATTTTTTATATTTTAATACATGAAATAATTTTCAATATAACATATCGTTGAAATATATGGTCTTGAGGATGTACCTAAGACCTCTGTATAAACTCAATCAATTCCCATATACTGTTATTAGATTTATTTTAGCCTCTATGTATAATAATTGTTACCATTTTTCTGAGTTAGTGAAGTATTTATTTTGGAATTTCATTGGATTTTATTTTAGTCTGGGAGGAACACCTTGTTGGATTTTTTTATAATTTATATGGAAATACAAACTTGAATATATAAATTTATTTAATATTATTAAATGAACACATTCCCAAAACTAGCATACAAAATGTCAATACTTTAACCAGTAACAATGAATGGTAAAAAAATACCTCATCCCCAGTAAAACATATTACAAAACCTTAAATACAAATTTTAATATTTCCATCATAATGAATCAACTTCAAACAAGTGTAAATTTTATCAAAGGTTGTTGACATAGATGAAATCAAAAAAAAATTAGTGAAATACCTCTTTCTATTTCGAAATAATTTATGAGTCACATTTTTATAAAAGAAATTTTTTTTAAAAAAATATTATAATAATCATTTAATGGATGTTTCTATAATTTTATAATGGATGAAAATATCCACACCCACCGTATAATTTAAAAAACCTTTCTTAAATTAATTCTGTTAAAAAGGATATAATGTACTTTGTTTGGAAAACGACGGAATGATTTCTTTCAAAACATATAAGGTAAAATAAGGGAATAAATGAATTTATACCATAGTTTAGTAAATAGTAAGATTTTTTTGAATTACATTTTTAATAATACATGGATGTTGATGATAAAGAAGTCACAATAGATACTTACGTAAAAACCACATCGGATAATAAAGAGATTGTGAAATTAACCCTTACATTGTACTTTTCCATAGTCGATGGGATGTTAAACTCTTGTATAATAGTTAAAACATTGTTATTAAATTATTCAATAGTCATATACATAAAACTTATATCATATATGATCTTATAATTTTTTTTTGTTAATAATATTTTAGTAGTGTCATCGTTTTGGGTGTTAACTTGTTCATTTTACTTTATATGATTGGTTACATAAGTCATGTTTTTTATGGATAGGATGTATTTGATTCATATACAGAATGATATTATGTTCATAAAAATTATTTCCAATCATAAAATCAAAATTATTTTTTAATGCTTACGATGGGGAATGAAGATCATATCGTTCGTGGAGACTATAATTCATACATACGCACGAGCGACAATATGATTATATTGATGGTGAAATCGTATTTAATTGGATGGTATATCATATATACAGAATCATTTACATGTTATATTTATGATTTACGTTAGTTTTTCTCATTACTATACCCATCCAAATAATGAAGTGTTTGAATAACAAACTACACCACGACGTGGAGACTGTAAGTCGTACGTACACACGTATGGTGACTTTGTCCTTCATATGGAGGATATAAAATGAATATAGTTGTAAAAATTTTATAATAACATCACAGTATATATAAGATTCTGGAATTATTATTTTTGAGTTGAAAAATAAAGAAATAGTAATTGGAAGAAGAAAACAACTTCAAAGAGCTCATTAAATATTTACCTCTTTTTCGGGTTTTCCTTTTGATTTGAACAAAAGGGATCCCTAGGTTGGATTTTAGACCAAAGGATAGAATCTAGGATGAAATTAGGAACGTTGGGAGGATAGTTGGGAAGGGTTGGGCTGAGCCAAATGGATTTGGTGGTGTGAAATTAGGAGAAGGGGATGTACCCTTTTAAAATAGATGTAAGGGTAACATTAGGAAAAGCTTGAAATATCATTTTATAATAAAATCATTTTCAATTTATAATTGCTCAAAAATAATTTATTTCTAGGATATGGTAGGGATGAGTCGAATACCTCTCAGCCAATAGGTTTTGGATAGGTTTATGTCACCATATTAACCTTATCATTTAGATTTAACTCTTAGTAAAATACTTTGATATTTACCATGTCTATTTGTATTTTTATATTATATGATTAATAAACATAATATAACAATCCATGATAACACCATTGGTTCATTATTAATATATATAACCTTATCTATGTCTTTTGGCCGATCCTTATATTTTTAAGAATAATATACAAATTAATAATACATTATTTGTTTTAAAAACTCAATTATATCAATTTAGACACCATATGGTATTTTATTTTTTTAAAATCCATAAAAACATTATCACTTAGAATAAAATTTATTAATAAACCCCTAAATTTCATATTAACCAAAAAATTTAATGTAATTTATCAGATGTCTAAATTTAAATTTATTTTGATATATATAATATCAACGATTTTAATATTTCATTATTAGGGTAATTACAACATCATTGTTGTGTCATAAACAAATTAAATTATTTATTTTCTAGAAATTATAAATAAAACACAATTATTTTGGAAGTATTTTTAGATTTCTAATGGATATTTATAGTCAAATTTATATTTTCTGTATCCCTATATTAAAAATGGTTTATTTATTAAACTTTGAATTTAACTCTTTTAACTCTCCTTTAAATAAAATAATAATAAATCTCTTAATATAATCCATGTAGACCAAAGAGGATCATGTTTTATTCCTAAAGTTGGTTTTGGTATAATTACAATTATACAATAGAGTTAGGGCATGTATTATGGTAATTATAATAACATTTTTACCTTCAATTACCCTATTTAATTTAAACAGTGGTAAATAAAAGTGAAAAGTTACTATATTGAACCTCATTTTACATACTGGTGTCAACCATTTCTCTCATAATTTTTAAATTCAACCCACATAAGCGGTAATGTTAATTTTTATGAAAATTAGAAAATGCTCTTAGATGGTGGGGAAAAGACGGTTAAAAGTTGAATAACACTATATATTTATATATACAAACTTATTATAAAATGACTATAATGAATTACATTTAACATATATAGTTATTTTGTATCAATTTTAACCTAAAATTAAATAAAATAATATAAGTAATTATTGAAATAAAATATCAGTTTTAAATAATGACGTAGTGTTTTTCACTATTCATAAAAAATTGATTGTGTTAAGAAAAATAACAACAATTCACTCTAAACAAATTTCAATATTCCAAAATCAAAAATGAAGTCATTTATGAAAAATAAGATTTATAAAATTTCAAAAAGTGGGTACTACTATTCATAACGGCTAGTTTTATTGGTCATGGTGTGTTAAAACACAATATTACGTACAATGCAAGCTTCTGCATTATTCCATGGAATCATACCATGGAAGCATGGGGTGCTATATTCTCCCCTCTTTAAAAGAATTTTGTCTTCAAAATTTCATGAATATCACAACATAAAAATATTTGGGTGGTTCAACTTCATAAGTTCCTCAGGTTCCCATGTTGCCTCTTCCATCATATGGTTTATGCATAGATCATTTACCAAAGTAGTTGTCTAGTTTCTCAAAACATGTTCAATTGTATCAAGAATCATGACAGATACTTCACAATAAGACATATCAGGTTCTAGTTCAATTTATGAATAGTTGAGTAGACATGTTGGGTCATGCATGTATTTTCTCAATAGTGATACGTGGAACACATCATGAACATTGCAGGGAATTGGTAGCTTTTCCAAATGTTAAGGTAAAACCCCAATTCTTTCTAGAATTTTGAAAGGTCTGATGTACTTGTGACACAATTTACCCTTCACACTGAATCGTATGGCACCCTTCCATAGAGATTCCTATAGTAAAACATGATCTCCTACTAGAAAATCAAAATCATTTCTCCGATTATCAGCATAGCACATTTGACTACATTGAGGTGCTTTAATGTGGTTTTTGATGACCTACACATTTGGCATTGTTTACTCACCAAATTCCAGGTCTAGAAGTTTTATTTCACCAACATCATCCCAAAAAGTTTGTTTGGACATCTCTTTCCATATAACGCTTCATATGGTGCTATTTGAGTACTTTAATTGAAGCTATTATTATAGGAAAATTATACCAGAGCTAAATATTGATCCCATATACCTTAAATGTGAAGTGTGAAATATATCAACATGTCTTCCGTGGTTTGAGTAGTTCGTTCTGATTGTCCATCAGTTTGAGGGTGGTAGGAAGTTCTCAAACGATGTTCAGTATCCGAGGCTTTATAAAGACATTTACAAAATATTGATGTAAACATTGATTATGATCAGAAACAATTGATATGGGTACACCGTGGAGTATTAAAACATCATTAATATATATTATTTCAATATTTTAATGTGGTAAATCTTCTCTAAAAGAAAAAAAATTGTTGACATGTTAAGACGATCATCAATGACCAATATTGAATTATTCCTTCTAGGAGTTTTTAGTAATCCAATGACAATGACTATCATAATATTATCCCATTTCCACTCAGGTATGGGAAGAGGATGAATGAATCCTACAGGTTGTTGCCTTCTGGATTTCAGTAGTTGAAAAGCCATACATCTTGACACAAAATAATTAATCTCCCTCTTCATATTGTCCCACCAAAGATTTTCTTTCATATTTCTATACATATTGGTGCTCCCATGATGTATATAGAAATTGGACCTATGAGAATCATCCAAAAACTCCCTTTTCAGTTCAGGTATGTTAGGAACACAAAGACTATTCCCAAATTTCACAATTCCTTCTTCATATATGATGTCACTCAATCTGTCCTCATTCACAGCATTAATCTTCTTTGGAAACTCCTCATAATCATTCGGAGAACTCTTTATCCTTTCTAATAAGGATGTTTTTGTAACCATTCGAATTAGTATTGATGTTTCACCTTCCATGGTTATTCCCCTGTCCATCATTACTAGATCCTTTAAAATAGAATCCCTTTCAACTCTCAAATTATTAAAAACTCCTTGATCCTTTATACTCAAATCATATTCCACCTTATTTGCCTTCACATGGGGGTAGTGTGTAGTGAAATCATAAACATTGATTTGTTCAAGCCATCTCCTTTGCATCATTTTGAGTTCATTCTATGAGAAAATATTCATAAAACACTTGATATCAGTATAAATCGTACATTTTTCACCATAGAGATAGTGTCTCCATATATTTAGTGTAATGATTATAGCAGCTAACTCAATATCATGAGTGGGATAGTCTTTCTCATTAATTTTTAGCTATAATTATGCATAGGCAATAAATATATATTTCCATATAAGGACACAACCAATTTTTTTAATTGAAACATCACTATAAATAAAAAACTCATTGTATCCTGATGGTAGAGACAAGATTGGAGCGGTGAATAATCTTCTCTTTAGTACTTCAAAACATTCTTCACATTATTTTGTACAAACAAATTTAACCCCTTTACATTTGAACTCAGTTAATGGGTCATCCAATTAGGAAATATTTTGGACAAAACATCAATAATAATATACTAAACCAATAAAACTAGGTAATTTAGTTATAATCATCAGTGATGGCCATTCTTGGATTGACTTGGTCTTTGAAGGATCAGCAGAGATTCAATCCTGATAGACAATATAGCCATGAAAAAAAATCTCATGAATCCAAAATTCCAACTTGCTATACATCACATATAATTCACTTCTTCTGAGGGTTTTTAGAATAGTGTGCCAGTGATTTTCGTGATCAATGTAGTTTTTTAGTATACCAAGATATCATCAATAAATACCACAATAATGACATCATGATATTCATTTGAAACACTATTCATTAAATCCATGAAGACTGAGGGTACATTAGTCAATCCAAAAGGAATTACTGTAAACTCGTAATGCCCATACTAGGATCGAACTGCTATTTTCAGAATGACTTCCTTCTTCACACACAACTGATGATATCTAGATCGATGGTCAATCCTTGAAAAATATTTATCTCCATGAAGTTGGTCCAACAAATCATCAATGTGGGGTTGAGGATACTTGTTATTTACTGTTATTGCATTGATCTCCCTGTAGTAAATGCACAACCTCATAGATTCGACATTCATCATAACAAAAAGGATAGGGGATCCCCATTGAGAAAGACTAGGTCGAATAAAACCCTCATTACTCAATTTATATAGTTGTTTATTTAGTTCCACTAATTCCATAGTGGTCATTCTATAAGGGTACTTCGATATGGGACATGAACCAAGAATTAAATCAATGGAAAACTCAATATCTCGTTCTAGAGGATGTCTAGTAAAATAATCCGTAAACACATCAATATATTATTGCACAATAGGTACGTCCTATATTCAGACATTCTTTCCATCACCCATAATTATTTCATTATCTTCCTGTACAACAATTTCATTTAGTAGCCTTTCTGGGGGTGGATCAAGATAAGAATATGGTGGTGACGTTTTTTCTCTAATGATAAGGTACACAACATCAACACCGAAAATTTTAACCTACTTTTTCTTAAAATAATGTTTTTCATCATGGATTGAAAGACAATCCATTTCGAGGCTTATATAAAATTCAATGATGGGTGTGATGATGATATCTGTAGATAAAGAAAATTTTTATTCCCTTATGGGAACTGATTCACAAAACATTGTTGTGATGATTCTTCTCTTAGGGGTTTTGACAGAAAAATTCCTAGTTAAGTCAAATTGAAAATATCTAATTTTATTAGAATGATGGGAATATAAGAAACAACACGACAATAAAGAATCAAAAAATGAATTGGCTAAACCTGAGGAAACCATTAAATTATCTCCCCCCTCGTCTTTCGGGGAATCGATTTCAACAGTAGGGATCGCATAATTTTTTCCTTGATCCCTTGGCCTTTTCTGAGGTATGTTTCCAGGACACTTAGGACATTCATTAGCATAACATATATTCTCCCTACAATTGTAGCATTGAACATTGGTAGCTTCTTTCTTCCCCCTACAATCACTAGCATGATGGACTTTCTATCCACATTTGTACCATACTCCCTTTCCATATAGATAGGAACCATGGTCCACCCATCCACAATTATCACAGGGTAGAAATTCAATTCATCCCTTATTCCTAGTTTCCTTATTTCCTTTCCTAGAGTGTTCAGCAGATCTACTATTCTCTTGCTTTTATTTAATGTCATTAGACTTAGAGAATTTCTTTTATGTCTTCAAATCACATTAGACAACATCTTCATATGATGAGATGGATTAAAATACTACTGCTTGATGGTTTAATGGATTCAACCCATCAACTAAACAATCAATCATACATCCTGGGTTACTTATATAATCTTCAGATTACCTTGAAAACCTTATAATGCTAGCTTCATACTTTGCAACATTCGCATCATCTTTTTCTCTCGGACTCAAAAACTTCCTTTCTATCTCCACATGATGGTCACGGGGTAAGTATTTTTCAATGAAAATATCATTAAACTCCCTTCATTACATATTTTTTACTTTATTATCATCCTTTGTGTTTTAGATTTATGACCACCATTGATTTGCATCTCCTGTGAGGCGATAAACTGCCATGGAAACTTTTTATCATTCACTACTCCAAAAAGAATGAAATAATTTCTCTAGAAAATTTATCCATTTCTCATTTACTAATTGTTTTTTACCCCCATTAAATTTTTGTGGTTGTTTCCTCATAAATTGTTCAAAACGTGACCCTCTGTGTTGTGGATCAGGGTGCATCATACGGGTAAGGTTATTATCCATAACCAGAATGTGTTGTCCTAGTATAGTGATAAACTGATCCCTACTAGTTGCTTCATTAGCTCAAAAATAACTATTTTTAGTAGGAGGGAAATCCATAAATGGATTATGTGCATTGATACGATTTCCATTGCATCTACTAGGTTCCATTTCTAAACAACATAATACATTATATTAGATAATGAATCACAATACATAATTCCAAACTTGTAAAACATTTATCATTAATTGAATAAATTATAGATATTATCCATAATCATAATAAAATTTCATTAAGTATGTATATACTCATAAATCCATCATAATGGTTGAATAGAAAATTTGAATTATCCTACGCATTTCTACTAGAAGTGTTGTAACCAAGATTGCTACAAGGCTCGTTGTCTTGTAACAAGATATCCCTTGTCAAGCAACAAACTCAATGTTAGAGTATTCACAGCTAGGTACATCTTTTCGTGAGCCGCCTCTACCTGATCGTATCCAGTTATGGATATATTTCATGGAAAATAAACAAAATCTCTACAATACCAAAATTCATGGATGTTCTTCTATACCAATCCTCAATGTCAATCCAAAGTTAATGTTCTCTAATAAGAGATTATCTAAATATAGTTTCCAAGTATTGTACTAATATTCCTCTGATATGAACTGTAATTCCTTAACCCTAGTTACCCAGATTAGGTGCTTTATTACATAGCATTGGCATGATACAATGAATCATGTCCAGATAGACCAAACTGTTTATTATTATTGGAAATAAGATGCATACATTAGATTATCATTACATATTGAGAGGAAATAAAAAACTAATTTATTCTATTAGAAACATTCAATCCTCCTAGATTATTCCTACAATTCATTTCTAACAAACTTCATCATATCATGGAAAAATTAATCATAAGAAAGGGTTGAGCTGAAACGCTCAGTAAGAGTAATTAGTACAGTGGAAGATAACATAAATATTAGGCATGTTGAATAATTGAAAACACATAACATTATAAATAATAAACATGAACACTTTATGGCTGGAATATGAACTGAGTAAATAATGCCAAAATAAAACATAGTCATGGGTCTTATACTAGTCGAATAACTACATGAACCATTATTATTATTTTCCTAATTACGGAATGTATAATGCCAAAAATTCTGAAACAACTTGAAAGGCCTTGGCCAAGACGTCTAAAAATGATTTAGGCCTCGGCCATAACCATATATCAAAATGGGAACAGTATCGACCATTTCCATGACTAATTGTCTCTTTAGACCTACAGATTCACTAAGGAGCTACTATAGGCTCCAACTATCACATACTAAGTCCAATTCATTTCTCATATTCAAAGGGTGAAACATAACATAAACATTCCTATTAGAATTAGAAAAGAAAATGTCAATAATTTATCCATAAACCTTGAATGGTATTATGATAATACATCCCCAATAAAAAATATCACAAAACCATAAATAAAATAAGTAATATTTGTATCATAATGAATCAACATCAAACAGGTGTAAATTTTTTCAAAGGATGTTTACATAGATGAAATCAAAAAAATTTGAGAAAAATTTCTAATTCTATTTTGAAATAATTTAAGAGTCACATAATTATAAACGAAAATATTTATTTTGAAAATATTATAATAATATTTTAATGGAATATTTGATGATATTATAAATATAGAATATAGAAACACCCATGATATAAGTTAAAAAACATTTTTTACTTAATTTTATCGAAAAGGTAATAAATTTCCTTTTGGAAAACATTGAAAATATTCCTTTAAAACATATAAGGAAGAATAATATTATAAATGACATTAAACCATTATATTTTAATTATTAAAAATATTTTGAAATACAATTTTATGAAAACACAGATGTGGATGATAAAGTGGTCCCAATAGATACTTATGTAAAAACAACCTCTAATAATAATGATATTGGGAAATTTACTCTTACCTTGTACATTTCCTTAGTAGATGGTCTGTTATCCTCATGTATAATAGTTAAAACAATGTTATAAAATTATTCAATAATCATATACATAAATATGATATCATATATGATCTTATAATATTGCATTTTCAATAATATTTTAATAGTATCATCATTTCGGGTGTTAACTGGTTATTTTATCCTTTATATGCATTGTTACATAAGGCATGTTTGTTACGGATAAAATATATCTGATTCATATACATAATAATATTATGTAAATAAACCTTATTTCCAATAAAAAATGAATATTAGTTTTGAATGATTACGTTGGGAATGAATATCATCACGTTCGTGGAGACGGTAATCCGTACGTACGCACGAGCGACAATATCATTATACTGATGGTGAAATCATATGTAATTGGATACTATATCATATATAATGGATCATTAACTTGTAATATTTATTATTTACACTAGTTATACACATTATTATACCCATCCAAATAATGATGTGTTTGAATAACAAACTACACCATGACGTGGAGACGATAAGTCGTACGTATGCCCGTATGGTGACTTGGTCATTCATATGATGGATAGAATAATGAATATAGTTGTAAAAATTTTATAATAACATGAAATTATATAATATATTCTAGATTTATTATGTAATAATTGAAACAACAAATAAAGAGGAAGTGGATGAAGAAAATAACTTCAACAAGGTAATGAATGATTTGCCTCTTATTCAGGTTCTTCCTTTTAGACATGACCAAAATGGCTCCATATGGGGACTTTTTGACCAAAAGAAGGCCTCTAAGATGATGTGAGGAAATATGGGAGGTTATTTGGGTCAGGTTTGACCTATCCAAATGGCTTTTGAGGTGTGAAATTAGGATAAGGTGATGTACACTTTTATAAGAGATGCGAGGGTCACTCAAGGAAAAGATTGAAATACTATTTTATAATAAAATAATTCCCAATTTATAATGGCTCAAAAATTATTTTTTTCAAGGCTATCATGGGGATGGGTAGAGAAAATCTCAACCAATAGGTTTTAAATAGATTTAATTCAGCTTATTAAGATTATATTTAAGATTAAACTCTTAGATAAATATTTTGATATTTACCAAGTCTCTTTGTATTTTTATATTAAATGGTTAATTAATTTACTATAACAAGATAAGTGAACCCCATGTGATAAATTATTAATATATATAACCTTATCTATGTACTTTGGCTGATCCTTATATTTTTATAAATATTATATCATTTAATAATATTGTATTTGTTTTAAAAACTCAATTATGTCCCTTTGACACCATTTAGTATTTGATTTTTTTGAAGACATAAAAACCTTATCACTTAGAATAAAATTTTTATAATCAACATTAATATGTCATAGTAACCAATTATAATAGTGGAATTTATCAAAAGTGTCAATTTATATTTATTTTGATATTTATAATATCAATTATATTAATATTTCATTATTAATGTAATTACTGGATCATTGTTGTGTCATTAATTAATTAAATTATATAATGTTTAAAAATTATAAATAAAACCTCATTATGTATTAAATCCTTTTATATTTCTAATGAATATTTTTAGTATAATTTATATTGCGTGTAAACCTATATTAAAAATGGTTTAGTTATTAAACATTGAATTTAACTCTTATAATTCTTCTTTAAATAAAATAATAATAAATGTCCTAATCTAATCCATGTGGACCAAAAGGGATCATATTTTATTCCGAAGGATTTTTTTTCTCTAATTACACTTATCCAATAGAAATAGGACATGTTTTATGGTAATTATAATATCAATTTTACCTATATATACCCTATTTACTTTTAACTGTAGTGAATAAAATTCTATAGATACTATTCACCAAAAATTATTTTCATCTTATTAAACCACATTTAACATTTGGAGGTCAACATTGTCTCTTAGATTTTTTAAATTCAACCCATATAAGTGGTAAAATTATGTTTTATGAAAATTGGTAAATTCTCCTAAAAGGTGGGTAAAAGAGGGTAAAAAGTTCAATAATATTTTAAATAACTAGAATTATTATAAAATGACTCCAATGAATTACATTGAAAATATATATTTATCATGTATCTATTTTGACCTATAATAAATTAAAATAATATAACTAATTATTTAAATAGAAAGTTGGTTTTAAATAATAATGTAGTGTTTTTCACTATTCATCCAAAATTCTATGTTTTTAGAAAAATACCAAAAAATAACACTAAGCTAATTTAGATATTCTGAATTCAAAAATGAAGCCCATTTTGAAAAATAAAATTTTTAAAAATTAAAAAGTTGCATATTACTATTCATAATGGCAAGTTTGATTGGTCGTGGTGTGTTAATACTCCACATTGCGTACAAATCTTGCTACTGCATTATTCAAAGGAAAATGTACCGTGGAAGCATGTGGTGTTACAAATATTATGTTAGTAAATGTGAATTTAGTTATTAAATTATGAAAATTATATAGTTCACTAAATTATAAAATAATTTCAATTGTTATATATCGATTAATAAAATAAGAACAATTTGTAAGAAATAAAAGTTATTTCTTAAGAAAAAACTACATTTTATATAAAACTGGTTTAGACACAAATTATGCACATAATTAAATATAAAATTTTAATAATTTTTGAATAAACAATTGAAAATATGAAAATAATTTTTTTAATATAAATGTAATAATCACATTTTGTTAAAATATTTAATTTATATTAAAAATAATAATTTTTTGATTGATCAAGATAAATATAAATTTTAAATGATGAATCCCATATTGTTTAAATTATTTAAAAATTAAAAATATTTTACAAATTTAATTTTTTGTAGAATAAGATTAACTATATTTATATTTTAAAAAAAATTGTAATAGTAATTTATTTAATTATTTATTTTTTAAAATTATCTTTCTAAATGTTAGAATGTTTTTCTCGAGAAAACCAAATATCTTAACACAAGTGTCAATTAAATTTTAAATTATATTCTTTCAATTGTATTAACTAAATATGGAAGAAAGAATTATTTATTTGGAATAAATATAATCTACTATATATAATTAGTTCAATTAAAATTTTCACCATATTAAATGGTGAAAACATTAAAATGTAACTACTGTTGTTATAATGAAAACGAGTTTACAATTTGTTAAATTAAAATTATTAGGGTTTAAAATGAGACAATGTTTTTCAATAGTCAATTTCATAGCCATATATTGAACTTATAACCAATATGGATTATTAAAGACCAATTTTTTTGCCTTTGCTAATTTTTAAAATTCTAGATCTCTTTATTCATATCAGGAATTACAACTGTGTCATCTCCCCATATAAAGAAAATCACCCCAACATATAATCCTAAAAGTTAAAATGAATGTTTTATCATATTTTCAATAATCAAATAAAATATTTATAATCATTATAACGTTATAGGGGCGTTATTTTTTTAGTTAACCCTTTTTTGGACACATTATGTATTTAACCAATTGGTTTCTGTGAAAAAGATATAAAATTATTCACTTACTTGGGTTCATACAATCTTAAAACACTTCATTACATTATTATAGTACATTAATATAATAAAAGTATTATCTACTAAATAATTAGATATTATCTATTAATTTAATAACCTATATCTATTTTTATTTCAATAAAATGGGAAATTGAACTATTTATTGTGTTTATAGATGACTACCACCTCATAAACCGATGTATTACATTCTCCATCACAACCATTTAATGATGGGTATGCTGATTTCATTAAAATATTAATTGGATATTTGTGAAATTATTATAAATTTAAAATTATGATAGCACATATACCTTCATAAATTGCATTCATTGGGGGATACAACTAAATTGCTTGTCCTTATAAAAGAATACTGCATCACGAAGCAATGTGATTTGTGTTTAGTGTATTCCATTAATGGAATGGTGTAGGGATAAATATAATGAACATATATGATATTTATAACCTACCGAAACATATATAAATCTAATATCACATATAAATTAATAACATCCAATCCTTTGAGAGAAAAATATATTTTCTCTATCAAACTTGTGGACTAAAACACCACATAGTGATGAGATAAGTTTTACATTTTATTTATACATTTATTGTAATTAGGATTAATTTAAATTATATAAATTCTATTTATAACATAATTTGGATTATAAATTGATTAAATAATTTTTTTATTTTATTCAAACTATAATGATAATGGAAATTGTATTAATGTATTCATTTTCCCTTCTAGGTTCATTAATGGTGTAATGTTTTTTATATATTTACTATTTATGGATTACACTAAATTATAATTTAACAAATACTTATGATATTAAAATAATATATTTTATTATAATGATAATGTTACCTTGATAAATTTATAAGGACTAAAAGTTCAACAAAAACATACAAGATAAACTGAGCATTAGTTACCCAAAATAGTGATTTTTAAAAATTCATGTAAATAAATTGGTGACCAATGACCATAATTACGACGTAAATTGTATAAAATTTAGGATTATTTTTCATTAATATATTTAATATAAATTATAATTTATTATAATTGGGTTTGAACTTGTATGAAAGATTTTGGATATAATGAATGGTTTTCTCGTCTCTCTTTTATATCTATGAGATGTATTCCATATTGACCACTTAATTTTTTATGTTGTATATATATATATTTACCATGTTATAAGTGATATCATGAATTTTTTGTAATTATTGTATTTAATGTTCCATATTCATCTTTCATCAATGTGGAATGTGATTATAATTTAATGAATGTGGTAATGGATTTTTTTACAATCTCATTTTTATCGAGATTGATTATGATTAAATTTACAATTATGATATCATATAATATATCAATGTTGAAATTTATTTATTTTCGGATGATCTATATTATCATCAAATTCTCATTTACAATTTAATTTTTCACACTATTGCGTACTTAAAATGATTAATAACATGATTTTATGAAATTGTTTCAATATTTCACTCCTCGGATAAAAATAGTTTTTCCTAAACCATTTTTTCTTAATATTTATTCAAATAATTTATTCAATTTTCACAAATTTTTATTAATGAAAGTCATAACCATGATTTTAATTTTAAAATTTATTGAAATATAATATTTAGGTCATTTTCCAAATAAGGATCATTTTTATTTTACTGAAACTGTGAAATGGATATTTGTTAAAACATGTACAAAATGAATGGAATTTCCTACCACGAAGTCCACTAAATTGATTTATTATTATACTATATGTTTCCAAGGATATTTTAAATGATAAATATTATAAAAATATTTGGTGAAATTTTATTTTAAGATAATTTTATTCAATTGTATAATGTTATAATCATCATGAATTATTTTTAAGATATTTTTGTGGTATTTATATTAATAAATGACATAATCAAATTATTTTACTTATGATCCCATATGGATTAGATGTATTGATACAATCTTCATTATTTATTATAGATGTTTATTATTTATTTTAATTGGGATATAAATTTATATTAATGTTCACTGTATTTCTCTAGATGATTTATGATAATATTTATTGTTTGTGGAATGTATTAGATTTTGTATGTTTTTTTAAATATGAATTTTTATATTGATTAATACTAAACCCATTAGTATAAAGAATAAGGAGACATAAATTTTGATGGTATGGGACCCATATTGGGATTTATTGAATCTATAATGTAATGAGAGAAGCTGGGTTTTGTTTTTTGGATGAGTCCATACACATATATATGTGATATTTTTCAATTAGGATTTCACCATATGTTTATATTGTATGAAATTATGTATTATATCCTTATGAGATTAATAATTGAATTCCATGTTATTAATAAATTACTAATATTATGTAGGTTCATGTTTCAAATTCATGTGGTTAGGTGTGTTGAATTATTTGACCATTATTTATTCCTTCAATATTATTCTAAATTTATTAATAAAATTATATTTTTTATATTAACTATAATGGAACATTGATATTTACTCATTTATTAATAGATCCATTGAAATACATTACATTATTTTTAATTTTCACTCACACATTTCTTATTTTTTATTTCCCCATGATTCCAAGATGATTATTATGATTGATAATAAGGGTTATGTGAGAGTAAATAATGTTTCACATAATGAAATTAAAGTGCTGAAAACTATATTTTTGTCAGTAAAATGGGATTAATAAATATATCTAGTTATGAAGACTAATTAAAAATTCAATCATTCGAGATGTTATTCATTATAACACATTTATGTATAATAATATATCAACTGACTATAAGATTCTATGGTACATTTATTTATAGTTAGTATCATATTATATTTATTAAAAAATTTGGGAACATGGTGTAGGAAAGAATTGATTACATAACATATGAATTAGAATTAATTTTTGGATAAATATATAAGAATGTCCTATTTTTTGTTGAAGATACTGTTTGGTTTTCCTAGAAATACATCATTGTGTGGATACTAAAAGTGGTCAGGATTCTGGAATATATTTACAATGGTGTTATATACCAAAAAACATATTCCAGGATAGATAGTAGCTTTAGATGGTAGAGTAATATGGTCCATACTGGTAACATATTTTGGAACAGTTACTGCATTTGTTTGGTTCAATAAACAATGAATTTAAAACCCACTATGAAGGGATTGAACATATTTTTATTATTTAACAATCATCCACGAAAAACATGGTTTATGAATATGATATTTGGCATGAATAAATTTTTCACAATATCATATGAGTTTCACTATTCATCATATTTTGCATTTTATTTCATAATATTATTATTGAAAATAATTTATTACATTTTATTGATAGGGTTTTAGTGTTTGGAATGGTAATTGTATCAATAAACATAACCATGTAGTGATATCCCTAATGGGTTCGACAACGAGGATATACTTGGAACTATAATTAGAATTAATCAAATTTATATCAATATTAGGGTATATAGAATATATTATGATTAATAACCATTACCATAATAATAAACATGGATATTTAATATATTATTTAACAATTATATAGACCTATTCATGTTCTAGAAACCCCCATCATTAAATGGAATCAAAAATCCATTTGTAGGTAAGAAATTTATAATTTCTGTATAGAAGATATTTATGTCAAAGGTATTTAATGAAGGGGATATGATTATAATGGAATTTTTAATCCACTCTAGAGATGATGATCAAATTTGGTTGTAACTTAAAAAATTATGAGGGAGAAGAAATAATAAACCGGGAATGAATTAATTTCAGGTTACCCTTATTCAAAAAAATACATCCTCAAGAGTGACATGAAAATATAAAAAAATTAGTTTATGAAAACATGATGAGGATAAGAATTTCAAGATTTTATCAAGCATTAAATTTATAAAAATAATATATTAATTGTGTATTTTCATTTATTATAGTAAGATATGTTGTGGAAATTAATCGATGCACAACCCAAGAATGAAATTTAGATTACAAAATAGACAAATATCAATTATGTATATCTCATTATATTAATACATGTTAACACAACTATTAAATTTGAAAAAAGATATCTTATGAAATGTTACCATATTAACTTCTTCTCATTTTAAAAAAATTATATTTTAATTCATCATTGATTTATGGTTCTTTTGTCCTTATATATTTCCATTAAAATTCATTTTCATGTGATCAATGATCTATAACACTATTTATTAATATTTATTCGTTTCCTAATGTCTATCTCTTCATGTTGATCCATTTTTCCCCTCCTTCCAAAAATAGTTATGTGTTAATCTTGAAGACCATGTGACTTTTATTTCTCCCTTATACTTATGATTTTTTAAACCATTTTTATTATGTGGTATAGAAATTTTATTTTCATATTCAAAACCCATATTTATGTGGTAAATAATAAATTTAAAGGAAAAAATTTATTTCAGGGGGTATACTTTACTGCTATGATACATTATGATATATTTACTTTTAAATATATCCATTATCATCGATATAATGCAATGCACACCACATAAGTGCATTTTAGGTTCTTCCAATAGTTGGCTCACTAAAAAAGGCTATCATAGTGTGGTTCATGGTTTTTGGGAGAGACCATCCTAGGGTCACTCTTCGGTGGCTCTTCACAATAAGATCTGGAGGTTATAGTAGGTGCATCAAGCGTGAGAGAGTTCACTCCCTCCCACTGACCAGGATCTTGATGATCTGAAATAGTCAATCATCATCCTAGGATCCTAGCTGGATGAGGGATGGGATGACATGGTATTTGAATAACTGAGGACCAAGAAGTATAGTTGGGTAATGCTGCTCCTAAATCAAGAAATAATGGATCAAGATCGATCCCATGTGAAATGTTTGGAGGGGGTGACCAAATCTCTGCATTCTTCCATGCTTGTATTAGAGAGAGAAGATGGTTGATTCAGCCCATCATTTTACATGAAGATGGATCCAACACCAATGAAAGGTAATCTGGGGGTGTGAGGTGCATGTGTTCTTCAAGGATCTTATTTCCAGCCCTAATCAGAGGATACTCTATGGGTACCCAAATGGGAATGCAAAAATATGGGTGGATATTCCCATTTCTGTGTCTACCTAGGATTATGTGAGCCTTGAGGATATCCTGAATGAGGAGGAGATTCGCACGACAATGATGCATCTCGATCATGAGAGAGATCCTGGACCAAACTGCATCCAAGGATCCTTTTTTAGGGAGCATGGGATGTGGTTATGGGTTACATTGTCGGTACTATAGAATAAGTATTCTGCAGATACAGCCACCCTCGTGTTGCTTTGCCAACCACCCTTATTCTCAAAACGAAGGTCAAGGATCCCTCTTCATTTTCACATTACAGGCCTATTTGTTTGTTTAATATTCCATAAAAAAATTTATGGGAGTAATGAATTTGAGGTTGTCTAGATTTTTACCACGGTGGATCTCGCTTGAGAATCATGGGTTTTTTAGGGGCTAATCCATCCAGGGAGCTATTTCTCTAGTGTAGGAGATTATCTGGGACATCAACATCAAAACCCATAGTTCCAACCTAGTAATCAAACATGACATGAAAAATGCCTACGATCGGATTGAATGGAGCATTTTTAACATAGTTGTATCCTCAATGGGGATCTTGTCTAAGACATTTGATCCTATCTTCCATTACTTCCACTCATCTTGGTTGGCGCTTTCATTTCTGGGAAAGTATCATGGATTCATCAAAGCCAAAAGATGTGTCTGGTAGGGGGATCTGCTATCCCCGAGTATTTTCATCCTAGTGAAGGATGCCATCAGCCGGCTCATCAACTAGAGGATTCCTCTGGAGTTGTTTTCTCATACCAGAGGAAGTATAATCTTCCCTATATATCACATCTGATGTTCGCAGATGATACACATGTTTTCATTAATGGTGTAAGGGGTTTTGTTCGATGGTTTAAGGAAATCATCGATGATTACTGTCTGTGGAGTGGGAAAGTGACCAGTGGATCGAAAAGTAATATCTTCATTCATTCTAAAATTATTCCCAGTCGTGTTGCCTCTCTTTGTAGGAACCTGGACATGAAACATAGATCATTTCCTATAGTGTATCTGGGCACACCAATTTCACATAGAAGTCATTGGGTACGTTATTTTGACTCTGTTTTTAACAGAATTACAAGTCATATAATGAAATGGAAGAACAGTTACATATCCTTCGGGGGTGGAATTTAACTTGTAAATAGTGTGTTTTCTGCTATACCCGTTCATGTATTGGCCTCCACTAATGTCCCTCTAGGCGTCATCAACACTATCGATAAGGTAGGGAGTGTATTCATCTTGTATTCCTACTATGTGGGGAAATAGTTCTGGGAATCTTGACAGAGGCTGGGGAGGCATGTCCAAAAGGGAGGGATTAATGATAGTAGTTGTCAAATCAATATTCTTTGCATGAGAGGTAAGAATGATTGGGAAGTTTTTGAGGAACATAACTTATGGGGAAATCAATTTCACTTGTTTTCTGGGAAAATGAGGAGGCTATGCATGGCTGGGCATTCACCTCCAATTTGAATCTCTTAGGACTCTACCAAACCCTTCAGTAGAACACTCGTTGGATTGTTGGAGAAGGAAGCATCCATTTCTAGAACTAGAACTTGGGAGGAACACTGATCGTGTTTTCTCGAATGTCATGATTCTATGATTTCATTGAAGGAGGCTCGGTGTTTTCTCATGATTACTAAGGCAGTTCTGTAAAAGGAGAAACTTGACTATCTCAAGTCCATTATGTTCATCCTAGAGCCAGGAAGGTGTGCATTCACGACGACTTCCATTGGTTCTTTTAATATTAGGGATTATCGCAAGCTGCTCTGGCATCAGGAACATCAGGAAAACTAGAATGACATGGTGTGGTGTAGAAGGATCCCTGTGATGTATAATTTTTATTCTTGGCTTATCGTGATCTCAACGCTCACTAAGAATGGTAATGTTAAACTAGTGGGTATTAGTTTTTCCTCGAGGTGCCACTGTTGCACTTCCAGGAAGGAGGAGAATACAAGTCAACTGTTCTTTGAAGGTGAATTGGATGTTACAGTGTGGTTAATCTTTGGTGGATACATTTCTTTTCCTTCTCATAATCAGCGGGACACAACCTTCATAGAGAGGTGGTTCCACAGTTCTCAGGACTCCAACATTGAGAGGTTGACCAAGTCAGTGATTCTTATGGTGGGATGTTGGTGCTTGTGGAATTGTAGAAACATGGAAAGGTTCGATGGGTCTCCTCCGTCGGCGAGGTCCATCATCTCGTGGACCCGGCTCCTATTGGGGGATTTTGTTCGGCTTATACAGGATTGAATGGATGCTTCATCTCTAGGACTTTTGTAGGCTAGTAAAACTTCGACTCATCCTCCCCTATCTAGACCAATGGGGAGATGGGTATGCTGGTGGCCTCTTGAAAGGGGTTACAAAATGAATATTGATGGTTCCTACGTTCTGGGAAATATGAGAGGTGGGTTGTGTTTCATGGGGCTAAGGGGAATGTGGTCTTGGCCATCTCTTTGTTCTATTAAAATGGAAATTATATTTTGTTCGAGGCCAATGCCATGGTTTCCGAGCTTACTCTCGGTATTTTTCAGAATATTGTCATCTCCCAAGTGGAGATTGACACTCTGATCCTTCATGTCTCCCTGCACGATAAAGTCTATACCCCTTAATCCATTTGCTACATTTTCAGGAAATGCAGAGCCCTCCTTCACAACAACATATTGGTGATCCATACATGGAGAGAAGAAAATCAGGTTGTGGACTACATTGCCTCTTTGGAATATTAGATCTCCATTCACAGTTTTCTTCTCAACCCTATCAGCTTGCAGCCTAAGTGTGTTAACTTGATTAGAGGGGATGCCCTCAGTATCAACTAATTTAGCCCCTGACTTGGTTGTAGATTTTTTTCTTTGTTTTCACTTTATATTAATAATAAAACTTTTATTTGAAGGTGAAAATTAATTATTTTAAAAATTAATATAATAGAATAAATTATTAATTCATTTTTTTTTTAAAAATAAGTATTTAAAAATATGGAAATCGTTCCTGATTATTTATATTTTTCATAGTCGTGTAATAGTTTCACATTGATCACATAATAAAATATTAAATTTTACCTATTTTAGAAAATCTATTTGAAAAAATTTGCATATTTTTTAAAATTTACATTTCTAAATTATATTTGTGTTAATTTTTTAGAATTCATAAAAGAATAATTTTTTGATGAATAATAAAATTAATAATATTAAATAAAGACCAAATATTTATTTCAATCATTTAAAAAGTAAAATTATATAATAAATTGGTATAAAAGAGTAATATTAATAATAATATTATTATTAAAATGACACATGTAATTTTATTCAATTTCATAGAGTAAATATATTTTCAACAGTTTTGAAGGGTTTTTATTTGAAAACTATTTTTTTGACATATCTATGAGTTTTATTTTAAAATGAATTCTTTAGAAAATTGAATTAAATATATACAAATTAAATCAATATTTTGGATTATAATAATTTATATTATATACTATTGTTATGTTAATCATTGGATATGGTGAATAGTCTTAGTATTAAAAAATAATTATCATAGTCAATGTGAAAACAAGTTTACCATGGGGTTAATCAAAGAAATAAGGGTTAAAAATTACTCAAATACATTCAAAAACCATTTTCATGGACATATTTTGACAGTATAACCTATACATATGGGGGATGACCCATTAATGATCCATTTTTGTGTGAAAAATATTGTTACACATTATTATTTTAAAAAACATCAGGTGATACATCTTCCCAATATATAAAATTCCACCAATACTCATACCCTGTTAAAACATAAAAATATCATTGGTTTGGATGAGACATAAAAAATTATGTTCATTAATTCCATACCATAACCAATGGCCCTCCAATGGATGAGTAATTTCTACAATTAAGAATTTTTTTGTAGAGGTAGAGGTGTTTACTGAATAAGTAGTTCATTTCATAATATTTACATTTGTTTTGTTTGTTTTCGAAAAACATTAAAATATTATAATGATATTATAACATAATAAAACTAGAATATCATATCAACATATATGTTAATTTTTTAATTTAAAAACATATATCTATCTCTACCTCAATTAAATTGGAAATAAAACCCCATGTCATTTATAAAATAGACTACAACCTCAAAAATTGATTTAAACAATTTCTCAATAACAACATCATAAGATTGATATATTTTGGTTTTAAAATATTTGTATTATTATATTCTAATTATTATTGTTACATAATTATTATTTTTCATAAATTTTTTTACTTTATTTTCAATGGGGGGTGCAATATTTTATATTTTGTGTATAGTAGACTAATACCTAATGAAGCGATGGGATTTGTATCTTACTTACACTTTACATGGATGGTATTAAGGATAATTTAATCAAATATATGTGACATTTATGCATGAATAAAAACTATTTAAATATGATATCACATGTTACTTCTTACCTTCCCCCCCTTTTGGCATACAATAATGTCCCTCGTGCATACATCTGGACTACATGATTCATTAGGAAATGTGAAAAGTTTTCCATTTTATTTTTAGATGGTTGTTGAAAAGGATTAATTTTATTAACATAAACTAAATATATATGTCATAATAATTATTTATTAATTGGTCATTTTTAATTATCATCTTGTATTCCATCATCTAATAAAAATGAAATTGTGGTATATTTATATGAATGACCAACAATATCCGTTAATAGATTAGTTAATTTATTATCATTAAAATGTATGAATTACTATTAATCTTAATATATTTCATATATACGTTATTTATGTAATGTAATAAGTACATTATATTAGGTAACCATGATTAATGTAATTGAAACAATCTTACTGAACAAATACATATATGAAAAATAAAGCAATTATTACCTAAAACATGAAATTGAATAATGAATTATTAATACATAGTTAATAAATGATAATAAGTAAATATTTTTTTATAATATATTTCATTATGTTTCTATAATAAATTTATAATAATGATATATTTGATATACAGAAGATTCAAACATATACAATGGATGTTAGACCTGTGGATAGAGTTTCTTATCAATCTTTTATATCAGAAACACATATTCAATATTAACCACGTAGTTCTATTATATGGTGTACTTAATTAATATATTATATTTTATAACATGAATCCATTTATATTAATTTTATATTAACATTTATTTTATTTTAGTTTTTTCATGGGCCTTATAATATTAAATATACCACATTTGTAAGGGTTAAATTTACAATCTCATTATTTATTTGGAATATTTATGATGAAATTTTTTAACAAGAAATTATATTATCTACCAATAATGAAACTAATGAATATTTCTTTTCAATGGTAATTAACAACATTTTTATATTCTTTAATCAATTTCCCTTCATTTGTAAATTAAAATAATTTATAAGAATTTTTAATAAAATTTAACATTATATGTCGCCTTAGTCAAATTTTTTTTTTGAAAACTATATATTCTATAAAAAAAATAAAAAAAATGTTTCAATATTATCTGAATATTTTATTAAATAAAATTTCCCCCATGTATAAAAATTTTCATTATGGTTAAAAAGTAATACAATTTCCATTTTGAAACGAGGTTAGTTTCGCTTCAAGGAAAAAAGTGAAATTTATATTTTTTTAATGTGTATGACTAGCATTTAATTTCCCAATTCCCTGAAAACTAGAAGTTCTAAATATTCCTTCGTAAGTTCAATGGTTATTTTCTGAAAAAATAATTTTCTAAATAAATAGTTAATATTTTTTTAAAAAAAAACCTTCAAATTGAATATATTATATTCTTCATGAATGTCTTTTATAATGTTTTTATGGTATTTTTATTAACAAATTAAAATATATCATTATTTTAATAATAATCAACTATGTATATGTTTTATGTTATAAAAACATAATACTACTCTTGATTGTCTATTAACATTTTAAAATGGGATTTAAAATGTTATTTCCATTCACCATAATACCCTAGTTGGGTATATATTACGATAATTTATTGGGAATGTATTATAATTTAATATTGTAGTATTTAAATATGGTTGATTATGTTGATTATATATCCTTCCATTCATATAATGAATTTATTGAGAATAGTAGGTTATGGGTGGGGACTTGTAAAACCCTTTGATGAATCAGCTCATCTCATCTGACAAAGTAGATAACTTTTTTGTCATATGATTATCCCATTTATGTAAGATTCCATTGAACTATGTAGTCAAAAAAAATTATAATGTTTATAATTATTTATCCAATAATTATGAGATTATTTATTGATTTCAATTTGACAATTCTATTTATTTGAAAATCGATGTAATCGTTTAAAGGGCATGTGATTATATATGTGGAATAATTTGATATTTATTTATTCCTTACATATTATGATAATGTTATTAAATAAACAGTTGGTAATTCAGTTATTTTACAAAAAATATTTATAATTCATTTTTTATATCTTTTGTCTTCCATACACATACACTTAATGATTATTTTATCTCATCCCTTTCGTATGTTTCATTCCCTTGGATTCAAATATAAGTTTTATGATCAATATAAAGGGTAATCATAGATAAATGTATTTATTTAATTGACGAAAATACCTTCTTTAATTTGAGATTCCATTTGTGTACTTTAATTACAGTATATAACATTATTCTATGAGTACTTGATTATTTGATACATTGAAATGATATTCATATTATATTCATCCAATGTAATAATATAACCACCAACTAAGGGAAACTAGGGTCAGGGTATTTACATGTCAATGGTATTTTGGTCTTGAAAAGGTTCTCTACATCTTCTATAGAACGGAAGAGGCAATTTTCACCATAGGGTTGATTCACACTTGATCTTTCATATCATACATGGCTAGTCACTATCAAATGGTATACAATAATATAGAGTAACCTTAGTCTATTATAGGTATGAAATTCATATCTTCATGTTTTATGGGATAAATAAAGAAACTAAAGTAGAATGGACGATATCATAAGATCCCACTAAGTGGAGGAATGCAAAATTGGTGAGATTATTTAGTATGTTATATCATGTTTAGGCCACGGTAAAGATGTCAGACATATATATCAATTCTTATTATCTAAATTCAAAATTTCCATTATCTCAATAATAGTTGATGTTAATAACAATAAAAACCCTGGTGAAATATATTTAATTTGTTACATAAGTAATGAAATGTAACCCATTCTAATAACAACCCTCATTATAAGTAACAACCAGTTACCCTGACATGGAGTGGAAGAATAGATTTATGAGACCATAAAAATAATGTAAGAATTATTAGGCAATTCATCAAAATAATCCTAGATTATTGGGTTTAGGAACGAATTCAGAAATAGGGAGGGATTTGAATCACTAATTGAGAATAATGTGGGACACATAACACTTCCATAAACTCCTGAGTTAAGTAGATCCTAAGTGAAAACCCAGTTGAGAGAGTTAATCTATTTACATTTGAAATAGCATGCCCAGTTATTTACATGAAAATCCATAACATTTTTATTTATTTTTTCATTGTTTTATTATTATTTTTAAAAATAATACTTTTTATATGAAAATATACATGAGTAATAGTTTATATATATTTACATTAACTAATTAAACTATAATATCTTAAAAAAAATTAATGAAATACATAATATAATTTATAATCCATCAACGAAAAAATAAGTGTTCTCTCTATTCAAATATTTGTTATGTCTTGGTAAAAACAAATCTATATAAATCAATTATAATATTTCATTTGAATTTTATTTCATTTATATTTATATTACACAATATTTTAATTGTAGTTTTATAAATGATCCATATGTATGATACATATTTATCTTGGAATGTTTTTGTCTATTCATTCCTTATATTTTAAAAAACTATTAAATTTTTATTTTTATTTCATATATATTTTGTAGAAACTTTGTTTTATATAATAAAATTAATTAAAAATAATTCATTAAGAAAATAATTTAGGATTTGAATATGTTCAATTTATTTACATATTATTATATTTATAACAATTTAAAATATAAATAATATATTTTTTATCAATGAACCTAAAAACAACTAATAAATTTTAAATGCGGTCTTGAATGGAAATGAAAAAAAACTAGTTGTCTCTAGAACATTTGAATTTTCCAAATAGATTTATAATATTTATATCTGGTATTAAATACATGAGGGAATGAACTAATGATTCATTATTTAATATATTAAAAAATCCAAATATTATATTATATAAAATAATATATTTGATTAATTATGGGGACTTTGTGATTTCCTCCCATAGTTAAAATTATTTCGTATATTAATTATATATTTTTTGTAATAATAGATGATATTTGTAACACCCCAGGTAAATAAAGAATATGAAATTTTCATATTTATCCATATTTGTGAATAAAATATTAATATGACTTTAAAGGGGACGCTATGCTCGATGGCATACCCAACACGCAACAACGAGTTTCTTGGGAATCTTACGTTGCACTCTAATAATAAAATAATATTATTTTAAATGGTAGTTAACATTTAGCCGTTGTGTTGGAGGGAATGGGTAGAAATAACTATAATATGATTATATATGTTTTTAAATGTTTTTACATTTATCCAATAAAAGAAAAATGCTTAAAATACGGAAAGAATTCAATTTTAGGCGTATATGCCCTAGTTTTCACTAAAGGATCAGTTATCACCTTTTGATGGAGAACTGTCATTAAATATAGTTTTTTTCACTATTATACATCCTTTTGGACCAAATAAAACTCTTCTTAAGAATTGGGACATCAAAATTTACTTTGTGTAAATTTTTGGTATCTTTCCGATAAAGTTCATTTTTTAAATGAATAGTGTAAAATGTTGTGTTTTAAATCAAAACCAAATTTTAATCTAATTAATTAATATGATTAGATTATCTTTTGAATTGGTTTTAAAGTAAAATTATAATATATTTTTACCCTTAAATCCAATAGTGGTCGTTGGAATTAATTTCACTTTGAAATTAGACTTAAACCAGTGTCAATCTTTTGATACTTATTGTTTCATAAAAACACGCTATTTGACCTGACAGCGGGAATTAATTATTAAATTAATTAATGTGAATTATATGTTTTTAGTTTTGTATAATTGACTTCAATTTTAATTCAGAAACTCAAATATATCTGAGGGTGAATTTTTGGGATTTTTCTAAAAAACATCAATTTTTTATTAATAGTGAAACCACTAAGTGGTACTTATAAAAACTGATTTTTCCGTTTAAATAAAATTTTGCCATCTTTGTGTTTTGAATTTCGAAAATCGGACATACATGGTTGTCATTAAAAAGTAAAATTTGGTTCAATGGGATAAAAATAATTTTTTGGTGAATAGTAACTTATTAAGTTTTTAATCGCGATTAGAGGTAATTAGTGTAGTTTAAGGTAAAAATAATGTTTTAATAATATGAAATGAACTTTACACATGTCCTAACCTCATTGGATGTGTAATGGCTGACCAAGATAAGCCATGTGTCAACTTGGGGACCCCATGGAGCAACTTTGGTTGGGAAATGACATAAATAACTTTTTACCTAATGTAAAAGTAAAAATGACACAAACGTGATATGTTTTACTAAAACAATTTTTATGTGTGGTTATAAAAGTCCAAATTTTTATTATAAATAGTCATTGGAAATCTAAACAGATTTCCTAAATCATAGTAAATATTTTATAATTTTTAGACATTAAATAAATTCAATTATTTATGACATCATAATGATGCAGCGATGACATCATTATCTGACGATTTAAATAAAATGAGAAGATAATGTAAACTCTATGACCTACACATGTACATAACTTATTGAATGGGTGGATTGCGAACCCTTATCACCTTATCCACGAATAATATCAATGTGGGACCTTTTAAAACCGAAACACATTTTCAAATAAAGTAATATTTCTTACTTTCCAAGAGTGCCCCTCCTCTCCTCTTATAAAAGGCCCCCACCTCTACCTCATTACCCACACTCCCAAAGCCTTTTGCTCGGCCAACCCCTACCCATTTACTCTCTCCAAATCCATATCCTCGTCCTAGAATATTCCCTTTGGGCATAATCCTTTCAAAGGAAGCCTTTAGGCTCAAATAAAAAGGAGTTACACTTTTAATGGTAATTCATTCTCTCATGTTCATTTGTTTTATTTTGCTTCTCCAACCCCCTAAACTCTTTTTATTTACATCTTTTGTAACAAAACCAGTATATTAAATATACTAGGATGTTTTTATAAGATTTATTCGAGCTACACTCTCACAAAACTACATCAAATGGTTAAAGAACATACGGTTTCCGTGGCTGGCGAAATTCTGCCTCCCGAAACGATGATTGTTCAATACTCATTTAACACCTTCAAAGGTGTCCATTATGATGTCACTATTTTTATATATGATATATAATATGTTTATATTTTACTTATGCTTCTCTATTTTTCATTTGTGTCTTACCTTTATGGCTTCCCTTATGGGTATACACGATATCTTCATTTTAGGAAGTGCGGACTACCGCCCCCTCAAAGTGATGTGATTCGTTAATGCCATACGTGGGACGTATAAAGGATGGATTTAATGTTATTATATATGATGTTATAGTGGATTTATTATATACCTCTATATCATTATTATTTTTTTCCATTAAAATATGAGATATAAATGAAAGTAGCGTTCATGCGTACGTACGGCTTACCGTCTCCATGAACGGTGCATTTCATTTCTTATCCCCAAATGTAATGTACTATTATAAGTACATGTATATAATGGATATATATGATGAATGATACATCTACATGATTAATATAATTCTGTAATTAAACTATACATACCTCTCATTTAGTTTTAATTCCATTAATATGACAAAGAAATGAATGTAGCGTTCATGCGTACGTACGGCTTACCGTCTCCATGAACGGTGCATTTAATTTCTTACCACTAAATGATTATGTAATATTATAAATACATGTATATTCTGGATATATATGATATATATGATATCCAAATCAGTAATGTCATTCTGGATATAAAGAACCTTTGACCACACGAACAACATGTAATTGTAAGAAGTCCACTTTCGACTTAAGAACCAAATATCGACAAAACAAACATGATTAACTTAAATGATTAAATAATGTTTATAACATGGTAATAAGTGATATAAAAGGAATAATGAACTTGAAAAATTTTCTTAAGGAAGTATAAATTAACTCATCTTTATTATTCAGGATATTAAAGAACGATCGAGTCAAGTCGGACCCGAGTTAAGGGATCCTACTCCTCTCTTTCTTTTTAAGTACACACTTTTATGTCATTCCTTTTAAAGCTCATATTTCTGGTTATTGGGATGATCTTTTATATTAGACTTAATGTAATTTTTATGTTCATGTGATGAGAGACCCTATTCTCTCTCATCAATCTATTTTGGAAGTTTTGAGTGGCGCCGTTATGCTGCCGAACTTTCGTAAGAGATCTAACATCTCTCTTTCTTTTTAAGTACTCTCATTTATGTCACTTCTTTTAAGCTCCTCTTTGTAATGTTGAGGGATGTTCTATTATATTCCTCTTTCTTTAAATTTTATTGTAAGGTGATGAGTTACCCTATTTGATCTCATCAATCCATATTCGGAAGTTTTATGTGGCGCCGTTAGGCTGCTGAGTTTTCGTAAGGGATTTTTCATCTCACTTTTATTCCCGTGAGATTTATGATACATTTGCCACAAATTCCATTGAGTGGTGTATGTACTGCCAATTATTATACTCTTTGTGTAATATAATTTCTTTTATGAGTATTTACATCAATGATATATTGTCCTTCTTTCATGAGGTGTATGTTTTGAAAGATACCCAAGTCGGTAAGGGAACCTTTCACCCTCCTCTTTTTTAAAAGACTTCTTTTGTTGGGTGTTTTAATTTACATATTGTTATGTTGGGATATTTTCTCATATATTCTTATTGATGTAAATTTTATGTGCAAGTGATGAGATACACTTTTTATCTCTCATCAACTCATTTTGATGTGATGTCGTTAGGCTATCAAGGGAACTTTTTTACCCAATTTCGATTTCTTTGGGTTCAACATGTAGTCATTGAATATGTCATCCATTGAATATGTGTGAATGACCTTTTATTGTTTTACAATTAATATCAACTTATTTTGGGTGTATTTATATTTTTCATACATATTTTTGAGATTGATTTGTCCTTAATTTAAGGATATCTTCTTTATAAGGGATTTCATCACATTTTACATCTCTATTGAGACTTCAATGTTGTTATGCACCAATTAACTCCTATATGGTGTATATACTGTCCTTTGGAATATTATATCATGAATCCATTTATTCTCATGATATTATAAAGTTATGATTAAATGTTATTCCTCAATTATTGTATTCAAGTGTCTCTAATTTTGGTAAAAACCCTTTAACCAAAATATCACTTTAAAAGTTTTAATGATTTATTCTTATTAATATCCATGTTTTCAAAATGGTTTTAAGGATTTATTTATATGGATATTAATGGTTTAAAATTTTAAAATCTTCAATGTGGTATGGGACACTTTGATTCAATAATCTCTTTATTAAATGTTTTAACTGGTTTTGGAAATGGTTTCTTTTTGTACGGATTCGTAATTTCAATATACTAAAATGTTATATTTTGATTGACATGTGGAAATGTTATGTTTCCTTTATGAGTGTTTTATGTGATACGTTTATGTTATGGTTCTTGGGCATTGTTATGAAAACGGGTGGTTCCGTGATAAACTAAGGGCGGGTGAGCCCGATATAGCTCTCCAATGCATTGGGTAACACGAAGGAGTGAAACGTTAAGGTTTCTCCGAAGTGATTTAGGGAATATACTGTGATGGTTATTCCAAACGTAACCAAGAGGGTTACTCCCTACGTAAGAATGTTATGAATGCCTCAAGTTACCTTTATGTCTTATGTTTTCTATGATTTATTCATGATTTGATATGCCTATGTTTTATGGGTAAAGTGTGATTTCATTCTAATGTATATATGAACTCATGTTTCCTTTCCATATTTTTATAACTTTTACTGAGATTTTTTTGCTCATCCCAAGTTTTTGAAATGTTTTTCACAGGTCAAGGGAAAGGTACATGATGTTATGATAGTGTCAAGGATGTGTCAAGAATGAATCCGTGTTATATTTTAAATATGTTTCCGTTGATGGGAAGAATGAATACTGTCTTTTATGTAACCACTTTGTTTAAATGTGGAATGTAATGCAAGTTTCATGATCTAATTCTCTAAAACTCTAAACCTGAAAAGATCCTCAATGAGTAATCTTGTAATAACTCAAGATTAAGTAAGGTTTAAGGATGGGGCCTTATAGTTGGTATCAGAGGTCGGTTTAGATAACTTTAGAGGTTAGTGTATTCTCTAAGCATAAGTGAAAGTACCATAATGGTTAGGATTTCAGAAAGAGTACTAGTTTTAGATAAACTGAATGAGTAAGTATATCTTAGTGTTTATCTTCCTCATTAGTACATGATGGTTATGTTGATATACTCACACTGACCTTTCTGTTTTTAGTGAATGGATGGATCTAGCAGGCACCAAAGAGACAACAGGTTTGAAGGAAACTATGGTGGTTCTATGATTAAGATACTAGATAAAATGTGGTATTCAATGAGGAAACTTGTGGTTGTTCTAAACAAACTATCAAGGAGTCATGATCAACCACTTCAACCTTGGTGAGTTCTCTAATGCATCATGTACGAGATGGCCAACTCGATGTGGAAATTCAGGTAATAATTATTAAGGTAAGCATTAGGGTTTATATGATACTTAATTTTTAGGTAATTATGGGTTACTCTATGATATGATGGAAAATGAAAGGAATGAGATAAACTTGAGGTTAAAATATGTTATGATTATTCTTGAAGATTTTATCTCATTTTGGAAAATGTTTTAAGAATTATATTGTTCTGGAAAAAGGACAACACGCAGACCGTGTGACATCCCGTCGCGTCGGACAAAGCTGCGGGAATCGAACCCACAAACAATGTGCGACTGGTATTTATCGCCTACCACTGGACTACGTGAAGTCCCTGGTTAATTTGACTGATTCATTATAGTTATTTGATTATATGAATTAAGAGTAAGTTGATTTTGGGTTATTTATGAAAATGATTAAACTATCATGGAGGATATGTGATTAGGTTAATTACTTTTCAATACGAGACTTTAAGAGCAACTGATGTTGTTTGGAGATAAATGTTACGATTTAACATGGAAGACTATGTGACTAAAACCTTCAAATATTTGGGTTTAAATTTTATATTGGTTTAATTTGAATAATTTTATGGACAAATTGTTTATCGGATGGTCCTCGTTGAACTTAGGGTTTTGTTGGACAAATTTTGGAGATTAAGAATAGATTTTCTTTTTATAAAGGGTTATCCTTTTCTGAATTATATGATCTTGTACTAGCCTTTTTGGTTTTGGTTTTGGTTAAAGTATAAAGACATGGGAATTATATAGTTCTATTTTGTGGATTAGGTGATTCTCTATAGTTGATTATAGTACTCTTAATGTGAACAAGTCTTCCTAAATACTCGTCTTTTGGAGAAAATATGAGTTTGTGTAAGGAATCTAATAAAATTTGAAAGTCAATATGATAAGTGATTATGTTTCCTTATGAATAAATTTGTCAATAAAAAGTAACTGAAAACAAAAATGTTTTCTATTAACTTTTCCTACTGGGGAATCGAATACCGTTTAACCCATCATAAGTTTGTGATTTTCTCGTCGTTAACTTTCTCCTAAACATGTTTTCTATCACTCTCCATCAGAACATGACCCTTTGTTTTTTCCTCTATGTCCATATTTTCATACTTGGAATCCTAGTATGGGTTAACTCGGGTGACCTTTGTACTTATCTTTCTTTATTTTAAAGTGTATGTTTTACCGACTTTTGTTCCGATGTGGGACTTTCAAGGATATTTCCAAGCTCAATTTTAAAAAATGTGAGGACGCAATTCCCAAAAGGGGGGAAGGATGTAACACCCCAGGTAAATAAAGAATATGAAATTTTTATATTTATCCATATTTGTGAATAAAATATTAATATGACTTTAAAGGGGACGCTATGCTCGATGGCATACCCAACACGCAACAACGAGTTTTTTTGGGAATCTTACGTTGCACTCTAATAATAAAATAATATTATTTTAAATGGTAGTTAACATGTAGCCGTTGTGTTGGCGGGAATGGATAGAAATAACTAAAATATGATTATATATGTTTTTAAATGTTTTTACATTTATCCAATAAAAGACAAAGGCTTAAAATATGGAAAGAATTCAATTTTAGGCGTATATGCCCTAGTTTTCACTAAAGGTTCACTTATCGCCTTTTGATGGAGAATTTTCATTAAATATAGTTTTGTTCACTATTATACATCCTTTTGGACCAAATCAAATTCTTCTTAAGAATTGGGACATCAAAATTTACTTTGTGTAAATTTTTGGTATCTTTCCGATAAAGTTCATTTTTTAAATGAATAGTGTAAAATGTTGTATTTTAAATCGAAACCACTTTTTAATCTAATTTATTTATATGATTAGATTATCTTTTGAATTTTTTTTAAAGTGAAATTATAATATATTTTTACCATTAAATCCAATAGTGGTCGTTGGAATTAATTTCACTTTCAAATTAGACTTAAACCAGTGTCAATCTTTTTATACTTATTGTTTCATAAAAACACGCTATTTGATCTGACAGTGGGAATTTATTATTAAATTAATTAATGTGACTTATATGTTTTTAATTTTTTATAATTGACTTCATTTTTTAATTCGGAATATCAAATATAGCATAGGGTGAATTTTTGGGATTTTTCTGAAAAACATCAATTTTTGATGAATAGTGAATCCACTAAGTGGTACTTATAAAAACTGATTTTTCCGTTTAAATGAAATTTTTCCATCTTTGTGTTTTGAATTTCTAAAATCCGACATATATGGTTGTCATTAAAAAGTAAAATGTGGTTCAATGGGATAAAAATAATATTTTGGTGAATAGTAACTTATTAAGTTTTTAATCGCGATTAGAGGTAATTAGTGTAGTTTAAGGTAAAAATAATGTTTTAATAAAATGAAATGAACTTTACACATGTCCTAACCTCATTGGATGTGTAATGGCCGACCAAGACAAGCCATGGGTCAACTTGGGGACCCCATGGAGCCACTTTGGTTGGGAAATGACATAAATAACTTTTTATTTAATGTAAAAGTAAAAATGACACAAACATGATATGTTTTACTAAAAAAAATTTTAAGTGGGGTTATACAAGTCCGAATTTTTATTATAAATAGTCATTGCAAGACTAAACAGATTTCCTACATCATAGTAAATATTTTATAATTTTTAGACATTAAATAATTTAAATTATTTATGACATCATAATGATGCAGCGATGACATCATTATCTGACGATTTAAATAAAATGAGAAGATAATGTAAACTCTATGACCTAAACATGTCCAAAACTTATTGGATTGGTGGATTTCGAAACCTTATCACCTTATACACGAATAATATCAATGTGGGACCTTTTAAAACCGAAACACATTTTCAAATAAAGTAATATTTCTTACTTTCCAACAGTGCCCCTCCTCTCCTCTTATAAAAGGCCCCCACCTCTACCTCATTACCCACACTCCCAAAGCCATTTTCTCGGCCAACCCCTGCCCATTTACTCTCTCCACATCACTATCCTCATCCTAGAGGATTCACTTTGGGCATAATCCTTTGAAAGGAAGCCTTTAGTCTCAAATCAAAAGGAGTTACACTTTTAAAAGTAATTCAATCTCTCATGTTCATTTGTTTTATTTTGCTTCTCCAACCCCCTAAACTCTTTTTATTTACATCTTTTGTAACAACACCAGTATCTTAAATATACTAGGATGTTGTTATAAGATTTATTAGAGCTACACGCTCACACAACTACATAAAATGGTTAAATAACATACGGTTTCCGTGGATGACGAAATTCTGCCTCCCGAAACAATGATTGTTCAATACTCATTTAACACCATCAAAGGTGGCCATTATGATATCACTATTTTTATATATGATATATAATATGTTTATGTCTTACTTATGCTTCTGTATTTTTCATTTGTGTCTTACCTTTATGGCTTCCATTATGGGTATACGCGATATCTTCATTTTAGGAAGTGCAGACTACTGCCCCCTCAAAGTGATGTGATTCGTTAATGCCATATGTGGGACGTATAAAGGATGGATTTAATGTTATTATATATGATGTTATACTGGAATTATTATATACCTCTATATAATTATTATTTCTTTCCATTAAAGTATGAGATAGAAATGAAAGTAGCGTTCATGCGTACGTACGGCTTACCGTCTCCATGAACGGTGCATTTCATTTCTTATCCCCAAATGTAATGTACTATTATAATTACATGTATATAATGGATATATATGATGAATGACACATCTAAATTATTAATATAATTCTGTAATTAAACTATACATACCTCTCATTTAGTTTTAATTCCATTAATATGACAAAGAAATGAATGTAGCGTTCATGCGTACGTACGGCTTACCATCTCAATGAACGGTGCATTTCATTTCTTACCTCTAAATGATTATGTATTATTATAAACACATGTATATGCTGGATATATATGATATATATGATATCCAAATCAGGAATGTCATTCTGGATATAAAGAACCTTTGACCACACGAACAACATGTAATTGTAAGAAGTCCACTTTCGACTTAAGAACCAAATATCGACAAAACAAACATGATTAACTTAAATGATTAAATAATGTTTATAACATGGTAATAAGTGATATAAAAGGAATAATGAACTTGAAAAAGGTTCTTAAGGGAGTATAAATTAACTCAAGTTTATTATTCAGGAGATTAAAGAACGATCGAGTCAAGTCGGGCCCGAGGTAAGGGATCCTACTCCTCTCTTTCTTTTTAAGTACACACTTTTATGTCATTCCTTTTAAAGCTCATCTTTCTTGTTATTGGGATGATCTTTTATATTAAAATTACTGTAATTTTTATGTTCATGTGATGAGAGACCCTATTCTCTCTCATCAATCCATTTTTGAAGTTTTGAGTGGCGCCGTTAGGCTGCCGAACTTTCGTAAGAGATCTAACCTCTCTCTTTCTTTTTAAGTACTCTCATTTATGTCACTTCTTTTAAGCTCCTATTTGTAATGTTGGGGGATGTTATTTTATATTCCTCTTTCTTTAAATTTTATTGTAACGTGATGAGTTACCCTATTTGATCTCATCAATCAATATTCGGAAGTCTTATGTGGCGCTGTTAGGCTGCTGAGTTTTCGTAAGGGATTTTTCATCTCACTTTTATTCCCGTGAGATTTATGCTCCATTTGCCACAAATTCCATTGAGTGGTGTATTTACTGCCCATAATTCTACTCTTTGTGTAATATACATTCATTTATGAGTATTTACATCAATGATATATTGTCCTTCTTCTATGGGGTGTATGTTTTGAAAGATACCCAAGTCGGTAAGGGAACCTTTCACCCTCCTCTTTTTTTAAAAGACTTCTTTTGTTGGGTCTTTTAATTTACATATTTTTATGTTGGGATATATTCTAATATATCCTTATTGATGTAAATTTTATGTCAAGTGATGAGATACACTTTTTATCTCTCATCAACTCATTTTGATGTGATGCCGTTAGGCTGTCAAGGGAACTTTTTAACCCAATTTCGATTTCTTTGGGTTCAACATGTAGTCATTGAAAATGTCATCCATTGAATATGTGTGAATGACCTATTATTGTTTTACACTTAATATAAACTTATTTTGGGTGTATTTATATTTTTCACACATATTTTTGAGATTGATTTGTCCTTAATTTAAGGATACCTTCTTTATAAGGGATTACATCACATTTTACATCTCAATTGAGACTTCATTGTTTTTTTGCACCAATTCACTCTTATATGGTGTATATACTGTCCTTTGGAATATTATATCATGAATCCATTTATTCTCAAGATATTATAAAGTTCTGATTAATTGTTATTCCTCAATTATTGTATTCAAGTGTCTCTAATTTTGGTAAAAACCCTTTAACCAAAATATCACTTTAAATGTTTTAATGATTTCTTCTTATTAATATCCATGTTTTCAAAATGGTTTTAAGGATTTATTTATATGGATATTAATGGTTTAAAATTTTAAAATCTTCAAGGTGGTATGGGACACTTTGATTCAAAAATATCCTTATTAAATGTTTTTAATGGTTTTGGAAATGGTTTCTTTTTGAACGGATTTGTAATTTCAATATACTAAAATGTTATATTTTGATTGACATGTGGAAATGTTATGTTTCCTTTATGAATGTTTTATGTGATACATTTATGTTATGGTTCTTGGGCATTTTTATGAAAACGGGTGGTTCCGTGATAAACTAAGGGCGGGTGAGCCCGATATAGTTCTCCAATGCATTGGGTAACGCGAAGGAGTGAAACGTTAAGGTTTCTCCGAAGAGATTTAGGGAATATACTGTGATGGGTATTCCAAACGTAACCAAGAGGGTTACTCCATACGTAAGAATGTTATGAATTCCTCAAGTTACCTTTATGTCTTATGTTTTCTATGATTTATTCATGATTTGATATGCCTATGTTTTATGGGTAAAGTGTGATTTCATTCTAATGTATATATGAACTCATGTTTACTTTCCATATTTTTATAACTCTTACTGAGCTTTTTATGCTCATCCCAAGTTTTTGAAATGTTTTTCACAGGTCAAGGGAAATGTACATGATGTGATGATAGTGTCAAGGATGTGTCAAGAAAGAATCTGTGTTATATTTTAAATATGTTTCCGTTGATGGGAAGAATGAATACCATCTTTTATGTAACCACTTTGTTTAAATGTGGAATGTAATGCAAGTTTCATGACCTAATTCTCTCAAACTCTAAACCTGAAAAGATCCTCAATGTGTAATCTTGTAATAACTCAAGATTAAGTAAGGTTTAAGGATGGGGCCTTATAATATTTATTAAAATTTTATGAAGGGAAACATAATTTTAATTCAAATTGGAATAATTGGATAAAAATATGTGGAATATAGTTCAAATGAAGGGAGATTAATAATTCCACTAAGTACATTTCATGTAGTTCTAGACCATGATGTTATCCTCTTCTACCTTTATCAATGAAATTCACTTATAGTGAATTATTAAAAAAAATTGAAACATAACTTTTTTCATCTTCTTAATGATAATAATTATGAATAAAAACACTATAATCTTATGGGCTTCGTGTAAACACCGTCTATGAATGGAAATAAATCTATTTAATTCACTAGAATCATTCAATGGATTAATTTATTTTATCTAAGAAATATTATATTTTATACCAATATATGTTTTTTAATATTATAAAATTATATAATTTTTAATAAACGATACTTCATTACATGTAACATGAATTATTAGTGAGCATTTGTTCTGAAATCATAATTAGTAATTTTTTTAATATGGGAATAACATGATGTGGATAATGGGGAATTTTTTCATATTTATTTTTTCCAATATATATTTTATTTGATTTATTTTAAACCAAGCTAATTTAAAATAATTTCATTAATATATTTAGTTTTAGAATATTTATATTTTTTTGGATGAAAAATAACCACATAAACATACACTGGAATAATCATATTGAAATATTGATATCACACTTTTTCCATAACACACATTATTTGATGAACTAAATCATTCATTTGGGTTGTCATCATTCCATTGGAAAAATGTCACAACCCAACCCATCGAGGCCTCAGAATTACATGGTATGAAACATGTGATACCACTAGAAAATATCATATAGTAAAGGGACTAGGTACTAATGAAAAGTAGTATATCATATAAATGGGTGATGTTAGCCTAATATACCTAAATACATGCATAATACAAACATATTTTAAATTTAAAATAGATATAATAAAATAGTGAACATATTTAATGTAACCGAACAATGAAAAAATCCAATATGAAATACATAATGGTGTATAACAAGGAATATAATATAATAGGTGAAAAATAAAATCCCAACTACAATCAAATAGGAAGACAAAAAATCATAATAAAAATAAACACTAGAGACTCAAAGATCCCTGCTCCAAATATAGATTCATACCAATGAACTATATAATAGAAAGAATATACATCTATGATTTTCTAAAGATAGGTCCATTTAAAACACTACTAAAACAAATTTCTAGTACAAATACCAAACATGTATAACCAAATACTAGGTAGTTTAAAGTAGAGGTATACAAAATAAGAATCCCAAAAACAATTAGTGGAATAGAAAGAATTAAAATGTACTAATATAATGAAATGTAGATTGAAGGTAATGAAAATTGATCATCTCTAATAATCAAAAGAAAATCAAAGGTCATTGAAAGGTGATCACAAACTCCATAACCAACTAAGATTGAGTAATATTCCAAGAAATATATAGTTCACACCTAAAATTACACCACAATGAAACCCTTATGAAAAATATGGTGGAGTTATTTCTCCTCAACATAACATTCCAAAGATGAGTGGGAAATATCTCTTATCCATCCATGTCATGTAACATCTCAATATTTTTTGTGGATGTCGTGCACCTCAACATTGTGATCCACATTCTAAGGGGTGATATATCTACTGTAGGATGAACATTATATTGTATAATGAATTTAATGAGATGAAGTATCAATCTATAGACCCAGGACTCTATCCCTCTTTTCATTAGGATGATACTAAATCTACATTTATAAATAGTATGGGGAACAGACTCAATACTATGACAATGTATACTGATCATGGTAACACTGTCATAATCTCACCCAATATCTAAAAATAGATATGAATCAATGAAAAATGTTAAATACTAGATTTAGTTCATATCAAGTCATTAATACATAAATGAGGACCACTATTATCTTCTATATGAAAATATACTCATGATAGTATACTCGTAGGGCCAAGTCCATGCATCAAATAATTATATATGTAGTGTAGAAGTCCCTAAGTGTATTTAACATCTTGTTAAAAAAAATTAACCATTTATAATTACCCTTACATAACTATTAATGTGAATGTGAAGAACACTACCAATATGAATGTTCACATGAAATGTTTTAAAACATTGAAACTGAGGCATGTTCTCTCCTGGAAATGTAATAGGGAATCCATGTCATTATATAGGCTTTGTTATTGTGTTACAGGACCTATCATACATACATGAGGGTTATCCCATGCACTCTAGATCATGCTTACATACTTTAGAACATGATTATGTACTCTATTAATTTACAATGTTACACAACTCATCGAATAATATAAATATAAATGATGATTCCCTTAGGGAATAGTTCATGTATAAGTGTATTGAGACCTTGTAATTTCCCATCATTTATGACATGGATGAAAGAGTAGATTCATATGGAATTTGGATTTAGAATCATGGAATATGTCAATTATAGAACAGAAAACCCTTGTTTTTACTAGTATGGGACTATATAAAGTGTGATCCAAGATTCCACATTTTTTATTTTAGGATTTTTGAAAACTCACCCATTATTTTCATGTCTCACTTGTTCCACTACCATAACCACATCAATTTCCACCATTAATAATTAAGAGGAACCGTATTTATGTTTGACCGTGATCGATCAATCATCGGTGGCCATGATTTGGAAACTTCTTCCTTGTGTTGACTATCTGCATCCCACCCAACTACTACATCCCCTCTACTATAGATGAAAACCTATGGTCTAATATCCAATATTTGTCTCTAAAAATATATTCCCACATAATATCATGTTAAATACTTAAAACAATTATATTAATATCATTCTAGTGACAACTATTAATATAATCGTTTTATCAAGTTAAAATATGTCTAAGGAATGTCAAACCATGACATCTTTGACCGATGATGAGAAATACTGGAAAATGTGATTTATATGAACAATAAATAAATTGAATCACAATATTTTATGGAATTATTCAATTCAATGGTTACATAATATGTTTCCGGGGAAAATTATGGGAATCAAATGATATAATCAAAAGGGTTATATTGTAAAATATAAAATAAAGCTCACACAAAAAATGTAAATCATAGGACATGAAAAGTAGATAAAATGAAATCTCTGAAAAATTAATATAAAAGTGTAATTTAAAGAAATATTGTCTCATAATTCATTAATGGATAGATCAATGATAATGAATTTGGTAGTGACATTGATAATATTGAGATTATCTAATATCATTTGATAATACGTATCATTGGTAATAGATCACTACTCCACAATCTGTTATCATTCATCTATATCTCTCTTACATATCTCCACCTACCTCTTAGTATATTTTTTATTACCATTTCAACACATCAAATCAAATGTTTTTAAATGTAGTGTAATAATATTTTAATTAATTATCCTTATAATTTATTTTACACCCATATTAATGATTTTCCAGAAATAAAATCTCTTATAGAGTATATTAATCTTGTAATTGAGGTTAAGACCATGTTTTGAAAACATAGTATTGGATTTACCATCAAACATATAGATCATTTTGAAAACCATTTTTCCTATATATATGATTGCATCTTCTTTGACACTTATTCCCTTATCATTTAAATAGAAATAATTATTCATATATAACAATATTGAAGTCATTATATATTATATATATTCTATATTTAAATGTTATGAAATCATAAAAAAATTTAACAATATAAAGTATTTTATGCATTTTATTTTGGGTAAAGAAAACCAGACATGGTAAATTGTTTATTTATTATTTAAAATTATTATATAAAAACATTATATTTGGAAAAAATTATGTATCAATGGGATGAGGAAAATATATTTTTTATTATAAAATACATAAAATTTCTTAAATTTAAAAGATTTTAAAAATATAAAAAGATACATATGGGAAAATATATTATTTATGGTTTGAAGATTATTCATTTTGAATTTGTGTTTATGTAAATTACATAATTGGTGGAATAATATTATGTTTAGAAAAATATATTATTTATTTTATTTTTTAAAATGGGATGAATCTTACATGTCAAGTAATATATTAAATATGGGTTGGGAGTTAAAAATATTGATGATATTATACAATAAATAGTATATTGTCTTATATATTTTCTATTTTTCCGAATGACTCATTATATGAAATATATTATAAATATTATGTATGGGCTCCCATAGAATGATAAATGGCATATTTCTTTGGATAAATTCACTATTTTTTAATTTTTTAGAAACATTTATCTTCCAATATTTATAAAATATAATATAATTATTGAATATAAATATTAATAGAGAAATAAAATATTCACATTACATGGTTTCAATAAATCAATGAAAATGGGTGTCCTTATCTCCACATCTAGATACAATTATTTTTACATAAATTATTATAAAATTCAAGAGTTACTCAATCTTGGTGATATAAAAGGGTATATCTATCACTTCACAATGAATCATCCATAAATATTGATCTATTTAATCACTTTGGATTTATTCAATTTTGGTGTGGATTTCATTGATGATTCAACAAAATCATGGTGGAATATTCTTAATATGATGGGGTATTTTCTAAAACTAGACAAATTTGATTTATGGAGGTTGTTTATGGTAGGATAATTATATACTAATATTGGAATATTATAACCTTATATATATTTAATGATTAGATACTATTTTAATTAAAAGAAAGAATTTTTGAAAATTTGAAATAATTTATTTTCCCTGATTGTGTTTTGGATTTAAATTGGTGGGTAAATTCACCCCTTTCATAAATATTTAACCGCATAAAATAATGAAATGATAAATTCTATGTTTTTTCTATTTAAATTATTGAAGGATTAAATTGAGGGAATTATTTAAATTTTTTTATGATATAAATTTTTTAATGTATTTATAAACATGTTTTGTTATGTGATTATTGGTAAATCATAGATGAACTATGGTGGTAGCGCTTGAATTTATATTTTGGGTAATAAATCCAAGATTTTGGTCAGTGGTCCATTCAACATAACCATATATATAGTAATTTTTTTGGTATCATGTTGTATCATGTCTCTAAAATTTTCTCAGATGGTCCTCCAATTGTAAAAAATGTAAAAATCTATTGAAATCCTATAGAATAAAAGAATGTATCCAAGTCATTGATGGACCATTTGGGGAATGATTTTTTGTTGGGTACAAATGGTCATGGGTAAACTATAACATGTTTTTTAACATATCATATACTATTTAAGGTATATATGAGATAGATCGTCATAGGGGACCTAAATATATATTCCAGGATCTCCTTCATGATTGTTAGGGTGATGGAGAAGACATTTTTGACAAAGGACTATGTCACATGGAACTCATAGAGTGCCTCAAATCCTCCTACAAATTTTTTCATTGTGATGGTATTGGGTACCTATTCCCTTTAAATATGTTTCTCGTAGTGGGAAAACCATGGAAAAGTTTTATTGTTTATTAAATGGGTGGAAAACAATAGTTGACCTAAATATTGAAATATGCATTACACCATCTCCATGATTGATTGTACTATTATATTGATGATTTCGTCGAGTATATTTTTCATGTTACCATAGACATTATGGGAGATTTTCTTCCATTATATTAATGACATTCACCATAGAGTGAATATATATAAATAATTAATTGTACATATGTGAGGCATCTCAGTCTACTTACAGCCTAGAAGAAGCATCTGTGTTCTAAAGACATAGTTTGACCATAAATTGGGTTATAATAAAGAGGGTTGTTCCCAAACTAAATATGACAAAACATTTTCGATGTGATCATTATAGTCACAACTAAATATGGTTTGTTTGGTTATTTTTATTATTCATAGAAATTGTTATCTAAATACTTGGTTTTTGTAACCATGATGAATAGATTATTACGTAAATCCATAGAAAAGACTTTGGATACTACCACTAATTTGTTATTTTTGTAACTAAAATATTTTTTATCATACCCCATTATAGTTTGGATTCAAAACACATAACCACTCGTAGGGTTTGATTGGTAATGAATCATCGATTTTTCAGACTTTGAACTGTAATGTAAATGAATTTAAATTTACTATTAAGAAAAAAAGTATATATTTTATGAAATTTATGAAAATTAACATAAATTATATCATTTAGTTAATTAATAATTATCAATCTATGAATAATAATATTATAAAAAAATATTACAATCCTAGAAATAAACACAAACTATTAATATAAGAAAATGTTTACCCCCTTATTTTCCAATACAAAAGTAATAAGACTTCTTTTGGAAATGAAACTGAATCACATTTTAATATAATTTTAATTGAAAATAAAATACAGGGACTTGAAGGTGATATTTTATAACACATTATTAATTATTTTTTCTAATTTTCATGATTTTCGATAAGTGGAGTGGCTAGGGATCATTTTATGTTCATAAAATTACACTTTGGACTCAATAGAGGTTGTATAGGGTTATTGTACACTATAAAATCAGGATATATCCATGACATCGATTCCCTTGAACAAATATTTATGAAAATATTTTTTCCAACTATGAGGTGCACAATATTTAGTATGATTCTCAATTTTTTCTGAAAATCTTATGATGAAATGTAGAATAATTATTGGGAATGACTAAAGAATAATTGTATAAGAATATAATATTATGTTATGCAAGAATATATTTTCACATTAATAATTTACCATGTATGTATGAAATTTTTTTTCTATTAGATTCATCCTTTGTACTTTGTTTGAGTCACAAGTCACCATTGAATGTATCGAGTCTGATCGAGAAGACAACACAGAATTCCAAAAATTTTGAAATTTGTGGTACAATTACTATAAGTATTAATTTGTTAATAGAACACAATTAATCATGTTTATATGACATAAAATAGGATTATCTAACAGATTCATGATATATATGGCAGTGAAAAATGTGTGAAAAAATATCCACCAAATTTATAGGGTTTTTCTCTCCATACAGTCACATTACTAATCAATATACTGAGATGAAAGGAATTGAGAGTTTTGAAGTATTTTCCAGACAATATACATTCCAGCAAATGCAATCTTGGAAATAATGAACACTTACCCGATAATAATTTGAATCCAAATTGAACTGGATGATAGCCTCTTTCAACATCACTATCTTTTACATCCCTCAAATTAAAATCTATAATAGATCCTACACTATTTAGAAAATACTTTTTCAGTATTTGTGGCTCTAAAAATATTGGGACAGAAACTCATCAAAAATGATTCCTTATAAGTAGCATTAAATAAGTTCCTAAAGTCACAAAAAGTTGAAATATGGGAAATATAATAATGATATATAAGAAATAGTACATTATATGTACTGAATATTTGAATGTATAAAGGATTTGATATCAAAAACACATGAATTAATACAAATAAAATATTCCCAAATCAAATAGAGATTTTTTTGGATGATTATAAAAAGAAGAAGAAAGGGTACTCAGCCTTGTATGACAGTTTATGTTCAAGATAAACCTAAATAAATAATTTATTATCATATAGAAAATATTCATGATGATCCACTGATCACACAATGAGAAGAAAAAATATGTATAATGGCGTGATGATATGTTATAAGAATTAATGACATGAAACACAATTTCTACAAAAAACATGGGAAATGATTCAAATTACACAACCATTCCATTCTAGGATTACATATTTATGAATAATGATGATGAAAACATCTAAATGACTATAATGAATCCTTTTAAAAGGTTGTAATCGATTTCATACTCATGGAATCCATCTTGATCAATCCCATTTACACCAAATTTATTAATATGGATTTTAATAAAAGGATATGACATTATGAAACTAATAGAATATAACTACGATGGTGTGACTTAGCTTTGATCACCCCCCAATTCGAGTAAATGCTAATATAAAAGGACTATTCGTATTCCATACAATCATAGTATTGTAATTTTTTATGATTTGTTATGTGATGATGGTGATCCATAAAATGTCATGCAACACAATGTATTTACATATTTAAAAATAATAAAATAAAATTTTCCAATAGAGATGCATAAGTTGTAATTTAGTTCTACAATTATTGTAGTGGGATTATATGTACTAGTGTGAGTGATTGGATTAATAATTCCAATTTTCATTTGTTTTCTGACATTGGAGGGATACAATGAACTCATACATTAATCAATAATTTTTTGAAAGAATTTATGAATATTTAAAATGAATTATTCATTAAATATAATGTATCACTTATCATAAATCTTATTAATTTTATTATACACTTAATCATTCTAGATTAAATAAACCTTCCAATAAGAAATCATTCAGTCATTATAATTTCATATAAAATTGTATTAAACCTACTACATATTTGGTTCCACTCCATTAAATAATTTCAATGATAGATCAATTTTTCATTGTAAATATAAGGTAATATGTGATCCACCAATAACATGTATACTATAATTTCTTATTGGATTATGCAAAAAATATAATTTCATTACTTGTTTTTTTTGACAATGAAGAAGATAAATTTATTCATTTTTATTGGAGATTCATTATATGAAACTGTGGAACATATATTCAATATTATATCTTCATCAATTATATATTATAGGGAGAAAATATATACCATACAATTTTAAGTATGTATACCTCATGGATGGAGATAAATTTCTAGTAATCATTTCCAATAACCAACAAATAAATTTATATCAAACTTTAATTTTACTTGTTAATCTAAATATCTATTACATAGAGTTGAATTTAGTATGAATTATTATATTTAACTTAGAAATTTAATAATATAGAATCATATATTATATGGATTAAAAGAATTATAGAAATCACTAGATAAGGATAAACCACACAATTTGTAGAGGTATTATTTGTGATTGTAAATTTTCAAGCATATCATACCATATACACAATATATTAATCATAATTAAATACTACTATCTAAATATTTCACAAGTGTAAAATTTTTGATCCCTGTGAAGAATGTGTATAATTATTTTTTCCCATGGGAATTTAGATTAGTAGTAAGGTGTGTAGTGATTATGGAAAATAAAATCAATTCACTGGAAGAATAAACATTTCAATTATATTCATTGAACATATTATAGATATTTAATAGGGAGAAGTGATTATTTTTTCCCAAATACATTCTTATGTTATTTTCTGATACACATTACTTAGGAAGAAAAACAAAATACACCAAAAAAATATTATTTTATAATATTTTCCTAAATATAATTATGCCTTCTATATTGTAAAATATCATAGGTACTTTCCAAAGTTATATATTTTGAATATTTTTATATCATATTCATTATTTAATCTACATTTTTTGTGATTAAATCATTATTTTGGTTTCATTTTTTTCTAGATAAATTGTTGTTAATTTAATTAAATAAGATTTTAAAAAATATTGATTACAAATTTTTTAAAATAATTACTCATCGTATAGAATGGTATAGTATTTGAAAAAGAAATATTCAAAAAATTCATTGAGTTGATGATTTATAATTTTGTTGGGATTAATTTCTTTCTATATCAATCTTGTAGGAAAAATATTCAATCATTTTTAGTTCATGTTGAATTATGAATAATATTTATCAAGGATTTTAGAATATATTTTAATAGAACTAATGTTTCTATTAATTCATAACCCTATTACCCTTTGTTAAATAATAATTAATTTAATGATATTCATTTTTTAGATGGATGAATGCTACATTTTTTGTAATTTAACATGATGAACAAATATAAGAACGTTGATAATAATCAGGTGGACAATCACCTCATCAAACCTCTAATCATGGATGAAAAAAAATTCACAAAATTAACCATTAAATGATGAAATAATTAGGGAATGTGTTTATAATATATATATAGTTAGGAATAATCATGTGTCGACAATGTGAATTATTAGGTCCCATATCTAATAATATCCCATCATAACTCACATAGAAAAAACAAACAAAAATATTAATCCAGAATTTGTTGGAATACATTCCTAGGTAAAATAAGAAATGATTTTGTAATAATAATATGATTTTTGGAAAGTAAATTTGAAATTTATTTAAATTTGTCAAATGATTTTTTGTGGATTCTACAATAGAGCTCAAATATATATATGAAATTATTTAGAATAAGGGATATATAAATTATATTTTTTTAATGATTCCATCGAATATTGTAGGGATTTTCAACCATAATAATTTTTTAGTTATATTAAAAAAAATTCCTCAAAATGATGTTATCCTTGGTGAATTTTTTATGATTTAGGCATAGTCTGTAGGAGCCATTTTGATAGGAAATTTTTTATATTTTTCATTATTCATGCTATTGATTATATATCTATATGGGAGTAAACAATGTGCAAAAAAATAAATGATTATAATGTATTGTGTGCCATTATTAGTTACAACATCATCTTCCAGATTAGAGTACCAAGTGATTTCATTAGTTTATAAGAGAACATCTTTTTCAAAACAAAATAAGAACAAATTTATTAAAATGATTGGGGCACATCCCAAGACATATACATTATACCCTACCAAAAAATATGAATCTTGATGTATCCAACATAGTGATTGAAGGTATTTTTAAAAAAAAAGTAAAACCTACCCTGATGTATTGTAATGAATATATTGAATAGTAAATATATGCATGTAGGAAGAGTAAAATATTAACATAGGTATAGAAAAATATTTTATTTATTAATAAAGTTTTATCCTTTTTGATGGCTTAGAGAATCAATATTATTTGGCTATAGAAAAGATGAATTTTGACTTGGACAGTGATGTAAATGTGATGAATCATTAGATAATAGGGATGGTATAATTCAAATGATTATACTATTAAAATTACAATATAAAAAATGATGGAATTCCATAGGCCAATGAAAAAAATTTCAAATAAAAATTATTCCATTATGGACAAATTTTTATTCGTTTCATCATTAGACTGAAGAAAATTCTTGGTAAACATTGTTCCTGGTGGGTTGGTCTATTCATATTTAATAATGTTATTGTTCTGTTGTTGTGAATACTATTAAATAGAGTTAAGGGTTACTATTTATTTTAAGGGTAGTGGAATTACAATTTATTATTTATACATACCCCTAGAACTATTTAATATAATAAAATATTTTCAAAATGCTTATGAATCATTTCTATTGAAACTAAATCATAGAGATAAAAAAATTAGATCACTTCAATGAGGAAACTAATGATTTATTGTTGCCTTATATTTTACCAATATAAGTTTTATCCACCCTTAAAATTTTAATTTAAACATAAAATGAAGTATACTAAAACATATCTGTTCTCTAATTATTATTTTTTCAATAAAGAGATAAAGGAACAAGGTAGTCCAACACATTCTGATGGGTGGTGGGAAATGGGGAAATATCTCTATCTGTGATTGAGAGTTCACTAACTACTATAATTTATCGTATTCTAACCAAAAAATATTATTTAATGATATCATGAAATTGAAATGAAATTTCATAAAAACACATATGATTTTTTAATTACTATATTTTTCAATGGAAGATTAGTTGTTTAAAAATCCACTGATTCTATGTTAATGGATTAATGGGTAATTTATATGATTTATAAATCTGGACGTCAAGTTTTAAAGATAGACATATCATATAATATAATTAATTGCGATTTATCGGATCCAATTAACTCATTTAAATGACAACTCCCAACCAATGTTCATACATTATATTTTTAAAATTTAACATGTTTTGGTTTTGTAATTATTATCCATTATTTGAGTGATTTTATAGTTTCATATATTTACCATTCATGAGTGGAATCCTTTATATAATACTTCTAATTTATCTCTTGGTAATCATTCAAGAGAGATATGGGGGCATGCTACCTATTAATATTTTCATTGGAAAATCTCAATGCACTAATTGTATAGATTCATATTTAATATTATTATGAAATTTTTATTGAATTTACCGTATCCTTTAGAATACTATTCAAATTAATCCATTTAGTTAATTTCATGAATTCTATTCTTATTAAGTAGACAAATTACATTTCAGAATTTATCATTCATACACACCTCTAAATTCTATATGATATTTTAATAATGAATTACTAGGGTAATGGAAGTAATGGTGTAAAGGTTTCAGAACATAGAATATAATAAGTGTGGGATGTATATTTTTTGTTTTGGGAGTGGTTCATACTTATTCATTGTATTTAAAAATGTATATATTAAATTAAGAAATAAATGCACAATGAAAGGGGTTGTGACATTAGATAAGAAAAAATCACCATTATCATATCATGGATTTTTGATCATATCGTGTTATGATGTATATGTGAGATTCATTCTATGAAAAAAAATCAAAAAAGAAAACAAAATCAGAATCATTATATGAAAATATTTGTGTGTGTATCATTCAATGTATTCATTATTGCATCACATTCAAATTGATCATAGGAAGAGGGAGATATAACATTAAGAAAAAAGAATACCCTTAAATATTTAACATTTGAATATCATACATTATTATTAAAAGTGTTAACTTATATTTAATATATAATTTTCATATGAATCCACTACATGATTCCTTAGAGTCATCAGAATGAAAATTAGAAATTAGTCATAATTTCATGTTAATTTTGAGTATAAGGTGTAGATAAGGTATGTCTTTTACAGTCCTTTGGAAAATGATAACACATTGTTGTCATATGTATAAGTTTACCTTATTATGAATCATTGGTATTGAGAGAATAAAAAAATTACTTTTAGGTCAAAATGAACATGTAATGCTAAATAATAATGAATTGTAAATTGCGATTTCAATGAAGAGAAATTTCATCAAATCGAAATGATTAGGAGTGAAATACCTCGGGTTATTAGTTACATTAGAATGTGGGAATTTTTATTAAACACATATCTAATTCCACCGAATATTTTTTTCCCATATATAATAGATTTATTTTATTGTTAAGATATACGAATACATATATATTGAGTTTCATTTTAACTTTATTTTTGAGATTAAATTATTTATAATAGTCATAGTTTAACTATGAGAGTATTTTATGGTCATAATGTTTACATGTTTATGAAATCTACGACTATTCCAGAATCATTGGATTTCATCAGTTCTTGCATGGTGACCCAGATAATCAGATAATTTTCTTATTTTTTTGAATTCCATATTGGTCAAGAATATTTTTCCCTTCAATAAACACATTATTTTTAAATTCTTCATTGATATTTTCTCGTCTTTATTCTATTTTTTTATGATAAATGTGAACATATATATTTTGACCAATTATGGAAGAACTGTGTGGCATCAATGCAGGTAAAGAGGATTTTTTATTTGATTGGGACATCAAATGCATCATTGGTCTTCAAGAACAGAGAGGTGGGGGACTTTATCCATTGAGTGATTGATATTCTTTTGAAAACATTGTTTCATATAATGGACTCCATGACAATCGATTTTTAAGAGAAATATACATGTGGGGTAATAACGAAAAGTCAAATATTTTTATTTGGAGCTGGATGGATTTTCCTAGATAATATAAAATTGATATCAACCATTATAAATTTAATTTGGAGCATCATTATCACATGGTATATGATAATTCTCATATCCTTATTTTATTTAATGGAGAAATGTTGGTTATTAGAGAATATATTATTTTAGGTTTTGGGAGGATCACCCTAATTTTCTTATTATTTTCACCTAATTATGGGAGAAAACTTTTCATGATAACCATTAGTTAAGATCTTATAACCATCATAGAATTATTATGGAGGTTCTATGCTGGTTAGAAAATTCAATTCCAACACATTTTGTGCTTTTATAACAAATTAATTATATGATTGATCATGTTGTGTAAAGGATTGAATCCTACTAGGATAATGGTGGTTTCATCACCACTGATGGCCTAAAGAGTAGCCTTGTTGACATTATTCTAAAAAAATAAGTTCAAGAGAATATTTATAGGTGACATGGAATAAATAAGTTGATAAAAATACTACCTTCTTTAATTTATTCATTAAATAAATGTTGAGATCTAAGGCACATAAGATTATTCTCAAAGATGACTCTATTACTAGGAACCCAAATGATGTGGGATGTATAGATATGTCCCATTGTTTCACTTTATTTTGGAATTCTAACCATTTCATGATCGTCTTATACTACATATGTATTGGTGAAATATTTTCTTACATCCTCAAATTGTTTTCTCATGATATTATTGGGGACTTTGCGAGACACAATAACAAGAAAGAGGTGTTGAATTATATTTCTACACCCTACTCTAAATGTACTTCATGATAGGATAGATATACAAGATCATTATTTATAACCTATTTTAACCTTATAAAACAATATATGATGGGATGCATTTATGACTACATATTGGGGTGTGTTTTAGGGGTGTTTTCATTGTGTTGCATGTTCGAAGACCCTTATCCCCATCGTCAATTCTAATGACCCATTCACCATAATGAAATTCCGGCTGATTATTATTTGTATCAGTTTCCATAATGTTCTAGCTAATGTTATTAATCATCTTCTTGATCATCATCGACCTATGATGGACTTCTATGAGAAACATAGTTTCCATAATGTCCATTCCAATCAAAATGCAATTTCCATGGATCATGAAATGCTGGGTGATATTAAAAAGAATTTAATAGGATAAAAATATTCATAATGATTACTACAAATAAAGCATATGACCGGGATGAGTTTTTTTATTATCAAATCCATTAAGATATTGGGTTTCTCAAAAATAGTGACTTATATATTCTTCAAATTATATATGAATGATTTTCATTTATTCGGTTTGACTCAACCATTCTAGTGGGATCCAATAATCTCTATAGTTACTCGTCATTGAATTTTGGATTACCATATTTTCTTTATGAAGAAAAGTATCAGGAACATACAATTAGTAAATAATATTCAATATGTGTATTGAAAATAGATTAGTTATATCATTAATCATGGAATTTGTTTTCTCTATATACCTAATAATTTTTCTGGTTGATGAGATACAATGATTGGGGACAAAATAGGGGTCACCAGGTGCCAATTTCCAATGGATTATATTGGAGAGCATATTTCCACATTCAATGATTATATTAATATTTTTAATGGTATTACGGAAAAAGTCATTGTTCATATCATCAAATGTAAAAACTAATTCTATTTTTGGGGGAATAATATCTTTTATTAATAGTGTTTAACATTTATCACAATGCATTATCTATACTACACATTTTCCCTATATTCAATCCTTCCAATTAATGGAAGAATCATGGTTGGATTTATTTGTGATGTCTAAATAGGGGATAAATGTCATTTAACCTCACGGAAACAGATGATTCATTGTCTTGAATAGTGGGAATATATATCAAGAGTGTCTTAGACTCTATTTTTATCATAATGTCTATGATTGTGTGGGTCATTTTTGAAGTAAATCCCCATTGGGAAAGATTTATCATTACAAAATATGGTACCCATTTTGAGGTGGATGATGAGGGTTTTTCCGAAATCTCAGAAGATACATGCTGGATTATCCTTACATTAATTACGAACTAATATTTTGTATCTATGGATGGGTATATTTATTTATAGGGTGATAATTGGTTTGTGATCATTCTTGGTTTTTTTCCTACCTAGTCCTTGACTTATCTGTTACACCAGACACCTCCTTCATCACCATCATTTGTGCTATTCTGAGCTATATGAAGCATCAAATTATCGATAATATTATTATTTCTGTTGATCCTAAGATATTAGATTTCATAGGATCTCAAATAGTTTAATTTCATTCAATGGATTATTGTGGTCTTTTTGTAGGGTAATGTTAATCATGTTTCTTTGGAATGGTATCTTTGGTGTATTGATATCTCAAAAAATTGTAATATCTGTTAGTGACATATGAAAATTTATTCCATTCCCACATATGATGGGGTGAAATACAATGGTGTTCATCTGGCCTCCATGTTTTAATATTCTCCCTCATCATGAGAAGATTATGTGCCACACCAATTCATTCATACTAAGTGGGAATACTATATTTTTTGGGATTTTAGTTTTCCCATGGGGAATGAGTTGAGTAAGTTATTTGGAAAATTTTCATTTATTTATAGTTATATGGATTGGGTGAAATGTATATTAGTATAAGGTGAGGTTAATGAATGTTGTTGTTGGGTGTAGGGAATTTTGGTCCATACGTAAAAAGGTCTCGAATGGGGGTTCTACAATCCCCAGATCAATGATTAAAGTGAGGGAGATGTTGATGGAGAAATATTTTTGAACACATCTCAATCATGGAGAGCTATCTATTTCCATTCAGTGGTTCATATATTACATGGGATTTTACCTTCTTTATCATACCATGGAACCTCTCAAAAAATAGGTTTACTCAATCCCCTTATGTCTGGGTTCCAAAAAACATTGGGGAATCATGTATAAATGGTTTCATTAGGGGATGTGGAGTTGTACATGATGATAAGTGATACATTATAATTTATTTATGTTTTTTGATAAGTAACGTGGACTCTCTCATGGAAGACGAAACCCCAATGATTGAGTGTTTGGAATTTTTAGTCTCCAATGGCATCCATGTACATCAAGTGGAACTAATTGTATGCTCCTTCATTTCTCAATTCAAGGTTCATTCTCTACTCCCTATGAAGTCCACTATTATTCTAGAACTATATGACTCATATTATGAGTAACATTAGTTTAGTCCTGTATTAGAGAGAATGGAATTTTTTTTGACTTGATGGAATCTGTAGCCTCACCTGACATCCCTAGTATATATTTGGTATCACCAAATCACATCCATCAATGTCTGATACATATGGATGAGCTGATTCCCATGGTTTTGATTATGTTAGTCTACTTTGAAATGTTTCATAATTTTCCCATATTTTATTAATTCATTAAATATTTTAATGTTTGTTGGATAAATTCTACATTAGTTAATTTATATATAAATAATGAATATTATTGAATAACTATTTTCCCTAATAATGATGTGTTCTATTAAAAAATAAAAAATATATAAATTAAATTAAACATGGATAAAATATAAAATAAATGTAGTAAAAATTAAAGTATATTATTTTTCATGAAACACTATTAATAATGTAATTTATGTGGTTGAAAAATATTCCCTTATTATGTGAATTCTAAGGAACTAGAAAGGACTATAACAGTTGTATAAAATCACCTGTCCATGAATATGAGAAGTTAAAGGATGAGGTAATATAGAGTTCAAAAATATTCGGGTAAAATACCTCATGGATTATTCCATTTAGAATGACTTGTGAATATCAGAATATGGTGTGAGGGAGACCATTATTATATCTAATCATCATATTATTGTAAATCAAATAAACCATGAAAGTGGATTTATTGTTCAAATTCAATCAGTAATGTGTGAAAATATATTCAACTATCCTATACAATTTCCACAATGTGAAACTTTCTCATAGTGGAATGCACTTCCAACCCAATTTGGAAATGTAATAACATAATCATCCACAACATAATGTGACTGGATGATAGTGATTCAAAATGAAAAAATCAATGGACTCTCCCATCTGATCTTGGGAGACCATCAAGTATCATTCATGGGGACTTATACACTTTTACTCATTCTCTCAATAATTAATTATTCTATTAGAAGCTGAGGTATGTTGAAAGAAACTATGAACTGTTACATGGGTGTTGCTGAGAATGTATATACAAATAAGATGAAACACACTAGATTATTTTTTTCTAGAAATTTTACAACCCTATTCTATTATTATCTTAACTATTGTATCATACCAATTCAAACATCTTTATCCTCATACTACCTAAAACTACAACTTCCACTCTGTTGTGCTTCCCCCACTATAACCTTATATCGATAATGTTCATCTTACTAGTAGGTTCCTCTATATGAATGATATTTGATGTCATCATGTTAAACCATCACAATGAAACCAATAGGTATCCTCCAAAGTTTTCCTTCTATGTAAAATATTTATCATGCTACCACTTATAACTCATACTACCAAATTACATCACGGACACCAACTATGCTTGTTATTGCCATCAACCATTCTATTGTAACCAAAATGATTCCTCCAAAAATTGAAGAAGTATAAGGGTACCCGATGTATAATCATTAAAACAAGTATGAAAAGTCTAGTTTTTTATATGTTGAATTAAAATATGAAACAATATATCACATTAGAAAATATAATATAGTTTAGTATCCGTACTGAACTGGTGATGCAATTTAATATTAAATTTCATTTTAAAACCTATGATTATTACATTAGGAAGGTAAATATTTGATATCCATGATGACATTCAATGTTTCCATCTTAATTTCATATATAATGGAAGAAAAACAATTAGAGACCTTATATGACCAAACAGGGTTATATATAGTGGACGCTCAGACCAGTTACTATGTTATAATAAAAATTGAATGAAAAATAACTAAAAATACATTTAATTTAATAATATATTACGCTTGAAGAGCAATATTCTATAAAAAATTGTTTTTAATTAATGATATTTACAAAATCACATTTTCTTGAATATATTAAATGGGTTACATAACCAATAAATTTAACATAGGAACATTAATAACACATTTAATAATGATGGAATGCATAATTTTAAACCTCATAAACATACCATCGATTCCTAGGTTTATGATATTATATATATATATATATATATAAATTTAAGTCCTTCACCAAATTCCAAAATTCTAATGTCTCATGAGACATACTTACGAATCAAAGGGATATATAATTTTGGTTCCAAACTATCAACTAAATTGTGATAAATATTCAACATATTAACAGGAAATGAAAAATAAACAACATTATTTTTAAAAACCATAACATATACGATTATCGAGAATACAATGTTTCAAAAATTGACCATTTTTATATGATCATCATGATAATGAATAAGTATTATATCATTAAAATATATTTATATATATATTGGAGAAGAAAATGGTTATTCTTATTGATCAATAAAATTAATAGAAAAAGATAATTAAAATAAATCATTAGCAAAATGCACATTTAAATTTGAAATTAAAATTTAAAATATAAAAATTACAGTATACTAGGGAAAAAATTTAAATTAAATTTAATAATTTAAATAAAACACCAACCAAATTTGTTTTAATGAATTTTGGAATATACTATTCATACTGAGTATTTTAAAATAATGATTTCATTCAATAATATTGAAATAATTAAAAATATTCCTTTTTGGAAAATTGATTGTACATTCCCTATAAATTTCGTTGTAAAAATTAAAAAAAATTAAAAAATATATTATTTAATCTTTATATAGAATAAAAAAATATTCAAATAACCAATTTATAGAAAATATAGATCTTATAGGAAACTATCCCATGTAAAGTAGAAAAAAGTTGTTTTCCTTTAAAGGTGGTATTCTAGTACCATGACATCATAAAATGAGTAAAATGAATGGAATAGTTATAATTTTTATACCTAAAAATCATTGAATCATATATCTATATATATATATTATAGAAAGATAAAATAAATCCATCATTGGAATGTTATACATAAATAATGTCAAAAAATGAAGAGATTGTGCAATGATACCATTCCACATTGGTAACATTTCCATCATAAAAATAATGATGGAAATTATAGAAAAAATTAATCTTCTATTAATGTAAATATACAGATTCTATAACATAACCTAGCGGAATTTGATACACCCAATTCAAATAAATAAGTTCATGACACAAAATATGTCTCAATGGAGGAGAATTTGGGACCAAATCTCTTATAATTATTATACAATTTATGTGATAATTAATAATGAAATTTATTATGTCTATGAAATTAAAATACACACAAAAACTTGGATGAAAAATATAAAACCATAACAATTCATTCATCACCTAATCATAAAATATCAAAGACAGTAATGAATTATTATACCACAGAGAAAATAAATTGAGTTATGAAACCCCTTAGCACTTTTGTAACATTACAATCAAATTCACCATGAAAGAATATATTCTATTGGGACATCAAATATCCTTAAACTTTTAAAGTAATGTCATAAATTATCAAATTGGAAGTATATACAACACATAAAATATTTTAATGGAATAACACTAAAATATTCCTCAATAAAGGATTATAGACATGAATTCACATATAATGATCATATCATTCAAGTGAATATCAATTAATGAAGTGATTATATATAAATAATTTATATCAACAATATAATATTTTAAATAAAACATATTATAATACCAGGACAATTCACATATATTCACTACTTGTAAGAATTAAATAACATAGAATTATAACTCAATGAATCTAAATTGAGTTAATAAACCACATAATACATGGTATCATTCATTTCAAATACCATTAGTTGATATATAATTAATTAAAATGTAAAATACCATGATTTCTTTTGAATATTAAATGAATACCTTCCAAAATGGGAATCATGTTACCCAAATAAAATAAATTAGTTTCACAACTACTTAATAATCCTCAATGAAATGAAAATGATACAAAATTGAATATATTATTTATGTCTCTTATGATAATGTATATATACATAGAAATAATAAAAAATTTAAAACACTTACATTATTTTGAAATGTTATCATGTTTATTATTCATTTTATTTTTTATTATGACATGTTGTATTTATTTATTTATTAAAAAAATTCACATAAATTTCATTAATTATATTCAGTATATATTTTCAATGTTACATTACTGTATTGACTATAATAAATGTTGTTAATGGTCCATAATCTCAAGATTCGCAATCATACAATATTTTTAATTTTATACATCAATTATAATTTTGAAAAACACCATTAAATATTGTTTTAAAAACTGAACTCTCTTACATTCATAGAGACAATAAGTCATACATATGATTGAGTATCATTTCCATGATTCAATGATAATGATGGAATGAAAATCGGTATTATTTAATCACTATAGAAACCTATTTGTAAAATACATATAATATTGTTTCATTAATTATAATTATGTAAAGTAAAAATATTTTATATTAAAAAATAGATAAAATCATTTCACTAAGGTGGGATATTGAGATCCTATTTTTTCCTTGTAAGACTATGAGAAATAACTACAAATATATATTTTCTCTATGTGTTGAGACATCATACAATTCTGAGGTTGAGTTTAACTAAATTTCATTTATTAAATATTTTTAATTAATTTTATATATCATGAACCCAATTTCATAATGATAATGGGATACAAACATAAGAGATTCCTATAAAAAAAATAAAGTCCAGGGTTAAACCCGAAATGTGAGGATTTCACAATGCATAACCTAAAATGGGTCAGCATGGGGTCTTTAGATAAAACAACCCTTGGTAGTATGTTCAGTACAGGTTAAGGAAGATATCCATTTTTACCCACATAGACATTTGATCATTGAGAGTGGTTATTTATCCCATTTTGTTGGTGGGTCCAAATTATATAAAGACATGAATCAGGATCTAGGTGAATCAAGGCGTAGTGATGATAAAAACATTTATTCCTAATTTTAAAGAGATATCTTCATCAACAAGAAATTTTAGTCCTAGATGAACTCATCAATTTGTGGTTTCATTCCCAATTAATTCAATATATTGATCATGATCCTCATTTACATTATATATTCATCCATTAAAAATATTTTTATCAACCTATGTGTATATTTTTAATTGATTATTCAATCAAAATCCATTATTCATTGTTTATAACCCAAAAATGACCAATTCATAGTCATTGTTTGATAATTAATTTCCAATGATCATTAGACATTTTTTCTCCTTACATTCTCCAAATCATTCCTTGTGTTTTTTCACATGGGGCCAAATTCCATGGAATGAAATTACCAGATGGGATCAATCATGATCTCACCCCTAGATCCAGAGATATTTTATGTGATAATAATTTATTATAAGTCAAAGAGTGATTTGTATTGTTAATTGGTATGTGTGTGATTCCATCATGAATCTGGAATACAATAAGATGCTATAGATGACGTAAACATGTATATCCTAAGGAATAATTCTAGAAAAGTAATAAAAATATGATTTCAAGACATCATAATTTTGAAAATGAAGGCCGCTAGAAGATTACATAATGTTTGGCAGTCAAACGATGGTCTCGATGGAGTTGTGGCTGAATATAGAATGTAGGTAACTTATTGGGTATTATTTAAAAATCCCAACTACATGGAGTTTATGGGGATAAGAAAAATTTATGTAGTGCCCTTTATTCTTTGAAACTTGATTTTTATAAATATTTGAGGATCACATGCCCTATAATTAAGTCACATTTCATGTGACCATGTTAGGTTGACCGGTTATATGGAAAAGAACATTAGAAGTACCTTGTGTTGTTGTACTTGTTGTGCATCATATAACATGGACAAATGTAAGAATAGACATACAAGTCCAGAAGCATGGATATGACTTGAGTGGCTATAAAATTTCATGTATCCTCATTACATTAAAATTAAGAATACAAGGGTAGTGATAAATATACCATAAGAGAGATAACCAAGAATCAGAGTGTGAACACACATTGTGTGGATCCCAATACATTTTGATTTCACCTTTAACATTTTTTATGAATATTATACATATTTTATCACATTTTGTGATACTCACATCTTGTATAGTGAGCATATTATACTAATTTTTTTTACATATATATGATAATGGAGGCCTTCTTGGTGATAATATTGAAAATATTTGAGCAATTATAAGTGTGAAAATTATTTATGTGGTGCTTCATGATAACAATGGCCACGAAGGATCATCAGAGTTGTAACCCTAATGGACTATGCTTTAATCCCTCCATCTATGGAGTGGTACCCACCTAATGAACTTGTGTGTGGTCCTCTATATAATAGGTGGTTCCCCTGTTATTTATGAGGGAACATTTACTTAATCTACTATGTGTTACCACATATAGAATTTGGGTGCAGATTAAGTATCTATTGATTTTCACCCACTAACATACTGGGGTGTATGAACTATACCTAATGAGTGAAACCAACCTATTTCACATTGTAATAGGTCGTAAATTTATTGAGAGGTATCCAAATATCTTATATGACAAGAGTACACCTAACATTGAGTGGTACCCACTGGGGGAACTAGGGAACATGTGATATTAATAATGATTGTTCCCTCATTTTTAAGTGGAATAGTTCCCGTTGTGGGTCCCTAATATAGTTACTTCCTTGGAAACACCTGTGAGATTATAGGAGTCATTTATTTCCATTATAATATCAAGGAAATTGTTTTCCATGTCTGGGATGTGAGATGTAGATCCCCAATCTCTCCCCATTGGACTTATTTTGATAGCGGTAAGACTTCAGTAAAAAGAATTACTCCGCTATATTCAAAGGACTCCAAATTACCATTTCTGGATCTAGCTGTCGATCTAATGAGTTATGTGGCATTAGTTCAAGGGTTTTATTATGATGTCCTTTTTCTACATTGGTGGTATTCATCACCCCCACCCATTGAGATATAGATCAATCTAGAATAGAAGGTTGAGTATGTACACATGATTAGAGAACTCTTTGATTTCTAAATTTAAATGTCATTTTGGTTCCATGTAGACCTAGATCACAAATCTATAAGGGAATGGATAGATCTGGTGATATTTTTATTAATTGTTATACAAAAATATATTTTTCATGTGTTTTTGCTAGTTTCTATCTTTCGTAATAGTTTTTTGGGAACTGGAGGATCCCATTTACCAATATTCATGATGATTTGAAACTATAATGGGATTTATTTCCCCATATATTCCATGAGAACTATCACCACTCAGACATGAAATTGGTTCAGATTCAGAAGCATCTAGAGCTATATCATGGATTTCTTAAAGTGGAAGAGTTTTCAATGAAAATCAAATACCTTATGCTCTCAAAACAGGATTCATAATGTCTACTTATGAGAATGGATTATTGAATAGGGCTTCTTTATGGATATCCATATCAATAAATTGCCATTACACATTCTAAGAAATTTTGGGGTGTAGGTGAAGGCATTGATGATGTGGTGATTCATTTCAGAGGATCTATTGGAAGCTAGAGCTAGATGTGTGAATTCTAGGGAAGAGGCTTTTGTAACATCTTGTAAGGGAAAATTAAATGATCTCAGTGCAGGAGACCACTACATGAACAGACTCGAGTGCATGGTTATGTGCAACATGGACCACATTGAGAACTAATTAATCCTATTGAGTAGTGCTCCTATACATGTGTTGGGTACGGTCACATGACTTGTGATTCCCTAACAAGACATGTTGAGGATGGTAGTTAGATACATTGTGGACTACCACACCCATAGATGCACTATGACTACAAATTGCCCATGAAATAGAAGGGTTCCCCCTAGAGATGGAGATATAGAAGATGAATTGGTGGACCTCGTATTGGAGGATCATTGTATAAGGACCCATCGATAAACAATACATATTTTTGAGATAAGTAAAAAATAACATATATGATCTAATCATGTTTATATTTTTATAGAATTTGGTCATAAATCATACATAACTTCTTAAATATTACATGTAGACAATTCTACTCAATATACATTTTTTCATAAAACAAAATCTCTTCAAAATGAAACTTTTTATCATTTCATAGTTAAACAACATTACATTCCTTTGATCGCATACCTGAATATATTCTTTTTTATGTCCTATGAAAAACATTTCAATAAATTTGATGACCATAAAAAGCTCACAAAATAATATAAAATATGGAATTAAACAATTAGTCCAAAAGTATATAAAACCCCCAGACAAATTTTCTCAAAATATTACTTTTCTCCCCTGAAAACTAAACAACTTAGCTTACATCATGTAATCAAAGGATTTTTACAAAACATAAAATAAATGATAAATCATAATGGTAACTTCTAGAGTCCATATAAAAATTACATTGTATATTTCTTACAACATAGGGATTAACCTTCATGGTAACGTTTGGAATAACCATAAAATTATATTCCCAAAATCTATTAGGATACACTTTTTCATTTACCATCATCTTGTTGACCAATGGGTTGGAGATATATCATGGTCTCACCCACCATGTTTTATCACTGAACCATATATATACATAATAATTTTCCATGAATCATAACATATTCATTACACATAAACCATTAATAATATAATAAAATACATTTCCAAATTGCAATCATATGATATCATTACACTATATTTATATATTCAATCCATTTCCAATAACTTTTTTAATAAAGAATAATGATACAATTGAATCAGAGTGTCTCATTCCACATTGAATATTTTTTAATGATATTGAAATTTTTAAATAGTCATGTCCATATAAATACATTTATTAAAACCATTTTGAAAACATGGACATAAAATTAAAGGATTTTTAAGAATAAATCATCAAAAACATAAAGCATGTTTTTTGGATAATAAGACCCTTACACATAAAAAAATACTAGATTTAAAATATTTAATGGATAAAATTAATGAATATATATAATATGATGAGATTAATTAGATTCCTGATATAATATGTGAAATGGAATTATATACACCTTATAAATGTGAATTAGTTTATAACAATAAATAAGTTCCAATGGAATTTAAATTGAAACGAAATAACTTTCCAAGATCATATCCTCGGATTAAAGATAAATCATTGACATACTTAAGAGTGAAAAATATAAATAAACCCGATATAAATTTATATTTAGTGTAAATATATAATAGTCTATTCACACATATTCATGTAAAAACAAAACCAATGACATTGATATTTACTTCATTGAATGGAGATTAAATTATGATTTATATTACAAAGATCATAAAAAAGATGTTATAACATATATATATGGGGTTATTATGTGAAAATATAGTATATCCACACAAACAGATGTGGAAATTACAACCAATATAAAAAATGTGATACCACACATAATCATTGTATATTATAATCAACAATGTATGCGTAAAACCCATTAAAATGAAATTTAGATTATAAATTACCTAACAAAGATAATTATGTTAATAAAATAGATTGATTATGCATATTAAATATATATACACTAAAATTATGTATAAATAAATGTTAATATATTAAAATTCATTTCCAATATAGTCATATCATGATATAATAAAGAATTAAAAGATTAACCCAGAGAATTGAAATTGGGTTAGGAAGTTCCTTTAAAATATTCAAATAAATGATGTTACAATTGATCAATGTTTTAATTATACATATAAAAAAATATCCAAACTAAGGGATGTGTAAATTAAAACATAAATAAATAAACAGTTATTCTAAACTTAGTCATGGCATAATTTAATCAGCGAAGTATGCGTAAAACCCAATGAGTGTAAATTTCGTTCAGAAATTCAATTACCTTTAATCTGACTTATCCTGTTCATTCTTTAATTTCCAAAATAATAAAATTATGTTAATTAATAATTTCAGTTGATACTTTTTTATTTTTATTATTAATTTTATATAAAATATTTCAATGTTATATATATGAGTTAATTATTTGAGTTCATACTGGATGTATTGTCGATATTCAGTACTAGAGTCGAAAACGAACTTGTTTGGATATAAATTGGATATGTAGTAAAATTTACATAATATATATAATGATATTCATGATTTAAATTTAATATATATACATTATATATGTAATTATAATATCCCATAACATTTGGAGATATGAAATTAATTGCACCATTCATGGAGATGTTAGGTCGTACGTACACATCAATGATATTATCATTTTTTGTCATCTTAATGGAATGAAAACTAAATGATATATCAGTATGTTATAATTATATTATATTATATATGTTATATATGTTAGATATTTTCATTAATTACATCTTTTATATGTTATATTTATTGAATGAATTAGTCATATAATTTTGTGGGGGCGGTAGCCGGATCTTCCTCAAATTAAATTATTGTATTTAAATATTGTGTAAATCAAAATGGTATGATGTAAATAAAAATTAAAGAGTCATAATGAAAATATAAATATAATATATTACAAAAATAAATATAGTTCCGTCATAACGGCCATCATGATAGGTAGTAGGAAAAAATTTAACAATCACTTTCTCAGGATGCTATAGTTCACTGCACACAGAATCTATTTGTTCGTATACATTAGATGGGGTGTGTGTATGTGATATTATAATATTTATCATAAAATAATCCTAGTATATTTATTATAGTGTATTTGTTATGTAATAAAAGAATAAATAGAGTATATTGCGTTGAGAATGAAAATAAAGGAATGTATCTTGAGAGAAGACATAACCTTTAAATTGGATAACATCTTTTGATTTGAAACAAAAGGAATTATTAAATTCCCATATTCCCAAGGTAAGGATTCTAGAAGGAAGTTATAGATTCAATAAAGAGTATCAGATAAATATATTCCTTTATAAACATCTTTAAAGCAGTTTTATAATGAGAAGAATAAGTTTCTTTTTATAGATGAGGTGTGGGGCACTTTAGGAATGTTTTTTAATGTCAATTTTTTATAAATTCAATTTTTGATTAAAAATAATCAAAAACTAATTTAATTAAAATATAAGATTATTTTGGTTCGAATACCTATCATCCAAAAAAATTTAGAATAGTTTTGGATATAATTTTATCACTATCCTTTTGGATTGACCTTTATTTTATCATTTTAAATCTTATAGTTATATCATGTTATTTTCTCATTGTGTGTAAACATTGTAATGACCCAATGTTTTTTCCATGGTAATAACCTTATCATGAATATTTCATATAATCACATGAAATCAAAATGCCAATAACTACTATGAAATATGTGACCCTTAAAAATAATTTTGGAAATCATATGTTTAAATTTTAAAAAAATATGACATACAGGGTTGCGATCGATTGGTTGATTGGAGTCAAATCGAAGAAACATAATTTTTGGTGAATAGTAACCTACCCTTAGTAATATTAACATACCCTTATGAATATTTATATAAAAATTATGAATAATAAATAGTCAAATAGAATAGTAACCTTATACATGAATGTATAAGTAATATTTAGGCATCTTATAAGTGATAATATGATCATATTGAATGTATTGGTATTTTTGTAAGTAATAATTAATTAATTATAATTAATTACATAACTGAAATGAAATTTTATTTTCCTAAACATTTCTCATAAATTATAAATTTTATGTCATCTTATTTTATGATAATTTTATAAGACCTTATGTAATTTTTGAAAGCATTATAAAATAAGTTATAGTTTTAAAATTTTTATTATTCATGTATATTATGATTTTAATTAAAAAATAAATCCATAAAATTTACAAAATAGTTTTAAAAAAATTGAGTCCACTTTTGTATTTGACATATTGAAAAATGGTTATGGTGATGTATTTAGATTTTTCCTGAAATACAAGAATTTTGGGTGAATAGTAAAATACAATAATTTAAGGTACAGATACATTATAATTTAAATCCAAATTTCCTAACATCAAAAGAAATGTAACAAAATAAATATAGAAATAACATGATCTTATTACTATTATTGTTCATGGAATAATTACTATTTCATTCCTTGAGGGAAATTAATAAACTATGTAATTAAATAATATGAAATCCCTCCTCTCCTCCACTATAAATACCACCCTCCATCGCTCTTCTCTTCACTCCTCTCATGACTTGTGCCCTGCCAAAATTCATACCAAATATCTCACCCAGCTCCTCACCGAAGTCCAAATACCTTTATTATCCTCAAAATACCATCTCCTCTCACCATTAAGAGGCTATCAAGGAAGGATGATTCAAGTGGTACAATTCCACTTTTCATTTCATTTATTTTTAGGTTCTTTGTACTATAACTTTTCTAAACTACACTCCTCCAAATGGTATTAAAACACTAGAAACATAAAATTATTGGGATATTTTTAGACTAATGGGAAAATTCAATATCATTTCTCATTTACCAACATTTTATTTGAACGAAATGAAAACACCATTGGAGTCATGGTAATTTAGCATGTTCAAGGACAACTAGTAATCAATTTCTATTATTGTCATAATTTCAATTTGGGATACCATTTTTATGGCTAAACCACAATATTAAATATGTATTTTATATTATTTGATGTCTTGAAATCCATTGTTCTCATATGATGTATAATATTAATACAAGAAAAGTTAATTTTTAGAAAAACCACTACAATTAATTCAATCAATTGTCATTATTGTTTTATATAATGATTAACATTCACTAAAAATAACCAAATAAATTTTATAAAAATTTAATAACTTGGATGTTTACAAATGTAATATAAATTCAATTCTGGAAGACAACATTCATCTTAAATTATTATCAATTCATGAAAATAAGTATACCCATCATAAAAAAACCATGAAATGAAATGGACCTGAACAATGAAATTGAACCCCTTAACTCATAAAAATTGTAATTAATGAACATAAAATGGTTATAATAAATCATTTACTTATATAATAGGATTGATAATTATTAATTAATGATAAAATATTATTTTTCATGTTCTAAATGTCAAGTGGAGAACACCATCAGACTTATGGTAAGGGATCCCCAATATTTCAATTTTATTCTGGATTTTCATATATGTTATTTATTTTATGTGAAATTAAAAGCGGTGGGGTATGACTAAACACCTCCCCCATACTCTAGTATTGATTTTAAATGATGTTATTCCCTTTTATCTATCATTTTTTTCTTATGTACTCATGATACTATACCGATATTTCATAAGGGATTGAAACTGAACCTCCGTTATTGCTTTGGGTTTCATTATCATTCTTTTCAAATAAATGAGGTAATATATTATTCTTAGTTTAATATTATAAATTATATAAGAATTTTAAAAACTCTTATATCATGTTCTATTAAAAATTATCTTTCAGGGATATAAATGTTTTTAAATGATTCCATCCTAAAAACATTCGAATAAGAAAACCTATTTTGAGGGAAATTTTTGAATTTTTATCTGATTTCCAATGCCCTCAATTTTATATTAAAATATACCAATGTATTTATAATATATTAATTTTTATTTTGAAAACTTTCCTGGTCCACTTTTGTTTTATTATAATTGATTTTTCCATTTTCTATTTTAAAGGTTCTATAGTTTTTCCCTTAAAACTGAACAATAATGTATTTGTGATAAAATTTATTAAATAATTTTATTACCTGTGGTCACATAAACATGAAATCACATACCAAAATACATGACTATATTACCTTATGTATTTCCATGTATATTTTAGTTCCTTTATTTTATGGGAACTATTATGATACAACCATTTTTTATGTTGTATGACATGATTAAGGTACCCAATTATTTTCCTTGGTAACCCTAATGTTTATTTAAGACTAATTTTGTGTGATTAATTATGTTTAAATAAATATTCATGAAATTTTATGATGGGTGAACCTTGATAGCACTCTAATTTATTGGGTAATGTTAAGTCCCTTGTGATGTTATGTGTGACAGTCATAGCGTTTAGCATTGGCTTGTGCAACTATGTAAAAAGATCATGAAAGTAAGTCATGGCTTGAACTAAATTCATGTTTTCGGTTTCATCCACATTTATATTAATCCATGTTTATATGGATCCATATTTAAGTGTTATGGTTCCATATGTTAGATGAATTTTTATACCATCATACAATGCCTTCTAATCCTTGTGTTAATGCTTTGTTCTTATGGTTATTCCCTTAGAGGGATATTTAGATCATACCTTTGTTCATGTGTTACCCAGGGTACCCTATGAATATTTTTGAACAAAATGGATGTTAGGTGTTCAATTTGAAGTTTAAAAAAAAGTATTTTCTTAGTCCCATTTTTTTAGTTGTATATAACTAATTTTTATATACACTGGACATCACAATCCTTGGATTTTATTCTAATGTATAATTATGATTAAAATAATTTAATATTATGTAAAAAGGATAGGGTCACTATATATGGTATCATAGTATAGTCTAGTTATTTTTTGGATATTAGGAATAGGGAACTTTAGTAACAACATTAAAGAAGAGATGAAGTATCCGAAAACATCCCCCAATATTGGTAAGTGTGGAGTAATTGGTTTTTTATTATAATACATCAATTTTAGGATAAAAATAGGCAGAGGTGGCTCTAGAACCAATGTTCCTAGGATTGAAAACACCAACAAGGAGTTTTTCGTCTGACTCGGGGTATCCTAGTACATGACAATGGTCCTTCCTGCACACATAGTTTGACACTATCAGTGGATATTCATTGATAAATTCAGGAGATCAGTACAAACCATTATTAAGGGAATAAGAAAATTCCCATATAAATATATGGTTTGAAATAGATCAAGGATAACCAAGTCTGTATCATAGGGAAGAAAACGCTAGGATATACACTTACATTACATGTTAATCCTCTTATGTTCAATGTTTTATTTTTATGCTCAACAGTTATGTATTCAAGCACTATAATTGTACATTATTTTTCTAAGTTAATGTCTAGAAATATATGAATACGTACCAGAAATCAATTTAATAGGGATTGTGATGATTTCCTTAATGATATGCATGTTATAATGGGTGCATGTTCTAAAAAAATCATGATTGTACGTTCTCATCTTTCTGAAGTAATGAATAAAAAGTAAATCATGCTGAACTCCAGACTAATCCATGAAATTTCATGTTTCCATAGAATCCATCAAGCTTACAAGAACCCCCATGTTTAGCTTATATTCAGATCCCTACCTCACAAAATAGTTGATTAACCTCATTTTAAAAATATTCTCTGTCCTCCATTGATCAGTAAAAGAGAATGTTTTACTAGTGGTCAATCATATTGATGAGAATGATGATCAGTGGTGGAAACAAATCAAGAATACATTGTCCCAGGAAGAAATTGATTCCATGGATTGTTAGGAATTAAAGAGGATATTTTTCAAATACTATTTTCCATGAAAACTCCCTCTCAAAATGGAAATAGAGTTCCTCAGACTTGAGAAGAAGGAAGATGAGTCCATGGTGGCGTTTGAAGAAACAATACAAGGCATCCTAGTTATGCCACTAGCATTGTCTTGAACACTGAAATTAATATTGATCACTTCATTAGAGAATAATTACGATTCTATGTAATGAATTAGTGAATCAAGACATTTATGTACCTAGTCTTCAAATACACTAGACGTCACGATCCATGTCTTGTACACTAATGTATATATATGAATAAAATCGTGTAGTGTTATGTGCAAATTCTAGAGTATCTATAAATTTAATTATCATATCATTTCATCTAGACCGAAAATTCCATTTATGACATATTTGGACTTATCTGAACCATTTGGCAGAATCTTATATTTTTTATAATTTAATTTCATTTAATACATTATTTTATATTTTATATTTCAAATTATGTCACTTTTGGTAACTGTATATACATTACTTTTTCAAAAATTCATAACAATCTGATTCCATAGAAAAAACATTGAATCAATACTATCTGGTTATAGTCATACATAAAAATCATGGATAAAATAAAATTTGTTAAATAATAATTATTTTCAGTTTATTAATATCATTTATTGGAATCAATTATTAATGATTTATTAACATATTCATCATTTTTTCATAATTAAATTAATTTATTTAATGTTCGAAAGTTATAAATAAAATACAATGATGTTTCAAATATTTTTATCATTCTAATTACTATTTATAGTCAATGTTATCAATTATATAACACCATATTAATTTTTTTAGTAAAATGAACAATTTTATCTAACATTTCTCTTTACATTAAATTATTTCATATAACATGTCATCATCACCTCAATGTGGATCTTGGTTGTCCCAAAATTGACCCAAGGTTGCCCATCGTAAGTAATAACTGATTAAACAGGACTAATACATGTTTTAGGGATGTTTTAGATTGTTATAATATTATTGTTTACCGTTCTTTTATTTCATTACCCATTAACCATGGTAAATAAAATTATATATTGAATTTACTATTCATAATGTCCAAAAAAATGGAAACTATTTAAATAATTTTGAAATATTGATTCATAAAATAGAATCCTTTTTTCTATTTCCAAAAACATAATTTTTAGTAATTAATTTAATATTAATTCTCATTTTCAAAACCAAAAAAATAAATTTGAAGAAGTAAAAACTATCAAAATATTGGCATGTGGTTGTGTCCAATTTAAATTTGAAATTAATTAATATGAAAAAAATTAATTTAAATGATAAAAAATTGATAAAGTTACACTTTAATGAAAATTAAAATGAAAATATAACTATATAAACAAATTAATGAAAGGTTATTTTTAATTAAAATGCAGTATTTTTCAAAATTTAAATAAATATAAATTTTATCTGTAAAATAAAAAAAATTATCCAAATTAAATTGTATGTCCTGATTCTCAATAAGAAATTAATTTTAAAAAATAAAATATATAAAGTGACAAATAAATATATTTAAAGGTCATCCCCATCAAAATGATATAAAACAGCATTTTATGAAAAATACTTCATTTCTCTAAAAATTGAATTTGTTAGTATATCAAATCTTGAAATCATATAGAATAAATTTAAAAGATTTAATTTAATATATTACCTAATTTTTTCATTGAATAAAAATCCATAAAAAGATACATGATTTTATAAATAATATTATTCTCTTGGAAATAGGTACTTATAAAAAATTATCATTTATATTCAATTTGTTTTTATTTCAATTTGTAATACGTTTTGTAACAAATGGATCATAATTTTAACATATATAAAGAATATTTTATTCTATTCATTCCTTCCATTCAAATGGATAGATTTTTGAATCCATTTAAAATAATAATATTATTATTATTTTATTATTTTTTTGTATAATTCAAGGTTGTGTGCCTCGTAGGATTTCAGAGAAACGAATTGTTTCGTGTTGAGTACACCATCGAAAGAAGATTTCCTATTAATTTAAAATTAATATCACATTAATACATATTAATGAAAAAGAAAAATTATTATTCTATAAATAACTGCATTGAAACATTATTCCCCATTTGAAAATTGCTTCCATGAAATATAAAATTGGGCTCTAAAATGTTATTGAAGATCCCACATCAGAAAAAGAGTCAATAATACTATCACCATAAAAGAATGAAAGGTAAGTAAAAAAGGATACCTATGATAAAAGATAATAGGATTAAATGTATTTAAACAAGGATACATAAGAAAAACTGAACCTCATTTTCTAATGGAGAGTGTTAGAAAAATGATCAGGAGATAGTTAACAATTGAAAACCCATAGACATGTGATGGGATAAATTATCATTGATTTCCTAGTAGGAAATGTAAAAGGAAAACATTTTCATTTTAAAACACTATTCATAATGTTGAGTAATTCAATTAATACATTGAATATGAACATAAGTGAATATACTAACATAACATGTAGAGTTACATCCTTTAATAAACATTACACACACACACACATCTTTTCTCTAGAGAGTCACATAATCTCTATAAGATGAACAATATATTTCCCATGTCCATAGACATTAACGAAAACAAGAAATGATAGTAATAAATCAGATAATTCCCTAAAATAATAATCCATTATAAGGATAATTACTACTTTTAAACCCCAAAATTAAATAGTAATACCAATGTTTTACATATACCATTCAACAAACAAAATCCCTTAAAATTTCTCAAAATAATCCACCTAATATTGAAACCCAAAAATTAAAAGGATTTGATCAAAAAATTTCCAAGATAAATTATAACATTTATCTCTAAATAATATCAGCCACTCAAACAGTGTAATAAATAAATTAATTAACCTAATCAAATTTCCTCCATGATAGGTTAATCATCTCGTTAAATATTCTAATTATATATAAGTCCAAACACAATATCATATATTTTTTAAAAAAATATAATTCAACCATAACTCCTAAATTAAATACCGATATTATTCTATTAACTATAATCATATAAATTCCCCAAAATAGAAAACATATACCAAAAATACATTTGTCACAAAATCACCATATTTTTTTCTTATACTAGGTATATCCATTTGGTAAAACCTAATTTCAAAAAATAAAGTATTTATTAATCCATAATATCCTTTAACTAATTTAATAAGTTATACTAACTAGGGACATCACATAGGCTACTAATTGGTAATAAATCATAGTCTCACTTTGGGAGTGGGTTCAATTAACATATCATTGTCCTATGTGACGTTTTGTTACATGGTATGTGTTTTTTCCATTTTAAAAATTTGTATAATTCAAATAACATTAAAAAATGAGATAAAATCCTCAATAATGGACATAACATGTGTTAATGTCAAATTTAATTTCATACCTCACATTTTACATCCCAAAAAATAATAACATGTAATTTTCTCATAGGTGAATGTATCCACAAATAGCATTTATCACCTTAAAATAACATTATCATTAATAAAGATTTATAAGTAACTGAACATATAATATACCTCGTAATTAAAAACCCATGATCACATAACAATACCTTAAAAAAACATCATAATCTCCATAGACTTCTAAACCATTAATCTGATTCCAATTATAAGGCCTCAACCTAAAACATTACATAATCTAGAGATATGTCAAAAAATCACATTGACGATCATTAAATGTTAATTTTTTTGGAGAAATATGTCATAAATCATATATAAAAACAATAACAATTCAAGTCACGATTTTTATATAGTATGTCACGGCCTGTTAACCGGGGCCCATGCTCTGACTACTCCAAGCCCGCCTTCCATAGGATATGGGTTGACGACTAGCACCAAGGGTGTAATTTCCTAAAACTGGGAAGACATTTCCATTATAACCTATAATCACACACAACAAATGTGATCATGAGTAAACTGAGTAACCCACAAGTGAGTACAGTAAGTAAAAAGGGGCCAGAATAGAATCTCAACTGGAATGTACAAGAACTGAATATACATGTAAAACTGAGAAAATAAAAAAAAAATAGCCACTCGGTCATCCTCGGAGGTTCCTACCTATAGGGTAGGTACAGATCGCCTCCTCAGCACTCCACATTCGTCCATCTCCTCTGTGTATCAACACGCCGTAAATACCACCTCCAATTACTGTCCAGTCCGGGTACTCTCAGACTCGGTCTGGGTTGTTCGTTTTCAGCATCCAACACAATGAGATGCGGGCATAGCCCGTGCAGGGGTGAGTATAACGATATTCATTAGGTAACCCGAGACCCACAAGGTCTCAAAAAATACAAAAAGGATTAATCACAATTAATGAAATTAATAGAATACCCCATATAGGTATATGCCCATACATATTCCTATGTTATCATGTAATCCATCTCAATCATGAGTAAAACACAATTTTACGGACTCAACTCACACAGTTATACAACATTTGTAGATATTTAGAGATGATTTGATGTGGCCACTAAATCTTCTTTTCTGTTGAACCCACATAGGATCCAAGAATAGTAGTCAGAGATGCCAAACCCAAACTGGATCCAGGAACATTAGTCAGAGCAGTTGAACCCACACCAGATCCCAGAACAATAGAGAGAGCTGTCAAACCCACACAAGATCCATGGATAGTAGTCATAGGTATTGAAGCCACACATGATCCAAGAACAGTAGTAAGAGCACAACCAGTCATAGGGTTCCACACAAAGCATTATTTATTATGGGAGGGTCTGCTCCTCATGAAAAGTATCTATACACCAGCTTCAATGAATTCCTAAGATGATGTATCCAAAAGATCCATCCAGTGAAAATAATCCCAACGTGCCAGACGGTGCGTCAATCAGATGCTCGGTCTGAGAATTATTGGAAATTTAGTTCTGAGGGCCCGGTTGGATTCATGCTCAATCCATCCTAGCCATATCTCAACTATACCAAAAATTCTAATGGGTTATAAAAAAGGGACCTTTTGTACCAAGAATACCATCACCATTGAAGTTTTTTAAAATGGCGGTCTAGGGCCAAACAATTGGGCAAACGAAATTAAAGGGTCGGTAGTAGGTCTGGGTCTGGTCAGACCCGATTGGACCGACATGACCCGACTTATTCTGGGCCAACCCGGTTTGGGTCAAACCAGCCTAAACTGTTGTTTCTGGCCTTTCCCGTTGGGCGGGCCGGCCTTTTGGGTTTTTCCAGGCCTTCTTGGCCCAGGAAAGTAGGTCGCGAGGGCGGTCTAGCCCGGGCTCGGGACCGGTTAGGACAAAAGAACCGCGAGGGCGCGGCTCGTCCCAGAGGGCGCGGACGGGGCTATTTTGGCCTAGGAACCACAAGGGGGTCCATGGGCTGGCATGGGAGTCTGGGGCGGACAGGGCGCTGGTACAGATGGGAGGCCGGCGCAGCATGGCTGTTCGGCCAGGGTGCTGGTTTGGCTGAGAGCAGGGTGGTGGCTCGGGATGCATGGAGGCTATCGGGCTGGCCGGTATGTGGTCGGGCAGGCCGGGAGGCGGTCGGGTAGGTCTGGAGGCCTCCAGGTAGGCCAAGAGGTGGTTGGCCATACCGTTGGGGACCCGGCCGGGGCTAGTTCAGCCTGTGGTGGTGCGAGATGCCACAAGGTTGCGCAGGTCACAAAGGTCGGGGGTAGCGTGAACTTTGTCTTTTCCACCATTGTCGCCTCGTCATTTCATCATCATGCCTAAAGACATCAAAAAATAGATCGATGAAGGGATTCGGGCCATGTTAGGTTTGACTTCACCCTCCGTGTTGAGTTTGATAGAAAACGGTTCATAAGAACGACAGTCACCAATCCACCCCAAAAAGAAAGCTTTCACATTCTTCATTTTGAAGAAAGGACGATCATGGAACATGAAATGAAATTAACCCCCTACATTTTTTTGTTGCTCCAGAATTGAATCACATAAATAAGATGGGGGAGAACATTTTTCATCGCTTCCGCCACAAACTTTCAATCACAAGCTCTTGTGTTGGCTCGTTGGCGATGTTGTGGAGGGAAGGATGGTTGAAGATGTCCCACATTGGTAGGATCCAAGGATGAATGTCTAAGGAGATCATTTCCAGCGTTCTTCGTTCATTGTTCTTCATTCTTCGTTGGCGAGAGCTTTTCTCTCATCTCCCTATAATCCTCCTCTCAAAACACCCATGTGAAAAGTTAGTCCAAATAATATATTATAATATCTATTATTTTGTTGGCAATAATTAAAAAAAACTAACCACATGGCGGGAACATTAAAAATTAAATGGCAGAATTTTGAACCACTAATTTTCTGTGTCTGCAACATTAATGTAGAGGATACTCAAGAGGCTCCTCCACATTAAAGAGGGGGGTTGAGAGGTTTTCCTCTCCTCCCATATAATAAGGGTCATGTGGTACCCACCCCTAATATTCTAATTGGGAGGTTATGTGGTCTCCAGTGGTCCCCACAACATTAACCTATCATGAGAGGTTGAGGTGTGGTGGTACCCAACACCATAACCTCTCATGATAGGTTATGGCTTGGTGGTCCCCACTTCCAACCTCCACATGGAGGTTATAGTTCTAGTGGTTCCAACCTCCCAACATCAACATGGTGGATCCAAAATAAAATAAGTTGTAGTTCATTTTATTTTATTAATTTCAACGAAAATCCCAAAAACAATATTTTATTCTAGACAAATTGTGGTCGATGTGAATGTCTCTCTAAGTGAATACCAGCACTTCGAGTTCAACGGTGCTCTCAGATTTAAATTCTGAGCACCGGTTCAAAAATTAGAAAAAAACCCCCACATGCATTTACTGAATTTTCTCGAACAAAACTTCAGAAATTGATTTCGGGCACACTAGGCCTCAGAATCATGCATCATCGATTTTTGCGGACTTAAGAAATTACAATTTATTTAATAAAATTTTTCATGGAAACACTATGTATTTAAATTATTCCAACATCAGGGCTCTACATCCCTTTAAGACACAACTCATAACTATGGGAACACGTGGGTATATTGAACACGCATTTGAGCCTCTCGCTCCCACGTGCTCTCCTAGAGATTCTCGTGCTACCAGTGAAAACACACCAGAGAAATCTAATGTCTATGTAGGACCCACTCATGTTGATCCTCAATCCCCACTGGATCCTCCATAAAATTATCCCCATCGTCGACGTCCAACCCACCATGGTCGATGATGTGAGTAGGATAAGGCATGTATCTCCTCAGTTAGGATACGTGAAAAACGTCATGCACCCTGTGAAACTGAGGGGGAAGTTGCATGTCGTAATCCAACTCAACTACTCTGCTGAAGACATGGAAAAGGTCTAATTAATCTTGGAGATAACTTGCAACCTCCGCCAAATCACTATAGTCCATATCGTGGTGAGACCTGTAGAAAGACATGGTCGCCATCCTCAAACTCCAGAGGCCTCCATCTCCTGACAGCATATGACTTCTGCTTGCTCTGTGCAGTCTTAATCTTCTGTTGGATGATATGAGCCTTCTCCGTGGTAGGCCGTACCTTCTATGGTCCCACTAGTGTTGACTCCCCGGGGTCAGTCCAACAAAAGGGTGATCTGCAAGGACCCCCTTATAACGCCTCAAAAGGTGCCAACCCAATGGTGGAGTGATAGCTGTTGTTGTATGCATACTCTACCAAAGGTCAGTGATCCTCCCAGATGTGACTGAAGTTGAGGGAACAAGCATGAAGCATGTCCTTGAGGGTGTGAATGGTTTGCTAAGTCTGGCCATTTGTTTATGGATGGAATCTGGTGCTCATACGAAGCTGCGTCTCGAATGTCTCCTCAACCCCTTCTATAGCTGGGAACTAAACCGTGCATCACGATCGGAGAAAATAGAATAAATTACCTCATGTATCCACACAATATCCTACACAAAGAGTTGTCCTCATCTCTCTACTGAACCCTGCTCTCTAATCGGTAGTAAGTGGACCGACTTGGTGAGTCGGTCAACGATCACCCAAATCGAGTCGTGACCCCTATCTGAACATGGAAGTCATGTCACGAAGTACATGGATATCCCATCCCACTTCCACTATGGGACCGTTTAAGGTTGAACCAAGCCATTTGGTGCCTGGAGCTCGGCCTTCACCTAGTGACATGTGGGGTACTGAGATAAAAACTCCTCCACTGCCTTCTTCATCACCGACCACCAGTGATATCACCGGAGATCATAGTACATCTTTTCAACTCCTGGATGTACAACAATATGGGATGTGTGGAACTCTCTCAAAATATCCTCTTTAAATGAAAATACCACTATAGTACATCCCCTAAAGTGGATGATGTGCTCCCCGCCTTCTGAAAATCTATCAGGTGCATGCCCTGTCGATATCTGAGTAGGTCATGTTTTGCAGTCATCATCACCATTCTACGCCTCCCTGACTCACTGAAGGAGTGGGTGTGTGACTGTGAGAGACAGTAAGAAAGATACTCCATATCTATCAACAAAGGATATCAACAAAGTGGATAGCTTCTCTATCACTTATCCTAATAGCTCTATACCAGAATTCACGTTGAGTGCTTCTGCAACAACATTCCCCTTCACAGGAGAATATATTATTTCTATGTCATTGTCCTGGAGGAACTCAATCCAAAGCCACTTTCACAGGTTCAGTTCCTACTACGAGAAGATATACTGGAGACTCTTGTGATCATAGTACATGGTAAAATTATCACCATTCAGATATTGTCACCACATCTTCAAGGTGAAGACCACTACTACAAACTACAGGGCTTGGGTTTCATGGTTTTGGTCATGTTGTCTCAGAAGTCGACAACCATATGTGATCACTGCGTGCTCCTACATCAGGACACACTTGAGTCTTGTCCCTGATGCGTCACATTAGACTATGTACCCTATGCCTTCTTCTAGAAGTCTCAAGATGGGGGCACTAGTCAGACACTACCTCAACTCCTGAAATCATTGTTGGCATCTCTCCAACCACACGAAGGGTTTCCCCTTCTTCGTCAAGGCTGATAGTGGTGCTGGAACTCTAGGGAATTTTGGAATTAATCTCCTGTAGAAAACCATCCAAACCAAAGAAACTACATACCTCTGTCACACTCCTGGGTGGATCCCAAGCAAGTATCGCCTCAATATTTACTAGATACACAACAACTCCATTCTTCAATATGGAATGTCCCAAAAACATAATTTATCAGATCCAAAACTGGAACATCGAGCAATTACCATAAACTAGTGCTCTCAGAGTTTTTCTAGTTCTACCTGCAAATGGTAGACATGATCCTTATCATTATTCGAGTTGATCCAAATGTCCTCGATGAATAAAATGAAAAAATGATTGAGGTATGGATGAAAAATCATGTTCATGATTCCCAAGATCACTACTGAGGTGTTGGTTATTCCGAAAGTCATAACCAAGAACTCATAGTGGCCATACCGACACTTGATGTTCGACTTATGAACATCATTGTCTCAAACACTGAGCTGGTGATATCTAGATCTGAGATCATTCTATGATAACCACTGTGCTACCATTAGTTGACCATAGAAGATGTCAATCCTCGGGAGAGGGTACTTGTTCTTCAAAGTCACCTAGTTCAGGCTATGGTAGTCAACACAAAGCTTCAAGAAAATATTTTCCTTCATAGAGTATTGAGTCATGGCTGCCCAGGGAGAAACACTAGGCTGGATGAATCCCTTCCCATGTAGGTCCTCTAGCTATACCCATAGCTCGTGAGGTTCTGCGGGAGCCATATGAAAAGCTGGTGTAGATATCGGTGTCGTCATGTGGTACAGGTCAATGTAGAAGTCAACCTATCTACGAGGTGGTTGACCTGGGACATCATCAGGGAAAACATATACGTACTGGCCCACCACAACAGGATAACTCAGACACTCCACCTCAACTACTCTGATGTTAATGCTGTCCAACTGATTAGTGATCGGTTGATCCCTCCTTCGAGTAAGTCTGTCATGTGTGCAAAGGCTCCCTTCTCACCGACAATGGTAAACATGGTCTCATCCATGAATACACACAACACATTGCGTCTAATACAGTTAATCTAGGAATGGAATATAGACTACCAGTCCATACCCAAGATGGCGTCGTTAGGCCTCAAAGCCCCTACTAGGAGATCCCATCTGAAGAACTCTCCTCCTAGAGTAAGCTAATACTGTCGGCACTAATGCATAATCATCGAATCTGCTCCTATAGGAGACTCTAGTCGTAAGGATCGAGTAACCGCTCTATTGGAATCTATGATCTCCGAATGAGGCCAGTGGCAATGAAAGAGTGACATTCACATGTGTCTATAAGAACTGCAGCTAAGGTGGATTAGACCGAGTCCGTACCTCGAATCATCTTCGGAGATCCATGATCATAAGCCGCAGCTGCCTGTAGATGGGTTCTCACTTGACCACCTACTCCGTATGGTCGGGGTGGACCTCCTAGTGGTGGTGGTGGTAACACCTCGTAACGTCTTCCACCACCAGCATCATGACCATCTCCTCTTCGACATCCACCTTCACATTATGGATCACCTCGATCGAACCTCTGCATCTTCCTAGGAGGTCCCTCCACTATCTGTTGATCATCCGAACAGCGGTTCGGACAGTCACAAGCCATGTGACCCATCCTGGTGCATGTGAAACACCCCATGTTCCCCGTATGACTGGCTCTATCTTGTGTGCCTCGCTTAACTATACACGTGTCCTGAGGTCGTCCCCCAGATGGTCCGGTTTGCTTTTATCTCAGCAACATCTCTCTACTGCCAGCCGCAGAAGACTATACTATGTGACACCTAGTGGAGGGTCTCGTTTCTGGTGACTTCTCAGCAACGAAACTCTCCACTAAGATAGAACTTTCAAACTCCCCCTCCTGCGTCGGGATGCTGAGGGACATCATCAAAGCCCTAATCTCTCTCCTGAGCCCTTAGTCGAAGGTCCAGGCCCTAAAAAATGGGCCTTGCACCATACTTGTGGTGTAGCATGACAGGTTGGTGAACCTCGATGAGTACGGTTTCACTGTCATGCTACCCTACTGCAGATGAATTAGCTCCTATATCCGCACTGCATGTAGGGTGGCTGGGAAAAACACCTTGCGAAAAAGGATCTCGAAGTCTGCCCAGAGTACTGTCAACTCATCATGCACCTGAAGAATAGGGCTCCACGATCATCCTACTGGTGCTTGAATTAAACTTGCGGAAAAGATCACCATAAGGACAGCTGGTGTCGCTACCAGTCTAAAGACTCTAACAACATCCTCCATCCAATTTTCATCTACCTACGTGTCCGTCTCACCCATGAACCTGGGAGGCCTCTGGCGCGGGAACTCGTGAAATGCGCTTAGGTGTCGTGCACTCTCTACTGCCGGGGATGGTGGAATCGGTGTCTCAATATGTAGTGGTACCACTGGTGCCTCCACTATGATATGGCCCTGCACCAAGGCCCCATCGCTTGATGGGATATCTGTGTGTACTACTCTCAGAACCCTAGCTAGTTGTTAGCAAGGAGGCATCTTGAAAATACATAAGTGCACAATGGTCAAAAAGTTATACCTGGTGAGATGACCTGTTTTAGTTGACTTAAATAAAAATATTGAAAACAGACATGAAATCATTGTTTTTGTGCACTGAGTCAGAAATTAGAAGTCAGGGTACTAGTGTATGGATACGTCGGCCTCCGCATCAACACTAGACTCCTCGAACTAAAAACCACACTCAATACCCTTAAAACTATTTCTTCATATAAAATATCAGAGCCCTATGTTCAGTGGTATAACCTCCCTTTGATAAAAATTTGTCACGACCCATCCCCCAGGGCCCGTTCCATGACTACCCCAAGCCCGCCTCTTTAGGCCAATGGATGGTGACTAGCACCAAAGGTGTAATTCCCAAATATTTGGAAGGCATTTCCTTTATAACCTGTAAACAGTCACAATAGATATGATCATGATTAAACTGAATAACCAACAAGTGATTATAGTAAGTATAAAGGGGCCAGAATACAAGACCAACAGGAAAGTACAATAAAATGAAAGTACATGTACAACTGAGGAAATAAAAAACGACCTTTGGGTTGTCCTATGAGGTTCCTACCTATAGGGTAGATACAGATTGCCTCTTCAGTACTCCATGTCCGTATATCTCCTCCATGTATCGACACATCGTAAAGTCCACCACCGGGTAACGTCCAGTCCTGGTACTCTATGACTTGGTCAGCACTGTCCGACGTCTGCATCCAACACAATGAGGCATGGGCATAACCCATGAAAGTTTGAGCATAACGATACTCAGTAGGGACCCCGAGACCCTCAAGGTCTCACAAAATCCAAACAAGGATAAATCACAAAGTATAAAATCAACAGATAACCCCACTTAGTTATTTTCCCATACATATATCAATGTAATCAAGTAATCCATCTCAATCACGAGGAAAACACAAATTTACTGATTCATTTCACACTAGTATACAAATTTTGTAGTGGGTTATAGATAACTAGATGAAGACAGTAAATCATATATTCTGTAGAACCCACATACGATCCAGGAAAAGTAGTCAGAGCTGTCGAACCCACATATGATAAAGGAACAGTAGTCAGAGTTTCGAACCCAAAGGATCCCAAAATAGTAGACCGAGATTTTGAACCCACATAGGATCTAGGATAGTACTCAGAGCTGTGAAAACCACATAGGATCCAGGAACAGTAGTCATAGCATAGCCAGCAAGAGGGTTCTGCAAAAAAGATGCTTGATTTCAGGAGGGTCTTCTCCTCAAGCCGGGTGTCTATACATAAACTACCATGAATTCCAATGTTTATTTATCCAAATGATCTATCCTTCCAAAAGAAACCCAACGCGATAGATAGTGCATCAATTGGACGCCCGGTCTGAGATTTATTCGCAATTTAGTTCTGAGGGACTAGTTGCATTCGTGCTCGATCCAACCTGATCGTATCTTAATTGTACCCAAAACTCAAGTGGTCTATACACAAAAGGACCATAATTCTCCTAGAATACTAGTGCCATTGGAAGTTTGTCAAACGGACGTCCGGTGACAAAAATATGGCCAAATGAAACTAAAGGGTCGGTAGTAGGTCCCGGTCCGGTCCGACCCGACCCGACTTAGTCTTGTCCGATCCGTTTCGGGTTGACCCGACGAGACCCGTTCGGTCCGGCCTGGCTCATTGTGCGGGCTAGCCCGTTGGGTTTCTCCCTGACCACTGGTCCTAGCCCAATAGGACATGAGGGCGGTCCGGCCAAGGCTCAGGGCTGGTTTTCCCCAAAGCGTCGCGAGGGAGTGCCTCGACCCTAAGGGTATGGGCCAGACCAGTTCGGCCATGGTGTCACAAGGTGGGCAAGGGCCTGTTTAGAAGGCCAGCATCAACAGGGCACAGGTTCGGCCGGGATGCCAGCATGGCTTGGTAGTTCTGCTAGGGCTCCAGTTCAGCCGCTAGCTGGGTGGCGGCTCAGGTGGCCAAGAGGCAGGCGGGTAGGATTGGAGGCAGCCAGAAGGAGATCGGGTGGGCTGCCAGGATGAGGTCAGGTTTGTAGGGAGGCATCTGGGAGGCGGCTGGGCTAGGAGAGAGGTGGCCGTGCTGTCTAGCGATAGGGAGGAGGGCGATTGAGAGGCAGCCGGGAGGCGGCCAGTAGGGGCTCGGTCAGGGCCAGTTCGACCGGTACAGGTGCAGGATGCCAAGGGGTGGTGCGGGATATGTAGGTCGTAGGTAGTGAGACCTTTTTCTTTTCCGCCTTCGGAACCTCGTCGTTTGTCTCCATGCCGAAGGACATCAAAAAAGAGATCGGCATAGGGTGTGAGGCCATGTTAGGATGGCCCGCACCCACCGTGTTTTGGGTGATAGAAAATTTTTCATAAGAACGAAACTCAAAAATCCAACCAAAATTAGAAAGCATCCTCATTCTTCATTTCTATGAAAGGAAGAACATGGAAGTTTAAATGAAATTTACCCCTACATTTGTTCATTTTTCGACGATGAAATCATGAAAAGAAGGCAGAGGAGATCATCGTTCGTTGTGCCCACCGCAAACGTTTAATCATGATCTCATGTGTCGGCTCGTTGAATACATTGTGCAGGTAAGGTCAGTTGAAGATATCCCATTTTGGTAGGATCCGAGGATGAAGGTCGATGGAGATCGTTAACGGTGTACATCGTTCTTCGTTCTTAATTCTTCGTCGGTGAGAGATTTTCTCTCATTTCCCATTAATCCTCCTATCAAAACACCCATGTGAAAAGTGGTTCCAATTAATATATTATAATATCTATTATTTCATTTGAACGAATTTTAAAAGGAAAACAAAACACTTGGTAGGTACATTAAAAATTAAAGGGGAGGATTTGGAACCATTAATTTGGTGTGTTGGAAACATTAATGTGGAGGAAGTTAAAGAGGCTCCCCAACCTTAAAGAGGGGGGTTGAGAGGTTTTTCTCTCCTCCTTTTTAATAGGGGTGAGGTGGTCCCCGCCCCTAATATTCAAATTGGGAGGTTATGTGGTCTCAGGTGGTCCCCACCATAGTAACCTCTCATGGGAGGTTGAGGTGTGGTTGTTCCCACCACCATTACCTCTCATGGGTGGTTATGGCCTGGTGGTCCCCACTTCCAACCTCCACATGGAGGTTATAGTTCCTGTGGGTCCATTCTCCCAACATCAACATGGTGGCTCAAGAACAAAATAAGGTTTAGTTAATTTTATTTTATTAATCTCCATGAAGAACCCAAAAATAATCTTTTTATTCTTGACCCACTGTCGTCAAGGTGAAAGTATACTTAAGAGAATACTTGCTCTGCGAGTTCAATGGTGCCCTCGGCTTTCAATTCCAAGCAACAATTCAAAAATTATAAAAAACCATGCTCGTACTTTTCCTGAACGTATCCGAAAAAAACTTCAATAATTTATTTCTGGCACATCGGGCCTCGGAATCACGCAATGTAAATTTTCACAGACTCATAAAATTCCCATTTAATTAAAAACAATTACATGGGAAATCTGGGTCTTTACATAGTATTGATTTTTTTAATAAAAAATAAATTCATTAAAAATAAAATAGGTACCATTTCATTTTCGAAATGTATAACATTCCCTACATCTCATACATTAATATATTATTAATTAAGCCATATGAAAATCATTTCAAAAATTATGATGAGAATAAAAATCCTTATAACGAATTTCAAATAAATAATAAAACCATTAGTCCATGAATATTTAATACCCATAAAATTATTTTCACAAAATCATAATTTTCACCCATAAAACATAAACTAGTTATCTTACATCATGAAATCATAATATTCTTAAAAACATGATATAATTAATTAAACATTAAGGTATGTTGTTTCATCATTATCATAAATACACTATATCATTCACATCTACATAAGGAGTAACATTAATGGTTGCGTTTGGAATACCCATAACATAAAATTCCCTAAATCTCATTAGAGAAACATTGTTGTTTACCATTGTCATGTTACCTAATGCATTGTACAACTGGCATGGGCTCACCCACAATCAATTTATCATGGAAATGCGCTTATACAAAAGTAATTCCCACAAACCATAACAGAATAATAACACACAAACAATGAAAAAATAAAAAAGAACATTCCCACATTTGAATCATAAGATATCATTCATATATATTAAAATATTCAATCAATTTCAAAAACCATTTAAATAATTTAATAATGTGACTACTGAATAAAATATCCCCATAACAAATTGATTCATATAAAATAAATTTACATTTTCAAATATTCATGTCCATATAAATATCATTATAAAAACAATTTTTAAAACATGGACATAAAATTGATAGATTTATAATAATAAAATATAAAAACAAAAAGTGATGTTTTTTGATAAAAAGTACCTTACCACGTGAGAAAAAACATTAATAAAAATAATTACAGAATAAAATTAATCAAAAAAAATATAATTAGAATTTGAAAATTAATGGTATAATATGTCAAAGGGTAGTATATAAACCATATAAATGTGAATTTATGTATAAAAAAATTTAATATTGGAATTTAAATAGATATGAAATACCATTTGGAGAACATATAATTATATTAAGGGTAAATAAATGTCATAGTTATGTGTGAGAAATAAAAATACACCTAAAATAAATTTATATAATTTTTATCCTATCATAGGTCATTAAAACATATTATTTTTTAAAAATATTACCAATGACATGGATATATAACTCAATAAATAGATATTATGTTATGATTTCCATTACAATGATCGTATAAATGATGTTAGAATTGATAAATGGGGTGATTATGTGTAAAAATTTTATACACAAACAAGTGTAAGAGGAAATTACTATATATCTAGATAACAATTTATTCCACACAAAATCATGGAATAATATAACAAATGAATTACGTTTAAAACCCAATGAGAGGATATTGAGTTTTGAAATTCCCATACAATGATAATTTTGTTAATACAAAGGATTTATTATGTATAATCACAATATATACACATAAATAAATTATAAATATAATATAGAATATCAAAATTAATTTCTCACATATTCATAGCACGACATAACAAAGAAGTATAAGATTAACCCAATGAATGGGTGTTGGGTTAAGAAATTCCCTTACATAGTTTGTATAAAAGATGTAAGAATTTTTCAATGTGGTGATTCTGTGTTGAAAAAATATATCCTACGAAATGGATGTTTAAATGACAATATAAATTAATTATGGGTTATTCCATATATAATCATGGCATAATTTGACCCACGAATTATGTGTAATACTAATGAAGAGAAAATTGAGTTTAGAGATTCTTTTACCTTGAATCTGAGATGTCTTGTTCACTATTTAGTTTCCTGAATAATAAAAATAGATAAATTTATAATTTAATTATAAAATTTTTTAAGTGTATCATTCTTTTTATATCACTTATTACTTTTTAATATCAATTATTATATTATTTGAGTTCAGATTGGACGTGTTTTTGATATTCGATACATGAGTCGAAAATGAAACTGTTTTGATGTAAATTGTCCATGTATTAAAAATTGAATCATCTCTATAATGATATTTATGATTTAAATATCAGATATATCCCACATATATGTCATTATAATATTACACATCATTTGTAGATAATAAATCAAATCCACCGTTCATGGATACAGTAGGCCGTACGTACTCATGAACACTAAATTCATTTCTTTTCCATATTAATGAAATGATAAAAAAATTATATATAAGTATATTATAAATATTTTATAATATATATGTTATATATGAAACATGTTTTCATTAACTCCATCCATTATATGTTATATTTATGGAGTGAACGAGTCATATCACTTTTAGGGGGTGGTAGTCCCCTCATCCTCAAAAGCAATTACCGCATTTACACAATATAGAAAGAATAAAGGTATGTTGTAAATAAAAAATAAATATGAATAGGGAAAATATAAATATTAAATATATCATATATAATTATAGTTCCATCATAATGTCCACCATGAGAGGTGGTAGAAGAAAAATGAACAATCATCATTTCCTTAGGAAGTAGTTCACCGTACACAGAAACAATATCTTCATATACATAAAATGAAATTGTGTGTAATTTTAGATTAATTAATTATCATAAAAAATTATATTATATTAAGTATACTAGGGTTTTTGTGTAGTAAAATAATTATAAGTGAAAAATGGAAAGGATAAGGTAATTAATGGAAAGGGACATGAGAGAAGATGTTACCTCTAAATCGGGTAACTTCTTTTGATTTGAGCTAACAAGATTTCAGGAATTTCATTATTCCAAATGTAAGACTTCCCGAAGGAATGGAGGGATTAAATATATAGTATTTGATAGATACTTCACTAACTAAAATACTTTTTATGTGTGAGATAAATAGAATAAGATGATCCCTTTTACAGAAGTGGTGAGGGGCACTTTAGGGAAGTCTTTATATATTAATCTATTCTATATTATATTTCAATTAAAAATTTCCCAAAACCCATTTAATTATAATATAATATTATTTAAGTTTCGATAACTATCATACAATAATTTTTAACTATTTTTTTTTTAATATTTTTGTATCTTTATACATTTGGTTTCACTCATATTTTTCCCTTTTTAATCCTACAGTGATATCATGTTATTTACAAATTATTGGTTAATGTTATTATCATAACAAGTTAAAAGTCCCTCAAAAAATAAATTATATCACATATTTGAGAATATAATAACCATTTGTATGAATGACATATTTTTATGAATTTAATATCATTAAATAAATTATTTTATATTTATGGTTATAAAATATGTAATTTTTTTACTATTAATAGATGAATTTTTTACATATTCATAACAAACATATTCTTAGGGAAACACATTGAATGAATCCTAACATGTCATTGGAATCCATAAAATTCATGGATGAAATTTATTACATAAAATGATATTTATTTTAAAATTTATAATATCATTTATTTGAATTCATTATTAATGTAGTAATCATCGCCTCATCATTGTGTCATAATTAAATTTATTTATATAATGTCTAAAAAATTATAAATAAAATACCATGATATAGGAAATCATGTTATATTTTTAATCACAATTTATAGTTAAATAGATATTTTAAATAACAGTATATACAAATTATTTAATTAAAAGATACATATTATGTTATATTTCACTTTACATGAAATTATTTCTTATAACATGTCATTATGGCACCGAAGTTGCTCTATGGGGTTCCAAAATCGTCCCAAAGATGCCCATGGATAGAAATAACTCATCAAATAAAATTACAAATCGTTTTACGGTTTTTTTTATTATAAAATTATTCATTACCCTTATTTAATAGATTTACCTTTTAATCGTTGTAAATAAATATAATTAAAAAAGTTATTATTCATAATGTTTTATAATAAATGGTAAATATTTAAAAAATTTGGACCGTATCATTCGAAATATGGAATAAGTTTTTTTAAATTCAAAACATATTATTTTCAGAAATTAATTTAAAATTAATTCCCTTCGCCAAACCCCAAAATATGGTTTTTATGAAATAAATAACTATCTAATGATTAACATGTGTTTATATCCAATTTAAATATGAAATTTATTAAAATTACCATAATTATAGTAAATTATAAAAATTTAATCTAATTATACTTTAAAACCAATTAAACTGAAAATCTATCTATATAAATAAATTATTTGAAATGGCAGTTTTGAATTAAAAAAGCAGTATTTTAACAATTCATAAAAATATGAATTTTATCTGAAAAATACAAAAATTTCATCCAAAATAAATTTTTATCTAACAATTTTAAACAATAAGTTTAATTTTACAAATATTATATATAAATGTGGAAAAATTATATTTAAAAATTGTTCTCCCTAAAAAGGCTGTAAAACAGCATTTTTAGAAAAATACTTCTTTTATCCGAAAAACAGAATTTGTTCTTATATAATATCTAGAAAACATATAAGAAATTTTTTAAAAATTACATTAAATATATGAGATATATTTTTAATTAAATAAAAATCCATAGAGTGATATTATTTTTTAAAAATAATTATAAACTTTTAAATAGTTGTTTCATAAAAAACACATCCATTATATTCAATTTTTATTTATTTTCATTATTAATAAATTTAGTAACCAATGAATAATTATTTAAATTTTTTAAACAATATTTTATTCTATTCATTCACTCCATTACAGTGTCTAGGCATTAACTACCATTAAAAATAATAATATTTTTTTACAGTATATCTCTAGGTTGTGTGCAACGTATGATTTCAGATATACCAATTGTCAAGTGTCATGTACGCTATCAAAAAAATTTGTACCTTTAACGTAATATTAATATCATCATCATAAATATCAATAAAAATGAAAAATTATTAGTTTATAAATACCTGGGTCATTACACTAAGGGTGGTGAATGTCGATATGAGAACCACCACCAACACAAGATGGTAGATGACATGCATTAGGAATTGGAGGTCGAGGATGCATATAGCATCAAGAAATGTAATCGTACGACCCAATGAAACACAAGAACATTATATTTACAATCTATTATTTTTCCTAATCATGCATAGGTACTATGAAACAATGGAATGATTATTTTCATCATCTTATTTCTCATAGTGAAAAATATAAATATCATATTAGAGGCCTTATTGTAGTTTGTTTTTTTACATTTCAATATGGAACACTTCATCAATATCATTTATCACCCTAAAGTTCAAGAAATATCTTGGTGAATAAATATTATCATAGGGACATTTATTTGTTATGATGAAACCATATGACATTATCATGGTTAAGGATTTGATGTCTACGATTTGAGCCGACTATGAATGACATCATATATAAATTAGATTCCATCACACTCATAGAATGGTACTATCATTTTTGTGTGATAGATATCTCATTGAATGATGATTTGGTTTTGAGAGTAGGACACTGCATCCCATTACACATATTTTGGAAATTGTATCCCATTGGTTCCTATAAATATTTAGGAATCTAAATAACTTCTGTAGTGTAGGATTTTATGGAAATATCCTCTAAGGATGATACGAGAAATACTCTATGGTCGGATATGTTTTTTTTGTGTTAACATACATCCCATGACCCATTTTATATCTTCGGCGACATATCATATGGCCACTATTGGTCAATAAGAGCTATAATTATATTCATTATATCATTGAGGGAAGAGATTTTTTTTCAAACCTAGTATGTCCTCAAGGGTTTACATAGTGTTTTTCATGATAAAGTTGGATGAGATCTAGAATATTTTTAATATAGTATCATCTCACAAATTTGGACATGACATAGAATAAATACCCCATTCAAAGGATTGAAAATATATTTTACTAGTTTTGAGGTGTGAGATGGTTTATGAAGATGAATATATGGTCTAGGTACCTACAGTTCACTATTTTCTGAGATGAAATTTGGATGATGGCATTCCGATGTCCATAGTGGAACTTAGAGTTATTGGGGATCCCCTAAGGTGTGATTAATGCACCTTCTATTAATATTTCATTGATAAACGAGATCTTCTACCCATACAGGGACTTATTATTCTTGGTCTTCGTTAAATCTAGGCTCATATACTCTACATCAGATGAAGAGAATGTTGATCACATTGGTATGGTCCTCCATTATCTTCTAGAGAACCAATATTATGAAAGGCTATCAAATTTAATGTTTTCAATTCATGAGGTTCCCTATCTAGGGAATTTCATTTCTAATACAGGATTAGATTCAGACTAAGAAATGATCAATGTAGTGCTTTATTGGGTGCCACATAAATAAATTTAGAGGTGTAGAGTATTCTTGTATTTGAGGTGTACTATTTGAGTTTCTTAGATAATTATCGCATAGTTCATCCAAACATACCTCCATAACATGGAAAGGGAATCCATTTAACATCACTGAGTCATTCCATTGAGCCTTCTAGGAAATCAGGATGAAGCAAAAGGATGCACATGTTTTGAAACTAATAAAGGAGGGTGAGGATTGAATAGTATTATTTTAATTCCTCTGAAGCATGTTTCAATTTTTTCTTGGGGTAAGGATATGATGTTTTCACGTTTTGTGTAAGGAATTTGATGGATCATTAGTAGTGATCCATGGATTTCATCCTCTATATAAAAATGTTGTCCTTTCTCTAAGGATGTATAGTAACTATCTTCTAGGAGAGAACATTATTGTATACATACACCTTCAGAGCCTCAAGTATGCCTTCACGTATATAGACATAAACATGAGATATATTTTGTAGTTAGATTACCCAATGGACCTTGAAAATGTGATAGTCTATACTCCAAGGAAGGCTAAAGCACTATGTTTTGATAGGTTAGTTGTATCTTCAAACCAAAACTACATGTTTTCATTAATCATACTCTTTTAAAGATATTATATTATTTGGTTGATTTTATTTCGAGATACATTTGAAAAAGTTTTTGAATAATATATTTTACGGGAGTTTTTGTGCCATGTTCACTATTTGAGCATTGTTTGGCTTAATTCGTGCGAATACCCCCAAATATTGAGAACAATTCTTTTGGTGAAACACAATATTGTCATGGAATGATGATACAATTTGGGAATCATGTGAAATTTAACATTAAAATTATATAGTTGTGTTTCGTGGAAAGCACATTGTTTCCCAAATCGGGCATCCATCCCATACATGTTTCCCATACATATACTGAGGGTGCTCATAATAGGAATATGGTTTGGCAGACCATACCTCTAAACCATGAGACATTCCAATGTGTCTTAAAATAATTAAATTATAACACTAAGATCCCTACTTTTTATCCCAAATAAAACCCCCTCCATTGTGGCCTTCTTTCTAAAAAAACAGGGCTCCCAAATCCATCTCCCATTGGTTACCCTCACTCTATGGATGATTCTACAACATTTCTAAGGTAATTTTCCATTAAATTTTGGTGTTTTCCTTATCATATCACTTCCTCTCATTACATCCTTTTTTATCATAACATGGTTCCTTCTTGGATGAACTATAGGGTATGGGTTTGATACTATGGGATGTTCTGATGATGATAGGATGTGAATATTTTCTTCTAAGACATGTTCATCTTTTACTATGGGTTTTGTCACATCCTCGCATCATTGAGGGTGGTGTTTGAATCCATTTTCATTCTGGACCATTTCTTCAAGAACAATTTTTTGAAAATTAATTTCTAAATGTGTTTCATGATCATTTAAAATTGTCATTTGAGAAATTGTGGTATTTCCATGTTGAAATTTTGATGATGATGGTGTTTCACAGGGGTATTTCTAATTATTCCTATATTTATATGTATGTATTGTGTGAATTAAAATTCTATTTAGTGATTAAATTACAAATTTTCTATTTAGATTGTGTTTAGTTTTGTCAATGTTTTTTTAATGATGGTTTCATTGAAAATATGAATTTTTTTTGTGGATTGCATGTATCATTAGGGATTGATTATTTTGGTAAAATGGTTGAAATGATCATTTTGATTTTAAATTAGATCATTTGTGATTTGAGGATGCAGTAAGTGTTCCATTGGAAGTGGCAACATACATTGGTTCATGGTGTTCAAATATGAATGGGCTAATAAATGATATTGGCTTCATTTATAAAATGTCCCACATGAACCCAGATTCCAAAACATTGTCCTCTCTCCTTTCATTCATCACATAGTCCCCCCCAATGGGTTTTCTATAATCCACAGTTCTTTCTATATGGTAACATGGTATGAAATGATATAAATATGGTTAAATGTGTTTTCTAAATATAGGAAATGTATGATCAAGAATTATGGTTTTGCATCTAAATGAAATAATGGCTTATTTGGCACATTTTGTGTATGTGGTGTGTTTTCAGCATAGTTATTGAAATGGATTTTTATTGTGAATGTAATGGATGGGTATGAAAATTTCGAATTTTTGATTGTTGTTTCATAACCCATTTGATGATAAGGCCTTCTCTTCACATTTTAGTGGGTTGATGTGTGATGGGAACCCCACGATAAGTCCTCATGAAAATAGTGTCATCACATACTTCATTTCATTGTTTAGGCTATAAAATCATTATCAAATTTGTGGGATTTTGGATTATGAAATAGTGTGAGGACTTATTAGTTTTATTTATACTAGTACAATTGTATTCATGGTCATAATTTTCAGGGTCGAGTGATTGTTTCTAATTGACCCTTTTTAGATGTTTTGGTACCCTTTGATTTTCATAGAGTTATGATGGGATATTCCACATATGAGTCTTGAAGATGTATGAAATTTGGTAATTTAATATATTTCTCCAGCACATGTCTTTTGGTGATCCCAAACTGAGTACGTGTAGTGATTACATATGGAATATCGAGTGTGCTGATTCTAAATGCCACTGTTCACCTTAATCTATTGTTAGTTCGTTAAAATAATAATACATTATTTTTTAAATGTATTTCAATATTGTTTTAATGGAGTTTAATTTTAATGTAAACCCAAATACTCTATGGTTCTAACCTTTTGAGATATTATTTCCACTAGCTACACGTGATACTCTATCTGTAAACCTGAAATGGTTTTCATGTTCAGGTTTCTACTTAAGATATGAGGTTTGTGTAGGTTGGTATTATTGTTTCTCTTGAACAAGGTGTCATGTCATGATAAATAATTACTGGATTGGTTTTTAATTTTTTTAGTTATTTTCTGATTCAGTTTCTTTTATATTGTCCTTGTCTATTTTTAATTATTTTTAATTCAGATCATTTTTTTCATGTTCTATATTTGGTTACATTGTCTATAAATTTTATTATGATAAATTGGTCCCAGTAAGATATCATTTATTTCAAGTGCTATTCTCTAACCTAGGAGTATTAAGAAAACCTATGGGGCCTTGTTTTGGGATGATTTGGAGTCCAGTGGTATGGATGCATACCAGGTTCATGAAAAAATGGCATTTGAGTATCCATTTCTTATTTGGAGTGTATTGTACACTGGTGTTTAGGACTATCAGATCATGGGTGGTACATATGGTAAGTTACTTTGAATATGATACTCTCCCATTCCCATGAGTTTATAGTTGTAGTCTGGGATTGTTGTCTTATGTTTTTTTATGTGAGTGGATGTGGATTGACAATAGTGGTGAATCAGTGGTGTCTGGTAAGATTACATAGAGTAGTGTTCCATTTGGATACGTAGTGTATGGTTAAAGGTCCACCTAGTGGTCACTTTATCCTTGTAGAATGGTCCACTAAACCTTGTGGTCAATTTTTTCATCGTCAATAGTTCAATATTCCAGCTGGTTGTTCTGAGTTATATTTATATTTTATCTATTAGTATGAGTGGATTTTGAAATGAATAATTGTTTTGGAAAAAATGCTTTCAAAATTAAAATTATAAATTTTTAAATATTCATAAAAATGTGGGATAGATATATTAATTGTATTTTGAAGTGGGTTTTAGGAATTAAAAATTTATTTGTAATGATATAACATTATAATTAGAAATGAAATTAGGGTTGTAGAAAACAAGATTTTTTTTTGATTTTTGGTTTGTGGTTTATGAGTGTGGTGTTTTGACTTTTGTTGTTTGATTGGTTGAATTTTATGATGATTTTGATTTTTTTATTGATTTTATATCATATATTATTTACCTAAAATATTGATAGAGATTTCTGGTGAGTCTCTTCTAGTAGTTAGCCCTGCCAAAAAACCCATTGTGGGGGAAGAGTCTGCTTCATCCAAGTTATTTATAGTTTTTTTAGATTGATGTCTGCTATAAGATGTTGAGCGTAGTAAAAATGGTTAATTTGTATCTAAGTCATTGGTATCTCGCAATGCTATTAGAGTTTGGGTAGTTCTAGGATAGTTTGATGTCTAAATATTCAATCGGTGGAAGGTTATCTTCCCATCGTCATTGCCACTTAGGACGTGATGAGATGTGTTTTTTGAATCATTTCTATTTATGGTTCATAACATAGGAGTATATGGAATTGAAATTTATGAATCATTTTTGTATTTAGAATTATAATAAGATTGTGAAGACCTATGTTTATCTAATTTTTAGTTAATTTCATTATTTATGGATATATCTTTATAGAATCATTTAAAATGTAAAGACCCGGAAAATTCAAGTGAAATTTTTTCTTAATTTTCTTTGAAATTTTACAAGAGCACGGTTTCTGACGGCACCTGATTCCGAGGCCCGGTGTGCCCAGAATCAATTTCCGAAGTTTGGCTCGGGTACGTTCAGTGAACGAACGAGCGGGGTTTTCTAACTTTTGAACCGGTGCCCGGAATCGAATTCTGAGGGCACCGATGGAACCGAAGTGCGGGTAATTGCTTAGGAACTCCTGTTCCAGAGTTGCATTTACACGAGTGTCGATAATAAAAATTGTGGAATTTTATTTTATAATAACACTACAATTTTTATTATTTTACACTAAGTGTAAGCTCTTGATGGAAGTTGGGTAACCACCCAACCTCCCTTTGGAGGTTATGAGGGTGGTGGGGCCCACAGGAAGCCCACCCCTTCATATCCTCTAAAACCCCCCTCAACTCCCACTTTAATTTTGTTAACTTAAGTTATAACCTATGACTTAAATATAATGAGTTTAATGAGGTGAGTTGTGTGTGGTTATTGAATTTCAAACTCTTGAAATTCAAATGTGTTGTTGTGTTAATAAAATAAGAAAGAGTCTTATTTTATTTTTGGTTAGAGTTTTCTCACCATGAGAGAATTGGGGAAGCGGTCTTCTTCTTCTTCAACCTCGATGAAGAACGCGAAGAACACCGTTCTTCAAACGAAGAACTTCTCCACCGAAGAACATGGTTCTTCTGCGACGCCGTAACTGCGACGCGACGTTCTTATTCCGCGTCCTCTCTTCCACGACAGTTTTCCGCGATGGAATATCCATCTAGGACTTCGAATCCTCGCTCGCGACGTCGACGTTCCCCCGCGACGCCCGACCTCCACGACGCTCGTCTCCCGCGGCTCGTTGACGAACACAGTTCCTGAACCGAGGTAGGGGATTATTTTATTTTATTATTTCCGTTCATGATTCTAGTTTATCGATTATCGTGGATTCTCGACTAGATGTTATCATTAACCAGAGGGGGGTCGGATCACACAAACACGGCCGAACCCCCTCCTATGTTCATGTTTGATTTCTTTGCGGATGGAACGGGATGGCGTGGTGCTGTCGCACCACGTGGGAATCACACGACAAGTATTGGGCGGCGCCGTCGCGCTGCGCCATGGAATGAAGTTTAAGAACACGACTTCGTCGCGCCACGTCGAAGGAAATCGAAGGCGTCGCGGCCAGAGCTGGGCCGCGGGGAAGGGGCGCGGTGCCGTCGCACCGCGCCGGACGACAAGGGCCGCGGCCGGTTCCGGGCTGCGGCGGAGCAAGGTGACCGGCGGCCGGACCGGGCCACCGGTGATTGAGCTGGAAGGGGAACGGCCACGCCGGTCCCGTTGAGAAGGAGCCGGTCGGCCAGGTCAGGCCGGCCGGAAAAGGGAGGGGCCTAGGAATTTAAATTCCCCCTGGCCGGTTCAAACGGCCCCCCATAATTGGGGGGGGGGGGGTTACACAGGGGGGCAGGCACCCCCCCCCCCCTTTGCCGAACGACTCGGCCAAAGCTGAACCAGACAACGCGCGGGGCACGCTGTCCCCACCCGGACCGGCTCCCGGCCAGGCTGCCAGGCCGGGCCGCGCCGGACCGGGCCGCGCCCAGCCGGGCCGGGCCTTGCTGGGCCAGGCCGACCCTGTCCGTGGTGGGTTGACCCGGTTCAGGCCAACCGGGGGGTCTCGGGCCAGGTCGGTCCGGGCCCGAAACCCCCGTTATCGGACTGTTTGTGTTCAAATGCCCATAACTCGGGCTACGGACCTCCAAACGACGCCCCGTCAGCGGCGATGCATCCTTGGATTGAGAAGGTCGTTTCGGTATATCGCACTCAAGGTTTCAGAATACTTTGAGTTCGGCCGGGTTGGTTCGTACACGAAACCAACCGGGCCCTCGGAGCGGAAACGCTCATATCATGAGCTGAGGACATTCGATTGACGTGTCGTCAACTTTTTTGAGTTCCTATTAGTGAGACAGATCTTTTGGCATACTCCGCCCGAGGTTTGGACGCAGGTGGAGTATGGTCGGGTTGGTTTTTCCTTAAAAAACAAATGGGCCACTAGGACAAAAAAGACAATAACACTCAGACCAGGCGTCCGATTGACTCACCTTCGTTGCGTTGAGTTCCTGTTGACGATACGGAACTTTTGGATACATCAACTCTGGACCATGTGTCAGTTGATGTATCAGCTTCTCGGCTCGTGGAGCGGAACCTCCCGAATGAGCCTGCTGTGTGCGGGAACCCTAGAGCTTGCTGCAACTGCTGCTTTGACGACGACGACTGTACAGAGATCCTCAGTGGATTTAACAGCGATGATGAAGAAAATAGTACGGGGATCCTCTGTGTTTTTGGCAGTGACCACTATGGTACATCTTGGGATACATTACTCCGGACTACCTGTCAGTTGATGCATCGACCTTTTAGCTCGTGGAGTGGACCCTCCCGGAACGAGCATGCTGTGTATGGAAACCCTAGATCCGGTTGAGACATTACGACTGCTGATCGAACTACTCGGTGTGTTACAGATAACGTCACAGGGGAGCTCTTGGTTGTAGCAGAAGACCCACGACGGAGGAGCGCTTGGTTGTAGCGGTACTGGGGAGAGCTTGGTTGTAGCGGCAGACCCACGACAGAGGTACGTTTGGTTGTAGCAACATAGGGGAGCACATGGCTGTAGCGGTAGACCCACGACAGTGGTGCGCTTGGTTGTAGCGGCACAGTGGAGCGCTTGGTTGTAGCGGCAGACCCATGACGGAGGAGCGTTTGGTTGTAGCAGCAGTCCCACAGTACTCGATAGGTGAAGCGCTTGGTTGTAGCAGCATAACCACTGTACTTGATGGAAAAGGAGTTTCCCAATAGCTTTGGGTTCAACATCCTGAACGATCATGTGTAGGTTATTGAAGGGGTCAATACCTACCGATCCTTTGTGGGTCCGACGACTTAGATGAATCAGTGGCTACATCTGATCATCTCTATTGTCATTTGAAGAAGTATACCTGTGTGAGATGAATCCTGTTTGCTTTTCTGTGTGGATTGTGTTGTGCTATCCTTTGTGGATTACGTTTTGCTTTCCTGTGTGGAATACGTATACTTTCCTATGTGGACTGGGTTGTACTTGGGCTCGGAGGTTGGAGCATACTGGAATTGATGACTTAGGTATATGTATGGGCATATACCTAAGCAGTGTCAGTTGTTACTTTGTGATTGTATCTTTCCTTTGTGTTTTATCCTTCGTGGATTTTGGGAGACCTTTGGGGGTCTCGGGGTCCCTACTGGGTAGCTTATACTCACCCCTGCACGGGCTATGCCCGTACTACGTTGTTTTGGTTGCAGACGACAGACAGCGTTGATCGTGGTTGAGGCATGCAGAGCAGGACGGTTCCTGGAGGTGGACCACAGGGCGGGACGTGCTCGGAGCTGACGATGGGACCCGAGGAGCAGTGGAGCAATCTATACCCACCCTTCAGGTGGGATTTCCAGTGGACTTCTTGGTGTAGTGGCTTTTATTTTTCAGTGGTTGTTTTCCCTTTTGAGTTGTACTTTACTTTCAGTTTGGGTTGTATACTGGCCCACTTACTTTTCCGCACTTATAGTTGTACTCTATTTTCACTTTGTGTTTACTTTTCTAATTGCTTACTCTGTGGTTATTGTTTACTTTACAAAGGAAATGCCTTCCCTTTTTACTGAGATTTACGCCTTGGTGCTAGTCGCCAGCCCCTAGCCTAAGGAAGGCGGGCTTGGGGTAGTCACGGCACGTTCCCTGAGGAAGGGTCGTGAAAAATTTGTATCAGAGGAGTTCGGTTATACTGCGAACTTTGATCTTTTCTATGTGAATCTATAGTGTTTAGTGTATTGAGTGTGGTTATCAGTACAAGGAGTCCAGTGTTGGTGCGGCGGCCGATGTATCCGTACACCAGGACCCTGACTTCTGATTTCCGACTTAATGCACGAAAACATTGATTGCGTGTGTGTTTCATGTTTTCTTGTGATTAATTTGTATCATCTCAACATGTATAATGTTCTGACTATGGCGTACCTGTTTTCATTTCATGATGGCCCCACGACGGCAGCTAGCTAGGGTTCCAAGAGTCGAGTGTGATGACATCCCACCAAGTGACGAGGCCTCGGTACATGGCCCTTTGTCAGAAGTGGCACCGACAGTAGCTCTACCCGCCGAGCCACCGATACTTCCAGTACCAGCCACTGAGGATGCACGTCACCTCAGTGCACTGCATGAGTTCCAGCGCCAGCGAACACCAAGGTTCCATGGGGAGACGGACCCCCAGGCAGCCGAGGACTGGCTAGAGGCAGTCGTACGAGTTTTCTGGTTAGTGAGGACACCATCGGATCATATGGTGGTCCTTGCAGCGAGCCTCCTGCACGCAGCAGCGGGCCGATGGTGGAGCATGATGCTCCAGGTTCACGACGAGGCATCTCTTCTCTGGAGGGACTTCGAGAGCCTCTTTCGCTCAGAGTTCGTCCCAGCCACCCTCCGTGCGGTGCGCATTAAGGAGCTACTAAATCTGCGGTAGGACAGCATGACAATATCCTAGTACGCGGCGAGGTTTACCGATCTCTCGCACTATTCCACGTACATGGTACGGGACCCATTCTCCATGGCCCGATCCTTTGAGAAGGGGCTCAGGCGAGAGATCAGAGCTTCAATTGTTTCTCACAGCATTCCGACTCAGACAGGAGTGTTGGAGCGAGCCCTCTTGGTGGAGAGTTTCCTTGCTGAGCAGTCTCCAGTAGCATGACACACCACTAGACGGCATGTGGCAGAGTCTTCTGCAGCGGGCTGTAGATAGATGACGCAGAGGTCCAAGAGGACTAGACCTACAGGTGGTCGACAGCATGACTCTGGATCGTTTGTGTGAGGCACTCGGGGTGGACAACGACTTTCCATGGGAGGGAAGTGTTACTCTTACAGCGGGATTGGTCACATGGCTCGTGACTGTCCGAACCGCCATACGGATGACCAGAAGATGAACGAAGGACCCCCCAGGCAAAGGCAGATGTTCGATCAGGGTGGGCCGCAAGGATCAGGCGGCCAAGGCAGGGGAGCTGGCCGTGTAGCTGGAGGTGGACGACACTTCAGGGTGTTGCCACCACCACCACCAGAAGGTCTACCCTCACCACAGGAAGTTGGTGGACATGGGAGAGCTCAGCTTCAGGCAGCTGAGGCCTTAGATCATTGACCTCTGGGAGAAAATGGATAGGAGCGGAACTAGTGGATAAGTTTTTTTTGTACTTCTAGTTCCTTGTTGCTATTGTGTAGCGTATTTGTATTATGAGCTTTAATAATGAAAAATGCATACCTTTGTGATGTTTTCATTCCTGTCCTCTTTTGTGTTGTTACTAAGAGGTTCCAGTTTTGACTGTTGACTTGACCCTCACTTGTGAGACATCTACTAGAGGAGACCCAGTTACCCCACACTGATGCCGACAGTATGACTCAACCCTTGGAGGCGAGAGTAACGGTTGGATCTCTTGGTAGTAGCGTCGAGGCCTTACGACGTCATCCTTGGTATGGATTAGTATCATCCATGTCGGGATTGACTGTATTAGGAAAAGAATGTGGTTCATCCAAGGGATGAGACCAGATTGCTCTTATTGGAAAAGAAGAAATCATAGCAGCTCTTGTGGGACTAGAGGTGGTCCAGGCCACGATAGAGATGGTCCAGGTCATCCAGGAGCAGATGAAGACAACTCAGAGCTGACAGAAGTCTTTCACTGACAGGAGGCGGAGACCACTAGAGTTTGAGGATGGTGACCACATCTTCATACGGGTCTCACCTCGACGTGGGTATGGAGATTTGGCCAATGTGGCAAGTTGTCTCCATGCTTTATCGGACCCTTCCAGGTCCTCAGCAGGATTGGCGTGGTGGCTTACCGCCTAGCTCTACCGCCTTTGTATCCCTAGTTTGTGTTGAAGCTTTACGGGGACATAAAGCCCTGTGGTGGGAGTAATGTAAAGATCCGGAAAATTCAAGGGAAATTTTTTCTTAATTTTCTTTGAAATTTTACAAGAGTGCGGTTTCTGACGGCACCTGATTCTGAGGCCCGGTGTGCCCGGAATCAATTTCCGAAGTTTGGCTCGGGTACTTTCAGTGAACGAACGAGTGGGATTTTCGAACTATTGAACAGGTGCCCGGAATTGAATTCTGAGGGCACCGATGGAACCGCAGCGCCGGTAATTTCTTTGGAACTCCTATTCCGGAGCTGCGTTTACATGAGTGTTGATAATAAAAATTGCGGAAGTTTATTTTATAATTACACTACATTTTTTATTATTTTACTATAAGTGTTAGCTCTTGATGGAAGTTGGGTAACCACCCAACCTCCCTTGGGTGGTTATGAGGGTGGTGGGGCCCACACGAACCCCACCCCTTCGTATCCTCTAAAACCCCCCTCAACTCCCACTTTAATTTTTTTAACTTAAGTTATAACCTATGACTTAAATGTAATGAGTTTAATGAGGTGAGTTGTGTGTGGTTATTGAATTTCAAACTCTAGAAATTCAAATGTGTTGTTGTGTTAATAAAATAAGAAAGAGTCTTATTTTATTTTTGGTTAGAGTTTTGTCACCTTGAGAGAATTGGGGAATCGGTCGTCTTCTTCTTCAACCTCGACGAAGAACGCGAAGAACACCGTTCTTCAAACGAAGAACTTCTCCACCGAAGAACATGGTTCTTCCGCGACGCCGTATCCACGACGTGACGTTCTTATTCCGCGTCGTCTCTTCCGCGATGGTTTTCCGTGACGGAATAGCCTTCAACGACTTCGAGTCCTTGATTCGCGACGTCGACGTTCTCCCGCGACGCCCGACCTCCGCGACGCTCCTCTCCCGCGGCTCGTTGACGAACACCGTTCCGGAACCGTGGTAGGGGATTATTTTATTTTATTATTTCTGTTCATGATTCTAGTTTATCGATTATCGTGGATTTTTGACTAGATGTTATCATTAACGAGAGGGGGACCTGACCGCACAAACACGGCCGAACCCCCTCCTATGTTCATGTTTGATTTCTTTGCTGATGGAACGGGATGGTGTGGTGTCGTCGCACCACGCGGGAATCACATGGAAAGTATTGCGCGGCACTGTCGCGCCGCGCCGTGGAATGGAGTTTAAGAACGCGACACCGTCGCGCCGCGTCGAAGGAAATCGAAGGCACCACGACTGGAGTGGGGCCGCGGGGAAGGGGCACGTTTCCGTCGCACTACGCTGAACGACAAGGGTCGCGGCTGGTTCCAGGCCGCAGCGGAGCAAGGTACCCGGCGGGCGGACCTGGCCGCCTGTGATGGAGCTGGAATGGGACCGGCCACGCCAGTCCCATTGAGAAGATGTCGGCCGGCCAGGTTGGGCCGGCCGGAAAAGGGAGGGGGCAGGGAACTTAAATTCCCCCGGACGGTTCAAACGGTCCACCATAATTTGGGGGGGGGGGGTTACATAGGGGGGCAGGCGCCCCCCCCCCCCCCTTGCCGAACGGCTCGGCCAAAGCCGATCCAGACAGCGCGCTGGGCGCACTGTCCCCAGCCTAACCAGCGCCCGGCCGGGCTGCCAGGCCCGGCCGCGCCCCGCCGGGCCGGGCCGACCCTGTCCGGGGATGGTTGACCCGGTTTCATCAAACCGGGGGGTCTCGGGCCGGGTCGGTCCGAGCCCGAAACCCCCGTTATTAGACTGTTTGGGTTCAAATGCCCATAACTCGGGCTACAGACCTCCAAACGATGCATCGACAGTGGAGATGCGATCCTTGGATTGATACGGCCGTTTCTGTATATCGCACTCAAGGTTTCAGAATACTTTGTGTTTGGCCGGGTTGGTTCGTACACGAAACCAACCGGGCCCTCGAAGCGGAAACGCTCCTATCTTGAGCTACGGACGTCCGATTGACGTGCCGTCAACTTTGTTGAGTTCCTCTTAGTGAGACAGATCTTTTGGCATACTCTACCCATGTTTTGGACGCAGGTGGAGTATGGTAGGGTTGTTTTTGCCTTAAAAACCAACCGGGCCCCTGGGACGAAAAAGTCAATAACTCTCAGACCAGGCGTACGATTGACACGCCGTCTGTTGCGTTGAGTTCCTGTTGACGATACGGAACTTTTGGATACATCAACTCTGTACCATGTGTCAGTTGATGTATCAGTCTCTCGGCTCGTGGAGCGGACCCTCCCGAACGAGCCTGTTGTGTGCGGGAACCCTAGGGCTGGCTGCAACTGCTGCTGTGACGATGACAACTGTACAGAGATCCTCAGTGGATTCAACTGCGACGATGAAGAAAATTGTACGGGAATCCTCCGTGTTTTCTGCAGTGACCACTACGGTACATCTTGGGATACATCAACTACTGACTACATGGCAGTTGATGCATCGACCTCTTAGCTCGTGGAGTGGACCCTCCCAGAACGAGCATGCTGTGTACGGAAACCCTAGAGCCGTTTGAGACTTGAAGACTACTGATCAAACGACTCGGTCTGTTACGGATAACGGCATAGGGGAGATCTTGGTTGTAGCGGCAGACCCACGACGGAGGAGCGCTTGGATGTAGCGGCACAGGGGAGGGCTTGGTTGTAGAGGCAGACCCACGATAGAGGTGCGCTTGGTTGTAGCGGCACAGGGGAGCACTTGGTTGTAGCGGCAGACCCACGACAGAGGTGCGCTTGGTTGTAGCGGCACAGGGGAGCGCTGGGTTGTAGCGGCAGACACTCGACGGAGTAGCGTTTGGTTGTAGCAGCAGTCTCATAGTACCCGATAGGTGTACCGCTTGGTTGTAGCGGCATTACCACTGTACTTGATGGAAAAGGAGTTTCCCAATAGCTTTGGGTTCAACATCCTGAACGATCCTGTGTAGGTCATTGCGGGGGTCAGTACCTACCGATCCTTTGTGGGTCCGACGACATAGATGAATTAGTGGCTACATCTGATCATCTCTATTGTCATTTGAAGAAGTATACCTATGTGAGATGAATCTTGTTTTCATTCCTGTGTGGATTGTGTTGTGCTGTCCTGTGTGGATTACGTTTTTCATTCCTGTGTGGAATACGTATACTTTCCTGTTTGGACTGGGTTGTACGTGGGCTCGGAGGTTGGAGCATACTGGAATTGATGACTTATTTATATGTATGGTCATATACCTAAGCAGCGTCGGTTTTTACTTTGTGATTGTATCTTTCCTTTCTGGTTTATCCTTCGTGGATTTTGGAAGACCTTCAGGGGACTCGGGATCCCTACGGAGTAGCTTATACTCACCCCTGCACGGGCTATGCCCGCACTACATTGTGTTGGTTGCAGAAGACGGACAACATTGATCATGGTTGAGGTTTGCAGAGCAGGACGATACCTGGAGGTGGACCACTGGGTGGGACGTCCTCGGAGCGGACGGTGGGACCCGAGGAGCAGTGGAGCTATTTGTACCCACCCTTCAGGTGGGATTTCCAGTGGACATCTCGGTGTAACGTCTTTTATTTTTCATCTGTTGTTTTCCCTTTCGAGTTATACTTTACTTTCAGTTTGGGTTTGTATACTGGCCCACTTACTTTTCCGCACTTACATTTGTACTCTGTTTTCACATAGTGTTTACTTTTCCGCTTGCTTACTCTGTGGTGCTTGTTTACTTTACAAAGGAAATGCCTTCCCTTTTTACCGAGATTTTCGCCTTGGTGCAAGTTGCCAGCACCTGGCCTCTGGAAGGCGGGCTTGGGGTAGTCACGGCACGTGCCCCGAGGAAGGGTCGTGACATAAAAGTTCTAATATACATCTGAGGTATTCATTATGATAACGAAGATCTATTTCTCTAATCTAGTTTCTTTTTATTCAATAAGTTGGTTGATGAGTCATTTTAGGGAGGTTTTTCTAAGAGTATAATTGGATAAGGATTGTGAAACATTTATCATTGGTGCTCATGGGGGTTCCACATATGGTGAGAAGTGTATTGTAGAGAAACATGTTATTAAATATTCTCCATTTTCAATTATGTTTCCTCATTTATCAAATCATTCATTAATTTCAGTCTAATGTGGCAGGTTTTTGAATTCAAATTCATCAAACAACATTTCTCCAAAATACATCCATTGATGTGGTCATTTGTATCACCTAGAGATGTAATATATGTTAAGTTCCCAAAAATGTACGACTTCATTATTGGACAGCAGTTGTTAACCATGTTATAAAAGTGGGTTGAAAAATCATGGATCTAGGAATAGTCTACAGAGTGAAGCAATTCACATTGTATAGACTTATTGGGTGTAGTAGTGATTGCCCAGTTTTTTGTCAAACAATAGATTACATTTGGTATATGATTACCTATTATAGTTTAAAATGAATATTATAATTTGTTCTTCTTTAAAATATTATTCTATTTTTATTATTATTTATTGAACGTCCTGTTCTATTGACGTTTCATGTTTAATGTTTACTGATGTATATCATTAAATATTTTCCTTTATGGATTCTCTTTTTGATTCAATGGTGAAAATTATTCAAATGAGTTTATATTATCAAAATGATGATTTCTATTTTTATTCAATATTTTTTTTGATTTCATTCTATTAGTTTTAGTTTTTCTCAATGTTTTTGGTTCTTGTCGGGATGACAAATCTCTATGTTTTTTATGGGTGGTGATCTCTTCTTATATAGAGACCCATCATGATAATAATTTAGGTATTCTCATAAGTTTTATGGTTTTAACATGTGGTGTTAATGTTAAAATTGAGGCTCATGGTTTCATTCTATTTCATTCAGTTTTGAACTGAATTTTTGGTTATCATTTAGGTGAGTGACTTTATATTGGATGATAGTTTTTGTGGTGGTGTGAATTATCACACTCTGACCATATATTTTATTTAAATTTATTCCATTCTTGATAATGGATATTTTTCATGAGGATCAGTTCTAGTTATCGGTGAAATTTTATTTTTAGTACAAGAGTTTTTGTATAGTTTTCATAATTGTTCATGGATTAACGATGAGTTGTCAAAAAACACGTGAGGAACAAAAGAGAAATGGTTGAAATGGTGTGGTTTTTTGTAATACTTGGTGTGTGTGTTCATATTTCGTTTATGAGTCTTGGTTGAAATAGGACCTTTTGCTCGATGCCAAAAGTGTAATGGCATATGGGGAATAATGATCTGGTGACAGCTTGGTAGATCAAAGAGAGACCACTCAAGAGTATGGAACTGTCATAATGATGCATTCATAGTGCATTTGATGGTTGTGAAATGGTTGGTTTTGTAGATTTGTGAAATGGAATGAAAGTGCCAAAAATTAAATGTGAATTTGATTGGGAAACTTTTCTTGGTTTCTTTGTTGGAAAATGGTTTTTTTTTTGAAAAATTCCTTTGACATGGAATTTTCTATATTGTGAACTCTTTTGGAATTGTTTTATATAAAATCTTTTATATAAATGTTCTAAAATGTATTTTCCTAGTAGAATGGGTTGGGAAGTCATTGGGGAAAACCTACTGAGTTTCATTACTCACCCCTGCTTTGGAACGATGGTGCTTTTTCAGATGTCATATATCGGGATGTTGGAAAAGGTATAGTGTCACATGTTTATAGCACTACGTAGTGACTCTTGGGCTGGTTCGTGATATTGGAACTTGGAGCTTGTGCAGCATGGAGTTGGGTTGTCTTCTTAAAGTCTTGTAGTTGTCTTTCCGCTGTTTACTATAATTTGGTTTTGTACTCCGTTGTTGCTCTTATTTGGGTTTTAGTGAAAAAAATGGTTGAGTTCTTTTGGTTTTAAATCATGCATCATATAGCAGTTGCATGAATATTTTTATCTAGTTTTCTTTGTATGTTGGTTGTTTTCAGTTAAATGATAAATCTTCCCCCATGTATTTTGAAACCATTTGGAAACTATTGCCAACCTTTGGCACTTTGGGGATGTCGCTTAAGGTCTAGTAATGACTCATTGAGCTATCAAGCCAATGAGAATTGGCGTGCCATTACAAATGGTATCAGCTTGTTCAGTCATTTCTTAATAAGTATTCATCGATATTCTTGGTCTTTGAGTTGAAATTCCTTCTTTTCTATTCCTTTAGTGGTCATCATAGACACAAGTAGGATTGTCGGAACTTGAAATTTATAGCATAAAAGGACGTAGCTAACCCGTTTATGTTGAACTTCTAGTTACCAGGTTTTCTGGTTACATAAGTTTTCTGGATATACATCTAGAATGTTTGAAATCTCATTGTCATGTGTTATTCCAATGAGATTATCATGACATGCATTATAGAATAATGAGTTCCCACTAGTATTGCAAAAACCATTTTGTGAAATTGATTGTGATTTGATGCAAAAGCGTGATTTCTGAAAATTTTAAGCATGTTTTCAAATGAATGATTTTGAAAAGATAATGGTTGATGTATTTTGAGAATAGATTGATTTTCAAAAGAAAGAAAAGGTCATTTTTAGAAATGGTAGGAAAGTGATGTTGTGATAGTGTTGTAATAGAGATTGAAATACTAAGCCTTCAGTTGCTAGGAAGTGATATTAACAACATGCATTGTTTGTATAGAAAATGGCACCTGTTAGACGTCGTAGAAACCAAACAAAAGAAGCTATGGAGAATGTGGTTGCACCTGAACCACATGTGAACTAAGAGCTGGTTGAGAGTATTTTTCAAGAATTTCTGGTGGTGGACACGGGGAATCGGAGGGATGAGTCAAGGCATGTAGACCATTTTGTCCAGTTCTAGAAGCAGAATCCACCCATCTTTCGGGGTGATTTTGAACCAGAAAGGGCAGAGGTGTGGCTGAGTAAGATGAATCATATCTTCTATTTCATCGGCACACTAGATGAACTGATAGTGAAGTTGGCGACATATATGTTAAAGGATATTGCACGATAGTGGTGGAATCTAGTGGTGCAGGGTAAAGTGGATCAAGGCCTGGGATGGGAGGAATTTGAAGAATTGTTTAACTAAATATTATATCCTCACACATTCGAGATCCAAAGGACAACTGACTTTTTTAGAATGAAGCATGAAAAATATCTCTGTCACAGAGTATGCGGCTAAATTCATTAATTTTCTACGCTTGACACTAGAAGTTGCTACAACTGCATCGCTGAAGGCATGCATCTTTGAATCAGGGTTGCAACAGGAGATTCGTTTGAAGATAGTTGTGCTCTGTATTATGGATTATATGGAGATGGTAAATAGGGAAACATTAGAAGAAAGAGACATCTCAGAAGTTATGGGAGGAGGAATTATGATGACGCCCACAAGAAGAGGTGGGAACTCTAATTCCGGGAACAAGCGGAAGAGGGACACCTACATCTAAGGTGGGAGTGAAAATCAGAATCAGACAGCCGGATCGGTGAATATTCCTCCATGACCCATGATGAAAGATGGGTGTTTTCAATGTGTCGTGATTGACCCCATGAAATGAGAATGTACAACACCACCATAAGCATGTCACAATTGCAACATGATGTGGAATCTTCAGCGATATTGTCGCAGTGCTCCGAGGTCGGGTGTGTGTGACACCTCCCAAGCGTCCCAATCATTTTATGCTTCGACGGGGCGAGGACAGCAAAATCAACCTCACCAGTAGAATAGAGCCACTTATGGTGATTCCAAGAATACCATGAAACCATAGGCAGGGAAATCTCAACAAGGCGATAAGGAGTAAATTGCAGCAACAAAGCAATTGTATGGATCAGAACAGGAGATTGTGGATGACTATTATGGACTGTCTATGGTGAAAGGTATGATTTTTTTGAATTCTACCATCATGAAAGTGTTGTTCGATACTGGAACATCCCATTCTTTTCTTGATTCATGGATTGCTGATTTGCTGGAATTAAAAATTTAAATGATTCCTTCTGTGTTAAAACTGCAAACTCCTCTTAGTGAAAGAGAATTGCAAGCCATCACGTGTAGAGCATGTGTTATAATGGTTGATGAAGCTGAGATGAAATGGGACTTCTTTATGTTGCAGATGGATGTCTATGATATAATCCTGGGTATGGATTGGTTGACAACGTTTAAGGCTCACATCGACTATTATGCGAGAACGAACAGTTTCATGACGAAGGACAGAATCGACCACCTCTTTAGAGGAGTGTGGATGGTAACGAAAGGTGAAAAGAGAATTTTGGAACCAAGGGTGGGAACTATCTCTTACTAATTGGGAGAGTTGACATTTGCATCATTGGAAGAGATCGTGGAAAATATTTTTCCAGTTGTGGTGGATCAATTTCCAGTTGTATTTCCCAAAAACATCTCAGGTTTACCACCTATAAGAGAAGTGGATTTTATGATTGATCTCCTTCCGAGGACTAGTCCTATCTCACTTCCATATTATAGTATGGAACCAACAGAGTTAATGTAATTGAAGGTGCAGTTAGAGGAGCTAGAAAGCAACGGTTTTATTTGGCCATGTGTGTCTCATGGGCAGCACCAGTTTTTTTTGTGAAGAAAACAAATGGAACTTTAAGGTTATGTGTGGATTATCGTAAACCTAACCAAGTTATGATAAAGAATATATATCCACTTAAATTCATTGATGACATGTTTGATCAATTGAGGGGAGATTAGTGGTTCTCCAAAATTTACTAATGGTTGGGATATCACTAGTTTCATGTTCAGATGGAGTATATTCTGAAGACAACCTTCAGAAGCAGATATGGCCACTACGAATATGTAGTCATGCATTTTGGTCTTATGAATGCACCAGTGGTATTCATGGCTTTGATTAATCGGATATTTCATCCATATTTGGATTCTTTTGTTATGGTGTTTGTGGATGACATATTGATGTATTCAAGAAAAGGGGCTGAGCATGAGCAACACTTGGTGATAGTGTTAGAAATATTGAGGGACCATCAGTTGTATGCCAAATTGTCAAAGTGCGATTTCTGGAAACAAGAAGTATGTTTTCTGGGCCATGTCATTTTAGAGAAAGGTGATTAGTGGATCCGGAAAAGATATAAGTTGTTATTTCATGGAAACCACCGAATAATGTCTTCGAAATTTGATGTTTTCATGGTCTAGCTGTTTATTACTGATTCTTTGTACGTGACTTCTCACAACTAACTTCACCTATGATAGCATTTAAAAAGAAAAACAGTGCATTTCAATGGACTAAGGAATGTCGAGAAGTTTTCAAGAGTTGAAAAATCGCCTTCCATCCACACCCATCTTGATTTTGCCGGAATCAGGACCGGGTTATTGTGGTGTATTGTGATACATCAGGAACAGGGTTGGGTTGTGTTCTCATGCAAGGAGACTATATTATTTCTTATGGTTCATGGTACTTGAGGGTGCATGAGATGAATTACCCAACACATGATTTAGAGTTAGCTACAGTTGTCCATGCCTTGAAGACATTGCGTCATTATCTCTTTGGTGAGATGTTCACTATGTTTTTAGATCAAAAAATCCTAAAACACATTTTCTCACAACCAGATTTGAATCTGAGGCAGAGGAGATGGATGGAGTACCTTCAAATGTTCGACATTGACTTCATGTATACACCGTGTAAGGGAATTTGGTGGACGATTCATTAAGAATAAAGTTGTATGCTCAGTTGGAAAAAGAAGCTTCAGATGAATGGCAGTTGATGTCGGAATTTTTTGACATGCATGTGGAATTTGAAAAGCAAGGTGATGTTTTGGTTTTCTTTTCATCAACGCTTGTTCCTGAACTGGTAAAAGTGGTCAAAGAGGCACAAACATCTGATGCCGAATGTCTGATAATGAGTTCAAAAATCAATTGTGGGGAGACCATTGATATCTGGAAACGAGAATCGGGTTCAGTTTTGTGCTTCCATGATCAGATGGTTTTACCTATAGTTTTTCGGGAAAAAATAATTAATTATTACCACCATTCAAGATTTTCTATACAACCGGGTACATAGAAGATGTATAAGGCACTAAAGGCGCAGTTCTGGTAGAGCGGCATCAGAAGGAAGGTCGCCAAATTCATCTCGCGATAATTAACTTGTTATCAGTTTAAAGTAGAGCATCAGAGACTGAATGGTATGTTACATTCATTACCTATACCAGTGTGGAAATGGGAGTAGATATCAATGTATTTTGTTATAGTTCTTCCAACAACGGACCAGAAACACGATTCCATTTGGGTGATAGTGGATCGTCTAACCAAGTCGGCCCATTCCATCCCAATTCGTGAAACCCATACGGTAGAAGATCATTCAAAAATATATATCCAGGAAGTGGTAGAGAGACACGGTGTGCTGGTTTCTAACGTCTCAGATAGTGATCTGAGGTTCACATATCGTTTTTGGAAATAATTACAACAAGCCCTTGGGACTCAGTTGACTATGAGCATGGCATATAATCCCTATATGTATGGGCAATCGGAGAGGAAGATAATGAAATTGGAAGACATGTTGCGGGCTTCTGTAATAGATTTTGGTTGCTCATGGGAGGAGCATATACCCTTAGCAGAGTTCTCATAAAATAAAAGCTATCATGCCTCGATATGCATGGCTCCGTTTGAAGCATTTTATGGGCGTCCTTGTCATTCTCCACTTTTTTGGGTGGAAACTGGTGAAACTTCACTAGTCGGGCCGAGCCTTGTCCATGAAACAACGAAGAAGATTCAGTTGATTATAAATTAGATGGAGACGACTTAGAGTCCTCAAAAATCTTATGCGGATCATCACAGAAGACAATTTTCCTTTGCAGTGAGTGATCACGTCTTTTGGAGAATATCTCCCAGACATGGACAACGTAATATTTGGAACTAGGGAAAGTTATCTCCTAGATATATAGGCACTTTTGGGATACTGGAATGGGTTTTAGAGGTGGCGTATCGGTTGGCATTATCTCCAAGGTTCAGTGCAGTTCATAATGTGTTCCATGTATCTATGTTGAAGAAGTATCTGCTTGGTCCTGACAATGTGATCAGATGGGATCACATTGACCTAGATCCAGATGCTTTGTTGTTACATATGCCACTGCGGATCGTGGATGTGCAGGATAATGTCTTGGGTGGAAAAAGCATCATCCTAGTGTGGGTATTGTGTAAACATGGTCAGATTCAGGAAAAGACTTGGGAACACGAGAAAGAAATGAAAGGACAGTGGTGAGAACTCTTTCTATCAAGCAATGGTTTTATTATTTTCGAGGATGGAAAAGCCAATGGTGGGGAGAATTTAGTACACCTGGTTTCTGTTATGTAATCCTTACTTGATTCATTTCTTGGTTCTAATAGTTATGGGTGACGTATGGGAGAATCGAGAGATCCTGGAGTGAAGTTTGAAGCAAAGGGGATGGCGCACGGGCGGTGCACGGTTTGTAAAACCTTGTAGCCAAACCGTGCGTTTATAACTCAAGAGGTAGTGGCTTCCGCACTGTCAGTGAATGGTTAAGGGAAACCGTGCGATGAGTTTGTGCATGAAGGATGAATGAGGAAGAAGCTAACGCACGGTTAGCGCACGGTTTGTCAAACCGTGCAGACTAATTGTGCTGTCACATAAAGCGAGATCCTAAAATTGTGGATCTAAATTGTTTTTCCTTTAATTTACTTGTTTAAATCTTATAGGTGGCCCTAACTCGGGATTACACTCCCTTGAAGGTTGGAAAACTTCTACCAAGCATTCTAGAGGCGATTCGAAGGCTTCTCTTGGCGAATCGAAGCCGGATTATTAAAATATGTGTTCGTTCATGATCAGTTTCATAGATATACTTAGATCTACTTCTCCTCTTCTATCGTTTTCTTATATCTACACACAGTATGGGTATATCTAAGGGTGTGGATTCCTTATATGACATGTTTTGGTCTTGTTTGTGTTAGGAGAATAGATCTAAGGAAGGTTTTTGGAGTTTTGACCCGGTGTTCTTGAGCGTTCTTCATCCATGGCTTGGTTTCACCTAATTTTATGAGGTAGGTGGATTCACTCTCTATTCCTCTTTCAATGAACATGAAGGCTTTGTTAAAATTGATTTAATCACTTGGCTTTGATTGTGAAATTTTTGTGCAAAACATGTGATAAATCTTCTTTAGTGATGATTTATGGTTTTTGATGAAATTGTGGAAATTGAACGAATGGTTTGTGGAATGTGTTTGGTATCTTGATTTTAAAATAGTGATTTTAAAATTTGATTTTCGGGATTTGGAAAATTGTTTATGGGATAATGGTTTTTAGTAAAAGGGTGTTTTATTGAAACGGTTTTGGTATGGATGAAATGGTGTGGTTTTTGGGCATACTTGGTGTGTGTGTTTTCATATTGCATTTACGAGGCTTGGTTGAAATATGACCTTGTGCTCGGTGCCAAAAGTGTAATGGCACATGGGGAATAATTACCTTGTGACGACTTGGTAGATCAATGAGATAGCGATCATCAGTATGGAACTATAATAACGATGCCTGCACAGTGGATTTCACGGTTGTGAAATGGTTGGTTTTGTGGATTTGTGAAACGAAATGAAAGTTCCAAAATAGTAATGTGAATTTTATTTGGAAAAATTGCATGGTAGCATTATTGGAAAGTGGTTTTTGTTGGAAAAATTTCTTCGACATTTAATTTTCTATATTGTAAATTGTTTTGGAATTGTTTTATATGAATTTTTTTATGTAAATGTGATATCATGTTTTATCCTAGTGGCATGGGTTAGGATGTCATCAGGGAAAACCTATTGAGTTTCATTAGTAACCCCCTGATTTGGCACGATGGTGCTTTTCCAGATTTCATATACCGGGATGTTGGAAAAGGTAAAGTGTCACAAATTTATAGCACTACTTCGTGACATTTGGGGCTGGTTTGTGATGTTGGATCTTGGAGCTTGTAGAGCATTGACTTGGGTTGTCATTTCAAAGTCTTGTAGTTGTCTTTCCACTGTATACTCTGATTTTTTTTATACTCTGTTGTTTCAGTTAGTTATGTTTTTATGAAAATAATGGTTGAGTTATTTTGGTTTCAAATCATGCATCATATAGTGGTTTCTTGAAGATGATTATCTAGTTTTCTCTATTTTTGGGTTGTTTTCAATTAAAGGGTAAATCGTCTGCCATGTATTTTGAAACCCTTCGGCATTTATTTCCATCCTTTGGCGCCTTGGGGATGTCGCTTAAGGCCTAGTAATGACTCGTTGATCTCCCAATCTAATGAGAATTTGTGGTTCAATACAAACTATTTGTCCTTTTTTTTACATATTTTAATGCCTATGATTAGAGGAATCTTTTTGTAAAAAAAATTAAATGGATATGTAATGTGATTGACATAATTTTAATGTTTGGTGCATGGTTTCCCCAACCATGATGCTAGTATGGGTATCATTCCTCTTCATCTATTGAGGGTGTTCATTATTGTAACAAAATTTGGAAAACCATCCCCCAAAATGTATGACATGAATAGGTTTTTAAAAATCATGAATTTTTTATTCTACCTGCACTTTATTTTACCCCAAATCAATACATCCACCCTCATTGACATTTAGTGTGCACAAGAGGGCTCCAAAACCTACATCCATATGTTTTTACCCATTTTATATATTCCTATCCAATCATTTATGGAGATTTCCTCTTGGTATTGGGTGATTATACTTCCCTTCCCCTCTTCCACTATTTTCCTTATTGTTTCTCTTGTCCTGATTCAATCATGGTGTTACCTTGGGATATTGATTGGATAGCAAGGGTTGTTCTATTGATGATAGGATGTGCATATTGTATCATGAGTTTTCTTATTTTTTATTCTATGGTTTTGTCACATCCACACATCATTTATGTGTGTTTTTATATCCATTTCCTTTTCGAAGCCTGTATTTTAGTGCTTGATCCTTAAAAATAATTTTATAAATATGTTTTTTTTCTTATTATGGGGTTAGTTTACAAATTTTTCGTCTTCCATGATAGATGTTTTATGGAAACATATTTTCAAATGGGTTATCTATTTTTTAAAATATAAATATATACATAATGTATCCGCAAAATACCATTAGTCTGTTAAAGACAAAATTTATTTTTTTAATTATTTTTAACCATAGATATGTTTTCTAAATTTGGGTTTCATCGAGAATTGGGTTTTATGTATGTATTGGGTACATCATTGTAGTTTTATAGTGATTCATAAAATGGGTTCAATGTTATTTTATATTCATAAATTAGATCATTTTTGTATTTTTGATTTATTAAATGTGTAATTGGATGTTTTCACATCCATATGTCCATGTGGTGAACTAATGTAATGGATCAAAAATGATAATTGATAAATTTAGAAAATGTATTTCAGGAAACTACATATAAAAAATATTCCCACTATTTTATTATCTACCCTATTCCCCCATCAAAAAGTTCTTCTTAAACCCTTAATGATTTTTAAATTTCACCTTCGAAAAAATGAATTTAAATTTGTTTTCAAATTTGACTCTATAATCAATTCCATACAGAACCTCAATTTGTTTTTGGAAATCAAAATAACATAAAAGCATGTTTGGAATAATTACAAGATGATGTGTGTTTTTTCAATAGTTTTAAAATGGATTTGCATTGTGAATGAAAATTCCTAGGTGTAGTATATATTATTTATAACATGGTTTTTAAACTCATGTGATGTGATGGATTAGATGGAACTTTTGTTTGGATTGATGTGTGATAGGAACCCTCATGATAGTATAACCAAATAGAGGTTCATCAAATTGGAAGTGTCTATATTTTTCCTATAAATGAACGGCAGTATTTGTGTGTGATTCGTTTATAAGAGTAATTTGATAACCTCATCCTTCCACTTGTATTACTTTAATGGGATTCCTAGGAAACATCTAGAGGGTCAAGTAATTTTTTCATATCAACCGTTATTAGATTGGTCGGTACCCCCTTGTTTTATTGATAGGATATGTTAGATGTTCCCCTAGTGAGACTAGTTTCGGAAATTTAGATTATTATTGACTATGGAGATACACTATAAAATGAATAATGGGTCTCAGCTGAGTACATACATGTATTTCATAAAGATATTTTTAGGAAACTCCCATGGTTATTGTTATTTGGAGTAGATTAATCAAGAGGTGTGGGGGGTGAATTGAGTATCTATAAAAAACTATGTTGGATAATCATCCATAATAATGAACCCAATAAAAATTAAATACTGCCCAGTTAATCAGAATAATACGGTTATGAAATTTTTACTATTTAAATAACCTCTCAGCAGATTAATGAATTCTCAGTAATCATAATATCAGTTATTTACATTACATTTGAAACTATATTAATAAGGTAAAAAAATTATAAATTCTTCCCAAGATAAACTATAAAAGTAAATCTAGTGATTTCATAATTGTATAGTAAAATAGATATAACTAAATTAAACAACACAACAGATATAAAACAATTGTTTTAGTATCACACTGAGACCTAATCCACTCAACATAGTGATCAACTTCTACCTAAATGTTTATATTTATAAACTCTATCTACATCCTTGATCGTGGTAAACAAAAGTACATAGGACAGTCCAGGTCACATGACATCTTCCATAGTTCTTCATGGGTATGAACTAATAGGTCACATAGGGACAACTTCCACAGTTCTATGTGGGAGTAAACAAGATTAAAAATATGTGGATGAAATTATATCTTTTATCCCCCAGTTTAATTCTTGAGACAGTGTGTTTTTTTATAGATAGACATACACTTATTGAAAGATAAAAACAATAAAAAATAAAAAAAATGTTTATATGAGTTTAGAAGTTCTCTGAGTGTTATTCTATGTAGCTATGGATTTCTTGGATGAAAGAGATGTAGGAATCGAGTCCTTTGGTGAGAAACAGAGTATCATATATTTGATGCACGAGTTTCCAATAAGATCTGGATCTAGTTATTTGTGGAGTTTATAATGTTAATATGTTCTTAACTTTGATATATGGTATCCCAACATTTGGATTCTATAATTTTTCTTATGTTCTCTAGGTGTATTGAGTTTCATGTGTCGGTTATTTTCTCAAGAATTCTCGTGATTCTTTGTTGTCACACCTCTTTTTTTCTGGGACACACTTCTCTTTTTATTCATGGAGTGCATGTATTGGAACTAAAAGGATAAATTTAATGTGAACCTCGTACCTCATACTATCATGTGACATGTCTAAAATATAATAATTATGTCAGTTCATTTAAAAGACTCAAATATGACCATATGAAATTAAATTAAAAAATGAAAAAATATACTAATGAACATGTCACAGTCTGTCTAGAAACAGTGTCACATGGAAGCGGTCTCTCCAAGAAATAGTGTCTTCATATTTTCCTTTGTGTGGTGACACTATAATGATGGAATCATTGTATAGAGATCCGGAATTGGTAGCACATATGTATTGTTAGGATCACTGTGCCTTGCCCTTTTACAAAATTCAAATTGTGCATCAGCAAGGAATTAGTGTCAACTACTTCAAAAGATATGAAACTGGTTTAGGTGTCTGGTCACAATTTCTGGTCACGATCTATGGTCACAGTGTTTGGGTCACTGTGTCTGGTCACTGTGACTGAGTCATGGTGTCTGGTCATGGTGTTTGGGTCCTAGTGTCTGGGTCACAGTCTCTGGTCACAGTGTATGGTCAATGTGTCTGGGTCACGGTTTCTAGGTCACGTTGTCTAGTCACGGTGTCTTGGTCATGAGGTCTGGTTCCATTTCCATAAAAATAAAATTGGTGGCAGACTCACGGTTTCCCAGACTTAGCCAAATATGTCAATATATATTTATTTCCTTATGTATCCACATAATGAATTAGATTTAATAATTCATAAATGAAATTTATTATAGAACAAATTAAATATAGTTTACAAAAATCAAGCATGATTTTAGCAATTAAGAGCATGGGTAGGATTATTTATAGCATTAAGGAACCCACAATTTATATACATGATTGGGATATATTAAACATAATTAACAAGAATTACATAATGTATAGGACTTGTGATCATTATAACATCATTATTACATGAGGAATCCAACAATATCCCACTTTTTTATGATCACAAGTCATGTAAGTGAGATATCTGGTCTTACTAGATGTGTCTCTTCTATAGTTTTTATTCAGAGTGTATATCTCTCCCCCTTATTGGATTATCAAAAAGAGTACAAATTTAAATGAGAGAATATATAAGAAGTGTTCAAAATGCATTAGATGGATAAAAATTTTTCATTACAATCAATAAGAAACAAAAATACAAAAAATATCCACATCAAAACATAGTGTATACTTTTCATTAGCACCAGTTGTCTTCTCTTTTCCCTTGGGAGTAGCATCACTAGATGCCACATGAGAAGATGTAGAAGTGGAAGAATTATGTGAACCAACTGATAGAGAATGTAAAAGGATTCCTTTAAAAAAAGAAGGGAACAAGGTATGTGTATTCAAAGATAGAGGGAATAGTTAGTCGAGGATAATAAGTCTTATCTGAATCAGAGAATGAGAGATATATATATAAGTAGAGGCAAGGGTTGATGATGAAAATATTGGAAAACTAGGTCATAATGGTGAATTTGAAACATACACAATTTCAATGCTATGCACATGTAGGTAAGGCCTCAAAATCCTAATGAAGTCAACTATAATCTCGCCACTATACTACATTTACTTCTCAAATTCATTCTTGTTCTCCACGAACTTATCCAATAAAAGAGTGAAACACTTTAGCTTTTGAACTGTAGTTTGGAATTCTTGACTGACAGGAGTGATATTCAAAATCACTATGAGGTACTTGAAATGGTTTGTCATATCATGCTTAGATAAAATCTCAATAATGGTGAAATACAACATATTAGTAATTTCTTCTTATGAATAATTTGAAATCTTGGAATGAATTCTTACTAGATCAAGAACTCTATCACTGTTCTTGAAAACCACATATAGATACACTCTGTCCAAGACATTGAGCACTAAATGATGTTCATACTTAATAATCGTTCTGAGTATATCACTATCCATTAATGGTTGGGATGATTATCTATAGGTACTATATTTTGTAATAGCTGAAGTAAGAGACTTTAGTTGATTCAGATAATTCTAGAGACAACCCTTATAGTCATTAATGATGTTTTTAAGACCAATAACAATCTCACACATTTCTTGAAAAATTTTATTGTTTCCTTCAACCACATTTTCAGCTAAGGAAGTTTGGATAGGTTGAATCTGGGAGGTTAATTCCTATGGAATCTGACTACCAGCATATTTAATTGGATGAGAAACTAGTACTAGTCTTGATTTCTGTACTCTTTACATATCATCTGTCACACCTCCAATGGAATTCAATTCTTCAATGAGTTTTTTGATCAAATCTATGACTTCTTGAATTTCATGAAGCATTTTTTGCAGACTCTGTTAAAAATGATTCTCTTACAGCAGGGCAGAATCTCTTTCACTCATGTTTTTTATTGGAACATTTTTATTATTCATGATATTTTCAACCCCAACTAATAGTGTAGCTACAAATTCATTCAAATCATCCTTACTCACAAAGGTGGTAGTTTCGAGAATAGGAGCCGATACAGCCTCAGGGTCCATTGCAGCTATAACATCAAGAGAAGATACTAGTTTCAACTAAAACATATTACAATGATCTTTACCTTTAACTAAAGATTTATATGAAACATTTAAATGAAAATTTATAGGTAATTTAAACCATGTGTCCATATATCTTGGATCAACCAGATTAAAAATACCCACAGTTTTCAGATTTGGGTACTGCACCCCCTTAACCTTTGAATCTTATTCAGGACTAAGAGATTTAGATCCTTGCTCAATTTCAAATATTTCTTCCCCAATATCCTCACCCATTTATTTTATATATAACTAAAAATTTTACTCCATTAATTCTTCAGCACATGGGATAATCTCAGGAAAATCTTGTTCCTTTAGGTGTTACTCATAAGCAGCTTCTTTTTCAAGAGAAATATATTCTTCAAAATGATCTTCCAATATATCTTATTCCCTTCCAACAAAAACAAATTATTATTTAGATGCTGGTTGTTCCTCTATATCAAAAATAACATAAGGAACATGCATTTACTTATTATTTAGGATATTAGGATAATGTTCACCATGTTTCTCAATTAGTAATGTTTTCCCCTATAGGTACAATAGCCTCTTTGTCTTCATCCTCATCAGAATAGTATGAAATATCATCTGTCTCAAAACCAGGATCAGAAATGTACGTAGGTCATGAAGAGTGCTCAGGTGGGATGATCATTTCAAAGACCCTATCATTATATTTTACCCATGTTATTCTCCAAGGATTCGAACTTATATTCATTATCTTGACTACGACTTTTGAAATAAAAAATTCACAGTTCTTAATTACTTATTCATCCAGTCCAACCATCCCTTTTGACTAAAGATTAGCTGAAATTAATATTAATTAGAATATAGAGGTTTACATGGAGGTTGGATTTATCAAATAACACATTTTGAGTATAATATATATTCATAGGTATATCTTGTGTCTATTATTCTTTAGATGTATCGAAAATGAATCTTTTTACTTGAGTGTTGAAAAGTATCCTTTTCATGGGTAATAAGATTATGAAGATTTTTTTTTAAAAAAAAGTATGGTTTCCTCAACTAGCTCAGTTTTTATAGCTCTTCTATTTGTTTCATTCAAAATTATGCTTATAATGGATTATTCCAAAACAAATATCTCCATTGGAGGAGGTGGACCTCTCGGAAAAACATCAGAAATAGCCTCATGAGGTATCCTTAAGCATGAATCCTATAACCACGAATAAAAGTTACAACATATGCACATCTATCACGCTTCTCAGAACAAAATTGTCTTCAGTATCAAAAGAGAATCATACAAAATGATAAAACGATGAAACAAGAATAGGAAGAATCTTCCTATGCACTTTTGTTAACCAATTCAGCCATCCGTTTTCTCGTAGTACTTTCAATATGAAAGGCATACATTAAAATAGCTACTTGTGGAAATTTTCCATATCAGGGACCACTATTCTATTCACCAGGTTTGGATTCAACAGACCTTTCGATGCTAACATCGGTGCAATTTTCATTTTAATCTTTGATCATCACTTCTCAGGATTTGTTGAGGATGGTATTTTAATTTTGGCCATTCACTAAAGTTTTGAGAGAGAGAGAAACGTTGAAAGAGGGGTTACTGTTTGAGAGAAGAGAGATCCGGTAAAGAATGGAGTAAACTTCTTTCATTTTTATCATTTAAGTATGTCAAGCTTCATGAAAACAGATGTGCAGGAAATTAAAAGAATAAACTAATTAATTACCACAATATGGGTTATAATATATAAATAAAACAAAAAATTGTATTTACGGTGAGACTGTAATAGAATTTTATTGTGAGACCAGAAACGGCTTTCACAGAGAGACAAAAACTGGATTTCCTGGTGAGACTATAACTGTGTGATGTCAAAACTGTGTGACCATATTATTGTAGACCGTATGTTCCCAAAAGTAACCATGAGATGGTAACTCTATAACCGTAAACATGAAACAACAAATTTTAAGATATTATAACTATAGAACTGTTAGAAATTGATAGTAAACATAAGATAGTGTCTTGTCAACCCGTAAATTGTGAAACAGTAAGCTATGACTCTATAAGTAGAGAAAAAGTACACATACTTCTTAATATTTATCATTCCTAATTCATGTATGATGTAATATATATTCTTTCAGAGTTTAATTTTTTTATGAATATATCAGAAAGCTGATATTCAATTCTAATTAATTCTAAAGTGTAATCAACTTTTTGATAATGATCTCTCAAAAAGTGATGTATTACTTCAAAATGTTGGTCCGAGAGTGTAAGAAATGATTTTTTGAGATGTTAATAGCACTTTTATTATCACATAATATAGGTACATACCCGAAATGAAATCCATAATCTAGTAATTCATGTTTCATCAACAAAATTCGTGTACAAAAACTAAAAGAAGCTATGTAATCATCTTTGGAAGTAGATAATGCAACAATGTTTTCAGTCATACTAAAAAATGATACTAGTGACTAATATAAAAAGTGACATTTTCCAGAATTTCTTTTTCAAAATGAATCGCAACCATAAAATTCAGAATCAAAATAACTAACTAACCCAAATTATTGTCCTCTAGGATAGGTCAGTCATATATTGGGAGTATGCTTCGGGTATTTGAAAATTATCTTAATATAATTTAAATTATATTACATAAGTTTTTCTTGAAAATGAGCACACATACAAACAATAAAAATAATGTCAGGTAATATGGCAGTTAGGTAGTTTAATCATCCAATTATTCCCCAGTATGTAATTTGATCCACATATTTTTCATCTTCATCAAGATCCAAATTACATGTTGTGCTCATTGAGTGTCACTACATTTAGTGATATCTAAGACAAATATTTTAAGAAGATATATAGTATATTTTCTCAAATATAAAATAATAACACCATTATATTGAATGTTTTTAATTCCAAAAATGAATTTTATTTCACCCATTAATTTTATTTCAAATTTTTTTTGAATCATTTATGAAAATTGGATACATAAATAATTTCTTGAAGATCCAAAGATAATTTCATTATCATAAATTTTAACTACTAAAACCTCATTAGCTATTTGTTTTATAAAAAGGGTAGGATCATCTTAATTTTGTAAAAGATTTGGAAATAATAAAAGTACTTAATATATTATTCCTTGATCATGGAACTTATTTTAAACCCAATAATGATTTTGATAATTTAAAAAAATGATTTTGAAAATTAACATTTGTAAAACCATGGGGTTTCTCAACAATGAAATCCCCATGTATATAACATTTAGGAATGCACTATTAAAATCCATTTTATATAGTTTCAAATTAATATGTGTATCATATTCCAGTAGAATTATGATGGCTACATGTCTAGCTACTGGTGCAATGGTCTCTTCATAGTCAATTCCTTATTCTTGACTATAGCCCTGTGAAACCAATGTAGCCATGTCTCTAACTATTTAACTAGCTTCATCTATTTTATTTCTAAACACCAACTTAATTCCTTTGGTAAATGTCTCTTTGTGTATTTAAAAACGTTTTATACTTTTTTCCATTCAATATGATTATGTTCATCTGGAAGATCCATTACCCAAAATTCCTCATTGATAGAATCATTAATGTTTTTAGGTTCATGTTTTATCACAAATAATTGATGTTAAACCTAATTTCCATGAGATTCTCTAGTTTGATTTCCATGATCGGAATATTCTACATCAACATCCAAAGTAAGATTATTAAGTGTTCCAACAGCTCTAGAAATATAAGGATGGGTGATTTTAGTTTCTTAAAAAGGTTGAGGTTCAATATGACTTGAATATATAGAATATCCTGAACTAGAATTTTTCATAGATTCCTTCACATGATGGTTAGACGATTATGTATTAATGTCCATATTTGATAAATCATCGTCCATATTCTCTAGAGTCATCTTAGGCTCATGTGTATATGTTTTATCAACATTGACATGGACATATTTTTACACACATCTAGTTCTATTGTTAAACACTCTATAGACATCACTAGATATTTAATATCCTAGAAAGATTCATTCATCTCTATTGGATGAAAATTTATCAATATTGTCTTTAGAATTAATGATATAGACTTTTCATAAAAATACATTGGAGTAACATACTTTGGGTTTTCTACTGTTCCATAAATAATATGGAGTTCTATTAATAATGGGTTTAATCTATACACTATAAATAATATAGAATGTTTTATTTACAACGTCAACCAAAAAATAAATAAGTAATTCATATTCACTAAGCATGGTTCTAGCGATCTCTTGCCAGGTTCTATTTCTCCTTTCTAAAACTGCATTCTGTTGCGGTGTTCCTGGGGTACAGAAATTATTACTATAGCCATTTTGTGAGAAAATGGATTCAAACTCTTGATTTTCAAACTCATGACCATGATCAATTCATAATGATTTAATTTTATTTCCACTATGACTCTCTATTGTTTTGGAATATTTGCTAAAATGATATCTTGATTCCCATTTTTGAGCCTAAAAAAAGTCTAAGTATATCTAGGAATTCCATCTCAAATAACATAAACCACGTGCTTACCATGTAAACTAGAAACTCTAGATGGTCCAAACAAATCAATGTTAACCAGTTTGAGGGGATGTGATGATGACACTTCTTTATTTAGTTTAATGGGATTTTTTTTGTTTCCCTCCCTTTTGACATGGACTACACACTTTATCATTTGTAAACCCGTCTTTGGGTAGGTAATGGACTAAGCTTTTTCTAGTTAAATTTCTATAATATAGAATATTATAGATTCCTAGTCTATTATGACAAATCGATGACACAATGACAAATATACAAAAATATAAACCATTGTGAGAGGTTAAAGAATCTATGTTTAACAAAGTATACATTTTCATATAGTAATGAAGAAAACACTAATTCATTTATAGAATTGAAGACATTCCACACATCATTTTCAAATATAAAATTAAATCCATAATCCCATAGTTTTGAAATAATATGTACATTATATTTCATTCTGTCAACAAAAAGCACATTTGAAATTAAATCTTAGTTAGAGTTACCTATTTGTCTAAGGAAAATGATCATTCCTTTGGAATTTTCAATAATGGATACATGTCAAGCATCAATTTTCATTAAATTCATTAAGCATGAATAGTCCCTTGTCAGATTTCTTGAACACCAATAGTCCAAGTACAATAATCTTTTACAAGATCTCTTTAAAAAGTGTTCCTACAAATTTGTCAAATTAAAACACACATTGGTACCCATATGTTATTCTATCTAGTAAAATTCGTGACTACTTCATTGAGAACCCATATATGGCTCATATGTTTCCTATAAGAATTATGAATTTTTCTTTAAAAATAATCTCAATTTGGTCTAGAAAATCTTGAAATATTAGATAGTTTATCATAATATGAACTATCTGATTGTTTTCTAGAACAAGGAGTAATGTTGTATGTCCTAGACATAGAAACAAAATTCGTTTATCCCAAATTTCTTTTACGAGGTTGATAGCCAACACCAGTAGAATATCTTGGAGAAATAATTTTACCTATCATTTGTAGCAATGTATATTTAACATTAGTAAACCATTCAAGATAATTTTTCGATAGTTCATTAGATATATTTAGTGGATTGTTTTCTTTGAGTAAATTAAAATTCCCCCCCCCCTTTATACAGTATGTTTAGTTATAATATTTGAGGTAAGAGCATGTTGTTTCATTAGAGATATGTATTTTTATTTTAGATCATTACATGTATATTCATGCATATTACAGTACTAAAACAATTATTCATTAGATAAACTCGTAGAGTAACTCTCATCTCTAGAATAATAGGAATTGTGTACAAGAGATTCTAGTGTTAGCTCAGATGTTTTTTTTAATAAAACACATATTGTCTTTTTTATCCTATTCATCATGTGATGATTCTGAGTGACATGAAATATCCTCAAAAGCACTCCACGTTGATTTCATTCCCTTTTTATACTTTATATATTTTACCTTAAATTTATTTTTTTACATGATCTTGGGATATTCATCTTTTATATGTACCATTCACATACATTCATAACATATTACATCATCAGACTTGTCACTTCTTATCCATTAAGTCTTCCTGCTTCCTCTTTGACCATTTCTTCCCTTAAAGATAGGATTTATGAAAAATTTATTCTTCTTGTAAAATATCCTAACCCTTCTGGATAATTGATTCTTCCCCTCCTCACTGTCATGTGATGATTGTTGACTACTTGAGCTTTCTACAGAGGCTTCCAATTTCCCTATCTATTTTTGTTTTGAGGTGGTGGTCTTAAATGAAAAATATTTTCTTTTGGGTTCGTCCTCTTATTTCTTGTTGTCTTTTGTCTTCTATTCCTAAATAATTAGTTTCACAATGAGTTCTTATATAGGCAACATGCTGATGCCTCGTGATTATCTAATAGAGAACGTGGTTCCTCTCCATCTATTAGGTTGGCATAAGAGAATCCCTATAATGTTTTCCTTAGCAGTAACTTCTCTTCCTAGAGAAATCTTTATGTTCACAAATTCATTGAACCTGAGATAAATGTCTGAAATAGGCTCATCAGGTTTCATTTTAAAGTTATTATATTTAATATCATAAGTATAAAATATCATTCCTATCATACTAGAAGTTCATTAATGTGAAACTGGCAATGTATCACAAATTTAATGGGCAGTTTTATATGTAGAAATTCTGTTAAAATGATCATCTCATAATGAGCTATATAAATATTTCATGGATTTGAAATTTTCATTATAGGCAGTCATGGTTGGGTCATCCCAAGTGATTCTCTCAGTAAAAGCAATCTTATAGTCATCAATAATTTAAGACCAAATTTCAAAACCCATACTTTTTTAGGGCATTTTTTTTATTTTATATGGGGAATAATTTGATCCATTAATGAGTGGTGGTCTATCTTTTGTAGCACCATCCAATATATTATACATAATAATGAAATACATTGTAAAATCATTAAATTTTGAATAATATAAATTTAATGATCTTTAAAGTACATCTAAAATCACAGTGGAATAGGGTTAAAAATCGAGTCTTAACAAGAATAAAAAACACCCTCTGATACCAAATGTTGGTCAGAGTAGAGTATTCAAGAGGGGGGTGAATTGAGTATCAATAAAAAAAATTTATTGAAAAACATTCTTAAATAGGTTATCTATTAGAAAATAAATATATCCCAGTTAATCATTGTAATACGGTTATGAATGTTTGAATGCTAAAAAACATCTCAGAAGAATGATTAATTCTTATTAATTTTAAAATCAATTATTAACATTACTTTTTAATATATTATAAAAAGGAAAACGAATTACAACTACATTCCAATATTAACTATCAATGTAATTCTAGTGATTTTTTAATTATACAGTAAAACATAAAAAAATAAATTAAACAACACAACAGATATTAAACAATTGGTTCAGTCTCAAAATGAGACTTAAAACACATGACATGGTTATTACCTATAAAAAAGGTGATTATATTTATAAACATGATCCATAACCAGGATCGGGGAAAACAACAGTACAAAGGACTGTGTAGGTCACATGTCCTCTTCCACAATTCTTCATGGGTATGAACTAATAGGTTACACAATGACCTCTTACTCACTAATCAGAGGAATTAAAACAATGTAAAAAATTTTGAGGTTAAGGATATGTTGTATCATCCAATTTTGTGTAAGAGATAGTGTGTGTTTCTGTATAGACAGACACACAGTTCTCAAAATAAAAAAAATACACAATAGGGAAAGAATGATGAGATGAGGTTAAAAGTGCTCTGAGTGTTCTTCATTGAATCTCTGGACTATTAGGTTGTTGAAAATGTCAGAATCGAGTCCTTTTGTGAGAAATAATGCATTAAAATTCTGATGCTCTGGTTTTTAGTTAGATCTGGATCATGTTCTTCATGGATTTGATAGTACGAAGTTGTTCTTGACTCTGATCGATGGTGTCCCTGATCTTTTATTTGAGAATGATACGTTTTTACTTCAGATGTATTGAGATTCCCTTGTTGGTTCATTTCTCATGAGGGATCGTGCATCATCGTTATCTCACCTCTTTGTTTATGGGTCACACATCTCTTTTTATTCATGGAGTTCATGTATGGGAACTGACAGGATGAATTTATTCTACTCCTCGTACGTCATAATATTAAGTGAAATTTCTACAGTGTAATATTTATTATGCCAGTGCATTTAAAAGACATAAATATTACCATTAGAAATTAAATTGAAAAAACATGAAATATAATAAATAATGGTGACACAATCTATCTAGAAACGGTGTCACAAGGAAGTGATTTCTCTATGAAGTGGTGTCTCCTTCTTTGACTTTGAGCAATGAGATAGTTATGATGGCCATGTTTTATAGATATTTTTAACTAGTAACATATATGAGGTGTTAGGATAACGGTTTTTGGTCCATTTCCAAAGGTCAAATGGTGAATTAGTAAGGAACCAGGGTCACAAACATCAACAGATATAAAACTGGTATCAATTCAAACTAATGGTGTCTAGTCATGGTGTCGGTTCAGGTTGTCTAGGTCACGGTGTCGGGTCATGGTGTCTTGGTCATGGTGTCTAGTCATGGTGTCTGTGTCACAGTGTCTTGGTCATGTTTTTTGGTCACGCAGTCTGGTCAAGGTGATTGGGTCACGGCGACCAGGTCATGGTGTCTGGGTCACAATGTCTATTCACAGTTTCTAAGTCATATTTTATGGTTTCTTTTACATAAAAACACAACCGATTGCAGATTCATGGTTTGTCAAACATAGCAAAATATCTATATATATATAAGTAGAAGTATCCATATAATGAATTAAACATAATCATTCATAAAATAAATTAAATTTAAAATAAATTTAATATAGTTTACACAAATTATTCATGATTTTAGATATTAGGATCATGGGTAGTATTCTTTAAATAATAAATATACCAAAAATTAGTATGCTTGATATAAGACATATTAAACAAATTTAACATGTGTTAAATAATGTATATGATTTTATATCATTAAAACATGATTAACACATGAGAATTCCATCATTTATTATCTATATGTTCTGGATTCATATTTTTTCATTGATTATATTCATTTTTTGTTCTTCAACTTTTAAAGATTGTTTTTTTGAAAAATTAATTTTATCAATCTGTATGAACTCTTATTTATGTTACAGTTTTTTTATTATGAATGTAAATTTTTTTTATATGAATATATACTGTGTTTCTTTAAAATTTAATTTTTACATATAATTTAATTATTTTTTTTATAATTTGATAAATCTATTTTTTTATAATATATATCAAAATGGTATTCAATTAATATTTTGGGAATTTAAATTTTTGTACTATATTGTTAAAAACTATTGTGATATTCTTCTCATTCCATACAATGGAACTCAACAACGGTAGAATGAAGGAGTTTGGAAGGTTTAGGTTTGATGTTTGGTTATCCTTTTTGAGGAACGAAATATTGTTATTGGTTGTGAGAAATGAGTCATGTGGAGATCTGGGTGTTTCTTGTTTAGGTTTTGGTTGGGTTTTTCAATTTTATGTTTCTTTCATATTATATTATTTAGGTCTAGTTCAATATTATAGATGATTAGTTATTAGTAGTTTTTTATATTCTCTATTAATTTATTTGATATTGGATATGTATTGTAAGAAATTATTCTCATGGGTATATGTTTGAGGACCTGAAGTATCTTCCAATCTGTAAGGATCAAGATAAACTATCGAGCCATGTCTTTGGTGTGGTCGGTTTTTTGGTTTGATGACATCTCTTTTTGGTCTGTGACATGCAGCCCCTTGAGTTATCAGAGTAAAAATGGAATGGAATTACTTTAGACATATTTATTGGGATTTAGTGTACATCAAGATGCAATGATCTCATCTGGGTGACTGTTGGCCAACTCCTATGTTTGGTGAAAATACATTATCATAGGTGTATGAGATCGTTGGAGAGATATGGGATTTTTCACTTAGTGGAGATCATTTCCATTCATATGTTTCCCTTGACCATTATCTGTGATCATGATAATTGAATAAAATTACAACTATGGGGAGACATATATGGGTCATTTGTGACCTAGATGTTGATAGTTATAGCCTCTCACATATAAAATTATGGTATAACCATGTGCTCTACCACGTTTTCAGAGGAAATGTTGAGCTATTATGCGTGTTACATTTTTTAGAGCTGAGTGAATCATATTATAATTGTATAGTTTTCATACAAATAGAAGCTAAAAATATACTATTATCATGGTTGATTTTGAGTCCATATACAAGAGAACCAATAGGTCAACCTTTTCCTTGAATATGATATGTGATGTATCTCTCATTGATCTATAGATGGTGAAAGTGATGATAGAGTGGTCCTTGTCCATCTTGAATCGATGAGGACATCCCATAGACGGATGAAATAATATTAAGATCAACAATGTATGCACTTGGATATCGAGTAGGGAAACATCATTTTCTTGAGACACTCCCACGATGAGTATTTCGACGAGTTGTCTGGGGAGGCAAGTTATCCCATAGGATCATATGGTGGATTGATATATTGGAGATGAATGGTTAGGCTTATGACCACCACACAACATCCACATAGTAAGATAATGATCATTAGGTCATCCATGTGATGCAACTGGAAATATAGTTTTTGTCCTCTGATATGTTATTTACTAGGGTGAGATGGATGTTGATGATGGATACACATTTGTGAATTATCAGATGGAAATTAATGATCTGAAGTAGTGTATCTTACATGGATGATCTATCACTTTGGTTCATGAGTTTTGGCATCATGGGAACATAAATGGGAGCTCTTGAGTGTTGTAGAGCCATAGGGGGGTTCGGTATGTAGATATTTTTTAGGAGTTATTTCTTTTCCAGGAAAAAAATATAGATTTATGGAATATATTAGATACCATTTTTTCACATTTATAACATTGGAATATATTGAGATGTATTTTTAGAGCCATGTCATCAGAAGAAAAGGGATTCAATGTCCCAGTTTTCTTCGAATTATTTTTAAAATTCTATTACGTATATTTTATATCACTCTGGAACAATTTCATAAATAAAATATGATAAAAATTTAGAAGAGTCACTAATTTAAAATGAAATACCATTTTTTAATATATAAAGAGATTTATTCCATAGTAGAGACATAATATGGATTACTGCATCATGGTTATATATAACTATCATCGGCTATATGTTCAGTGCATGCATTATGTAATTAATTTAATTAATTTATAAATTAAACTATATTGAAATACCTTATATAGTTCTTCTTATAGATGATGTATATGGTTTTAGCATAACCCTTTTATCATTGAGTTGTTAGTTCTACCACCTCTCATAGGAAAATTGAAATTCGTCATTGATGAGACAATAGATCTAGAAAAATAAAGGTGCAACTAAATTCAATTTTTTTATTCTCAATATGATTAAATAAAATGGATAAATTCATCCTTTTACTTTTATAACTGAAAATTGGAATCCATTTTATGCACCCATGTATCAATTTTAAATTTAATATTCAATCTATATTTGATGATCTGTATTTCTCAACCTAGGAATCCTTATTTTTATTTATTGGAAATGAACTCTTGGCCATCAATAATTACACTTTATTAATTTTTTTTTATTATTTCAATCACTCTTCTCATTTATCTCTATTCATACATGGGGTCATTGTTGAAAAATTAGTTGACATGTCAAGATTAATTCTACCACTAGATCCAATGTAAATTCACATTAACTGAACTGATCTGTGATAAAAAATGATTTGGGTTGATATTTGGGATGTTGTTGATTCATCGATGGTACATGAATCTGGTGAGGAACAAAAATTAACAGAATCAATTATTGATTTGTCCAGGATGAGATTGAAGTGACTGAAATATAAATTTCATCCATCCAAGGGTCACAAACCATGATTGGAAGAAAATTCAAAAAAAATTGAGTGAAAAGATGATTGATTTGAATACATTGGATTATAATCTTTAATCTGAGAAAAAAATACAGGATATGGTGAGAATACAATATAAAAGATCTATTATTGGATGAAAACATGCCTTTAGTAACCCTATTAATATGATTCATTGGTTTTTGAAAAACTCAAGGATCATAATTCATGTAACTAGGTCACACACCATGAAACCATGTTGAGGTAGAAAGGCCGCGTGTTATTGCACACAGAAAAAAACCCTATATGGGTGGACATAATGTGTAACATAATACATGGACATCGGTCTGTTTACATAGACATGATGTGGAGCATCATAATGTCCATAAGATTTTGAGAATAGTCATGTATCACTATTACACAATGTGTATGGATACAAATGCAAGGATCCATGTACATGTAAGAACACTTACATGCATTGTTGGAGGACCACACATCATGCATGTCACTCTTCTAAATTTTCACATAGTCCTCCTTTTCAAGGATGCTTCTTCCACTTGTATTTCATTTTTTTGGACTTATATTTTTTCCGGTGACTTTCCAATCCCATTTGATATACCCTAGTAGAACACTATGATGAACTTTGTAGTTTCCTTTCAATATGATTTATGGTGTTTGTAGTGTGAATCATATTTTGTTGCCTCTTGATAATGATAGTTATATGGAATAATTATTATAACAGAACCACATGAAAAAATATGATTTAGGTCTCATATCTATCGAGTGGTACCCCCCAGAGATTCTACAACATGGGTAATTAATGTACCCTGAGTTACCCCTGTAATAAACTAGTGATGTTTTCCTATATCTATTGAGTTGTACCCCCAAATAAATAATGGTGCGAGTGATATATCTTCTGAGTGTTAAACTCTGATGGACTAGGGTGAAGGTCATATATCTACAAAATCATACACGCCCCCCCCCCATTACACAATGGTGTAGTATCTCTATCTTTAGAGTTATAAATCAATATCATATAGGTCAGGTTTCCTTTGTATACTATGTGGAAACCTACTGCCATAGTTGGGTGTGGGAGATATTAATATCGATTTCTTATTTTATAATAGTTATCATACAGGTGTGTCATGGGCCCACTACATTCATAGTACATTGAAAAAAATTTGTGATGTTGGAAAGCGATGTTTGTCCATCTGTAACTTATTACGCTCATTTCATATACTGGTCAGTGATATGTACAACCCCTTTTTGTATCATTTTTTCATAATTATTTTGTGAATATGTATATATATATATATGTTTATATATTAACTCTCTATCATTAGGATTAGATGTCTACTCCTATAATGTCTTTTACCGTCCTCCCCCCCCCCCACTTCATCTTTCATGGAATCCTACTGGGCGTTAATATAGTCACCATTCATTGGATTTTCCCCGACATGTCATGTATTCTACATATGAAGGAAAATTTGATGATGATTATATAGGATTATAAGGAAAAAAGGTGCATTGGACCATATACGGTGGTCAGAAATTAGAGATTCAGATTCAGTATCTCTCATAATTTTTTTCTATTTACTTTAGGTAATTACATCTTCTGATTTGTAATGTATTTTTTCCTTTTTTAATTTTAATTTTACAATATCATCACTTTTACTGGTTAATTTATTTTCATTCAAGACATATTATTTAGATGATTCATCTTTTACTAATATTCTTATACACTAATGAATAGAGATGGATGGCTGTGTCCAAATTGGTACAATATGAAAAATACTCCCATATTAGTTATTCAATTTGGATCATGTAAAAAATACCTACACTATGGATGTGGTCTTGGGGTGGTTATGGCTCGATATCCATATATTCGGGATGTGACTTGGGAATCCATTAGTATTCATGAAAATCATTATAAATATTAAATGACTCGAGATGTAAAAAATTATATGATATAGATTCATTAAATATATTAAATATGTTATTAATATAAACTATATATATATATATTAAATAAATCATTGAAATTAGTTGTCTATGATGGTGATGAAAATAATTTACATTAGTTTATGAGGTGGTATTTTTTTGTACACGTGATTGATAGTTTCAAATCCAATTTAGTATAAAAGGATATGAAAAGAGGGTATGTAATTAGCGTAATGAATTTTTTGAAAATAGGATATAAATAATTAGTTATGTAACCTTGTTTGATTATCAATTGAAAGGGTTTATCAATAAATAATACAAAAAATGCTTGATTAATAACAATACTAGATCAATAGCCAATCTCTTCTATTATAAACCACATGAATATATAAGATGTTTTTATATTCAAAATAAAGAAAATTTAAAATTTTAATGGAATGATGAATGTTTTTTGGGTGAGTAATGGATAATTAAAAAGGTATTTATTGTGTTAATAAATGTGTATATGATGTGTCCTTTATTGGGGGGAGGGGCACTATTGGAGTTTTATGAAATATTAAGTTAATTGAAATTTATTTTCATTGAATTGGTTCCAATTTGATATGATTATAATATAAGACTATTATGGGATGAAATTATACGATCATATTATATTTGGATAGGTGTAGATTATATTTTCAACCATATGATTTTGTTTTTACTCATGTTATCTTTTTTACAATAATAGTGATAATAATGTTTTACACATTATGGGTAAATATTGTTTATTAAAAGATAAACTTGTCAATAAATGAACCAGGGAGATATTTTCGAGCATACTCAAATAAAAATTCTGAATAAAAGTTCATTTGATTTTTATATAAGTACATTTAATTTTATTTATTATGGAAAAACATCCATGTAATTTCTACAAAAATTATTTTTATTTTACTTTGAAAACAAAATGTCTGAAAAGGACATCATATATATTCTATTAAAAACAATCTATAATATTATATTTAACTAAATAATTCATGGAGAACAATAATTCATTAAAATTATATTTATTTCATATGTTTTACATTAATATATTTTATTATTACACTAATTAAATAAATTATGTGTCGGTGTTTCGTAAGATGTTTTGATAATTATTTTATCACAAAATTATTATGACTAAATTAAGATGATAAAAAAACATTAATATTATAAATTATTGTGTACAACATAACATAATTTGATTATATATATTTTAAAAAATATAGTTATTAAAATCAGAAATGTGACATTTTATCATTATAGTTTAACAAAATATTTTGATGGTCAAAATCAATGAAATATAAAATCATATTGCCATGTTTTCAATAAATTCATTTAAATTTCATATATTCACTAATCCAATATGAATATTTCATGATTAATGTTTAATAATTAGACAATATTGTATTATCATTAACATTAATTTCTAGATTTACAATTAACATAATGATAATTATTAGCTATAGATACTATTTACATCAAATAAAACTAAAAGATGAAATATTTACGAAATTTATGTCTCCTTATTCAAAATATGAAATACATTTTTCTATATTAAATATCCATATTGGGAATTATTTACTTTAAAATGAGACTAAAAAAGGTATATGAAATTAATTTTTTGAAAAAATTAATTTTTAAGGTAAAGATAACATTATACAGAAATTCTGAATAGTAAACCATACTATATAAATTCATTTCACAGAGGAGCATAAAAATATATATTAATTAAATTTCAATTAAATAATTCTTTGTTAGTGGTTAATTTGAGATTTTATACTTCAAAAAAATGTATAAACACGAAACAGTTTATATAGGAAATCATTTTTTATTCTTCATAATAGATTAAGAACAAAATAATAAAAATTGACGATTCAATATAAAAGTAAGTGATTATTTTAAAGAAAATTGATCATTTGTAACTTTATTACAATGTAAAAAATATTGCCATACGTTAAATTAGATAATTTCTAAAATAGATAAGTCATATTTAAAGAAGATGATATTCTTATGTATTAAATAAAAATCCAATTATTTCAGAAAGATGATAATATTTAAACATAAGATAATTTGTATATAATAATATCATTAATTATAATAAATTTATAAAAAAGATATTATGATTATTAATTAATGTAATAATATTATAAAAAAATAAAATAAAATAATGTTAGAAGAAGACGTAATTTTAAAACATAAAATGTCATTGGTAAAATTTTATTTTTTTTAATAATATTTTATTAATTAAGAAATTTATATTATAAAAAAACTGTGGTTGAATTTTTTCCTAATATATTTATTCTTATTCATACCACAATTTTTAATTGTCATGTGTAAATAATATTACCTTATTATTATGTCATTGTTCTTCTAAAATCAGTGTTGAGTGTCACATATGATATCAAAGATTTATGATTTCATTAATGATAAATATATTCAAAAACATTGTGCTTCTACATTATGCCCCCATAAAAAAATTTCCCTAAAAATTTGAATATAATATCAAAAATAATTTTTTTGATATTTTAATATACCTTTTTTTTTTCTGAAAACCCATATTATAAAAATTCTTTTAAACTTTCTCCTGAAAAATGAAATATGAAATAATATGGCCCACTGAAATAATTGAAAAATATTTTTACAAATATGAGAATATTAATTTGATGTGACGATATGTACATAGAGGAGAAAACTAAAACCCATGGACTAATATAGAGTGATATAGACCATGGTTATGATAATGATTGTTATGGGTGAATCCATAAATAATTATTGGGAAATAAAGGTAAGTATAAAATATTAATTTTATGATGTTTATATTAATGAATAGGGATTATTTTAGATTTAATATATATATTGATATAAAATATTCATATATGATATAATTTTATTTCATATGGAAAACGTCATCCTTTGGGTATTCTTTGATCAATTTCCAATTTATTCCATACTATATGAAATGAATATCCATGATATTTTTTTATAACTAGTGCACCAAAAATAAATCGTAAGTAAACATATAGTCCAAAAAAATAAAAATTTCTTTACATTTATCTCTAAGTAATTATAAAATCAGATTTAGTTGTCACATATTATTCAATTTTACAAAATAGTATCTAAAATAGCAAGATTAACAGCCATCGATCAACAAAATCCACATTGTGATGAACCTTGAAAGGATACCTTGTCAAGTTGGAACACGACCTGACGCATCATGTACTCAAAGAAAATTATCGTTCCAAATGGTATGGAATTTAGCGATAGATAATCATAGAAATTGGTAATGATTTCTCCCTTCTTGTAGATGAAACTTTTTTATATCTACATGTACAAAATGAAATAGCAGATGAGAAAATTCATGTATATATTTCATAACATATAGATGAAAATATAATCTATACAACAGAAAAGATTGTATAAAAATCACTAATAGAAATTTATGAATAAAATGTATGAAAAAACATACACAAATACTCCAAAAATCTCAACATGGTAGCTTCAAAATCTCCCAATACCACACCACCATCAAGACAAACATACCCAATATGACATCTTTCATTTACCTAAATCAAAATACACAACATAGTCAATTAAAAACTGATGATGTGCATATTATTTCAGCTTATAGGGTTAGGATGGTCCCATATAGGAGTTCCATATCAACTCTATGTAAAATAATCCAAGCCTTATTATATTTGAATAAATTATTGAATGACAAACTATATACAATTTCTATACAAATATCATGAAGAAAAAATATTTTCACAATTTTCCATATTTTCAAAACAATCTATGTTAATGAATTTAATTTCATTTTAAATACATATATAAATTTTGATATATAAAATAAAAACAATGAATTTAATGTATGATTATTTATATCAAAATGAATTCCAATATAACCAAACTATTACATGCCAAACCATGTGTACCATCACACTGAATATAAAAACATGTTACCATTGCTAGGACACACATAAAGCAAATATAAAAAATCATTTTCACATCATGACCCAAGATATATACATCGAATATATTAATAATAGTAACACACATGGATGTTAAACTCCCAATAGTAATTATTAAGTCCACAGAACCATATGATTACAGAGAAAATGAACACCCCTTCCTGAATGACCCTAATAGGGTCAATTGATGAGGAATATTACTACTGCATCAAACTACATACCCAATGCATCCCATGTTCCCTATTTATCAAACTAATTCAAAAAATGATAATTTCTATTACATTTTAGAAATTTATTTCATAATTCTTTGATAATGACTTTTATATTTAAAAATCAAAGTTAAAAATATATATATTATAAAATAATATTTCCACACAGAAATAAAAATCAATTAATAAATCATACCATTGTGTATATAATTACAATTTAAAAAATAGTCCAATTTAGTTCATTGATCATAGGTTAGATATGGAACCACCTATCTTGATCATATGGGTACACTATCTTGAAAATGGGACCCCACCCCAAATAAAGTGAACACAAGGACAAAAAATAAATCCATATAATAAATCAACACCTCTAAAAATAAAATCATGTTATGAAAATAGACTCAGTGGTCCAATGATCACACCATACCGTATGAAAACATTCATGTTACTCCACAACCAAAAATGGATTGGCCAATAGAGGAGAATCACATAATGTATCTAGTAAATATTCAATTTAATCATGATCATAAAAAAGTATATTATAATGTAATTAAATTGAACAACCAGGATCAAAGGAAAAGATGTAACATAAGGAATTATTTTTTAGAGATATGTAATATTGCCACAATGGTGGTCAATTATATGATGAAATAATTTATATGTAGCACTGGTCCCAAAAATCATCGGTGAATAGCACTAGGTTGAGAGAATAGATATTTCAAAAAAATATATTAAAATTACATTTTATTAACACAAAAATACATGTCAGTGATACATGCATTCCATGTATCCCATTTACACATCATGAAATCTATTAAGCCCTCATATACTGATAACACCTCACATTTTTATTGACATGTTATTTTTTATCATTACAATGTTCATAATGTTTACAAAACGTGTAATAATTCACCGTGTGTACCCCAATCATGTATTATTTTATAATGAATGAATCATGTATGGTAAACTTGTAAAATTACATGTAATATATCCATAGGAAGTGGATGGTACATATTCTAATAGAAAACACCACACCACCTTTGGAGTTCTCTAAACTGAAGGAGAACCCCACAAATCAATTAACACATTTTTAATGATACATTATTAATTTAAAAAAATATACATCACATATCTATAGGTCATTTTAGAATGAAGATTATCATCATCCTTGTTGTGAATTAAATTAAAACAAATGAAGTGGAAAATCAATAAAGATAAGATAAATATCATAATGTTGGTAATGTGATATTAAAAACTACCACTATAAGACCTCACATCCTCTAGAAGTAATGTGGAATAAAGAATTCATGTTAAAAGGTGAGGTCACTTCTCCCACATCATTTAATAATGATACCATGTCTCGTGATAATCTAAAATGTGCAACCATAATAGTTTGAATAATGGAATAGACTTTTCATTTATAGAATTAATAAAAAAGCCCACAATATATACGGGCTACTCCACATTAGAAACAAATGTCTCTTACTCAGTCTATTCACAATTCATATTTTCAGAGGGATTATGGTTTAATATTCCTAGATATTTTATATTTAAAATATCATGAATTTCATTCTATTGATCTAGATAAAACCACTTGTATGAAAACAACCCAAGATGCTCAGTTTCCTCAAATTGTAAAACATATTTCAAGAAAAAATTATCATATTAATGATGATGCTAGTGGGCCAACTGATTAAAAATATTTAGGAAGACCTATCAAAAAATTTAATATTCCCCCAAAAGACACCATTAACCCAAAATATATTTATTTCATCTCTAATCTATAATGAGAAACATAGGGTTATCTTGAATCCTTAAAGACATATCTTGAAATATATTTTGTCCCCGTGAATATAAATTTCCAATCTCTTTTAAAATAATAGTTGGATTATATGAGAAATCATAAAAATAATCAAATATAGAAATTCAATCAAGTTATTCACAAACTATTTATAAAAAAAATCTAATCATGTCCTGAGGGATATCTTTTAATATATCAAAATCTAGGATACATGTTTATATCATATCTTACTAGATTTTATAGCATGCATTGTCTGTCCGTCTATTTGTAGATGAGAATTTTTACTCAACTTGAGCTACGTAACCATATCCTATGAAGGAATCCTACGTAATATTGATGTAAATATTGGATCCATATCTGAAAAAATGGACGAAGAAATCCCACGTATCCTTACAATATTTTACACATATATTTTACCTATAGCATCAATATTAGAGGATAAAATGATATAAAAGAAATTAATTTTATTAAAAAAGTTAAATCACCATGTAGATTTAATTCCAACCACAATAATTTAATATAATTCCTTAAAAAATATATGTATACGTACAATAATTTATATACTTGAACCAGGAGTGGATTGTGAAACATAAATATTTATTGATTCTATTTATTATCTATTGGTATGTGTATCAATTGAATAAAATCAACAATTTTATATTTCATAACAGGATAATAAAATCCTTATCGCATGTTATAATACATCTTAATAGATCCTATATTAATGAAACATGGAGAATAATGAAATAAATAACAATGAACTCCTCAAAAACACTGGGAATAAAAATGTCTCCACAAAACAAAAAATACCATATGATAAGACAGACCGACCTGGATGACCACCCCACATTATATGGTTTCTCAAATTCCATATAAAATTGCACCCATCTACAAACATACAAAATAAACTATAGGGTAGATTATTGTAAATGAACAATATCTAAAACCATTCACGAAACATCCTTATGGTAATATATATGAAATTGAGAATAAATCCACATGAAAATATCTTCATGAATATAAAAATATATTTTCATAAAATTTTCATATATATATAGAGTACATTAATTTTTTTATATAAAATGAGGGATATCGTTATTGTGTTCATATATAAAATAAACAAAAATATCATCCTTGAACACAAAATCATAAGTGCTGATAGAATGATGGAATACCTGATTCATTAATTCTATAAACGATTTAGGAGCACGAGATAGGCCAAACTATATAAAAATATATTTCTAATGTCTATATCTTCTTCTAAAATCTGTCATCTATATATCAAACAGCTGAAGTCGTAGCTGATGTTAACGTGACCAATGATCGATCATTGAAGAAAACTTTTCTCCTATAACCACTCATATAAATCAAACACATGAAGATATATAGATATATTCTTAGATGATAATTTGTTAAATATTCAATATTTTACAAGAAATCAGATTGAATTGTCATCCTTCTTGTAAAATTTTAGTGGGGGTTCCAAAAAATGGAATACAAAACCATTCTCCATTAGATTTTACTACTAAATTGTGGCTCTTTTAGTTTTCTCAACTGCTTATGATAAGAACGTATTGATATGGGATACATTCATACATCCATGTTAGATGTAATGTATACTCCCATATATATTGGAATCCAAGAGAAATCATTTCAGAAATCACTAGGAAAATAAAAAATAGTGGGAAGATAAAAAATTAGAGAAATATTATCGGGCTCAACCATAACAAAATATAATAAAAACCAATGCTCTTTTTGGGATGATCCTTACTGAACATACCCTAAAGACCACTCTTCCTGAAACTTCATTGATCTAACATCAACCATATAATATAAGAGAGAATGATGATAATAATTAACCTCATAAAAAGGAGAAAAATACCACCCATCTAGATGATGATGTCAAATTGATATAGATAGAAATCTAGAAAATCACAAGTTACCACTATATTTCATATAAATTACACACAATATGGACACCTAACCTATTACATTTCTTCAAACCAAGAGGTTTCATTAACTATATATCAATGGAAATGTTCATTATAAGAATAGTAGTCATATAAAAAATGTCTACGTATAAATTTTTGAGAAACCCCATTATGAAATAATGATATTTCTAATGAACATGTAATAAAGACTGTAGGTCTTAGAATTGCTTGACACACATATATCACTACTAGAAATTAATATACTCAATTAATGTTCTCCGCTCAAAAAGAATACTTTGTTCATTAAATATATAATACTTATTGGTTAATTACTAAAAAATTGTTATCAAAATATATTCATAATGGATATACCTTCTACAAATATACTTATATAGAATATCAGACAACCAAACTATATTTTGACAATAAGCTAACCGATGATAGAAATTCAAAAACTACTTCCCCACATTAACTGATCAAATTAACCATGCACATGAATTATTGGATACTTATTCTTAACTAATATTTCCTTCTTATTTTTATAGTTTATAGAGAATTAGCATTAAACATATTCCTTACTATAAAAGTGTAGTGGGGATACCCACTATGGAATAATCAACCCATCTCAATTAGATTATTCAACTGAATTGTGTGATCATTTAACTACACTATATCCATATGATATGATGTTTTTTAAATAGGCATAATTCTTAGCTCTAGGAAAATAATAAATTCAACCTCCTTCTTTGGTGAAATACCAATGAAATCTTCTTGTAAATCACTAGGAAAACATCGAAATAAATTATAATATTAGTAATTAGAGTAATGTTTTCATGTCAAACCACAATTGTATAAAACAATATCTTATTCTCTTAGTGGTAAGGCCCTTAATGACCTGACCTCATCTTCCACTCTTCATAAATCACTAGTGAACTCCATTCATCTAATTGAAACAATATGTAATGATGATAAAAATCAACCTCACCACAATTGTAAAACAATCAAATCCACCCTGATGAAGATGTAAAATTTATTCATATTGATGAAAGAAAATCCAACAAGAATAATGAATTATATATTTATAGAATGTATGATGGACAAAAAAACCACTACAATTTCCTTATCCCAATAGGATTCTCTAAATCTATTTCACAAGACATGAGGTCCATTTTAAGATTAATTATATCAACTAAAAATTGATAAATAAATTATTAGGAAAAACCAATATCGAATAATAAAATTTATAATGAATATTCTATAACCATGGTACTATCAATATAACTATAACCACATATAAAAAAACCAAAAACTCATCTACTACCTAGATGTGCATCACTTGTGTGGCATGTGTCTAGATACCTAGTGTCATTCAAGAATCTAATTGCCCCACAGTATCCATCAGAGGTGACGATAATTGACTATATCAAGACATGGACATAGACTGATTGTAACACTACATATTTTAACATAGCTTCATAGGTGAAGGAATAGAAATAATAAAATTTATCCTTTCCAAACTAATAGAAATGCACAGGAATACATCGAGATCCTACTAATTGTGTCGAAGATACCTGAAATTTATAACCACCCCCTTCACTCCATCAATAATCCAATAACATTATTTTCTTCGCCAACATGAAATTGATGATGTATCTAGTTAGAATATTTGAGTAATAATAACCAACCAAACCATCTGCGGCCTTTCCATCCATTATATTTGTGTCTATCATCTCTATGTTGGTTGAAATCATCAATATAAATTCTCACGATCTAATGTCTAGTTGAAAGACCCAAAGGATCCTTTTAGAATTTAGGTAGTAATTTATTACTATGTTTGGTGAATAACCAACATTCATAGAAGATTAATTAGTGTATGAGGACACTGAAAACTCTCTCCAATACAATGTGAGTAACTAATGAGAATTTTATATTTTAATAAAATCCATACTTAAATGATTAAATTTTTTCTTCTTAAAACCATTCTTGTCCAAACCCAAGTGAAAATCCTCCTATACCATGGAATCCAACAACAAATTGATGGGACCCTCATGTTGGAACACAGTGATCATTATCATGATACTCTCATGAGTATCATTGTATCCTATATAATGACCCATCCTTAAAACATTACATAATATTAAATTAAATGAACAATTCACATTGAGTATCTTTTTGGGTTTAGAATTTTAGAGAATTAGGTCGTAACTGTTACATAACAACTTGAATATTAAATGTTGAAACTACTACTCAATATCCATTTTATCATAAAATAAAAACACATAAAAAGAAACATGTCTACATCCATGTTTCATAAAGGTTGTCTTATCCTTGATCCCATCGTTGACCATATTCATATTTATGTCCTTTGGAAAAGATTTCAAAAAATGGTATGAGCATAAAAATATCAGTAATGGTTATAAAATAAATAAGGAAAACATTATCCCATCAATAAATACAAATCAATGAAACCATACTTTTCAATTATAACATACATTACGACATCATATGACTTATGAATAACACCCAAAAATCATAAATCATAAGTGTAACATATGGCATTCATATCAAACATACATTGTAGCTATCACAACTACATAGGGAGTTACACTTGGAATACCCGTCACAGTATATTCCCTAAATCTCTTAGGAGATACATCATGTTTACCACTGTCACGTTACCCAATGCCTTGGAGAGCTATCCCGGGCTCACCCGCCCTAGGTTTATCACGGAACCACAAAAAAACGTAAGCAATGACCAGTAACCATAACATAATCATAACACATAACACAAGTATAAAGTAAAGATAACATTTCCACATTTCAATATATCCAATCACAATATTGATATAAACTAGGATTTATCAAATCTTTTACAAAACTATTTAAAAAGAGATCTTTGAATTAAAGTGTCCCATACCACTTTAATGATTCTAAATGAATTATCATTTGAAAACAATAATGTCCATATAAATAAATCCTAAAACCCATTTTGACAACATGGTTATTAATGATTAATATTTATAAGAATAAATCTTAAAAACATTTAAAACAATATTATAGTTAAAGAGTTTTTTTAGAAAATGATATTAAATTGAATATAAGTAATTGAGGATTACCATTTAATCAGAACATTATAATATAATGAGAATAAATGGATTCATGATATAATATGTGAAAGTATGGTATATACACCATATAAGTGTGAATTGGTTCATAACAACAATGATGTCTTAGGGAAAATGTAAATTGAGATGAAATCAATTATAAAGATGGTATCCTTAAATTAAGGATATATCAATCAGATAATTATGTGTAAAAAATATAAATAACCAAAATATATATGGATATTAAGTGTAAAACAATATGGGGTCATTCACACAAATTTATAGGATGACATATTTATGATGTACAAGTTGAACCCAATAAAATGAAATTGGGTTATGAAGTTCCCTTGTTAAAATTCGACAGCCTAACGTCGTCACATTAAAGTTCAGAAAATGAGTTGATGAGATAAAAAAGTTTATATCATCACATGGAAATAATCTTTAAATAAATAAGTATATATAATAACATATCCTAACATAATAAGATTTAAATTAAAAGACCAATAAAAGAAGTATTTTAAAAAGCAGATGGTGAAAGGTTCCCTTACCAATTTGGTAACATACAAAACATATGCCACATCAAAGAAGGTTCATAAAATGAAGATGTAAATAATCATAAATGAAATTATATTATAAAATGACTACAATCATGGGAATTACACAGACCACAGAAAAGGAAATAGTGGCAAATATGCATGAATCTAAAGGGAATAAAAAGTGAAATGAAACCCTTTACCTCGTTGTAATGACCTGAGTTGTATGACCAAAAGTTCATAACCAACAAAATAATCACCGAATACCATGAATATAATTAGAATACTGATAATATATATCAAATGGAAGTACACAATAAACCACATTCAATGAATAAGTGGTGAAGAATGTAAATCTCATGGAATTAAAAGTGAGATAAGAAAATCCCTTACCACGTTGTAATCAATAGAGTCATATCACCAAACGTTTATACCAACCAAATAATTCATAGAATAAATTGAATATAAATATAATAATGATAATATATATCTTATGTCAGTACAAAATACACAACATGAAATAAATAAGTTGTGAACAATGGATATTTCACGGAATTGAACATGAGATAATAAACCCATTACCTCGTGTCTGACATGACTCTTTTGTTTATTTTTCATCCTAAATAATATAATAATTATAATTTATACATTTTAATGATCATATTTATAGTTAATTATCGTTTTTATATCACCTAGTACCATGTTATAAACATTATTAAATCATTTAAGTTAATAATGGTCGTTTGGTCGATATTTGGTACTTGAGTCAAAAATGAACACCTTATAATTACATGTTATCCATGTGGTCAATAGTAAATTATCTCCAAAATCATATTCATGATTTAGATATCATATAAATCATATATATCTAGTATATATATTTATTTATAATAGTACATAACATTTTGGAGATAATAAATGAAATGCACTGTTAATGGAGACGGTAAGTCGTACGTATGCATGACTGCTACTTTTATTTCTATTTTGTATTTAAATTGAATTAAAAAATAATGATACATAGGTATATAATAATTATAGTATAATATCATATATAATATAATTAACACTATTCGTTATACATCCCATATATGGAATTATCGATTCATATCAGTTTGATGGGGAGTTAGTCTGCACTTCCTCAAATGAAATTATCGCTTTTACCCATTATGTAATCCATTGTGGTAGGATATAAATGTAAAATACATAATCATAATGAAAATATGAACATAATATATATCATATATAAATATAGTTCCATCTTAATTACCACCATGACAGGAGGTATGAGATAATCGAACAATCATCTTTTCATGAGGCGTTAGTTTTTTATCCACAGAAACAGTATGTTCTTCACTCATTAGATAGAGGTGTGTGTAAGTGTATTTAAAATTAAAATCATAAAAATATACTAGTATATTGAGGATACTTTTTGTGTCATAAAAGAAAATTACAAAAGGATTTTTGGGGTTGGAGATGTAAAACAATAGAAAAGAAGTTAAGAGGAATTGTTACCTTTAATTAGGGTAACTTCCTTTGGTTGGAACCATTATGTCATCTTGAAGTGCTTTCTTCCTAAGGTAATGTAACACCCTAGGTAAATAAAGAATTTGAAATTTTCATATTTATCCATATTTGTGAATAAAATATTAATATGACTTTAAAGGGGACGCTATGCTCGATGGCATACCCAACACGCAACAACGAGTTTCTTGGGAATCTTATGTTGCACTATAATAATAAAATAATATTATTTTAAATGGTAGTTAACATGTAGCCGTTGTGTTGGCGGGAATGGATATAAATAACTAAAATATGATTATATATGTTTTTAAATGTTTTTACATTTATCCAATAAAAGACAAAGGCTTAAAATACGGAAAGAATTCAATTTTAGGTGTATATGCCCTAGTTTTCACTAAAGGTTCATTTATCGCCTTTTGATGGAGAACTGTCATTAAATATAGTTTTGTTCACTATTATACATCCTTTTGGACCAAATAAAACTATTCTTAAAAATTGGGACATCAAAATTTACTTTGTGTAAATTTTTGGTATCTTTCCGATAAAGTTCATTTTTTAAATGAATAGTGTAAAATGTTGTATTTTAAATCAAAACCACTTTTTAATATAATTTATTTATATGATTAGATTATATTTTGAATTGGTTTTAAAGTGAAATTATAATATATTTTTACCATTAAATCCAATAGTGGTCGTTGGAATTAATTTCACTTTGAAATTAGACTTAAACCAGTGTCAATCTTTTGATACTTATTGTTTCATAAAAACACGCTATTTGATCTGACAACGAGAAATAATTATTAAATTAATTAATGTGACTTATATGTTATTAATTTTGTATAATTGACTTCATTTTTGAATTCGGAATATCAAATATAGCTTAGGGTGAATTTTTGGGATTTTTCTGAAAAACATCAATTTTTGATGAATAGTGAATCCACTAAGTGGTACTTATAAAAACTGATTTTTCCGTTTAAATGAAAATTTTCCATCTTTGTGTTTTGAATTTAGAAAATCCGACATACATGGTTGTCATTAAAAAGTAAAAAGTGGTTCAATGGGATAAAAATAATTTTTTGGTGAATAGTAACTTATTAAGTTTTTAATTGCGATTAGAGGTAATTAGTGTAGTTTAAGGTAAAAATAATGTTTTAATAATATGAAATGAACTTTACACATGTCCTAACCTCATTGTATGTGTAATGGACGACCAAGACAAGCCATGGGTCAACTTGGGGACCCCATGGAGCCACTTTGGTTGGGAAATGACATAAATTACTTTTTATTTAATGTAAAAGTAAAAATGACACAAACATGATATGTTTTACTAAAACAATTTTTAAGTGGGGTTATACAAGTCCTAATTTTTATTATAAATAGTAATTGGAAAGATAAACAGATTTCCTACATCATAGTAAATATTTTATAATTTTTAGACATTAAATAAATTAAATTATTTATGACATCATAATGATGCAGCGATGACATCATTATCTGACGATTTAAATAAAATGAGAAGATAATGTAAACTCTCTGACCTACACATGTCCAAAACTTATTGTATGGGTGGATTTCTAACCCTTATCACCTTATCCATGAATAATATCAATGTGGGACCTTTTAAAACCGAAACACATTTTCAAATAAAGTAATATTTATTACTTTCCAAGAGTGCCCCTCCTCTCCTCTTATAAAAGTCCCCCAACTCTACCTCATTACCCACACTCCCAAAGCATTTTTCTCGGCCAACCCCTACCAATTTACTCTATCCAAATCCCTCTACTCATCCTAGAGGATTCCCTTTGGGAGGAATCCTTTCAAAGGAATCCTTTAGGCTCAAATCAAAAGGAGTTACACTTTTAAAGGTAATTCATTCTCTCATGTTCATTTGTTTTATTTTGCTTCTCCAACCCCCTAAACTCTTTTTATTTACATCTTTTGTAACAAAACCAGTATCTTCAATATACTAGGATGTTGTTATAAGATTTATTCGAGCGACACTCTCACACAACTACATCAAATGGTTAAAGAACATACGGTTTCCGTGGATGGCGAAATTCTGCCTCCCGAAACGTTGATTGTTCAATAATCATTTAACACCTTCAAAGGTGGCCATTATGAAGTCACTATTTTTATATATGATATATAATATGTTTATGTATTACTTATGCTTCTTTATTTTTCATTTGCGTCTTACCTTTATGGCTTCCATTATGGGTATACGCGATATCTTCATTTTAGGAAGTGCGGACTACCACCCCCACAAAGTGATGTGATTCGTTAATGCCATACGTGGGACGTATAAAGGATGGATTTAATGTTACTATATATGATGTTATACTGAAATTATTATATACCTCTATATAATTATTATTTCTTTCCATTAAAGTATGAGATAGAAATGAAAGTAGCGTTCATGCGTACGTACGGCTTACCGTCTCCATGAACGGTGCATTTCATTTCTTATCCCCAAATGTAATGTAATATTATAAGTACATATATATAATGGATATATATGATGAATGATAAATATAAATGATTAATATAATTCTGTAATTAAACTATACATACCTCTCATTTAGTTTTAATTTCATTAATATGACAAATAAATGAAAGTAGTGTTCATGCGTACGTACGGCTTACCGTCTCCATGAACGGAGCATTTCATTTCTTACCTCTAAATGATTATGTAATATTATAAATACATGTATATGCTGGATATATATGATATATATGATATCCAAATCAGGAATGTCATTCTGGATATAAAGAACCTTGGACCACACGAACAACATGTAATTGTAAGAAGTCCACTTTCGACTTAAGAACCAAATATCGACAAAACAAACATGATTAACTTAAATGATTAAATAATGTTTATAACATAGTAATAAGTGATAAAAAGGAATAATGAACTTGAAAAAGGTTTTTAAGGAAGTATAAATTAACTCAAGTTTATTATTCAGGAGATTAAAGGACGATCGAGTCAAGTCGGTCCCGAGGTAAGGGATCCTACTCCTCTCTTTCTTTTTAATTACACACTTTTATGTAATTCCTTTTAAAGATCATCCTTCTTGTTATTGGGATGATCTATTATATTAAACTTACTGTAATTTTTATGTTCATGTGATGAGAGACCATATTCTCTCTCATCAATCCATTTTGTAAGTTTTGAGGGGCGCCGTTAGGCTGCCGAACTTTCGTAAGAGATCTAACCTCTCTCTTTATTTTTAAGTACTCTCCTGTATGTCACTTCATTTAAGATCCTCTTTGTAATTTTGGGGGATGTTATTTTATATTCCTCTTGATTTACATTTTATTGTAATGTGATGATATACCCTATCTTATCTCATCAATCCATATTCGGATGTTTTATGTGGGCCGTTAGGCTGCCGAGTTTTCGTAAGGGATTTTTCATCTCACTTTTATTCCTGTGAGATTTATGCTACATTTGCCACAAATTACATTTAGTTGTGTATGTACTGCCCATTATTCTACTCTTTGTGTAATATACTTTCGTTTATGAGTATTTAAATCAATGATCTATTGTCCTTCTTTCTTGGGGTGTATGTTTTGAAAGATACCCAAGTCGGTAAGGGAACCTTTCACCCTCCTCTTTTTTAAAAGACTTCTTTTGTTGGGTCTTTTAATTTACATATTGTTATGTTGGGATATGTGCTCATATATCCTTATTGAAGTAAATTTTATGTCCAAGTGATGAGATACACTTTTTATCTCTCATCAACTCATTTTTATGTGATGTTGTTAGGCTGTCAAGGGAACTTTTTAACCCAATTTCGATTTCTTTGGGTTCAACATGTAGTCATTGAATGTGTCATCCATTGAATATGTGTGAATGACCTTTTATTGTTTTACACTTAAAATCCACTTATATTGGGTGTATTTATATTTGTCACACATATTTTTGATATTGATTTGTCCTTAATTTAAGGATACCTTCTTTATAAGGGATTTCATCACATTTTACATCTCTATTGAGACTTCATTGTTGTTATGCACCAATTCACTCTTATATGGTGTATATACTTTCCTTTGGAATATTATATCATGAATCCATTTATTCTCATGATATTATAAAGTTCTGATTAAATTTTATTCCTCAATTATTGTATTCAAGTTTCTCTAATTTTGGTAAAAACCCTTTAACCAAAATATCACATTAAATGTTTTAATGATTTATTCTTATTAATATCCATGTTTTCAAAATGGTTTTATGGATTTATTTATATGGATATTAATGGTTTAAAATTTTAAAATCTTCAAGGTGGTATGGGACACTTTGATTCAAAAATCATTTTATTAAATGTTTTAAATGGTTTTGGAAATGGTTTCTTTTTGAACGGATTCATAATTTCAATATACTAAAATGTTATATTTTGATTGACATGTGGAAATGTTATGTTTACTTTATGAATGTTTTATGTGATACGTTTATGTTATGGTTCTTGGGCATTGTTATGAAAACGGGTGGTTCTGTGATAAACTAAGGGCGGGTGAGCCCGATATAGCTCTCCAATGCATTGGGTAACGCGAAAGAGTGAAACATTAAGGTTTCTCCGAAGAGATTTATGGAATATACTGTGATGGGTATTCCAAATGTAACCAAGAGGGTTACTCCTTATGTAAGATTGTTATGAATGCATCATGTTACCTTTATTTCTTATGTTTTCTATGATTTATTCATGATTTGATATGCCTATGTTTTATGGGTAAAGTGTGATTTCATTATAATGTATATATGAACTCATGTTTCCTTTCCATATTTTTATAACTCTTACTGATCTTTTTATGCTCATCCCAAGTTTTTGAAATGTTTTTCATAGGTCAAGGGAAAGGTACATGATGTGATGATAGTGTCAAGGATGTGTCAAGAAAGAATCTGTGTTATATTTTAAATATGTTTCTGTTGATGGGAAGAATGAATATTGTCTTTTATGTAACCACTTTATTTAAATGTGGAATGTAATGCATGTTTCATGATCTAATTCTCTAAAACTCTAAACCTGAAAAGATCCTCAATGTGTAATCTTGTAATAACTCAAGATTAAGTAAGGTTTAAGGATGGGGCCTTATAGTTGGTATCAGAGATCGGTTTAGATAACTTTAGAGGTTAGGGAATTCTCTAAGCATAAGTGATAGTACCATAATGGTTAGGATTTCAGAAAGAGTACTAGTTTTAGATAAAGTGAATGAGTAAGTATATCTTAGTGTTTATCTTCCTCATTAGTATATGATGGTTATGTTGATATACTCACAATGACCTTTCTGTTTTTAGTGAATGGATGGATCTAGCAGGCACCAAAGAGACAACAGGTTTGAAGGAAACTGTGCTGGTTCTGTGATTAAGATACTAGATAAAATGGGGAATTCAATGAGGAAACTTGTGGTTGTTCTAAACCAACTATCAAGGAGTCATGATGAACCACTTCAACCTTGGTGAGTTCTCTATTGCATCATGTACGAGATGGCCAACTCGATGTGGAAATTCAGGAAATAATTATTAAGGTAACCATTAGGGTTTATATGATACTTAATTTTTAGTTAATTATGGGTTACTCTATGATATGATGGAAAATGAAAGTAATGAGATAAACTTGAGGTTAAAATATGTTATGATTATTATTGAAGATTTTATCTCATTTTGCAGAATATTTTAAGAATTATATAGTTTTGGAAAAATGATAACACGCAGACCGTGTGACATCCCGTCGCGTCGGACAAAGTTGTGGGAATCGAACCCACAACCAATGTGCGACTGGTATTTATCGCCTACCACTGGACTACGTGAAGTCCCTGGTTAATTTGACTGATTAATTCTAGTTATATGATGTTATGAATTAATAGTAAGTTGATTTTGGGTTATTTATGAAAATGATTAACCTATCATGGAGGATATGTGATTAGGTTATTTACTTTTCAATAAGAGACTTTAGGAGCAACTGATGTTGTTTGGAGATAAATGTTACGATTTAACTTGGAAGACTATGTGACTAAATCCTTCAAATATTTGGGTTTCAATCTTATATTGGTTTACATTGAATAATTTTATGGAAAAATTGTTTATCGGATGGTCCTCGTTGAACTTTGGGTTTTGTTGGACAAATTATGGAGATTAAGAATAGATTTTCTTTTTATAAAGGTTTATCCTTTTCTGGGTTATCTGATCTTGAACTAGCCTTTTTGGTTTTGGTTTTGGTTAAAGTCCAAATACATTGGAAGTATATAGTTCTATTTTGTGGATTAGGTGATTCTCTAGAAGTTTATTATAGTACTCTGAATGTGAACAAGTCTTCCTAAATACTCGTCTTTTTAAGAAAATATGAGTTTGTGTAAGGAATCTAATAAAATTTGTAAGTCAATATGATAATTGATTATGTTTCCTTATGAATAAATTCCTCAATAAAAAGTAACATTAAACAAAAATGTTTTCTATTAACTTTTCCTACTGGGGAATCGAATACCATTTAACCCATCACATGTTTGTGATTTTCTCGTGGTTAACTTTCTCCTAAACATGTTTTCTATCACTCTCCATCAGAACATGACCCTTTGTTTTTTTCCTCCATGTCCATATTTTCATACTTGGAATCCTAGTATGGGTTAACTCGGGTGACCTTTGTACTTATCTTTCTTTACTTTAAAGTGTTTGTTTTACCGACTTTTGTTTCGATGTGGGACTTTCAAGGATGTTTCCAAGCTCAATTTTAAAAATTGCGAGGACGCAATTCCCAAAAGGGGGGAAGGATGTAACACCTCAGGTAAATAAAGAATATGACATTTTCATATTTATCCATATTTTTAAATAAAATATAAATATGACTTTAAATGGGATGCTATGCTCGATGGCATACCCAACACGCAACAACGAGTTTCTTGGGAATCTTACGTTGCACTCTAATAATAAAATAATATTATTTTAAATGGAAGTTAACATGTAGCCATTGTGTTGGCGGGAATGGATAGAAATAACTAAAATATGATTATATATGTTTTTAAATGTTTTTACATTTATCCAATAAAAGGCAAAGGCTTAAAATACGGAAAGAATTCAATTTTAGGCGTATATGCCCTAGTTTTCATTAATGGTTCACTTATCGCCTTTTGATGGAGAACTGTCATTAAATATAGTTTTGTTCACTATTATACATCCTTTTGGACCAAATAAAACTCTTCTTAATAATTGGGACATCAAAATTTACTTTTTGTAAATTTTTGGTATCTTTCCGACAAAGTTCATTTTTTAAATGAATAGTGTAAAATGTTGTATTTTAAATCAAAACCACTTTTTAATCTAATTTATTTTTATGATTAGATTATCTTTTGAATTGGTTGTAAATTGAAATTATAATATATTTTTACCATTAAATCCAATAGTGGTTGTTGGAATTAATTTCACTTTGAAATTAGACTTAAACCGGTGTCAATCTTTTGATACTTATTCTTTCATAAAAACACGCTATTTGATCTGACAGCGGGAATTAATTATTAAATTAATTAATGTGACTTAAATGTTTTTAATTTTGTATAATTGAATTCATTTTTGAATTCGGAATATCAAATATAGCTTAGGGTGAATTTTTGGGATTTTTCTGAAAAACTTCAATTTTTGATGAATAGTGAAACCACTAAGTGGTACTTATAAAAACTGATTTTTCCGTTTAAATGAAATTTTTCCATCTTTGTGTTTTGAATTTCGAAAATCCGACATACATGGTTGTCATTAAAAAGTAAAATGTGGTTCAATGGGATAAAAATAATTTTTTGGTGAATAGTAACTTATTATGTTTTTAATCACGATTAGAGGTAATTAGTGTAGTTTAAGGTAAAAAATAATGTTTTAATAATATGAAATGAACTTTACACATGTCCTAACCTCATTGGATGTGTAATGGCCGACCATGAAAAGACATGGGTCAACTTGGGGACCCCATAGAGCCATTTTGGTTGAGAAATGACATAAATAACTTTTTATTTAATGTAAAAGTAAAAATGACACAAACATGATATGTTTTACTAAAACAATTTTTAAGTGGGGTTATACAAGTCCGAAGTTTTATTATAAATAGTCATTGGAAATCTAAACAGATTTCCTACATCATAGTAAATATTTTATAATTTTCAGACATTACATAAATTAAATTATTTATGACATCATAATGATGCAGCGATGACATCATTATCTGACGATTTAAATAAAATGAGAAGATAATGTAAAATCTATGACCTACACATGTCCAAAACTTATTGGATGGGTGGATTTAGAACCCTTATCACCTTATCCATGAATAATATCAATGTGGTACCTTTTAAAACCGGAAAACATTTTCAAATAAAGTAATATTTCTTACTTTCAAAGAGTGCCCCTCCTCTCCTCTTATAAAAGGCCCCCACCTCTACCTCATTACCCACACTCCTAAAGCCTTTTGCTCGGCCAACCCCTGCCCATTTACTCTCTCCACATCCCTCTAATCATCCTAGAGGATTTCTTTTGGGCAGAAGCCTTTCAAAGGAAGCCTTTAAGCTCAAATCAAAAGGAGTTACACTTTTAATGGTAATTCATTCTCTAATGTTCATTTGTTTTATTTTGCTTATCCAACCACCTAACCTCTTTTTATTTACATCTTTTGTGACAACACCAGTATCTTCAATATACTAGGATTTTGTTATAAGATTTATTCGAGCTAAACTCTCACACAACTACATCAAATGGTTAAAAAACATACGGTTTCCATGGATGGCGAAATTCTGCCTCCCGAAACGATTATTGTTCAATACTCATTTAACACCTTCAAAGGTGGCCATTATGATGTCACTATTTTTATATATGATATATAATATGTTTATGTTTTAAATATGATTCTGTATTTTTCATTTGTTTCTTACCTTTATGGCTTCCATTATGGGTATACGAGATATCTTCATTTTAGGAAGTGTGGACTACCGCCCCCTCAAAGTGATGTGATTCGTTAATGCCATATGTGGGATGTATAAAGGATAGATTTAATGTTATTATATATGATGTTATACTCGAATTTTTATATACCTCTATATCATTATTATTTCTTTCCATTAAAGTATGAGATAGAAATGAAAGTAGCGTTCATGCGTATGTACGGCTTACCGTCTCCATGAACTGTGCATTTCATTTCTTATCCCCAAATGTAATGTACTATTATAAGTACATATATATAATGGATATATATGATGAATGATACATATAAATGATTAATATAATTCTGTAATTAAACTATACATACCTCTCATTAAGTTTTAATTCCATTAATATGACAAAGAAATGAAAGTAGCGTTCATGCGTACGTACGGCTTACCGTCTCCATGAACGGTGCATTTCATTTATTACCTCTAAATGATTTTGTAATATTATAAATACATGTATATGCTGGATATATATGATATATATTATATCCAAATCAGGAATGTCATTCTGGATATAAAGAATCTTTGACCACACGAACAACATGTAATTGTAAGAAGTCCACTTTCGACTTAAGAACCAAATATCGACAAAACAAACATGATTAACTTAAATGATTAAATAATGTTTATAACATGGTAATAAGTGATATAAAAGAAATAATGAACTTGAAAAAGGCTCTTAAGGAAGTATAAATTAACTCAAGTTTATTATTCAGGAGATTAAAGAACGATCGAGTCAAGTCGGACCCGAGGTAAGGGATCCTACTCCTCTCTTTCTTTTTAAGTACACACTTTTATGTCATTCCTTTTAAAGCTCATATTTCTTGTTATTGGGATGATCTATTATATTACACTTACTTTAATTTTTATGTTCATGTGATGAGAGACCATATTCTCTCTCATCAATCCATTTTGGATGTTTTGAGTGGCGCTGTTAGGCTGCCGAACTTTCGTAAGAGATCTAACCTCTCTCTTTCTTTTTAAGTACTCTTCTTTATGTCACTTAATTTAAGCTCATATTTATAATTTTTTGGGATGTTATTTTATATTCCTCATTCTGTAAATTTTATTGTAATGTGATGAGATACCCTATTTGATCTCATCAATCCATATTCGGAGGTTTTATGTGGCGCTGTTAGGCTGCCGAGTTTTCGTAAGGGATTTTTCATCTCACTTTTATTCCCGTGAGATTTATGCTACATTTGCCACAAATTCCATTGATTTGTGTATGTAATGACCATTATTCTACTCTTTGTGTAATATAATTTCGTTTATGAGTATTTACATCAATGATCTATTGTCCTTCTTTCATGGGGTGTATGTTTTGAAAGATACCCAAGTCGATAAGGGAACCTTTCACCCTCCTATTTTTTAAAAGACTTCTTTTGTTGGGTCTTTTAATTTACATATTGTTATGTTGGGATAGGTTCTCATATATCCTTATTGATGTAAATTTTATGTCCAAGTGATGAGATACACTTTTTATCTCTCATCAACTCATTTTGATGTGATGCCGTTAGGCTGTCAAGGGAACTTTTTAACCCAATTTCGATTTCTTTGGGTTCGACATGTAGTCATTGAATATGTCATCCATTGAATATGTGTGAATGACCATTTATTGTTTTAAACTTAATATCCACTTATATTGGGTGTATTTATATTTGTCACACATATTTTTGAGATTGATTTGTCCTTAATTTAAGGATACCTTCTTTATAAGGGATTTCATCACATTTTACATCTCTATTGAGACTTCATTGTTGTTATGCACCAATTCACTCTTATATGGTGTATATACTGTCCTTTGGAATATTAAATCATGAATCCATTTATTCTCATGATATTATAATGTTCTGATTAAATGTTATTCGTCAATTATTGTATTCAAGTGTCTCTAATTTTGGTAAAAACCCTTTAACAAAAATATCACTTTAAATGTTTTAATGATTTCTTATTATTAATATCCATGTTTTCAAAATGGTTTTAAGGATTTATTTATATGGATATTAATGGTTTATAATTTTAAAATCTTCATGGTGGTATGGGACACTTTGATTCAAAAATCTCCTTATTAAATGTTTTAAATGGTTTTGGAAATGGTTTCTATTTGAACGGATTCATAATTTCAATATAATAAATGTTATATTTTGATTGACATGTGGAAATGTTATGTTTCCTTTATGAATGTTTTATGTGATACGTTTATGTTATGGTTCTTGGGAATTGTTATGAAAACGGGTGGTTCCGTGATAAACTAAGGGCGGGTGAGCCCGATATAGCTCTCCAATGCATTGGGTAACGCGAAGGAGTGAAACATTAAGGTTTCTCCGAAGAGATTTAGGGAATATACTGTGATGGGTATTCCAAATTTAACCAAGAGGGTTACTCCTTACGTAAGAATGTTATGAATGCATCATGTTACCTTTTTGTCTTATGTTTTCTATGATTTATTCATGATTTGATATGCCTATGTTTTATGGGTAAAGTGTGATTTCATTCTAATGTATATATGAACTCATGTTTCCTTTCCATTTTTTTATAACTCTTACTGATCTTTTTATGCTCATCCCAAGTTTTTGAAATGTTTTTCACAGGTCAAGGGAAAGGTACATGATGTGATGATAGTGTCAAGGATGTGTCAAGAAAGAATCTGTGTTATATTTTAAATATGTTTCTGTTGATGGGAAGAATGAATACTGTCTTTTATGTAACCACTTTATTTAAATGTGGAATGTAATGCATGTTTCATGATCTAATTCTCTAAAACTCTAAACCTGAAAAGATCCTCAATGTGTAATCTTGTAATAACTCAAGAATAAGTAAGGTTTAAGGATGGGGCCTTATAGTTGGTATCAGAGATCGGTTTAGATAACTTTAGAGGTTAGGGTATTCTCTAAGCATAAGTGATAGTACCATAATGGTTAGGATTTCAGAAAGAGTACTAGTTTTAGATAAAGTGAATGAGTAAGTATATCTTAGTGTTTATCTTCCTCATTAGGATATGATGGTTATGTTGATATACTCACAATGACCTTTCTGTTTTTAGTGAATGGATGGATCTAGCAGGCACCAAAGAGACAACAGGTTTGAAGGAAACTGTGCTGGTTCTGTGATTAAGATACTAGATAAAATGGGGAATTCTATGAGGAAACTTGTGGTTGTTCTAAACCAACTATCAAGGAGTCATGATCAACCACTTCAACCTTGGTGAGTTCTCTAATTCATCATGTACGAGATGGCCAACTCGATGTGGAAATTCAGGTAATAATTATTAAGGTAACCATTAGGGTTTATATGATACTTAATTTCTAGGTAATTATGGGTTACTCTATGATATGATGGAAAATGAAAGTAATGAGATAAACTTGAGGTTAAAATATGTTAGGATTGTTATTGAAGATTTTATCTCATTTTGCAGAATATTTTAAGAATTATATAGTTTTGGAAAAATGATAACACGCAGACCGTGTGACATCCCGTCGCGTCGGACAAAGTTGTGGGAATCGAACCCACAACCAATGTGCGACTGGTATTTATCGCCTACCACTGGACTACGTGAAGTCCCTGGTTAATTTGACTGATTCATTCTAGTTATATGATTTTATGAATTAATAGTAAGTTGATTTTGGGTTATTTATGAAAATGATTAACCTATCATGGAGGATATGTGATTAGGTTAATTACTTTTCAATACGAGTTTTTAGGAGCAACTGATGTTGTTTGGAGATAAATGTTACGATTTAACTTGGAAGACTATGTGACTAAATCCTTAAAATATTTGGGTTTCAATCTTATATTGGATTACATTGAATAATTTTATGGACAAATTGTTTATCGGATTGTCCTCGTTGAACTTTGGGTTTTGTTGGACAAATTATGGAGATTAAGAATAGATTTTCTTTTTATAAAGGTTTATCCTTTTCTAGGTTATCTGATCTTGTACAAGCCTTTTTGGTTTTGGTTTTGGTTAATGTCTAAAGACATGGGAAGTATATAGTTCTATTTTGTGGATTATGTGATTCTCTAGAAGTTGATTATAGAACTCTGAATGTGAACAAGTCTTCCTAAATACTCGTCTTTTGGAGAAAATATGAGTTTGTGTAAGGAATCTAATAAAATTTGAAAGTCAATATGATAAGTGATTATGTTTCCTTATGAATAAATTCCTCAATAAAAAGTAACATTAAACAAAAATGTTTTCTATTAACTTTTCCTACTGGGGAATCGAATACCATTTAACCCATCACATGTTTGTGATTTTCTCGTGGTTAACTTTCTCCTAAACATGTTTTCTATCACTCTCCATCAGAACATGACCCTTTGTTTTTTTCCTCCATGTCTATATTTTCATACTTGGAATCCTAGAATGGGTTAACTCGGGTGACCTTTGTACTTATCTTTCTTTACTTTAAAGTGTTTGTTTTACCGACTTTTGTTTCAATGTGGGACTTTCAAGGATGTTTCCAAGCTCAATTTTAAAAATTGCGAGGACGCAATTCCCAAAAGGGGGGAAGGATGTAACACCTCAGGTAAATAAAGAATATGAAATTTTCATATTTATCCATATTTTTAAATAAAATATTAATATGAATTTAAAGGGGATGCTATGCTCGATGGCATACCCAACACGCAACAACGAGTTTCTTGGGAATCTTACGTTGTACTCTAATAATAAAATAATATTATTTTAAAAGGAAGTTAACATGTAGCCATTGTGTTGGCGGGAATGGATATAAATAACTAAAATATGATTATATATGTTTTTAAATGTTTTTACATTTATCCAATAAAAGACAAAGGCTTAAAATACGGAAAGAATTCAATTTTAGGCGTATATGCCCTAGTTTTCACTAATGGTTCACTTATCGCCTTTTGATATAGAACTGTCATTAAATATAGTTTTGTTCACTATTATACATCCTTTTGGACCAAATAAAACTCTTCTTAAGAATTGGGACATCAAAATTTACTTTGTGTAAATTTTTGGTATCTTTCCGACAAAGTTCATTTTTTAAATGAATATTGTAAAATGTTGTATTTTAAATCAAAACCACTTTTTAATCTAATTTATTTATATGATTAGATTATCTTTTGAATTGGTTGTAAATTGAAATTTTTATATATTTTTACCATTAAATCCAATAGTGGTCGTTGGAATTAATTTCACTTTGAAATTAGACTTAAACCAGTGTCAATCTTTTGATACTTATTCTTTCATAAAAACACGCTATTTGATCTGACAGCGGGAATTAATTATTAAATTAATTAATGTGACTTAAATGTTTTTAATTTTGTATAATTGAATTCATTTTTGAATTCGGAATATCAAATATAGCTTAGGGTGAATTTTTGGGATTTTTCTGAAAAACTTCAATTTTTGATGAATAGTGAAACCACTAAGTGGTACTTATAAAAACTGATTTTTCCGTTTAAATGAAATTTTTCCATCTTTGTGTTTTGAATTTCGAAAATCCGACATACATGGTTGTCATTAAAAATTAAAATGTGGTTAAATGGGATAAAAATAATTTTTTGGTGAATAGTAACTTATTATGTTTTTAATCGCGATTAGAGGTAATTAGTGTAGTTTAAGGTAAAAAATAATGTTTTAATAATATGAAATGAACTTTACACATGTCGTAACCTCATTGGATGTGTAATGGACGACCATGAAAAGCCATGGGTCATCTTGGGGACCCCATAGAGCCATTTTGGTTGAGAAATGACATAAATAACTTTTTATTTAATGTAAAAGTAAAAATGACACAAACATGATATGTTTTACTAAAACAATTTTTAAGTGGGGTTATACAAGTCCAAAGTTTTATTATAAATAGTCATTGGAAATATAAACAGATTTCCTACATCATTGTAAATATTTTATAATTTTTAGACATTAAATAAATTAAATTATTTATGACATCATAATGATGCAGCGATGACATCATTATCGGACGATTTAAATAAAATGAAAAGATAATGTAAACTCTATGACCTACACATGTCCAAAACTTATTGGATGGGTGGATTTCGAACCCTTATCACCTTATCCATGAATAATATCAATGTGGGACCTTTTAAAACCGGAAAACATTTTCAAATAAAGTAATATTTCTTACTTTCAAAGAGTGCCCCTCCTCTCCTCTTATAAAAGGCCCCCACCTCTACCTCATTACCCACACTCCTAAAGCCTTTTGCTCGGCAAACCCCTGCCCATTTACTCTCTCCACATCCCTCTAATTATCCTAGAGGATTTCTTTTGGGCAGAAGCCTTTCAAAGGAAGCCTTTAGGCTCAAATCAAAAGGAGTTACACTTTTAAAGGTAATTCATTCTCTAATGTTCATTTGTTTAATTTTGCTTATCCAACCACCTAACCTCTTTTTATTTACATATTTTGTGACAACACCAGTATCTTCAATATACTAGGATTTTGTTATAATATTTATTCGAGCTAAACTCTCACACAACTACATCAAATGGTTAAAGAACATACGGTTTCCATTGATGGCGAAATTCTGCCTCCCGAAACGATGATTGTTCAATACTCATTTAACATCTTCAAAGGTGGCCATTATGATGTCACTATTTTTATATATGATATATAATATGTTTATGTTTTAAATATGCTTCTGTATTTTTCATTTGTTTCTTACCTTTATGACTTCCATTATGGGTATACGAGATATCTTCATTTTAGGAAGTTTGGACTACCGCCCCCTCAAAGTGATGTGATTCGTTAATGCCATACGTGGGATGTATAAAGGATTGATTTAATGTTATTATATATGATGTTATACTGGAATTATTATATACCTCTATATCATTATTATTTCTTTCCATTAAAGTATGAGATAGAAATGAAAGTAGCGTTCATGCGTATGTACGGCTTACCGTCTCCATGAACTGTGCATTTCATTTCTTATCCCCAAATGTAATGTACTATTATAAGTACATATATATAATGGATATATATGATGAATGATACATCTAAATGATTAATATAATTCTGTAATTAAACTATACATACCTATCATTAAGTTTTAATTCCATTAATATGACAAAGAAATGAATGTAGCGTTCATGCGTACGTACGGCTTACCGTCTCCATGAACGGTGCATTTCATTTATTACCTCTAAATGATTATGTAATATTATAAATACATGTATATGCTGGATATATATGATATATATTATATCCAAATCAGGAATTTCATTCTGGATATAAAGAATCTTTGACCACACGAACAACATGTAATTGTAAGAAGTCCACTTTCGACTTAAGAACCAAATATCGACAAAACAAACATGATTAACTTAAATGATTAAATAATGTTTATAACACAGTAATAAGTGATATAAAAGGAATAATGAACTTGAAAAAGGATCTTAAGGAAGTATAAAATTACTCAAGTTTATTATTCAGGAGATTAAAGAACGATCGAGTCAAGTCGGACCCGAGGTAAGGGATCCTACTCCTCTCTTTCTTTTTAAGTACACACTTTTATGTCATTCCTTTTAAAGCTCATCTTTCTTGTTATTGGGAGGATCTATTATATTAAACTTACTGTAATTTTTATGTTCATGTGATGAGAGACCATATTCTCTCTCATCAATCCATTTTGGAAGTTTTGAGTGGCGCCGTTAGGCTGCCGAACTTTCGTAAGAGATCTAACCTCTCTCTTTCTTTTTAAGTACTCTTCTTTATGTCACTTCATTTAAGCTCCTCTTTATAATTTTGTGGGATGTTATTTTATATTCCTCTTTCTGTAAATTTTATTGTAATGTGATGAGATACCCTATTTGATCTCATTAATCTATATTCGGATGTTTTATGTGGCGCCGTTAGGCTGCCGAGTTTTCGTAAGGGATTTTTCATCTCACTTTTATTCCCGTGAGATTTATGCTACATTTGCCACAAATTCCATTGATTTGTGTATGTAATGACCATTATTATACTCTTTGTGTAATATAATTTCGTTTATGAGTATTTACATCAATGATCTATTGTCCTTCTTTCATGGGGTGTATGTTTTGAAAGATACCCAAGTCGGTAAGGGAACCTTTCACCCTCCTATTTTTTAAAAGACTTCTTTTGTTGGGTCTTTTAAATTACATATTGTTATGTTGGGATATGTTCTCATATATCCTTATTGATGTAAATTTTATGTCCAAGTGATGAGATACACTTTTTATCTCTCATCAACTCATTTTGATGTGATGCCGTTAGGCTGTCAAGGGAACTTTTTAACCCAATTTCGATTTCTTTGGGTTCGACATGTAGTCATTGAATATGTCATCCATTGAATATGTGTGAATGACCATTTATTGTTTTACACTTAATATCCACTTATATTGGGTTTATTTATATTTGTCACACATATTTTTGAGATTGATTTGTCCTTAATTTAAGGATACCTTCTTTATAAGGGATTTCATCACATTTTACATCTCTATTGAGACTTCATTGTTGTTATGCACCAATTCACTCTTATATGGTGTATATACTGTTCTTTGGAATATTATATCATGAATCCATTTATTCTCATGATATTATAATGTTCTGATTAAATGTTATTCGTCAATTATTGTATTCAAGTGTCTCTAATTTTGGTAAAAACCCTTTAACAAAAATATCACTTTAAATGTTTTAATGATTTCTTATTATTAATATCCATGTTTTCAAAATGGTTTTAAGGATTTATTTATATGGATATTAATGGTTTAAAATTTTAAAATCTTCAAGGTGGTATGGGACACTTTGATTCAAAAATCTCCTTATTAAATGTTTTAAATGGTTTTGGAAATGGTTTCTATTTGAACGGATTCATAATTTCAATATAATAAATGTTATATTTTGATTGACATGTGGAAATGTTATGTTTCCTTTATGAATGTTTTATGTGATACGTTTATGTTATGGTTCTTGGGCATTGTTATGAAAACGGGTGGTTCCGTGATAAACTAAGTGCGGGTGAGCCCGATATAGCTCTCCAATGCATTGGGTAACGTGAAGGAGTGAAACATTAAGGTTTCTCCGAAGAGATTTAGGGAATATACTGTGATGGGTATTCCAAATGTAACCAAGAGGTTTACTCCTTACGTATGAATGTTAGGAATTCATTATGTTACCTTTATGTCTTATGTTTTCTATGATTTATTCATGATTTGATATGCCTATGTTTTATGGGTAAAGTGTGATTTCATTCTAATGTATATATGAACTCATGTTTCCTTTCCATATTTTTATATCTCTTACTGATCTTTTTATTCTCATCCCAAGTTTTTGAAATGTTTTTCACAGGTCAAGGGAAAGGCACATGATGTGATGATAGTGTCAAGGATGTGTCAAGAAAGAATCCGTGTTATATTTTAAATATGTTTCTGTTGATGGGAAGAATGAATACTGTCTTTTATGTAACCACTTTATTTAAATGTGGAATGTAATGCATGTTTCATGATCTAATTCTCTAAAACTCTAAACCTGAAAAGATCCTCAATGTGTAATCTTGTAATAACTCAAGATTAAGTAAGGTTTAAGGTTGGGGCCTTATAGTTGGTATCAGAGATCGGTTTAGATAACTTTAGAGGTTAGGGTATTCTCTAAGCATAAGTGATAGTTCCATAATGGATAGGATTTCAGAAAGAGTACTAGTTTTAGATAAAGTGAATGAGTAAGTATATCTTAGTGTTTATCTTCCTCATTAGTACATGATGGTTATGTTGATATACTCACACTGACCTTTCTGTTTTCAGTGAATGGATGGATCTAGCAGGCACCAAAGAGACAACGGGTTTGAAGGAAACTGTGGTGGTTCTATGATTAAGATACTAGATAAAATGCGGAATTCAATGAGGAAACTCGTGGTTGTTCTAAACCAACTATAAAGGAGTCATGATCAACCACTTCAACCTTGGTGAGTTCTCTAATGGATCATTTACGAGATGGCCAACTCGATGTGGAAATTCAGGTAATAATTATTTAGGTAACCATTAGGGTTTATATGATACTTAATTTTTAGGTAATTATTGGTTACTCTATGATATGATGGAAAATGAAAGTAATGAGATAAACTTGAGGTTAAAATATGTTATGATTATTCTTGAAGATTTTATCTCATTTTTCAGAATATTTTAAGAATTATATAGTTTTGGAAAAAGGATAAAACGCAGACCGTGTGACATCCCGTCGCGTCGGACAAAGTTGCGGGAATCGAACCCACAACCAATATGCGACTGGTATTTATCGCCTACCACTGGACTACGTGAAGTCCCTGGTTAATTTGACCGATTCATTCTAGTTATATGATTTTATGAATTAAGAGTAAGTTGATTTTGGGTTATTTATGAAAATGATTAACCTATCATGGAGGATATGTGATTAGGTTAATTACTTTTCAATACGAGACTTTAGGAGCAACTGATGTTGTTTGGAGATAAATGTTACGATTTAACTTGGAAGACTATGTGACTAAATCCTTCAAATATTTGGGTTTCAATCTTATATTGGTTTACTTTGAATAATTTTATGGACAAATTGTTTATCGGATGGTCCTCGTTGAACATTGGGTTTTGTTGGACAAATTTTGGAGATTAAGAATAAATTTTCTTTTTATAATGGTTTATCCTTTTCTGGGTTATCTGATCTTGTACTAGCCTTTTTGGTTATGGTTTTGGTTAAAGTATAAAGACATGGGAAGTATATAGTTCTATTTTGTGGATTAGGTGATTCTCTAGAAGTTGATTATAGTACTCTGAATGTGAACAAGTCTTCCTAAATACTCGTCTTTTGGAGAAAATATGAGTTTGTGTAAGGAATATAATAAAATTTGAAAGTCAATATGATACGTGATTATGTTTCCTTATGAATAAATTCCTCAATAAAAAGTAACATAAAACAAATATGTTTTCTATTAACTTTTCCTACTGGGGAATCGAATACCATTTAACCCATCACAAGTTTGTGATTTTCTTGTGGTTAACTTTCTCCTAAACATGTTTTCTATCACTCTCCATCAGAACATGACCCTTTGTTTTTTTCCTCCATGTCCATATTTTCATACTTGGAATCCTAGTATGGGTTATCTCGGGTGACCTTTGTACTTATCTTTCTTTACTTTAAAGTGTTTGTTTTACCGACTTTTGTTTTGATGTGGGACTTTCAAGGATGTTTCCAAGCTCAATTTTAAAAATTGCGAGGACGCAATTCCCAAAAGGGGGGAAGAATGTAACACCCCAGGTAAATAAAGAATATGACATTTTCATATTTATCCATATTTTTAAATAAAATATTAATATGACTTTAAAGGGGACTCTATGCTCGATGGCATACCCAACACGCAACAACGAGTTTCTTGGGAATCTTACGTTGCACTCTAATAATAAAATAATATTATTTTAAATGAAAGTTAACATGTAGCCGTTGTGTTGGAGGGAAAGGATAGAAATAAATAAAATATGATTATATATGTTTTTAAATGTTTTTACATTTATCCAACAAAAGGCAAAGGCTTAAAATACGGAAAGAATTCAATTTTAGGCGTATATGCCCTAGTTTTCACTAATGGTTCACTTATCGCATTTTGATGGAGAACTGTCATTAAATATAGTTTTGTTCACTATTATAAATCCATTTGGACCAAATAAAACTCTTCTTAAGAATTGGGACATCAAAATTTACTTTGTGTAAATTTTTGGTATCTTTCCGACAAAGTTCATTTTTTAAATGAATAGTGTAAAATGTTGTATTTTAAATCAAAACCAATTTTTAATCTAATTTATTTATATTATTAGATTATCTTTTGAATTGGTTGTCAAGTGAAATTATAATATATTTTTACCATTAAATATAATAGTGGTCGTTGGAATTAATTTCACTTTGAAATTAGACTTAAACCAGTGTCAATCTTTTGATACTTATTCTTTCATAAAAACACGCTATTTGATCTGACAGCGGGAATTAATTATTAAATTAATTAATGTGACTTATATGTTTTTAATTTTGTATAATTGAATTCATTTTTGAATTCGGAATATCAAATATTGCTTAGGGTGAATTTTTGGGATTTTTCTGAAAAACTTCAATTTTTGATGAATAGTGAAACCACTAAGTGGTACTTATAAAAACTGATTTTTCCGTTTAAATGATATTTTTCCATCTTTGTGTTTTGAATTTCGAAAATCCGACATACATGGTTGTCATTAAAAAGTAAAAATGTGGTTCAATGGGATAAAAATAATTTTTTGGTGAATAGTAACTTATTATGTTTTTAATCGCGATTAGAGGTAATTAGTGTAGTTTAAGGTAAAAATTAATGTTTTTATAATATGAAATGAACTTTACACATGTCCTAACCTCATTGGATGTGTAATGGCCGACCATGAAAAGCCATGGGTCAACTTGGGGACCCCATGGAGCCACATTGGTTGAGAAATGACATAAATAACTTTTTATTTAATGTAAAAGTAAAAATGACACAAACATGATATGTTTTACTAAAACAATTTTTAAGTGGTGTTATACAAGTCCGAATTTTTATTATAAATAGTCATTGGAAATCTAAACAGATTTCCTACATCATAGTAAATATTTTATAATTTTTAGACATTAAATAAATTAAATTATTTATGACATCATAATGATGCAGCGATGACATCATTATCTGACGATTTAAATAAAATGAGAAGATAATGTAAAATCTATGACCTACACATGTCCAAAACTTATTGGATGGGTGTATTTCGAACCCTTATCACCTTATCCATGAATAATATCAATGTGGGACCTTTTAAAACCGGAAAACATTTTCAAATAAAGTAATATTTCTTACTTTCCAAGAGTGCCCCTCCTCTTCTCTTATAAAAGGCCCCCACCTCTACCTCATTTATCCACACTCCCAAAGCCTTTTGCTCGGCCAACCCCGGCCCATTTACTCTCTCCACATCCCTCTAATCATCCTAGATGATTTCCATTGGGCAGAATCCTTTCAAAGGAAGCCTTTAGGCTCAAATCAAAAGGAGTTACACTTTTAAAGGTAATTCATTCTCTAATGTTCATTTGTATTATTTTGCTTATCCAACCCCCTAACCTGTTTTTATTTACATCTTTTGTGACAACACCAGTATCTTCAATATACTAGGATGTTTTTATAAGATTTATTCGAGCTAAACTCTCACACAACTACATCAAATGGTTAAAGAACATACGGTTTCCATGGATGGAGAAATTCTGCCTCCCGAAACGATGATTGTTCAATACTCATTTAACACCTTCAAAGGTGGCCATTATGATGTCACTATTTTTATATATGATATATAATATGTTTATGTTTTACATATGCTTCTGTATTTTTCATTTGTTTCTTAACTTTATGGCTTCCATTATGGGTATACGAGATATCTTCATTTTAGGAAGTGCGGACTACCGCCCCCTCAAAGTGATGTGATTCGTTAATGCCATACGTGGGACGTATAAAGGATAGATTTAATGTTATTATATATGATGTTATACTGGAATTATTATATACCTCTATATCATTATTATTTCTTTCCATTAAATTATGAGATAGAAATGAAAGTAGCGTTCATGCGTATGTACGGCTTACCGTCTCCATGAAATGTGCATTTCATTTCTTATCCCCAAATGTAATGTACTATTATAAGTACATATATATAATGGATATATATGATGAATGATACATCTAAATGATTAATATAATTCTGTAATTAAACTATACATACCTCTCATTAAGTTTTAATTCCATTAATATGACAAAGAAAAGAAAGTAGCGTTCATGCGTACGTACGGCTTACCGTCTCCATGAACGGTGCATTTCATTTATTACCTCTAAATGATTATGTAATATTATAAATACATGTATATGCTGGATATATATGATACATATGATATCCAAATCAGGAATGTCATTCTGGATATAAAGAACCTTTGACCACACGAACAACATGTAATTGTAAGAAGTCCACTTTCGACTTAAGAACCAAATATCGACAAAACAAACATGATTAACTTAAATGATTAAATAATGTTTATAACATGGTAATAAGTGATATAAAAGGAATAATGAACTTGAAAAAGGCTCTTAAGGAAGTATAAATTAACTCAAGTTTATTATTCAGGAGATTAAAGAACGATCGAGTCAAGTTGGACCCGAGGTAAGGGATCCTACTCCTCTCTTTCTTTTTAAGTACACACTTTTATGTCATTCCTTTTAAAGCTCATCTTTCTTGTTATTGGGATGATTTATTATATTACACTTACTGTAATTTTTTTGTTCATGTTATGAGAGACCATATTCTCTCTCATAAATCCATTTTGGATGTTTTGAGTGGCACCGTTAGGCTGCCGAACTTTCGTAAGAGATCTAACCTCTCTCTTTCTTTTTAAGTACTCTCCTTTATGTCACTTCATTTAAGCTCCTCTTTATAATTTTGGGGGATGTTATTTTATATTCATCTTTCTGTAAATTTTATTTTAATGTGATTAGATACCCTATTTGATCTCATCAATCCATATTCGGATGTTTTATGTGGCGCCGTTAGGCTGCCGAGTTTTCGTAAGGGATTTTTCATCTCACTTTTATTCCCGTGAGATTTTTGCTACATTTGCCACAAATTCCATTGAGTTGTGTATGTACTGCCCATTATTCTACTCTTTGTGTAATATAATTTCGTTTGTGAGTATTTAAATCAATGATCTATTGTCCTTCTTTCATGGGGTGTATGTTTTGAAAGATACCCAAGTCGGTAAGGGAACCTTTCACCCTCCTATTTTTTAAAAGACTTATTTTGTTGGGTCTTTTAATTTACATATTTTTATGTTGGGATATGTTATCATATATCCTTATTGATGTAAATTTTATGTCCAAGTGATGAGATACACTTTTTATCTCTCATCAACTCATTTTGATGTGATGCCGTTAGGCTGTCAAGGGAACTTTTTAACCCAATTTCGATTTCTTTGGGTTCGACATGTAGTCATTGAATATGTCATCCATTGAATATGTGTGAATGACCATTTATTGTTTTACACTTAATATCCACTTATATTGGGTGTATTTATATTTGTCGCACATATTTTTGAGATTTATTTGTCCTTAATTTAAGGATACCTTCTTTATAAGGGATTTCATCACATTTTACATCTCTATTGAGACTTCGTTGTTGTTATGCACAAATTCACTCTTATATGGTTTATATACTGTCCTTTGGAATATTATATCATGAATCCATTTATTCTCATGATATTATAAAGTTCTGATTAAATGTTATTCTTCAATTATTGTATTCAAGTGTCTCTAATTTTGGTAAAAACCCTTTAACAAAAATATCACTTTAAATGTTTTAATGATTTTTTATTATTAATATCCATGTTTTCAAAATGGTTTTAAGGATTTATTTATATGGATATTAATGTTTTAAAATTTTTAAATCTTCAAGGTGGTAAGGGATACTTTGATTCAAAAATATCCTTATTAAATGTTTTAAATGGTTTTGGAAATGGTTTCTTTTTGAACGGATTCGTAATTTCAATATACTAAAATGTTATATTTTTATTGACATGTGGAAATGTTATGTTTCCTTTATGAATGTTTTATGTGATACGTTTATGTTATGGTTCTTGGGTATTATTATGAAAACGGGTGGTTCCGTGATAAACAAAGGGCGGGTGAGCCCGATATAGCTCTCCAATGCATTGGGTAATGCGAAGGAGTGAAACGTTAAGGTTTCTCCAAAGAGATTTAGGGAATATACTATGATGGGTATTCCAAACATAACCAAGAGGGTTACATCGTACGTAAGAATGTTATGAATGCCTCAAGTTACCTTTGTGTCTTATGTTTTCTATGATTTATTCATTATTTGATATGCCTATGTTTTATGGGTAATGTGTGATTTTATTCTAATGTATATATGAACTCATGTTTCCTTTCAATATTTTTATAACTCTTACTGAGCTTTTTATGCTCATCCCATGTTTTTGAAATGTTTTTCACAGGTTAAGGGAAAGGTACATGATGTGATGATAGTGTCAAGGATGTGTCAAGAAAGAATCCGTGTTATATTTTAAATATGTTTCCGTTGATGGGAAGAATGAATACTGTCTTTTATGTAACCACTTTGTTTAAATGTGGAATGTAATGCAAGTTTCATCATCTAATTCTCTAAAACTCTAAACCTGAAAATATCCTCAATGTGTAATATTGTAATAACTCAAGATTAAGTAAGGTTTAAGGATGGGGCCTTATAGGTAAGGATTATTGGAAAAGGATAGATATGTTGGGAGCTTAATTGGGAAGAGTTGGGACGATCCAAAAGGCTTTAGAGGTGTGAGTAATTAGTTAAAAGTGGTGTCCTTTTATAAGGGTGGGGGGGAGGGGCTCTTTAGGAATGTTTGAAAATATTATTTTATTATATAATTATATTCAGTTTGTAAAGGTCTGTAACTAATTAAAGTCGAAGATAAAATGACTCATGGTAGAAATAAAATCATTCAATAAGAATTGTATTGGTTTTGGATGTAATTTTAATATTTATAATATTATTAATTTATGTCATTTATTAACGAGGTATATACTGCATCATTATTGTGTCATAAATAGTTTAATTTATTTGTTGTCTAAAAATTATAAAAACAATACCATGTTGTATTAAATCTTATTATCTTTCCATTGAATATTTATTATAGAAACCATAACTTATATAACCCCATGTAAAAATTAATTTACTAAAAGAAATTTGTTTATGTCATTTTGGTCTTTACATTTAATAAATGAAAATAATTTGTCATTATCACTATTAAGTGGCTCCATGGGAACCCAAAAACAACTAAAAGATTCCCATGGTTGGCCATGACTCATCCAATAAGGTTAGGAAAAGTGTTATGGTAATTTTGTATTATTATGATACTCATTTTACCATGAATTACCCTATTTACCTTTAACCACAGTAAATAAAAGTCAATAGTTACTATCAAAAAATTTTTATTTAATCTTATAGAGCAAAATTTTACATACAAATAATATTCACGTATGTCTTATATTTGAAATTTAATTCATCTGAGTGATAAAATTTCATTTAAATGAAAAAGTCAGTTTTTCAACTACTACTTAGTGGTTTCACTATTAATCAGAAATTGATGTTTTTCAAAAAAATAAAAAAAAGTCAGCCTAATATATATTTGATAATACAAATTAAAAAAATTATTCCTATTTTAAAAAATTGGTAACATATAATTCTCATAAATTAATTTAAAATCAATTTCTGTTGTCAAAACAAATAGCATGTTTTTAAGAAATAATAACTATCAAAAGATTGACACTTGTTTATGTCCAATTTCAAAATTAATTTTTTTTCGAATGACCAAAATTATATTAAAAGGTATAAATATATTATAATTACACTTTATAACCAATTAATAATATAATATATCCATATAAATAAATTATATTTAAAATCTCTTTTGAATTAAAATATAGTATTTATAACTATTCATTAAAAATGATCATTATTAGAAAAATACCAAAAATTTACCCAAATTAAATTTTGATGTACCAAATCTAAAGAATAATTGTATTTTGTCAAATAGAACATATAAAAATAACCAAAACTATATTTAATGTGGGTTCTCCATCAGAAGGTGGTAAATCAACCTTTTACTAAATATTAGAGTATTCATGCTTAAAATTAGATTCATTCATATTTTAATCCTCTTACTTTTTATTGGATAATTGAAAAAAAATTAAAAAATATATATAATAATATTTTAGTTAGTTCTATTCATTTCAACTAGTACAACAACTATGAATTAACTACCATTTAAAATAATAATATTATATTATTATTGTGCAGTGTAAGATTTCAAATAAAACTGTTATTGCGTATTAGGTACGCCATAAAACATAGATTCCCCTTTAATGTAAAAAGAATAGTTAATTCACAAATATTAATAAATATGGGAAGTGTCTTATTCCGTATTTATCTGGTATGTTACATCCTTCCCCCATTTTGGGAATTTCTTCCTCGTAATTTTAAAACTGGGATTGGAAACTTCATTAAAAGATATACATCAGAAAGGAGTCATTAGAAACTATCACTTTAAAAGAAATAATGAGAAGTAAAAAGGTCACCTGAGGTAACCCAAACTAGGATTCCATATATAAAAACATGGATATGGAAGAGAGAGAAAACGGTCATGTTCTGATGGAGAGTGATAGAAAACATGTTTAGGAGATTGTTAACAACATTAAAAATCACTAACATATGATGTGTTAAACGGTCATTGATTACTTAGTAGGAAAGATAAAGCAACAATTTTTATGTTTTACTATCCTTTTAATAATTTTGAGAAATTCATTTACAACATTGAATAAGAACATAAAGAAATATAATTACCTTCATGTAAAGTTTCATCAATCAATAAGATTCTACCAAAAACTAATCGTCCCTCGAAGAAATGAGCATTAAAAAATACATAGTCACATAAAAACCAGATGAATCATCTTCTAGAGAATCACATAATCCATAAAATAAAAACTATATGTTTCAATTTTTTTTAGACATCAACTAAAACCAATATGGTTAGTTCTAGATAAGAAAATATGTAAAAAGGAAAATCTTTTACAGGTAGAAATACTAATCTTAATCTCCTATATTTTTCAAACAAAAACCAAATATCAACAATGACCATTCAATAATAACCCTCCCTGAAGATATTCAAAATTAATCCAAAATGATATTGTAACCCAAATCTCATAAAAATTTAATTACATAGACTTATAAGATACATCTTAACATTTATATCCAAATAACACCTATTAATCATAAGGTCTCATATTGAAAATTAATTATCCTAATCACATATTCTCCATGATAGGTTGATAATTTTCATAAATAAATCAAATCATCATGTGTCTATAATGAAAACAAAGATTCTTCTAATCTAAAATTTCAACCAATATTCCATAATTGAAATCCCATTGTATTCTATCTTCCTTAGGAATATAGTGATTCCGAAATAGAGTGAACGTCTTCCACAAAAACCATTATCACTTAATCAATAAATAATTTTTCTATACTAAATATATCCATTTGATATAACTTATGTTCCAAAAATCAAGTTATTCAATTTCCTTAAAATCATTTTACTTAAATAAAAAGTCATACTAGCTAGGGACTTCAAGTAGGTTAGTGGTAGGTGATGCACCCTTGTCACCCATTGGTTATGGGTTTGATTCCTGCAGCCTTGTTTGATGCGACGGTTTTTCACCCATCCTATTGGATGTCCTTTTTATAAAACTAAAAATTAAGTCTAACATGTTTTAACCTCAATGGTTTCCTTATACCTCTCCTTTTCAACCAAATAAAATATGATCTCAACATATTAATACTTAAAGCCTTATTTCACCACCATATGATAAAATAAAACAACCCCCAAAATTAACAACATCATAACTTTATCATGGTGTCCAATTGGTTTCATAATCATATTTTTCACGTAGTTGGAAGGTACATGCATTGCAACATTGATTTAGAGATCCTTCAAAATTATTTCCTCCCCCCATCCAAAGACCCCTTGTATAACAACGGTCATATGGTTGTTCACAGAAAAACAGTATTGTAAAATAATTATTTATTACATATAATGTCAAAATATCTGATAAAACATGATTTCTATAAAACTGTCAGACCGAATGTGAGTTGAATCATTCAATTAATGGTCCTTCTAAAATTCCATAGGTATGTTCTAAGACACTATATTGTAAAAGAAAATATAAATAGGTTTCATAAGGGTCTCCATCTTCAACACCTTTTTCAAAATCATAATATGCTTCAAAATCTTGTGATAAGGTAAAATATTGGTAAATGCCTTGATAATATTTACCTTTCTTGAAAATATGAGAATATTATAAAAATTGAATTTTTCTATATACAACCCGTAATCAACAATGATAACGAGGATAGTGGGGGTGTTTGATATCTCAAACCACTGCTTTCAAGTGATTTGTAAGATATAAAATGTTTCACAATCATTCTAACATTACTTTACAATAATTATTACAAGTAAGTCATCAATAAGAGATTGGAATATCGTTTGAGATCCTCCTATTTACAATTTTAATTGAATTTCCTTGATCTGAAAAAGTTATAACTCAAGGATTTAACTGAAACAATATACCTAGGGACTAACCAAGTGTTTAATGGAAACTCCTAATCCCTAATGTTGTCTTAACTGACCTTTCATACCAACTATAAGGACCCAACCATAAAAAATTTCATAATATTGAATTAAGTGAATAATTCACATTGAGGATCTTTTTAGGTTTAGAGTTTTAGAGAATTAGGCCATAACTATTACATAACAACTTGAATAATACATGTAGACACAACTACCCAGTATCCATTTTTTTCAATAAGTAAATACTCTTCAAAAGAGACATGTCTACATCAATTTTTTAGAAAGCATGACATTTTGTTGATCCCATTATTGATGCTAATCATCATTATGTCATGTGGAAAATATTTCAAAAACATGGGAGGAGAATAAAAATCTCAATAAGGGTTATAAAATAAGGATGGAAAACATTAGCCCATCAATAAATACAAAACAATGAAACCATATTTGTCAATCATTACATACCTTACGAAATCATAAGATTTATGAATAACACACCAATATCATTAATCATAAAGATTAATTATGGAATCCATATAAAACATATATTTTAGTTATCATAGGTACCTATGGTGTTACACTTGGTATACATATCACAATATATTCCCTAAATCTCTTAGGAAAAACATTATGTTTACCAGCGTCACGTTACCCAATGCATTGGAAAGCTATCTCAGGCTCACTTGCCCTAGCATTGTCACGGAACCACCCGTATATGTAAACAATGACCAATAACCATAACATTATCATAACTCATAAGACAAGTATAACAGAAAGATAACATTTCCACATTCCAATATATCTAATCAAGATATTGAAATACACAATGTTTTATCAAATCCATTTCAAAACAATTTAAAAAGAGATTTTTGAATCAATGTGGCTCATACCACATTTATGCATTTAAATGAATTATCATTTGAAAACATTAATTTCCATATAAATAAATCCTAAAACCCAATTTTGAAAACATTGATATTAATGAGAAATATATTAAAGAATAAATCTTTAAAACATTTAAAACACAATTTTAGTTAAAGATTTTTTATCAAAAAGTGAGTCGGTTAAATACAAATAATTGAGGATTAACATTTAATCATAAAATTATAATTTCATGAGAATAAAGGGATTAATGATATAATATGTCAAAGGATAGTATATACACCATATAAGAGTCAATTGGTTCATAACAACAATAAGGTCTCAGTGTAAATGTAAAATGATATGAAATCCCTAGTAAAGATGGTATCCTTAAATTAAGGATAATCCAATCCGATAACTATGTGTGAAAAATATAAATACACCCAATATATGTGGATATTATCTCTAAAACAATAACATGTCATTAACACATATTCATAGGATGGAATATTTATGAAGTACAAGTTCAATCCGAAGAATTTAAATTGGATTATGAAGTTCCCTTGTAAAAATTGGATAGTCTAATAGTGTCAAAATATAATTCAGAAAATGAGTTGATGAGATAAAAAAGGTATATCATATCTTCGTCATAAATTTTACATCAATAAGTATATATAAAAACACATCACAATATAATAAGATGTAAATTTATAGACATACAAAAAGAAGTCATTTAGAAAGACGTGGGTGAAAGTTTCCCTTACCTATTTGATAACATAGAAAAGATATGCCACATGAAACAAGGATCATACAATGAAGATGAAAATAATCATAAATGAAATTATATTACAAAAGGAGTGCAATCAGGAGCATTACATACACCTCCCAAAAAGAAAAATTGGAAAAAATAGCATGAATCTCACGGGAATAAAAAGTGAAATGAAACCCTTTGCCACGTTGTAATTAACTACGTCATATGAACAATAGTTAATAACCACAAAAAGAATCATATAATACCACACAATAATTAAAATAATGATAATATATATAAAATTTCAGTACAATATACACCATATTCTATGAATAAGTGGTTAACAATGGAAATCTCACAGAATTAAATGTGAGATAAGAAAAATCCATTTCCACGTTGTAATCAATCAAGTCATATGACCAAAATTTAATAAACATAAAATGATTAATATAATCACATGAATATAAATATAATAATGATAATATATATGAAATGGAAGTACATGATACATCACGTGCAATAAATAAGTGGTGAACAATGAAAATCTAAGGGAATTGAATGAGAGATAAGAAACCATGTACATCGTGTCCAACATGACTCGTTTATTACTTTTTCTTTCAGAATAATTTAATAAAGTTAATTTATAATTTATTGAAAACCTTTTTAATGTTAAATATACCTTTTATATCAATTATTACCATTTTATAAACATTATTCAACCATTTAAGTTAATAATGGTCGTTTGGTCGATATTTGGTATTTAAGTCAAAAATGAACACCTTATAATTACATATTGTCCATGTGGTCAATAGAAAATTATCTCCATAAATATATTCGTGATTTAAATATCATATAAATCATATATATCGAGTATATATATGTATTTATAATTTTACATAACATTTTGGTGATAAGAAATGAAATGCATCGTTCATGGAGACAGTTATCCGTACATATGCATTAACAGTACTTCAATTTAAATTATCTAATTAAATGGAATTAAAACATAATTACACATAGGTATATTATAATTCCAGTATAATATCATATATAATATCATTAACTCTATCCTTTATTCATCCCACATATGGAATTAACGAGTCATATCATTTTAAGTGGTCGGTAGTCCGCACTTCCTCAAATGAAATTATTGCGTTTACCCATTATGGAAACCATAAATGTAGGATATAAATGTAAAATAAAGTAGAAAAAGAAAAAATAAACATAATATATATCATATATAAATAAAAATCCATATTAATGTCCACCATTAGAGGCTGTATGAGATAATCGAATAATTATCTTTTCGTGAGGTGTTTGTTTTACATCCACAGAAACAGTATGTTCTTCACCCATAAAATGGAGGTGTGTGTTAGGGTAGTTAAAATACTTCTAATAAAAAAATCCTAGTACATTTAGGATACTTTTTTTGTTATAAAATAAATGAATAAAATGATTTTATGGGTTTGATATGTAAAATAAAAGAAAAGAAGTAAATAGTAATTGTTACCTTTAATATGGGTAACTTCTTTTGTTTTGAACAAAAATGACTTCTTGAAGTGCATTCTGCCTAAGGTAATGATTCTAAGAGGGGGATAGGGATTCATGGAGATTAATTGGGAAGAGGTTGGACGAGCCAAAAGACTTGAGAGGCGGGATTAATTGGTTAGAAGTGGTGTCCTTTTATAAGGTCGAGGAGGGGATCATTAGGAAAGTGTGAAAATATTATTTTATTATAAAATGATATTTGGTTTCTAAGGGTCCAAAACTAATTAAAGTTGAAGATAAAAAGACTCATGGTCTAAATAAAATCATCCAATAAGAATTGGATAGGATTTGGATTTAATATTAATATTTATATTCTTATTTATTTAAATCATTTATTAATGAGGTATATACTGCATCATTATTATGTCATAAATAATTTAATTTATTTGTCGTCTAAAAATTAGAAAAAAAATATGATGTATAAATATTTTTATCTTTCTAATGTATATTTATAGTTGAAATGATAACATATATAACCCCATGTAAAAGTTAATTTACTAAAAGATATTTGTTTATGCCATTCTATTCTTTACATTAAATAAATTAAAATAAAGATTCATTATCACTCTTAGGTGGCTCCATGTGGTCCCAAAATCGACTCAAAGATTCCCATAGACGGCCATGACTCATACAAAAAGTATAGAACAAGTGTTAAGGTAATTATTTATTAATATGATATTCTGTTTACCTTGAATTACCCTATTTTGCTTCAACCACGGTAAATAAAAGTCAAAAGATAATATTCAACAAAAATTATTTTCATCTTATTGAACAAAATTTTACATAATATTAATAACATTTTATGTATGATTTTTGAAATTCAATTCATTGGAGTGGTAAAATTTCAATTAAATGAAAAAGTCAGTTTTTTAACTACTACTAAGTGGTTTCACTATTCATCAAAATTGATGTTTTTCAGAAAAGTACAAAAATTTTTGCCTAAGCTATATTTGATAATTAGAATTCAAAAATGATTTCTATTTTATAAAATTGAATACATATAATTATCATAAATAAATATAATATTAATTTATGTTGTCAAAACAAAAGCGTGTTTTTAAGAGATAATAACTATCAAAAGACTAACAGAAGTTTATGTCCAATTTCAAAATGAATTTTATTCCAACAACCAACATTAGATTAAATGGAAGAAATATATTATAATTAAACATTTAAACCAATTAATAATAAAATATATCCATATAAATAAATTATAATTAAATTTAATTTTTAATTAAAATACAATATTTATCACTATTCATTAAAAAAATGAACTTCATTAGAAAAATACAAATAATTTAATCTAAGTAAATTATGATGAACCGTATATAAAGAAGAATTTTATTTTTTCAAGTAAAACATATAAAAATGTCCAAATATAGATTTAAAAAGGATTCTCCATTAAAAGGTGTTAAATCAACCTTTTACTGAATATTATTTTATTTATTCTTAAAATTAGATTCATTCATATTTTAAGCCCCTAAAATTTTATTAGATAACTGTAAAAAAATTAACAAATATATTGAATAATATTTTAGTTAGTTCTATTCATTTTGGCCAATACAATGACTAGGCATTAACTACCATTTAAAATAATATCATTTTATTTTTAGTGTGCAACATAAGATTTCAAAGAAACCCGTTGTTGCGTATCAGGTATGCCATCGAACATAGAGTGACCTTTAATGTAAACATAATATTTAATTCAAAAATATTTATAAATATTAAAAGTGTATTATTCCATATTTTCTTGGGATGTTACATCCTTCCCCCCTTTTTGGAATTGCATCCTCACAATTTTAAAAACTGGGCCTAGAAACTTCATTAAAAGTCCCACATTGAAAAAGATCCAGAAAAAATTGTCACATTAATAGATAGAAATAAAAGTAAAATGGTCACCTGAGGTAAAAAAAATTAGGAATCCATATATGAAAACATGGATCTGTATGAGAGAACAAACGGTCATGTAATGATGGAGAGTGATAGAAAACATTATTAGGATAATGTTAACCAGAAGAAAATCACAAACTTATGTTTTGTTAAAGGGTAATTGATTACTTAGTAGGAAGCATAATCCAACGATGTTTTTGTTTTATATTACTTTTCATAATTTTGAGGAATTCATTTACTACATAGAAAAATATCATAAGGAAATATACTTACCTTCAAGTTGAGTTTCAACATTTAATATGTTTCTACCACAAACTAATCAACTCTCAAAGAAATGAGCTCTCAAAAATTCATGGTCACATCAAAATCACAAGATTCAACTTATAGATAATCACATAATCCAAAAAATAATAACAATATATTTCCCTTGTCTTTAGACATCAACTAAAACCAAAATGGTTAGCGAGAGATCTGATAATACCCAAAAGGGAAATCTTTTCAAGAATAAAAACTAATAATAATCTTCAATTTTTTTTAAAAAAACCCAAAGATCAACAAAGACTATTCAATAAATAATTGTCCCTAAAATTCTTCAAAGGTAACCCAAACTAAGATTTTAACCCAAATCTCATAAAGAATTAATTACATAGACTTCCAAGATACATCTTAACATTTATCTCCTAACAACACATGTTACTCATAATGTCTCATATTGAAAAGTAATTAACCTAATCACATATTATCCATGATAGATTAATCATTTTCATAAATAAATGAAATCATCATATATACATTATAAAAACATAAATTCTTCCAAACTAAAATTTCAACCATTATTCCACAATTTAAATCCCATAGTATTCTACATAACTTATGAATATAGTGGTTCCTCATAAGAGTGAATGTCTTCCACAGTTTCATTTACCACTTATTCACTAAATGATTTTTCTATACTAATTATATCCATTTAATAAAATATAAGGTTTGAAAATCAACTTATTCTTGTTCCATAAAACCATTTTACTAAAATAAAAAGTCATACTTACCTAGGACTTCATGTAGGCTAGTGGTAGGAGATGCACCCATTTCTCCCTTCATTTGAGGGTTCTATTCATATAGCCTTTACGGATGCGACGAGTTTTCAACCATCCTAAGGGTTGTCCTTTTTATAAAACTAAAATATAACCATAACATATTTTAACCTCAATGGTTTTCATATACCTCTCATTTTCATCCAAATACATTATGATATCAACAACTTAATTCATGAAGAATTTTTTCACCACCACATGAGAAAATAAAATGATTTCTAAAAATGAAGAATATATTACCTTGATCCTAGTGTCCATTTGGTTTCATCGTCATCTTGTTAACATAGGTATAAGGCCTATGCATTGTAACAATGATTTTGAGATCCTTCAGAATCAGTTTCTCCCACCATCCAAATACCCCATGTACATCATGGGTCATATGGGTGTTCTTAGAAAAACAGATTTGTAAAATAATCATGTATGACATATAATTTAAAAAAATAAGGTAAAACATGAATTCTATAAAACAGTCGGACTAAATTTGAGTTGAAACAATCAATTAACGGTCCTTCAAAAATAACATAAGTATGTGATGAGAGATTTTATTTTAAAAGAAAATATAAATAGGTTGTGCAAGGGTCTCCTTCTTCAGCACATTTTTTAAAATCATAATATGCTTCAAAATCTTGTGACAAGGTAAAATATTTGTAAATGCCTTGATAATATTTTCTTTTCTTGAAAATATGGGAATATTATAAAAATATATTTTTTTAATACAACCCATGATCCCTGATGATAACAAGGTATAGTGGAGTTTTTGATATCTCAAACAACTTCTTGCAAGTGAGTTGTATGCTTTAGAATTTTTCACAATCATTCGAACATTAATTTACAATAATAATTTCAATAAAGTCATCTTGAAGAGATATGAATGGCATTTAAGATCCTCCTCATTCCATTTGTAACTAAATTTCCATGATCTAAAAATTCTATAAAATAAGGATTTAACAGAAATAATAGATTTAGGGACTAACCATGAGTTTAATGAAAACTCCTAATCCCTAATGTTGTTTAAACCGACCATTGATACCAACTATAAGGACTCAGCCTTAAAACATTACTTAATATTGAATTAATTGAATAATTCACATCGAGGATCTTTTTAGGATTATGGTTTTAGTGAATTAGGCTATAACTATAACAAAACAACTTTAATATTACATATAGACACTATTACACATAATCCATTTTTTCATAAAATAAAAAATCTTAAAAATAAACATGTCTACTTCCATGTTTTAGACAGCATGATGTTTCCTTGATCCCATCCTTGAACCTATTCATCATTAGGTCCTGTGGAAAAGATTTCAAAAACGTGGGATGAAAATAAAAATTATAGTACGGGTTATAAAATAAGTAAAGAAAATGTTAGCCCATCAATAAATACAAATCAATAAAACCATACTTATCAATCATAACATACCTTTCAAAATCATAATATTTATGAATAACACACAAAAATGACAAATCATAAAGGTTACATAGGGTATTCATATCAAACATACATTGTAGCTATCATAGCTACATTGGGAGTTACACTTGGAATACCCATCTCGGAATATTACCTAAATCTTTTGGTAGAAACATCACGTTTACCTCTGTCACATTACCCAATGAATTAGAGTGTTATCTCGGGCTCGCCCACCCTAGGTTTATCACAGAACCACCAGTATACATAAAAAATTCCCAATAACGATTACATATTCATAACACATAACACAAGTATAAACGAAAGATAACATTTACACATTCCAATATATTCAATCAAGATATTGAAATAAACAATTCTTTATCAAATCATTTTCAACCCCTTTTAAAATTAGATTTTTGAATCAATGTGTCCCATACCACATTGAATCTTTTCAATAAATTATCATTTGAAAACAATATTTTCAATATAAATAAATCCTAAAACCCATTTTGTAAACATGGTGATTAATGAGATATATTTATAAGAATAAATCTATAATACATTTATAATGATATTTTAGTTAATGTGCTTTTAAAAAAATGAGAGATTCTTGAATACAAAAATTAAGGATTAAGATTTAATCAGAACATTATAATATCATGATAATAAAGGGATTAAAGATATAATAGATCAAAGGACAGTATATACACCATATAAGAGTGAATTGGTTCATAACAACAATGAAGTCTCAATGGAAATGTAAATTGAGATGAAATCCCTTATAAAGATGTATCCTTAAATTAAGGATAATTCAATCACATAATTATGTGTGAAAAATATAAATATCCCCAATATATTTTTATATTAATTGTAAAATAATCAGAGTTCATTCACACATACTCATAGGATGACATATTTAAGAAGTACAATTTGAACCCAAAGTATTGAAATTGGGTTAAGAAGATCCCTTGTAAGAATTCGACAGCCTAACAACGTGACTTTAAAATATCGAAAATGTGTTGATGAGATTAAAATGGTATATCATCACTTGGAAATAATTTTTAAATCAATAAGGATATATAATAACATATCCCACAAAAATAAGATGTAAATTAAAAGGCATAAAAAAATAAGTCTTTTAAAAAGAGGAGGGTGAAAGGTTCCCTTACTGATTAGGTAAATTACAAAACATAAGCCACATGAAATAAGGATCACACAATGAACAAGTAAATACACATAAATGAATGTATATTACAAAAATATTACAATAATGGGTAGTAAACACACCATACAAAGGGAAATAGTTGAAAATATTGCATGAATCTCACGGGAATAAAAAGTGAAACGAAACCCTTTACCACGTTGTAATGAACTGAGTCATGTGACCAAAAGTTAATAACCACCTAAAGAATCATATAATTCCCTGAATATAATGATAATCATTATAATATATATCGAATGTCAGTACACAATACACCACATGCATTGAATAATTGGTGAACAATACAAATCTCACAGAATTAAAAGTGAGATAAGAAAATCCCTTACCACGTTGTAATCAATCGAGTCAGATGAAAAAAAGTTAATAACCATCAAATTTTTCATATAATAACATGAAAATAAATATAATAATTTTTATACATATCTAATGTCATTACACAATACACCATATGCAATAAATAAGTGGCGAAAAATTGAAATCTCGCGGAATTGAAAGTGGGATAAGTAACCCCTACATCGTGTCTGACATGACTCGTTTTTTCCTTTGTCTTCTTGAATAATTTACTAAAGTTAATTTCTAATTTCTTAAGAACCCTTTACAAGTTGATTATCCTTTTTATATCACTTATTACCATGTTATAATCATTATGAAACAATTTAAGTTAATAATGGTCGTTTGGTCGATATTTGGTAGTTAAGTAAAAAATGAACACATTATAATTATATGCTATCTATGTGGTCAATATTCCTTTATCTCTAGAATGATATTCATGATTTAGATATCATATAAATTATATATAGAGAGTATATATATATTTATAATAGTACATATCATTTTGGAGATAAGAAATGAAATGCACCGTTCATGGAGACGGTAAGCCTTACGTACGCATAAATGCTCCATTCATTTCTATTTTTTAATGGAATTAAAACATAATGATACATATTTATATAATAATTCTAGTATTATATCATATATAATATCATTAAATCTATCTTTCATAAATCCCACATATGTAATTAATGAGTCATTTCACTTTGAGGGGGAGGTAGTCCGCACTTCCTCAAATGAAATTATCATGTTTACCATTTATGGAAACCATAAAGGTAGGATATAAATTTAAAATATAGAAGCATAAATAAAATATAAACATAATATATATCATATATAAAAACAGAACCATCTTAATGTCCACCATGAGATGCGGTAGGATATAATCGAACAATCATCGTTTCGTGAGGCTTTAGTTTTCCATCCACAGAAACAATATGTTCATCACCCATTAGATGGAGGTGTTTGAATGTGTAGTTAAAATAATTATCATAAAAAAATAATAGTATATTTAGTATAATTTTATTATTATAAATTAAATGAATAAAATGAGTTTAGGTGTTGGATAATTAAAATAATAGAAAAAAATTAAGAGGAACTATTACCATTAATTTGGGTAACATCTTTTGTTTTGAACCAAAATGAGTTCCTGAAGTGACTTATGACCAAGGTAAGGCATCAAGGAGGAGGAGAGGTATGTAAGGAGCTTAATTTGGCAGAGGTTGGGCAATCCAAAAGGATTTAGAGGTGTTAGTAATTGGTTAGAAGTTGTGTCCTTTTATAAGTTGGAGGAGGGGCTCTTTTGGAAAGTGTGAAAGTATAATTGTATTATATATTGATATTCATTTTATAATGGTCCAAAACTAATTAAAGTAGAATATAATATGATTCACGGTCGAAATAAAATCATACAATATTAATTGTATAGGTTTATGATGTAATTTTAATATTTATAATCTTTTTTATTTTAAATCATTTATTAATGAGGTATATACTACATCATTATTGTGTCATAAATAATTTAATTTATTTTTGTCTAAAAATTAAAAAAAAACTAAAATGATGTAGGAAAATTTTTTATCTTTCCAATGAATATTTATAGTCTATACGATAACATATATATCCCCATGAAAAAATTAATTTATAAAAGATATTTGTTTACGTCAATTTTGTCTTTACATTAAATTTATTAAAATAAAGAGTCATTCTCACTCTTTTGTGGTGCCATGGGGTCCCAAAATAGACTCAAAGATTCCCATGGCCGGCCATGACACATCTAATAATGTTAGGACAACATTTGAGGTAATTTTGTATTATTATGATATTATTTTAATCTTGAATTACCCTATTTACCTTTAACTACGGTTAATAAAAGTCAAAAGTTACTATTCACCAAAAAAATATTTTTATCTTATTGAACAACATTTTACATGCTAATAAAAACAATGTATGTTGGATTTTTGAAATTCAATTAATAAGAGTGGTAAAATTTCATTAAAATGAAACAGTCATTTTTTTTAACTTTTACTAAGTGGTTTCATTATTCATCCAAAATTGATGTTTTCCCGAAAAGTAAAAAAAATCAGCCAAATATATATTTGATAATCCGAATTCAAAAATTACCTCTATTCAAAAAAAAATCAAAAATAGAAGTCACATTAATTAATTTAAAATTAATTCTCGTTGTCAAAACAAATAGCGTGTTTTTATGAAATAATAACTATCAAAAGAAGATTTTATATCCATCCACAGAAAAAACATCTCTTCTTCTTCAGCAATGTCCTAAACCTAATGCCGCGAAACCTTGCTCACCCCTCTTGATCGGAGGTGGGAGGCTTTCAAGCTCATGGACGGGACAAGGACTTCACGCCTTTTACAAATCCTGAAATTTTTCCAACTTTTCCAAGTATTAAAATCTCACCGAAAGTCCCTGATCTATTTCAAGGAGCTCCTCAGCTTAATCATTCCTCGGTGGAGCTGAACGGTGCATCAGACATCTACAATATTACACTGGTGGATTGGTTCCATCATCAGTGTCCTTCATTTGATGATTTCGATCGTTTTATTTTCAACTCATCAGATATTCAAGAGCGTGCGGTAGTCGGCTTGCTCGACATGAAGAATTTGATGATTCGGTTTGAGACGGAAGAAGACCTAATTACTACCTGGTCCCGTTCCCCTCGAAACGGAAATGGCGACTCATTTTTTAATCTTCGATGGAGTTTTTATATTCATATGAGGTGTGACAACTCGATGATGGAGATTTTGGTGAGTCTTCCTAGGCTCCCTCTTTCCTTTCAAAACCCCTCTATATTGTGCTCCATTGGAAATTTGATTGTCTGGTACCGATGTTTTGATCATCGGACGTTGGTCATCTGTCATCCCATTTTCCCATAGATCTGTGTAGATGTCTATGTCGCGTGGTCGCCTGTCAATTGAGTATGGATTACAGATGGTAAGGAGTTTTGGGGGAAGCAGGATGTTATGTTTGAGACTTGGATTCCCTTCTGTGTTGCATGTTGGCATCTTGGACATACTGTTTTGGTTTTTTGATGTAATGGTATAGCTGGGGCTTTATTGGGGGCTTTGAAAATGGGTAGTAAAGGTCAGGATATGTCTAGGAGTGTTGGGTTACATCGCGAGGAGGGTGCTCATGATCTGGTTACTTCCTCTGCACAGGCAGTGAATCTTCGGGCTGCTGTGGTTCAGGCTGCGGGATGTTCTGCTCCAGAGTCCACAATATTGGGGCAATTTCAGAAGGAGGTGGAGTAGCGTCCATAGGACCAAACTGTGAGACAGGTTTTTTAACATCTAAAGTATGATCTTGGTATTACAATGGAAGTGAATAACTAGGATTCATGTGACGGGCAGAAGGAGCATGTGACTGAGCAGGAGCAGATGCCTATGCTGAGAAATGGGCAGGGCTGGAGGATGTTGCTGGAGGGATGGTAATCATTGTATCCACTAGCAATCATTTTCTATAATTGGCTCAAGCAGAGGAAGATGATACAAGGCAGAAGGATGGCATGTTGCACGATGATCTCTCCCATGTGGGTGCTGCAATTGGGAATACTGTTATGAAGAATGTTGTGGAGCAGCCACAATGTCTTTCCATGATTGAGTATAAAACTCAAGATCAAAAAGAGAGAGGATTACAGTATCAAGAAGTGAAAATCCCAGGAAAGTGGGGTGATATTTCTGATAGTGACAAGTAAAATGTGAATGGTATAGTTTAGATGTCTTATAGTGATGTGGATCATGGTGTGGGGATTAAGATATCTGGGAATGCGGATTCTATGACTGCGCCACCACAGCGGGGGTTGAGAAAATATTACTCCTATCATCCAAGTCCGGTGCATACTGGATCATCTATTGCGATGGAAAGTGGTGTTATGATGTCTTCAAAGGAATTTTTGTCTCTGGAAAAGCTGAAACTATGAAGGAAATATGCTAATGTCCTCAAACATTATGAATGCTCTGATTGGGAAACTGCTACTGCAGATGATGGAGGACATAATGGATGTGGTGATGGGTGTAATTTTTATGATCTGTAGTTATCTATTCTCCCCTGTAGTACTTGGTTGATATATATTTTTTTGTTAATATATGTTCAGAGGCTTATCTCTGACTGAAATTTCCTGGTAATAACTATCCAAAAATTGACACTTGTTTCTGTCCTATTTCAAAATGGATTTTTTTCTCCAATGAACAAAATTAGATTAAATGATAGAAATATAATCTAATTACACATTATAACCAATTAAAAATATAACATATCTGTATTAATAAATTAGATTAAATGGAACTTTTGAATTAAAATACAATATTTATCACCATTAATTAATAAATGAACATTATTAGAAATATAAAAAAATTTACCCAAAGTAAATTTTGTTGTCCCGAATCTAAAGAAAAATTTTATTTTTTCAAATAAAACATATATAAATGACCACAACTATATTTATCGAGGGTTCTCCAACAAAAGGAGGTAAACCATCCTTTTACTAAATATTAGAGTATTCATGCTTAAAATCAGATTCATTAATATTTTATGCCCCTAAATTTTCATTGGGTAATTGTAAAAAAATTTATCAAATATATATAATCATATTTTAGTTAGTTTTATTCATTCCCGCCAATACAATGACTTGGCATTAACCATTGTTTAAAAAATAATATTATATTATTAGTGTGCAACGTAAGATTTCAAAGAAACTCGTTGTTGTGTATTGGGTAACACATAGAAAATAGAATCCCCAATAATGTTAAATTAATATTTAATTCAAAAATATTAATAAATATTAAAAGTTTCTTATTCAATATTAATCTGGGATGTTACATCCTATGATCCGATCAATCTTTTCAAGCCAACACTGAACAACTTATGGTTCATTGTTATTGATAAATTGTTGTGGATTCTACCACATGAACTCACATGATAGAAAACCTCCTACTATATATTTTGATGGTACCATAATAGCTACATTATGGACTAATTATAAATTCTATTTTTTAAGACTAAATTTATAAAAGATAACCACAATAAAACTCCAATCTACAAGCGTATTCCCTTGAGGTGCATCATCGTCACCCTCCAGGGAAACCAATGGAATATGTCTCAGAGGCATACTCCTAAATCCAATTAAAATGAAATTATAATAAATAGAATAAACATATCTCAATCAAAAAAATTGTTAGTTAAAAAATTATTTTATGATCAGAACACAAGAAGGATATAGGAACCCCAAACATCGCATGATAAATTGAGTCAAATAACGGAAAGAGTTCTCCATGAACTTCCCACAACGTTCATCTCAATAACTAAAAATATTATCTACAGTCTACCAAACATAAAAAAATATGTATTGTGTTTAAAAACCATTTTCTAATACAAAATTGGGATAAAATAAATCTAGATTCACATACAAAATATTACGCAACTAGAGATGTCATGTAACTAAGGGGAGTTCCCAATCCCTATTGGCTGACCTCTACCACCATGGAATCAACAACAAATAGAAAGATTAATTTCTCCTGATCAATATAATATATCATATATATATATACATATATAAAAAGGATAACGTGGGAGAAATCAAAAATATATCAATCAAAATATATAGAGAAATATGTTTGTAACACAAATAAATGGGATGAAAAATTATGTCCAAAAGAAAATCCTGCTGCAACGGAAGGTAAAATAAGCACAGTTACTCCAATAATTCCTATGTGATAGCATGGGAAACTCCAACTATATAGCCAATAGCTACCCTAAACTATCTAGTTGAATACCTAAACACCTCACTCTATTGAATTTACTTTCAAAATTTGATGATCCCGACCCAGATACACTCTCAATCTAGTATATAACAAGAGCCAACATATACTTATATTGAATTCCTCACCCCATTGGTTGAAAACAATGGGAATGATTTCACCAATTATGAGGTTGAAAATTGGAATATGTAAGAATATATAATGAAATAAGAGAATAATATATATATATATATCATTATAGATAGAAAGTAATAAAATTGATAAAAAAAAATTTATAGAAAAATATCCACGTGACACATCTGACTATAAAATAATTGATGAAAACAACTCTACTCCTATAGAATTTATGTAATAGTATGGGAAACTCCCACCATCTACCACCCGCTTCAAAAAGCAATCATTAGTGGAAAATTTCCACCTCATTATGGTTTCATTCCTTCCCCTATATAAATAGATATAATAATGTCTTTTCACTATCGAAGGTGTGCAAAATGTGTGACCTCAAAGCCTTAGTAATGTCCCTAAAAAGTGATATATACCAATTTTATGAACATTAATTCATGAAGGATAACATTAACATAAAAAATTCATGATAATCATTTTTGAGTTCTTATATACAAACCATATAGTAAAATATATTTTTATATTTTTCTATATTTTGAAAAAAATTCATGGTAAAAACAATTCAAATGATATAATATAACTATATCAAATATTATATATCAAATAAAAACTAGTCAATGTATATAAATCCTTAAATATCAAAATTTATGGAAGTATAACCAACACAATAAAATACAATGTATATGTCACATCACGCGAATGTCCATACATGTCACATGAGGTAAGAGCCTTGTACCCCAACATATACAACTATACTCACATCAAAACCCTAGTCATGTGAATAAAATCATGGTAGTAGAGTAACATCCTAGTACGTGAACCTCGAAATAGTTTCACTAAAGTCCCTAGAACAACAGCTCATGGGGTAAGAGGAACACCCCATGAGTGAACCTCCCAATACTGTCAATAGATAACCCATATTACTAAAAATTCCACCCAATTACACAATGTTAACCATATTATCTATTTTTGAAACCAATTTATCAAATCTAGTCTTTGAAAACTAGTTTTTAAATCTATTACATGATGGCTTGGAAATAGCGTATCCATTTTCCGAACACAGGATAACTGGCATTTATAAAAATAAATATCCACACACATAAAAAACACCCATATATAATTAATTACACTTATTTAATAATAAACATAACAAACCATGAAAAATGAAGTTCATCCAACATAAATTAGAGATAGAATAGCCTACCTTATGCTCCGGGACTCAGACACCCAAAATGGGATCATCCAACAAATAGAACACAGAAATTACAGTAGAGGTCCAATAATAAATACACTCATCTCAAAATTGATTCAATTTATCAAATGTGTATATTAATAAGAATGATCACATTGAATGTAAATAACACATTCCCAAAAACCTACAAATAACAAAAAATCAATATCTAAAACTAGATTAGATAATTATTCTTGAAAATAATCATGAGAATAACTACAACAGATAAATGGAAATGATAACACAATGAAAATTCTAAACCATTATAAATGGAAATAATGAATTTTGAGGATTAATCTCATGGAGAGTCATACACCATCCACAATGACAATAAATCTTGGGAAAAATTGTTTTTAATGGATCAGATATCCCCAAAAGCACTGGGCAAGAGATATGGATCAACAATAAAGAGAATATAATGAATGAAATAAAAAATAACTCATAATGTTCCCTAAAGTCCTAGACCATGATAATTACATGTTGTTTCAACACATTAGTTGTGGTGTGATATATGAATCCCATATTGAATGAAATACAGTCACGTTTTTTTGATCACCATATTTTCATTGTTACATGGCATGCATTATTTTCTTAGCTTCTAATATTTTACATTTTTTACCCAGATCAAAAAATCTTCTTTGATAGAAATAGATGATGCGTAATCTATATACTTGTTTCTTAATCTCTTAATAGATGACAAAAGCTCTAGATTCTGAAAAAAAATCCAAACCACTATAGGAATTATACGAACATGGGAATAACCCTCAAAATCCAATAAAACATTTATTCCTAGGCTCAATCAGTTCAGAATAACAAATATCTAGAATCATTAGGTCATTTTACCAATAATATTCTATTCAGGCTCAAGATTCCCAAGATTCATCCAATGAATGTGGAAAAATGAAAAAGTAGAAGGGAAATACATAAATGATTGTAATGTGAAATTACAAAATTTAAAAGAATTTCTCGATAAACACTATTAATATATTTTTTATCAAATTCAAAATTAAATATATTCAATAATAGTTGAGTATTTTTTGGAAAACAACATTAAAGAAATCCCCCAAAAATTATATAGTAACTCAATAAATCAAATTCCATATATTTAACTGCATTGATTAATATAGAATATAAATTAACATGTAATTTCATCAAATAATAACTACGTCATTACTCCATAAATTAAATTAATAATTATCAAATTATTTAAATAAATTGAAAATTCGATAAAATATAATATTCATTACATTCTCACCAAATCACTTTAAAGTGTATTATTATTTATTAGATAAATCATAAGTTTTCTAATAGTATTCTGTTTTAATTACCTCAATATCAAGGATACAAAAAAAATGTAATCGGTAGATATAACTTTATACTTGTATCAATAAAATGTAAATGAATATTTCAAAAGAAATTCTATTTCACAATAATAAATAACATAAATTATAATTATATTAAAATAAATGTAACCTAAAATAGACTTAATCAAATTATACATAAATCTATTAAACATCAGTATATGTATTTAGGCCATTAAACATATGATCATCAATAAACGTGTCAACAAAATACACTTCTGGATCATCCCATATGACTACGAAATTTAATAGGATTCCATATGTTCTATTCACAAATATTGGATGATAAAGAAAATGTGAATGAACCCGACCATATTCACTTGGACTTTCATACAATAATCACAGAATTGGAACACACACCAAAAAACTATATGATTACTAAAACTTGCCAGATCATCACTTTTTTATTGATACCCCTTCATGCATATATTAGAAAACCAAATCCACATTAATTATCTATAAAGGGATTCTTTCCTAGGAAAAGAAATAATATCTACCCTAACAAAATGTTATGAATTTATCAAACAATTAATTATCCTCAATTTTTTTGAAATGGTTTTGTTCTATAATCATTATTTCCATATATCTAGTTTCCATGGTATATATTAAATAATATTTTATATCTTCTATAAAATAAAACCATAATAGTCTAGATCCATTATGTACATTATTACAGTAACATATGTTTCAACAAATCCCTTCTGAATGGGATTAATTTTTTTCAGGATTACTAATCAAGTAAAATACATGAATCTCACATTACATTTGAAAACATAAATTGTTTTTAAAAAAAAATAATTATTCCACATCATTAAATTTATGAAATTATTTGATTATCATATCCTATAGAAATAAAATCTTGTATCGTAAATCACCAATTACAAACAATGGTAAAATTATGGGGAATAATTCATGAGTATATAATGCACAATCAATTTGGTAAGGTAATTAAATGAGAAAATATTTCATCAAATATATTACATGAGAAAGAATAATAATATAAAAAGATAAATATTGATCAAATAATTCGGTATAAATAATAACATGTGATGGAAGCTATTTAATAGATGAAATTAAAATTAAATTAATCATATTAAAATTAATAAATTATTTTATAGTGATAAAATGAAAAATTATGGGCATCATAAAAATACCATGATGGCCTTCTAATATGATTTCATACCTAAAGTCTCATTCCTATAACAAATACCAAAATTAGTTTTTCTAATGAGGCATATCGGTTCATCGAGTGGATATGTAATTATGTGAAAAAATATCCTTCAATATATCCAAAGAGAGCCTAATATAAATAAATAATGAAACATAATCACCATGGATTATTCAAAAATCAATCTTATAGTAAGAAGTAGTATATTTTGATTCAATTTAGTCCCTACCTAAACAGATCAGAATCTATCTAGTGAAATTATGGGGACTGTATCATTAAAAATATCCCAAATGGAAAAAATGGAATATTTTTTATATGAATAGAAATATAATAAAAAGTACATTATTTTTATTCCTAAAATTTACTTTTCTTTTATAAATTTACTCTTAAGAACTAAAATATTATATAATACTGGGAAATTGATTTTTTTGAAATAAATAATTGAAAAATGTAAAATAATCATCAAATAAATTAATGGCTATTACTTTGGTGATATTATATTCATGTTGAGTACAAAGAAATAATTTTTCCACACATGTTTTTTTATAAAAATACAAAAACCACCTTAATTCTAATTTTTTAATTATTTATATTTAAAAATATTATTAAAAATAGAAACATGGGTCAAAATATCTGAAATAAATATTTTTTTGATATTTAATCTTTTCTTAAATACTTTTTAAATAAAATGTGGATATGTTTCGAAATTAACCTTGATTGAAGATAAAAACAAGTCTGTTTTCAATGAACACTAGATTTCATTATCTCGAGAAAATAAAAAGTTAATAATTATTGGAAAAAAGATAATTTATAGACCTAACCATTGTTTTATAAAATATATTTTCATTGTGATTGAATTGTAATATAATTTACTCAATGGAAGAAAAAGAAATAATCCATGAATAATGATGAGATTGTGAACTAAACAATTACTACTTTAGTAAACAATGAATAATAACCCCCACAAATGAAATAATATGAAATGTAAAATTAAATAAAATGAATATAAATATATTAATTTCATATAATATGAATGTTGTAGTTGATACCACTAAAAAAATTTAAATTTCAAAATAATACTAAATATGCTTCAATTGAAGATGACTATGAGATGAAATATTTTAAAATGATCATACCATTTATGTGAGATTTTATCATTGAATTGATTATGTGTGTACAATGTAAATCAACATAAACAGAATTTAAATAAGATAAAAATTAATAAAATTTTATTAAAATCATAATCAAATAATATAAAAAACAATGAATATATAATATCAGAGAATAAAAGGAAATTTATGTATGAGACCCCTTACAACTTTGGATACTTTTGAATATTAAGAGACAAGAAAAAATAACTCCAAATGGAAATATAAATATAATAAAAATTCTTACATTCATCAAATAACATGAATATGGGGTAATATATAATCCATATTGAATAAATTAGGTGCATAACAATAAAATATTCATCAATGAAGTAAAACTGGGATGAAATCCCTTACCTTGATCATATCATTGATGTGAGAAATAATCAAAGAATTTATTATGTTTAAAATTGAAAAATATAATTTTTTGGGAATTAAAAAATAATATAATCAAATATAATTTCATTCAAATTCATTTCATAACATATTAAATGAATCAATATTATAACTAAAATAATGCAAACATTATAACGAAACTGCATGACACTTGGTATTTTTCATGTAAATATCACTGGTCAAAATAATTTAACTGTATTTATAATAAAATATTTTGTATAATGTTTATATTATTTATCTTATAAAATTGTTATTATATACATCATATGATGGATCTTTGGTACATTAAATTTTAATATACCTTAATAAAGGTAAATTGAGATGAAATTATGTAACCATTGTTCATTCATCTGGTACATTATTTATCTTCATGTATTATAAAATTGTGTTAATTATTTATTTTATTATGATTTTTTTTAGTTTTTTACTAATTTTATTTTATTATATACCATGTTATATATAATTAGTCAATCAAACATTTTCACATGAAATGTTTTGATGATATTTAATTCATATATCGTACATGACTTGTGTCATTTTACTATTGTAAAAGATACATTTATCCATCATAAAAATAACCATAAACATGTTATAATTATCATATTAATATATTGAATATAATTTTAAATCCATCCATGAAATAAATTTATAAAATATTAACTATGATACAATCTAGGGAACAATAATCCATGCACAAACATAAGAAACATCTCCAATTTTCAACAATCAGTATATAATAAAAGTAAGTATTAGTTTATTAATAAATAATGATAAATATTACATTAATCTTTTTTTTAATTTAAATCATACAATATAAATTTATTTAATATTATGTGATTATGATAAATATATAAAATCTCATTGTATAGGTGGTAATCCACATGTAAAAATGAACCAATATATCATTTTTAAATGATATGAATGTTATTAAATTATTTTATAATATATATTTATAAAACTAAATATTTTTCATGAATATAATATATATATATATATATTATAATCATTGAATCGGAATGTTATGTGTGCAGATAGAATATGAATTACAGTGGTTTGCAATTAGATAGATCTCTATACTCATGATTGATGGGTTTATTTCGGATTTGATGGATGTTTGGATAGATATGGATTATGTAATTATATTATTAAAATAGAGGTATATATCAAACACTAGTTTGATTATATGATCATATTTTTATAACATTTTAAGGTTGTGGAATATGAAATAAAAAAAAAGTTATCAGTAAAGAATAAATCCTTTTCTTCGGTCCATCCCTTTTTATTTATTCTAATTAAACTCCTAAAATTATTTTAATATTAACCCAAATACTCTAGGGTAAATGAAGGTAGGTAAGTATGGATTTTAATATGTTCATGGATGATAAAAAGGTTTTTTTAAGAGTCAATAAAAGATGAGAGGATAGTTTATTTTATATGTGAGTGGCTGAACACTTTTTTAGTATCATAAAATAGTTAGAGAATATAATTTTATTTTTATTAAAAAAACTAAAAAATAATATAATTCCAATATTCTAGGAGGATAGGTAAAAATAAAATCATCAAATATTATGTGTAAATTTATAAATTTGGTTTGTAAACTTATATTTCTCTTTTAACCCATCTTTACCCTTCATTAAAATTAACATTTTATTAATATATTTACTTTTTATGGTGTCAAAAAATTTACTATAAAAGGAAAATTGGATAATAAATTGAACATGTATGATATGTTAAACCATATAAAATTCAGCTAAAAAATTTGGTATTTTATAAAATTTAAATTTTATATTAACATGTTATTTGTTATATAATAACACTAATTAAATTATGAGAACCAATCATTTAATTTTTATCTAAAACCTGTATGATAAAATTTATTTCAAATATAATAAAAAAATAAAAAATGTTATATTTATATAAATATTTCATGTTATGTAATAATTCATTCAAAATATATTACATTATATATTTTACAAAATAATTTTTCATATTGTTCTATTAAATAAATTAAATTTTTTTGGAATTGTACAATCATTTATGATAATTACATCATAAATAAAAAATAGAAATAAAAATACTTAAAATGAAAATAATTCATCATCATTATTAATATATAAAATAAATATAATTTGACATTGTCCATATAAAAAATAGTAAAATTATTAAAAAAATGAAAGTGACATTTTTTCATTATCATTTATTTAAAGTGTATACCTGATTAAAATAATTAGATAAGGAACCATGTATCAATATATTAAAAATTTTGATTTAAAAGAACCATTAACAATAACATAATATGATAAATTAATGTTTTTACTAAGATAGATCTCCATCTAATATTATGTTTAATCTTAATTACCAGATTTACCCTTACTGTGTAAATATATATTTTCAGTTGAAAGGATTCATAATAACTAATCATAAAATTTTCATATATACATAATAAAAAAATGTTAATCCCATATATTGAATACATTTTTCATCATTAAATTCTATTAAATGGAAATATTTATTTTTATGTTATTCTCATATTATGTGATAAAAGGTAGTGTGGAGGAAAATTTATTTTCAATTGAAAAAATTATTTCAAATTAAATATTTTTCTAGTAATCCTTATTTTATGAATTTTAATTATTATATATAGATAAATAATCTATATATTTTCTAGATCCTAGCCTACCAAGATTGATGGGCCCGTAAGGGGCGACACAGCGCGAGGGTTCTCTCCCGTCACCACCTCCTGGTTCCGCCCTGGTTGGCTCCTCCTTCCTCCCCGTTGTTTGTTGTTCGCTGCGGTGGCTTCCTCATCTCGGTCTTCACGACGGTGCGCTTGATTCGGCCTTCTTTTCTCGACCCCTCTCTCTGGGTTGGGTTTCACGGCGGCGCACTCGTCCTACGATCGACTCCTAGATTCCGCGGGGTGAGGGAGTATTTCTGCTATCGGATGCAGGCACTTGGTGGTTGGATGTGGCCTCCGGGGGTCACCGGGTAGGTGGCGATGGGTTTTGGAACAAGATCTGGTTTTTGATCGGGTTATGTTCCTGTTTTTAGTTTTCAGTTTTCTCCTTTCTACATTTCTGCTGCTGGATGCTGTTTTGGTGACTTTGTGATGCCGTTTTGTGGATGGATCTGGTGGTTTCGTACCAGCGTTGATGCTCTGATGGAAGCAGGACGGCTCTCCTGTTCTCAAGATGCGATTTTGTTTGGTTTCTTGTGGTTTTGAGATCTCGTATTAGGATGCAGGGGCGGTCTCTTTTTGATGAGTGGTGTTAATTTTCTTTTGTGGTGATGAAGACGATGGTTTTCTGGTTTCTTTTCCTACTGGACTTGGTGTTTCTGGCAAGGTTGATGGTTTCGTTTCTGTGTATTGCTTCTGTTCATTGAATTGGCGGTGCGGATGGTGGGTGGTTCGGTCGACTGTGGGTGCTCCGGCGACGGCTTCCATTCTCCGGCGACCTGCAAGGATGGCGGTGTACCTGCAAGGATGGCGATGTGTGATGATGGGTTCGCGGTTCGAGGTGCAGAGTGTGGAGTTCGATGCATTGATTGACTGCTTTAATTTTTCTCGTGGCTCGAGTTTTCCTCGGGTCCTGTAACTGTTTGGTTTTTGAATTTTTCCCCGTTGTTTTCGTATCCCGCGTTTGCTGTAACGTTTGGGTTTTGTGTTGTTTTGGTTACCGCTTACCCATAAAGCGTGTATTTAGAAAATCATAAAGAGACAATTTTCAGTCAAAAAAAAAATTCTATATATTTTCTAAAAATAATTATTCATTTTTTTTTCATATATGACAATTAAAAAAGCAATGAACATGAAATCTGTAACACCCCAACCCCAGTTACCAGAGTCACTACAATATTAAATATCATTGTCATGCCCACAAGATCTCATGTCCTTAAAAATAAATTATCTTAGTTTCTTTGAAAGTACTAGATACAAACATAAGTTTTACATTATAACATGAAATAATGAAAACAACATTGCATCCCCTTTTAACACAGTCATATCCCTCAGCCTTTTCTTGTAGGTTAATCATGATATACTTATTCACATCCTGGAAAAAATAAATCATAGAAAGGGGTGAGCTTAATACATAGTATAGATAACAATATATCGAAAAGATTTATAAATTAGAATAAACATTTAACGTAGTGTATAAGAATAAAAAAGAAGTCATTTAAACATAAATTTCATCATAATACTGAAAATATAAATCAAATAATTCCATTTACATATTCACATGCAAATCTTACTAGTCAAATAATCTCTTCTAATATCAATAGCTAATTTCATAATAATGGAATGCATAATGCTGGACATCATAACCACATATTTATGGCCTCGTTCAATTATAACTGATAATGATTTTGTCAGGGAATTGTGCCAAGATAGTAGTTTGTCGAATGAAACCCATTGATCTATTGAGTTGCTATAGATGTCTCCACCAGTCACTTACTATTTTTAATTAATTCTTCATATGAAAAGATTTAAACATATTCTAAACATTTGTATTAAAACTCTAATATGAAATTTCAATATTTTAACCACAATCCATGAATGGTAAAAATATTACCACATCCACAATCAATCATTAATCATTCAATACAATACAAAATATTTTATCAAACTGAATCCATGATAATGAAGGATGTTGAAATTGATGAAAATAATCAGTAAAACTATTGGATAAAAATATCCCTTTTTTCTTCAAAACATTTAAAAGTATCATTATTTATCAAGAAGATGTTAAGATTTTATTTTTGAATCAATTTATCCCATAACATTTTGAAACATTTAAAAAGAATTTATATTTTAAAAAATCCATTCCCATATAAATCAACCAATAAAATGATTTTTAAAACATGGTAATTAATGACAAAGTATATGACGAAAAAATCGTTAAAACATTTAAAATGATATTTTAGTTAGAGTTCCTAACAAAATGAGAGATAATCTAATAAAAATAATTAATGTTATTAAAGCATTATAATATCATGATAATAAATTGATTCGAGATATACTATATCAATATATAGTATGTACACCATAAAAATGTGACTTAGAACATAACCACAAAGAGGTCTCAATAGAATGTAAATTGAGATTTAATCCATTATAAAGAATGTATCATTAGTATAAGGATAAATAAATGAGCAAATTATGTTTGAAACATATAAATACAGACTATACGATTGGATATTCGGTGAAAATCAATCAGAGTACATTCACACATAATCTTGCAAAAACAACACCAATGCCTTTGATGTTTAACTCAATGAATGAATATTGAGTTAATATTACTCTCATCGAGTTCATATAGATGACTTGAGAATTAATCAATGGATTTATTATGTGAATCCAAATTATATCTAATAAAATGGTATTGGAGATTACTATATAAATAAATAAATAGTGATTTCAAACATAATCTTGGAGTAATTTAATCAATGATGTTTTCATAAAATCCAATGAGTTGAAATCATAATTAGAAATTACCTTAATGATTTGGAATCTTAAGAAAAATAATCCCTATGAAATAAAAATCATAAAACAAATATCTAAATGACCATAATTTTATGTATATTAAAAAAATAATAAAATCATGGGTAGTACATACACCGAAAAAAATATAATAGTTGTAATATTGCATGAATCTCACAGAAATAAAATGTGAGATGAAAACACCATACCTTATAATTTTCCATAGTTGAAGGTATGGTAACATCCTATATAATGGTGAAATAATTGTTATTAAATTATACACGAACCATATACATAAATATGATAAAATAGATTATCTTTTAAAATTTTTTTGTTTATAATATTTCAGTAGTGTCATTGTTTTAGGTGTTAACTCATTCATTTTTCTTTATATGTTTAGTTATGTATGTCTTGTTTTTTTGTATTGGATGTATTTTATCTCTATCCATAAATATATTATGTTCTTAATCATTATCTTTTAATGATAAAATGATATTTATTATTGATTGGTTATGATGGGGAATGAATCTTACTGTGTTCATGGAGACACTAATCTGTACGTACACACTATGACAATACCATTATTTTGATAGAGATCATATGTAATTTGATTGTATAGAATATATATTGAATCATTATCATTTTATAAATATTATTTACCACAATTATACTCATTATTGTACCCATCCAAATATTTAAGTGTTGAATAACAAATTATACCATGACGTGGAAATGGTATGTCATACGTACACATGTATGGGGACTTTGACATTCATAGGATGGATAGAATAATGAATATGGTTGTACCATATTTATAATAACATAAGATTATGTAGATAATTCTGGATTAATTATTTTTTAATTGAAACAACAAATAAATAGGAAGTTTAAGAAAGAAATGAACATTTATAGAGGCGATGAAATAATTACCTCTTTATCAAGTGCTCCATTTTGATTTTATCAAAAGGGACCCTTAAGATGGATTTTTAAAACAATTACGGCCTCTAGGATGAATTCAGGGTAGTTAGGAGGATTCATTAACAAGGTTTGGCTGAGCCAAATTGCATTGTAGGAGTGATTTTTAGAGAAAGTAATGTACCCTTTTATAAAATAGGTGACGGTCACCTTAGAAAAAACATGAAATATAATTTCATTATTCAATCATATTCGGATTATAATGTCTTCAAAATGTTTCATTTTGTGTCTAAGGTGGGTCTCAATCAAAAATATCTCATCCAATTGGTTTTATATAGGATTAGATCACCATATTAAGCTTATCATTTTGATATAACAATTGGTTAAATAGTTTAACATTTTCCATGTCTCCTTGTATTTTTATATTATATTGTTTAAAAACATACTATAAAATGTCAAGAGAACCCCAAGTTGTTCTTTAATAACATATATTTTATTATATAAGTCCTTTGTCCAATCCTTATATTGTTTGGACTATTATATCATTTAATAATATAGTATTTGTTTTAACATCTCATTTTTGTAAATTTTGATATTATTTAGTATTTTGTTTCTTTGAAAGTCATAAAAATCTGATTTCTTCGAAAATAATTAATTGAATCAACCCTAACATGTAATATTAACCTATATAATTTTTGGAATTAATAAAAATTCTCATTTTAAATTTATTTTAACATTTATAATATCTATTATTTTAATCCTTCATTAATATGGTAATTACTACATCAACATTGTGTCATAAATAAATTTCATTATTTAATGTCTAAAAAGTATAAATAAAATACCATGATGTTGGAAATATTTTTATCTTTCTTTTCATGAACCGTCCCCTGTGGCCCGTGCTGTGACTACCCCAAGCATGTCACCCATAGGCCAGGGGTTGGACACAAGCACTGAAATTTGTATTCCCTAAAACAAGATGAAATGGAATTTAAACCTATACAAACACTTAGTACGAGAACACAAAAAGTAGCAATTCTGATGTAATATTCTGTAGTAAAAGAGTGATGAAAGAAAAATCAGAAAGATATGAATCCAACATTAAAAGAACATATATGATTGAGAGTATAGTATAACTGAATGAAAAAGGAAAACAACTATTGGGTCATCCACTGAGGTTCCTACCAGATGTCTAGACACAGATTGCCTCCACTACCCTCCAAGTCCAGTCATCTCCTCTATGTCATGTCATGCTGAATGGTGTACCTCAGAGCATGATCCAGTCCTAGCCCCCTCAGCATCAATAAATATTGTATTTAATCAGCACAAGACACAAAAATGTGTGGGCGAAGCCTATACAGGGGTGAGAATAATGAAACTTAGAAGGGATCACAATAATTACAAGGTCTCCTAGAGTTCCATGTGAAAAACCACAGGGTAAGACCACAGAGGTAGATTAAAAAAAAGGTAAACAACCACATAGCGTAACCTCAATCACAAGTACTAGGTAAAGAAAACTCACACCAAGATTTATTCTAGTGGTAGTAACAAGAAACATCCCCAGTCACAATGTCGAATGCTTTAGATGATGTAGAATTTTTCCACAATCGAGTACAATGGGCATGCTGGTCACTTCGAGTAAGTGACCACTATCCTTGAACTGCTGAGTTACACCTCCCTGTTGCGTACTATGGGTCTGTCGGGTAACATAGAACTACCCACCCACATCGGGGTCTGCTAAGTTAATTCTACCCATTACGTAGTGCGGACACTCTCCAACATGTCCCTCCATGTCCCAAAGAACCTCCCACCACCATCATGTCACGCAAAGGTAATCCTCCTCATCGCATACCGTAATTGTTGAGTAGCTTCTATTCGAAATGTCATCAGTCGTTAGGTCTCAGCTAGTTGTAGGGTTTCATACATAGTACAATTGGGAGAACCAATCCCCATGCCATCAGACGTATCTCAATCCCACCAAAGTCTCACAAAAATGTAACCTGATTATCCACCATGTTAAAAGGCTTCCAACGAAGAAGAAAAAATGTCATTCATACACCCAATCAGTGTGTTATTGGAATATCAGTGCTGAGGTCCCAGTTGGATTCATGTGTGATCCAACCCGGTCATACACCATGATTCTCTGAAACTATATTTGGGTAAGGATAAAAGGGCAGTCTCGCTCCATGGGTCCCAATTTTGAAGATGGTTTGTCAATCCAGCATCATCTTATCATGTTAAAGTCTTTTGAGTGTTTTTGGGCCCAGTTGGGCCAGGGTCTGGTCCGACCAGGTTAGACTAACCAGGCCCAACCTAGTCTGGGTGAGTTAGATGTTCAGTTCGGCCTGCCAGAGGTGAGGCCTACAAGGGTGGCCCGACTCAAATAGGGCGACCCGCATAGGGGTGGCCTAACCCATGTGGGGAGGCGACCTTCTAGGGAAGCGGCCCTATCCGGGGGGGGGGCATTGTCCTGCTGGGGCAGCAGCCCAGTCCATGTTCGGTGACCTGGTTTGGTGGAAGCTACCTGAAAAGAGGGTGTAAGCCTAGATCCATGGGTAGCGACCTACTCCAAGGGTGGCGAACCTGTGTGGGGGCGGTGACCTCCTCCGAGGGTGGTGGCCTGCTCCGAAGGCGGCGACCTAACGTGACGGCGGCAACCCAGCATTAAGGGTGGCAGCCTTCTCTGAGGGTGGCGGCCTAGCATGAGGATTGAGGCCTGACTCTTAGGGCAGTGTCCATCTCTGTGGGTGGTGGACTGGTTCAGTTCGATAGGGGGGGGGGTGTAACCCTCGGGTCATTACAATTCTCGACTGGCCCAAAGGCCCTTCGGTTGGTGAGGATTGGGCACCGCACGGTCGCCACAAAACCCACTCAATGTGGGTTCAACCTCTTCCATGGATTCGTTTTCCAAAACAAGTCATTGGAGGTATGGAGGTAGAGCCACCTCCCTTCCCGTGACCGAACATCATCCCAGCCAACTCGTCCGTTCGCCGCAGCTGATGAGTCGTGGCCATCCTCTTGGGGCATGCATCGATGTGATCACTATCTTCAAAGGTGTAACTATGATTTCAAGATAGGGGAGGGTTCAGAATGGGCTGGTTAGGCCCAAGTCCTCTGTGTTAACTCATATTATGGAAGATATTAAGGGTTTTAATGACCAATTGAATTAAACAACAAGATAAACCCCACAAGGATTTCCCACAACAATCCACCCACAAAGTTGAATGAATCTTCGGTCAACCGATTAGTCGGTTGACCCACGTTCTTCGTATAATTTCAATAATGTGGAAGAGGGAATCAAAAATAAAGAAAAAAATAGCCCCAACCTTGAAAACGTTGGATTGAACTCGCGGTTGGGGAGTCTTTTTGTTCGCCATTCCTATAACAAGTTGTCCTTGCTGCTACTTGAATTGTCAAACTATGGTTTGGGGATTCAGTGTTTCACATCACCTTCTATTGGGGTTGGTTCCATCCTCTAAGAGCTTGGTTTTATGTCACTCCAACAGAACATTGTTTCTTGGCAGAGCTTTTCTGATACCCATCCCCCAATATTTATATTTATAGGAGAGGGGAGGGTATGTAATGATATAGGAAGTTAATGTGGATAATAAATCAGGAAACTTATTATCCCCCAACGATGTCATTACTTAGGATTTGGAAATTCAATCCATTCATTTTATCGACTCATTGTGGGTCCCACAAACCCCTGTCTATTGGTGGAAAATAAATAAAATAATGAGATTATTTCATTTCATTTCATTTAAAAGTCACAACAATAACTTCTTCTCCTGAACTACTATAATCAAAGTAATGCCTCTCTTAAGAGAATCCGGGCGCTATGGATTCAACTTTGCCTTCAGATTTTTAATTAGAGAAACGGTTCAAAAGTTAGAAAACAATACTCACATGATTACTAAACGTACCTGAAAAAATGTTTTGAAATTTATTCTGGAAACATAGGGTCTCAGAATCACGTACTATCAATTTTTCTAGACTAATAATAAATTAATATAATTAAAAACATTACATGGAAAATATGGTTCTTTACAATCTTCCCACCTTATTGGTTTACATCTCATAAATACACTACATAGATTAAAAACCAATTGGGTTACTGAGCATTAATCTAAGCCTTTATCTCCCATTTTCTCTCCTTGAGGATCCCATGCTACAAGCGAACGCACACTAGAGGTATCGACTGTGCATGAATGACCCACTCTTGTAGATCCTCGATCTCTACTGGAACCTCTGTAAAAAATTCTTCATCATCTAAATCCAGATAGCTGTGGTCGATGACATAAGATGGGTCATGTACACATCTCCTCAATTGGGATATTTGGAAGACTCCATGCACCATCTCCAACTGCGGTTTACGTTCCAAGTGATATTCCACCTCACCTATCCTCCAATGTATCATAAAGTGCCTAATAAACCTCGGTGATAACATTTCACCTCATCCAAATCTCCACAGTCCCCATCGAGGTGAGACTAGCAATAAAACGGGGCCCCCTCATAGAACTCCAAAGCTCACCATATTCTATTATCATATGACTTATATCTACATTTTGTAGTATTTATCCACTACTGGATGATCTACACCTTCTTAGTTGTTTCCCGTACCAACTTTTGAGCCCTATGTGCTGACTCCCCTTGGTCTATCCAGAAAAGAGGTGATCACAAGGGTTATCCGTATAGGGAATCAAATGGTTACATACCGATGTTTGAGTGATATCGGTTGTTGTATGAGAACTCTAATAAGGGAAAGTGATCCTACCAACTGCGGCCAAAATCTTTGACGCATGCATGAAAAATGTCCTCAACCGTCAGAATGGACTTCTCTATCTGACCATACATTTGAGGATGAAAGGTGGTGCTCAATTGTAATTGAGTTCCTAATTCGACATACAATCCCTTCCAAAAATCGGATATGTAACATGTGTCATGGTCATAGACGATCTTCGTTGGAACCCCTGGATGTCACATGATCTGTTGTATGTAGTGGGGTCCCAAACCATCTACTGGTCCCTGCTCTCAGAAAGGTGGGAATTGGGCCAACATGGTGAGTTGGTCAATGATCACACATATGTTATCATGTCCCCTGGACATATGTGGAAGGCTTGTCACAAATTCAATGGATATCTCATCCAACATCCCCTTTGTAACCTCTAGTGTCTGAGCTACGCCTCCTGAAACCTGATGCTCGACCTTCACTAACTGAAAAGTGAGGAATCTAGAAACAAACACTGCCACTGCCTTCTCCATCCATGGCCCCATGTGCTGATGTTGGATATTCTGGAACATCATTGCCAAACCAGGATGTACCTTTAGATGGAACGTATGGAACTACCACAACACCTCCTCTCGTAGTGACAATTGTACAATGGTACATGCTCTGATAAGGATGGTGTGCTCCTCACCTTAAGAAAATATATCAGGTCCCTTCCATGAGGATATCTGAGCACGTTGGGCCTCACAGTCCATGTCCCCAAGCAGTGTCTCCTAGAATCACTAATGAAGTGGGGGTGTGTTTATCATATACTAGAGTTATGCTACTCCATCTCTATCCATAAAGGATAACAGCAATATGGCTAGCTTCTCTATCTCCTCACTCAGCAACTCTAGGCCATACCTCCTGTTGAGTGCATCTATTACCATGTTCCCCTTCCCAAAAGAATAGACTATCTTAATTTTATAGTCCTGGAGTATCTCTAGCCATCCCCGTTATATAAATTTCTGGTCTTTTTGAAATATGATATACATGACACTCTTGTGATCAGAGTAGACAGTAAAATTTTTTCCCATCAAGTAACGCCACCACATATTCATGGAAAATACAACTACTGCAAACTCCAGGTCATGGGTAGCATATTATTTTTCCTTATGCCTCAGATATCGTGAAACATAAGCGATCACTACTCACTCTTGCATCATGATACATCCAAGGCCAGTCCCTAATGTGTCGCAATAGACTATGTACCCAACCCCCTCTTCGGGCAGCCTCAAGACGGGGGCACTCGTTATTCTCTCCCTCATCTCCAAAAATCTCTGTTTGCATCTCTCCATCCATAGGAAATGTTTCCCCTACTTTTTCAAATAATACAAGGTGGATGCAACACTGGAAAATTCAAGAATGAATCTTCAGTGTTATCCATCTAACCCTAAGAAACTCTGCAACTCTATTATACTCAAAGGTGGCTCCCAAGCTACCACAGCCACTGTTTTTTTTGATCCACTGCAACTCCAGCCTTTGAGATAATGTGTTCTATAATGTGGACCTCTCATATCCATAACTAGCACTTCGAGAGTTTACCATAAAGCTGGTGCTCTAAAAGTGTATCTGAAACTATCTGTAGATGATAGGAATGCTCCTCCTTCATTTTCGTGTATATCTAGATGTCATCGATTAACACTGCCATGATGCGATCGAGGAATGGATGAAAGATCTTGTTGGTGAGTCTCATTAACTATGTGAGGGTGTTGGTCACACTGAAAGGCATATCCAAGATCTCATAATGGCCATACTGTCATTAAAAGGCCATCTTTTTCACATCCTCTTCTTGGATCCTTAGCTAATGATAACCATATCAGAGGTCTATATTCAAAAACCAGTGATCTCCTTTCAACTAATCTAAAAGATCATGAATCCTCATTATATAATAATTGTTCTTAATAGTCACATAGTTGTGGCGCCGATAGTCCACACAGATTCTCAAAATCTTATCATCCTTCTTGTAAAACTAAATCGGGGATTCCCGTGGAGAAACACTAGGTCTTATGAAACCCATTGCATGTTTTTCCTCCAACTATTCATGTAACTCAAAAATCCCAACAGGAGACATCTAATATGCTGGTGTAGATATCAGTATAGTCCTAGGGTATAGGTCGATGTAAAATTATACTTCTTTGCGTGGAGGTAGTCTTGTGTCATCATCAAGAAAGACATTGACATACTGGTCCACCACTACAGGATAGCTCAGAATCTCAACATCAACTACTCTATGGTTAATTCTAGCCAACTGATGAGTAATCGGTGACACCCTCCATTGGGTTTGTCCATCCTATGCTACAAAGCTCCCATTTTCACCGGTGAAGGAAAACCTTGTCCCTTCTGTGCCGACACACCACACTTTTCACTTAATAATGTCAATCTGAGAAAAGACTATGGGTAACCAATCCATACCCAAGAGGATGTTGTAAGGCCTTGACGTGGCTACAAAGAGATCATATCCAAATATCTAGCTTCCCTGAGTAAACTCACACTGCCTGAAACAATGCGTAATCACCAAATACACTCTTTTTGTAGTCTCTAGCTGTAAGGATCGAGCCAATGGCTCCACTGAAATCTCCAAGCACTGAACTAGGGTCATGGAAAAGAATGTGTGAATGAAACATGTGTCTATATGTAATGTAGCTAAAGTGGAGTAGACATAGATTGTACCTCTAATTATCTACGGAGCGCTGGCGTCATAGGCCATAGATTCCTGGAGCTAAGCTCATCCCTATCCTCATACTCCATTTAGTCAGGATTGACCAGCTAGTAGTGGTGGTGGTATAATCTCGAAACGTCGCCCATCACTTACTGCACGACCAGCTCCTTTTCCACGTCTTCCACCCAGCAGACCACCACCCTTGAACCTCTACCACTGCCTCAGCGGTCCCTCAATTTTCCGTTGGTCATGAGTATGGTGGGTCTGGTAGTCGCGAGCCATATGGCACATCCCTCTACACATGTAACATTGCATGCAACTCTCATGTCTCCCTTTTCATTATGATCCTTGCACAACTGACCATGCGTCCCGAGGTTGTCCACCAGAAGGTATAGTCTGCATGGAACTCATTGTCATCTACCTAAAACCCCTTACAGATGACTCTACTACCTGAAGTCTAGTGTTATATCTCACTGTCAGTGCCTCATCATCTTGGAAGCTCTCAATGATAAGTGCTCGCTCAAGCACCCCAGCCTGTGTTGGAATGTGGAGTGATAACATCGATGCTCTGATCTCCCATCAGAAACCATGATCAAAAGACCGAGCCATAATTAAAGGGTCTTGTACCATGTATTTGGAGTATCAGAAGAGATCAGTGTACCTCACTGAGTACTAGGCCACTATCATACAACCCTATTTCAAGTGCAGTTGCTCTGGTATACGAACAGATCGTAAGGTCACTGGGAGGAACACTTCTCAAAAAGGCCCTTGAAGTCCAACCAAATGAGGGTCCTCTCATCCTGTATCTCGAGCATCAGGCTCCAACACCTCCCTGTTGTTTCATAAAAATGTTTGGCAGCCAGGATCACCATAAAATCAGCTAGGACGCATCTATGTGAAAAACTCTAGCCACAGCCTCAAGCCGCCTTCAGGTCCATCTCCCCTCGAAACCTATGAGTTCACTACCACTGGAACACATGCAATGTGATCAGTCTGTGTGAATCCTCAACTGGTGGGGATGGTGGAAATGGATTCCAAATGAAATGTGGTATTTCTTGTATACCACCTGATGGTGCTAACGCCGTGAGAGGGCTCTGCAACGAGGCCACATTGCACGGTGGGCTGTCATCACGTACTCTCTCAGGAAACCTGGGTGGATATCTTCGTGGAGGCATCCTAAAAAAAATAGATGTGCCACGGTCAAAAGTTATACCTAGTGAGATGACTCATAAAAACCCAAGAAAGGCTTTTCAAATCACACACAATCAGTGTTTTTTGCACTGATTCAGAAATCATAATTCAGGATCCCAGTGCATGGATACGTCTGCTTCAACACCAACACCGGACTACCCGAACTGAAAACCACACTCAAAACACTTAACACTATTGCCACATAGAAAAGACCACAATCCTAGTTCATCAGTAGAACTGAACTCCTCTGATACAACATTATCATGAACCGTCCCAAGGGGCCCATGTTGTGACTACCAGAAGCCTACCCACTATTAGCTAGGGGTTGGTGACTAGAACTGATAGCCATATTCCATAAAATGGGAAGGAATTTGCTTTTAACTTGTAAAAAAAATGGTCCTGGTAGATTACAAGAAGAAACTGTGAAGTAATCTACTATATTAAAAGAGTGCTAAAAGAAAAAGGGGCTGGAATATAAGCTAATCTGTAGAAGTACAAGTACGACTGGAAATATAGTATAACTGAAATAAAAAGGAAAATCTCGACAATGTCATCCTCTGAGGTTCCTACCAGAAGGGTAGGTACAGATCACCTCTACTGAACTCCAAATCTGCTCATCTCATCAATGTCACGTCACGCCGAATGATCTACCTCTGAGAACTGTCGAGTCCGGGCTCCCTCAACCTCGATCAATGTTGTACATCGTTTGTACAAAACACAACATGGTGCGGGCGAAGCCCGTGCAGGAGTGATTATAATGATACTCATTAGGGACCCTGAGACCCCGAAGGTCTCTAGAGTTCCATGATGAAAAACCATAGGGTAACACCACGAAGGTAGATTACCGCACAGGTAAAGTACCACATAGCATAACCTCAATCATAAGAACAAGTAAAAGATATCTCACGCTAGGATCTATTCTAGGGGTAATAACAGGTAACATAAATAGTCATATCATCGAATGCCTCAGCTGCTGGAGAACTCCTCCTCTATCATGTACGGTGGACCTGCCGGTCAATCTGAATGGATTCCCACTAAACTTGAACTGCTGAGGTACACCTCCCAATCTTGTACTGTGGGTCTGCCTGGTTACAAAGAACCACACACCACCATCGTGGTATGCTAAGGTACTCCTCCCCAACGAGTACCATGGATTCTCCCAACTGTGGCCCTCCTGGTCACACAGAACCACCCACCCTATTGTGTTCAATGAAGGTATGTCTCCCCATCATGTACCGAAACCATCGAGTCACACTGAGTGTAAAAATTAGCAGTTATTAGGTCACACACAATAACAGGGTTCCGTACATAGTGCGTTTGGGAAAACCGCTCCCCAAGCCATCAGCCATTTTTCAACCATCACGATGTCTCACATAAAAGTAATGTTATTATCCTCCAATTCATAATGGGTCCAACACAGTAGATGGAGCATAAATCAGAATCTCGGTCTGTGCATTATAGGCATTTCAGTGCAGAGGGCCAAGTTGGATTCGGGTCCGATCCTACCCGATCGAACTCCAAAGACATATATGTTAAATACTATGAAGATTATTATAAAAAATTGTTTCACCTTCAAAATAATATTATTTTAATGTTAATTGATTAAATTTAGTCCCATAAAATGTGTGGATACCTATATAATTTAATTATGTTTTAAAATGGATTCATCACACACAAGACTAATTTATCAATAAAAAATGATATTATTTGAACAATGTATATTCATAACCTATAAATATAAATAAATACTAAATAATTTGGAAGAACTAAAGGGGAAATCAATTGGATTGTTTGGGTTTCTATTAATTTATCTAACATTTTCAAAAACCTAGTTTTAGAAATTTGTAATTAATTAACTGAAATAAATATATATAAAAACCAACCCAAAATACCATTCAACATAATTCAAAAACCTTGGAGAAAGATTATAATATTCCATTCCATCTCTCATACCCTTCATTGGATCCCCTAAGCTCATATGAATATCCTCGCATTCTTTATGAATCACTCTATCATGTTAAGGGAAAATGTCCCCTTTTTATTTCATGTACTATCCTTATACAACAAACAATAAAATTTCAAATTTTCAACATTTTAATTTACTTTTACACATTCATTTATTTTATATATAATATTCATTTGATTAGAGTACTATTTTCACTATCATTTACACTCTAAATTAATTATTATTTACATATTTTACGATATTGAAATTATCCAGTGATTTTTGTTGAAAAACATCAGGTAGTGAATACCCATCACAATTCCAACCTGGTATATTCTCTAGAATTATATATGACCATTTTATTTGGTAATTTGTTTAAGGTAACCAAAACACCTTACTCATTTGATTAATATTTTTTAGATACATTTTTATTTTGAATGATCCATGATAGAAAAATAGGAATGTGAGTGATACGAATTTTATGGGTGGATTTGGATTTAAATAGTAATCTATTGGATATGGTAAAACATTAAAACAATGAGAATCCACGTATAATTCTCACGAGGTTACTCTAATCACACATTGATATTATGTCTTATAAGGGATCCTTACATTTTGAGTATGATGTAATATTTCATAATGTATCTACATTCTCTTGTTTCGTTAATGTTATAATGTTTTTATCATGATTTAATTTAGAATTTAATAATTATCACCCCCCAAATTCTACCATAAGATTCGTATTGACCCTTCGTTATTTCAATCATCAGGTTATGGTTTTATTATTCCCTTACTAAGAATTATATAACAATGTATTCATATATACATCCTTCATTTATCTAGTGGAATTTTATAAGATACCATAATTATATATTCATATTTATGATTTAATTATGTTTTACCGATGATTTTTATTATCTTTTAATGTATCTAATTACCACAAAATTCCATGAACCACAATGTCATATGGTTGTATTATATATACCATTATGAAATAAAATATGAATTATGGTGTATAAAAGAAATTGACTTTCATTATTGGTATCATATAATTTTATTTTCATTTTTGGGTATTTAAATTAGAAAAATTCATTTAATGTATTAAGAATAAAAAAACCCAATAAAAAACATCCCAATATTTTGTCCATGTATTGAGTAAGTTTTTTCCATGAAAATACATATTAGTTATGAAAATACTTATTGATGGGGTTTCGGTACAATTTTACCTAGTGGAAATAATCTTGAAAAGGGTGAGTTGTGATAGGCTCGATCTTTACCTGGTGAAGGACCTCAATCTTTATTGCACTCATAATTTGAAACTAACATGGGATATGATTTGGTAAATTCACAAGCTCATTATGAACAATTATAATGGGGAAAATGAATATTATACTTTTATTTAGGAAATTTATGATTGATAACTTATACTAAAACCTAGAAATTAATAGGTTATTGAATAAATTCCATCTATTTTTTTATTAATAATTCTCATGATGTCCAATTTATGTGTTTAGGAGCTAAAAAAATTTCCAACTATTGGTTTACAGTTTTTTTTGTCAATGACATTTATTTGGAATAACTTATTCAATAAACAATATAACGGGTGATTCAATGATTTTACATATGAATTTCTAAAAAAAATTGATGATATGGAAATGTGTCTTTTGATTTTAGAAAATAAGATATAACAAAGTAAAATCAATATATTGATCACAGTTTATTCAAATAAATACATCAAATTAGAGGAGTACATTTTATCATTGAATTTCCTATGATAAAGGTTACAATGATATATATAGAATTTCTATACGTAGGAAAAAATACAAAATTAGGCAACATGGCATTTGTCATAATGGAATTGAAAAATGTTTTGAGTGTTGAAAAATGTTGAATAAAGTACCTATTTTTTTGCGAAAATGATAAATTTAGATTAAATTATGGAATAAAATAATGACAAATCAATGTTAACATTATTTCATCTTTGTATTAAAAGTTCTGAAGTTGGGAATTATCCAAGATAATTATTTATCCCATGGGATGACAAGGATGAAATGAAAATAATATACATGAACAGGTCAAAAAATTATGGTCATATACTGAGACATTTAGTAAGGATTAAACTACAAATAACCTATACTAAGGAGTCTTGTATGTATTAATGTGTTTCATTTTATTCCACCAGATCATATCTTGTCGGTTGTCTATGATCATGAAGTGACCACCAAAAATAATTTGATATCCTTAGGAAAAATGTATAAGAATAATATTTTACATGTCGATGCTTTTGGGAATGTTAGTCTTGAAAAAATTGATATCCCATTTTACTGGAAGTCAATGTTATCTTATTTGTGGATTCAATTTCATTACAAAGAGACAACATAAATTTATGTGAGATTGAATTCACCCTCCATACTAAAATGAACCTGTGATTCTATATAGAAGTATGGATGAGGATGGATATATTTTGGAATTATCATCTCTATCATATATATAATTTCATTATGAGAATGAGAATCTAACAAAAATATTTATGTCTATGGAAAAGATCAACCTTGATGATATTCCCATTTTATGTGGATTCAATTATGTGTTTCTCCATGAATTTCCAGGTCTTCCTCTTAGAAGGGAGGTTTAGTTCTGGATTGATCTTATATATAGATAATGATACATTCATATTGAATCACATCACAAAAAAGGGATATGAGTGGATCCATTAATAATTGAGTTACTTAACACTACAGTAAATCTGGCATTTTACGACGGTTTTTTCACGGTGGTTTTAAAAACTGCAATGAAATGTGCTAAAAAAAATTTGATAAATTTTTTTTATTTCCCAAGGATTAAACAAGGTTTTTAAAAAAAATGTCATGAAATTATGGAATTTTGGGTATAACATCCATGAAATTAATGTAAAAAATTAAAAAACACAAGAAACCATAAAATCACTAAAACAACCATAACTTTTGATCCGAGCGTCCATTGGAGCGCAACGACCAGTCAAATCGAAGCTAATGAAGACATCCAGATGCACGTATAATCAAAACACATAGAAGGTCAAATGTGAAAAAAATAAGCGAGTTATTAAAAAGTTGAAAAAATACTCCAACAGACCTAACTTTAGAACACCAGTGTGCTGCCGAACTTGTATTCAAACAGACCTAACTTTCGATCTGCATGTCACTTAGGCTCCTCTGCCTTCCAGATCGTACTTCATTTCATGAGATTCAGTTTGACTAGTCACAACACCCTCCTGGACTCCTAGATCATAATTTTCCGACTTTTAGTGGGTATTGTGTTTGTTATGTTTTTTGATGACCTGTTTCTAGCACCTGTTCCCAGCCAACTTTTTTTAATACAGTCGTAACATCTAATCAGCCTATCCATTCAGTCACTTTAACCTATTAGGTCGATGATTGTTTCGTGATCTTTGATTTGACTAATAAAAGATCCAGAATAGACTCTCAGATCAGAAGTTATATCCGTTAATGTGATCCTAATGTTTTTGTCACTTTCTGGCCATTTTCTACTGGTTTTAATGGTTTCTCTATTTATTACTGTTTATTTGGGTTTCCACGACTTTTTATCAGTATCAATTGATTTTTGGGATTATTATGATGATTATGTTAAATTCTTAAGTAGTTTTCTAGAGTTGTCATGAGTTTTCATTCATTCTCATGCTTTCTAAAGCTTTATCATGCTTCTCCATTCGTTTTCATGACTTTTCATCCCTTATCACGCCTTTTCATACTTTTCATGTGTTTCATTTATTATTTATTATATATTATTTATAATTTAATTTAATTTATTTATTATCTATTATTTGGAACTGGTTATTTATTATTTATTATTTATTATATATTATATACTATATATTATTAAATATATATTATTTTTTATTTTTTATATATTACTTATTATTTATTATTATTATTATTATTATTTTCTTTATTATTTATTATATATAATATATAATATATTTTATATTTTATATTTTATATTATATATTATTTTTTATATATTAGTTATTATTATTATTATTTTTTATTTTTTATTTTTTATTATTCATAATTTTTTATTTTTTATTTTTTATTTTTTATTTTTTGGTTTTTATTTTTTAATTATTATTAGTATTATTTAAGATTATTTATGATTATTATTTATTAAGTTTTTTTTAATTATTTATTTTGTGTTATTTATTTTTATTATTATTTATTATTTATTATTTATTATTTATTGTTTTTTGTTTATTGTTTATTATTTATTATTTATTATTTATTTATTTTAATTTATTTTCATGTGTTGTTAATTATTAATTATTAATTATTAATTATTAATTATTTTTTATTTATTAATTATTTTAATTTTCTTTATTATTAATTATTAATTTAGTAAGTAATAATTATTATTTTTAATTTATTATTATTTATTATTTATTATTTAATATTTATTATTATTTCTTGTTTATTTATTATTTTTTATTATTTTTTATTTCTTATTAATTATTTTTTATTTTTTAATATTTCATATTAATTATTTAATATTAATTATTTAATATTAAGTATTTATTATTAATTATATATTATTTATTATTTGTTTATTATTATTTATTATTATGTATTATTATTTAGTATTATTTATTGTTTATTATTTATTAATTATTATTTATTATTTATTAATTATTATTTTATTATTATTTATTATATATTTATTTATTATTATTTATTATTTTTATTTATAATTATTATTATTTATTATCTATTATTTATTATTAATTATTTACTGTTTATTGTTTTTTATTAATTATTAATTATTAATTATTTATATTTATGTATTATAATTTATTTATGTATTATACTTTATTTATTACGTGTTATTTATAATTTATTATTTAACAGTTTTTATTTATAATTTTTTATTTTTTATTTAGTCTTTATTTATTATTTATTATATATTATTTATTATTAATTGTTAATTGTTATTTGTTATTTATAATTATTTATTGTTTATTAATTATTTAGTATTTTGTATTTTGTATTTTGTATTTTTTAGTTTTTATTGTTTTGTATTTATTGTTTTATTTTTTATTTAGTCTTTATTTATTATTTATTATATATTATATATTATTAATTGTTATTTGTAATTTGTTATTTATAATTATTTATTGTTTATTAATTATTTTTTATTTTGTATTTTGTATTTTGTATTTTTTAGTTTTTATTGTTTTGTATTTATTGTTTTTTATTTATCATTTAATTTTTATTTTTTTATTTTAAATTTAAATTTTTTTTATTTATTGTTTATTTATTAATATTAGGTTTTTATTAGTAATTGTATTATTATTATATTATATTATTTTTTAAATTTTAAATTTTATTATTTATTATTTTATTTTCATAGTTTTATAATTTATCTATTTATTATTATAATTTATTTGTTATTTATTATAATAAATAGTAAATAACTAATAAATCACTAATTATTAATTATTTATTATTTATTATTAATTATTGATTATTAATTATTAATTATTTCTTATTGATTAATTATTATTGAGTTTATAAATAAACAAGAAAAAAATATAAATAAATAAATAAATAAAATTTAAATAAAAAATTAAAAAATTTAATTATAAGATTCAAAAAACTGCCACTAAAAAACCGCCGTGAATCATTCTACAGTGGTTTTAAAAATTGTCGCTAATAGTTTCACAACGCAAGATTAAGAGGCTGTTTTTCAAAATCACCGTAGAACGATATAGCGGCGGTTCAAACCGCCACGAAATGGGAAAAAATAGCGCTAAATACCCATGTTTCCGTAGTGTAAAAGATGACCCATATCATCATCGGTGAAATAAATTTATACTTTCATTAGATTAATGGATCAATGATGGATTTTTTTTAAAATCATGATTATCAAGTCCACTTCAATTATTACTTAGAAGGGGGTGTCGTTTTTATAGAAAAATATTTTAGATTTAATCATTATAGTGATGAAGAATAGGCTATTAAATGACCATATGATCACATTAACCACCAGTGGTGATGGTTTTCTGATCTACATTGATACATCCATTGAAATTTTTTTTCTTACACACAGATGATGAAAAGGTGATAACATGTTCCTATTACAAAAATAATTATTCATGACCAAAACATGCTATCACATAGTATGGAATTAGATTCAATGATAATCAAATTGAATAATATGTTTCATATCAATGAGTTAATATATGATTTATATGTGACAATATGTAACATATTTCGAAAGAATCATTTTCCTTATAAACCGACCATAGCTCGTCCCTATAAAATCATTACATTCCACTCAATTCCATACCATATGAGGCACCAAGGAGGATATGTCCACCAATAGAGGCTAGTGGATAATCAACCCCTTTTCCTATCCATTTTTTTATTTTTATTTAGTTATAATTTGTATTTTAATTTTTTTATAAATTCAAGCAAGGTTTTTATTTCGGTGTTTTCTTCCTCCGAACCACCATCCGTTAATCCCATCCTTTCTCATTTGCTTCTTATTTATGACTTCTAAACATATCCACCAAGTCCTTTTACCATAATATTTGAGGGATTGGCATAAGGAATGGACCATGGGAGGTATGTGGAAGTTCCATTTATTATGTGCCAATTTTATTATGTTTTATTATCGTTTTCATGAGCTAGAGTGATGTGAATGGTTGTTGCATTGTCCACAATGACACTAATCTCAAACACAATTTTATTTTATGTTAAATGGGTTACATCGATACAAATGAATTTAATATTTTCATATAGTAGTGTTTAGCCATTGAGTAGATTAAATGAAATAGGATGTAGTTGAGCCATTTTGTAGAAGAAATGACATATAATGGAGCTAGTTCATGGATATGTCACACTCTCTATTGATGTGTATCATAAAACTTGATTATATGAGTACATGATGTTAAGATGTCTAAATGCATTTAATATTTCACACTATTAAATAATAGAATTGTTATTAATGATTGCGATCTCATTATTGAATTATCAAAATTTATATAAACACCTACAAGAAGAATGATGGAACCCCCAATCCAACCCAGAAAGGTCATGTTCAATTATTCACTAATTATATTTTCTCATTTTATGTTTGTTTTATATTTTATTTCAATTAGTTTATATTTCATTCCATGAATAAATAAAAATAACAAAAATTATTTATCTTAGGTGAATTAGATTAAGTGAGTTAAAAACATATAAATCTTATCATGCATGATGACCTTGGTAATCCATTCTATTACCCTAGGAAACATAGAAATTTTATTTTACAATTCCCTATTACTATAATTCAACATAACTAGCTTTGTTTTTAGGAATCTAATCATTATTTTAAATGTTCAATTTCTAAATTGTATATATAATTTTATAATTTTTTTATAAAAACCTAAAAACGTTCTTCTTTCTTGATGTTTTCAACTGATATTTCCAGTAATATATTGAACAATTACTCACAGGTGAAGGAAGAAGAAACTAATTACACTTAGGTGTCCCCATAAAGAAGGGATAATGATCTTATGATAATGGTGTACAATAAAAAATAGTCATAGCATCATTGTATCATTTATATATTTGGGTTCCATAGTCGATGAGATCCGAACATTCATACAATGATTCATGCCCATGAAGTAAGTGCCACTATTTTTTCTAATTTCATTCAGTACATCCAATATGTTTAGGTCATACATGGTAATATAAATAACCTATAATTTTCGGAGCCAGATTGTAGAAGATAATGATGAGATAGATTGGATTAATAATTTGGAAGTCTTATCTAGTGAGATATGTGTGGGAGATGAACTATATCTGGATGAATAATGGAACGATTATGAGGTACACCATTATCTCCCAAATACCTATAAATTATATGAGCTTGTACCATTATAGGTCACACTATCCATTTACTAGGAGGAAGCCACAACATTGATTCAATTTGAATAAAGGATGGATGATCCCAACAACCTACCTTTATCCACTAATACTCACATTCAAGTGGCAATTAACACTGATGATGTGATTGAACCAAACCCGTCTTATAGAGTCGATCCCTTATAGAACTCTATATTTTCTGATATCATTCAATCTTATTTGACTACGAATCCTTATGATTTTTATTTTTTTATTTTGGTCAATCCATTATTGTCCTTATATTATGATGATGAGAAAACACTCGGACATATTAAGGAACACACGATGCTCCCTGATTTTAATGAACATACAATTGTGGAATCCCATAAAAAATAAATGTAGCTAAGAATGGGGAAACTAAAATTGAGGTGGATCACAATAAAAGGGTAATTATGTTTTTCATTCTTCATGTTCATAGTTATTTAAATAAAAAATATAATTGAGCCCTAATTTTAAATTATAATTGATACAACCAAATTTGAGCCAAAGATGAAGAGAAACAGAACATCACACAAGTAGAAATGGAAGTTGAGGATGTTCTATTATTCATCCTACATCTTTGATACATAATTTACCACATTTCTAGGGTTATTTGATGTACTATATCCATGGATTCCTCCTCATCCAGAAAAAAATACTACACTATGGTAAATGACACATGTAGTTGATAATGTTAAAGAAGATCCCCCATCATCAAATTATGGATAACTTAAGGTACATCCCAATAGAGTTAGTAAAAATTTTATACCCATTTGTGGGATCATACCATGATTTATCATTACATTCATTTTAGGAATACTCGTTTCATGATAATAGTTTTTAGGAAGTATTAAATCTTGAAACCCCCGCCCTCTTATATTATTGTGCTTTAATAACATGATCCTTAAGCTTAATCGAGTATTTTTCCTTTTTATGTTAATCATTTTGGAATGAATTCATGTACAGCGGAATAGAATTAATATTATTCTTTTTAAATGGAGTTCTTTTTTAATTTTAGAACATTTAAAATAATTTCATTTTTTGATCAAAAAAATGTTTTGAGAATTTCTGATAAGAATTGCATGCCCACACATGAAATAATGATTGAAATTAATTATGTATGTGACATGAGTTTTTATTAATATATTAATTCTTTGTTTTAGATTCCATTTTCATTTAAATTGAATGAAAAATGTACAATTGAATGTTTAAAATCAGAAAATGGATATTAAAATGATGACACATGATTTAGGGGAATTGATTGACTCATGTAAAGGAAATTTCCCAACATTTTTTAATTATATAAATTTATGAAATTAATTTGAAGTGATTTTTTATTATTTACAATTCTTTGAGTGATTCTATAATATCATATATCTCATTTCCTAGAGTATTTCTTGTCAAATTTATTCCTATTTATCTTGAGCATATTTCATCTGTTATTTTTGGACATGTCACCTACTAGAACTTGTACTCAATCTTGTGCAACCTAAGACAAAAAAAAAATTAAAATGATCAATTCATATTCTTAAAAACATTTATCCTTAAAGTATTCCTTTACATCAATCCTTATTTACCCTATAGAGACCATGTATGACATTTACTGGAATGATCTAGGTTTCAAGCCTTTTTGTATCCTTTCCTACCCTACTATTGGTATTACCATGATATTATAATGTTGAACATTGGGTTAAATGGAATCATGGTTGAATGGATGATATTAATTGTAATAAATAATTTTGGTGGTTTTATAATGGGATATATGAAAGGTTATTTGATTCATTCACTTAACACTTTATTTTTTTCCATTCATGAATAAAAGAATAGAAAAAAATAAAACATAATTAAAATGAGATTAGATAAGTGGAAACCAAAAATAAAAAATTACTAGACAAATTATTTTTATCATATGTGGTTAGGTGATGGTTTAGAGGTTTTATTCAAGAATAAAATTTGAAAAAAGGGTAAAAATGGATTAAAAATTAGGATAAATATTTTCATGAGGGTTCACTAATCAGTCATTATGAATAATTTGATCATGAAATTACATTGTGTTTGAGGGAAGTGGGTGTTTCTATATTTAAGAGGATAATTTTATTATACATTTTGATACAATTCATTATACTTAAGTGATAAGCCTCATCCTTCAACATTAATTCATAAATCATCAAAACCTACCAAACATATCCATTTGATTCATTTGAACCATTATTGAAATGCCGTCATAAATCTATGTACCTTTTTTATTTAAAAATTGTATAAATAATTTTATTTAAAAACCAATGGACAATGATCATTTTATCATTATATGAGTATAACTCCAACTGAATTATACCATGGGATATGAGATAAAAAAAATTAATGCGAGACAAATCATGACTTTTCATGCTTGATAATAAATAATATATGATCATGAATGAATAAAAGGAGATATTCCTTCATGTTTTAAAGGGAGAAAAAATCTACATGAATATATTATTTATTAAGAAACTATGAAATTAAATTTTTATTTTATTTTGAATTTGAAATGATTTATTACTAATTGAAAATTGTATGATATTATTTATTTGGAATATGAATATTTGTTACATTGGTGTTCTCTGATTTGAATGTTGAGATTTTATGTTTGATGATAAAAATGATTTAATTATCATTGAATTGAAATAGATAATATTTTCCTCTTTTTTATATTAATTCAAAGTATTTAAACCCTCCATTTTTATCAATTTGATTTTATATTGGATCAATTTTCTATTTATGGTGTGTTTAGAGAAAAACATATAAATTGGTTATGTTTTTTTTTAATTTATAATCACATTGGAATTCCTGGAAAAAAAATTATAATATTAATCACATTTGAGAGATTCATTTTTTGAACAATTCTTTTATGTATTTCCCTTATCATTTTTCAGGACTAAGAACGAATTCAGATTTCTTGAGAAATGAAAAAATAATTGAATATTGAAAATCCATAGGGTGGTGAGCATGGACACCACCTCTGTAATGGAAGCACAAGTCGGGTTATATACCACAAATTTAATTGATTCCACATCGATATGAAACTATAACCAATGGTACGTTCTTAAAAAAATTCTATTTTTTGTAACATATAATGTTGAATGGAGAAATTTGCATTGACAGATGCTTCCTAGATATCACATCCCAAAAAAGTCACATCCAATTAAAATTTAATCACATTTACATTTAGGGTTCAATTATGTTCATATTTTGAGGTTTAACATGATATAAGATTATAATCAAATATAATGAAGGATGAGAGACGTGAATTATTCATTTAAGTGGGATAATATAGGTCAACTATTGTAAGAATTATTATTCCTTTAAAAGGATGGGATATCCTCCCTCTGAAATCATTCCATTATAATCCATTTATTTCCATCGGAGGCACCAATGAGATGATCCTCACTGAGGGAGGCTATCTAAAAATATTCCATTATTCATCTCCATTTATTTATTTTAAATATTTTAATTTTATATTTTATTTTTAAATTAAATTTCTAATAAATTCATCCATGGTTTTTATTTTTGGGTTTTCTTCCACCCAACCAACCTCCATTCTTCTCCATTTTTCTCATTGTTTTCTTATTTTAATCTTTATATCCTATCCCCATGATCTCATACCGAAAAAATGATGGGATAACTTGAGGATTGATCAAGGGAGTTATGTGGAAATATCATTTACTCTATGATTAAATATTATGTTTTATTTTTTTTATTATGAGAAAGAGTTACATGAATGGGTTTGGCGACCATCCACCATGACACTAAACTCAATATGAAATATATTATTTTATTAAATATTTTCCATCCAATTAACATAATGGGATCAATTAATACTATGGAGTTAATCTATTGAGTGGTTAAAATGGAATATGATGGATTTGAGCAATTCAGTAGAGTAAATGGAATTAGATAGAGCCATGTCTTGGTGATGTCACACTCCCAATTGTGGTGATCCATCAACATTGATTATTGTATGTGAACTTAATATTGATAAATTTATTCAATATTCCACAAAATTTAATAAATTATCCTATTTCATGAATGAGATCTCATAATTGTGTTATTAAATATACTTTTAACAATAATAAGAATATTAATGGAACCCACAAACCAAACCATAAAGGAAAATTCATTTATTCCATAATTTTTTTTCATTTCATGTTAGTTTTATCATTAATTAAAATTAATCTATATTACCATTAAACATTAAATAAAAACTACCACAAATAATCAGATTAGGTGATTTAGATTATGTGAGTAAAAAAATGAGAATTATCCTATAGTGAGACTACCCTTTTCATCCACTATATTGCACTAGGAAAACATAAAAACATTCTAGTGCCACGCACAATAATATGAATGAATCAAAGATTCCATGTATGTGGTGTATTTCATTTATACCTATTTAGGATGTTCCAAATAGACCCCTCATATGTAAAAAATCAATAGGTGGTACCACTGGAATATGATCATTTATAAGAAAAATATCCAATGAAGATAATATATTATACTATCAAAGTTATAAAAAATAGGAAAACTCTTGTAATAAATTTTTTGTGCTTGAACTGTAAGTTTAAGGAAGTGAAAAATGATCCATAAGAGGTGATGAAATTGATATTACAATGTTATTTTTATTTTAATAGTGATTTTTAAGGATAAATTTTTTAAGGAGATTATAATGTACCACCACCAACAGTTATATATTAAGTTCCTCTTTAAATTGAGTACATTAAATATTATGAAATTAATTTATATACAACATATAAATTACTTCAATTATATTTTATATTTATATTTTATTTACTCTTAGATTTAAATGGCCCTAAATCATAATAACAATTGATAGTATATCCATTATAAATTTATTGAATTACTTGTATATATATAAGGCTATTTTAAATGTTTTAGATATAGAAATGGGAAGAAATGGAATCAATCATGTATGATCTTACCCAATGAATCCCAATTAATGGATATTCCATGGGAGATGACATTACTCGTATTTTCTCTCAACCAATCTACTACTATGATTCAATAAAAATCAAGAGTCAAACATTTTATAGGGGAAGATGAAGACAATGAAGATCATGAGCAAATAAAGTTTTTCAATCCAACCAAAGAAAATGTCACCATTGTATAAAACACCCTTAGTGAATTCACTAGTGTAATAAAGTTTTGTATAAATAGATGACGATAATATGATTTTTTATTTATTTTATTCCTAATACAATATTGATTGTATTTATCCTTTATTAATTTGTAATGGTTATACAATTTTTTTATTAAAATTTAATTTTCAATTGAAAAACATATATTGATTTATTGGGGAAAATATAGTTCAAGTAACAAAAAAATTATAAATTAATTAATTTTTAATCAAAAATCCATTTCAGTAAATTATTTTTTATTATAATTATTTTGAACCATGTGGTAATTTAATTTTTTGATGAAAAGCCTTATTTATATAATTGTCAAAAAAATGTAATTGAAAAAAATATTTACAGAGAAATGGTGAGATTAAATATAATATATAAATTCTTATATGTATATATTTATTTTGAAAATATAATTATTTTTAAAACCATATTTTATATATAATAGTTTTTTAAAATGTTCATAATATTTTGAAAATTTCAATTTTTGGTTAAAAATTAAATACTATAGAATTATATTATATGTATTATGACATCATAACATCCCAAAGTTGATGAAATATATACTATAAAGAGTATCAAAAGTAAAAATTATGTTTATATTACAAAATAATAATTTGTATATTATTTAATTAATTTTATAAAAACTTAAACATTCTACCAAAATAGTTGTATTATTTTATATTGTTAATGTCAATTCATTATGAACATAAATAAAATACACATCACTAAGGGTTTAATATTAATAATATTTGTACTAATACATATGAAATTATTAAATACTTTTCACTATTGGAAAAAATTGGTAAAACCCATTTGATGGTTATGTTGTCTATGTTAATATTTTCATATGCAGTCCAAAGATATATTTAGAAATTAATAAAAAAACCCTCCACTATTTTGATAAAAACCCATTCAAACTCAAAAAAATCATTACTAAAAAATATTATATAATGAAATTACACATAAAATCCTTTTATAATGATCTCTTATAGTTACACCATTCTATTAAAAAGAACCTCCTTGTTATTAAGAATCACCCCTTAGGGTAAGGTAATATATCCGCTTCATTTTTTTCAAGTACAATCCTTGAATGAGGATCACCCTGTTTCCATATTTTCCAAATAGAAATATTTTTTAATGTTCTATTTACAATATTTAGGATTCTTATTTAATAGGAGACCTCATTTTAAACTCATTTACCCATTCTCTGAACCATTATATACATTCATATTTCATTTGTATAAATAATTCAATATTTCATTCAATACATTCATATTGGGAATAAACATCCCCACTCCCACTCAATGGTAATCAACTAAATTTATATATCAACCAATTATAAAATAATTTCATATATATTACACTCACACATTAATAGTTGGATCAGAAGTGATGAAATAAATTATATTTTTTAAAATATATATGTGGCACACTTTTTCATGAACATGATATGAATGTTATGAGTGATCATAGAATTATATATCGATAAAATTAATTGGGTAATGTATTTATCATACGATATGTAATATATGGTGCACATGATGTTATAAAAAATAAACTAATTATTATTTCTTGGCTATTTTCCTGGATTTATGTATATTATTTGAAATTTTATGTTTTTTCCACATTCCCATGATACATTTAGGTTATAATATTTTACCATTAAATGATGTTCAAGAGTATGATTCCCACTATTCTTAGGATGATCTTATATTGCAATTAACAAACATGTATTATTTTTCTTATGTTATTCATTGAATAATTAGTTACTAATTATTATAGATCTCCCATTTATTATGTGAAACCCCAGGTTATCTAGTACACATTTATAAGATACAACGAATAAAAGGGAAAATTTTTTGGATTTTAAAATAATGATAATTTTACCGTGATTTATGTCATATTTTCATATATATTATTTCAATGATAAACTATGAATCACGATCATTTTGAGTTTTATATGGGGTATCTTTAAGTAATAAGGCACGACTTTATATGTATTAAATACATAGGTTGTCAAACAAACTCTATGTACATGAAGGCATATGAAAAATAAGTTGATGATCATAGGATAAAATAATATGATATTTTTTATCTATATATAGTAGGAATATTTTAAATTATCATATAATAAATATAACTTATAAAAAATTTATCATGAACCAAGAATCATTACCATTTGATTTTGGTATTATATTGTAATTAAAAAATACAAGAGTGTAAATATAATTAAATGACCATGATTACTAATAAAATAGAATAATATTTTTAAATAAAATAAAAACCTCTCAAATAAATAATAAAATAGAAAAATTTATTATATCAATGCTCATATACATCACAAAAATAACATAATTTATGCATTGAATGAACATTGTTCATTGGGATTAGAATAAATTCTTATAAACATAGTTGATTCAGTTCACACCGCATTCAATTTCATATCATATCATGAGTATTATTAGTTTTAAATTATTACTTTTTAATTGAAATGAACTAAATTTTTTTCTTGTTGTGAAAATTAATTCATTGTCCACAACTCATTTTAGTCAATACATTCCTCTATGTTATACAAACTGATTAAAAACACCAGGTAATAATGAAAATTGAAATATTTCATAAGATAAAAAAACCAGTTATATAAACAACCAATATGGGATACATTATTTTAATAAAATAATACATTATTTTCAACCAATGTATTTTTTGTTCATTATAGTGTGTTTTGTGATTTTTTGCAGAATGATTTTCACAAAATTCAAAAAAAACTAAATGACACTAATAAAAATTTAAATAATATTAATATTATATATAGTCAATTATATAAACATATAATATTCTTTTAAATTAATAATCATTACATAAAAAATAATTACACCATAAAAAATATTTTTTTTTATAATTAGTGCTCAGAAACAAAGACAGGTTATTGTAAAACATTCATCACAATTCTCAAAATTACAATCACTCATTCTATATATCTATATAATGTATCAAACTATAATCATATTCATTCCATGGGGTGTGAAAAAATAGATATGGTGATCTCAGATTTCGGTTATGGGTAATAATAATAGGTATCAATCGAATATCATTAGTGAGAATATGATAAACATGTTGGAATAAGAATATAACCAATGCACAAGAACATATAATAATAAAAATAAACCCATTTACACATGGAACAAAATCATGAATCATATTATATGATTTTTAGAATAACAATATTAACCTAATGTTACTGTGTGGAAACCTAAGAAATTAATCATTTTTCATAAAAAATAACATTGAAATGTGGCACAAATATAAATAGATAAATTATGTTATATTTTCATCGCCCAGTTGTAAGACCTATTTCTCAGACTATATAGAGTATTATGAACAACAGATTTGGAATGCTACGTCAGGAGGGAGAGATTGAAAGAAGCCTCAATAGTCCTTCTGAAGCCAAATCTCATGGAGGCCATTCCTCTACAGATATTGGTTTGGAAGGGTCTGATAATGGGCTGAATAATCAATGAAAGTAGAAATGGAGTAAAGAAAACATGGACCCAAGATGTTGCATTGTTTCCAAAAAGCAGAAATATATGAGGCGGAATGACTAAACTTATCTTCCTAAACCGATGGAGACTCAGTCGGCCAAAAAATAGAGTAAACCCAAGGAGCAGAAGTTTTACCAAGAGACAGAAGAGGAGGTTAGGCAGGACGATAAAATAGTGGCCCCCATTTAAGTGGATGGAGTCTCAAAGGAAGATGACCAATTCCAAGGGATTCAGAAACTAGATAAGCTGATGCTGGAAAGGGAAGATTCCCCCAGACAGCAACTTGCATCAGGTCCTTCAGTCGGCCTATAGAGCCCAGAATAGAATGATTTGGATTTTAATCTGAAACTACTCATGCACTATAGAGATTAAATGGAGTAGGATGTTCTATTGATAAAGGCAGCGAGGGAAGACATTGATCAAATGATGGGAAGACTGATCCACGTGGCAGTTACAAGGGAGCAAGGGGAATGGACTGACAAGGAAGATCATATACTGGTTACATGCTTTAATATGTAGAAGATTTGCAAAGAAGAATACAAGAAGGATTGAGAGTATCTAGGAAGGCACTATGAAGAGAACATAGATGAAGATCCAAGATTCCAGGTAAATTCCCTTCCCTTCAAATTGTTTATAGAAGGAGACTCCAATTGCCTGAGACATGAGGTTAATTTTTCAGTTGTAACCTTTTATTCTTGACATGTTTGTCTATAGGGTTCTCACTTCCCCCTTAAAAAAAATAATTTTATATATTAGGTTCACTCCATAGTCGCTTAATTATTTTCTCATGATATATGGTGAGTTACCCAATACATTGTGGGGATATATAATTTGAGTATCACACAACTCATTTTTAAAACCAATACATATATGATAAATTTGATCATAAAAATATTCATAATTTAATTATAGATTAATTCAGTGATGTGAATGAAATTTTTATCAATGTAAAAAAAAATTTATAATAATGAGACATCCATAAAAATAAAATTCATAATTCCATTAATATATAACCTTATTAAAAACTAATATTTTGTAGATGATACTTACTTTTTATATGATAATTGTTATGTATTATTATTTAGAATCATGATAATTAAAAGAAAAATTCTAATTGGTACATTACAGTGTTGATGTATATTAAAATTGAAAACAAAATTCTACATAGATATTATTGTAAATTTTATTTCAGAATTGTAATTAATTAAACAATGAGTCATATTAAACATGTTTTTAGAGTGTTTGTTTTTTATGAATTTATTTTTGTTATTAAAATAATTATAGAATTGTAATTTTTAAATATTCACGGTAATTAACTTTTGGAAAAGTTAAATTGAACATAATATAAATTAACAATGGGTTCATAGATACATGAAATTGGTAATTCACCCTTTTCATGGAAGTTCTCTTAGGGAACATGTATGTTATGCTATCATTGAAATTCACACGAGTAAGTTGTTACATGGAATGTGTTATTCATCATATGAATGGGACATCCTCCTATATGAAGGTAAATTCTTCTTTATGTTTAAATAGGTATGGATTACCCAATTTGTTATCCTCGATATTAATGGAAATTATATTTATTTGGTTGTTACTATTTTTTTAATAAATTGCATTTTTATTAATATTTTTCTATGAAATATTATGAATACATGTATTTCTTCAAAACTATTTGGGGTGGTTTAGTGATTTTCATTCTTATCCTCTTCATTCAATTTAACAATATTTTTTTTAGATTTCGTGGATTCAGGTTTTGGAATTATAAATGATCTCTATTCATGATTAGTTATTTTCTTAATGGATCGGAGGTATAGATATGGTAAAGAACATGGGATGTGAGATTTATTTTATTGATTTGATATTGATTTTTTTTATTTTCTTGTTTCAAATTGAACACAAATCATTTGTTTGGTATACAGTGTGGAAAGACATTTTTTATTAACATTGGAATGTTTGGTGTTATTCTATTTATCTATATGAGTTGTGGGTTTTGAATATTTTATCATATTTATACTAAGATATTTATTTTGTATCAAAGGATATTGTATCCCCATAATTTTTATTTGACTCATACTACGAGTCCTAAAAAATTATAGTACGGAAACAAAACATATGAAGGCTTCTATCTACCTATTTCATACACGTAATAGATAATCATTCTAGGAACATTACAGATATGCTAATTTCATAAATTATTTTCATTACAAGTAACATAATATATAAAAATACTAATTTAATCATATTTTACACGATAAAATTTAATAAAAATCATTCTATGAAGAAAATAACATTTTTCATGCTAAATAACGGATCTAAATTTTTTGGAGAAATAAAATATGCATTAAAAAATAAAATTCATTTTATGAAAACAAAAAAAATAATTTCATAATGTTTTTTTAAAATTAAGTCCCCTAATTTATTGGTTTTGTTATAGTAGTCGCATTTAATTTATAATATCATTGTAGAATATCACTACTCACCTAAATCTATTTCTTACAAGTCAATAATTCTATTTGGAAATGAATTATTTAAAAAAGTATTTTTTTCACATTCTCATCCATAAAATAAATTTATTCATTCTAATTTATATATTAGATATAAAGGATATTCTATTTAAAAAAAACCATTATCAAAACCCCATATCATATATTGGGATAATAAAATTATGTATGGAAATTGTTAGTTTTGTAATTAAATTATATATGAATTAAAATAAATTGACTTCCTAAAAAATATGAACATTAGCTGGAACTGAAAATTTGGGCATATTGTAAAAAAATAATTCCAATGGAATAACATATTGTGATTGAGAACCTTCTCATGTGAAATTTATTAACCAAAAAACTATATAATTATAATGAGTAAATAATGTTATTAATTAATTAGAAATGATGGTAAAAATATAATATATATTTAATTGACATCTTATTAGTATTTGTTGACGGAATAATTTAATATTAATATTGGGAATTAATGAATATATACATACCTCTTCTTTTTCTATTTCATACGATCAATTTAATAATATGTTATTTTACTATTAATATTTAATTTTATATTCCCACCATCAACAAGAAATTAATAATCAATATGAATTCGTCATTTTTTAATAAATTGAATAAAATTCTATCAAATAAAATGAATCAATACAAATAAAAAATTCATCCAAGAATCTTAAAAAAGTAACCAAATAAAACCTTTTTGGAATAATATAATATAATAACCATAATGAATAACCAATAAAAAATATATCTTAAAATGACATAAAATATAACTTATTGTCCAACAAAAATAATTTCATAAATATCTATCCTCATAAATCCTCTAAAATATACCCGACCAGTTTCAATAAAAAAAATATGCAATATTGATCACATAATGGATCCAAATATCAAAATTATAATTTACCCTCACACTATATAATCAATCTCATAATTTCACATAATATACACATGTATTGCAGCATCATATATTATTATGAGATATGTAAATACTTTATCAAAATAACCTGAATCATTATAATATAACAACAAAATAAAATGTTCTTCTATAAATTTACTCAATATTATTTCCATTAATATTATTTAACTTAATCAATTATTGTTCCCAATTTTGTGTACTTATTTTAAAATAATAATAATACTTTATTCACCAAATAATTTTTTATAACAAATTTATCTATATGATAAAAGAATCATTTCAAAAATATCAAAACCCTTTTTTATCCCATTTAACTAAGTTAAAATCAATCATCATATTAATCTTAATGGATGTAAATACCTGTATAATTATTTTCACATAATATAAAATAATTCATCATAAAGATAAATGTTAAATAATTCATATACTAAACTAAAGTGTTGAATTACCATAAATTCCTTACAATATAAACTTAATCATCCAAAACATTCATCACGTAAAACCTCAATAGTGATATCAATCACTAATTTTTTTCCACTATCGGATTATTAACCTATGAAACATAAGGATTATCTAATGCAATTTTATTCAATTGTTACTTTCAAATAATTTATCGTCTTATTCAAAAATTTGATATCAATGAAAATATAAATTAACTCAATAATATCCCATGATATTGTCTACCCAAGTCAACAATATTATGGATAATAATTATATACTGGGGATAAAGATGTTAAAACCCTACTCCCAAATGTTGTTACCTCAATATTAATCAGTTTCATATCTGAATAAAACATCCATAAAGAATACATGGATGTATAAGTATCTAGAATCAAATAAGCAATGATTTAAAAATGCATTGTGATCATATACTATATATAGACATATCATAAAGGTTCTCAGTAAATCCCTCTAATAATAATCACTAAATATAGCTAAACCATAAATATTATACCCAACGAGGTGTCATATGTATGACATAAATGAATTTTTAGTTCAAATCAAAACTATTCATGCCTTTGAATTTAAAGGTTTACTATAATTTTTTTGTAATAAAATGAAATATTTTTTCATAAAGTACCTTAACCATATTCTAGAAACATATTCCAAATTGAAATGTTCCTAGAAATACACTATATTAAAACATTCTTATAACATGGAGAAAATATAAACATATGAAAGGGTGATAACATATGCACTGTAAGGTTTGACATATGAGATTTAATTAAATGATAATATTTGGACCTATGTTAATAATAACATGATCATAATAAAATAATTTCATTCACAGGGAATTAATTATCATTAATCATGACTCATGACATAAGGCATTGTCTTAAAAAATTAAAATTTCATAATAGTTTGGAATAATCAATAATTAATAATGAGTATGGAGATCATGTCAAAAAATTTGGAATGTGGAATAAAGAAAATATTATAAAATATTTAACATGTATGAATAGAAACATGTTCATTCAATATTTAAGTGGCATAAAATTATGTGTCCGCATAAGATAATGGACATTAAACCAATTCAATAGAAAATCTGATGTACATGAAACACGATTCTTATTGAATTTTGTGTATAGGAAATCTAGTTCTGGAATTACATAGTAATTTCCTAAATTATCAATAATTGATGAGTTAATTAGAGATATATAATAGACCACCCTATCTGATAACCTTCTACCTAATTTTTTCCATAAGATAAAAAATTATTAAGTTGTCATGTATAACCTTAATAAAAAATAGTTTTAGAAATATTTATTCCCAATTTGTTATCCCATAATATAGATATGACTTTAAAGATAAATCTTTTAAATAACATCATCATAAACCATATCATGAAAATAAATTAATTGTAACTATTGTTTGTGTCCCCATAAGAACATAATAAAGATCACATGATTTTTATAGATTAAAACTCCATTAAATGTTCTCTAGAATATTTCATAGGGAAAATAAAATTTTAATATTGAAATCAAAACAACAAAATACCAAAATATACAGTATATTATTAAATATATTTCACTAAAAATAACCCTAGAAACATTTAATTGAAGGTTTAATGATTTGATTAATCACTGTAGTTGGAAAATACATTCACACAACACATGTTAAAATAATGACCATACACTGATCTTTGGTACAAATATCTTCTTTTGGAAGAAAAGAAGACGAATGATATTAATTTTTTAAATAAAATCTAGGTAAAATAGAATTTTTAATTAATTTTATTATATTAATTATATTAATGAAAACATTTTTATGAAAAAACAAACAACACTAGAAATTTTTATCAACCATAGGGAATGTATGTTTGGTTTTCCATAAAATTATTATTCGAGACATTATAAGTACAGAAGGGAGGATAAGATTATAATACATGATGATTTCATATATAATCAGGGAAAAACAAAATAGATCGTTTCTAAGGGATATGAACATTATAACAACCCAAATGGTTATTGTTCATAAAAATAAAAAAAATGTGATTTTAACATAATCACATTAATACATTCTAATCATAGAATAAAAACAATATAGGACAAAAAATATATAGAATTATAAGTATAATAAATTACCCTAAAAATAACTATAATGTATATTCTTGGGTACTTTATATATCACACAAAATAACTATCATGTTAGTATGAAATATGTCTTACAAAAATTCATGTGAGAAAAAAAACCCTTACATCACAATTTTTCAATCTTCATATGTGTTAAACACTATATTACAAGAATTTTAGTTTTTAAATAAATATATTATAGATATACAATTTTAAATATAATAATATTTTTCATTATATTTTCCGGTCAAATTTTGGATTATTATTAATTTCCTTATATAAATGAACAATGGGGTAAAGGTTGGTTAGTTTTCCATGTGTGGATTTCTTTTTAAGGTTTCAATACTAAATCCTTGTTAAAGTAAACATTTTCACCATAATTATAAATATTATATAATAAACATATTTTTTTAAATATATACACTTTTATAACAATTCCTAAAAATTAGTGATAAAAATAAATTAAATTACGTGATATGGATTGTAGTATGTACATATGCAGGATATATGCATTTACATTTTTATGGATGTAACAAAATGAATGTATATGATAATTCACCTATAAAAAGTATTTTTTATATCATAAATTTATTATAAATTAATTAAATGTATCATGATTTACATCCATATAAAACATTAATGGAATGAAAATCACATTACATAGTTGATGTGGTAGTCAACCTGTACGTGGTTGAAACATTATAAATGTCCAATGGATTGAATCAAATGAATGTAGATATGAATTTATAATTAAAAAAGTTATTATTTATTCATAATTATCATATATAAACATTAAATCATCCATATTAATAAACAATTAATGATAGTGATGTAAAATGAATCATATTACTATATGGATGTGGTGGCCCACATATATGCATGAGCGATATTGTCACAACCAATTTCATGGAATGATACAAATGATATTTAATATGTATTTGAATAAATACTATTTATCAGGGTCAGGTAAAAGGATTACTACTTCTTTGAGAGAATTCATTTTTCTAATATATTATGTCATCATAAGTTGAAACATATGACATAAGAATATTCTATAATTGAAAGGGAAGGATTATATGAGTGTATTAAAGTAATTATATTCTAATATATATCGGTAATTTTTTTAAATAAAGGATAAAAGGGGTACTCTATTATATGTGAGGGAAACGACACACATAGAATTTAATAAAATAGTTTTATAGGAAATGTAGCATAATCATATAGAGTTGTACCAAATGGATATAATTTTTATAGTACGACACGAGAAGGTTGAAAAAAATTCATGAAAATGTATTAATAATAATTTATGTTTCTTTTTATAAAAGATAATTTTGTTTAACCCCCCTTATTATCCAATTCTATTCTTATCCATGGTAACACATTTTTAATCATTTCATGTCCATAAAATTACATCTATGTAGAAATGATTCAAAAAAAGTCAATGGATGAAACATTTACCCATTTTCAATTACACATGTCTTATCTAAATATTTATTGAAGTAATTCAAAAAATAATTAATTAACATAAAACATCATTGTAGTCATTTATTGACTATAAAATCAATTTGAGTGAAAATCCTTCAAGAATGAAATGCTACATGACTCTAAACAGGAATATCTATAATTATACATACAAATTACCCATTCAAATAAAAGTGTTATTTAATTAGTATAATAAAAAATAATTTTTTATTTTATAAATAATTTAACATTATTTTTCATCTACATCCATACACATTGTATTAGTGTTTTGTAAGAAATTTAATTAATCATGGTTATATCCTACCACATAATGACTATAAATTATAAACTGGAAGAAATAATTGATGCAAGTGTATTATATTATCTATAAATAATAGGAAAAGATGGTGAGAATTAGGAAATGTTTCGAAATCCTCAAAACATGTCATGTAGAAAATTATCTCATGTCAGGAAGATTTCTAGGCATAAGATAACCCTATCCACTGCATATAAAACAAAAATCCATGTGTATAATAAATAACCAAAGTAAACTATTAGAATTGTTGTTCTATAATTTACTTAGATTAGAATGAAACCATCGCGAGGTCTGAGTTAAAATGGGTAAGGTCAACGTTTAAGGCTTGATAAAATAGAACTATGAGTATTCTAATTGGTGGTGTAACCAGGATACGTTGGAATGCATTTTATAGAGATATCAACATATAAAATAGCAACAGGAAAATCAATGTGTATATACCTTATCAAACTAAACTTCAAGAGCATTGATTCATACTATATCTAGGATACATATAATGAATTCCAATGTCCTGAGCTCAACTAGGAATCCACCTCGATACAACAAGTCCTTTTATAAGACATTCCAATCATCAAGAACCAATATTAACCATGGTCATATTTATCTTCCTCATCTTCTAGATGATGGAGAAGTTTACTGAACTACCATGACATTAATTCTTATCATATTCATGATATGTAGGATGAATTTATTATTCTTGAGCTATAAAACAAACATATAAATGGTTTTCTTAGAACATATGTCCCCTATATATTTGAAGCGATATCAATTACATGATATTATTTTCTTCCCACGCTAATAATTTCCCATGTATGGTCAATGTTTTAAAATTATCATATAATTCTCATCATGAATCTCCACCTTCCATGGAAACCTACTTGTGCATTTCATGATCTATGGAATGATCTTCACACATTCAATAGAACCCACCTTAGGGAATTTCATATGGGAATGATCAAACTAGTCTGACTCTGATTCAGTCCATAGAAATGATATGTTGGAGAACACCCTGATGATTGTGAATAATAATTAAATCCAAAGATTGATTATATATGTTTTTTGTGCATAATGTTTAACTATATATGATTAACCAAAAGTTTGGTATTTGATTCATGTTATAAGATGTATATTTATGAATCCTCATAAAGGTTCAATCCCATACTCTAGATATTAAACGCCTCCTTTTACCAAATAAAATTGGGTTGATATTAGTTATATGGATTCAATATATAAGAAGCTACTCATTAATGGGAAGTAGATGAAGGAAATAACATATATACATAATGATTAATTATATATCTATCCATTAATAAATAAATAATACAATAATTTATAAATTTTTTAGGTTTAATGTTCGTGTATTATTATTTGGATGCGATTTGTGGATATATAATAAATCAATATATTCATCCCACAAGAAGAAACTATCACCCCCAAAAGGGTGTGATTATTCCAACTACACATCCACTAAATAAATACGAGTCTCTATGTTATATTGGTTCTGGAAATACGTCTCACCATCATCCTTTATGATTTATATTAGTTCTATGTTATATATGTGGAAACCATTAGGAATTTTAGTGATGAAAAATATTTGTGAACCATACATGAATTGTTATGAAAATCACTAAATTTCCCACATTCTACTATAAGGAATAACCAAATGCACTAATTTTATATTTAATATAAATAAATTGATTTAAAAAAACATCATTTTTCCAAAGAAAAAATTTAATTGATGAAAGAATGTACCCTTTTTTCTCATTAAATAATTTCATCCTCAATATGATAAATCAAATTGAACATAATATCCGGACATGTAATAAAAAGGATAATTATGTTACCCTTTCATATATTATTGTGTATGTATCATTAATATGATTATTCACTGATCAGTGACATTTTTCCATGTATTAATCTATATTTTAGAAAATTCATTCAAAATAATGAATGGGTTTGAGGTCATGTATTAATTCAAGAAACATTCTTGAAAACTAGATAAAATATCAACCTGTGCGGTTTGTAAACTTACCTCACCCTCGTAAAACCATCATTGTATGATGAAGAATTAAATAGTCTATAAATACAATAAACAAGGTACAATCACAACCCAATAAGATACACTCAGTACTCACCAAAAATAGAAATAGTTGATTACACATCATCTAATAAAAAATGCAGTAATGAATGTGTAGCTCATTCCCACTGCCATCTACTATAGAGGGTAATAAATGTAGAGTAAAATTAACCTCCTTTATTATATTATATAGTTGTATCCAATACTCAATTTTTATTACCTTATTGTTAAATATCATCAAATGAGGGATCCAGCCAATCTAGATTTCCAGTTCCATACCACTAATTCCCTTTAGACTCCTCCTGAGGATACCATTTGACACATTACCAACTATGACTCAAATGAATGTTAGAAATGAAAGGAACATTGGTATTTAAAATAAATGAATTATTGGGTGTGGGGGAATATCCATTCTTGCACTAATGATTCCCCCTCATATATTTGGGGTGTGGTCCGCAAATATGTTCATATCCATATACACTTAGAGGATGTCTGTGGGAATCTTCTTATTACTAGAATGGGAGAGGAACATATCTGAATCACCATGCATAAATCCAACAAGAAAATCCTAATGGAATATTGATGATATAATTGGGCTCATATCCCCCACATAAAATGAATATATCTTCCTGTATATAGTGGAGACAGAAAATGTGCATGATTACATTGGTACACACACTTTACGTAATTTTCACTACATATTAGTAGTAGTAGAAAAACATATATATCATATTAATAATATTGTACATGTATAGGGATAGGTCCATATACCTATATATTAATCTAGGGAAAAAACACACTATTGACAATTTATAACTTGTCTCTCAAGATTAAGAACATATTTTTTCTAACATCTGTGACGATTTTCAGCATATTATGGTAATTGATAGGGAAAGAGAATGAGATCATCTCCCCATTCTATCCAAAACACCCCATTTGAGAGTGGAATATATCTATAAAAAGCATCATATTCTTAGAGGAAAATAAGGAAAAAATACTCAAAATGATTAAGATTTCTATCATATCCCTAATTTTTATGGGGGTCACCACGTTAGAGTTGAACATGACATTTAATTGGTAGATATTCGTATCCAAAAATACAATATGAATACTACCAACGCATAAAATTGGGTTCATATCATCATTTTTAATGAGTCTAACTAGGTGAGATTGGAAAATGTATAATGCCACTCTCAAATTACTATCAATGAAGATAATTATCATATTTTAGTAGCTACTAAATTCTAGACTCAAATCCATACTTCTACCAATGAACAACTATAATAACATTCGTAAGAGACTATAAAAATGTATACTCATATTATTCCTCACATTTTTTTTGGTTTATCAAAATATTTCAATATGAAATCTATATATGTACCGAGATCATATCCACACTTCATCCCTGGATGACACGAATATTATTTCAAACACCAATAGGTGGGATTATATATCTACAGACAATAATAATTATCAAGGTCATAATCTATTATCATCTCAGAAGAAGGATAATATTCCATCATCCTATGATTTTTATCAACAAATTCTAGTAGATATCATATTTTAGGATTATATTAATATACATCCCAAATATAGGGTCCAAAATTCAATCCACAATTTGAAATATTGATCACGTACTAACTATTATCATATCCAATTTCCATAAGGTTTTTTATAAACACTACCAACACCCTAAGGGTTCAATAACTCATAATCCGAAGAATATCATGAACATTACCATGACAGTCCTTTTCATGTTTGTATAAAGATTAATCATATGGTCTCTTATACTGACATTTGTCGTAGTCAATCTGCCTATGGTAATATCTGATATGAATAATGAAATCACCTCATTTACAAGGAACCTCTCTATATAAAGGTGATCAAATCTCGGTGACCTCTGTATAGAGAGGTACATGAAAACCTGGTTAAAATGATTATTGTTCATCAATGAATACTTGTAAAAATTGACCCCATTCAGTTGAAGACCCCATGAATAAAATTTCATTCTTGACTAGGTGTGGGCATGTATGTATGCTGAATAAGAAGATGAACATTATATATAGGGATATTTATACATGAAGAACCTACACACAATGTTTAGTCCACTTATAACATTTATCAACGATATCTCATATGAGATATAAATGGGTTTGATTCCTTTCCTATATTAAAATATATAGGAATCTCGTTTCCAATAGAAGGATAGAAACCTCCCTTAACAGGGATAAAAAGGTCTCCATTAGAAAATCATGATGTTACATTGTTATCTATACCTAAATACTATCACCATGGCTTGAGACCGAAGACCCAAATTGAAAAAACAAGAATCTACAACATTATTTTCAAATTTTCATCACTACTCTATGAAAACTGATCACCAAAGTTAGGTATTGTATCTGTATTGAAGAATGGGGAATGTATGTAGTGATTCAAGTCACCACAACAATGGAATATTATATCCAATCATATGAAACATAATGTAATGTTATAGCCTTCAAGGTGATTTAGGGGCTGTGTAACAAATGTGAAAATTGGTCCCTACCATGGAATTTCATCACATATATGGTTCCAAGACATTATGTTTGGAGGGAGAGGACTATGAGATGATCTTTGATATGGCCCACTTGAAGTAATGGGAATGAATATCATCCATGTAAACATACATTGAGGATAACCCAAAAATGTATTATCATGAATTCCTTCTATCATGGTCTCCCAATGCACCCATCTCAAACATGAGCAACATTATTGTAAATTAATTGGATCATGAAAGGAGGATCCATAGTAGCTTCACTAGAGTGAACATAGCCCTCCATGATGGGGGAATATTTACCACCTCGAGCACCTCTCGAATCATCAATTACTGATTTAATTAATGACATATTGGTAGATACTAAAAATCCAACAGATCATACAAGTATGGAAACCTTTTTATCTCATTCTCCATCACCTAGTTCATGTACCCTCGATAGTTCTAGGGGGAATACAATGATGGTTCATGATCAACCCCAAATGGATGGGATGGGGGAATTTATATGATAAGTCACATACCCTGAGTCATCAATTAATAGAATGGATAAATTTCACCCACATATATAGGATCAGACAATGCCAACTGTAGACCTGAGTAGTCCACAACCCAGAGAGATAAGGGAATATTCATTATTTTCAATTCAATTGTAGTAATTATTCATCCCTAGTATGGTAGGTAAATACTGATGGTTGAAATCCAAAATGATTATCCCACTAAAATCTGTGTCTCTTCTCCATAGGACCCATTTGGGAAATAAGATCAAAATCTATCTCATGGTAACCATTAAAAGGATAGAAAAAGTGGATCGTATAGTGAGGGAAATCAAAGTTTACTAGGGTTTCTATATGAAAAGGTACAATACATCAAAGAGTTTGAGAAACAATTCTAATGTAATTAGTCTTGAATCACACCATTGAGATGATTGAAATTGGAAATATACAACATCCGAATATCTCGCTAAGAATTTCATCATCATAAATAATATATGTAATGAGGATCATGACACATATGTATTCGGATGAAATACCAAAAACCTAATAGAAGAACAGAGTGATCTGCTTCACCAAATGAGGGTGTGTGTACATGACATCAAAGGATATTATTAACCCTAGATAATATAAATGTTAATTTAATGACTCTATGGTAGACCACATACATGGATAAATCATAATTTTTGGTCACATCCCAATCACGTAAATGATGAGTCAAAAATCATTCCACATAAGAATGAATGAAAAAATAATAGAATAAAACTTTTAATAGTAATAAAATAAATGTGAATCTACTCAGGGGATACATCCCCACTAAAAATCCTCTTCAAGGTGAGATAAATATCCTTCCTCACTTATATTAGAAAATAGTATATCCACCTTCATGATCGATATTTGAGAAAAATGAATACTACTTGACTAGGAGTTTAGTCTACATAAAGGAGGATGTCAAATTGGATCATGAAATCCCCCCATTATAGCGACATCCATCACACTCCCTCGAGATCAATCATTCAAAGTTGGAATTCCGAATGTGTTTGATAGAATGAAGTGTAACCTTATCAAAATATTTACCCTTTTAGTAGATGGAACAGGGATTATATAGCAGTACCTATCGAACTAATCAATTCCCTTGAGACACTGGCTACTCAAATTGTAGATATGGAATATAGAATCAAAATTGTGATTCATGATAAAATAAACATCCGAAATTTGGGGATTATTGTTTTCAGTAACAAAATTATTGAAATACAACCATATTCACCTTTTATATCATTGGATTCCACGAACAACATCTCCCGATCACTGAATCCTGATGTGATCTGATGATGGGGCCTTGAGGTCAGTAGGATTAGTCCAATATTTATTTTTTTGTAAAAATTTTTATAGTTCTAGTATTTTTATCTAACAATAAAATTTATTTGGAGTCATTGGATTATCAGAAGTCATATTTAATCAATTCCATTACCATTCCATCTCCACTCTTTGAAAAATAATTATCATCATCAAGATAAATTACAATAAAACCCAAAATTAGAGGGTTTCTTACATCATATCTAGATGGATTGGATTATCCTATAAACACAACATCCATATCTAAAAAAAGAAATTTCTAGGCCTCAATTATAAAAATGCCTATTATTAGAAATATACACATCTAATCACAACAAAATATCTATTTGAATTATGTTATTTTTTGGATATGATTATTCATTTGTAAGAATGAATTCAGTTGTACTGAGAAAATTATTGTATCATGCCATCAGAAAAGGGGAAAAGGATTGACAATGATGTGAAATCCATGTTACTATAAAGCAAATTTAAGTCCCCATAAAAGAACCTAAAAAGGGGTTTAGCCACCCAATTCCACCTATCAAGGTATGTCATTAAAAAATAATCCTTAGAGATAAGAAAAAAGGATATCATAATCATCATTGATTTGTGTAGTATATGAATAAAATTATTCATTTAGTAAATCATAATTCAATAGCTATTTCATCCCATCCATGGAAAATAACATTCACATGATTCCACATCCTAAAAAGCCCAATGTGGTCAACCTCAATGATTGTCCTGACTACTTCCATTTCCACTAAAGGTTTGGTCAAAACATCATGTATTTATTGATACTAATAGATTTTAATCAAAGCATTGTTTATTATGGATAGGTGATTTTGGAGATATCCTCTAAATTGTTTACTAGTAATAATATTTCCTATTCCGATGAATAATGTTATTTAAAAAAAATGCTTCATCCTTTAGTGGATAGAAGTCAAAAAATTAGATGACCAGAAGGATATTTTACACAGCTCATTCCATCCAAATAGAAAAACTTATCATAATCATAGACGCTATATCACCCTTGTAGGTGTAATTGAATATTCCTCTCAGGGGAGGATGTGACTATAGACAATGAAGAGTCAAAATATGTATAGTCATATTCTGATCTAGTATAAAGTGTGACTGTTGTAGTTTTCATTATTAAAAAATACAATTCAATATTACCTCCCAATAAAAAGATATCATCCTCATATGTAGATATAATATATGGTTCTTTTAATACAATTTAGTTGGAAGACACTTTATATGATGTTTAATATAACTCTGAGTGTGATTTACCAATACCTAACAGAGTAATTAGAGAATGTAGATTATGTAGATAACGATAAAGGGGATTGATCGAGAGTGGTGAGACTGAATATCACATCTAAATCACCAGAGAGGATATATATTCATCCATTTACCATCGTGAAACACTCCAAAAAAATCATTAGAAACACAGATTCTCCACAATGGACAACATTGTTCTCCATATCCAAGACAATTTACATGTCCACCTAGGTGGGATTTATTTGACTAAAGATCCCACTCAATGGAGAATATAGGATCTACACATTCCACTATATGTATATGATTAATAGACCTATTCAAAATAAAAAATCCCATATACCTCAAATTCCATAGTTCTTGAACTGCATAACAATGAGAACCCCCACATTGGGATTCACCTGATTATGGGAAATATATTTTACATCTTGATATAGCAGGTATTTGTTTCCACCAATAACTCAAACATGGATACACTACATCATTATAAATAAATAAAAAAGCTAACAATTACATACCTCTATACCCACATTAGTTCACAATTATTGTCCATATATAAAAGGTTTATCATTTCGAGACAATTCCATAAGAATCCAATATCTGCATCTCATTCATATAATTGGTTCAGGAAGTGTCCCTCCATGGATACCTAAGACACCTATATGTTTTAGAAAGAATAAAAAATATCAAAATCCAAAGGGAAATTTTTCCAAATTTTTATAGGATCATACTAATATTTATTGATACCCTTTACCATTTTGGATACAATGTTAAATATATATCTATGAAAAAACGAAACCATTATAGTGTTGTATGAATGAACAGAAACACCTCTCTAGAAGACCAATATCAAATATCATTATCCAAATCTCAAATATAACAATGATTTCACAATAATATAATAAGAAAACACATATAATTTCGATATTGTAAGGCCTTTTATTCATAGCCTTGTGGCATTAACCTCAACATTCAATAGGATTTTAAATACACCCTCTATGGAAAGGTTATAATTTTTCATAAGGAAAATTCACCATTCATGCTTTTGAAAGATATATATGATTTTATAGGATTACTAAAATGACAAAAAAAATACAAATAGTGGATGATAATATACTAGTTAATGTCACAAATGAAATGGATAATTACCCTTTGAATCCATGGAGTATGATAAAATGTGGTAATAATCTACCCATTAATCGAATTGTTATAATAGATTGATTCCAAGATGTCCAAGATCATCTTGTCCTTAAGGAAAGTGTAAAAAATATTCAATGTAATATCAATGAAATGACCTTATATGTAGGGGATGACAATGTATATCATAGTTTCTTATATTATTTTGATATTGATAGAGATCCCATCATACATCCATCGTCATCTAAAAGATCCTTCGTAGACAACTTTTCAGAAGAAGAAGATGTTGATGATCTCTAGAAATACCTTCAGTATTCAATGATGGATTCCACCACACCATAAATGAAATTAAAAGGATGAATATTGAAACTAAAAAATTTCAAATTACCTATATTCATTAGTGATTCTCTTCCTTTTGATGGGATGGAAATCTACATTTAATTTCTAAAGAAACATATATATGTATTCAACTCGAATTATATATAAATACTCAGAAAAAATATATATCTTTCAATAAAAACAATGTCTTACAGATGTAATGTTAAGCAATAAAGAATGTGGTATGGAGGATTCACCCCTCTCATACTAATAATGTAGAGGAGGTTGTTGAAAAATTAATCAAATCCCATTTTTCATATAAGTGAAATGCCTTGTATTTCTCATCATCAAAAACATTGTCCTAAATATTAATGTACATATTAGGGTCTTCATCGATTTTATAGAAAATAATATACTTTTACCAATGTATGAATTCCATGTTGATATCATATAACTATTTATCAATTCAACGATTAACTTCTTATCCTTTTCCATCTTGGATGGGTGCCTATAGTAAAACCAGATAAATATGAACCCCACAAATGGGGAATCCACTACTTTAAAGAACCCCAATGATTTATTTTTGTTTCATGTAATTCAATAAAAATCATAAATATCTACTTATACATATAAAATGTCTAGGTTTAATATATTTAATTCTATCTAGTGAATAATATTGCAATTTTACAATGATTATATAGTGGTTAAATCCATCTAGTGACGTGATCACTGCCGGAACTATAAAAAATTTATTGAAAAGCTAAACAAACCAATTCTGAAGTTGATTACAAAAAACTTTTATTGCAGGGTAACATATTATAATTTAATTTACTTTTGGTGAACCAGCATGAGATAGATGGTGGACTAGAAAAGCATTGTGAACTTTTAGGAATGTCACCCCTCAGAATATCAAAGAGGTGAGGCGGAGTCTACAACATATCACATATATATAGTGTGTCATGGAAGACAAGTCCAACATAGCTCTCCCTATAACCATGATAATAAATATGGGAATCCACTATTGTTTTTATTTGGAACATAGAGAAACCTTTAATAATTTAATGAAATACTTACTGAACTAATCAGTCCATACTCTGGTAGTGGAAGGAATTCACTTGTTTTACATGTGGACACTAGGGAACAATCACTTGGAACACTCCTAGAACATAAAATGACACAATTAATGAGTAAAGTGTATAATAACAAAGTCAATTGATACTATGAACTACTATATGATAATACGATGTTGAGAATAACTACCTCACAGAAATCATTACAATGAAAAAGATCAGTCATTACATGGGGAACAATGATTTCGATATTGTCTGTAATATTGATATACTCTTGTAAATAATTAGAAATCTTATCCTAACCAAGTATTTTTATGGATGGGTTTATATTTTATGAAACTGTTATATTTAGTTCATTTCAATGTAGTTTGGAAAATGGAAGGACATGGATGACTTCCTCTCCGCATACCCCTCTATAAAAATTACAGTTGTGGACACCAAATATCATGATAAGGAGGTTTTAAATTCCCATTAAACTCCCTGGACATGAGAGATTGATTTTTTTCTACTTCTTGATATTATTTAGAATGTGATTGGAAACTCAAGGCACAATTAGGAAGGCCTAGGGATAGTGGTTGTTTCAATGGACAATGAAATTTTTCCCAATAACGGCTCATATTCAATGATATAACTAACAACATGGAATGAAAAGAAACTTCATCATTTTCATGGATCATTCCCCACAACCAAATATTGGAAAACTAAATATCAAAGGGAATTAATATCTTTTGATAATGTTGATCAAAATTGTATATTATATTATAAAGGAGTAATTGGACTCTATATCTATCAATCTATCTTTATCATATGACTAATGGGGTAATTCTATTTTAATATTGAGGTTCATAATTAACCCTGATCACAGAATTATAAGTAAAAAAAAATTAATAATACAATAGTAGTCTTGGAAACCCCTGATTATATGTACTCAATCTTCCATATTATACACTAGAAAATGGTCTCGCAACTCATCATCTAGGACATATAAGATATCAATTAGGTCAGCACCTCGTACTGCATAACGAGCTGATATGATCCCATACATTAATGTATAAGACCATTTTTAATAAATATTATTTGACTCTTATAGTAGAACTAGCTATAAGAGAATATATTTATCAGTGATTAGTGAACTTTATCCGGCCGGATGGTCAAAATGAGAAACTATCCCTCTAAAAATGATTCTTTCATATTATTTTACTAAAATTTTTTATAGAAGTAAATATTATCACAAGAATAAAAGATGTCTATTGGGGACATGGATACACTTTTTAGACTAGGACAACAATCTCACTAAAAATAAGAAATATTTGTTACATCAATAAACCAATGACACATGAATCTGTTTATGACACCATGAAATTTTATGCCTTCTATATTCTTGAAAACATAATCCACCAACCTTTATAATTTATACATATAGTTACATATTCATCATTTTTTACCACTTGGGGAATGGATGTTTTGGGTATATATCCCACAAAAATGTTAATGTAGTTTAATTACATCCTTATTGATACCAATTTATTTTAAAAATATTATTTTTAAATAATCCTCAAGGAATTCATGTTGAATAATATCATCGCCATTGTGAAGTCCAATATCATCACTAGGATAAATTACCTCACATGATATTGATTGATAAAATAAATAACTTATATTATAAAAAGATGAATAAATTATACAGGGAGTACTACATCGAGTACAATCATTTAACCGGACTTCTTAACACATAAAATGAAAAAATAGAGTCCTTTAATATGAATCTATATAATATAATCCAGAAGGTGGGGAATGGGAGACATAATTCATAGTTAGACTAGATCATTAATGATTATGGTCATTCCATTCAACCAAATGTACATCTAAAAACTATATATTAATTGTCTTTGATAACGGAGGTACTCTTATCTATAAAAAAAGAATTATCATCTCACAGAATAGATATTTTCTGAAAACTCATGTATGATTAGAACTGACAAATGTATATGTATTAATAACAACATCTTAATGAGTTTTGGTTTCATACATTTCACAACCATGAAGTCCACGAGAATTGGATAACATGATCCCTTAATAATATGGCCCAACTATGTTCATTAATTGATGGAGAACTTGTACTATCTCCCAAAACCCAAATGATACTTGGGAAGAGACATCAATAATTTGAACCAAAATGGGATGGGAATTATATGATTGATAATTTTCATAAAAACATATCATAAATTTTACTCATAATTGAAGGGTATCTTGTAATACCAAACAAACAATGATAAAATTATAATGACATACTTTTCAAAACATCCACAAATATTCACTAATCCTGGCGTAATATTGTTATCCTACATAATATCATCCTAGTAATATGTCATTAATGTGCACAAAGGAATCATGAAAAAATAATGTTAAACTATACACAACACATCATGAGCACTTTAAATTAAAATAGATGGATTTCATAAAGGTCACACATTATTAAAATTGTATAACATGCCCCAACCACAGGATGTTAAATTATACAGAATACTTCCTTACCTAATGATTTATAAAATCATGGATTCCAAACATTTATATTTATTCACATTTATTCACATTACTTCTTACCATATGATGTTAAATGCAATTAATTCTATCCTCACTGAATGACACTAAACTCAAAAAAATTCCATAACTATGTGAGGCTCAATTCTAATTCAATAAAGATACATAGGGATTCTTAGATAATATAAATTTTACTAGAAAATCAGTATACAAAATTCAACTCAACTTTCATTAATTTCCTATTCATTATGGGAGGAACATTTTCCATTCCATATATCTATCCGTGAGCATACATGACAAGGGATTTTTAATTTTTGAAGAGATTCTAGGCATCAATAAGAATAAATTGTTCACGATAGGGATATCATATAACAAGATTAATGACCCAAAATTAACACCATAAGTCATTTTGTCATGATGTTAAAATACATCGATGATGTCTATAACATATAATTATGTCATCCATAACCATGGTCCTACCCTGAGAGAACCACTATCCTTGGTGTTGGTATCACACAACACATCCGAACGTGAACTACTTGATACTTTATTACATTCATCGTTTGAATTTTTTGGAGGCCATAAACTCCATTCATAGAAAGAGCATAAATATTTTTTTAGGAATTAATAACTCCTTCCTATTAGTATTCCATTAAACTACATGGTCTCTAATGAAATACATTCTTCATGAATACTTTCATAGTATGATTTATAGTTACGTACAAATATCCAATATTTTGTCCAGCTATAAATATCAATGAGAAAAATTCTCACCTATATGTATAGTTCATACATGAAAATATATATTCCCATTAAAAACTATGTGTGGCTATATTCGTTCAATAACATGATATGTAGTGACACCTGGATCCCCATTATCGGTTCCTACTAAATTATCATTAGGTAGAATTTCTCTATATATATATTGGAATATCTATAAAGATAATTACACATTAAATATATATATGTGGATTTATTCATATAATCATAGGATACATAGGGATTCCTTGATCCGCAATACTGGGTCCAGCTACGATATTAAATGGGAGAAAATTCCTCAATACACACAATCCATGCATGCATAGAGGGTTTCTTGTTCAATAGCTATGTGTGTTTTACTTCATGATAATGATGTAAATGTATTAACACATGAATATATGGTGGTTTGGTCTATCTAAAATAAGAAAAAAATATACCCCAATAAAAGCATATAGACAATTCCTATGAATGGAAATTTTATAAATGAACTATGTATGGCCTGATTCCTTCCATCAAGTGAGGATTAAATAAAACTGAAACCTCGATGTTAGGTTTAGATACCACATATATTATATTAATAATTCAACCTTAACTAAATAATGGCTAGACCAATGATGTTATATATTTGATACCCACTCATGCATGGCATAGATGAATGCACAATTTCCCACTAGTTTCTTATTCCAAGTATAGTTTATATGAGGGTAGGGGACAAGGGGAGTCACATTAGTCTATGTGACTTGGTTATATTTCCTATCATGGAATATATATCGGAAGGAATAATTTTAATTATATAGAACATGCACATCCTTACTTCATTATGTAAAACTTCATGGAAAATTTCTACGATACATGACTTTACAAAAACATTGAAATTAATTACACCCTACAATATTTTAAAATGTGATGTCAATCAACCATTGTCATTATTTTTCCATGTAAAAAAATATCATGACCCAGGTCAACTGTATAATAAGTTTCTTATGTCAAATTATAGTCCTCTCATGCTATAAATTGTAAATCATATCATGATCACCTCATAATGTTGAAAGACATTCATAGTCCATCGAAATGGAAAACAACTACTTTTAAAACATTCCATCATTGTATTTGTGAATTTACATAGCAAATATAGACATGTTTGATATATAAGAGGATTATAATAATTCTTTTGATATAGATGCCACTATGGCCAAACTCCACAACTGAAGATGATTTGGGAAATGTCTTGATAGATTTTACCATATCATTACTCATGGAAAATGAAACAATATCCCCAATAAGAAAATTCTTATGATAAATATATTGAAGTTTGAGTACTCTCGAGATTTGGTATCTTATTTAGGATCCTTTGTGTCATTACCCAATTATTTATTAAATGACAATCATGAGTATAAACTGCAAAAACATTGGTCAAATGAATTTTACTATTAGAAATATCCTTTTGTGGTTCATATGAATAGAATAAAAACTGATTGAGTTAGAGACACAAGGATTTTCATGTTGAAAAACGACAATGTGAGGCCTTGGAAAAAGTCATGTATTCACATACTAAACTCTTCGTCTGTGGAGTTATAAGATGTATAATAATAGTATAAAAAAATAAGTCATAAATCTCAAACCGATTACTATATTTCCCTGGTAAAATCCATGCTATTCTCATTGACCCCATGATCACGAAAAATATTATAGTAATTATTCTTAACATATCTTCACTATGATTATGATGTTACATGGTGGAGAAAAAATATTTAGGTTTTTCAAAACCATCATGAATATTATGTTTTACTTTAAAAGGAAAATATTATTTGAGAGCCTTGAATTGTTGAAAACCATTCATAAAACAAGGATTGGAAAATAGATATATCATTTGGCCATTGACATTGAGTCATATGGTCGGTGACCAACCAAAATGGGACATCTTAGACCTACTGTAATGAATTTAGGATCTTAGTGATACTAATGTTAGTGTGGTAGGACTCATAACCTGATAATGTTCTTATGCATCCCCATTCTGATTGCCACATGTCATTATTCAGGACCAATCAATATTGATCCACTATTTAAAATATATATAAGTAGAAAATAAATGTAGATTTTTCATTCCTAAAATTTCATCATAGTGTTTTGTAACCCTTATAAAAGTGAGTTCAAAAAAAATTCCATGAATTTTTATTACCCATTTCATATGGCTCGAATCCACATAGAATATGGATAGAGAAACATATTTTAAAAGCTAAACTGCCATAGGATTCCATAACTCTCATTGAATTTATTTCACTCTAGATACAACTTCACCATTAAGACAATTCCATCATCAACAATATTTTATGCACAATGGAAAAGAGTGGGTATCCCCTATAATTGACCATTCATGGAAGTCATCTGAGATAAATCATTTGGGATCTAAAATACCAAGTATATTCATATCATCCTAGTGGTAAAGGATCTATAATCCTAATGAGTTGTAGTTACACCATGGGGGATATCAGTGTTTTAGGGTGTTTTGGTTCATCACTAGAATGTATGCCCCATTTCACAATTCAACAATTCATTCTATTAAAAACAAGATTTAGAAAACCCAAACACTAACTATCTTAGAGGATTTAACCTCACTAATATATTTTCAAACATCCAATACCACATTTTAAAATCACTTATGGCCCTTAGAATAGAGTTCAGACACCTCTTGTTTGACCATGTAGAAAATGAATAAGGTATTTGACCTATCAATAAAAGGTATCCCCTCCTTGAAGGAAATGAAATCCAATCCTTAGCAGAATTTGAAGCAGTATGGACGTACTAATAAAATTATGATGTTTGGGAGCATCTATTGCATGAATTCCACATTTTCAATATTCACCAATATTGTCTTATCTAAAACACAATAAACAAAATAGTTTTTTAGGTCCTAGAGGAAATAATTTAAATTAAATATCAAACTTGCACCCATAATGCATGATGATGAAATAATGGAAAGGCTTCCTCTCCACATGACATTAAATAACACATTGAATTATTCTTATCTAATGTTATATTACCAGTGGCAGATGGTGGGAGATAAAATTCTATAAACTACAATAAGATAGTGTTCAAGTTAAAATAATCCATACTATAACAATATGTGGTTAGACCTAAAAGACCTTATGTTATAACTACAAATTCTCATCCCTAAATGTCCTAGAACTATGTAAATAGTTGGTCTGATCTAAAAGGCCATAAGAATCAATAATAATATTTATTAATTAAATGTTATTAAAAAATTAAAATAAATGGTTTTGTTTTATAGATTGAAAAAGTCATAAACTTAACCAGGGTAAAAAAAATATTAATTAAAACTCAGGAAAAAGTTGGGTATCTTCACACTGGACATACACTTTTCACTATCCATTATATATTTATCTCTCATAATATAGAGATTGCAGAAAAAAAAATTGATTAGAGACCTAGGAGAGGGTAGCATTAATAAAATTGTTGTCCATGGTAACAAATCCTTACCCTATATGATTCATAGGAAAATAATAGGGATATATAGACAAAATGGCATAAATATTTTTTATTTTATCATTTTATAATTGATAATGAGAACTTGTGCCCTCTTAAAGCACTAAAATCAGAAAAAGGTGGATAATTCTCTCTCTTCAACATATATTCGACACAAATTATCCTTTTTTAAATCATATAACCTCAAAATAACCATAGATGTGATATCAATAGAAAATATAATTTTTCTAGAAATTTATGGGATTCTCATAGAAATTATCTACTAGGATTTTATCTTTAAAATCCATGTAATAGGGTTTACATGATATTATACCATGGATGGGGATCATCGAAGATCATTGCAACATCGGGTCATCAAAATATCATGAGAATATTGAATAATTGAAAATACATAATTTCAAATAATATAATCAATACATATTCTATAATATATTACAAAAATATAAATTTCTAAATTTTTTAACATCTCAAGTGATTTCAGAAAAATAAAAACATTAAAAATAAAACAAAAAATATATTTTATTTCCCAAGAAAACCAAATAATTAAGAGCCTAATGATCAGTTTTTTAGGATGTCCTATTTGATTCCATACCAACTTCTTCTACTGCATTATGTGGGTTAAGAATATTAATAAGAGTAAAATGATACTTGAATCATTTCTGAGTAGTTTCTAATTATGATTATGAATATGTATATAAGTCATGAAATTAGTGATAAATGATCTCTTACAGTCATACAATCTATGGGGTCAAGATATACATTTTGGAATGAATCTTATAAAAAAAATGAGGGATTTTTTCCAAAACCAATCAATATTATCCCATTAGATCATCCAATTGAGAGAAGTCATTGAAATAGAGGAATCCCTTCTATCCAAAGGCTATCCCCAATTTTTTCAAGGTTATTATTCACATTATTTCTTATAATGGTTGGAAATAAATTTTAACCAACCCCCAATTATGAATGTTCAAAAGAATATTATATTCATTTTCATGAAATGATTATAAGGGAGTATGATGATCCAGGTAGAAACGTACTTCCAAATAATAATATTCTGTGTTATCTAGGGATTTGTTACTAGTGGACTAGGTACATCAGAAAGGGGAATTCATTTTATGATTATGAATAAGAAATAGAATAATATCAATATTCTATATATCAAAATATGCATCGACTGAAGGACTATCTTCCAGAAAAAATTATTCACTATTAATATGATGGCCATCTATTAGATTTGGATGCTCCCGTAATTACTAAACTGAATTTTTTATCATCTCTATTTTTACAGTGAACAATGGGGCCATCGAAGTACATGAAATTTTCATATTATGGACTAGTATATTCAAACCACCCCTAGGAAATGACTAAATACAAGAGTATTAATAGTTATAAGTAAATAAGTAGTAGTGAAATTAGATTGAATGATGATCTTGTAATTGAAATCAATTTTGTTTAACTATAATTAATTACTAGATGATATCCCCTTGTTGTCATTCTCCCCACATTCTGGCCAAGGGAGGCATGGTTCCCTTTTGATTTAGTTAAATGGACATGATAGCTTGTAGGTATTATATATTTGTGAAATAACAATATCATCCATAGAGGTAATGATAACTCAATCTCGAGGTGAGTTTTTTGTATGAACACTCCATGAGAGAGTCATTATCATTGTTGAAATTTTTTCCAAATTATGTGGGATAAGGTATAAATCTAAAAAACTCATACAAAATCATCATTAAAAAACATATTCATGTCCCAAAGGCATTTTCTACAATACAAAAATGTTAAAAAAACATGTGGAAGAAATGGGAACTATAGATTCCATAATTGATGGTGTACTTGTATCATGGAAAACTATTTCATATATAGTAGAATAAAAAATATAATTTTATATTGATACAATAGGGGAAATTTTATTATAGGATATTTCCTAAAAAAATTAGATACGAACAAGGGTTTTTAATTCTAGATTAAGTGGATTCCCCTATACTAATCAAGCCCTGAAACCTATTTTTCCAATTAGAATAACAAGTGGTGCATCCCTACATGGAAATGAAACACATTCAAGAACATGAAAAGGTAACCTAATATCCTAATACATGGGGATATTAATGGCTCCACTGAATAAAATCAAGCATCATAATCACCAGAATTAAGGGATTCCCAATAGGAACACTCAATATTATCAACCAATGGAGAAGCGAACCAGTGAGGGAATATAGTGCTCAGTTGATCTACACTGTAAAAAAGACATTGATCCTATCAACAAATTGAAATAATTGAATGTATATTCATATTTGTTGTTATCCAGTCATTTTTAATAATGATCATTTATCTTTTCAAAAATAAATTTTGTGATTTATGACCGCATACAATCTTATTAGGATAAAAGTGATTATACATTTACCTCTGCCGGTTCCCACCATGGAAGGTGCTATCATAGATTCAAATTTATGATTTTCCATTGGAAAGTTTGAATATATTAGTACTTGGGAACGAATGAATATTAATTTTTCTAGGATGTGGTGGTTAATTGTAGAACATTAATTGTAATTCCATATGACCTCATAGATATGGATAAAATATAACTTGTTGAAAAATTATGAACTAATTTTTTTAACCATGTATTCCAATGGACACTCATTACTTAAATTAATAGTAGAGTAGATATCACAATTAAATAAATAGATTCTATCAAAATAGTACCTAGAAGATATAATTATACTCAATTTTCTTTGATTAATATGTTTGTGGAGGAATCTATTTTTTCTAGTCATAGAAGGGTGTCCTCTAGCATATAATCAAATTGGGAACATTCTACAACCAGTTTTCCATTCTCAGAAACCATAAATTTTATACAATTTAGGGATATAGGTAGCTAGGAATGTGGAATAATTTATTCAGGATATGTAATAGTCACATAATCCAATATTATAAATCAATATTGGGGATTCTTGTGTGATAACAGATATATTTTATGTTAGGATGAGAGAAAAAATTCAAAAATAATTCTCATAATTTACTCAATATTATGTGATACCATTAGAATTCCCAATAATAATTTATCTCAAAAATTCCATAATGGATGATGTATGAGAGTTGTGAGCCATATAACCAAAATAATGGGGCATATGGTAGAAAATAAAAAATAATCTCATCAAATAAAATGAATATCTATAGAACCTTAAGGATAATTTCATAGACCATGCAGGAATTGAAATTACACTGACCTAATAAAGGAATAAAAAACTGTATGGGATATATGAGCCAATAAGACCACATGATCCAACATAAGACACAAAATTTGGTGACCCTAACATGGTCACACAATGCCCTAAATGTCTATGAGGCCATGAAACAGAATCAAAATATCCAATAAAACCTGTAACAATACATTAATCCCAAGGATCTTTTAAAAGGCACATTTAATTACATTGATATAAATTTTGATGGGTTCGATAATTTTCTAGGAATAAGAAAATATGGTGAAAATTTTCTGAGGAAGTATTCTAGAAAAACAGATCCTCTAAATGGTTCTCACAATGTAGTATGGTGAAGAATATACTGAAATATGCCATGTTGATATGTATAATGACCAGTTATTTTGGAATATATTATTAAGGGGACATGAGACATAAGTGATCGTAAGATCTATGGAGAGTTGAGGTAGAAAATGAGTAAAATCACCTATTTTCCCTTATTTATATGAGACTGTGGAATACCAACATCACCCACATGACCAAAATCTCCCATGATACCTATTAAATATATCCCCAAAGACTCATGTTGGAATTTTGTTTCCTAATAATTGATCCCTAGACCCCATGAATGTCACTTCTGATGTAGGGGTATATTTTGATGCTCTCCAAATAAGAATCATCAAATCTTCAAGAGATGAAATTACTAATGCATGGGTATTATTTACATCGCTATGATAATGATGATATAGTGGGAAATATTTGTGGATTTTATACCATTGAAAGTGGAACATGTTCATATTAACTTCATATTGTCATGATAAGAGGTCATCCAAATATCATGAACTTATTTATATATTTTTTATCCCCATTTAAAAGATTGCATATTATTTATAAGATGTATAAGAAAATAAATTATAATGAAGAGGTTTCATGATGAGTTCCTCCTAGAAATGAACCTTTTTAATTAGAGATCAATTGAAAATAATCCAAATCATCATAAAATTATGGAAGGAATCATGATTATTTATTATTAATTATGTTTCAATTAATATTCATGAGTCACAGTAATGTTCATTAAAATACAACGCATTAACCTAGAGGCGTATAAACCTTATCATTCAAGATACTATTAGAATATCCCTTTAATCATGCGAACGTTCTTGGACATGTCAGTTAAATTATTCAATTTCCCTATACCAACATAAGAAATTAAGATGATATATCTGTTATAATTCTCACATATTGGTGAAATATGAATCATTGATCGTGAAATGAACAATTTTCGAGATGAGTGATTAAACACAAGAAGGAGAACACACCCTCAAAAGTTACTATATTTATCATGTGGATCCCCCATGGGAAAAGATGGTAAGTAGTTGAATGAATATTGTAAAATAAATGATGAAACTTTTCAAAATTTGGTATCCTTTTTTGGACATTGATATTCATACGAAGTGATCATTTGGATTGGAATATATCACAAATCCCAAGATAAGTAAACCTTATTTTTAATGACCCGATTGTAACCTCCCCTTCCACATGTGACTGGTATTGGACATATACCCAATACTATATACTAAAAATAGGAATTCATAGATGAGTAATGGTAGGTCCCTGGAATTATTCAAATATTACAAAAATTCCAATTATTGGTCATGTGATGCATTATATAGAAAGGGAGTGATTTTCGTTGATAACACTTGCACAAATTCACAAGATTACAATACAATCCAAAATTAAAATGGAAATAAAATGGGGAAACAGAGAAGTTTATTATGAAGTTATGATATGAAAGCATTCATAGAAATGGGGTCATAATCCATATTAATAACAGAGTTCCCCCTCCAAAATACAGAATGATGTTGAAAAGGTCCATAGACAATTCATCATAATCATTTAATGCCCCCCTGGAATAAAACCTTTGTCTATTCGAAGAACCTGTAAAAGTTGTATTTGATTACGAAAAGGCCTTCTCGTTGGCTTCCTCTTGACTTGAATATCCCAATACATTTTATCCCATCCTTATAAAAACATTTTGACCTTCCCACATGACCATGATAAATTCCATTTATTAGTCTGGGTCCAGTATAAATGAAAAAAGTGGAACATTCATGTGGTCAATGAATATCATGTGATAAATTGAATGACCCATGATGGTGTCATGAATAGTGTGAGAAACCAAATCCCTCCACCAACTCTATCCGGAATCCAGAAAATAAAAACCACAAAAGGCATTGTATAACCATTTCTGTGAGTCTAGTAAATTTCTCCACATCATATCTAATATTATTCGTAATCCCATGGAAGATGGGTTGTTTCTACATTGGTGTGCAAGAGTGGACATAACAGAGTGTGAGGTCACACGATCACAATGGAATTTCACAAAGTGAAATTCATTAATGACATAATGAATCACAAAAAAATGCAATATAACTTCACATCATCACTATATAGATCACAAAAATAACTTATTTAATGATATCCTAATTATGATAATGAGAGATATCCTTTGATTTGGGTCATTAAATACCTAAAATAAGATATCACATAGAAAAACTATGTAAAATATTCAATATATGATATAATGAAGACTATGAATATTTTATTATTATGATAAGTTATATAGGTAATCCTCATGTGCTTCACATGTCCTATAAAGATAAAGCGACACTACAGTAAAACTGGCGTTTCACGGTGATTTTTTTTCAGCGGTTTAAAAACCTCCGTGAAATGTGTTAATTTTTTTTAATTTGTCTAATTTTTTCAAGGATTAGTGATGGTTTTAAAAAAACACCGCAAAATTATGGTGGTCTGGGTAAAACCACCATGAAATGAAAGGAAAAAAATATAAACAGATGAGAAACCCTAAAATCACTAAAACGACCCTATGTTTTGATATGGGCATTTATTAGAGTTCCACGACTAGTCAAATCGAAGCTCATGAAGAGATCTAGAGGCATGTATAATCAAAACATTTAGACGGTCTAAGGTTCAAAAGATATGAGAGTTATAAGAATTTTGAAAAAATATCTCCATCATCAAACGACCATAACATTCGCTCAGGGTGTCTGTTTGGGCTCTACCACATTTCAAATCAAAGCCAGTGAAGAGAGCTACACAACCACTATGGGAAAAATGGTTAATAGTGAAGGGATATTTGCGACGGGAATAATTCTCATCGCAAATACCTTTCGCAAAGGAGTATTTGCGATGGGAAACTATTCTCGTGGAAAATAATCTGTTATTTGCGACGGGTAAAAAAAACCGTCGCAAATAGTTTGGCGCAAAATGCATGCCAAACCGCGCGATGTTTATTTGTGACTGGGATAGAACCCCGTCGCAAATAACCGGCGGCGGTTAACGACTACTGGCGACGGGCCTGCAGTCCCGTCACCAATACCCTGGCGGCAGGAATTATTTGCGACGGGACCAGTCGCAAATAACTGTTTTAATGCCTTCCATAATTAAATGCGTTCAGGGTTATTTGCGACGGGGTTCTATCCCCGTCGCAACTAACCGGCGGCAGGGGATATTTGCGACGGGGCCCGTCGCAAATAACCGATTTAATGCCGCCAATAATTAAATGCGGCCAGGGTTATTTGCGACGGCAAAGCCGTCGCAAAAACGCCCATCGCAATTACGCCAACCTATAAATACTGCCAACCATTACAATTTCATCACATCACTCTCAACTCTCAACCGCTCTCATTTTTTCACTTTGAAATTTTTACGACTTTCAGTTGTAAATTTTTTTTCCGACATCGAGGATTCAGTTGGTGGTGTTCTACAATTACAACGGCTCGACATTGACATCAAGTTTAAGGTTTTTATCTAAATTTTAATTTCATATATATTTTATTTATTATATTTATTTAGTTTAAATTTTTAGAATTTTTTTTATTTCTATTTAGAAATAATTGTGAATAAGTATTAATAATTAATAGTAATTAGAGACAATTAAACACTAATTAATTTAAATTAATTAGCTGTAATGACAATTAATTAGAAGTAATTATGAAAAATTAAAATTAATTTGATTTAATTATTAATTATTAGAAATAATTAACATTAATTAGTAATAATTTATAATAATTACCAATAATTAGTAATAATTACTAATAATTATAGTATTAATTAATAATAATTCCCAATATTATATAATTGCTAATATTTGTCAATATTTTTTCCAATAATTACCAATATTTACCAATAATTGCAAATAATTGTCAATATTTACCAATAATTAGGAATAATTACCAATAATTAGGAATAATTACCACTAATTAGGAATAATTACCACTAATTAGGAATAATTACCACTAATTAGGAATAATTACCAATAATTAGGAATAATTACCAATAATTAGGAATAATTACCAATAATTAGGAATAATTACCAATAGTTAGGAATAATTACCAATAATTAGGAATAATTACCAATAATTAGGAATAATTACCAATAATTAGGAATATTTACCAATAATTAGGAATAATTACCAATAATTAGTATTAATTACCAATAATTAGTAATAATTACCATTAATTAGTAATGATTACCAATAATTAGTAATGATTACCAATTATTAGTAATAATTACCAATAATTAGTAATAATTACCAATAATTACAAATAATTAGTAATAATTTCCAATAATTATTAAAAATTAGTAATAAATATTAATAATTAAGAATAATTACCAATAATTAGTAATAATTAGTAATAATTGGTAATAATTATCACTAATTACCAATAATTAGTAATAATTACCAATAATTATTAATAATTAGAAATAATTATCAATAATTACCAATAATTAGTAATAATTAGTAATAATTACCAATAATTAGTAATAATTAGTAATAATTACCAATAATTCGTAATAATTACTAATAATTACCAATAATTCGTAATAATTAGGAATAGTTACCAATAATTACCAATAATTACCAATAATTACAAATAATTACCAATAATTACCATTAATTAGTAATAGTTAGTAATAATTAGCAATAGTTAGTAATAATTACCAATAATTAGTAATAATTACCAATAATTAGTAATAATTAGTAATAATTACCAATAATTACCAATAATTACTAATAATTAATAATAATTGCCAATAATTCCCAAAAATTATAAATAATTAGTTATCATTGCCAATAATTATTAATAATTACCAATAATTAGTAATAATTACCAATAATTAGTAATAATTAGGAATAATTACCAATAATTAGTAATAATAACCAATAATTAGAAATAATTACCAATAATTAGTAATAATTAGTAATAATTAGTAATAATTACCAATAATTAGTAATAATTACCAATAATTAGTAATAATTATCAATAATTAGTAATAAATACCAATAATTAGTAATAATTAGTAATAATTACAAATAATTGCCAATAATTACTAATATTAGTATGAATTGTCAATAATTAGTAATAATTGCCAATAATTAGTAATAATTGCCAATAATTAGTAATAGTTGCCAATAATTACCAATAATTACCCATAATTACTAATAATTAGTAATAATTAACAATAATTACCCTTATTTGGGAATAATTACCAATAATTAAGAATAATTACCAATAATTACCAATAATTAGGAATAATTACCAATAATTAGGAATAATTACCAATAATTAGGAATAATTACCAATAATTAGGAATAATAACATTATTACATTATTAGTATATTTTATTATTAATATTAAAATAATATAATTTTCTATATTATATACAATTCTCCTTTCATCTGTGTGTTTTCTGTCTCCACCTGTAATATTTGCATGTGGAGATAAAAAACACACAGATGAAAGGATAATTGTATATAATATAGAAAACTATATTATTTTAATATTAATAATAAAATATACTAATAATGTTATTATTCCTAATTATTGGTAATTATTCATATAATTACCAATAATTAGGAATAATTACCAATAATTACCAATAATTAGGAATAATTATCAATAATTAGGAATAATTACCAATAATTAGGAATAATTACCAATAATTATGAATGATTACCAATAATTAGGAATAATAACATTATTACATTATTAGTATATTTTATTATTAATATTAAAATAATATAATTTTCTATATTATATACAATTCTCATTTAATCTGTGTGTTTTCTGTCTCCACATGTAATATTTGCATTCTTTTTCAAAATTATCAACTTACTCACCAATAGAGAGGTGAAAGTGAATGCAAATATTACATATGGAGACAGAATGTTAAACACACAGATGAATGGAGAATTGTATATAATATAGAAAACTATATTATTTTAATATTAATAATAAAATATATAATAATGTAATAATGTTATTATTATATAATTAATATTTATGAAAAAATAATATCAATATTATTACAATAATAAAAAATTATATAATATTAAAATTATCAATATTTGTAACAGGTTTTGATTTATTCTCAACATATTCAATTCTTAAAGGGTCAATTTTTAGGTCTATCACAATAAAAAGTTTATGTCAGCCTTGTATGATGTAAACTCTATAATTATCCTTACTTGAGTGTTTTTTTAATAAATTATTCAAAACCAGTAATGCTTTTATATTTTATAGAAAAATATGGAACAATGAGGTCGTCAACAATCGTTATCAAATAACCGCATATGGATAAATCAACGTAGAAATCCAAACGGATTTGGTTTAAATCCAGTATATGTAGAGGGTGTGGAGAATTTTTTATAATTTGCGGCATCAAATCCAGAATTTGTTTCAGAAGGCAAAATAAAATGCCCTTATGGAAAATGTGCATTGAGAACGTTTGACACATTTGACAAGTGGGAGGACATCTCTTGTGTTTTGGTTTTCAACCAGATTATGTTTTTTGTTATCAACATGGTGAACACAGTTCCAGAGAAGGTGATACCAACTTGATTCCGGATCCATCCCAGTTTGAAGATTTACTACATGATGTTGCAGGTTCATCTGTTCAACGTACAGAAACTCTGGATAATATAGCTACAAATCCTGAGTTGGCACCGTCTGAATTTTATGAGTTGTTGAGGACTGCTGAGGATGCATTATATCCTTGCTTCAAGATGAGAAAATTAGAAGCAGTTGCAAAATTTATGGCTATCAAATCAGATAACGGAATGTCAAACACCTGTTTTGACCAAATATTTTCTTTAGTTAAAACACAGTTACCCGAAGGAAATGTTTTTCATGTAAATTACTATGAGAGTAAGAGGCTGGTTCGAAATTTGGGACTTACATGTTAGAAGATTCATGCATGTTCAAATGAATGCATTTTATATTCTGGGGAAAATGAGTCATTGGATAGTTGTCCCACATGTGGGCAACTGAGATATAAAGAACGGAAACATGGGAATCCTGGTTTGATTCCTGTAAAACAGTTGAGATATTTTCCGCTTACATCCAGACTTCAGCATTTATTGATGTCTAAGAATACAGCGACAATGATGTCATGGCATAAAGCAAATATTTCAACCGATAAAAGCTTGAATCATCCAGCTGATGGTGATTCATGGAAACATTTTGATAGAGTGCATCCATCCTTTGCTTTAGAAGCTAGAAATGTTCGACTCGGCCTTTCCACTGATGGGTTCTGTCCGTTCGGATCTTATGGTAGTCAATATTCATGTTGTCCTGTTTTTTTAACTCCGTACAATTTTCCTCCATGGATGTTAATGAAGGAGCCATATATCTTTTTTACTTTACTAATTCCATGGCATTCGAAGAAGAATATTGATGTTTATTTGAAACCATTGATTGATGAATTATGTTTATTGTGGAGTAATGGTGTGAGTACATATGATGTTTCTACGAAACAGAATTTCATACTGAGAGCAGAATTGATGTGGACAATTAGTGACTTCCCGGCTTATGGGATGTTATCTGGCTGGAGTACACATGGTCAGAAATCATGTTTTTACTATATGGGAGAGAATAAAGCATTTATGCTCATTAATGGAAAGAAACCTTGTTATGTTGACTGTCATCGCAGATTTATTCCAGCTAATCATCCTTTTCGCAGAAACAGATCTCATTTCAGAAAAGGAATAGTTGAAAGCGATGAACCTAAAAAAATTCTATCAGGTTCGGAGTTAAAATCAGTTGTATTTTTATTACCTCCCATCACTTTTGGTCCCACAATAAACCAACAGAAATTTTCTGGTTTTGGGAAAGAACACAATTGGATTAAACGTAGCATATTTTTGGATTTGCCATATTGGTCTGATTTGTTGATCTGTCACATGTTAGATGTCATGCATATTGAGAAGAACTATTTTGATAATTTGTTTCATACAGTTTTGGATACTCCAAGAAAGAGAAAAGACAATGTAAATGCATGTTTAGATCTTGCCCAAATTTGCAGACATCCAGAACTGGAACTGTTTGAGAATGTCAGAACAGAAAGGTTAATGAAACCAAAAGCAGCTTATACAATGTCTAAAGAAAACCATTTATTATTTTGTTAGTGGATTGCAGATTTTAGACTTCCAGATGGTTGTTCTTCCAATTTGGGTATATGTGTAAAGAATGGTCATATTACTGGATTAAAAACTCATGATTGTCATTTAATAATGGAAAGACTTCTACCCATTGGATTAAGAGGTCTGTTGAATTCCATGATTTGGAATTCCATAACAGACATGTCTCTTTTTTTTCGGGAAATTTGTGCGGCTACAGCAAATTATGATGCTCTATGCCAACTTGAAGAAGATGTTGTTGTAAATATATGTAAACTGGAAAAAATATTTCCGCCATATTTTTTCGACTCAATGGAACATTTGATGTTACATTTTCCATATGAAGCCAAATGTGGACGTCCAGTACAGTTTCGATGTATGTACCCATTTGAAAGATGCATGCAAAAATTGAAAATAAAAGTATGTAACAAATAATCTGTTGAAGGATCTATTGCAAAAGGTTGTTTGTAAGAGGAAATATCTTTTTTCTACTCCCATTATTTTGAATCTGATTATCCTTCAAAACACAACCGAATGGGACATAACGAGATGAATATTGATGAAATCGACAATCAATTATCTGTTTTCAACCAGCCAGAGCTTGGTTTTGGTGGAGTTTATTAACACTAGCTTTCAGATGATGAACATCATAGAGCTCATACGTATATTCTGCTCAAATGTGAAGAGATGACATCAGTTAGACTATAAGTGTTTATATCACTTATTCTATCATTTATGTTATAGTAAATAACTTTGTTTTTTATAGGTTGTATGACAATTATATCAAGAAACAAATTCCACAAATTACAGCAGCTGCTCTGGAAGAACGCCGACAGAAAAATTTCTCTCAGTGGTTTCAAAAACTGGTAACATAAATTCTTTATCTTTTAGCAACTCATTCAATGTATAGTTTACTGCATTGATAATTATTTCACAAATGTTCAGGTGTCTCAACATGCTAATAAAATTGACAAATGGCTATGTATATTGAGTAACCCAGCTTCCAATCTTGTTAAAACTTATAATGCATATGTGGTGAATGGATTTCGATTTCACACACATGCATATGGGGAATCGAAAAATACAATGAATAGTGCTGTTATCTTGAGAGGATCTCATCATCGAGAAAATGAAGTTTACTTTTATGAAATACTTGATGAAATCATTGAACTCTGTTATCTTGGACAACATTACATAACCATGTTCAAATGTCGGTGGTTAGATACAAAGAGAGGCGTGCATGTTCATCCGTCTCATTGAATCATCGATATTAAATGTAAAAGTGTTTTTGTAGTAAATGAACCATTCTTATTGGCTAAAAAGGCACATAAAGTTTATTACGCAATGTAATGTGCTACATCAAGAGACTTGACTAGTTGGTGGAGTATTATAAAAATCAAAATTCGAGACAATCAGTTTAGTTAATGTAAATGTGCTATCCCTGATGTGAAAATAATTGAAGTTTTTCAAGAGAGTACTCATAATCAATCTTTTTTTCAAAGAGACATGAGTATCGATGACGACACCCCACATTTAAGAGTCGGTGATGATGATGATGTTAATGATGTCACATATGAATTTGAAATGGTAAGAGATGAAGCAACTGGAAGTCTAATGGATATCGATGATGTTGAGGAGGAATATGAAGATGACATTGACATATATGAAGATGATGATGAAGATGAACACTGATAGAATTCCATTGTAGTTATATACAATCATAACTAATATATATGTGTATATAATAGTAATTATCAATTATTTGCTAACAACATTAACATATTCTGTTTCAGATGGACGACGACACATTTCGTGAGTTGGCGGATGATGACCTGTCTTTTGATGCGGATGAGTTGCTGCCAGATGACCCTCAGCCTGCAGGCACTCCATGGAGTACGCGGAGGGGGTACGGTCTTGCACGATTGATGATTCCTGACCCCGTCCCCGAGCGACGTCCACGTCTTGGGTTTGATCCACGCACACGGAGGTGTAATAACCTGTGTGTTAACCTGTGGATTTGACTAGGATTTCATTAATCTATTCACATAATAAATGTTTATTATTTTTACAGTTTTCCGCATATAGCAGTCAGACAGGGCAACGCTATTTTGTGCAACTATTTCTCTCAGCCTTGGACCACGTGGGAGCATATTCCCATTGATGTGCAGTAGGCCATGTTTGGCCATTGGATGGTACGTAAGTAAATAAATAATTTTTATTTTGAAAATTATTTCATTTCTAACTTGATATTTTGATTTATTTGTAGGGTTTATGGTATCTGATCGAGGATTCCATGCATGACGCCATCCACGAGGCATGGGAGGTGGCCATGCGTGATCGATTTCATCAGTTTTTGCACAATTTAAGAAAAGCTGCCACGAAGAATGCATGAGTGTCATTTTTTGATGAGTCATGTACAGCACACCGACCAGAGTACATTTCATCCCATGTATAGGATGGATTATGTGCGCACTGGTTGAGTGATGCCTTTCAGAGGAGATCATCGGTGGGGAGGTAGAATCGGGGGAGACATGAGGTGACTCATCGAGCTGGGAGTCGTACTTTCAGTACTCATAGACAGCATCTGGTACGTACATTATTTATAAATATTTTATATAACTATAAATATTAAAAATTTATTTTTTATTCTTATAGGCCGTCGAGCACCCCAATATTACGGAGTACGACGTATATAGAAGGATGTATAGTGATCCTACTACTGGGGAACTTAGAGGTGATCATCAGCGTCACATTGTGGTCAGTATTATTTGTTTTCAAGTTTAAAAATTAACAACACATAATATATTAACAATTTTAATTTTAAATTGCAACTACAGGAGTCATATGAGGCCGCAGCGTCACAGACCCGGCCTGAGAGTCAGGCCGAGTCATCAGATCAGACCATTGGCCATCAGTTTGATGAGGCGGCATGGATGCAGGCCACCCAGTATGCCTTTGAGAAGGGCCGGGTAGTTGGTATCAGCTCTCGACTGACTCCCGGAGATTATTATGGCAGTGCTGCGATGTCGGCGTCCAGCTCGAGAGGAGCTCATGCATCTTCTTCTGCTACATAGTATGAGGATCACTGGCGATCTCAGACTACACTGATAGAGAGTCTCTAACAGGAGCAGGAGTAGATGCATCATCAGCAGTAGCAGCATGAGGAGGAGCGTCGATGCCAGCAGCAGCTGTACGAGGAGCAGATGAGTCGGTGGCAGCAGCAGCATCAGGAGCATATGGAGTACATGTGCCGACTCACTCATGCTTTTGGGATGGAGTTTCCTCCACCAGCATCTGCAGATCCCCTCCTCCCCCTTCCCCCCTCATTCAGATTAGAGATTGTTTGTATGTTATAATGTTTGTTAATTCAAAATATGATTTTTTTTTATTTTCATAGTTTCTGTCTCATTATAAAATATTAATAATATTATATTTTCAAATAACAATATTAATATGAATAATAATATTATTTATATTTTATAATATTAAATTTTATATATATATTAAAATTTTATAATATTATAATTTAATTATATTTTTTTGTAATAATAGAATTATTTTAATATTTGAATGTAAAATAATTCTATTATTTTTATATTAATTAAAATTACTTATTACTATTTTTTTTATTTATGAATTATAATTCTAATGTTATTATATTAATTAAAATCATTTATTAATATTCTATCATTTTTTATTTTTGAATTATATTTCTATTATTATTATATTAATTAAAATAATTTATTAATAATTTATAATTTTTATTTGTGAATTATAATTCTATTATTATATTAATTAAAATCATTTATTAATATTTTTTTATTTTGGAATTATGATTGGATTATTATTATATTAATTAAAATAATGTATTAATATTATTTATTTATTTTTTATATTATTTGCGACGGGATACTATGTCCGTCGCAAATAGTATTATTATTATATTCATTAAAAGAATTTATTAATATTTTTTAATTTCTTTTAAAAAATACCAATTGTGATAGGCCCGTCGCAAATACGATTTTTAAAAGTTTTCACAAATATAAGGACTAATAATTGTGACGGGAAGGATCACCGTTGCAAATAATACCTTTCGCGATGGGCCAGTCGCAAATCATTGTTGTTGTGACGCCGTTTTCCGCGACGGGCTATTTGCGACGGGCCCCCGTCGCAAAAGCCTATTAGCGAGGGGATCCCGACGCAAATGCCACATCGCAAATGCCATTATTTCCAGTAGTGAATCATTGGATAGAAGTAAGATTTGGTTGAGTTTTTCGACCCCCACAACCCCTTAGAAGGCATCCAAAACCCATTTTTTGTCACTGGTGTCCTGCCGAACATGTCCTTAAACAGACCTATATTTCGATCCGCATGTCAGTTCAGACTCCTCCGCCTTCCAATTCTTAGTTCATTTCATGAGATTCAGTTTGACTGGTCACGATTCCCACATGGACTCTTGGATCATATGTTATGGACTTTTAGTGGGTATTGTGTTTGTTATGTTTTTTGATGCCTGGTTCCTAGAACCTGTTCCCCGCCAGCTTTTTTTTAAAATGGTCGTAACTTCTGATCCCCTAGTCCATTCAGTCACTTTCACCAATCAGGTCATAGATCGTTTCAGGATCTTTGATTTGACTTATCACGGATCTAGATTGGACTCTCATATCACAAGTTATCTGTGTTAATGTGAGTCCAATGTTTTTGTCACTTTCCGGCCATTTTGACTTGTTTTAATTGTTTCTCTATTTATTATTGATTTTTTTGGGTTTCCATGACTTGTAATCTTTATCAATTATATTTTGGGGATTATTATGATGATTATGTGAAATTCTTAAGGTTTTTTCCAGAGTTCTCATGAGTTTTCATGCGTTTTCATGCTTTCTAAAGCTTCTTCATGCTTCTCCATCAATTTTCATTTGTTTTCATCAGTTTTCATCCCTTATCACACCTTTTCATTCTTTTTCATATGTTTCATTTATCATTTATTATTTATAATATACTTTAATTTATTTATTATCTATTATTTGTTACTTGTTATTTATTACTTATTAATTATTAATTAATAATTATATTTATTTATTATTTATTATTTATATTAATTATGAATTATTAATTGTTAATTATTTGGAATTTATTATTATTATTAATAATATTTAATTTATTATATACTATATATTTCATATTATATATTATATATTATATATTTTAAATTATATATTATATATTATATATTATATATTATATATTATTTATTTATTATTATATATTTATTATATATTTATTATTTATTATTTATTATTTATTATTTATTATTTATTATATATTATTTATTAATTAATTTATTAATATTATTTTTATGTGTTATTTTTTTTGAATTATTTATCATTTATTATTTATTATTTAATGTTTTTTATTAATTAATTATTATTTACTATTTATTATTTATATTTATTTATTATAATTTATATATTATGTGTTAATTATTATATATTATTTAATATATAAAATTATTTATTATTTATTTAGTATTTTTTATTAATTTTTATTTATTATTAATTATTAATTATTTTTTATTTTTTATTTTTTGATATTTATTAATATTTATTGTTTATTATTTAATATTTATTATCCTTTGTTATTTATGATTTATGATTTATGATTTATTATTTATTATTTATTATTATTCATTATTTATTATTTATTACTTGTTAATTATTTATTATTATTTATTATTATTTATTACTATTTATTGTTTATTATTTATTATTTATTATTTATTATTTATTACTTATTAGTTAATACTATTTATTATTATAATTTATAATTTATTTATTTATAATTATTTTTTATGTGTTATTCATTATTATTATTATTTATTATTTGTCATTTGCTATTTATTATTTACGGGTTTTTGTTATTTATTTATTATTTATTACTTATTATTTGTATTTATTTATTTTAATTTATTTATTATTTATTATTTGTTATTTGTTATTTTTTATTTATTTATTATTTATTATTTTTTTATTTATTATTTTTTATTTTTTATTTATTAGGAATTATTATGAATTAATTTTTATATATTTTTAGTTATTGTTTATAATTTATTATTTATTATTATTAATTGTTAATTATTAATTATTTATTGTTTATTGTTTATTGTTTGTTATTTATTGTTTGTTATTTATTATTTATTATTTATTATTTACTTTTTACTTTTTATTTTTTATTATTTATTGTTTATTGTTTACTATTTGTTTTTTTATTATTTATTGTATAATTTTTAATTTATATTATTATATTAATTTCATTATTTTATTATTTTATTTTCATATTTTTATAATTTCTGTATTTATTATTATAATTTATTAGTTATTTTTTATAATAAACAGTAAATAATAATAAATATATAATTAACTAAATAAATAACAAATAAATAAATAATAAATAATAAATAATTATTGATTATACATTATTGGATATTTATTATTGATTATTGCTCTTTTTTTAATTATTATTGAGTTTATATCTATTGGTTATGTATTATTTGTTTTTTCAATTAGTATATATATGTATATTAAAATCTGTTTATTAACCACATGACGAGCCTACTGGAGTGGTAAAATCTTTGGAAAATATGCAAGAGGTTAGGGGTTCAAATCTCAACAAACGCATAATTTATTTATATTGCATGGGTATGGGCATGTGCACGAGCTTGGGAATGGGCATGGGCATGGGCCTGGATAAAGTAAATAAATTAATACCAAATAAATAAAATAAATACGAAATACATAAAATAAATACGAAATATATAAAATTAATATGAAACAAGTAAAATAATTACAAAATAAATAAAATAAATACGAAATAAATAAAATAAATATGAAATAAATAATATAGATACGAAATAAATAAAATAAATTTGAAATAATTAAATAAATATGAGATAAAGAAAATAAAAACGAGATAAAGAATATAAATATGAGATAAATAAAATGAATACAAAATAAAATAAATAAATAAAAAATTAATAAAATAAATACAAAATGATTAAAGTATATAGTAAATAAATAAAATAAATACAAAATAAATAAAATAAATATGAAATAAAAAATAAATACGAAATAAACAAATAAATAAATAAACTGCCACAAAATGAAAAAAAAAACGCCGCTAAATACGCATTTTGTCGTAGTGCGACCTCACTAAGACATGTTTCCCAATTCATGGGACACTCACATGACATACCAACTAGATTATGTTATGTCACCTGTACGTGTCGGGAAATTCATGCGATATCAATTGGTCATGAAACCCTTGTATTAAAAACTTATTTATGCATTCCATAAAATTTTTATGGAATCGTCTAGACATGGGAGACATTCTATTTAGTGATACCATGAAATTTATGTTAGGACACATTACACCCTAAATACATGACAGCATTGGTCTCATTATTTCTTATTAAATGCCCCTTAGGTCTCCTGACACCCTCTAGACATGTAATAACTGATCATTTGAATCCCTACAGACATGTTAAACTTTATAATCTCATCCAATACAATTATTTCATTAACCAACCCAAAAATGCCCAAAAAATAACTACCCTAGTCTACATCTAATTGGAAATGGGCCGGAAACAATCATTGATGAGGCACATCACATAGATGGGTGCTTTTGGATATTGTACTTGTATGCACGAAACCTCAAAAACATAAATGCAATAGTTCATACAGGTAAATATAATATAACATAATTCTTTAATTGAATAATAACAAACTAGAGTACAATAGAAGAACTAAAATAGTAAAAAAGGAAAAAAGAATTTCGAATTATAAATGTAAATGTATAACCTTCACAGAAATATGGGATCACATTAATATAAAACTATTGGAATTCTCATTGTCTGGGCAATTGTAAAAACTTCAGTCAGTCAATCCCAATTATATCTTCCAACACCGGGTCCTCTGGGGACTCCATCAATATTTATGTGGTCTTTAAAGTACAGAAATCATTTGGTAAAAAGATGTTCAAGGGTGAGTATAAGAATACTCATTTTGAACCCAAATTAGCCAAATGAAAAAGGGAGAAAATAAAAGGAAATAGCCTGGTCGAACTATTTCTAGGGATCCAAATTGAGAGAGAAACATAATCTCAAACCATCCTCAACTATATATGGATAGTCCCCTCCATCCACAAGGGATGTCAAATAGACTATTGAAAACACAAAAACGACTCCAAAAACACCCCAACATACTTTTCTCAGATTATATGTCTTAATAGTCCTCGATGTCATATATAGTGAAAATATTATGCTATAGAATCTCATGATAAGAAAAAGATTATTATTACACAAGTCATGAGCTAATATATCCTAGTCATAACACATCCATGATATACTCTCCAACATGAATAACACAATTGGTCCTACTGTAGTTTCCACACTAGAGGTCCATCCATTACTAACCTAAAAACATCACATGTTTGTAAGATCCCAGGTGAAGAGGCCCTCCCCTCACCACTACACCCAGTAGATAGTGCACTCCTACAGACTATTAACTATATAAATTCTATCTAAAATGATTGATTGGAGGGTCCCATACAATTCCACTAGATTGGAGTCGAGGTTGTACTGGATATTAAATAAAAAAGCATTTGTTAGACCTGAATAGAATTTCCCACTCCTCAATCCATTGAGGGGGAACAAAATCCTTACTAGGTGTCGCATGAATTAGGTGGAGAGTCCCACTCATAAGTCTAGGGATCAATAACTCCATTTATGGACCTCATCCATGACACATATAAGGACCTGGCCTTAATCCATACTTAATATTGAATTAAATTGAATAATTCACATTGAGGATCTTTTCAGGTTTAGAGTTTTAGAGAATTAGATCATAAATCAGGCATTACATTCCACATTTAAACAAGGTGGTTACAAAAAAGATATTATTCATTTTTCCCATCAAAAAAAATATATTTAAAATAAAACATGGGTTCATTCTTGACACTTCCTTAACACTATCATCATATCATGTACCTTTCCCTTGACCTATGAAAAACATTTCAAAAACATGGGATGAGCCAAAAAAGCTCAGTAAGGGATATAAAAATATGGAAAGGAATCATTAGTACATGTATACATAGGAATCAATGAAATCATACTTTACTCAAAAAACATAAGCACTTTAACATACCTCATGAAATCATAATATTTATGAATAACTCATAGAAATCATAAGACATAAAGGTTACATGAGGCATTCATAACATTCTTACGTAGGGAGTAACCCTCATGGTTATGTTTGGAATAACCATCACAGTATATTCTCTAAATATCTTCGGAGAAACCTTAACATTTAACCCCTTAGCGTTTACCAATGCATTGGAGAGCTATATCGGGCTCACCCACCCATAGTTTATCATGGAACCACCCATCTTCATAAACAATTCACAAGAACAAGAACATAATCATATCACATAAAACATGCATAAATGAAACATAAAATTTCCACATTTCAATTACAAGATATCAATAACACATTGATATTATAAAAACATTATCAAAACCATTTTCAATACCAAAACAAAAGAGAAAAGTAAAACATGGTATTTATTTTTCTTTTAAAAAATGTTATGTCTTGTAGAGGAAGCCGAATCTCTAATAATGGTCATGGCGGCGGAGAAGTCGTTGTCATCGTATACGTAAGACCAAAACATTTCCTTTTTTCATTTAGTAAAATGCGTCTTATAAAAAATATTCCTTTAGAATAAATATAAAAGTCAAAGGGGTTTATAAACCATACAAAAGATGGTCGTGTATAAAACAAAATATGCCTCAGTGAAAGGAGATTGAGACGAAGTCTCATACCACATCGAATCTTTTGAAAGGGTTTTAAAACATTCATGTCCATATAAATAAATCCTTAAAACAAATTTTAAAACATGGACATGGAAGATAAATGGTTAGAAGTATAAATCATTAAAACCACTTAAAACAATGTTTTAATAAAAGAGTCCCTTTTCATTTTGAACATTTAAATTATAGGCCACATGAAAGTAGACCATTTTCAAAACATTTAAATTAATTTATTGTAGACATAATATAGATATGGAAAGTCAAAGGGGCTGTATATACACATTATAAAAGAATAAAAGTTCATATCATTAAGAAATTTCTCAATGAGAAGAAATTGAGATGTAATCCCAATCAAGGATCATGCCATTAGTGCAAGAATAATGAAATGACATAACTATGTGTTAAAAATATAAATAAACAAAATATAAGTGGAAATTAAGTTTAAAACAATCAGATGTCATCCCCATATAATCATAGCACGACATAATGAAGAAGTACAAGTTTAACCCAAATAATTCAAATTGTGTTAAGAAGTTCCCTTGTAAAAATTCGACAGCCTAACAGCGTCACATTAAAATTCAGAAAAAGAGTTGATGAGAGATAAAATGGTATCTCATCACTTGGACATAAAATATACATCAATAAGTATATAGAAGAACATATCCCATAATAATAATATTTAAATTAAAAGACATCATAGAAGAAGTCTTTTAAAAAGAGGAGGGTGAAAGGTTCCCTTTAAGATTTGGGTAACATTCGAAATGTACACCCCATGAAAGAAGGACTATACAATATGGATGTAAATAATCATAAAAGAAATAATGTTATAGATAGAGTAGAATAATGGATCGTACATACACCACTCAAAGGAAATGGTTGCAAATGTAGCATAAATATTACAGGAATAAAAGTGAGATTAAAAATCCAATACAAAAACTCGGCCGCCTAACGACGCCACATAAAACATCCAAAAATAGATTTATGAGATCAAATAGAGTCTCTCAGAGTATTAAAATAAAATTACAGAATGATGAATATAAAAGAACATCCCCAATCATAATAAGGATGAGATTAATAGAAATGACATAAAATAGAGTACTAACAAAGAAAGAGAGAGGTAGGGTCTCTTACGAAAATTCGGCAGCCTAACGACGCCACTTAAAATTTCTAAAAATGAATTCATTAGAGTAAGAGGGGGTATCTCATCATATTAAAATAAAAATTGAAGTATGGTTAATATAATATAAAATCCTCCAAAATAAGAACATGGAGCATAAATTAAATGTCATAATAGAGGGTACTTGAAAAGAAAGAGAGAGGTCGGATCCCTAACCTCAAGTCCGACTAGTCTTGTTCATTTCTATATATTATAGAATAATAAACTTTTTTCAATTTATCATTTCATAAGGAACTACATAATAGTTTATTAATCAATTAATATCAAATATTATAATGTCATAATAATTATATAATTATGTGAGTTCATATCAAATGTTTTTGTCGATGTTTGGTACATGAGTCAAAAATAAACATGTTATAATTATAAGTTGTTCATGCGGTAAAATATCCATTATATAAAGAATTATATTCATGATTTAGATATCATATATATCTTATATATCCAGTATATACTTTCATTTATAATTTTAAATAACATTTAAAGATATGAAATGAAATGCATCATTCATGGAGACGGTATGTTGTACGTACGCATGAACGCTACTTTCATTTCTATTTCGTATTTAATGGAATTAATAATAAATTAGATATATATATATATTATAATTCCAGTATAATATACATTTTATATATGTCAGATATGTTCATTAATTTTATTCTTTATACATTCCATTTATTGCATGAACGAGTCACATCACTTGAGGGGGCGGTAGTCCACACTTCCTCAAATGAAATTATCGCATTTGCACAACATGCAATGCATAAAGGAATATTTTAAATGGAAAATAAAGAATCATAGATAGAAAATAAATATAATATATAAAATAATGAAATATATTTCCATCATAATGGCCACCATGAGAGGTTGTAGGAGAAGATAGAACAATCATCGTTTCGTGGGGCAGTAATTCGCCATCCACGGAAACAGTATGTTCTTTAACCATTAGACGGATGTGTGTGTAAGTGTAGCTCGAATACTTCTTATAAAAACATCCTTTTATATTTAATATACCAGTGTTGTTACAAAATAATGTAATAAAAAGTGTTTAGGTGGTTGGAGAAGCAAAATAATACAAAAGAACATAAGAGAAGACATTACCTTTAAATCGGGTAACTCCCTTTGTTTTGAACCAAAAGGGTCTCTTGAAAAGATTTCTGCCTAAGGTGAGGCTTCAATGATAAAGAGAGGGATGTGGAGAGATGAAATGGGCAGGGTTTGGCCGAGAAAAATGTTTTAGAGGTGTGGGTAAGGATGTATTGGTGGGGGCCTTTCATAAGAGGAGAGGAGGGGTACTCTTGAAATGTCAAGAAATGTTACTTTATTTTAAAATTATTTTCGGATTTAAAGGTACAAAATTGATATATTTAGAGGAAATGGTGATAAGGGTTTGAAATATACTCATCTAATAGGTATTTGAAATGTTTAGGTCTTAGATTTTACATTATCTTCTCATTTTATTTAAATCATTCATTAATGAGGTATTCGCTACATCATCATGGTGTCATAAAAAAATTAATTTATCTAATGTCAAAAATTATAAAACAAATACTATGATGTAGGAAAGATTTTTATATTTCAAATGAATATTTATAGTTTAAGATATTTTTTACACAGACAAAACTAAAACTGTTTTACTTGGGTGATACACACTTTTATTGTATTTTCTTTTCTTTAAAAATAAAATGATAAAGTGTCACTATCACACAAAAGTGATTCCATGGGGTCCCAAAGTTTGAAAAAAGGCATCCCATGGTCGGCCATGACACAACCAGTAGAATTATGACACATGTTGGGGTAATTTGTTATTATAATGATATTATTTTACTATCCTTAACTACCCGATTACTAATTAATCACTATAATTAAAGATAATTACCATCGTTACTATTCATAATGTCCAAAAACAAAAGACTCTTAATTTAATTATTTTGACCTTATTATTAAAAACATGGAATCTATTTTACCATATTCCAAACACATAAATTGAAAAAATTAATTTAAAAATATTTCCCGTTGTCAAAACAAATTTCGGGTTTTTTTTGAAGCAATGTCTATGACAAGTTTGGCACTTGTTTATGTCCATTTTCAAAGTGATATTAATTATAATGAACACCATTTTATTAAATGGTAAAAATATATTATAATTAAAATTTAAAACCAATTTAAAAGATAATCTATTTATATATTTAAATTAGATGAAAATGCAGTTTTGATGTAAAATGCAGTATTCTTTCACTATTCATTAAAAAATGAACAATGTCAGAAACATACCAAAAATTTAACCAATGTAAATTTCAATGTCCAAATCATAAATAAGAAGTTTATTTTGACAAATAGAGCTTATAAAATTGTCAAAATTAAGATTTAAACAAGTTTCTCCATCAAAAGGCGGAAAAACAATCTTTTAGAAATATTATAGTATTTATTCTTAAAATTCGATTCATTTGGATTTTAAGCCTCTAACATTTATTGGATAAATGTAAAAATATTTAAAAAACATATTTAATCATTTTGTAGTTATTTATATTCATTCTCGCCATTACAATGGCTAGACATTAACTATTATAAAATTATTATATTATTAGTGTGCAACGTAATATTATAAAGAAACTCGTTGTTGCGTATTGGGTATGCCATCGGGCATTGAACTCCCATTAAAGTAATGCTAACATTTTATTCATAAATTTTGATAAACATTAGAATGTAATATTATTTATTTACCTGGGATGTTACATCCTTCCCTCCTTTTGGGAATTGTGTCCTCACAATTTCAAAATTGGGCATAGAAACATCATTGAAAGTCCCACATCGGAACAAAAGTCAATAAAACTATCACTTTAAAAGAAAGGGTGATATGTACAAAGGTCACCCGAGTTAACCCATACTACGATTCCATGTAGAAAAATATGGATATGGAGGAGAAAACAAAGGGTCAGGTTCTGATGGAGAGTGATAATAAACATGTCTAGGAGAATGTTAACCACAATAAAATCACAAATTTGTGATGGGTTAAACGGTATTCAATTCACCAGTAGGAAAAGTTAACTAACAAAATTTTTGTTTTAAGTTACTTTTAATTGATGAATTTATTTTTTAGCTTATCTGAATCATAATGAAACATACTTACTTGTCATGTAGACTTTCAACTTTTACTATATTCCTTACTCAAACTCATATTTTCTCAGAAAGACGAGTATTTAGGAACAATTTTTCGCATTAAGAGTACTATAATCTAATTCTTGAGAATCACATAATCCAATAAAGAGAACTATATATTTCCCAAGTGTTTAGACCTTAACAAAAATAAATCCAAAAAAGTTTACTAAGAGATCAGATAATACCCAAAAAGGATATTTTTTTTACAAAAAGAAAAACTACTCCTAATCTCCAAAAATTGTCAAACAAAGACCATTCAATAAACATCTATCCATAAAATTCTTAAAAATAATCCAAACTAAGATTTAAACCCAGGTCTCTGAAGGATTTAATCACATAGTGTCCTAAGATAAATCTTCACATTTTTCTCCAAAATAACATCAGTTACTCTTAAAGTATCATACATAAAAGTAATTAACCTAATCACATATCCTCCATGCTTGGGTAATCATTTCCATAGATAACCCAAAATAAACATACTCTTAATTCATAAAATCATCTAACTAAAAAGAATCATTCAAACTAACTAGGGACTTCACATAGTCCAGTGGTAGGCGATAAATACTGTCACAATTTGGTTGTGGGTTCGATTCCCGCATCTTTGTCCGACGTGATGGGTTGTCACACGGTCTGCGTGATGTCCTTTTTCCAAAACTATATAATTTTATAACATTACTAAAAAAGAGATAAAATCATCAAAAATAATCATAACATAATTTAACCTCAATTTTACCCCATTCCTTTCATTTTCCATTATATAGTATCCCATAATTACCTCAAAAGTAAGGATCGTATAAACCCCAACAGTTACCATTATAATTATTACTTGAAATTCCACATTGAGTTGGTTCTCTCATACACGATGCATCAAAGAAATCACCAAGGTTCAAGTGGTTAATCATGACTCTTTGATAGTTGGTTTAGAATAACCATGAGATTCCTCATTGAATCCCCCATGTAATACCATCTCTTAATCAGAGAACCACCACATTTTCCTTCAAACCCATTATCACTTTGGTTCCTACTAGATCCATCCATTTACGAAAACCAAAAATGTCAGTGTGAGTATATCAACAAAATAATCATGCACTAATAAGGAATATAAAAACTAATATATACTTACTCAAGTTATCTCAAACTCATTATAACTTTAAAAAAAACAATGACTCTATATAATATACTAACCATTGAGGTTATACACAACTTGTCACTTTTTCTTAAACAAAACTCTAACCTCTAAAGTTATCTAAACTGACCTATGATACCAACTATACGGACCTGGCCTTAATCCTTACTTAATATTGAATTAAATTGAATAATTCACATTGAGGATCTTTTCAGGTTTATATTTTTAGATAATTAGATCATAAAACATGCATTACATTACACATTTAAACAATGTGGTTACATTAAAGATAGTATTCATTTTTCCCATAAATGGAATCATATTTAAAATAAAACATGGATTCATTATTGACACTTCCTTGACACTATCATCATATCATTTACCTTTCCCTTGACCTGTGAAAAACATTTCAAAAACATGGGATGAGCATAAAAAGCTAAGTAAGGGATATAAAAATACAGAAAGGAAACATTTGTACATGTATACATAGGAATCAATGAAATCATACTTTACTCATAAAACATAAGCACGTTAACATACCTTATTATATCATAAGATTTATGAATGACTCATAGAAATCATAAGACATAAAGGTAACTTGAGGCATTCATAACATTCTAACATATGGAGTAACCCTAATGGTTACATTTGGAATACCCATCACAGTATATTCCCTAAATCTATTTGGATAAACCTTAACGTTTAACCCATTCATGTTACCCAATGCATTGGAGAGCTATATCGGGATCACCCGCCCTTATTTTATCACGGAACCAACCGTCTTCATAAACAATTCCCAAGAACCATAAAATAATTGTATCACATAAAACATGCATAAAAGAAACATAACATTTCCACATTTCAATCACAAGATATCAATAACGAATTGATATAATAAAAACATTATCAAAACTATTTTCAATACCAAAATAAAAGAGAAATGAAAAAAATGGTATTTATTTTTATTTTAAAAAAAGTTATGGCTTGTAGAGGAATCTGAAACTCAAATAATGGTCATGATGGAGGAGAAGTCATTATCGTCGCATACTTAAGACAAAAACATTATCTTTTGTATTTTAGTAAAACGCTTTGTATAAAAAAGATTTCTCTTTGGAATAAACATAAAAGTCAAATTGTTTTATACACCGTGTTGGTCGGAATGGACACTCAAGAGGGGGGTTAATTGAGTTCCAATTAAAATTTCTTTTCAAACATTGTCTAGTTAAAATACACCGATTTATAAAACAAGTTAAACTGTAGTGAATTTATACAGATTTTAAATGTTCAATTAGCTTCTCAAAGATTGATTAGGTCTCAGTTAGTTTTACCACAAGATCAAACTAACTTTTGAAACTAATCTACCGATTTACAATAAGTGTAAACACTTTCTAATTTAACTATCAAAGTAGCTTCAAAATAATTTTGTATTTTAAAGTAATATCAGTGGAATAAATATAATATATGTCATATACATTAAACTAAAATAAAAGATGCATAGCAGATATAACAAGAGGTTCAGTCTCAAGCCGAGACTTAGTCCTCTCAAATATATATATCAATTTGATCCACACCCTGGATTGGGGTTAACAACAGTTTTAAAAAAACTGTCTAGGCCACACAGGGACCTCTACCACTGTTCTACGTGGGAAACAAAACAACAGCAAACCAGCTGTTCAGGTCACATATGACCTCTACCACTATCCCAGTTGGAAATAAAATATTAGATAGTTTGAGTGAGGATTTACAGATCCTCCAGTTAAAGTTCAGGAGACAGTGTGTGTGTAAAAATACAGCAGATGACACACACTGCTCGAAAAGTAAATAATAAATCACAGAGCAAAGATGTAGAGTTTAGAAATTTCTCTAGTGATTGTCAATGTAGTTCTGGATTTGTTGGATTGAGCAGGAATGCTTCAGATTCCTCTGGTTTTTCTGTTGAAATATAGAGTGTCGTAGTTCAGCTTGTCTTCTACAGTCTCTTGATTCATCGTGTGTTCTTCAAAAATGTAGGATTGCATGTATGGAACTTCTTTGAGAATCGTGCAATGTGTTCTTCACATTTGTGCTCTGGATTGTTCTTCTGTTCAGTACAGAACTTCACATGTCTTGTAGTATATCTGTCGAGATGTGTCAAGCACGCATGTCCATGTGTGTTCTCTAATGAAGCTCAAACTTCTTTAAATACCATGAGTTCTGGAAGTAGGAATGATTCCCTTCTCATAGGTATGAGATACAGTTTCTTGTCAAGCCAACAACTAACATTAAATAACATTAATTGCATTAAAGACAACAAATATGACCCTTACCATTATTTAATATAATATTGATAAAAGCTTAAGAAATTGTGTCACAGTGATCATGGAAACGGTGTCTTCTTCACGGTGTCTGATCACGGTGTCTGGTCATGGTGTCTGGTCACGGTGTCTGGTCACGATGTCTCGTCACGGTGTCTGGTCACGGTGAGTGGTCACGGTGAGTGGTCACGGTGAGTGGTCACAGTTAGTCCTTCACGGTGTCTGGGTGACGGTGAGTCCTTCACGGTGTTTGGGTCACGGTGAGTCCTTCACGGTGTCTGGGTCACTGTGAGTCCTTCACGGTGTCTGGGTCATGGTGAGTCCTTCACTGTGTCTGGGTCACATTGTGTCCTTCACGGTGTTTGGGTTACCGTGAGTCCTTCACGGTGTCTGGGTCACAGTGAGTCCTTCATGATGTCTGGGTCATGGTGAGTCCTTCATGGTGAGTCCTTACTTAGACAAAAAAATCTGTATTTGGAATAAGATAGTGATATGCAGAATATGAGTTAAGGTTACTCATTAGAGATAATACATGAGAGAATTGTAATTATGCATAACACATGTAAAGACTAATTAACATCCATAAGATTTGTTATTATAAAAACATGATATGCACCTATTGTTGAGTTTGAAGAGTATTATCAAGATGTGAACTGAAGAATAAAAGTAATTAATAGTAATGAGATTTGTTATTATCAAAACATGATTAACACATGAGGAGTCCAAAAATATCCCCCTTTTTGATGATCACAAATCACATATAGGCAGAATATGAAAGATATGTAATATTAAAGATACTAGCATAGCGAAAACATTATAGAACAGATACTTGAAGTTTTTCTCCACCATCTATACTATTATAGAACTGATACTTATAGGGTTTTCTCCCCCTTTTGGTATTATCAAAATGTAGGGAAATGGAAATGAAACTCGGAAATTATAATTAACCAAATCATTCATAATACAAAGTACAGGAGAAGTACAAACTGTAAACAAGAAATGACATCCCATCAAGAAGAAAAACAGTCTGTCAACTATTTAGGGATCCATTTTTGTCTTGCCTTTATCATCAACAGGAGCTGGTGCTGAAGTAGAATAAGGCATATAATAGGTAGACAACGAGGGTAAGGGTAGACCTTCAAAAACCGATGGAGCCAAAGTAGGAGAAATAGAATATATAGGCTTAGGTTGGTCAAGAATGACTGGCCGGATCTGAGAAAGGGCTTGGATAACTATCGTGGTAGTAGATGCTAAGGCAGGAAGTCTAGGTCTAAGAGGTGAAGCAGCTAGAAAAACTATAGAAGTACTCTACATATGAAGATACGACATCAAAAGATTGATGAAATCATTAATGATTTCACCACCATACTGCATATCCTTTTCAAAATCATCCTTATTCTCCAGAAATCTGTCCAAAAATCTAGTAAACTCTGAATGTTTCTGAACTTGAGCTTTAAAAGCATGAGTCACCGGAGGGATTCTCATATTTTCCACAAGATATCAAAAGTGATCTGTCATGTCACTTTTAGAAAAAATCCAGGAAAGATACAAATCTATTTTCATGGAGATCTCTTGTTGAGCATCATTGGCTATCTTTGAATGAATCTTAACCATGTCCAATGCTCTATCACTGTTCTTAATCACTTCTGACAAAGAGGACATATCCAAGCCACTGAAGGCATTCTGTAATTCTTCCTTCATTAAGGATCTCAATAGAGAATCATCCAAAGTAGGTGTGGAGGTCTGACCAAAAGCAGGTGAAGCCTTGACAGCTTTGGTTAGAACTTTGATTTGTTTCAGAACTTTTTGCAGACATCCAGTGTATTCATCTGTAAGCTTATTTAGAGTTTCCACAAGATCTCTCATGAGTTCCAGCATCATCGTGTGCCTTTTTCCAATCTTTTCATCAAAAGATAGACGGTTAAGAAGCTTCACCTTATCCAGCTTCCACTATATCAAGATTTTGAGTTTCCTCCCCCTCAACTTGTGCTTCCTTTTCAGATTCTTGAGGTTCAAGAACATGTACAAGATCCACATGATCATCCCTAATCTCTTCAGCAAATTCATGCCTTGCCAGCTGAAAGGAAATTTCCATTCTTTCTTCAGTAGAGGGAATAATCTCAGGAACTGATTGTTCCATTGGATAAGCTTCCATACTTTCTTCCTTCTCAACAGAAATAGTCTCTTCAACAAAAACTTCCTCAAAGGTTGATTGTTGTTCTGAACCAGGAAAAACTAATTTCCTTGCAGCATTGGGATGAGCTTCTTCCTCATGAAGGACTACTAAAGGATCCTCAGTCCTTTCCTTTTCAACAACATCTTCATCTCCTTGAGGTATTTCAGGAGGGATAACAGCAGGGATAACACCCCTTTCCTCTTCAACAGGAACTATTTCCATTGTAGATATTACCGATTCTTCTCTAGGTGGAACATCAGCTGTTATATCTTCTTGTTCTTCTCCTTCTGAGTACTCAGCCACTTCATCTGGTTCCAAACCAGGATCAGCTAGGTTCTTAGGCCTTCTTGGATAGTTAATAGGATTAAACTTTTTATACAGTTGATCACTATCCTCAACCCATTGTTTTTTCACGGATTCCAGCTAATCTTCATCATTCTGATGATAGGCATGGATAGGAAAAAATAAAATTCCTCTAACATTTATTCATTCGGTCCAACCATTCCTTTTGATAATAAAATGGCTAAAATCATCCTTTAATAAAACATGGAGGTGGATTTGGATGTTACTTTGATCAGCTCACAGATATGGTTGATAACATACATACACAGATTGATCTTTTGGCCATTCTTCAACTGGTGAATAAGGAACAAATCCTGATACTTCATCACAGCAAAATATCCTTTTCTTGGACTAACCAAATTCTGAACAAACTTGAACAAAAGTCTTGTCTCCCCATCCAGTTCAGAAGCTATGGCCCTTCACTTGGTTCCATTTCCAGTTAGATTTTCCAAAGAGGTTTCTAGGTCAAAGATAGCAGTTGTTGGAGGAGGGTCTCTTTGGTAATCTTTAAATACTCCTTAATGTTGAATTCTTAGGCATGCAGGCCACATCATTGAAGAGAAAGAGCACTTCTGACCATCGATCCATCTGGTCACCAAAAATCTTTCTCCAAACACAAATGAGAACTTCACATACTGATAGAGTTGAGATACAAGCCTCGATTAAATCGGTCTATTCAGTCCAGTGAACCATTCATTCCGTCCTTGTTCTTTTAAAACTTTCAAAACAAATGATCTTCTAGACATAAACCATTCAGGGAAAACCTATTTTTCAGGTATAATGGTACGGCTTACCAGGTTTGGGTTTAAATGTCCTTCAGGAGCTATCGTCAGTATCCTCCTTTGTTTCTTAGAGTGGCGCTTCTCAGACGAGGGTTAAGATGGACGCTTCATCCTTGGCATCCACTAAAAGTTTGGGTGAGAGAGAAGAGAATGTTTAGGAGAGAATTATGCTAAGGAGTCGAATGAAACCCTTATGTTTTATCATTTGGGAATGTCAAACGTCATAAAAACACAAACACGGGAAATCAAATAGCGGTCAAATAAAAATTACCGCGATACGGGTAAAAATAAAATAAAAATAATAAAAATTATCATACTTCTCATGGTGAGACAGAAAACTAGCCATCACGGTGAGACAATTTATAGTCATCACGGTAAAATAGTGAGGAGTTTATATAGTCACGGTGAGATAGTGAGTTGTCAGACCGTGATCATAAAAACAGTAACTTAGAAACAGTAAGATATTGATTTATGGTTAATCATACCAATATAATGTATAATGTAATCTAATAATTCAAAATTTAATGGTATTGTGAATATATCAGCAAGTTGATATTCAGTACCAATGAATTACAAATTGATATCACCTTTTTGATAATGATCCCTCAAAAAGTGATGTCTTGCATCAATATGTTTTGTCCTAGAACGAGAAACATGATTCTTAGAAATATTAATAGCACTTGTATTGTCACAATTTATTGATACATGTCTGAATTGATATCCATAGTCTAGTAATGTTTGTTTCATCCACAAAATTTGTGCACATCAACTTCCAGCAGCAATGTATTCAGCTTTTGCAGTTGACAATGCAACAAAATTCTGTTTCTTACTACACCATGATACTAGTGACTTTCCTAAAAGATGAGATGTTCTAGAGGTACTTTTTCTATCTAGCTTACATCCAGCAAAGTCAGAATCAGAATAACTAACTAGTTAAAATGATTGTCCTTTGGGATAGAACAGTCCTAAATTGGGAGTATGCTTGAGGTATTTGAATATTATCTTTACGACATTTAAATGTGACTATTTAGGTTTTTCTTGAAAACGAGCACACATACACACACTAAACATAATATCAGGACGAATAGCAGTCAGGTAGAGTAAACTTCCAATCATTTCTCTATAAGTGGTTTGATCAACAGATTTACCATTTTCATCAAGATCCATCTTACAGGTGGTACTCATCGGAGTGTCACTAATTTTTGTTCTATCCAATCGAAAACGTTTTAAAATATCTCTAGTATATTTACTTTGAGTTAAAATAATTAAATCGTCATTTTGAAAAATTTGAAAACCAAGAATGAATTTATGTTCACCCATTAAACTCATTTCAAATTCATTTTGCATCATTTTTTAAAAATCAGTACATATAGAATTTTTAGAAGATCCAATTATAATATCATCAACATAAATTTGTACTACTACAACATCTTTAGAAATTCATTTTATAAAAAGATTAGGATCAACTATTCCTTTTATAAAACCTTTAGAAATTAGAAAAGTACTTAATCTATCATACCAAGAACTTGGAGCTTTCGTTAAACCATATAAAGCTTTTGATAATTTGAAAATATGATTTGGAAAATATTGGTTTGAAAAACCAGGTGGTTGTTCATCAAAAACATCCTCAGAAATATATCCATTTAAGAATGCACTCTTGACATCCATTTGATATAGTTTGAAATTTAGATGTGTAGCATCAGCAAGTAAATTCCTAATAGCTTCTAATCTGGCTACTGGAGAAGAAGTCTCTTCATAGTCAATACCCTCTTCTTGACTATAGCCTTGTGCAACTAGACTAGCTTTATTTCTAACTATGTTTCTAGATTCATCTACTTTATTTATAAAGACCCATTTTGTGCCTATTGTGAAAGTTTCCTTAGGTCTTTCAACAAGATTCCAAACATTATTTCTTTAAAACTGATTGAGTTCTTCTTGCATAACAATTACCCAAAATTCATCATTAATAGCATCATCAATGTTTTTAGGTTCAAGCTGTGACAAGAAGGCTTGATGTTCAATATTATTTCTAAGAGAAGCTCTAGTCTGTGTCCCTCTATCAAGATTTCCAACAACAACATCTAAAGGATGATTCATCAGATTTCTAGTTGATCTAGTAAAGGTAGGGCTAGAAATTTCAGGTTCATCAACAGGTTTGGAATCAACAGAAGAAGGTTCTGGAAAATTTCCAGAACTGGACGTTTTAACTATAGGTCCACTTTCTTTATCATTAAGGTTCAAAACAGAGAGATCATCTTCAATATTTTCAAGAGAGGTTTTAGGCTCATGTGTTTTAGTTTCATCAAACTTGATATGAACAGATTCTTCCACACACTTGGTTCTCTTATTGAAAACTCTATAGGCTTTACTAGAAATAGAGTAACCTAGGAAAATTCCATCGTCACTCTTGGATGCAAATTTTCCGAGATTGTCTTTAGTACTAAGAATAAAGACTTTGTAGCCAAAGACTTTGGTGTAGTTAACCTTAGGTTTCCCATGGTTCCACAACTCATAAGGGGTCCTCTTAAGAATAGGTCTGATTAAGACTCTATTGATAACATAACAAGCTGTATTTACCGCTTCAGCCCAAAAATAAACAGGTAGGTCATACTCATTAAGCATATTTCTAGAAATTTCTTGTAGAGTTCTATTCCTTCTTTCTACTACACCATTTTTTTGGGGTTTACTAGGGGCAGAGATATTGTGACTATAGCCATTGTAAGAGCAGTAAGATTCCAATTCATGATTCTCAAATTCACGGCCATGATCACTTCTCATAGTTTTAATCTTAAGTCCACTAAGGTTTTCTACAGATTTGGAGTATTTAACAAAGTAAGAAGAAGCATCACTTTTGTGAGCTAGAAAATATACTGAAGTATATCTAGAAAAGTCATCTACTAAGACATAGACATAGTGCTTCCAATTTAATCTAGAAACTCTAGATGATCCAAATAAATCCATGTGAACCAACTTGAGAGGTTGAGAAGTTGACACTTATTTCTCTGATTTGAAAGAAACTTTATGTTGCTTTCCCTTTTGACAGGGATTACAAACATTGTCATTTGGAAACTCAAGTATCGGTAGGTCTCTAACTAAGTTCTTCCTAGTAAGTTTTCTATGTGAGTGTATATTGCAGTGTCCTAATATTCTATGCCAAAGCCAAGACTCTTTATAAAATGAATTTAAACAAGTAATAATCTACTTATGTAAAGAATTTAAATCAACAGCATAAACATTTCCATTTTTTAGGGCAGAAAATACTAAAGAATGTTTAGAATTAAAAACATTGCAAGAATCATTTTCAAATTTAACATTAAAACCATCATCACATAATTGAGAAATACTTAACAGATTATATTTAAGTACATCAACAAATAAAACTTTAGAAATTAATACTGAGTCAGTGTTACCAATCTGGCCTAAGCCGATGATTTTCCCTTTAGAATTATCACCAAAGGTGAAAAAACCTCCATCAACAATGACTAATCTTTTAAAGTTTGAGAAGTCTCCAGACATATATCTTGAACATCCACTATCCAAGTACCAGGTCTTCCTACAAGAGCTCTTTAAGCAAGTTTCCTACAAAACATATTTAGATAGGAAATGATTTTTGTACCCAGATCTTCTTGGGTCCAGACAGGTTAGCAATCAAAGCCTTTGGTACACAAATTTGACTTATGGGTCTCATGAAAGTTGTAGAATCAACAGACTTTTAAAGATAAACCTTATTAGATCCATAACTATGAATATAACTAGTTGATGCATATAAATGTCCAGAACTAGAATTAGCATCATTCTATCCAGATTTAGGAATAAATCTATTCTTATTAAACTGTCTCTGTCGAGGTTTGTAGCCTATTCCAGTAGTGTATTTTGGTGCAACTTACATTCCTAGAATTTGAGTTAGTGTATCCTTTCCATTTGTGAATTTCTATAAATCCTTTCTGAGTTTCTCATTAGAAAATTTTAGTTCAGTTTTTTCTTTAAGTAACTGAGCATTCTTTTCCATTATAATATCAAGATCAGATTTATGTTTAACAGTTAAAGCATAATATTTCTTTAGTCCTTTGTATTTATCTTTCAACTCATTACAGGTTTCTTCTAACATATCACAATATTCAAAATAGTTCATATTTTGAGCTTTGGGAAGTCTGATTTAATATGTCCTTTTCTTTTTCACTCGTAGCAGACAACTTCATTACATTTATCAGACATCTTCCAATCCTTCTTCCAATGTTCCTTATTGTCATACTTTCCTTTGTAATTTTATTTTCTGAAAAGCTTCTTCTTCCTATAGATCTTTTTAAACCTTATGGAAATTTGAGCCATTTAAGCATCACTATCAGAAGCACTTTCACTGTCTTCACAGCTTGAACATTCATTTATAGCCTGATGTTTCTCTGTATCCTTGTCCTTTGAAGTTGAAGATTTGAAAGCAACGGAATTTCTTCTAGGTTCATCATCTTCTTCATTGTTCACCTTAAGTTCTTCCTCATACATTATAAGCATAACAATGAGAATTCATTGTGTTGACTATCTCATTAAACCTGAGATACATGTCAGAAATAGGTTCATTAGTTTTCATTTTAAAATTATCATATTTAATATTATATGTATTTAATCTCATTTCCTTAACATTGGTTGTTCCTTCATGATAAACAGCTAATGTATCCCAAATTTCAAAACCAGTTTTACAATAAGAAATTTTTTTAAACTCTTCATCTCCTAAAGCACAGTACAGGGCATTCATGGATTTACAATTATTATTGTATGCAGTCTTTGTAGGTTCATCCCAAGTGGATCTATCAGTAGTGGGATGTGTATATTCTGATTCTATGGCATTCCAAATATCAAAGCCTATGATTTCTAAATGAATATTCATTTTAAGCTTCCATTGGGCATAGTTGGTACCATTAAAGAATGGTGGCCTGTTAGTAGTAGCACCCTCTATTCTATTATCCATAACTAGATTTTAGAAAGACAATTTAAAAATAAAACATTTAGAACTAACATAAATTTAAGATCTTTAAAGATGCAACTAAAATCACAGTTGAAAAACAGAGTACTTTAGACAATTTTTAAACAGCCTCTGATACCAAATGTTGGACGGAGTGGACACTCAAGAGGGGGGTGAATTGAGTTCCAATTAAAAATTCTGTTAAAACATTGTCTAGTTAAAATCCCCCTATTTATAAAATAAGTTAAACTGTGGTGAATTTATACAGATTGTAAATGTTCAATTAGCTTCTCAAAGATTCATTAGGTCTAAGTTAGTTTAACCACAAGATCAAACTAAATTTTGAAACTAATCTACTGATTTACAATAAGTGTAAACACATTCTAATTTAACTATCAAAGTAGCTTCAAAATAATTTCATATTTTAAAGTAATAGCAGTGGAATAAATATAATATATGGTGTATACATTAAACTTAAATAAAATTTTCACAACATATATAACAAGAGGTTCAGTCTCAAGTTGAGACTTAGTCCTCTCAAATATATATATCAATTTGATCGACACCATGGATCGGGGTTAACAACAGTTTTACAAAAACTGTCAAGGCCACACAGGGACCTCTACCACTATTCTTCATGGGAAACAAAACAACATCAAACTAGCTGTTCAGGTCACACACGACCTCTTCCACTATCCCAGTGGGAAATAAAAGATGTGAAATTTTGAGTGAGGATTTATAGATCCTCCAGTTAAAGTTCAGGAGATAGTGTGTGTGTAAAAATATAGCAGATGACACACACTACTTGTAAAGTAAATAATAAATCACAGAGCAGAGATATAGAATTTAGAAATGGATCTAGTGGATGTCCATGTAGTTCTGGACTCATTGGATTGAGCAGGAATTCTTTGAATTCCTTCTCTGGTTTTTCTGTTGAAAAACAAAGTGTCGTAGTTCAGCGCATCTTCTACAGTCTCTTGATTCGTTGTGTGTTCTTCATAAATGTAGGATTGCATGTATGGAACTTATTTGTGAATTGTGCAATGTGTTATTCAAATTTGTGCTCCGAATTGTTCTTCTTTTCGTTACAGAGCTTTGCATGTCTTGTAGTATATGTGTCGATATGTGTCAAGAGCGCGTGTCCATGTGTGTTCTCTAATGCAGCTCAATCTTCTTTATATTCCATGAGTTCTGGCAGTAGGAATGATTCCCTTCTCATAGGTACGAGATACAGTTTCCTGTCAAGCCGACAACTAACATTAAATAACATTAATTTCATTAAAGACAACAAATATGACCGTTATCATTATTTAATATAATATTGATAAAAGCTTTAGAAACGGTGTCACGGTGATCATGGAAACGATGTCTCCTTCATGGTGTCTGATCACGGTGTCTGGTCACGGTGTCTGGTCACGGTGTCTGGCCACGGTGTCTGGTCATGGTGTCTGGTCCCGGTGAGTGGTCACGGTGAGTGGTCACGGTGAGTCCTTCATGGTGTCTGGGTGATTGTGAGTCCTTCATGGTGTCTGGGTCACGGTGAGTCCTTCATGGTGTCTGGGTGACGGTGAGTCCTTCACGGTGTCTGGGTCACGGTGAGTCCTTCACGGTGTCTGGGTCATGGTGAGTCCATCACGGTGTCTGGGTTACGGTGAGTCTTTCACGGTGTCTGGGTCACGGTGAGTCCTTCACGGAGTATGGGTCACGGTGAGTCCTTACATAGACAAAAAATATGTATTTGGACTAAGACAGTGATATGCCGAATATGAGTTAAGGTTACTCATTAGAGATAATATATGAGAGAATTGTAATTATGCATAAAACATGTAAAGAGTAATTAACATCCATAAGATTTGTTATTATAAAAACATGATATGAACCTATTGTTGAGTTTGAAGAGTATTAACAAGATGTGCACTAAAGAAAAAAAGTAATTAACAGTAATGATATTTTTGAATATTAAAAAATGATTAACACATGAGGAGTCCAACACACCGTATAAAAGAAGGTTGTGTATAAAAAAAATATGCCTCAATGAAAGGAGATCGAGACGAAGTCCCATACCACGTTGAAACATTTGAAATGGTTTTAAAACATTAATGTCCATATAAATAAATCCATAAACCATTTTTAAAACATTGGCATGGATAATAAATGTTTAAAAAAATAAATAGTTAAAACCATTTTAAAATAATGTTTTAATAAATGATTCCTTTTCCATTTTGAACATTTAAATTATAAACCACATAAAAGTAGACCATTTTTAAATCATTTAAATGAATTTAGTATAGACATAACATTGATATGGAAAGTCAAAGGGGCTGTATATACACTTTATAGAAGAAGAAAAGTTCATATCATTAAGAAATGTCTCAATGGGAAGAAATTGAGATGTAATCCCAATCAAGGATCATGCCATTAGAGCAAGCATAATGAAATGACATAATTATGTGTGAAAGATAATAATAAACAAAATATATGTTGAAATTCAGTGCAAAACAATCATATTTCATCCACACATATTCATAGCATGAAATAATCAAGAAGTACATGTTTCACACAACTAATTGAAATTGAGATAAGGATTTCCCTTGCAAAAATTCGACAGCCTAACATTGTAACATTAAAATTCAGAAAAAGAGTTGATGAAATAATAAATGGTATCTCATCACTTGGATATAAAATTTACATCAATAAGGATATAGAAGAACATATCCAAAAATAATTAGCTGTAAATTAAAAGACATAAAAAATAAGTCTTCTAAAAAGTGGAGGGTGAGAGGTTCTCTTACTGATTTCGGTAACTTTCGAAACGTACACCCCATTAATGAAGAACTATACGACATTGATATAAATAGTTATAAACGAATTTATATTAAACAAGGAGTAGAATAATGGTCAGTACATACACCACTAAAAAAAGATGGTGGAAAATGTTGCATAAATCTCATGGGAATAAAAGTGATATGAAATATCCCTTAAAAAAACTCGTCAGTCTAACGACGCCACTTAAAACTTCCAAAAATGGATTTATGAGATCAAATAGGGTCTCTAATAATATGAAATTAAAAGTACAGAATTAGGAATATAATAGAACATCCCCAAACATAGGAAAGATGAGATTAAAAGAAACGACATAAAAGAGAGTACTTAAAAAGAAAGAGAGAGGTAGGATCCCTTACGAAAATTTGGCAGCCGAACGACAACACTTAATAATTCTAAAAATGAATTGATGAGAGTAAGATGGGGTACCTCATAATATGAAAATAAAAATTACAGTATGTTTAATATAAAATAACAACCTCCAACATAAGAACGTGGAGCATAAATGAAATGACATAAAAGAGGGTACTTGAAAATAAAGAGAGAGGTCAGATCCCTCACCTGAAGTCCGACTTGTCTTGTTCGTTTCTTTATATTCCTGATTAATAAACTTTTATCAATTTATAATTTCTTAAGTAATTCCTTTAATGTTTATTATTCAATTAATATCACATATTATAATGTTATAATAATTAATTAATTATGTGAGTTCACTTCAAATGTTTTTGTTAATGTTTAGTACATGAGTCAAAAATATACTTGTTATAATTATAAGTTGTTCATGTGGTAAAATATATATTATATAAAGAATTATATTAATGATCTATATATCATATATATCAAATATATACTGTATGTACATTCATTTATAAAATTATATAACATTTAAAGGTAATAAATGAAATGCACCGTTCATTGAGACGGTAAGCCGTACGTACGCATGAACACTACTTTCATTTCTATTTCGTATTTAATGGAATTAAAACTAAGTGAGAGAGATATATATATATTATAATTATAGTATAATATATATGTTATATATGTAACATATGTTCATTAATTTCATTCTTTATACATTCCATGTATTGCATTAACGAGTCACATCACTTGAGGGGGTGGTAGTCTACACTTCCTCAAATGAAATTATCGTATTTGCACAACATGAAAAGCATAAAGGTATGTTTTAAATGTAAAATACAGACGTATAGAGAGGAAATAAATAAAATATAGATCCTAAAAAAATATAGTTCCATAATAATGGCCACCATGAGAGGTGGTAGGAGAAGATAGAACAATCATCGTTTCGTGAGGTAGTAATTCGCCATCCACGGAAACAGTATGTTCTTTAACCATCAGACGAATGTGTGTGTAAGTGTAGCTCAAATCATTCTTATAAAAACATCTTAGTATATTGAAGATACTGGTGTTGTTACAAAATAATGGAATAAAAAGAGTTTAGGGGGTTGGATAAGAAAAATAATACAAAAGAACATAAGAGAAGACATTACCTTTAAATCGGGTAACTCCATTTGGTTTGAACCAAAAGGGTTTCTTGAAAAGATTTCTGCCTAAGTTGATGCTTCAATGATGAAGAAAGGGATGTGTAGAGATGAAATGTGAAGGGTCTGGCCGAGACATATTCTTGAGAGGTGTGGGTAAGGAGGTAGAGGTGGGGGACTTTTATAAGAGGAGAGGAGGGGCACTCTTGGAATGTCATGAAATGATACTTTATTTTAAAATGATTTTCGGATTTTAAAGGTCCCACATTGTTATATTTCGAGCATATTGTGATAAGGGTTCGAAATATACTCATCCAAAAGGTATTTGACAAGTTTGTGTCTTATATTTTACATTATCTTCTCATTTTATTTAAATCGTTCATTAATGTGGTATTCGCAACATTATCATGGTGTCATAAATAAATTAATTTATATAATGTCTAAAAATTATAAAACAAATACTATGATGTTGGAAATATTTTTATCTTTCCAATGAATATTTATAGTCTAAGAGATCATTTACATAGACAAAACTAATATTGTTTTACTTGGGTGATACACACTTTTGTTATATTTTCCTTTATTTAAAAATAAAATGATAAAGTGTCACTATCACACAAAAGTGATTCCATGGGGTCCCAAAGATTGGAACAAGGAATCCCATGGTCGGCCATGACACAACCAATAGAATTAGGACACATTTTGGGATCATTTTTTATTATTATGATATTATTTTACTATCCTTAACTACCTGATTAATTATTAGTCACGATAATTAAAGATAATTACCATCGTTACTATTCATAATATCCAAAAACAAAAGAGCCTTAATTACATAATTTGGACCTTCTGATTCCAAATATGGAATCCATTTTACCAAATTGCAGAAACAGAAATTTCAATAATTAATTTAAAAATATTTCTCGTTGTCTAAACAAATATAGGGTTTTTTGAAGCAATATATGTGAAAGGTTTGGCACTTATTTATGTCAATTTTCAAAGTGAAATTAATTATAATTACCCCCATTGAATTAAATGGTAAAAATATATTGTAATTAGAGTTTAAATCTAATTAATAAGATAATCTAACCATATATTTAAATTATATGAAAAAGCAGTTTTGATGTAAAATGCAGTAATTTTACACTATACATTAAAAAAAGAACAATGTCAGAAACATACCAAAAATTTAACAAAAGTAAATTTCAATGTACCAATCATAATGAATAAGTTTATTTTGATAAATATAGCTTATAAAATTGTCAAAAGATAGATTTAAAAAAGGTTCTCCATCAAAAGGTGGTAAAACAATTTTTAAAAATATTAGAGTATTTATTCTGAAAATTGGATTTATTTGGATTTTAAGCCTCTAACATTTATTGGATAAATTTAAAAATATTTAACAACCATATGAAATCATTTTTTAGTTAATTATATTCATTGCTGCCATTATAATGGCTAGGCGTTAACTAATATAATATAATTATATTTTTAGTGTGCAACGTAAGATTTCAAAGAAACTCGTTGTTGCGTATTGGGTACGCCATCGGGCCTAGCACTCCCATTAAAGTAATGTTAACATTTTATTCACAAATTTTGATAAACATTAGAATGTAATATTATTTATTTACCTGGGATGTTACAATACAACTCATTGAATAGGGATTACAGGAACATATGTGAGGACCCACACCATGGTATGATAGGGGGATACCAATTAACTATCTCAATCATTATGGGGGAACTACACCCTTACATGATAAGGGAGTATTGACCCTAGGATAGAGTTTATACACCCTTGTATGATAGGGGATAACCAAATCTACAATAATAAAAGATATATGAAGGAAGAACCCCATATAATGATATGTTTGTTCATAATATAGGGATATATGGACCGAAAACTAACAAAATAGGGCAGTACCCACTCTATCTAAACCTCAAATCTGGATGAACCATGACCTAAATCTCAATGGGTGTACTAACATCAATGACAAATTACCCACAACATGTTCCAATAGGTACTTATTTACTATCTATTCACAGAAAATATAGATAACTATAACAATTTAATTATATTAGACCACTATCACCAATTATATGAGAAATTAAGTAAACCCACACACTGGTTTGATTGGGGAGTAACCACCCCAAAATAAATAACAAATTGGTATAGATCATGTACCCATGATGTTGGGAGACCCATAACAACGTATGGAAAGAAGTATTGGAATCCCACTCCCTAATTTTGTAGGGCAGTACATATACTAGTGCCCCTCTGTACATGCTACACGGATCTACCTCATCGATCATGAAACTCTTAATGGAGAAGTTAAAATATCATAAATCACATTGTAAAAAATACTAAGGGTGTGGGACACATTACCTCATGAAATAGGGGGAACTTCATTACGAGCCTAAAAAGTCTAGGGGGCTCATCATATGGAAAAAGTTAAGGGAACATAACCTGATATCATCCCTATGATCCATCTATATCACTACCAAATGTTAAGAACATATATAATAGAAACATTTTCAAAACATACCACATCATAAGAGTATGATGTAAAATAAGACACCATCACTTTCAATGTTGAATAATTTTGAGGATAGGCTACACAAAAACCTGAATTTGAGTCAGATAGATGGATATCTGCAAGAAGAATCATCTCAAAATGTTCCCCAATAAAGAAAATGAGATATATCGGAGGAAATATGGTGTGGGTTGTTGCCCGCACACCCTTTCAGGTCTCTCATTCACATGGTCTATCATTTCCATGTGAAGGTACTCAATGTGTACACCCCCAACTGGGCCTTTTGCTTCATGTGGTACATATCCATGTTCCTCTTCAACATTTCTTGTCCAGTTGAGTACCTTACACACCATATATCTCATACTACATGGATTGATCATGCTAAATGGACACCTAGCCATGTCATTTTTACTTTCCCATGTCTGGCTCCTCATATCCAATTACAATGGATGTATATTTATACACATCCAATTATAATCACATAACAACCCATTCCATGCCCCACAACCACAAGATATAGGGTATCTACACACCATGTCTCCCCAACGAATGACATGTAGTCCCAAAATTTCATCTTCCCCAGACATGAAGAGACACAAAAAATGTATTACTACACTTCCCATTATGTATTAGGTAATTCTAGGTAATAATTACATTGTGAATTTCCTGATTCTCCCATCTTGTCCCTGAAACCTATAGATCTACCTTATAGGGATATCTATCATTTGTAATAGGGCTCTAAAACAAAAAAAACATTAAAATTGGGATTATGACCAAAACACATATCCAACAAGATATAGAAACAACATTGAAGCTAAAAATGTAGAAATATTCTTCGATTGTGATGCTCCTGAATATGATGATGAGTTGTAAAGACCCATAAATTTCAAGGAATTTTTTTTTCATAAATAATTTTGAATTTTACGAGTCTGCGGTTTCTGACGGCACCAGATTCTGAGGCCCGTAGTTCCCAGAATCAATTTTTTAAGTTTTGTTCAGGTACGTTCAGTAAACGTATGATTGGGTTTTTCTATATTTTGAACTGGTGCTCGTAATTGAAATCTGAGGACACTAATGAACTCCTAACACTAGTATTCGCTTAAGGGGACCTTTATCGCTGTTACATTTTATGCGGGTTGATATTTATAATTTGTGAATTTATCTTATATTAAATAAAATTGTGGTGATACTTATTTTTATTTTAAGAGGTGGTTATTTCCTCCAAGAGGAAGTTAGGGGTGGGGCCCACACCTCACATAACCTCCCATGTGAGGATTTAGTGTGGTGGGGCCCACACGAACCCAAACCCTTTCACCTACCTCAACTGCCTTAAACTCCCCATTAACTCCCCATATTTAATTTTTACAACTCCGCTCCTTTAATGTGAACTCTCCATAGCCCACTTGATGACTTTATTATGACAACACCTTTAATTAATTAATTGAAATCCAAAATTAATTAATTAATTTATGTGTTTGAATTTGAAAATCATTTGAGAATAAAATTATAGCTTATGTGATTATTTTGTTTTGGCACTTGATGTGTTGGGAGAACTTTGGGGAGAAATAGAAAGGAGAGATTCATCCTTCCAAAGAAGAACCACAGAAGAACGATAAACATCTTCTTCATTATTCGGCCAAGAAAAAGGAGAAGGAGACGCCGCAAGGAATGCCGACGATGCACCATCATCGGCTCCTTCTTCTGTGATGTCAACGAGTTGACACCGCCTCCCCGCGAATCCGTCTACGAACGACGAACAAGGTAGGGGTTTAAATCCTTTCTATTATCATTTTACGTTGTTGAAATTATTATTTGACAACCCAATGGTATAACCGTAACATGGGGGAATTCAGACCGCACCAACATGGCCTAATCATCCCCATTTTATCTTTTCGTTGTTGGAGATGGGAGCAGACAATAGTGATCGGAAACCAGCCGGCCACGATTAAGGGGTCCTGCGGCGCAAGAGCCACCGGTTCACGAGGAGGGCGTGCCATCACATTGCTATGTGGAGAAGAGGCACGGCTATGTCAATCCACGATGGAGGCATGCGGCACTGTCGCGCCCTACGGAGGGTAGCACGAGGGTGCAACCAAGGTGGGCCGTGGTGGAGGGGTGTGGCGCCGTCATGCCGCGCCGGAGTGGACCTGTGACCTACGGCTGCGGTAGGAAGTGTATGGTGGCCGGCAGAGCCGGGCGCCTATGCGCGCCAGGGTGGAATGCAGCTGGGTTACGCAGAGAGGAACTGGAAACCGCCAGTTCCATTACATGGAGACGGCGGCCCAAAACTGCCACCCTTGTTTGCCTAGGGTGGGCCCTGCAGGGCGCCGCCGCCGCCTGGTCACCCTGACCAGGCGGGCTTCATTGCACCCAGCCACATGGGCAGGACCGCCACACCACACGGGCAGACCACCGCACCACATGGGGGGACCACCGTGCCTTGCGGGCATACAACCGCACGACGCCTGTCGGCACACTGGCCGTGTTGGGCGGGCCACCGCGCCATGCGGGCCGGGCCACCGCGTCACGCGGTGCGGGCCGCTGCGTGGCTGAGGCCGGGCCGCGGCCACTATGTCGGGCCATGCCCTATTGGGCCTGACTTGGACTAGGGACAGGTCAACCCAGTTCGGGCCGACCCAGTGCAGGTTGGGCCGGGTCGGGCCGGACCCAAACCCCCCTCTTCAGAACCATTTTAGTATTTTTCCCATAATAAGAGCTATGGACCTCCAATAGATGCACTATCAGTTGCGTAGGATTCCTTGGATACATAAGGTCATTTCAGCATATTACAGTCAATATTTTGGTGGTGTTTCGGTGTGGCCAGTTTGGTTCGAACTAGAAACCAACCGGGCCCTCGAATCGGAAACGCTTATAACATAAGGACCAGACGTCCGATTGACGTGTCGTAAACTACATTGGTATAATTTTGATGAGACAGTCCTTTTGGTATACTCCACATGGGATTCAGATGAGGTTGGAATATGGCTGGGTTGGATTGTACCCAAAATCCAATCGGGTCCCTGTAACGGAAAAGCTAATAACTCTCAGATTGGGCGTCCGATTGACGCACCGTCTATCGCGTTGGGTTATTTATGATGAGACAGAACTTCATGATACATCAGATCAATACATTGTGAGAGTTGATGTATAGAACCCTTTGTTCGAGGAGCAGACCCTCCCAGATTCGAGAGTGTAGTGTGTCAGAACCCTAGAGCTGGCTGCGACAACAACATGACTGGACTGAATCCTCCATGGGATCGACAACAACAAGACTGGACTAAATCATTCATGGGATCAACATCACGAGACTGGACTGAATCTTCCATGGGTTTGACAGCAACGACAACTGTACCGGAATCCTCTGTGGGTTCAGCAGCGACAACAATTGTACTGGAATCCCTTGTGGGTTCAGCAGTGATGACAACTGTATTGGAATCCTCCATGGGTTCCACAGTTACGACAACTGTACTGGAATCCACTGTGTTTTCGGCAGCGATGACAACTACACTAGAATCCTCCGTTAGGTTCAGCAGCGATGACTTTTGTTCTTGTATCATAATTGGGTCTGAAATTTAGACTTCATTACATGTATCTTGAGTGGGTCCGATAGAGTAGTTGTTCTAGTATCCTACATGGGCCCTATAGCTTAGCTGGTCTAGTATCTTATGTGGGTCTGGCAGCATAGATGAATCAGTGACTACATCTGATCTTTTCAATCTCTATACGAAAGATGTATAACTATGTGAGCTGAGTCTTGAAATTCAATCATTATCATCGATGTGTTTGACTTCTTTCATGTGTGGACTGGGTTGTGCAAGGGCTTGGGAGTTAGATACGAACTGGGATTGATGACATAGGTATATGGATGGGCATATACCTATGTAGAGTTGGTTGATACTTTTTGATTTTATCTTTATCCTGTGGTTAATACTTTTTGGATTCTAGGAGGCCATCAGGGGTCTTGGAGTCCCTACTGGGTATCGTATACTCACCCCTGCACGGGATATACCCGAACTATGTTGTGTTGGATGTAGGCGACGGACATCACTGATCAAGGAGGAGACTTGTGGAGCAGGACGGTACCCAGAGGTGGACCACTTGGTGAGAAGTACACAGAGTGGAAAGACGTAGCTGGGGTGCTGAGGAGGCGATATATACCCACCCTTCAGCTGGGATTCCCATAGGACAACTCAATGGTTTATTTTTTACTTTACTATAGTTGAACTATCTATTCAGATGTACTGTAGTTACTATTCGTCTTGTATTTCTGTCCCCTTTTCCTTTCATCATTTACATTTTTATACCGTATTGCTTATTTATTTCTTCACATGCATACTCTATTGTGTTTGTTACTTTTCTAAGGGCAATGCCTTCCTAGTGTAGGGATTACACCTTTGGTGATAGTCTCCAGTCCCTGGAATATTGAATTCAGGCTTGGAGTAGTCATGGCATGGGCCCTGAGGATGGTTCATGACAAATTGGTATCAGAGGAGTTGGTTATACCACATAACTCATGACTCTGATCAGTATTTTCTGTGAAGAAATATTGTTCTGAGTATTGAGTGTGGTTTTCAGTCCAGGGAGTCCAGTGTTGGTGCGAAGGCCGACGTATCCATACACCAAGATCTTGATCTCTAAATTCCAACATAGTGCACAAAAACAATGATTGTGTGTGTGTATCCTTTGAAAATATTTTCTCCGTGATTACTTTGTGTCATCTCATCAGGTATATTGTTTAAACAGTGGAACACATGTTCTTTTTTAGGTTTTTTACATGAAGGTAGCCAGATTGGGTTCGGAGTTGCGTATGAGATTGTAGCCCACTGAGCAACAAGGCCTCGGTGCAGGTCCCCATCACAGCGGAAGCACCAGCGGTACCACTACCCGATGGGCCACTGATTCCACCACCTCCAACATTAGAGAGTGTACAATGACTTAGTGCGTTGCATGGGTTCCAGCGACAGAGGCCACCTAGGTTCTGAGTAGAGATGGACCCCCAAGCAGTTGGGGATTGGCTGGAGGCTATCGTTAGAGTTTTCATATTGGTAGGGACAACAGGCAACCATATGGTGGTACTTTCCGCGAGAATCCTGCATGCAGTGGCATGTAGATGGTGCAGCCTGATGCTCTAGGTGCATGACGAGGCATCAATACTATAGAAAGACTTTGAGATACTGCTTCGTGAAATTTTTTTACCGGCCAGACTTTGTGCCGTGCGGATTCAAGAGTTACTTTATCAGTGGTAGGGCATCATGACAGTATCTCTGTATTCAGTGAGGTTCACTGGCCTCTCATGATACTCCATGGATGTGGTACGAGACATGTTCTTTAGGGCCTAGACCAAAGATCAGGGACTCAAGCATGAAATCTGGGCGTCGATGATCTCCCTCAACATCCCGACGCAGGTAGGGGTTCTAGAGCGAGCCCTTCTAGTGAAGAGTTCTGTCGCTAAGCATTCACCAGCGGCGAGACCCTTCGTAGGATGACACGTAGAGGAGTATTCTATTGCCTGCAGTAGAAAGTTGACAGAGAAGTCCAAGAGGACTAGGACAACAGGTGGGCGACCTCAGTGTACAGGTTCGGTTGTGCGGGGCACACGAAACAGAGCCAGCTATACGAGGAGAAGGCAGTGTTATGATTGCGGCAGGCATGGTCACATGGCTCGAGACTTCCCGGCCCGTCCAGCAGATGAGCATCAGGTAGTAGAGAAACATTCCAGGTAGAGGCAGAGGTTCAACCGTGGAGGTCATCCAGGAGTGGGCGGACATGGAAGAGGAGATGATCGAGTAGCAAGTGGACGAGAGCAGGACTTGCTTCGTTGTTTTCATTGTTTGTGGATTCTTTGTGTCTTTGTACGTTGAGCTATTGTAATAAAAGATAGTTTACCATGTGATGTTTTATTTCCTACCTTTATTATAGATGATACTGAGAGGTTCCAGTTGAACTGTTTACTTGACCCTCACATTAGAGATTCTTACTGGAGGAGACCTATTTACTACACACTTCTGCTGACATTTTGACTCGACCCTTGGAGGCAAGAGTAATGGTTGTATCTCTTGGTAGTAGCATCGAGGCCTTACAATGTCGTCCATGGAATGAAATTGTACCGTTCATGTCAGGATTTACTATATTAGGAAAAGAACGTGGTTCATCCAGGGGATGAGACTAGATTTCTCTTTTCAGAAATGGAGAAATTTTAGCAGGTGTTATAGGACATAAACAAAAAAATTTTATAGTCGAGTTATTTACAAATGGCTAGTCACACCCATAGATCATTGAGTGAACGGTTTATGGTTTAATCTTATTTCAAAAGTCTTAGTTGTGTCTTCTCATAGAAGGACCTGGACCAGAGATGGTGACATTGGTTTGAGTTCCTCCGGAACTATGACATTGAGATATTTTATACTCTGGGGAAGGAGAACGTTGTAGAAGATTCTCTCAAAAGGAGATCAGGCATGCAGCTGCTAGGAGAGGCGATAGAGCAGCTGTCCAAATTGCAGATATCTTTTGTGGATATGGATAGAGAAGCCTTTCTGCAGTCCCTCATAGCCACTCCTCCTCTACTTCAATGAGTCAGAGAATCATTGTATGGATGTCCTTGTAGGTCACCTCTATACAAGACTGACCCTAGGGAGTTAGAACTTGTAGGACCAGAGATGGTTCAGGCTATGACGGAGAAGGTGCTGATCATCCAGTAGCGGATGCAGATAGCACAAAGTAGACATAACTCTTATGATTATAGGAGACAAAGACCACTGGAGTTTGAGGATGGTGACGATGTCTTCCTATGGGTCTCACCTTGATGAGTTCTATATAGATTTGGTCTGGGTGGAAAGTTGTCTCTGCGTTTCATCAGACCTTTCCATGTCCTCAGTATAGTAGGCGAGGTGGCTTACCACCTGGCCCTTCCACCTCAGTTGCACTGGGTGCATGACGTCTACAATGTATATCAGCTGAGGGAATACGTGTACAACCCATCCCACATCATCAAACATGGGGAGCTAGATGTCAATGATAGGGAGAAATTTACGGGGGCCCCGGTGGAGATTGGGGATTGAAAGGAGTGGGTCCTATGTGGATGGTCGATTCCACTGGTGCTCATTCACTGGAAGCAGCAGAATCTCCAGGAGAGCACTTGGGAGTGGAAGGCTCACGTGCGAGCTCTATACCACCATTTTTCCCCAAGTGTGTGATGTAGCTTCCAGGGACGTAAATCCCTGAGGTGGGGGTAATGTAAAGACCCAGAAATTTCAAGAGATTGTTTTTTCTTAAATAAATTGGAATTTTACGAGCCTACGATTCCTAACGTCTCCTGATTCCGAGGCCCGGTGTGCCCAGAATAAATGTTTAAATTTTTGTTTGGGTAAGTTCTGTAAACAAACGAGCGGGGTTTTCTATCTTTTGAACTAGTGCATGGAATTGAAATCTGAGGACACCAATTTACTCGCAGTGCCGGTATTCGCTTAAGGGGACCTTTATCGTAGTTGCCTTTTATGTGGGTTGAAAGTTATAATTTGGGGATTTATCTTAAATTATATAAAATTGTGTGGATAAAAAATTTTATTTTAAGAGGTGGTTATTCCCTACAAGATGAAGTTAGGGGTGGGCCCACACCCCACATAACCTACCATGTGAGGATTTAGTGTGTTGGGTCCCACACGAACCCAAACCCTTTCACCTCCCTCATCCCCCGTAAACTCACCATTAAATCCCCTTATTTAATTTACACTACTACCCTCCATTAATGTGAACTCTCCACCTCCCACTTGTTGAATTTATTATGACAACACCATTAATTAATTAATTGATCTCCGTAATTAAATAATTTATTTAAGTGTTTGAATTTTGAAAATCAAGGGAGAATAAAATAATAGCTTAGGCTATTATTTTGTTTTGGCACTTGTTTTGTTGGGAGAACATTTGGAAGAAATATAATGGAGAGATTCATCTGTCCAACGAAGAACCGACGAAGAATGGCGAACATCTTCTTTGATCTTGGGCAAACACAAAGGAGAAGGAGCCGCCGCAAGGAACGCTGATGACACAACATCCTCAGCTACTTCTTCCATGATGTCAATAGGTTGACGCCACCTCCTCGCGACTCCATATACGAACGATGAATGATGTAGGGGTCTAAATCATTTCTATACCCATTTTATATCATTGAAATTATGGTTTGACAACCAAATGGTATCACTGTAACATGAGGGAATTCAGACAGCACAAACATGGCCAAATCTTCCCAATTTGATCTTTTTCTGGTTGATGATTGGAGAAAAAATGGAGATAGGAAACGAGCTGGCCGCAAAGAAGGGGGTCGGCGGCGTGAGATCCACTGGGTCACCAGGAGGGCGCGACATCGCCTCTCTACAAGGATAATGGTCACGGCCAAATCAAGACGTGGCGGAGGCGTGAGGTTCCATCATGCCGCGCAGAGGGAAACACGTGGCCACAGCCAAGACAGGCCGCGATAGAGGGGTGTGTAACCGTCGCGCCGCACCGGAGAGGACCCATGGCCTACGGCCGCGGTGGGAAGGGGAGGGCGGCCGACTAAGCCGGACGCCGATGAGAGCCTTGGCGGAACCCAGACGGGTTCCATAGAGAAGAACCAGAAACCGTCAGTTCCATTATAGGGAGATGGGGGCACAAAATCGCCCCATTGTTTGCCTAGGGTGGGCCACACAGGGCACCCCCACTGCCTGGTCAACCTGACCAGGCGGGCTACTTTGCCCCCAGCCACACTGGCGGGACAACCGCACCACGCGGGTGAGACCACCATGCCACGCAGGCTGGGCCACCACGCCACGTGGTCTAGAATGTCATGGGGGCTAGGCCAGCGCTCTGGGCTGGGCCGCAGCCACCAATCTGGGTCGTGCCCTACTGGGCCGGTTCGGAACGGACCTAAACCCACCTATTCAGAACCTTTTTAGAATTTCTCCCATAACATGTGCTACAGACCTCCGATCGATGCACTGTCAGTTGAGTAGGATTCCTTGGATCGAGGCGGTCGTTTCGGTTTATTAAATTCAATGTTTTGGTGACGTTTTGGTACGGACCGGTTGGATTGAACTCGAATTCAACCAGGCCCTCGGAGAGGAAATTCTTATAATATAATCACAGGAAGTCTGATTAATGTTCCGTCAACTACGTTGGTTTAATTTTGAAGAGAAAATACTTTTGGTATTCTCCACATATGAATAGTGTTAGATTGGAATATTGTCGGGTTGGATTGTACCCAAAAATCCAACCGGGACCCAGGAACAGAAAAGCTAATAACTCCCAGACCGGGTGTCTGATTGACTCACCGTCTGTAGCATTGTTTCCCCTATGATGATGCAGATCTTCAAGATACATCAACTCAATACTTTGTAACAGTTGATGTATCGAACATTTCGCTCGAGGAGAGGACCCTCCCGGATTCGAGCTTGTAGTGTGCGAGAACCCTAGAGCTGGATGCACCAGGAACGAGACTGGACTGAATCTTCATCAACTCAAGACTTTCTGATAGTTGATGTATCGAACTTTTTGCTCAATTAGAGGACCCTCCCGGATTCAATATTTCAGTGTGCAATAACCCTAGAGCTGGCTGCAACAACAATGAGACTGGACGGAATCCTCCGTGGGTTCGACAACAATGAGACTCAACTGAATCCTCTATGGGTTCGACATCAACGAGACTGGACTGAATCTTCCGGGGGTTCGACAAAAACGACTACTGTACTAGAATCCTCCGTGTGTTCGTAAGCGGCGACAACTATACTGGAATCCTCCGTGGGTTCGGTAGCAACGATAACTATTCTGAAATCCTCCATGGGTTTAGCAGCGATGACAACTGTACTGGAAACCTCCGTCGGTCCGGCGGTGACGATAACTATACTTGAATCCTTTTTGTGTTCGACAGAGATGACTACTGTACTTGTATCCTATGTGGTTCCGATATTTTGATTTCTGTACTTGTATCTTGAGTGGGTCCAACAGAGTAGATGGTCTAGTATCCTGTGTGTGTCCTACAGATTAGTTGGTCTAGTATCCTATGTGGGTCTGTCAGCTTAGATGAATTAGTTACTACATCTGATATTTACTATCGCAATACGAAAGATATATACTGGTATGAGCTGACTCTTGAGTTTCAATCATTATCATCGATGTGTTTGACATCTTTCTTGTGTGGACTCGGTTGTGTTTGGTAATGAGAGTTGGAGCCGAACTGGGATTTATGACTTAGGTATATGTATGGGCATATACCTAAGTAGAGTTGGTTGATTCTTTGTGATTGTACGTTTCTCCTGTGATTTATCATTCGTGGATTCTGGGACACCTTCAGGGGTCTCGATGTCCCTAATGAGTATCATATACTCAACCCTGCATGGGATATGCCTGCAATACATTTTGTGCTTTGCAGATGAAGGACAAAAACAATCGAGGAGGAGAATTGTGGAGATGGACGGTTCCTGGGGGTGGACCACTTGGCGAGATGTACATGGAGTGGACAGACAGACCCGAGTTGTTGAGGAGGCCATCTGTACCCACCCTTCAGATGGGATTCCAGGAGGACGACTCAGTGGTTGCTGATTTACTTTACTGCAATTGTACTAGCTTTTCAGTTGTACTGTACTTACTGTTGGTCTTGTATTTCTATCCCCTTTTTCTTTCAGCATTTACATTTGTATACAGTATTGCTTAGTGCTTACTTCAGTAGCATACTTTATTGTGTTTGTTACTTTTCTAAAGTAAATGTCTTCCTAGTGTATGGATTTATGCCTTTGGTGCTAGTCACCAGCCCCTGGCTGATGGATGGCGGGCTTGGGGTAGTCACGACATGGGTCCCGAGGACAGGTCGGGACATGAGCGTCGTTGATATTGGATACTAGTAGAACATCATCTCTCGATTCAACATATTTTTCATGTTTCTCCAAATGGAGAGTGTACGGTTGGTACGCACTATTTTTCATTCACACCTATATGTGGGTGGAGGTGATTTAGGATTCATTTATTAATTAAATTTTCATCTAATTATCAAACCCAACAAGAAACACCCCAACAACTCTCTATCACTTGCACACCCAAAAAAACGACAATATTTTTTTGCATAGGCTAAAAATGATGTTCTCAACTCAATTGTTGTCTTGTAATTATGATCCCAGAATCACATTTGGATTTATTTCATATTTCAAGAGAAATATAATTCATGTCATAGAATATATTTAAAATTTATAATTAACAACGCCAAAACTCAATGGGCATCAAAATCCCATGCTATCTCAATCCCTGGATTTTTAAATTCTTATAGAAATATTCTATAATATTACATGTCAAAAACAATGATAGTAAAATAAAAAGGAATCCTATGTCATGTTATAACCTACACAAAAATCATCATTGATAATGAAATGGTATCCAAAAATTCAATTCTGATAATTCAATGTATTATGGAAAAATCTATTGGATCATGGAATTATTTATGGACATGTATTCTCAGAAATCAAGATAGGTCTATAGATCATCAAAACATGTGATGTAAAAAAAATAGTGATCTCAATAAGATATTCAAAGACATTATAACCTTGCCTAATTTATAGGAAATGTAATCCATGGTTTATAATATCTAATAAAACTGATCTATGTGATTTCAGATTGCTTCTAAAAATAATATATTTTAGACACCTTACAATGTGCCCTGATTAAACAGGAGTCTTTAATGTGTATACCACAATCAAACTATTCTATGATAACCCTACTTCCTTCCATATGAAGGATATATAGGATGTCATCCTTGGGATAATGATCCATATCCAATATCTAATGAGAAATAGTACTGTGTAATCCCCAATGAACCTAAACTATTATAACTCATATTCCAAATATAAACATGATACATATGGAGTATCTTAAAGGAAGATATCATATAAGAATACACATCTCTATAATAACACAATTTCTATGATATTTCAATAATTGAGATCCAAAATTTCATGTTTCCTTGTATGTTTCCTCATCCACCATAGGATAAATAAGGAAACTGGACTATGATTACATTGATTCCTTCATTATGCATGATACATAATACACCCTCCTAAGACATGATTTCCATAAACAACCTCAAAAGGATTTTATCAATATATTTTTCCCACATCCATTCACACATCGGGAATTGATCACATTGTATTATGGAATTTCAATGTTCATACCATCAACATTGTAAAACTACAATAGTGAGGGAAGTATTTATGATTATTCCTTGATCCGTAACACAATATGAATAACCCTATGTAATGGTATCTCTCTTGGGGAATGTCGCAATGGAATCAATGAATTATGATTAATATTAGTCCTAGCAAAACAAAGACACATATTACACATCCCTGAAGCTGGATAAAAAATTTCACTCCCTAAGTACCCTCAAATATTTCATTTCTACATGGTATGAAACTAAAAAGGTCTAATTAAATATGTGTACACTTATTACTAGAATAAGCAGGATACATAGGACACCTGATTAATGTTCCATCACACCACTATAATATTAATTTCTTTAATGGGAAACAATATTTTGTGTAGTTTGTGTCTATATAGCTCAAATAAATCAGCATCTACTCAGTAATGAGAAATGGATTAAGAGCCATAGATACATATAAATGGACCCATTAAGAACCCCTCTATTATCCAAGGAATGATTCAAAACATGATCAAATTTTTTATGGTAACCTATCCCATATCAAGAATAGGAATAGATTCACATACATAAGATAAATCAGTAAGAGAATCCTTGAGTATGATAAAATTAGACACAAAAATGTGTGATTTTATTTAATTCATATTCTAGAGAATAATGTTATTTCTTATGTGCCTGTGGGTTTTAGATACTAGATGACAACATTAATTTTTATTTATTTTACATACTCAGTTGTGGATGTGGGATAAATTGGGATTTTTCATAATGAAAACTAATAGTGAAGTCGATGGGAATGATTTTACAAGAAAATGAATCCCCAATAATAATCTGTCAGGACAAACTGAATGCACCATAGCTGTATCTTTTCTGATGAAACATATATCATAAAAAATAATTAAATTTATATTAATATCAAAACAATTATGTTCAAGATTTTTTTTATATTTTATTCATAACTTCTCATAAAACATATAAAAACATATAAGATTACATAAATTCATTAATGTTAGAATTTAAATATATCCCATTAATAATATAATATAAATGTCATTAACAAAGGAAAATGGACCAAACGTTCCCAATAGAATTATTTATGATAGATAAAGAGGAATTAATATCATAAAATAAATTAATTCCAATAGTTTTTTTGATTAAAAGACTTTATCTCAAATGGATTAATCATAATTAACTTGTTTTACAAATTATGACATCGATTATATTTTAACATGGGTACTATTCATTGGGATTATAAATATAAGATAAAAACTAACATAATTTTATCTTATTTATTCTAAATATGATATCCACTGGTAAACACTAAATTTTCTTAATGTGGATTAAAATAACATTACTATAAATTTCTAAAATGAAAATAAAAAATGATTTAGAAATTTTTTGTTATGAACATAAATATAAATTTATAATATTAAAAAATATAATAACTATTTAATATAATTAATTATATTAGATATAATTATATGATAAGAGTTTGTCTTTAGAGGAACATCAGGAAATATCGGTATATTCAAGTTATATTATTTATTGAATATCATTAATAGTTATAAAAAATCAAAACAATTCAATATTGATAGAGGAATAAAATTTCCTAAATATCCCAAAATTTCAAACTATGAAAAATATTTAAATGATGGTTACAAAATTAATTTTCATTCCTTAATTGACAATGTATAAAATGTTAAAAATTCAATATAATTTGAACAAAAAATATTTAATAAAAATATATTTCCAAGATAATATATTTTTGAATCATATAATGACTACACTTGAAATCCAATAAATATTTATCATGAATTAATAAATACATTTATATTATATAAAACCATTATATATAATTCCAAAAAAATTCTTATTCATATTACCGTTTAACTGGTCACATTATAATAGTATAATTCAAATATTGTTATTTTTATATGAAATCATATTTTGAAAAGTGATTTGTGTTGTGTGTTAATAAATTTATCAGGAATATTAATATTATAAAAAATAAAACTGTTATAGATAACATTTCTTTGGTCAATTTTATGTTGTAGATTTAGTTTCATTAAAATTATTATTAAAGTAATAATTTAAATTATTATTTTATATAGGAATATAATTATCTATTCAATTTTTTACACATTACAAATTTGAAGTATTTTTTATGACATAAAAAATTAACCTTCATGAAATACAATATTTATTTGATGAACTATATATTATATCCATTTTTATTGATGTATAAATACCACTAATGCGATCATATTTGTATACATTAATTAAACATTATTTATTTTGATCCAGTGATGTTGCATTTTTACATAATGTTCTAATAGATAATACCAAACAAGATTCATAACTATTTTATTATTAAAATATATAAATTAACGTTAATGGGGATGTACTTCATCGTTTAGAATATTGGACAGAATGATATTTTAGTGAAGAGTATAAAAAAAATTCATTATCTTATATAAATTATACCAATCACAGAACATTTTAAAATCTTTTGAAATATAATTTTATTTCATGATTTTCTCTATCTAGGGATACATTAGTAGGATGTACCCTATAATAGAAAATACACATTGAAATAATGTAGGTTATATGGAATCCACATTTTTCATAACCATTTCACCTGATCACAATTTATTCTTACCTAAAGTTTGATGAAAATTAAAATAACCCTTGTATATTTTTCAATTATCTATTGATGTATTCATATATTTTTCCCATTTTTTCATTAATATATATATATTTATTCATAGTAGAAACAACCGAACACTTTTAGAAAAAATATTTTCATTTATGTTATAATTCATCCTCTTCCATGAAATTTATTCAATATGATAAAATTATACATTACCTTTTATGGATGAGTTTCATTCTATATTCATTTATCTCTTAGTATATTTACATTATTAAATATTATCATATTTGTGAAAAACAACTAATTTATCCATTAACATGAAAATTATATATATGTAACTCCAAATTGTTATTTAATAATTCAAAATCATGAAGTGAACGAACAATTATACATAATAAAATTCTTAATATTTCAATTTAACTTTGTCACCATTCCTCAACAAATTAATATAAAACACACAATGAATTAAAATATTTCTTCTGATGACAAATGTATCAATTTTTGTACATTCTCTCTAACCAAGATAAAAATTTGTGTAAAAATTTTCGAAATATTTTAAAATATTTGAATATTGATACGATATAAAAAATGATTCCCATTATAACATTATTATTATTGGTTGAGAAACCCAATTCAATTTTAAATATACTTCTCTCTAAAATAGAAAAAATTATACTCATTCTCCAATGGCACAAAGGCCTTCATTTTTTTATTGATTTTGATAATCTACCATTCAAGAGGTCAGGAAGAACCCTTGCAAGGCCTGTAGGCGTATGTATTACTTGGACCATAGGCCACAGAATAATTAATTGCATGCAGGCTTCAAACATTACATACTACCCCGAATAACTACTTTGTACTGCTCCTCCACATCATTTTCATCGTGAAATCAGCTCTCCACCTTCCCATGGCTATTTGTCTCAGATTTCCCATCCATGCAAATTCTTATATCGATGTCAGGTGCCATACCGTATCATTCTTGAATTCTGTTTTAGCTTCTGCTATGCTGAAAGCTCCTTGTCCCTCCTCCTTATGAATCATGATCAGTGTAGGATGTCTAGTTTTCATTTTAATTTATGGTGCCCCAAATGTCTTGAGGTGGACCGAAGGACTTACTAACATGAAGGTCTGGGTGGCCCGAAGGCCATAAAGTAATCAGGGTCCAAATTGCTGGATTGAAGGGCCAAACATGGGGAATATTCCAGGCTGCTACATTTCCAAATAGTGCCTGCTACCGTTCCCACTACATTACCTACTACAATTATCCGTAAATTATCCTCTCCCTGGATTTGATCCTGGGTCTCTATGATGCACATAAATACATCTCACCAACTACGCTGAGGATTATGTGCAATAAATTTATACTCATTCATAATCTATTAATTGTATTAATCTTACCAATTTTAAGAACTCAATGTTTTATCAATGATAAAATAATCTCATAGTATTCCTTATCGAGAAAAATTTCTTCACGTCCTTATATCATAAAAACATCCTATAAATAAACTCTTTCATCATAAACATATCAATTTAAAATAGTATTATGTGACTAATTTATCATTAATGAATCTCTTTAGATGATGAAATTTAATGATCTAAATTTGAAAAATTCAGAATAATATATCAAATGTAATAAAGAAACCTACATTATTGAACCCATCCATTAATATTCTGTTCCATAAATTTATATTTTAATTACTGGTCAGATAAAAAATTCAACTGTTCAACCAAGATGGGATGAGCAATGTGTTTTCTCATCAAAACATCAGATTCAATAAATTCCCTAAATGAAGAACAATTTCAATAATTTAATTATTCTATTGAAAAATTTATGTCTTCCACTATGAAAAAAAATAAAATAACCATTACAAAAATATGTTTTAGGTAAAATAATAAATATTTTATAGGTATTTATGAATAAATAAAGATAATCATAATATTCAATTTTAAACATGAACGATCTTTATATTTTGAATATTATTCTTGAGAAAATTATCGATTGATTAATTTCATCAAAAATTAAATTTTATATTACAAATATATATTAATAATATAATAACAATAACTCTTCTAGAATAAACACATTTAATTAGTGATATATTTTAAAATATATAATATATTTAAACTTAATAAAAAAAATAACTATCTATTCTATTAAATTTATAGAATTACATAAACTATTTATTTTTATTTTTATTATGATGTGTGGTGAATTAATTAAATAGAGGGTTATTACATTAGATGATAGTACTTATTTATTTAATTTTATTGAATAATATTTCATTCCATTATTGTCATATTCTTTCAGTACTAATTATTATCTAGTTTCCTGTAGATAATAGCTGATGAAATCAAATGGACATAAATCTATTGTGTAAAATAAATTCATAGTGTCTTAATATTTTAAACATAATACAAAAATATTTTTAAGAGGAAGAATGTATTTGGAATCATTATTATATCTTATATTGTATTTTGTTCAATTTCTAGATGAATATTGTTTCGACATTAACTTACTATAGGATGCTTCATTGATTTTCCTTATGGTTTAAATATTTATAGTAATATATTCTCTTATTACATTATATTTATGACATAAATTTAATAGCTTAAAAATTATTTCTATATGATTTTTCATTATTATTAGAATAATTATTCTTTTATTAATTTTTTATCTGTTGGGATTGTAATTATTTCGAAATACTTTTTCTAATCACATAAACATTAATATAATAAAATCTATTACTAATTACTCCAAAATCAGAATTTATATTTTAGTTTATATTATATATATCTTTTTTATCTTAATAGTTCAATAAAGATTCAAAATTTCATTAAAATAATTTTGTATTATTATTATTATATCTACATGGAATAAAAGATGTGTCATATTTTACATTATCACATTCACAGAAAACAAAATTTTCGAAATTCTCAATACATGTAACATATAATTGCATTTATTATATGTTATTTATATTTAAATAACATTCACTATAACTACCAATTTATTATAGTTTCTTGAAATTATTAATAATATTTTTATGTGCATCAGTAGTAAAAATAAAACTAAATCACTTTTCAATCATTGATGAATTAACATAAAGTGTATCTTTTTTTCATATATCATCACTACCATCCATTGAAATGTTGAATGTAAAATCTATTTATCCAGAAACCAATTTATTTAAATTATTCAACAAGTCCTTATATTATATTTTGGAATAAATATTTTTAGGCTTCCTTTCATTTATTTATAATACCTGATAATCTAGTAAATTTGACCATGATTTTTATAAGCATTACAAATAATACTTGAGAAATATTTTAAATAATATATTTTATTTTGATAATTCTAGGTAATTATTCTATATTGTATTCTCTATCATATATAAGTACATTATTTTTTATAGTTTAGTAACATAACCATTATATAACTAAATAGAGCTACAAATTTTGGATGTTCATTATTTATCATTAAATAGTATGGAATTCAATGTGTTGGGAGTTGATGTAAATAAAAATAATGTTTTAATATTTTGTTTATAGAAAAATTTTATCAGAATATATTAATACTACTGTAGTTCTAGAATAAAATCACAATGACATAACTTGAGGGTACACATAAAATTGTCAATAACGATATTCTTATATTTCCCTTAATTTAATAAAGGATATATGAATATTTATTCCAAATGATCATTTAATTAATCACATACTATTAGTAGTTTTATGAATTCAATGATCATCTTCAACAATATGTGAATTTTTGTATCACATTCAGATGATACTAAATAAAAAAGAATCATAATCCTCGATGGTAATTGCATATTTAATAGAATGAATAATGTATGTTCTAAATATCATTACATTTAAAATTTTCTATATTTCAAAAAATTTATTCATGATGAAAATTGATAATATATATTATGTTATATAGAAGGTAATTTTTTTGAACCCAAAAATTCTACAAGAATTATTTTTTTCTTGTTTCAAAATGATTAGAACTTGTTAATAAAAAATTTCATGACTAGATTTAAGAATAATAATATTTACCAAATTGGTGTTAATAATATATATCCTCATTTGATATATGAAATTATGCATATTATTATCATAAAAAATGAGTTAATCTTTTGGGATTTAAATTATCTGAAAATCCATTAAATATCCCTATCAAAAAATCATTCTTTCACTACCATTTATAATAAAGAATATAAGAAAATAACCAAATTATTAATGTGAAAAAATGATAAAATGATTACATCATGATCAGTCTAAAACATATCCTCTTGTTCAAAAACCAAAAGGAATACAAGATATAAAGTAAATTAAACATAATATTTGTTTGTCTAAGAATTATGGGTTTTATGAAAACTTGGAATTTTCATCCCATATAATGTAATAAATATATTGGAAATATATAATTTTGGAAATCCCCTAAAATTATTATTGTAAATAAAATAATGATTTATATGCATTCTGGAAATTAAATTTATTCAGAAATTCAATAATCACACAATAAATTGAAATTCACAATACAAATAAATTTTTTTAATGATATATAAAACATGTCCCGAAAATGTATATTAGAATTATCATTATTAACCTATTTAGTAATGGTAATTGTAAACATTATTCATATTATCCATGACATTAACATTTTGAAAGTTATCATTGAATTTAACATGTTATATGTTTTTAATTTAAAAACCAAAACAACCATGACATACCACATTGTTGTATAGTTTTCAACATATTTATATATAATACTTGACTCTGTCTTACTCAGTTGAATCCAAACATAATCCTGAATTGAAACATCACTTCCATCCATAATCTAGATTGTAAAATTTCTCTTATAATTAATGAAAATATTGAACGACATGATGTTGAATACTTAAAATTTTTTGAATGTTTATTATTGTATAACAATATATATTATGGTAAAAAAATATTTGGTAAAATGTATTGTTAACATTTATTGCTCCTATTTCATGTTAATTAGGATCGACAATAATATCTAAAGATGAATATTCATTAACATATAATGATAAAAATATCAAATAATTTATTTTCATTGCGTAAAACATATTTTGTTACAACAAAATTAATGTTGTTAAAATAATTCATTATAGAAAAAATAGATCTCCATATTTTCACACTAAAATAGTCTATAATTATTATTATAGGTTATTGGTTATGTGTATCTTCAAAACATAATCAAGGTAATAATACAACAATGTAAAATGAATTTGTTAAATTAATGATATTTTTTCATTAAAATTTTTAACAATGTGAGTATCTTAGTAAAAACATCAATCCATAAATAGTAGTAAAGTCATCAATATTAAAAACCAAACAATGAAAATATCATTTCAAAATAAAAAATTTGACTAAAAGTCTTCCTTGATTTTCATCCCACTATGAAATAAAATCAATAATACAAGAAATTTCTTCAATTTATAAACTTTTTACTAAAATATGGAGTGGATAATAATCAATGATTCATACCTTGTTTTTAAATAATCACCACTTCAATATGTTCCTTTGATCAGATAAATAAATCATTACACAATTTTGTGTAACTATATGGCCACCTCTTATCTCTTCCCATACTCGATGAAGTATATATGGATAACCCTAGACAAATCGTTTAGGGATTATTAAATATTATAGGAATAGGGTTTCTATTTTATTTAATTTATAATCTAAAACTAATATTCCAGATACATTTACTGATCCTAAGGTCACTAGGGATAATGATATTTTAACATCCCCATGGGTAAAAATTCCATTATAAACCCAACTGGGATATTTGATTTCCAATATCATGTTTTATTTTATTGAAATGAATGAGTAACTAATTAATTGTGAGGGTAATAAATAATATGTGACTTCATTTATACTGAATAACAAATAATATTTTATTAATTTTATATAATATAATTATAGAAAGTATTATCTTGATTATAGATATTAAATATAATATTTTTATAGGTAATATATTTATTGAAAGGATTCTACCCAACTATAATTCTTTTATGTTCCATCATAGGAGTAAATCACATGATTGAACTACCAAATCATCTAGGGGTCCATAAATCCAGAACGACCAATAGTGAAATATGACATAGTAACACATTGATTTTAAAAAATTTCACTTGACCAAAAGGTCAATTCTATAATTCATAAACAAAAGTAATGTCACAAGAGATGAAAACATTGGATCTTTTTACAATCATCCACATAATGAAGGATCCAGACTTTAGGAAGTGAATCAAACAAGTTAAGTGGATTGTCTACTCCCATATTAGAAAGACCATCCACAACCATATTCACCTCCCGATAAATATGAGTGATTATGAAATAAAGACTCTAAAGGTTCTTCATGAATTCCATCAAATTCACAACAATTCTTTATGAGATATGATGCTCACCATTTTTTATGGTCTGTATAAGAGATCTATAGTCACTTTCCAAACATATATTATTCTAACCATTCATTTTAGAAAATGAGACCGCATGAATTATCCCAATCATCTCTGCCTCGAGTGAACTAGTAACACCACAATTTCCATAGAAACATTCCTTAACCGAATCATCATGCGACTTAAAAACAACACCACACCCGAATGGCCCTGGATTTCCATTAATAGCTCCATACGTATTAACATTTATTCAATAAATAATATGAGGCAACAAAAATACTTAAAATGTTTCCAAAGAAATTCTGAAAATTCCCGAAACACCCAGGTTTTTTAGCATAATAAAAACATGAATACTGTTGTTGCAATACCCCATGCCATAACTACACATATCTCTTATAGCATAAAACATCTTCCTCGCAACCAGATTCACAAAGAATCCTTTCCCCAAGAAACTTGTAGCATTTCAGTTCCCACATATAGCATGAAAACTTTCAGAAACAACCACACAAAGTAGAGCGCGTACCATGGGAGATAACTGGATGACTGAGCAGCACCGAAGTAGTCTTGTAGTCCTGAAAATCTATGACCATCTATCTCCAAATCCACCCGAACCACCTTCCAAATTGCTAAGGATGTTGCACATCTAAGAAAGAGATGCTCTATATCCTCCCTTTATTAGTGAAACAGATAACACCATGAACAAATTTCAATACCAAACATTTGAATAAAATATTTAGTGGGTAACCTATTGTAAGACATCCCCCAAACAAGGGTCAGACGTGACGACCTGATCAATTTTTTTTATCGAAATCAGATAACATATTGATGTTAGCATGATGTCCCATGGTGACATGTTGATTGAAGAGTTTCCTATTAAGAAATACATTCCATGTAGGTTCCATAACCTGAATATCAGGATAAAAAATATATTCACAATGATCGAACAATTCTTAAAGATCATCCATGAGCAGTAAGGGAGGAGCATCAAATAAATCTTTAATAGTGATCTCCGATCGTACCCCGATTCACTGTTTTATTCCACCCTTACACCGTTGTTTTAAACTAGTTTTGTAATGAATATTAAAAATATAATAATAAATTTTACTTTATCTTTTAATCAATTAATTATTGCTAATAAACATTATAATGGGCTATTTTAGTTGTTTTTATTATTTCAATGTAGGAGGAGATGATTTTGGGGGCCCGTGAGAAAGTGGAAGAAAAATGGGCCAAAATTGCATGGATCCATGAGAACATGTCCCCAATTTTGATTGTATAGAAACTTACGTGCATCGAAATGGGATCATATTCTGTTTTATGGTACAAAATATAATGGTATAGATCTTTTATGAATAAATCCATGCCCAAATCTGGCTTCAAGAGGCCCAACCGAACTGATATGTCCAATGGAATCAAATATGCACAATTCAAATGTGGTGTTGTGTAATCTGTCCATATCTCTGGATCCACATGTCCAATTGATGCCAAAAATTCGGTGGAGATAGCCAGGAAGTGGGGTTACAAATTTTTGGATTTTTCAAAAGGGAGATTCAGGTGTCCATTGGTCGAAACGCGTGGTACAAGTGTATTGAAGGAATCTGTGTTCCTAAAACCACCTTCCAATTTTCCAATAAAAGGGCACCTTGGCCACCCCATTTGATAGTTCGGCCAGACGTCAAGGTGCTACCATTTTGGAGTCCCCAAGGAGTCTTATCAACATCACTAGATGTTCTAGAGGCTATGGGAAGTTCAACCCCAACATATTTATTCCCCCCCCCCTCTCATGGGTTTCTAAACCCCGTGTGATCACCCGAGGAGGAACGTGATTTAAATCCCAAGATTCATGTTTGTAATATTTGAATGAGATATTGAATTCTAGGTTGTTGTGTTGTTTTTCATCATCCTTTATTATTATTTTATTTAGTTATGTATGGCTATATCATTCTTAACTGATATGATCTTGTTTGGGGGTACACATTCTTGTGATGTTTCACACACCGTTCAACACTTTCTTTTCCCCCTTCCAATTGTGGTGTTTGTGTGGTCCATATTAGATAATTGAACTCACATAATCACTATCAAGGTCATGTACATTAATTTCATGGTATCACAATGAAATAACATACAACCCTATAAAACACCTCGAATTCTTTGTGTATTTTTTTGGTGAGTTTTGGTTATGATGTCGAACCAAAATAACCCAATCATCGGCGGTGTCCGGTGAATCATTGTGTGTTTTCGAATGAACCCTATGAGGTATCCTGGTATAAACTCATAAACATTCTGGTTCGTGGTGTTACAAACCCGGGATTAAAAGATCATTACCCTATATCAGGAAGCGATGAAGGATAAACATCATGGAAGTACCCCGGGTTGATCACATTTAATTAATCTTGTTCATTTATACTTTGTTTTATCGCTTTCATTTTCTATTGTAATCTTTAATCATAAAACCCAATTATTATAAATGCCCATTTACCTTTTTACCTTCATAATTAGAACCAAATTTTGGAATTATTAATCTAAGGCTCCTTCGAGAGACGACCTAGGATTTTTGCTATACTGCAGAAATTCAAGTTAAAAATAAACATGTAATTTGACGCGCATGACAACCCGATCAAATTTTGGTGTCGTTTCCAGGGATCCAAGATCAATTTTTTTCTTTATTTACTTTTATTTATTAATTTTACTTCTTAATTAGTACTCCTTTAAATACCCCACCCCAATTTAATTGTTTTTGTTTTGGGTATTGTCTTTATTTCTCTTTGTTTTTGATGTGTTCTTTCTCTCTATCTCTCACTATTTATCTTATTCTTATCCATCTCCATCTATATAATTCGATATTATAAAATTATATTATCTTTTCATCCTTATTATGTTATTTTATCCATATTCAAAAAAAAATTCACAAATTATTTTCATGACAAGATCTGGTAAAGAAACACTAATTGATTTTGACCATAAAATTCAAAAGTCACATCACACACAAATGAAGGCATCTAGTGAAGGTAAATCAAGTTACGTTGAGGAACCAATTTTTGAACATCATGTTGTTATAAACCAATACAAAATTGAACCCAATCAATCAAATGAATGCATGGATGCAAATTATCGAACTTTAACAGAACTGACCACCCCTAATAGAGATTACCAACCTGCGTACATCCAATATCCCGATGAAGAATCCAACATTGAGCTGAGATCAGGTCTCATTCACCTTCTTTCTAAATTTCATGGTCATCCGAGTGAGGACCCTCAGAAACATCACAAAGAGTTTCACATATTGTTCTCTACCATTAAACCCCAAAATGTCTCTAAGGACCTAATTAAGTTTAGGTCCTTCCCTTTATCCCTTGATGGTGTAGCCAAATACTGAATATACTATCTACCTACCAAAATTGGGGGATGGAATGACCTTAAACGAAAATTTTTAGAGAATTTATTCCATGCCTCCAGAACAGCATCAATTAGAAATGAAATCTGTGGAATTAAGAAATCACAATGAGAGACCCTTCATGAATACTATGAAAGATTCAAAAGACTTTTCTCAAGCTTCCCCCACCACCATATTAGTTGAAGACTATTAATCCAATAATTATATGATGGAATTATTCCAATGGATCATGGAATTATTGATGCTACAGCTACTGGTTCCCTAGTTGATAAAAATCCTTCCGCCGCTCATGACTTAATATCCAACATTGCTCAAAATGCACACTAATTTGGTACATGAGAAATTTCATCAAACTGAGGAGTTCATGAGGTAAGTCATTCATCCCTATAACAAAAGGTAGATACTAAACATGATGAGATGCATACCCTTATAAGGAAATTATCTCAAGAACAAAGTAACTCAAACCGTACTTCTATTCCATTACATTGTGGTATTTTTTCTAATAACACTCATTTTTCTGACCAGTTCCCACAACTTCCTGATTCATCTGAGTCTTCTGAAGCTATGTTCCCTGGGCATCTATTCCAACAAGAACCTCCATTCAAGAATGAGCAATTCAGGCCAAATCCAAACCACGGTTGGCATGAACAACCCTAGTACCGACAAGGAGGACACTCACGCTACCCCAAGAAGAATTGGTATCAACAAGGCCAAGGTATGAAACCTTTTTATACGACAACTTCTAAAAAAAATCATCCTCCTCCTCCCAAATACGAAACAAGCCTAGAGGATATGTTAAAGAAAATGGATACCCAGAACCTCATGTTCCGACATACCACACAATCGGCAATTCATGATTTACGAACTCAAGTGGGAAAATTGGCGGACCCCATCTGTGAACATAAGATGCATGGTTATAGAAAACTACTATCTCATACAATTTCCAATCCAAAGGACAAAAGTAATGTATATGCAATTACACTTTGTAGTGGTAAAAAAGACTCTCCATCGACTGATTCTACTCAACAGTTAAGTCTCTCTACTGAAAACGCTCTTTATCCAGGAATAAAATATTCCAATGAAGAAAAAAAATAAAAATGTCAATAAAATTATCATTTAGGATTCCCATAAACAATCAATTCCTTTTCCTTTCCCTCAAAGACACTCTAAATCTAAGAAAAACATAGATAATTAGATTGAAAATGAAATAATGGATAAATTTAAAATTGATCAAGTTAATATTCCATTATTGGATGCAGTAAAGAAAATTCCCAGTTATACAAAATTTCTGAAAGAGATTTGCACCCACATACCAAGGCTGAATGGGAATGAGAGAATCAACATGGGGTGGAATGTCTCGGCCTTGATTAATCCAGAAATTCCAACCAAATGCAAGGATTAGGGAACATTTAAGATACTATGTACCATAGAGGAGACCTTCTTTTCTGATGCTATGCTAGATTTAGGTGCTTCCATTAATGTAATGCCTTAATCCGTTGATACTTCTCTACAAGTTGGAGAGGTTCAACCAAAAGGCATTATTGTGAAACTTTCCAACCAGAGTACATCGCATCTAATAGGAGTGATTGAGTATGTACTTTTATGAGTGAAGAATAGCATCTTCCCTACTGATTTCTAAATTCCTGAGATGGAAGATACCTGAACCCAAGGACATGCTCCTCTCATACTTGGGAGGCCATTCCAAAAAACATCAATGATGATCATCAACGTTCATAATGGTATGCTTTCCATGGAATATGTAGGTGAAAATATAAGTTTTACAATCCTTGAGGCTTTGAAACACCCCTTTGAAGAGCACTCCACTCTTCCTGTCTATTCGATTGAAGTGCTCTCAAGCGATGCACACACACACAATTAACTTCTCAACCAAAACTCTGATTCATTTTTTTTCTTCACCCATGGATGATTTGAGTTTTGATTCATATTTTGAGTGTTGTGTGAGTTATGAAAAGTGTAAATTTTGTTCTTTAATTTATTAGTGTGTTCATTCTGAGGTGCCCATAACCGTCGAGGATTCTACAAATCTCATTTCTATAGATTCTCTATCTTTAGAGAATAAGCATGAGCATATAGACAGTTTAATGGACCTCACTCCCCTAAATCCCCTACCTGAATCCAGAAACCACCATTGTTGGAACTTAAAAAAATTCCCTCTAATTTAAAATTTTCATATCTTGTGGGTATTGAATAATTTCTCTTCATTATTTCCAATAACCTCTCTCCAAAAAAGGAATCGAAACTGCTCAATCTTTTGAGAGAGTGTACAAAGGAAATAGGATGGACATTGGCTAATATTCCTAAGATTATCCCTTCTATTTGTTTTCACCGTATACTTTTGGATGAGGAGGCTAAAACCGTAATAAAATCTCAACGCCGATTGAATCCCACTCTCCTTGAAGTGGTAAAATTGGAAGTCAGTAAATTACTTACTACGGGGATCATTTATACTATATATGATAGTAAATGGGTTAGCCTAGTTCAAATAGTGAAAAATAAACAGGAATAATAGCTGTTTCAATTGAAAGGAATGAATTGGTTCCAACACGTGTGAAAAACAGTTGGTGAGTCTATATTGACTACTGTCGACAGAATCATGCCACGCGGAAGGACCACTTTCCATTACCATTCATTGACCAAATGTTAGAATAATTGTATGGTAAGTCCCATTATTGTTTCCTTGATGGCTATTCGGGTTATTTCCAACTCCATATAGCCCATTAGGACCACGAAAAGACAACATTTACCTGTCTATTCGGCACATTTTCATACAGAAGGATTCCATTCAGTATATGTAATTCTCCTCATACTTTTTAGAGATGTATGTTGAGTATTTTTTCTGAGTAACTTGAGAGTTGTATGGAAGTCTTAATGGATGATTTAATGGTATATGAATCTTCTTTTGTTGATTTTTTGGAACACCTAGGTTATGTCCTCTGCGACTGCATTAAAAAATATCTTGTTTTAAATTATGAGAAATGCCATTTTATGGTTGAGTGGGTGATAGTTCTTGGGAAATTCATTTCAAATAAAGAGATTTAAGTTTATAAATCTAAATTTGAATTAATTTCAACCCTTACATATCCAAAATGTGTTCATAAGGTGCATTCTTTCTTGGTTCATGCTGGTTTTTTCTGCCAATTCATTAAAGACTTATGAAAGATTGCACTTCCATTGTCCCGGTTACTGCAAAAATATTCTGATTTTGTGTTGGATAAAAATTTTCAGGATGAATTAAATTCACTAAAAAATAGTCTCACATCCCCTCCCATCATCCAACCACTAAGGTGGGATCTCCGCTTCGATGTTATGTGTGATGCCTCTGACATTGCAGTTGGGACAGTTTTATCACAAAGGGTTGAGAAGGATCCTCATGTCATTGTGTATGCCTAGCGTACCATTGACCATGCCTAGGTAAAGTACACAACCACTAAAAAATAACTCCTTTCTACTGTTTTTCCTTGAAAAATTTCCATTCATATCTTCTCGGGTCAAAAATTATCGTCTTCTCTGATCATGCTGCCCTTCGTTTCCGCCTAATGAAACCTGCAGCCCAACCCTGCCTCATTCGGTGGATTCTCCTACTGTAGGAGTTTGAACTAGATATTAGAGATAAGAGAGTGGTGTAGAATGTGGTAACTGACCACATTAGTAGTATTTCCCCACCATTGGAACATCATTTTGACTCACCCCTACCCATTGGGGAATTCTTTCCCCATGAGAACCTTTGTGGGGTTGTGGACCTTACCCCCTAATATGCAGACATTGTGAATTTTCTAGAAACATCTAGGGTCCTAAATAATTTCATCATTTCACAATTCTAGAGACATAAGCATGATTCTCATTGGTAAATTTTGGATGACCCATACATATGGATAATTTTTAGTGACAACGTAATTCATCATTGTTTCCCTGACCGTGAGTTCAACTTAGTTTTGACATTCTGCCACACTTTAGCCTGTGTGGGCCACTTTGGATCTCAACGTACAGCTCGAAAGGTCCGTGACTCAGGAAATTATTGGCCATCTTTATATAGGTATTCCCATAGATTTTGTATGTCAGGTAGTCGTTTTCAATTCATAGGGAATATCTACAAGAGGAATGAAATGCCCCAACAACAGATGTTATTTTGTGAGATCTTCGATGCACGATGAATTGCTTCATGGGGCCTTTCCAAAATTCATTTGGATTTGTGTACATCATATTGGATATTGACTATGTATCTAAATGTGTGGATGAAATGGCCACTAGGACCGATGGCTCTAGAGTGGTTGTTGATTTTTTCATGTCCCAAATGTTTAGTAGGTTTGGTTTAACATGATTCATCATTAGTGATCAGGGTTCACGTTTTTCAAATGCATCTTGAAAAATTTGATTCATAAGTATGGGGTTGATCATAATGTCTCCACTACATATCAAACCCCAACAAATTGACAAGCAGAAATATCAAATCGGGAAGTTAAAGGAATCTTGGAAAAAATGGTACAACCCAATAGAAAAGATTGGAGTTTTCACTTGGATAATGCACTTTGGGCGTACTTTACAGCTTTTAAAACACCAATCGGAATGTTACCATATAGAATTGTGTTTTGAAAGCCTTTTCACCTCCCATTGGAGGTATAACATCGTGCATATTGGGCTGTTAAACAATGTAATATGAACCTTTCAGATACAGGTGAGCAAAGAAAGCTGCAGATTCAAGAGTTAGATGAGATTAAACATGATGCATATGAGAACTCATGAATCTATAAAGAGAAGAAAAACGGTATTGATGATAACATGATTCATCAGGGGAAGTTCCATGTTGTTGAGAAGGTCCTCACGTACAATTCTAAGCCTAAGCTCCACCTAGATAATCTTTGTTCCTGATGGCTTGGTCTTTAACTGTTACAAATGTTTACCCTTTTGGTTTAATACATATTTTTCATGGGCAGAGTGGAAGAAGTATTTCCATCAATAGGAAACGACTTAAACACATCTATGTGGATTTTCCAATGAATCTGGTGGAGGAAATCCACCTTCTTGATGCACCATACCAATAAAACACACAAGGTTTTATCCTTCCTTCTAACAATCTCAATTATTTCAGTGAGGACACTACACATTCTAGGTGTGTTGGGGGGTGGATACTTTCCTGGGATAGTTAAGAATTTTGATCATTTTCTCCTTTTTATCTCTTTTGGCCTTCTTTATGGTATTTTCAATTTTCCTCATCAACAATTTTTATGTTCCATGATTTGGCGGCCATAAAGAGGTTAAGGTAAAAATACCATAATGAAGGCCAAATAGAATACTTGTATTAATTTATCATCAGGGAGTGATTTTATTTTTTTGTAAACTAGTTTTCTGTAAAATATATAAATGGTCATATCTATGTGAAGCCTTTGAGATGATTGATGCCCCTTGTGTGGGTTGTTTTTGGGAAAAATATGTCACTAATATCTCCACTATTTTTTCCACCAAACAAAAATGTGTGACTTTTTCCAACATAAGATAAGGTAAATATATGTTAGGTTAATATTTTTCATCTTTAAATGATATTTCCATACATTCGTTCCTTATTTAATCTGTTTCATTACTGTACCAGATTGACCTATGCGTGTGTACCTAATGTCCGACTGTTGTACGCCCTCAAAAAGAAGAAAATTGGATGTGTCTTGGGTAGGTAAAAAACCACTCCTCCTCAACCTTTGATATTGTAATAACTATTTCATTTGGTGTCGTGAGGAGATCAACCAAGGGTTGAGATATGAGTGTGTGATTTTTTCTAAATGCATCTTCGAAAAAATAAATAAATTAGGGGAGTGTGGAAATGTGCAATGTATGAGGGTATCTAGGTCGGATGTTTAGGGATTGACTTCTAGGAATGCTTATGTGAGTGGGTCTTGGAATAATATTGCAAAGGATTTAGGATAGGATCGGTGGACAAAATCATTTAAGATGAAAAATGATAAAATAACATATTTTTATTAGATAGAAAGTGGAATAAATAGCATTGATTGGTTCTCTCACACACACACATGGAGATTTAATCTCCTAGTTTAGTTCTCAATTCCTTACACAATTTGGTATCATTAATCTTTTTGACTTTCACTATGATATGATTTATGAGATATCATTTTCTATTTTTACTAGGAAGAACTCTTTGGTGTGGTTCGTGCATTGATCACATTACATTAATTAAAATTTCATCAAATGTAAAATCGTCATGATTTTGGGAATATATATATGAATCATTTTATTTGTATATGTGACTTTTCTCAAGAGTGCAAATGTTTCGGTGTGGGGGTGTGATCGTACCATGATTCACTGTTTTATTACACCCTTACACCGTTGTTTTAAACTAGTTTTGTAATGAATATTCCAAATATAATAATAAATTGAACATTATGTATGAATTGATTAATTAATTTTAATCAATATTATAATGGGAAATTTTACTTGTTTTTATTATTTCAATGTATGAGGAGATGATTTGGAGGGCCCTTGATGAATTGGATGAAAAATGGGCCAAAATTGCATGGATCCATGAAGACCTTTCCACTGTTGTGATTGTATAGAAAATTTTTCCCCTCCATATGGGCTTATATATTGTGTTCTGGTAAAAAATATAATGGGATACAACTCTTAGAAGTAACCCAACCCAATTCGGCAGTCAAGAGGTCCAACCGAATAGATATATCCAAAAGAATCATATCTGCACAATTCAAATGAGGTGTTCTGTAATCTGTCCATATCTTTGTATCCACTTGTCCAGTTTATTCCAAACATTCGGTGGAGATATTCAAGAAGTGGGGATACAACGTTTTATTTTTTTAAATGGGTTATTTGGGTGTCCATTGGTCGAAATGCATGGTACAAGTGGATTGAATGAATCTGTGTGCCTAAAACCACCTTCCAATTTTCCTATAAATGGGCACCTTGGGATACCATTTTGAGATTTAGGCCAGGAGGAAAGGTGCTGCCATTTTGGAGTCCCCAAGGAGTCTTCTAAACATCCCTAGATGTTCTGGAGGCTATGGGAAGTTCTAACCCCAACATCTTTCTCTTCCTCCTCACCCATGGGTTTCTAAACCCCTTGGGATCACCCAGGGATGAACGTGATGTAAATCCCAAGCTTCATGTTTGTAATATTTGAATGATATTTTGAATTCCAGGTTGTTGTTTTGTTTTTCATCATCCTATATTCTTATTTTATTGAGTTATGTATGGGTATGTCATGCTAAACTCATTTTATCATGTTTGTGGGTACCCATCCATGTGATGTTTCACACACCGTTCACCACTTTCTTTTCCCCTTCCAATTGCTGTGTTTGTGTGGTTAATTTTGGTTAATTAAACTCACATAATCACTGTCATGTTAATGTATATTCATGTCCTGATATCACAATGAAATAGCATACAAACATGGACAGCACATCGGGTTCTTCGTGTGTTGCCTTTGTGAGTTTCGGTTATGATGTCGAACACAAAACACCCATTCATCGGCGGTGTCCGATGAATCATTGTGTTTTTTTTAATGAACCCTAGGAGGTATCATAGAATAAAATTAGTAAAATTGTGGTTCAAGGTGTTACAAACTAGGTATTAGAAGATCATTACCCTATATCCTGATGTGATGAAGGATAAACATCATGAGAGTACCCTGGGATGATCACACATAATTAATCTTGTTCATTTCTACTTTGTTTTATCAATTTAATTTTCTATTGTCATCATTAATCATTAAAACCAAGTATTATAAAACCCCATTTCCATTGTTACCTTCATAATTAATTTTTTTTGGGAATTAATGATCTAAGGCTCCGTCAAGAGATGACCTAGGGTTGCTGCTACTCTGGAAAAATTCTAGTTAAAAATAAACATCTAATTTGATGTGCTCAACAACGTGATCAATATCCTACTTAGGTTCTTGGACCTCTAGCAAGAAATTATCAGAGAGAGAATAATCAGTTCAATTATCAACCCAACATTTTTGGTTCATGATCCTATTCACAATCTATTGAGAGCAGGTCATAATATCATGAAAGGAAGATTTAATTTGTGGAAATAAAGAAGAGTCAATGAAAGCATTTCTTCTCTATATCAATTTACATGAAAAAAACATTGAGAAAACCCATTGATTAAAAATTATTGTAGAGAATCCTACAAAGAAGTAAGGATTGAAGTTATCATTGAACAAAATGATATTTTTTATTCCTATGCCGCCATTTTGCAGAGGGAGACAATAAACCATCAAAATAATTGTGACAATTTTACTGTCATGGATATTACCACTCCAAATAAAGTTATTGATAGTGATGTTAAGATGCTTGAGAATTACCCTTGTCCACTTCTAGACCATGAATCAGTACACCAATTTATAAACTATAACCGAATTCACCAATCTTAATCGTTTATCCATTTATATACTCTTACCCTTCATGGTTGAGTGTTTTCCATTAACACTATAAACTATTAGGAAAAGAAAGACACTCTACGATACCCCCAAAATAATGGAACTCCATGATTGTGAAATAGTTGGACCCCTTATCTGATTCCTAACAATACAGAAATCCAATATTTCCTGGATATAGAAAACCCCTTCCCAAAAATTATGGAGGATTTATCACAACATATTCATTTTCTAGAAACCCCCTCATAAGGATTTAGAACATGAATCAAGACACAAATATTCTTTTTTCTACCTGGCAGGATGATGATAAAATCATCAACATATATAAGATAAGATGGGAACATAATATACCTAGAAGCCTGAATCATCTTTAACTGACCCTGTCAGACCATGTGAGAGGTGAGTCTACTTAGATAATATTCATCAATAACAATAAGCAAGGCTGAGAGAGGATCTCCCAGATGAACACCACAAGAACAAGAAAAATACCCTTTTGGGGTCCATTTAACAAAACCGTGACATGAGGAGATCTAAAAAGGAGTTCTAATCAATATTATATTTATTTCATTGAAAAAAAAGCTTCCAAAAATCTTATAGAAGAATTTCCAATCTCGAGTGTCAAAAACCATTTTTATGTCAATATTTATTGCAATTAGGCCCTCTCTTACAGGTTTCATTGATCATATTAAAAAATTCTAATGATGAACAAATACATTCATGAATATCTATTCATTTAATAAATCCCAATTGATTCCTTGAAATAATCATAGATGTTATTTTGAGATCCTGATTAGAATAATCTTACTTAGGATCGTGTAACTAGTGTTTAAAAATGTAATGGACTGAAAAAGTTGAATCTCACACGCATTTTCAATGATACGAATTAAGGGGATAACTGAGAATTGATACCCTGAGGAAGAGATCTTGAGGCATAGAACAATGGGACAACATTTCAAACATCACCTTTAATAATTTCCCAATACTTATAATAAAAGTAATTGTTGAAACCATCTAGTCCCAGGGCGCTATAGGATTTAAGAATAAAAACAACATCCTTATTCTCAAATTCTGAAGGGGAACTAGTGAGATGGCGATTGTCAGCAGCAGACACCAAAGAAGGGATGATACCATCCATCAAGGATCCTACCAATGTAGGCCCATTGAACATATTCGTGAAATAATCAACATTATAATCAGAAATATTTTCATTGTCGTCTAAAATTTGATCACCATTCTTATGATAGGAGAGGGGTTGATTTCCCTTCCTAATTGTTTGGAGTGAAATGAATTTTTTTTATTTCTATCCCCATTATGAATCCATTTGATTTTTAATTTTTTTCCTTTATAGTACACCCTATAATTTCAAGGAGAGAGATCAATTTAGAGGCTAGAATAGATTTCCTAGAGAAATCTATATTGAAATCCACTTTCAAGGATACATCCTGAAGTTTCTAGACACATGATTCTAGAAATAATATTTACTTTTCCTACTCACTATAAGTCTCCCTGTTCCAAAATTTTAAATATCACTTTGATAATCCTCAATTTTAATTGAAAATATGCACCTTGAATACAGTTCTATGAATTTCTAATCAACCATACACTATCAAATTTAAGAGACGAAGCATTATTGAAGCAGAAAGAAAGTGGAATGTGTTATTCCCTACGAATAAAACTAACTAAAAACAGATGATGGTCTGAAGAAATTTTTGGTTGAGTGATACTAGAATTGAAATGCCATTTTCCCAGGGAAACAATATTCACAAAGGCCCAATCCATCATACTAGAAATAATATGATTGAGATATCTTCTATAACAAGTGTATCATGCACCAACCAAAATAACCTCAGTCAGATCATTATAATCAACACAACCATTGAATTTCCTATGATAAATCTATGAGTTAACATGACCAATAATTTCACTGGAATAGGGGATAATTTTGAAATCACAAACAATGAACCATGGGGAATAAATGCCCCAAAAAGTGTCATGTTCATTTTCTAAATGCCTTCATTCTTGATACCTGCTTTTAGCACAAACAAAATACCCAACCATCTCCTCAGACTGATACTACAATGAGAAATTAATCACCTTCTCATTGATTGATATAATGTCAACAATACCAATGGAGGAATGAGAAAAAAATCCATAAACTCTCATACATTCAAGTTGAACCATTGGTAGCAATCAATAAAATTCCAAATTTATTATGGCCTGAAAAACCGAATGAAAAAGTGAATTTTAGTTCAGATATATCGTTTAACATTGTCTTATATATCTGAATATCCCTTTGAAAAGTATTAACAGTAGTGGGGTTAGAAAGTCCATGACAATTCCAATATAACACATTCATTTTGAAACTGATTTATAATGGAAATTTCTTTTTTTATTTTTCTTTTTTTCTTTCTTCTTTCCATAAGATTTTTTGGCTCTTCTATAAATCTTGGAAAGTCTTTTGATCTTCATTCTATGAGCCAATGTCCCAGTTATATCTATTGTAGTATCATAATTTCTACATTATATGGAAGAGAAATTTTCCTCCAAAGAGCACAAGATGACACATTTGGCTTCCAATGATTCATCTTCCTCAACCATGTCGCAATATCATTTCTAAAACGGGCATGGATAATTTTGAAGATTAACTACTTGAGGGGATCGCATGTAATTCTCAGCCCTTGGAACTACAACAAGGCTATCAAGAACATCCTTTCCAATTCCTTTATACTCATCCTCCATAGAGTTATGCTAAAAGGAAAGTGTACTAGATTCCTGATTAACAACCTCATGATCAATCTCTGAGTCATTATCATCAATATTATTTTGAGGAGGAATGGGTGAAACAACTGTCCCAACCAAATAACCAATCAGCTGAGTAACTTGATTATCCTTACCAAAAAGTTATCCATTATCAGTAGATACCTTGGCCTTATATTTCCTTCCAGACTTCTTCCATGGATTGTCTTTATCAGCAGTAGAGTCCTTCACTAACCGCTACTGCTTCTAAATATTCCGGAAATTTGAGACATCATGTCCAACTATTTTTCAATAATCACTGAATGGTGTCTCCTTTTTATATTTAATTCTGATTTCAAACTTTTTTATCATAATCATATATTTTAACCAACTCAATATGATTTGAATCCATGTTTGATTCCACTAAAACATGTGTACAAAATCGGAGATCTACATCAATGGTATATGGATCCATCTTCTAAGGGGTCCCTACATAGGATGAAATATCACAAATAATTTTAGGGTGCCTATAAAACAAATTCAAACCATACTGACAAATCCATATATGTGTTGTAATTTGTCATTGAGTGAATGGAAGGAAATACCTATCCCATTCAAACAATTTGAAGACACCCAGTTTAAGATGAGCAACCCCTTGTTCCAGGCCAATCACAGGTCATCCCTGAAATTGAAGAAAAAACGAAAAAACCTCTCCAAACTGTGATAAGTTTAAAATCACTAAAACACCAATATTGAGAAAGAATAATTTTGAGATCAGCATTAATCTACGGTTTATCCCCATTTACTAGGGAAATGAAAACCAGATTAGAACATCTAATACCTTTCAGTCATCGAATGATTGCATCCTGGTCGGATAGTACTGAAAACACTCCATCAATAGTCTGAGATGTCGAGTTCGAGGACGATAGAGGAAGCTATGAAAAATGAGCGACACCCTTCAGCACATACAAGAATGAGCCGCCTTTTCCCAAGGAGCGTGATCCAGTGATATCCCTATGGACACCAATCCATCCAATATCCTTGTGGAATAAATGACCGATTCACACTCCGGGTTGAAGGATCACCTGGTTATGAACTATAGGTTCCGAAGAAGGGATTATGATATCCAATTAGTAATAAATCCCTTATCTGAATCTTATATAAATGACCCCACATTAAAGAATCTCATTCTTCTATGAAATCCAACGACCTCAATTGACCACATTGGATGCTCCATATATAAGAACAACATAACCTTATGATTATCATCATGTATTTATACAAAAATCCATAACAATTGATAATGGGATACCGATCATTATATGGGTTATGTAATTAATTTACTGTTGATACCACTCTACATTGGAAAAAATACCAGGGAATTTACCATGGGAAGATCATTCTCCCCACCTTAAAAATATTACCCTAAATTGCATTATTCCAAGATGACATCACAAAATATAACACCAAAATCATGTATATCCATTAGATAACCACAGAACATAACAAGATCACACCAACACTCCCCATTGTAATCTGGTAGGTGAACATGCCATCACTATCTAGATCGAGGAAAAAGAAATACCATTTAAATTTAATAAAATATTTTAAAAAAAATATGGAGAAAATTACCCCCACCACTAACCTTATTGATATTTTTGTCCTCTTGGATCATGTGATCCACCTTCAAGAGATCCTATAACAATATTTGATTGAAACTAAATGTCTAACATGAATATTATATGGGTGATATTCGACATCACAAAATTTAAAAGACCACAAGTGGTGTATCATAAAAAATTTATCATTACACCTATGTAGCCACATTACATAGAATACATACTATTGATTGCTCTGATAATTTTGAATGCCAAACTAACTCTCTCTAGCCAATTTCTATTTTAGAACATAGTAGGTTACATCACCATGGTCATAAAATAGTACTGCATACATGTATCTATACTAAAAGTAATAACATATAAAAAGCATATCTAAACATATAAATAAGATCCTTGGAAACCCATAAAAAATTTCTTTCATATATATGTGAAATCATACTCTATAAAATCACATATGTCAATTTCCATTAGAATTAAGCTATACACTAAACTAAAACATTATGAATGCTACACTAAATAAATAATAAAATATTTAAAAACATTTATAATAACGGTTTTAACATTCCTATGTGTTAACTATATTAATCAATTCTGTCTCATTTCGATATGAAATTTACCTTGAATTTATCCATTCAATTTAAAAAACCCATAAATAAAGTCATCCAAACTGAAATAGAATAGAGGTGTTCCTTAGTCAACAAAATCATTATTATTTGGCACATAGTACAATATTAGGCTCATATATAAACCCATCTTCAAAATATAATTCACAGTAGGGATAGAAATTGGGTAGACTACCACACCAAATAAGTGCTAATAGAGATAAGGATATTGTCAAAAGACGCAATGGTGAATAATAGATACTATTCATTAATAAACAATGATGGAAATGGAAATGGTTATGTTAAGAGGAATTGTCCAAAATGAGAATCCAAAAAAAGATTACATTTTTTGATATCAACCATGTTAAGCATTATCAATTATTTGATAACTTACCCTAATAGAAGATATCTATTATATAAAATTCATGAGAAAAAATGATTGATCATCATATCAAGAAGTGGGTATAATGATTTTTTTCTCCAATACAATTATACTATGTGGGATAGAGACAGATAGTATATACTAATCCAAATAGATTGATAATATTGGATCAAAACTCTAAATTAGTATATAATAATCACACATCATGCATTACAAACCCAACCACCATATATAATATTTTGATTATTTCCCAATATATATTGTGAAATAAAACTATACAATTGATTATCCTACATCACCATGTGTTAATATATACCACCAAAATAATTACTGTGGGAGGAACTTCAATCATCTAGAGTTTGCATCAAATAGGGGGGGGGGGGGGTCCATACCCATACTATCAAATATATATTTGTTCAACTAAAAAATATATTACCTAAATTATTGGAAATATTCTCTCTCTATGAAACCTCACTGTGGGTATATCCTGACTGCATGTCAAAAAATATAAATAACCATATTCTAAAAGCCTCTGAACAAAGATGATAAACACACAAAATTACTGGATTGTGAATCCATGAAGTTATCACAGATGTGTGAATAATTTATCCTCATATAGGCATTCTCATAACCATAATAAGTGTTTTTAATACCAACCACACCATAAAAATTACTTGTAGATACAAGATCGCATGCCCAATATATGCAAGGTTAATAGGTCACACTACCTGAAGGATGTGATATATGATATAATATCTAGGGAATATGGGGGAATAACTAATCCAATCAATAAAATAATACCTAGATAATGTATTTAGTACAACAAAATATACATAATTGATAATAACCCTATATATAAACAAACAAGGATGCATCATTTTATCGACATAGTTAAAAAGAATACACGCACTGTGGAATTCACATACTTCTCTAGGTTATTACATACCACATTATATCATGGAATCTGTATATTTTCAAGAGATAATTTCATATGTGAATCTATATACCATTTAGAGGTTTATCGAGAGATAATCACACAGTATTCATACACACATCTGATTAGTTACAACATTCGCATAATCTACAAATGGTATATCTCAATAAACATGAAAAATAAATTTTACTATAGAAATCACCATAAAAAACATATAAGGAATTATTAAGAGGTAGAATATTAAATTTTTAAAACAAAATATCTCTAAATTTTAAAAATAATCAATAGACCTTATCAATTGTACCACGGAAAAAATTCTTAAAAAATCAGGGTAGTTAATAATGTTTATGTGTCCATGATTAGAAATATGATGGCTTCCACCCCCAATAGGGGATACTATGTCTATAAAACAAAAATAAATATCATAATTATTTTTAATAAATATTTCCTAATGAAAAACATTAGAAATTTATATCAATACTACATTTATCTAACCACTAAATATGATACCAATTTGACCTGATCCATATAATAGGATCCGACGTGGAAAATATTCATTTTTTCCAACGAAGGTCCTCGGACATTGAAAACACAAAATGGAAATAACCCATATTCATCTATAATTGGAAACGACACCATACCATCATTGAATAATTTTCCTCCAAAAATTGTGTCAACTTAAATAAGATATATGAGAAGCAAACATATCAACATCACATGGGGTTATATCATGCCTGTGAATTATCTCTTCCATAATATGAATTTTCATATATACATATATTCATAATATGAGACCCCACTCAGGAAAAAATCTTTTATCTATCAATCAAATTATGGACACCATGTTAAAGGCTATAATTCCTCCGTAAGAAACAACTACATCAATCCACCACAAGGAATGATCCAAATAAAATTGAATCAAACCCTCAATATCAAATCAAGTATTTCCAATTAGCTGCATGTACACAAAATATAGAGACACACATAAACATAGGAATGAAAAAAAATCCATATACTGTTATTACTACTCAGATACATATATGAAAATTCCATAACCACTATGTCTCGACCTCGGTTGGATGTGAGCCTGTTGTGCCACCAAAAGACATGATACAATAAGTCTAGGGATGGAGACTAACACTAAGACGATATAAATGACATATGGGATGTCCTATAAATAATAACATTCTAATTAATATGAATGAAACCAACAACAAATCTATTATCGAAATTTTATACTTTAATATATGAAATATAATATTCAAAAAATATTCTTAAACCACATAAAGGATAATGTATAAATGATTCAAAAATATTTAAAGACAATACAGATCCATGTACATAGAAATATAATTGTCTACATTTTTCATTCGCGATGGGAAACACCATGTAACACTATATCCTACTGTAAGAACCTAAATCTTCTTCACAGGTATATTTTCCTTATTCTGGTATTTTTGAGAAACATAGTAATTTCTAGAAATCACTAAGTACACACCATGAACATTATGAGTACATGCCGTGTACTTTGTTACCCCGGGTAGCCCGGTGCTGGACATGTAGCGACCATGCACCCAGCCATGTGTGGTGACCTAGAGGACTCCCAATCAAGGGCCTAGTGAAGAAAAGTACATACCGTGTACTGATAAATTACATGACGTGTACTTTATTTTCTATCATTAAATAGAAATATGTCACGTCTGACAGACATAAAACACTTCTTTTTCGTCTTCTTCACCCGAGAGAATCCATACAACAATGATCATTCCCTATTCCCCCAGTCAAGAATTTGTTATCCGATTTGACCACCATGAATTTCATAGGGATCACCAAAGAATGCTCTTCCTTATTATAGATATTCGTTTCCTTATTTCTCCTTTTTATCATGTTAGCTCCGGCTAAAGGTTTTAGATATTTATATAGGTATATGGTTTCATGCATCATTCAAGGATTGTGTTTCACATATAACAATCCTACAACACCGAGGGAGGTGTATTATTCCATTCCATAGATAGTATTTTAATTTTATGTCCAATACACATGATCGGTGTATTGCGTGTTTACAGTTTTAGCCCTGTTAATTTCCAGCGATGATTGTATGCTTCAATTGAGGTTAATTGAATGTGAATTGGGTTGATTGATGTTCTTTGGATGTGTTTTCTAAGGCTTGTTTTGTTTATGAACATTTGGGGTTGCATATCCTCTTTGGCTGCCTTGATTGTTTCCCATGGCTAGTATTGTTAGAATGGAGTGATTATTATCTGTCTTGCTGTTATGATGTTGAATGGATATCCAAGTAGTTCATGAGGTTTAATTTGGAATCATAGCATTGCTATTCTCATTTGACTTACACCAGGTCATGAGAACCTAGTGTATTAGTCCCTATGGATAATGGATGTAAGGGCTTCGCTGGAGTGTCTATTTTTTATCAAGATGTGAGACCATTGGTGGATTGACATAGAATTCTCCCTTAGAGTGTCTATATTTATGTTACTAGGCCATTGGAGGAATTAATGTTGTGTGCTTCTTCAGAGTGCCTATTTTTTATTTTAAAAGAATATAGGGGGAATCGACAGTCAGTGCATCCATAGAGATTCTTTGACCATTATTAGATATTGGTAGAATTGACGTTTAGTGCATCCCCAGAGTGCCTATAAAAAATATGATCAAAATGGGTTATACTCATTGTACTTCCTAGAGAGTTGCTTGTGTTTTCTAGGTAGGACCATTGGGGATAGGTTGTCAGTACATACATGAGGGTTACCTGTTTGTGATTATCTTTTTACTTGATATGCTGTGTTTGAATGCTTTGATACTATCATAAATTTTACTGTTGTGTACTGCTTCTTTTTTATTGCCTGCCATGCATATTCACTGGCTGTTAAGAAAAAATCATCTGGTGGTTTCTTACTGGGATTAATCTCACACCGAGTTTGGATCATACTTTTGGGCCCAAACAGATTATATAGTTGTAGGAATCGTGATATTACAAAGTTTTATTAGAGGAATTATTTTCACTTGGAATACATTTGGGGGCCTATAAATAGTTATAGGAAGGAATAGGTACTTGGTAATATGTTTTTTCTGAGATCAGCTAACCCATTTACAAGGAAAAGCCAATATACCTCGTTTATTGCATGTTTTCTAGTTTTGAAGTTTTACAGTTGAATTGATTTTCACCGTTAGGTGACCCACATTTATTGTGCTGTTATTTCTGTTTTATTGTGGTTATATTTCTATTTCAAACTAATGAGATAAGGGTATTCCATCACATGCATCATAATGGTACTTTCTAGGAATTGCATGTCATGCATTCTTGCCATGTCATTTAGGGTGAATTAGCTATTTCCTGTTGTTGTGATATTTTCTGTGATAGATATTCATGCTGTTGAGATATATTCGATGATAAAAATACAATATTTTTTATAGGGTATTGGTTTTGTATGTTTTTTTGAATGACATCCAAACATTGATTCTTGAGGTGTTATGGTTCCTTATGGATCAGAATTTGGGGGATCATTGATCTATTATGCTTGTGTATGACATGTATAAGATGCCAATAATTGATTCACCGGGAGTATGGGCCCTCATAGATTGGAATTTTGATCAATAATATTTGTTTTAGTATTTTTCTAGGCTCTAGAGTATTTTCCAAGTCTTACTATATAGAAAAACCTAGAATACAATCCTAGTTATGATGAATACATGCCATGTGTTCTTTTGTTCGGGAAGAAGCTGTTTTTTTTGTACACACCGTGTACTATATGTACACGCCGTATAGTCAATAATCATGTCTTAGAATGTGTTGTTTGGGACATGGGGTTTAGTATCATGGGTATTACATGATGTGTACATGATGTACACTCCTTGTCGTAGAAACATGTATCCGACCGTGTCACTAACAAGACAGGTCAGAAAAATATTCGCAGTAAAAGACATGCCCATCTGGAACACGCCGTGTAGTGTGGGTCGTGTATCTGATCATGTCACTAAAAACACGAGTCAGTGAAGTTCATCTAGTACGAACTGTGTCAAGCACTAACACACCATGTAGTCCTGTTCTATAATAATTGTGTGTCCTTGCCATGTAAGTGAACTTAGGTAAGGGATCATGATTCAAGTACATTCCATGTAAAAGGACAACATGCCATGTATGGGGTGTTACACGACCGGTTATTATAGAAGTAAAAATCTATGTGAATGGATTAAAGTAACACACCGTGTAGTTAAATATGCACGATGTGTATATATGTTTTTAAAAATATAATTCATTTATTCTATTGTTCCCTCTTTACTCTTTTAGTTTTCATACCTTGATAATAATTATCTATGTTGTGAGATTCACCTTGTAGAGTCATGCAACCGAGACGTCCACCAGTTGTACCCCAGTTATAGGGAAATGACCAACCACCAGACATGGCTGGTCAGGGACTACCGGCAGATCCTCTAGTTGTGACTGTCTTGTCATCAGTCGTCATTCCAGACACAAGTGTTGATGCACAATTATGGGAGGGCTTCATGAGGTTCATGTAGGCCTTATGAGGAGTACCGCATCAAGTCCCATTGATGGAAGATTTGATTCGGGTCTTTCTACAGCAGCATCCTCCCTCCTTCTCAAGAGATTGAGGACCCCAGGCTTCAGATTCATGGAATGAAGACATGCTGATGATTTTCGAGAATCTAGTGATGCCTCTGGAGAGGAGTGTCAAGCATGATATGTATATCCTTTGTGATTTATCCATGATATGGTTGGATGTGACCTCACAGGTAAGATTCCAACAGGATATTGATTGGGAAAATTTTCAACTTTCCTATTTTGGATACATCGATCTAGAGACATTGAGGGATGATCAAGCCATAGTGTTCATGATTTTAGAGGAGGGTACTATTTCTTTTATGGAGTTCCCGTCTTGCTTCAACGAGCTGCATCGTTTTACACTCATTCCAGGAGGAGATGGGTTGTTCCTGGAAATGATGTCTAAGGATGGTCTCAGATAGGACATTCAGGCTTAGGTGAACATCTTCATATTGAATTTGATATCTTTTATAGTCAACGAGTAACTGATCACATAACATCACCTGAGGGATTCTAGAGCTATGAGTCAGGGAAGTTCAGCATCCAATGTTAGTGATTCGCCGTTTGATAGAAGGAAGCACCAAAGAGAAAAAATATATTGTGATCCGAGTAGGCAGGATGAACCTTTAGTTAGCCAGGTGGAGTGCTACTAGTGTGGGATGTTTGGGAATATGAGACCATATTTCCTCAAAGACCCAGTGGAGTGCCAATCTTATGGTAAGATGTGTCATCATTAGTGTTTCAGTCAGATCATATCACCAGCAGTATGTGATAATGGTTTATCTATGACTCTTCATTCCGGAGTAGTGCCATCAGTTTCTCATCAGTCTAGGAACTTGAGTTCTTCCGTCCCTTCATGAAGAGGTGGATGTCATGGCCAGTGTAGCGAGTCTCCAGGCTTTCAGCAACAACTTGGTGGATCATCTTAGGGTGGTCAAGCAGGGTCATAGGGCTGCGTTTTAGGTCAGACATTTTGCTGTGGAGAAGGCCTATCATGAGAAGGATCCTAGAACAACTTGTGTACATATGTTCAAGGAGTTCGCTCTAGAGGTTGGTGGGTGTCACTTCTTATGGGACCTTTATTTCCTAGTGATGGAAGACTATGATGTCATTCTCAGAAGGTATTGGTTAGTTATCATCCAGGTAGTTGTTGATTTCTATCACCGTAGGTTGAGTTTCACATCACCAAAGGGTGGTTCTTTTTTCATAAGGGAGAATGTGATGTCAAGGAGATCAGAAAAGGACCCGAGCATCATGTGTTCGGAGGAGTTATAGCCCAGATGGATAGTATTTATCTAGAAGACTAGGGGACCTATTAGATTGACATTCCAACAGCAGTGGATCATTTCATAGGAATCTTTCTTGTAAGAACTCAGATATTCTATTCAGGTATGTTTCTCTTTTCTGGTCATTTTCTAAAAAAATAAGAATTTATAGGGAAAACCATTAATGTAGTGGAGGTTGTGAAGGGTCGCACAGTTGGAGCATGGACTGAACAAACCGTGTGGCCAGCCCAGGAAACTGGGAACCCTTAACAGTGTACTCCGCACGAGCGGCGCACGGTATGTCCGACCGTGCGGTGAAGCCATGAGAAGTCCCTGGATGTGATAGTGGACTACGAACGGGAGGTGCACGATTTGTCTAGACCATGAGGTAAAGTCATTCGAAGTCCCTGGAGGAGACAATAGAAACCACACGGTTGGCCCATGGTTTAACAAACCGTGCAGGGAAACCATGCAGCCACCTAAATTTAGGGTTTTTAAGTCCTGGGAAAGTCGTGATTTCCGATTCCTCCACTATTTGTCCCCCTACTCATGTCTCACATGGGATTTTCGATTTTCATAGGATAGGGGAGATCCTTGGATCGTTTTGGAGGCAAATTGATGGGTTTTCATGGCTAATTGAAGGTGGTTCTCCTCATGTAAGTCCATATTTCTGATCTTTGAGGTTATGGTTAGGGTTAGACATCTTCTTCTCTTAGTTTCCATACTCTACAATGGTTGTAGGTAGATATCAGGTTGATTTCCCCTTGTGTGTTAATGGCTGACCTTATTGATGTTAGGGAAGAGCTTTTTAGGCGGTTTTGAGGAGGCTTTAACCCGGTTTGGAGCACGTTTGGGAAAAGAGGTCGATTTCTCCAAACCCTAAGAGGTAGGTGGTTTTTGCCTTCCAATTTATAGTCTGTGAATTGTATCTGAAAAATTGCCAATACCCATGAATGGGGTATTGTGCGTTTACTATTTTTAACATGGTTAATTTCTTGCTTTGCTGGTGTGTGCGAGTAGTGGTTATTTGTTTGTGAATAGGGTTTATTTCTATTATTTGGAGCTGTTGTCCATGCATGTTCTTTTTATGACCGTTTGGTCATGTTTATCCAGTTTGGCTGCTTTACCTGTTTTCTATGAATAGTATTGTAGGATGGTGTGATCTTGTTTATCTGACATGCTTGATATATTATAGAATGGTTATCCAAGTATTTATTTAGGTTACATTGGCCATATAGCATTACTATTCATTGACTTACATGGGGCCATGAGATCATTCTGTTACAGACTATAAGTGGATAGACTGAGTGAGTTTCCTCAGAGAGTCTTTGGAAATTATAGACTATAAGAGGATAGACCGAGTGAGATTACTCTGATAGTCTATGAGCTTTATTGTCTATAATGGGATAGACCGAGTGAGCTTCCTCAAAGAGTCTTTGTTTTAATTGAATTACCATGAACCACTCCAGGATATAACGGGAATTTATCCGTTGATCATCCTAAGAGTGTCTATGAATGACCTGAGGCTATAAGTGGAATTGACCTAGTGAGTTTCCTCATAGAGTCTCTTGACCTTGGGGCTATAAAGGGATCTAACTGTGTGATCCTCATTAGAGATTCCATGACTACCATTGACTATAAGGGGAATTGACCGAGTGAGATTTCTCAGAGAGTAATATAATCTTCGTATAACCAAACCGTAGGTGATAGGATTAGTGTACTACCTATAGGGTTTTTGGTATATCATAGGTAGGACCAGAGGGGATGGTTGTGAGTAATTCAAAGAGGGTTACCTGTTGTGGTTAGCCGTTTTCATCGCTGTTTCTTGATTGATCTATGGATTGTTTACTGATGAGAATTGTATTGTTTGATATTTACTATTTACTATTTACTGTACTTTTACCTTCCATATACTCACTGACTGTTAGGCATAGATCTTCTAGCAGTTTCCTACTGATATTTAGTCTCACAACCAGATTGGGTCAGGTTTTTGGGCCCAAATAGAATATATTGTTGTAGGTATAGACAAGGGAAAGCGCCCTTTGACTTCAGGTACATGATTTCATTGGAGCTGGAATGCATGGGTAACAGCCAATTCATGCAATGCTGAGGAGTTTCTCATCTGTTTTTCTTTTGTTCTTAGGTTTAGTACTTTATTCAACATTGTGTCCTTGTTTGGATTCTTTCCAAGACATATGTATCATTCATCATTCATTATATATATGTGTTCTAGTTTTTTATTTCTAGTACTCCACCCGTGAAAATGCACGAGACTATCAATTTATATTCAAATTATCTAGTTCTTCATCATTAAAAAAATATAGTCAATATAATTCATAAAATAAAATAATGATGATGAAGTGAGTGTACTTAATGTGACAAATGGAAATGAAGTGAATAATAATGCTTGAAGAGATGGAACATGATATAAAGGGAGAGGCGGGTATCATCGACAGAGATGAAACAAAAGATGAAGGTGGAGGCTGAGATGGAGGCAAGAGGTGAGATTGAGATAAATTATGGAATGCAAGATAGAGAGATTTTCTTGTTCCTAGGTTCAATTGGATTCTATGGGATTGCAAAGATGAATATATGTGGATCAGTAGGAAACATTAATGGATTTCATTTTTTGTCATTGAATGATAATTAGTATCTAAATAGAAAAATGGATCGGATGATTCATCAATATGGATGTTATTTTTCATACCCTTGATAACAATTGATGCATTGATCACTAAAATCATGTTGAAAAACTTTATATATTAATGTAAACACAATTAATGATGGATTTTAGGACATACAACGATAAAATGAAATTGTTAAAAAACATATATAATATATGATTCTATTGAAAAACATTTTATATTAAATTAACCACATAACACATATCACTCAAAGAACATTTTGAGAATATAATAAGTCATACAATGAAAAAAAAATTAAATACGATTCATATAACATTTAATAAAAGTAAATGAAACTAATAATTAAAAAGAAATAAAAATATCCACAACTTCAAAATACACCGGTACTCCACTATTCCATGACTTTTTTACAAATAGTAGTGTGACCTCACTCTATCGCCATTTAAGAAGGATCAAGACAATTTATCCCAAAACGGGTTGTGTTCATTGAATTCATGCATTTTAATTTAACAATAGTATAATTATCTTTTTCTGGATATAAAACGGATGATCATAGAAAAAGAAACATCATGAAAATAGATCATTTTTTATGTAGATTTTTATTTTTGACTATAATTTCAGGAAAATTATTTATGACATTTTATAATTTTAGGGGAATTATTTATCAAATTCTTTCTAGTAGTTTATAGTAGAGATGAAATTTACTATATGACATAGCGAGGGGGGGTTTATATGATCACTTTGAATTATCATATTTACTATTACATAGTAGTATTTAATTTATCTATATAATATGTTATATTTATGTTTATATCTATTCAATTTTTAAAAAACAATGAAATTATTTTTAACCATGCCACATGTTAAAATAATAATCAAAATTAAAATAATGTGATTTCCACAGACTATGTCTGTCCTCCATGAATATAAATCAATTACATTCATCCCATAATCCCATGAAAATTGATGAATACTAAATGTTGTGTATGAAGGGATGAGAAAAATTGATGTCAAATATCTCAATATATATCACCCACTATCCTTAGTTATGCATCTTTTTGATAGCTCCATATTTTCCCATGAGATCAATATCTCATAATGTTAAAAAATCCCAAGGAATCCCAACATAATCTTCAAAAAATACCACCCTGAAACGGCAAGGAATGTCTGTTCAACAACACAATAGTTATTAAAATTATACACTAAAAAACTAAAATTAAATTCACCTAAACATATTGGGCACATTTATAAAATTGATCAATACAAAATCTTGTCTATACAGGGATGAGGAAAATTTATGGTTGTCCAATATCCCTTTATATATAACTCAATATATACAATTTTTTATCTTTTCAACATCTCCATTTTCCCCTGAGATCAATATCACGTAATGTTGAAAAATCCCGCTAAATCCCAACATAATCTTCTAAAAATAACACCTTGATAAGGATTGGAAAATCTGTTCTACAACATAGTAGTTAGTATAATTCTTCACTAAAAAAACTATAATTAAAATCACATAAACATATTGGTCACATTTAAGATACAAAAACACACATGAAAAATCAAACGATGATAGAAACAAATTTATTGATCACACTTTAGATCATAATTTCTTATCAAATTATAAATGAGGAACCAAAATGAAAATAATTGTATAGAAAACTATTATATGGGGATGAAACTAAGTAATAAAACCGCATGAAAATGAACACACCCACAACCAACCCACCCAACTAACATAATCCACAGTAAAAATATAAGTACTAATAATTTTACTGAATGCTCAAATGATATCAACAAAAAATTAACCTTTTCATGCTACGCTAATTCTCTCAACCTGCACAGCTCCTTTCATTGTTGTTGGGAAAGTTGAATTTAAATTGAATGAAATTATAATAACCTTGAAATGTTTTGTATCGAATGAAATTTTTAAATTTTGTTTAGTGTAACATTAATGATAGGAATATATTCACTTATTTGGTAAGTTAATTCCATGTTTGAAAAATATCATTCTATATGAAAGATAAATTAAATTTTTTTCTACATATATTAGATCACATACGAAATTGAAAATTATACATTGTTTGGTAATAAATGAGAAATGGGAATGCGGTACAGAGAGAAAAACTATAAACCAAATATAAGGAATGTGTGGTCCACTTTTCATTCCATTTATTCTAATGATTTTATTTAACAAACATATAATCATGGGATGAATTTGCATACCATTACATCTAATTACATGTGGAAAATATATGTCGAGATGGTTGAGAAAGGAAATGTACTTGGGACTCCTAGATTGAAATCTCAATGAAATGACTCGTGATGTAGTATCACTTAGGTTGACACTGGGAATGTTGTTCTTGTAGAAGTAATTTGTGGTTCCATTATGACTCTCTACAACTTCAGGAACTTGAAAATTATCTATTGTTAACTAGCCAAACTAGTGAATTCCTTTAACTTAATCATTTGTAGGAGTAATATGGTTCAACCTAAATAAGGAATGCATGCCAACATCTATATTGTTAATATTGATGACATGGAAGTATAAGTTTTTAGTTCTAAGAGATTAGTGCACATTAGAAACCACAAAAACTGAAGAATCCAGATTGTTATGAATAAATGGGACCATGTGGTAGTGTTAGTTTTCATAGAGAAATGAAAAAAACATTGAACGTCCCAAATATTTCTGTGCATTTGAATTGGAGGAATATTCCCTGGAAAAGAGTATAGAATGATTTTGGGTACCTCATGGAATGGAACATGCTTTAATGTTTTTGTTTTCCAAGTCAGCCAATTTGGATTCCTTGAATTCCTTTTCATACTTCTCTATTTGTACTAAAAATTCAAATATATTGCCATGGAAGGTTGGAATAAAGACATGCATGCATGAAAACATACAAATGTATTTATTTATGTATATAGAGTATATGGAGGGATAGTGGGGGAGGGGAAATTTTGTTTTTCAGATAATGATATTCAAATTTCCCATAATAAAGCTAGGAAGGCATCCTATAGTTCACTTCAATTACAATTTTTAATAAAAAATTGACTTCAATCCATTAAAATTCGTGCAGACATTAGAGTGATTCTAATAGACCATAAGACACTAATGGATCTAGTAGGATAAATAAAGTGTAACATGAAGTTATCTTCAACCAATAATGAAAAGAATAAAATAAAAGGATAACATTTCAGATCATGAATTCAAGTAGCTACGCAGAGATCATTCCCAATTTTCAATAAATGAACAGAATGATTAAGTCCATCAATTTTGGAGATGAAAAGATGAAAAAGTTAATCAATCCAGAAAATTGAATAAGCTTACATATAATGTAGTGTAAGATTTTTTGGTACCAACTTCAACCGAACCATCATTTATTCCATGAAAAAACTATTTCTTCGATGCAAAGCCATATCCTGGAATCAATATAATTCACACATCAAAAAACATTTAATGAAAAAAACCAATAATCCATAATTATAAAATAAACGAATAAAAAAATATAGTATGCATTTACACATAAAAGTAGTAGTAAATTTAAGAAAATTGTGACAGTACCATCACAATCAGGTACCAAAATCATCAGGATTGACACCCTACCAAGAAGAAACATGTTCTTTGATGTGAAACCATCTCCAAAAATTAATAGAAGCAACATAGCACAAACCATACAAAGAATAAAACTATATGTTTACATAAGATAAATATCTTTTTATGTTCACTCACATTAATAGACCTTTTAGACCTCTCAAACTCTTCTCATTCAGGTGTTTGACTATCATAAAGAAACAAAATTATTGAAATTATTTATGAGAACTACATGAATTGTGACTTCAATGATACATAAATTTTTTGTAGTAAAAATTTAAAAAATGAAATTGGTAATAGAACTGACCTTTTTAACTATTCCATCAACATTATAATCATAAGGAAAAGCATGTTTTTTTGTGTCTAAATCTTGAACTCCTAAGTCTTCATCCAAAATAAATAAATAATCATATAGAGAAATGATACATGGATGTAGATACTGCTTGAAATGCCACATAATAGGGTTATTTAAATCAATATAAAACACCAAAAATATGGAACAAATGATTATATATTATTGATTGAAATATTCAAATTTTATATGTTGCTTATGAAGATGTCTTTGAGAGACATGGAAGGATGTGGAGGTTACACGTCATCTTTGAGAATCCATGATTAGTATATATAATAGAATTATAGATATCAACAAAGGAAATAAGATAAATAACTCAAATTACATATGAGACAAAATAAATTGTCAAAGGATTTCTTGTCTTTAATTAATTGAAATAAAATCAGTCTTACCAGCTATAGAAAACGAAAAAATATGAGTCCTGATCATACCAATTGTGATCCCAAATGTCCACATGAGCACCAATGGTGGAAAATAGTTATCATTCCCAGTGATAACTTCCCTGACACATAAAGAAGTTGAATTGAGGAAATAAGATATAGAACTCAAATTAGATAATAGAAAATATCAATTGATAAAGGATTGTTTGACATTAAAGCATTGAAATGAAATCATAGTTTTACCAGAATGCATTCTTCCACACATAAAATGTCAGTTGCTAATAGTAAGGAAAAAATATATTCCACAAGGGGAAGATAAATAAGAAAAGGTTTCACTGTAGAAGATATGCCTACACTGAGGAAGATATTACCTTGAAAGGATTTTCAGATTCATTGTCAGTGCCTACAAGATGATTATAATATGATACATTTGATACAATGATTCCCAGTTGAAGAGAAATAGGTATTTTAATGACATAAGAATATTTATTATGCAGAAAACTGTGAAATTTCGTAGGGGGAATGGAGAAAATATGCAAGGACAACCACCTGCACAGAGTGTCCATGGAGAGGATCCATGAGACATCTATATGAATTTTTTTAGTGAAGGTAACACATAACAATAATTGGTAAACCCAAAAAAATACATAACCATAACAAAACATTAATGAACCCCACCATCCCACTACCCGAATGGATGGCATTTCCTCAGAAAGAAAATGATGGAATTTAAAGAAAAAAAGCATTTATAGAATACCTGAATATTGGTGTGTGTTTTTATATTAAAAAGTATGTCATTTCCTCTAGAAAAATCACCAAATTTCCCACAAAACAAAAAAATATAATAATATATATTCCAATTTTTAGGTCTACAAATGATTAAGTAAAACTCCTATGTCCATATATATGTTATTTATCATGTCATACCCAGGGATCATGTTTACAGAATCATCATAATTCACAGGGTGGATGTTTACAGAATCATCAAAAATCAAGAAATTTCAGTTGTACGCATATAGAGGAAGGAAAAAAATATTGTAGTAGAACACATATAGAGGTAGTAAGAAAGGGTGTAATTGAAATCTGCTTCAAAACATCCTAATCGCTGAATGAAAATAAGATAGAATACAGTAATTCTTTTTGAACACATATAAAACCAGTATTCCCCAATAGTAAAATCACATACCATGAAAATGTAGATGAGATGATAATCACCCTGAATATGATTCTTTAATAAATAGAGACACGCAATAGAATTTAATGGTACATATAAAACCCAAATGAATGATATAATATAAAAATTATTACTCAAAAATGTCATCAATAACTTGAGTAATTATTAAATGTTCAAAGAATACCATTAGTGAATGAGTCATGGGGTGGGGTACCTAACAACTATTCTACCATGGAATGAGGAACCACGAGAATTGAGCCATGTCAATGGCCCTGGAAGGGTAAGAGATCATTGGGGAAGCCATGAAAACAATCATGGCGGGGATGATGCCTTCCAATGTGAATAGGTCATGCACCTCATGAGTGTTACGGGGTGCGTACGACATCACCTGGATGTCTCTATTCAATAGAAATGTGTCGCATCTTGTGATCTGAATTCACAGAGGAAGAAGACGAGGGATCAAATAGAGTCTAAAATCATTCCCATTCAATCAAACTATTGCATATTGTGAAGGAGTTCCCTTGTATTTCGTCGAATCAAAAGATAATTGTAGAGTGAAGAATTTTTTTCCTTATTAGAAACACATTAAAGACTTTTTATGACACAGTTTTTAATGAATTTCATGTAATAAAATTGATTTTTACATTACTTATGTCATCAGTAATTACAATGAAACCACAAGGTCATTCATGGTTAGTGGGAAATAATATAATCCTTCAGCTGAAAAGAACCGAACCAACCATAAAATATTTGTAGATTTTACTCATTTTTCTGGCCTATATAATTTCTCAAACGTTAATGGTTGAAACATTACATTCACTCTAATTGCCCAATAAACATGCTAAATTGCGAAAACTGAAAAATAAATTAGTCATATTGGAAAACCATACAGGAAAATAAATAAATTCGAGGTAGGGGACTCCAAGAAAATGTAAGTTCAAACAGAAGTTCTCTGAATTAGAATGCATATTACATGTATTTAGAGATGTACAACATGTATTCATAATTAAAAGATTTTAAATATGGAAATATACCTAAATAAAGAAATTGTAATAGGAATAATTACATTAAAGTGCATCATGAATTACTAAATTTCAGTATGCATGTAGAATGTGAAAAATATATTTATAACTAAATCTATAAAATGAAAAGTGTAATGAAAAAATTAATAACTGAATTACAATAATCATATGTTAAATGTAATCATTATTATTAAAATGAAAATGAAAATAAATTAGAACTATCCTTCATGTGGTAATACACATTACCCAATTATGTGGCCTCTCAAATTCCTCCAACATTAATGGTTTCAACATTACATGCACTTTACATCCCCCACCAAAATGTTAAATCCAGAAAACAAAAAAAAAGTCAAATTGGGAATCCATAGTGAAAAATAAATAAATCTGGAGGATATTCCCAATAAAGGTATGTTCAAACACAATTGTTTGGAATTATAATGCATATTAAATGTAGTTAGAGATAGATTACACGTATTTAGAATGAAAAAATTCGAAACATGGATGAATAAAAAATACATAAATTATAATATTAATAATTAACTTAAAATGCATACTCATTATGAACAATTGTAAATGAATGAAATTAAACTGTAATACTAACCATAATTCTCTATAAATCGGATTGGAGTGCTTCATGAGTCATGATGGAATCTTGAATAACAAAATATTTGTATGCATGCATGATACAAAACAATATTTTTATAAATGAATCTATAAAATGAAAAGTATAATGGAAAAATAAATAACTGCATTTAAATAATCATATGTTAAATGGAATAATCATTATTAAAATGAAAATGAAAATAAATTGGATGTAACCTTAAAGTGGGGGCACAGTCCACCCATTTTGATAGCCTCTTTAAATAATGAAGCTCCCATTATTGTAGTAACATTGGTCAATATATATCAAATAAGAAATGAAATAGTCAAACCATGGACAATAATAATAAGAAAAAATTTAGGACATTCTCTTTTTAGGGTATCATTAATTAAAATATTTTGTGCTATGATCAGTTAAAAATGAAGCATTCAGGTTTATGTCACACAAGATGAGTTCAGGAACATACAATATACCATATGCAGATGTGTTTATGCACTCCAACAATAGTAAAATAATACACATTGAGTTAAATTTCTATTATAAATATATGTTTCTAACTCCTAAATTGAAAAATAATTAAATATAAGTACTATACTGATAAATGAATGCTATTGTAGGCATATTTAAAAACATAATTTGGAAATCTAGTAGAATAATAATGACATCCCAAACAGGAAACAGTACAACAAATTAATAGGGAATAAGAAACATAAAATAATCAAAATTCCAAATATACATGGTCCCAAAACTTGAATAGTATACATTGTGACCAGAACACAGAAATCTATCGTACTCCAGTAACATGAATTTTTGATTTACAGGTTTTAAAAAATCTTTAAATTTCTAAATGGGTGTAATATTTTTCAGAATGCAGTTCAATCAAACTGATGCTTATAATATATATGTTCATTCTTAATTGGAAATAATAAACATAGAATAAACAAAATTCCAATGATACATAGTCCCCTAACAAGAATAGTATACATTGTGACCAAAAAAACAAAATCTATCGTACATCAGTAACATGAATTTTTGATTTACAGGTTTTAAAAAATCCTTCAATTTCTCAATGGATGAAATTTTTCTTTAGAATATTGTTCAATCAAACTGATGCATATAATAAAAATTCACATTCTTAAAAAATATTCCTACATATGAATTCGATCATACGAAAAAATCTATGCAATGTTTTCCTTCATCCACCTTGGTGATTTGGAAACCGCAAATAAATTTCAAATTGAAACATAAATACCATCTACTAGAGAGCCATGATAATTTCATAAAAAACATTTCAACTCATACTATGTGCTTCTATTTGTAATATTTATCTGTATAACACACACAATCCTAGCTACATGAATGAATAAATATGAAATGAACCCTCCTTTTATATTTGAACATATACCTTACAGTCACTCATGTTTATGTTGTGTATAAGATTGAAACTTTTCAACCAATGTTCAATTCCTAGATTTATCACCCAAGATTAGAATTTGGATTTAGAGACTCATCAGTCGTGGAAAATAATACAGATTAGTCATCTAATAAAAACACCATAAAAAATCAAATACATTTATACATGAAGATATTTGACAGTGCATTGTAGGTTTGACAATGGTTTTTACCTCGTCTTACTCACTGCGTTCTCAATGGAAAGGGAACCATGGGGGACGAAATAGGCATATTTGGAGGATCTGAGGTCAGAGGATCCAATGTTGGATGAGCCAAAGTTGATGGAGCTGATGTTAGTGGAGCCAATCTCAGAAGAGCTGAGGTCGGAGGATCCGAAGTCGTTGGAGTGGTATTCGGAGTAGCTGAAGTCGGAGGAGCCGAAGTTGGAGGAGATAAATTCAGAGGAGTCAATGTTGGAGGAGCCGATGTCGTAGGATCCTATGCTGGATCACAAGCAGGTGGAGTCGAAGGTGGAGAGGGGATTCGGGGATGCAAGGGGAGAGGGAGAGAGGATTCCGGGGCAAAGATGGATCAAGCACATGTAGAGTCATGACATGAGAGGGGATTCGAGAATGGGAAGGGAGAGGCAGAGAGGAATCAGGGAGGGGTGTGGAAACCCTAGGGAATGGAATAGATAATTGAGGAGGATAATCAGGGAGGGGTGCAATTGGATATGGAAAATACCAATCCAGGTCGTGATTGCTGGAGGTAAATTAAGGTTTGTATAAAAATTTGTGGCAAAGTGGATGCGTCGGAGGAGGACACGTAAGTAGAAAAAATCCTTCTTTAGTATGTATATAGATTGTAGACATCCGTTGTGTACTCTACCCATGAGGGAATAGTTTCCCCACTATCTCACCCAAGGAACTTGCTGTAAGTCGGCAGCCTCTGGAATTCGGGGAGATACGATTGAGCTCATGTGAACAACCGGGAACAGGGCACCTCTGGGTGGCTTCTGGAACTGGGTCATTACATTGTGGTATCAGAGGAATTTTTTTCTATTGAATTACTTTTTGGAGCCATTAGCTAGGGATCAGACAGAATCGGTAATTGATAATAAGTTATGACCTTGAGTATCTAAACAGTGTATAGGAAAAAATCAATCTACCTCGTTTCTTTCATTTTTTCTGGTTTGAAAGTTTACAGTTGATTTTATTTCGCCGTTGGGTGGTTCACATGTTTTGTTCTATTATCGTTGATGTTATTGAGGTTCTATTTCTATCACAACCCGATGAGATGAGGTTCTTCCATCTCATGCATCATATAAGGACTTGCTATAAATCACATGTCATGCATTTTTTCCATGACATCTAGGATGAATTAGTGAGTACATGTTATTGTGACAGATGTTGGGTAAAATACACATGCTTTTGTGATTGATTCCTGGATAAAAATACTTTTTGGTTGATAGGGTATTGTTTTTGTGTTGTATTGTTTCAACAAAAGACAAAATTGGGTTCTTGAGATTTTATGGGCCCTCATGGACCAGAATTTGGTGGATCATTGACTTCTTCACTTTGTTATAACAAGTATAATATGCCAAGATTTGATTTGTGGCATGTATGGGCCCTCAGATATAGGAAATTGGAACATAAATTTTCGTTTTCAATACTTTCTGGGTTCTAGAGTAGTTTCTGAGGCTTTCTGTTTAGAAAACCCTAGACTACATGCCGTATTATAGACTGTGTGGGAAGAGACCCGAGGTTGTGAAAATCATGGTAGAACATGCCGAATACGAGATGTGCACGTCGTGTGTAGGGACCTTGTATCTGGCCTTGTAACTAATAACATGGGTCTATGAAGTTTGTTTAGTACACATCGTGTATGGAAGTAACACATCATGTAGTTTTGTTTTAAGGGACCGTGTGGGTTAGTCATGTAGAAGGACTCGGGTAGGGGAAGAGAATTCAAGTACATGCCTTGTAGTCGTGTTTTGAAAAACATGATTGTTTTCTTCCTCCTATTCCCTTCTTAGAAACCTTTTTTATGTCCTTGATGGTATTGATCTAAGGTGTGGACATGACATTATAGATTCATTACACTAAGACGTCCTCCTGTTGTGCCAGCCATGGCACCGGCCATCATTATGGACACAGGTGCTGATGAACAGTTTTTAGAGAGTTTTAAAAGGTTCATTCCGAACACTTGAGGAGATCAGAGTAGGCGGGATTCATTTTCTGGTATCCAGGTGGTGGGCTACTAGTGTGGGAGAAGTGGAAATACAAGGACATGTTGTCCGAGGGACCTAGTGGATTGCCGATCATGAGACAAGATGGGTCACCATCAACACTTCTGTCAGATATTTTCACAGCAGCTGGTGACATGGGTTCTTCAATGACTCCGTGTTTTGGAGAAATGCCACCTGTTTCTCCCCAATCTAGTAACTGGAGTTCATTAAGCGGTTCGTGCCGACATGGAGGTCGTGGATGTGGTAGACATTTTCCCGCCTTTCAACGACATCAGGGTTGATCCACTCAGAGTGGTCAGGTAGGGTCACAGGGCCACGGTACATGCCAAACTTTTGCAGGGGAGCTGACCCAGCAGGAGCAGGATCCCATACCTTCTACTGTTCGAGGTACAATATCAGTAGCCTCTGTTTTAGCTTCTTCTCTTTTTGATACGCGTCTTCCCATATATTTATATATGATGCTGTTATGGAGATTCTTAGTCTCTAGATCTTTTCTTCTGCTGACATCTTGACACTGGAAACATTGTTGGGGACTAGGATAACTAGTGTACGTTAGTGCAAGGAATGACCTCTAGTGGTTTGTGGGTGTCACTTTATATGGGACTTGTATGTCCTAGAGATGACAGGTAATGATATCATTCTTGGGATGGACCAGTTAGTTCCCTTCTAGGAAGTTGTTGTTTTCTATCTCCGCAGGGTGAGTTTCATATCACTAGAGGGTGGATCTTTTCTTTACAAGGGCCAGTGGGATGTCTAGGCGAGTAGAGCAGGTCCATGTAATCTTGGGTTATGATGAGTTACAAACCATATTTAAATTCTATATTTGGATGACTAGTGAACTATATAGTTAGACCATCCTCAAATGGTGGATTGTTTCAGAGACATCTTTCTAGATGAATTTTCAGGTTTTCCTCCAGAGCAAGAGGTAGACATTTAGATCGATCTTTTGCCAGGGGTGGCCCTTGTGTCGATTTCTCCTTATAGGATGGCTACACCATTGTTGCAGGAACTCAAGAAATAGTTAGAGGAGTTGTAGTCCAAGGGTTTCATACAACCTAATACTTCTCCTTTGGGTTTGCCTGTCTTGTTTGCAAAGAAGGCAGACGATACCCTTAAGCTTTGTCTGGATTATCGGAAGCTGAACCAGTTGACAGTTAAGAACCGTTATCCCTTGCCTCGGATTCATGACCTATTCAATTATCTTCAGGGATCCCGAGTGTTCTTGATTATTTATTTGAGGTTTGGTTATCATCGGTTGCACGTTAGACCATCTGATATACCTCTTACAGCTTTCCGGAGAAGGAATGGTATATACGAGTATATGGTTTTGCAGTTTAGTCTCATGAATGTGCATGTAGTTTTCATGGCACTGATGAACTGTGTATTCCATACATTCTTGGAGGATTTAGTTGTTGTTTTTGTGGATGATATCTTTGTGTACTCTCATAATAGACATGACCATGACACACATCTTGAGATCATTTTGAGTACATTGAGAGAGAACCAGTTATATGATAAACTCTCAAAATGCCACTATTGGATGGATCAGAATCACTTATTAGGTCATTTTATCTCAAAAACATGAGTATCAGTAGACCCCGAGAAAGTGAGAGCAGTATTTACTGTGAGCAGCCGAATAACTTCTATGATGTGTAGAGTTTTCTAGGTATGGATGGATACTACAATCATTTCATACAGGACTTTCATGCTTAGAATCACCGCTGATAGGTCTATCCAAGAAGGGTGTGAAGTTCATGTGGTCAGGTTCATGTCAGTCAGCCTTTCAGAAGGTAAATAGGAGGTTGACATCAGCACCGATACTAGTCTTTCTAGATCCAGGCAAGAGATATAATATTTACTATGATGTGTCATGTATTAGGCTGGGAGTTGTGGTTATGCAGTGTGATGGAGTCGTGGCATACGAGTCTCTATAGTTGAGGCCACATGAGAAGAATTACCCGAAGCACGATCTGGACTTGGTAGCTATTGTTCATTCCCTACGATATTGGTGACATTATCTTCTAGGAGATAAATTTTTGGTTTTCACTGACCAAAAAAGTCTCAAATACATCTTCACTTAGCGTGATCCGAATTTGAGACAGTGCAGGTGGGTTGAGTAACTACAATCCTTTGAATTTGAGCATGCCTATATGCCAGGGAAAGGCAACGTAGTGGCTTATGCATTAAGAAGGAGGACTCAAATACAGGTATTTCAGGAGGCCAGCAATGAGTGGATGCTTATGGCTCTATTCTCAATGATGCATTTGGAGATTCACAATAGTTAGGAGAAGATGTTTCTTTCTTCTGTAGCTATTACCTCTACTCTTCTGGATCGAGTTCAGATGAGGCATCTATCAGATTCTGAAGGCCAAGTCCTAAGGGAAATCATGTCAAGAGATGATCCAATTAATGGAAGTACCATAGGTGAGGATGAGATCTTACATTTCCAAGGTCCCGTATGGGTGGCAGGAGATATATGTGAGGAGATGATACGAGATTTTCATTCCTTTGTTTGGGGAGTCCAGCCTGGAATCACCAAGATGTATCGTGATTTACATCGTTAATATTTTTGGACAGGTATAAAGTGGTATGTTTCTGGTTTGGTCATAATGTGTTCCACTTTTTAGCAGGTGATGGCAGAGCACCAATGACCATCAGGGCCTTTTCAGCAATTACCCATTCTTGAGTGGAAGGGGAATGATGTCGTGATGGATTTAGTGATCGGTTTGCTGAGGTCGCCTTGAGTGAATGAAGCATTTTGGGTTGTCCTTGAAAATCTTACGAAGGTTGCTCACTTCATGCCGACCAAGGATACTTTCAGTGTTGTTGAGTCGGGATTGTTGTACATCCATGAGATAGAACGTCTACATGTAGTTACACACTCCATTATTTCTGACAGGGATGCAAGTTTTACATTTTGGGTCTGGAAGGGGCTTCAGAAGACTCTGGGTAAACATGTTCTTTTAGGGACAGTATACCATCCCTATATAGATTTCTAGTTCGAGCGTAAAATTGAGGTGCTTTAGGACATTCTTCGAGCATGTATTTTGGATTTAGGAGGTTCTTTGGAGTGACATAAACCTATAGTGGTGTTTTCCTACAACTATATTTTTCACGAAACTATTCAGATGGCACCCTATGAGGAGTTGTACGATAGGCCTTACTGATCACCCTTGTGTTGGATGGAGCCAGGAGAGGCACCTATGTTGGGACCTTGTTTTGTCCAGGAGACCACGAAACATATAGAGATGATTCAGAAGTTGATGGATACTGCGCAGTCTCGTCAGATGTCTTATACTGATCTGCAGAGAGGACCTCTGGAGTTTGAGGTCGGAGATCAGTTTATTTTACGTGTCACACTAGGGTTGGGGAATAGAAGGATCAAGAGAAAGGTTAAGCTTTCACTGATGTACATCGGGCTGTCTGAGGTGTTGATGAGAGTTGGGATGGGTTCTTACCAGTTGGTGTTACCTTAGAGGTAATAGGATATGCATGATGTCTTCCACGTTTCACAACATGGATGTTACTTTTCAAACCCGTCTCATGTCTTGCAACCCTGGGAGGTTGAGTTAGAGGTGGATGCCTCGTTCGAGGAGAATCCTATCTAGATTGTGGATCGTAGTTAAAAAGGTTCTCCGTGGCCAGTTTGTTCCTCTGGTATGAGTGTTGTGGCAGCACAAGCGAGTACTTGATGAGACTTGGGAGAGGGAGGTCGCTTTACGAGCATAGTGGCCGGAACTGTACGGGGATTCTTCTTCTACTCCGCGCTAGGGGAACTTGATGTCGATTTTCATTAATGGTGGATGTTTTTAAGAACCAGAATCATATTTTCAGTTGTTTTCTGAAAAAAAGAGCAATTTATGGGGAAACCCTTTAAAGTTGTGGAGGTTGTGCAGGGGTGCACGGTTGGGGGACAATTTGAACAAACTGTGCGTCCAGTCCAGGAATCTATGCTCCCATGAAAGTGGACTCCGCGCGGGCAGCGCACAGTTTTTCAGACTCTACAGGCAAGCCGTGCGAGGTCCCTTGGTGAGATAGTGGGCTTCGCATGGGCGGCACACATTTTGTCCAGACCATGCAGGAAATCCGTGTGAAGTCCCTGGAGGAGACAGTAAAAACTGTACGGTTGGCGCACGGTTTTCCAAACAGGTTGGGGTAACCATGTTGTGACTTAAAGTTAGGGTCTTTAATTCCCAGTCCACTCGGGATTTCCCATTCCTCCACCATTCATCCCCATAATTATGTCTCAGGAAGGAGTTGCGATATTCAGAGGATGGGGGAGCTCCTTGTCTTGTTTTGGAGTCAAATAGAAGCGATTTCATAGAGGATCGAAGGCGGTTCTCATCAGGTAAGTCCCTCTTTTGGTTTTTTGAGGTTTTGGATTGGTCTAGCAATATTCCTCTATTAGTTTCCATGAACTACAAGGGTTTCATGCAAATATAGGTTTGTATTGCCCTTGTGTGTAAATGGTTGACCTTGTTGATGATAGGGAAGTGTTTTTGAGGTGTTTTCGAGGAGGCGTTCACCCATTTTGGATCGCGTTTGGGAAGAGAAATTGATTTCACCAAAATATAAGAGGTATGTGGGTTGTGACTTCCAATTTAGGGTCTTTAAATTGTATGTGAAAAATTACTAATACCCATGAATGGGGAATTGTGAGTTTACTGTTTTTAACCTGTTAAATTTCCTACTTTGCTGGTGTGTGAGAGTAGTGGTTATTTGTGTGTGAATAGGGTGAATTGCTATGCATTTGAGGTGTTTCCCATGCATTTTCTTTTTATGACCACTTGGTCATGTTTAGCTAGTTTGGCTTCCTTGCCTGTTTTCCATGCCTAGTATTTTAGGATGGAGTTATCTTGTTTATCTGCCATGCTTGAGATGATGTAGACTGGTTATCTAGGTAGTTCTATAGGTTACTTTGGCTATATAGCATTAATATTCATTGAATTACATGGGGTTGTGAGAACCTGGGTTATAGACTATAAGAGGATATACCGAGTGAGCTTCCTCAGAGAGTCTTTAGACATTATTGACCATATGAGAATAGACCGAGTGAGCTTACTTATAGATTATATTATATTTATATAATATAACGCGATAGATCAAGTGAGTTTCCTTAGAGTGTCTTTGTTTTACTTTAATTACCTTGAACCACTCATGGCTATTAGATGAATTGACAGGGTGATATTCCTCAGAGAGTCTATGAACGACCTAAGGCTATAAGAGGAATTGACAGAGTGAGCTTCCTCATAGAGTCTCATGACCTTGGGGCTATAAGGGTAATTGAACGTGTGATCTTCCTCAGAGATTCCCTGACTACCTCTGAACATAAGGGGAATTGACTGAGTGAGATTCATCATAGAGTCTTATAATTTTCATATGACTAAGCCATAGGGGTTAGGATGACTATACTTCCAAGAGGGATGTTGGTACTTCTTAGGTAGGAAGAGGGGATGGCTGTTATTACTTCTTTAAGGTTTACCTATTGTGGTAAGCTATTTGCTTCAATTTTTCATGATTGATCTGAGTATTTTTTACTACTAATCACTTAATTATTTAATATTTACTATTAATTGTTTAATATAGTATTTTCATTCCATATACTGACTGACTGTTATGCATAGATCTTCAGGAGGTTTCCTACTGGGATTTAGGCTCACACCCTATTTGGGTCATGATTTCAGGCCCAAAAGGATTATATTTCTGTAGGTTTAGATAAGGGAAAGCACCCTTTGACTTCAGGAACATGATCACATTGGAGCTGGAGAGCATGGGACCATGCCGAGTCTTGTGATGCTGAGGAGTTGCTCATCTTTTTTTCTTTTGTACATTGGTTTAGTACTGTATTCAGCATTCCGACTTGTTTGGCTACATTCCAATACATATGTATCATGCATAATTTCTTATATATATGTGCTCTAGTTTTTTAGTATTATAGACGTCTGTTGTTTACTCTACCAATGAGGGAATAGTTTCCCCAAAATCAATCCCAAGACACTCGCTGCTAGTCGGTAGCATCTGGCGTATGGGGAAATGTGCTTGAGGCCATGTGACCAACCGGGTACAGGGCACCTCTAGGTGGCTTCCGGAATCAAGGTGTTACATTTCCAGAAGAATTTTTATGTTTTCGTCTAAACTGAGATGTACAATATTCTGTTGACCATGTGTCGAGAGCGGCACTGGGGTCCATTCCTCCTAACAGGATGTCTACACCAGAGTTATAGTAGCTCAAGAAGCAGTTGGAGGAGTTGCATTAAAAGGGTATTATTCGACAAAATGATTCTCCTTTGGGTTCTCCTATCTTGTTTGAGAAGATGGTGGATGGTTCCCTCAGACTTTGTGTGGATTATCAGATGCTGAACCAGTTGAAGGTCAAGAACCGATATCCCTTGCCGAGGATTGATGATATCTTTGACCTGCATCGAGGATCCTGGGTGTTTTGAATTTGGACATGTGATCTAGTTACCTACAGTTGCATGTTATACCATTTGATATACCTCTTACAGCCTTCCAGAGTAGGTATGGTTTATACGAGTATGTGGATATGATTTTCGGTCTCATGAACACGCCTGCAGTTTTCATGGCATAGAAGAACCGAGTGTTCCATCCATACATGGATTCATTCGTTGTGGTTTTAGTGAATGATATCATAGTGTACGCACACACATGACATGAAAATGATACCAATCATAAAATCATTTTTAGTACACTTAATGAGCACCACTTATATGCTACGCTCTAAAATTTTCATTTTTGGATGGATAAGATTCACATCATGGGTCATGTTTTCATCGAGACATGAGTATCTGAAGAACACATTTGAGGTGAATAGTTTTCTAGTTCTATCAAGATACTATAAACGTTTTATACAGATCTTTTTCCAATTTGTAATGCCATAGATTGGACTGACTAAGAGAAGTGAAATGTAATTGTGGTCAGATTCTTGTGAGTCAGCCTTTCAGGAGATGAATGAGAGGTGGACTTCTACATAGATACTTGATTTCATGATCTGGGAATGAGATATATTATGTACTATGATGATTAAGGTATCGGGTTGGGGGATATTCCTATACAGGAAGTAAAATTCGTTGCCTATGGGTCTCGACAGTTGAGGCCATATTTGAGAAATTACCCGACGCACGATCTTTACTTGGCTGCAGTTGTTCATGCCTTATGTTGTTGGAGACATTACCTATTTGGATATCATTTTTTGTTTTTCACATGATTCAAAAGTCTCAATTATATCTTCACATAGCATGACATTAATTTGAGATTGTCAATGTGGGTTGAGTACCATCAGTCTTTTGACATTGAGCCTGCCTATACGCCCGTGAATAGCAATATTGTGGCTGATGCGCTAAGCAAGATGACTCAGATACATGAATTTTAGGGGGCCAGTAGTGAGTGGATGCTTATGGCTCTATTATCTGAGATTCATTTGGACGTTAATGAAATGTAGGGGAATACATTTCATTCTTCTGTCGGTTTTACCTCTACTCTTCTTGATCGAGTGTGAATAAGGAAGCTATCATATTATGAAGGCCCAGTCCTACGGGAATGTGTGTCAGGAGAGGACCCTACTGCTGGATGGGCCATATGAGAGGATGAGATCTTGTGTTTTGATGGGTGCATATGGGTGTCAGAAGGCATAAATGAGGAGCTGATACATAAATTTCTTTCCTTAGTTTGGAAAGTTCATCCTGGTGTCAACAGGATGTATCTTGATCGACACCGTCAGTATTGGTTGGCAGGTATGAAGAGTGATGTTGCTCGTTTCATTATTAGGTGATCCACCTGTCAGTAGGTAAATGTGGAGCATTATCGAAAAACATGGCTTTTACAGAAGATACCCATTAACCAATGGAAATGGAATGATGTCATGATGGATTTCATTATAGGTATGTTGAGGTCATATCGAGGGAATGATGATGTTTGGGTTGTCATTGAACGACACCGGAAGGATTCTCACTTCATTCCAATAAAGGGAAATTTTAATGTCGATGATTTGAGACAGTTTTACATCCGTGAAATAGTATGTCCACATGGAGTTCCAAACACCATTCTGTCAGATAGCCACACACATTTTAATTCTCAGGTCTTCCAGTGATTGTAGAAGGCCTTGTATGTATAGGTACTTTTGAGTACAACTTAAAACACTCGGATCGATGGCTAGTTTGAGCACACAATTAACGTTATTGAGGACATGCTTCATGCTTGCATCCTAGATTTTGAAGGGTTTTGGTAGAATCATATACCTCTTGTGAATTTTTCCTAAAAAAATCGTTTTCAAGAAACTATTCATATGGAAACTAATGAGACGTTGTATGGTAGGGCATGCTGATAACCTTTATGATGGCGTGAGGTAGTAGAGGCACCAATGCTGGGAAATCCTCTTGTCCAACAGACCACAGAGTACGTAGAGTTTATTCAGAAGAGGATGGATATTGAATAGTCTTGATAAAAGTCTTATGCTAATCAGCAGAGATGACCTCTATAGTACAATGTTGGTGATTAGGTATTCCTATATGTCACACCGAGGATTGGGTAGAAGAGGATTAGGATACAGGGTATGCTTTTTCAATGGTACATTGGTCCATTTGAGGTTTTGGAGAGAGTTGGACTGGTTGACTATCAGTTTCAGTTTACCTCAGTGGTACAAGGCGACACATGATGTCTTCCACGTTTCACAGCTCTGACGTTACTTCTCAGACCCGTCTCATGTTTTCCCCCTAAGAAGGTTGAGTTAGAGATGGACACCTCATTCCATGAGCATTTTATTCAGATTTTTGGTCGCATTACGAAGGTTCTCCATGGTCAGTAATTTCCTCCAGTAGGAGTACTCTAGTAGGATAAACAAGTATAGGACGAGACATAGGAGGGGGTGGTCGATGTACGATTACAACGGTTTGAGCTGTTTGGGGATTCTTCATCTACGCCACCTTTTTAGGGAAATTCCATGATGAATTTCTTTAATGGGGGATGTTTTTATGAAACCAAATCTTCTTCTCAGTTATGTTTTCATTTTTCTGGAGTTTATAAGAAAATGAGTAATTTCTTGAAATTTCATAAGTACACTCCGTGTACTTTATGAGTACACGCCGTGTATTTGGTTACCGTGGGTAGCCGAGTGTTGGATATGAAGCAAACATGCACACAACCATATTTGGTTACCTTGATACTGCCTAATTCTGGGGCCGATGAAGGTAAGTACACATCGTGTACTTATAATTTACAAGCTGTGTAATTTCTTTTCTTTCATCAAATAGTCTGGGGTCGCTTCTGATAAAACAAACATGATACTTCTTCGAATTCTATGCCCGATAGCATCATTATGGCCACAATATTTCCCCAAACCCCCGATCGGGATTTCATTCTCCAATTTTACCTCCGCCAATTGTGTTAGGATCCCATCAGTGGGATCTTCCTTCTTCTAATGATTCTTTTCTAGATTCATAATCTGTCTCATGTTATCTCTGGTTGAACATTTTATATGTTTTTTATTTCTATGGAGTTCATGGGTGGTTCAAGACATGAGGATAACTTATAATTATCCTACAACACTGAGGTAAGTGGTCTATTCATTTTCGTAAAGATTCATTGATTTTTTTTTGCAAAGTCCCAAATACCCTTGATCGGGGCATTGCGAGTTTATAGTTTTAGCCTGGTTAATTTCTTGGTATGCTTTTATGCTTGAGTATATGTTATTTGAATGTGAATAGGTTTAATTTCTATGCTTTGGATGTTTTTTCACATGAATGTTTTTTCATTCCATTTTGGTCTTTCATAACCTATTAGGCGGCCTTGATTGTTTCCCATGCCTATTATTTTTAGGATACAGTGTTTAGTATCTGTCTTGAAATTATACTATAGATTGGTTAGCCAAGTAATTCTGGAAGTTTATTTTGGCGTCTTTACATTTCTATGCTCATTTAATATACCCAGGGTTGTGAGAACATGGTTTAGTATACCATAGGGAGAATGGGTGCAAGGGCTTCTCCAGAGTGTTTGATTTTATCACGTTGCGAGACCATAGGGGGGATTTATGTCGAGTTCTCCCTCAGAGTTTCAATATTTACGTCATTATGCTACAAGAGGAATTGACATTTAGTGTTTCACCACAGTGAATGTAGGTTCCGTTTAAAGAATATAGTTGTAATTTACAGTGAGTGCTTACTCAAAGCGTCTTTGATCATTCTTGGATATAGAGGGAATTGGCGTAGAGTGCTTTCTTATATAGCTGTTAAATAATCTGAACTCGAGCTGTTAGACTGTGTGTACGTCCTTGAGGGTTATCTTGAGTTTTCTAATTAGGACCAGAGGGTATAGGGTGTGAGTACATACAAGAGGGTTACATATTTGTGATTATCTATTTACCTGATATGTGGTGTTTGAATGCTTTGAAAATGTAGGAATGTATACTATTGAGTACATCATTTTTGCTGCTTCTTTTGTTATTACCTACCATGTATATTCCCTAACTGTTAGGCACATATCTCTTGGTGATTTCCCACTGGGAAATAGCCTCACATCCCATTTGGGTCATGCTTTTGGCCCCAAACAGATTATATTATTTCAGGTATAGATAAGGGCAATTTCCCTTCTATATTAGGTTTTTGACTGATTTTGGAGCTAGATAGCATGGGACCAAGATGAGGCTTGCGATGTAGAGGATTTGTTTATTGTTTTATTTCGTACATTGGTTTAGTAGTATATATCCGCATTGTGATCTATTTGGATTATTTCCTTGACATATGTATCATGTATCATAATATATGTTCTCCAACTGCTTATTAATTTCAATCTTCTACTATTTACTGTTGTATGCCATGTTGAGTCAATAAGGATTTCCTTATGACTTTTCCATTCCTTCTTGTTTTGAAAATCACAAACACCTTATCTTTAAGGCAAAATGCTTTCTTAAGGAAAATCGCTTTTATAAGGAAAAATGCTTTCTTAAGGAAAATTGCTTTTATAAGGAAAAATGCTTTCTTAAGGAAAATCGCTTTTATAAGAAAAATTATCCTTATCATATTTTCATCCATATTTTTCTTAAGTATAAGTTTCGGATTCACTTTCTCGGTGTCATTAAAACTTTGATATAAAAGCATTCTGTTTTAGGGTTCAGATTCTGGACAAGAACTATAAGGAAGTTTCATTCCGAATTCCGGATATGAACTCTGACTAAGTTCTATTCCACATTCAGGATACGAATTCTGAAGAAGAATTCTCATTACGAATTCTAATGAAGAAATCCCATTCCGAATTCTCATTACGAATTCTGAAAAAGAATTCTGATTACGAATTCCAATGAAGAATTCCCATTACGAATTCCAATGAAGAATTCTCATTACGAATTCTAATGAAGAAATCCCATTCCGAATTCTCATTATAAATTCTGAAGAAGAATTCTCATTACGAATTCCAATGAAGAATTCCCATTACGAATTCCAATGAAGAAATCTCATTACGAATTCTAATGAAGAAATCTCATTCCGAATTCTCATTACGAATTCTGATGACGAATTCACATAATGATTTCTGATGACGAATTCCTATTCCGAATTCCTACTCCGAATTCTCATTCTGAATTCTCATTATGAATTCTGAAGAAGAATTCTCATTACGAATTCCAATGAAGAATTCCCAATACGAATTCCAATGAAGAATTCTCATTACGAATTCTAATGAAGAAATCTCATACCGAATTCTCATTACGAATTCTGATGACGAATTCTCATTACGATTTCTGATGACGAATTCCTATTTCGAAATCCTACTCCGATTTCTCATTCCAAATTCTCCTATTAAAAAAAATCTGATTATCATTGTTTTATACACTCTAAATTTATTCACTCCGAACCTTCACTCCGAAGTTTCTATTCCGAACCTTTATGTTAGAGTTTAAAACGATGTCGTACATTCTGCTACACTTGTTTTGTTATAAAACGATGTCGTCCATTTTGTTATAAACTAACCGTTGTCTAAGTGACACGTGTACAGGTCCCTCCGAACTTTAAGGAAAATATGACTGTTGGGGAAGGAGCCGACCTTACCTATAAATAGGAGCTCATTTGAAAGAGCTCGATGCTGATGAATAGCTGATTGCTGAAAAAGTGCTTACATGTTGTTGAAGTGATTTCTAGAGAGAGAGTCTCTTATTAACTCTCAAAGCTTCGTGCGACTCCGAATGTTGGTGATTACATTCAAGGGCTTCCGAGGATAGGAAGACAGAGGTGCCGACTACCTTAAAGATAGAGGGCTTTCTTGCTGAGAAAGACAGAGGTTGCCAACTACCTTGAAGTTGAGGGCTTGCGGGGATAGCAAGACAGAGACACCGATCTTCGTATCGAGGGCTTACCCTGTTGTGGGTAAGACAGACTTGCTTGAAAGTATAAATCAAGGGACCTTTATCCAAGGTTGTTGGATACCCTTCTCTTTGGGTTAAAAGACTATTATCTTGTAACTAGTAGTTTTACTACTTGTCTTTATTCCGCTGCAATTTGTATCCTAAGGAAAGTATAACTTTGTTATACTTCCTTACTTACTTTGATTAGTTTAGATTCTATACGCTTTAAGGTAGAATCTTATATTGTAACTTTTGTTAAGTTTCAATCTCCGGAATCATATTTCCGGAACCTACTTTTGGAATCCCTTTCCAAGTTCAGTTCGGTGTTAGAGGTGTTGTGAATTTACTTAGTTTAACTTTGTTAAACTTAGCCCTTTCCTTTTCTTAAGGAAACTCTAGTTATTCATAACTAACTTTAAAGGTTCCAAAGGAATTTTTAAAGTATACAATTCACCCCCCTCTTGTATATTGAGCATCTCATATTGTATTTCGATCTTACAATTGGTATCAGAGGTTGGAAACCTCTTACTCTATATCATTCTTACATTTGGTATCAGAGCCAAGGTTACTGAAATACTTGTACTCACATACAAGTTTTTCTTGCTCACTTTTCTATTCCGAACTTTGTCATTCCGGTTTATCCATTCCGAACTTTTCCCATTCCGAACCTTGTTATTACGATTCTAAGCTACTAACAAGTTTGTGTGCAAAGTTTTTTTTAGTATGGCAGGAATTAATGTTGGATCAATTGACAATCTGAATCCTACAAGGCCACCAATCTTCGATGGTAATGACTATGAGTACTGGAGAGATCGTATGAAGACTTTTGTTATCAATACTGGAGTAGACAACTTTGTGATGCTTACTGGTGATTATAAAATTCCTGACAAGGAAGTCAGAACCTTTACTAACCAGGAAAAGCAAGAATATCAACTCAACTATAAGGTACGCAATACTTTATTATGTTCAATGACTAGAAATATATATAGCCAAATTTCTTCTTGTGAAGAAGCTAACTGTATATGGAAGAAGTTAGAGGTTACACACTTTGGGACTTCTAAGGTGATTGAGACTAGAAGAGCTATGCTTAGAGCAGAATATCATTGCTTCAATTTTCCTTATAGAGAACCTATTTGTAAAGTTCAACAAAGATTTATGACAATTGTCAACAGTCTACAATCTATGGGAGAAAAAGGTTTAGATGATGAAGCTCTTGTGGACAAGATAATTGATATTATGCCCAATGAGTGGGAATCCAAGAGAACAGCTATAGATGAGAACAGGAAGGTCACTCAAATTACTCTTGATGAATTATTTGGAACTCTTCTACAACATGAGACCAGAATGAAGAGAGATGCTGACAACATCAAGAAGAAGAATGGAAATGGTATTGTTGCTTTTACTGCAACTTCGAATCAGATGAAAGATAAGACTCCTGAGAGAGTAACCAGATCCAAGTCTAAGAAAGTTATTTTCCAATCTGAATCTAGTGAGAGTGAAGTTTCAGAAAATGAATTATCCAATGTTGCTCGAAGGATGAACAAGATAGCTGGACAGAGAAACTTTCAATCCAAGTATAAGAAGAAGGACATGAAAGATAAGAAAGATGGAGAAGTTACTTGTTATGAATGTAAGAGAGCTGGACATATTTGAACAGATTGTCCTATGCTCAAAAAGAAAGAAAGGAAGGAAAGGCATTCAGACAGGAACAGGAAGAAGTATTACAAAGCCAAAGCGAAAAAGTTCTGAAAGCTAATGACACCTGGAGTTCCAGTGGTGGTGACTCTTCAGATGAATCTTCTGAATATGAATCTTCAGGACAGAAGAATCTTGGTCTTATAGCCAGATTACCTATTGATAATCATTGTCTTATGGCTAAGGTACGAAATGTTGAATCTTTGACCAATGTTTCCTTAAATCCTAATAATAGTAAGTATTATAACTCTTCTGATGAAGAATCATCTTCTGATGAGGAAAATACTTTACCTACTTATGAAGAAGTCTCTAGATTTGCTGAACTTCTTGAGATTGAGAATTCCAAACTCAACAAGAAACTTGATAAGGCAAACTCTAGGAATTATATTCTTACTAAAGAGATATCAGATCGTTCTAAAGATCTTGATAAGAAAAATGCTGATATTGAAAGTATTTCAAAAAATCTTGAGGAAGTAAGTTCTGAGAAGAATAAACTTTCTAAAGAATTAGAAAAAGTAATTTCTAAGAAAAATGTTTTCGAGCCTAAATCTAGTTCAAAAACTAATGATTTTGAGGATAAAAACATGGTTGTAAAACTCAAGTCCGAAATTTTTTCCTTAATGAAATGTTTATCAAACTTTACCCATGGTAAGGAAAATTTTGATAAGATGTATTCTCAAATACGACCTTTATGAAATAAATCCGGATTTGGTTATACCCATGCAAAACCAGTTTTCAGTAACAATTATTTTGTTCCTCAGAGTGCCCCATTTTGCACTAAATGTCAATGTGGTGGTCACTGGGCAAAAAATTGTTCCTTAAACAAAACCCAATCCTTAGGTTTTCATAAAGCCTATTTTTCTAAGAAAATGTGGGTTCCAAAAATTTTATTGTCTGGAAATCTCGGATCCAAGAAAGTTTGGATTCCGAAAATCTAACTTTGTTCTTAATTTCAGGAAAATAAAGAAAGTTCCAGCAACAATATATGGTACATGGATAGTGGTTGTTCCCGGCACATGACTGGTAACAAAAGCTTTTTTGAAAATATTATCAAAACCAAAGGAGATATTATTCTTTAGTTTATCGGAACGCAAGATCAACTTGCTGATATTTTCACAAAATCCTTGCCTTCTGATAGATTTGAATATATTAAACAAAAGTTAGGAATGGTAAACGTAAGGTAATCTTCCTTAATTAACTATCTGTTGAAAGAGTCTCCTTACAGTAATAAACTCCTTTTCATAGGGGGAGTACATTTGATTGTTTTTTTAACAAAGTTTTTCAAAATTTGTTTTCAAACTTTTCGGAACGAAAATTTCCGGAATGAAACTTCCGGAACTACCATTTTCCAGAATGGATATTTTCGTATAGAATACTTCTGGAATGAAAGTATTCATATTGAAAATTTCCGGAATGGACAACTTTCGTACTGGGACTTTCATAACCAGATTTTCGTACCAAGTTTTGTTTTTCGTGTTTTCTTTTTCGTATTGACTTTTTTGTATTGAGTTTTTCGTATTTAGTTTTTCGTATTGAGTTTTTCGTAGTAGTCTTTATATTACCCATTACGAATAACTTTCCTAAGCTAATCCGAAAGGTATGTTTTCCTTACTGAAGTTTTCGTAATCATATTTTACTTGCTGGCAGTTTCTTATATTTTGTTTTCGGTTTTTGGATTTCTTAATTCTTTACTTTAATAAAACCTCAAAAAGATCGGATTCAAGTTCTCAACCGTCAGATTTGATCTCAGATCATTCTAAACCGTTAGATCAACCGAGGAAGTTGAACCGTCATCCCATTGCCTATATAAAGGGGACCCTATTTTTGAATCCCACATCAATTTCAAGCTTTTGCGTGCTGAAGCTCTGACTCTCTAATTTAAGGCCATTCCGAACTTCAGTCTTCTCGATTCCGAACTTCTCAGACACTTCAGATCTGAATGTCTGCAGAGTTATCTTCTCAAGAAATTTCTTCAACCAAACCCATTTCTCGGTGGTTAGTCTACAGAGATAGGTTAGTTCATCCGACATTCTTCAGCAACTACGATTCTATTATTTCAATGAATATCAAGCTGAATGGCTGGGAAGATGTTGCGGTATCAAAAACCGGAAACCAAGATGAAGTCTACTATGACTTGCTTGTCGAGTTTTATGAGTCAGTTTCTTTCTTCGAGGAAGATAATAGAGAGAAGTTTTCTTTCAAATCATATGGCAAGACATATAAGCTTTCTTACACCAAGGCTGCAAGCTTGGTAGGGCTAAGTTATGAAGGGGAAGCTGAGTTTATTTCCCACGTATTGCCAGACTCTTTGGGTAGTTTCAACAAAGAGAAAGCCTTAGAAACTCTCGGATTGGATGATGACAAAGCTCCGAAGATTGCAAGCCTATCTAAAAACTTCCGGATGCTGGAGTTATGGGTACAAGGGCTTATCGTACCGAGAAAAGGAGATAAGGATAGCCTGAAGAAGAGTGAGATATATATCTTAGATTTCCTGAGAAATCTAATAAAGTTCAACTTGATGAAGCATATTCTTCTTAACATTGAAAATTTGAAGAAGGGGAATCTGAGAGCTCAGATCGTAATGTACCCAGCAATATTGTCAAAACTCATAGTTCAGTGCCTAGAATCTTTCAAGGTTGCTTGTAGTTCAAAACCAAGGGTGTGCAAGATCATGCTAGTCAGCGATGCCACGCTTAAGAGAATGGATGTAGCTTTCGAAAAGAAGTCTCGAATGTTTATTGATCTACCTCCTCAAGAAGAAGTGGCTCCGAAAGTTGCTGATCCGGAATCATCTAAGCCGGTAAGGAATAGGAAACTGAAAGAAGTGGTAGTCGAAGCTGAGGAACCCAAGTCTAAGGAAGTCCACTCCACACCTCCTAAGTCTAAGAAGAATAAAACCTATACTGATGAGGTTGCAGCGAAGTGGAGAGCTGACAAAGAGAAGAGGAAAAAGGGGATCCGCAGTTCGTATTGGATCCTGCAGAGGCTAAAGCTCTGGAAGAGAAGGCTGCTGATGAGCTTGAGAAGCAAGCAAAGGAGAAGAAACTGAAGAAGAAAATGTCAGAAGACGAGGCTGTGCAAGCTTTGTTAAAGTTCAACGAAATGGTTTCAGCAACCATTCCCGTTCCGAGATCTTTCTCTCTGGAATCTCTACCAGAGACTCCAGGAAGAAATCTTGCTACTCCGGAAGAGGTTGTTGCTACGAATACTGAGGAAATAGAGCAAGTGGAACAAGTTGAAGAAGCTGCTGAAGGAAGTGGTGAGACATGAGATGTGCTCAAACAAGTAGATGAATATAAAGGAACTCCTTCGGAACACCTCTCGCTCCTAACATCTGAAGCTCAATCTTCAAAGCTTGTTACTCCTGAATTAGAAGAAGAGAAAGGGGAAGAAGAAGTTTCTTATCATGGAGAAGAAGAGCATCTTTTACTTGATGTTGCCCAGAAGGAAAGTGTAGAAGTTGCTGCTGAGGAAGATGATGTTGTTCAAGTTTCTGATAGCGAAAAGAGAACTCCGGAACAGGATTCTATTCCAGAAAAAGATAAGGGAAGGAAGGTTCTTACCGAGACTCCGAGCTCAGTGGTAAGAAAGAGGAAGGAAGCTGGTAGTTCTTCTAAGAGGAAGTTGGAGCTTATAGAGGAAGAAAATTCTCCTAGCAAGATTTCAGATTCAGAGTCATCTTCGTTGGGGCACGATTTTGTTGTCAAATCTTTGAAGAAGTTGGTGGGAACCATTCCGACCTTCTCCAGTATAGACTCCAGATGCCAGATGCTCCAACATGCGTTGAATCAGAAAACCGACTCCGTATCAATGGTTATGGATAAATGTGTTGAGATTGAAGCCCAGTTCAAAAATTTCTTCATTGGTTACGAAGCACATAAAAGATCTTGCAATAGGATGACAAGATGGTCTAAGAAAACTGTGGAAGAGATGAGGTTTCTGGATGAGTTTCAGGATAATGTTAAGGATGCATTTGAAACGGAGGACAAGAAGATTAATGAGCTGACTGCATCATTCGAAGAAAAATTGACAGAGGAAAAGAACTTTCGGATTCAGGAAGTGAGAGATCTGAATGGAAAGCTCAATTCCGTTAATCAAAGTTGGAAATATGAAAGTAATTATCAGATCGAGTTTGAAGAAAGGATGAAGGCTCAGGAAGAGAAGATGAAAGCTCAAGAAGAAAAGTTGAAGGCCCAGGAAGAAATAATTGAAGCTCAGTTAGCAAGAATAGTCGTCTTAGAGAAGAAAGCAGAGGAAGATCACAAAGACTTAAAGAAGATCAATACGATTCTTAAGGGGCTAATGTCGAAGGAGAATGATCCGAAATGAACAATCCGATCTTTTTGTTGTAATTATTTTGTTGCTGACATTTCAAATCTAATGAAAATTGTGCTTGTTGTTTCTATTGTTGTCATTACTAATTTTTCAGGTACTTTGTTAAGTTTTTCCATTCTCTCCAATTCTTTTTGAAAATCACAAAGGGGGAGAAGGAAAAGATCCTTAAGAAAAAGAGGAAATCTAATAAGTTCTTATCAAAGGGGGAGAAATGAAAAATACCCAAGGAAAAAGAACTCTAATAAGAGTTTGTTTAAGGGGGAGTTTTTCTTAAAGAAACGTCACTCCAGAAATATGAATACGATCCTTAGAGTCTCAAAGCCTAAGGGGGAGTTAGTCGTATTCAGCTATATCCTTAAACCAAGGGAGATAAGCTTTAATGTGTTTCTTTCTTATTAGAATAGCTTTTTCGTAAGGATGTTTGTGCTTTCCAAAAAGGGGGAGATTGTTGAGTCAATAAGGTTTTCCTTATGACTTTTCCATTCCTTCTTGTTTTGAAAATCACAAACACCTTATCTTTATGGAAAAATGCTTTCTTAAGGAAAATCGCTTTTATAAGGAAAAATGCTTTCTTAAGGAAAATTTCTTTTATAAGGAAAAATGCTTTCTTAAGGAAAATCGATTTTATAAGAAAAATTATCCTTATCATATTTTCATCCATATTTTTCTTAAGTATAAGTTTCGGATTCACTTTCTCGGAGTCATTAAAACTTTGATATAAAAGCATTCTGTTTTAGGGTTCAGATTATGGACAAGAACTATAAGGAAGTTTCATTCTGAATTCCGGATATGAACTCTAACTAAGTTCTATTCCAGATTCAGGATACGAATTCTGAAGATGAATTCTCATTACGAATTCTAATGAAGAAATCCCATTCTGAATTCTCATTACGAATTCTGAAGAAGAATTCTCATTACGAATTCCAATGAAGAATTCCCATTACGAATTCCAATGAAGAATTCTCATTACGAATTCTAATGAAGAAATCCCATTCCGAATTCTCATTATGAATTCTGAAGAATAATTCTCATTACGAATTCCAATGAAGAATTCCCATTACGAATTCCAATAAAGAATTCTCATTACGAATTCTAATGAAGAAATCTCATTCCGAATTCTCATTACGAATTCTGATGACGAATTCTCATTACGATTTCTGATGACGAATTCCTATTCCGAATTCCTACTCCGAATTCTCATTCCGAATTCTCATTATGAATTCTGAAGAAGAATTCTCATTACGAATTCCAATGAAGAATTCCCATTACGAATTCCAATAAATAATTCTCATTACGAATTCTAATGAAGAAATCTCATTCTGAATTCTCATTACGAATTCTGATGACGAATTCTCATTACGATTTCTGATGACGAATTCCTATTCCAAATTCCTACTCCGAATTCTCATTCCGAATTCTCCTATTAAACAAAATCTGATTATCATTGTTTTATACACTCTGAATTTATTCACTCCGAACCTTCACTCCGAAGTTTCTATTCCGAACCTTTATGTTAGAGTTTAAAACGATGTCGTACATTCTGTTACACTTGTTTTGTTATAAAACGATGTCGTCCATTTTGTTATAAACTAACCGTTGTCTAAGTGACACGTGTACAGGTCCCTCCAAACTTTAAGGAAAATATGACCGTTGGGGAAGGATCCGACCTTACCTATAAATAGGAGCTCATTTGAAAGATCTCGATGCTGATGAATAGCTGATTGCTGAAAAAGTGCTTACATGCTGTTGAAGTGATTTCTAGAGAGATAGTCTCTTATTAACTCTCAAAGCTTCGTGCGACTCCGAATGTTGGTGATTACATTCAAGGGCTTCCGGGGATAGGAAGACAGAGGTGCCGACTACCTTAAAGATCGAGGGATTTCTTGCTGAGAAAGACAGAGGTTGCCAACTACCTTGAAGTTGAGGGCTTGCGGGGATAGCAAGATAGAGACACTGATCTTCGTATCGAGGGCTTACCCTGGTGTGGGTAAGACAGACTTGCTTGAAAGTATAAATCAAGGGACCTTTATCCAAGGTTGTTGGATACCCTTCTCTTTGGGTTAAAAGACTATTATCTTGTTACTAGTAGTTTTACTACTTGTCTTTATTCCGCTGCAATTTGTATCTTAAGGAGAGTATAACTTTCTTATACTTCCTTACTTACTTTGATTAGTTTAGATTCTATACGCTTTAAGGTAGAATCTTATATTGTAACTTTTGTTAAGTTTCAATCTCCGGAATCATATTTCCGGAACCTACTTTTGGAATCCCTTTCCAAGTTCAGTTCGGTGTTAGAGGTGTTGTGAATTTACTTAGTTTAACTTTGTTAAACTTAGCCCTTTCTTTTTCTTAAGGAAACTCTAGTTATTCATAACTAACTTTAAAGGTTCCAAATGAATTTTTAAAGTATAAAATTTACCCCCCCTCTTGTATATTGAGCATCTCATATTATATTTCGATCCTACATGACATTATTACAACTTCTTCTATAGTTATATATTACTTTTCCACTGTTTTACTCTTCCAATGAGCGAATAGTTTCCCTACTATCACACCCAAGGCCCTCAATACTAGCCATAAGCCTATGGAATAAGGGGAAATTCTATTGAGAACATGTATCCAATTGGGTACGTGGCACCTCTAGCAGCTTCCAGAACTAGGACGTTACACCTATCATTGAATTTGATGGAAATGACACACCCTAAACACCACAATGATCCGGCCCTTGAAGCTCTATTCCCAATCTAATATCCATTTCCATATGTATTATATAAAATGAAAGATCATTATTTTAAAAATAATTAGTATTTTAATATTAAAAAAATTACCCAATAAAACACCCTAAACGAAAAATGTGTATAGTTCTCTCTGTCATCTCAATACTGAAGACTTAAACAACTAGCCTCCCAAATCTAAAAAATTGAGATAAAAATGAAATTGGGAAAAAATTAGGGCTTCATATAAAAACTATACCTCATTGGGATGTGTAGTTGGATCTCTTTTTATACTAATAATCTACTCTCGCTCGAACATGGACTATATATAAGGACTCTCTGCATATGGGTAAATATCTCTCTTCCAATTATCCAAAGAGGATACCGCATCCATTCTAACTACCATAGGGGAGGACTTTCAATGTAGATCAACATGATTGGAACCAAAAACCAATAAATCATATCATAATTAGAATAATCATTGATGAATTACCATATAAGAAAAGTACAACTGACCATGATCAAATCCAAATGCCCCATCATCCCCACCATTTCAATATGTAGGTGAACAACTAAACTCCTCATTGAAAACATAGTTCCAAAACATCCTTATTCTATAAATAACAATATTAACGCATCATGATAAATTTTTCAAATAAATAATATTATAATAATGGGGGAAATCACTCTATAATGAATGATATGATTTTATTTGGATACCCATTCCATAGGTGCATGGTCATCACAAAATTATATCCTATAAGTGGGAGACACACTTCCATAAAATATAATAGAATCCAAGGGATTATTTTAAACAAATAGATATCAATGAATAGGGATGTGGTTGAATAATATAACCACCATGTCGTTCTCCATTTCCTATTACCACATATACAAAGGTTGTATTTTAATGGTAAACAACAAGAAATTATACAAAACAATCCCTAAAACCATAAACACATCTATGTTTCATGATCACTACCTCAATTCTATTAGGGGGTCAATACTGCCACTAGATTAAAAAAACTCTATATCAATATTTCATCAAATATAATATGGGATATAAACCTATAAAATATAGTTATTTATGAATATTTAAACCCCATAATCATCACATCATCACTCGTAGTAAACACATGTCATCCACCTATCACATATTTCTAAAATATGATATAGGGAGTACATAAAAACAATCATAAAACTACTCACTCCAAATAATCATCATAAAATTTTTCACAATTAATAGTAATATAAGAATATTAAGCAATGGAAACAATCAAACTCAAATAGGACATACATAGATAGAAGAAGGGAATCAAGAGACAAGATTGTCTATAATGGATACTATCCACAATGCTTGATCATGAATGTTAGTGAATTACCATATTTGAATAATCCAATAAAAAATTATCCATCATATCTAACATAAGAGTTTATGGGAATTAACGAATATTTATTTAAACAAAATAAAACACACTTCCCATTAAGAAACCCTACTAAATAGTCAGGAACAAAATAATACTATATTGAATCCAATGTTGTTCATGAGTTGTTTGATTAAAAAATTACGTATTTTTTATTTAAAATTTACTTGGAGGGATGAATATGATAAAAACTCATGATAAATATGTAAAATTTTTTGAATAGTGAATTTTATTTCAACAATGAACAACTTATGAGAATATTAAAAAATATAATCAACAATAACGATTAAATTCCATGTGGAAGCACTTGGGAACACCACATGGAACACAAGGGTTGGTGTTAGTGACTTTATATAGTGTGAGAAACATAAATGTGATTAATGATCATGAGTGTATTCAATAATTTTTTTTGGTAATCTGAAAATGACCTAGGGTGTGCTACCTGTCATGCTCTTTGGGGGGAATGAATTCACACACCTACCACATGGGGGGGGGCTATAATATATATTTACACAGATTAGATATGTTGGGAAATCCATATTTTCAACATTAATTGTTTATTACTATTCATTTACCCATAATTCATTCCCTTCAAAACAATCAGCTACCAGGCATTGCCAAATACATGATTTCACTTTTCCCCACCTTCATGAATATCCCTCTAACATCTTTCTGAGTGTGATCCACCAATGACTGTCACTTCTATGAATATAATCCATGAATCAATAATACCACAACCCATTAACACCAACACTATATATCATGGATTAAACAAATAATGGTAATGCTGTCATCACGGCCCCTCATTTCAGTTTGGATCAAGAGAACTTCATTCCATTATATGTACTATTACACTTTTATACCCAGAATTTGGAGAAATCACATTTCGAGTGAACCATTTTTTAGAAATAATAATGCAATGAAAATAATATACCTGTAATAAAATTAAAAATTAGAATACATTAAATCATAATCATAATTAAATAAATTCCCCCAATTCATCAATACATTACAAGTTTAACCAATGATAAAGAAATAAAATGACGAGGCATACCTTGATTTTATATCTTTTTCATTTCAAATTATTAGTTATATATAATAATCATATAACCCCATGGATTTTATTCGTAAAATTATCTATCCTCTGATAAACGTTTCCATGAATGGTTTTTCCAAATGACACATTAATAATGTTTTATTGATGACTTAATATGATTTGATTGATGTTTCAAAATTAAATAATCTAAATATTCCACTAACAACCACTAATATTGAGGTTACAAGTGAAAATAATATTTATGAACCAATTTAGGTAATAACCCCATTTTACATGAATAAAAGATATCTTATATTCCATATATGTATTTTTATTGAAATGAAATCATAATTACTAATAATGATTGATATTGTTTAAATATATTTTTTACATAATATTTAATTTTCTTTGAACTACAAATCATTTAAATTCCCATATTATCATCCAAGTGGTAAATGTAATCCCATTGATTCAATTTGAAAAATGATTATTTTTTTAATATTACATTTTCTTGTAAAATATTCAATTTTATTCTAATTAAGGACCCATGATTCTGAAAACTAAAAATAAATATATTCTTATAAATTAAATAATTTTCTCACTATATTATGGTAAGGATACCACCCCCTTCATTGAATTACAAGTGTATAATATGGATTTTGAAGAGAATATTCTTTATTGAAAATTCATTAATTTAGTTGCCATATTTTGGTACAACATAAATGTTTTGGAGATCTCAAGGGATCATGATATTTAGATGAAATCCTTGTTCTGTAAACTAATTTAGTTAGTAAATCATTTTACGATGCAAATCCATTATAGTGGGTTGGATGTAATAACCCAAAATATTATAATAATTAAATTTGATTATCTATTAAAATATTTAAAATAGTGGTTATAAATATAAAAAATTATGTTTATGTGATGATCAATTAAATAAAATAAAATATATATATAATATATTGTTATTAGAAATCCATATATTAAAAGATAGTAACTCTTAAATAGAGTTCTGAATGAAATTAAAATATCTATATTTTTTCTACTATATTTGTGTTTTTATAGATCTACAATATTTATATCCATTAGTATTCGAACTCTAAAACAGTAATTTTTTTGGTCAAAATTTAATTTATTAGTTATTATATTTTCAATATTATAAAAATAAAATATTATTTAATTAAACATATTGATGTAACATTTTCATGTATTGTTTGTGACCACATGTTATATTAGGTTCATTTTTATCAATAATCATTAATATGATTTCATATGTTTTTTCAAATGGAAACAGTAATGCATGGTAATGGTTGAATAAAATAACTATATATAGTGGGGGAATTTTGTTGAAAATCTTTTAGATTAATTCACCACTGAATATTCATCGATAACATCATAAAATTATATAATATCTCTCTTGGTGTAATAAATAAAATAGTGATGGTTTTTCTAATAATTATAATTTAATGGAGCATTTATAATGTAAATGAAATAATGGTAATTCATTTAAGGATAATCATCAGATATTCAACATATACTCTACAAAGGTAGGAAATTATATCAATCACTATAATAATTCATTATAAATTACAAATATTTTCCGATGATCTCATATCTCATATGGAATATCATGTGAATTTTACTAATTTAATAAAAAATTAAAATATTTAAAATATAATATTGAAGGCATATTACTAAAAATATAAGAGATAATATATTTAAAAAATCCATTAAATTAACTTCATTTTTCATGGAAAAATTATGACAATTGTATTTTGGAATTTATTTCATGGTGTTTAACCTGTAATGGTTATTTAATTAAATAAATAATAATATATTGAATGTCTTAAATACATTGTAATATTTTTCAAAAAATAATTTCATATATTTATTTATAAAATATAGGTCTCTTCCATAAACACAAAAGAGATATTAATCAAGAATAATTTATTCAAAACTTATTATCATAGAATTTATAATTTAGTGAGCACATGCTCAATTTTGGATTGTCTCACATCCCATCGACCATGAATGATATATTTATTATTAAATATTCTACGATTTATTTTACTATTAATAAATAAAAGCACCATGATAAATTTGTATAATAGATTCAATATTTTTTCAAAATTATGTGTATGGAGATGTATGAACTATGATATTTCGGGTGATATTTTGACAAAGGAGATTATTTTGATTAAAAAGATAAATAAATGATGAGTATTTCTATGGCATGTGATTGTAGTGGAAGAAAAAAGACCAGGCTAAAAAGGAAATAGAGGCATGAATAGGGGTATAGGTAATGTGTATGTTATGAAATTTATTTAAATTAATTTTATTTAATTATATGATATTTTGAAATTACATGGTATTTATACCCTTTTTCTCATAACATGTTATTTTGAATTTACTATTTTGTTTCAACATTAATTCTACATGTAATGTATCTCACTTATATATTCCAATTATTATTGATTATATGGACATACTGTAATTTATTATTATAAATATCATGCACTATTTGGGATAGGGAATAAAAATAATTCTCTCAATACCATGTCAATTAATTTCTATGTGAGTACGTACTAGGATAATTCCTTGGAACTAAAAAACATGTGGTGTATAGTATATCCCATGTGAAAGTATCAAGATGACATATCATCAACCTAGATTACATAACAATCCTTCAAAATTTTATTACAACTTTTATCTCCTTCCTTACTCACCATTAATATTAAAATCACCTAAGATAAGAAACATCAGGACGATATAACTATAGGCTATGGCATATAATGTGGGTACATGAATTTAAATGTCACCTATTATTCTATCGTTATTAAATTCTATAATATTTACATCATTTTTAAGAATTAAAAATATGATATGTTCATTTTGATTGAATTTTTATATAGAATATTATATATATTATCTTTTAATCTTCATAGTTTTATTTTTTTGGGAACATTGGAATAATAGGTTCTATGGAATTTTTGGGATTCATATAGTGGAAGGATAAGGATGTTGTATTAGACATAGGGGTATTAACTACCTAGTGAACCAAAATATTTAAAATATACATCTATATAAATATTTCTTCAGGAAACACATAAATTATGATTGTGTTCTGCCACACCAACTACAAAGTTTGTAATGCTCTATGACAATACACATTAAAAAGAATATCAAGGGGTCCTCCATTGGGTCCAGTACTCCATTGGCTGACATACACACCCTTTCATTATGTTAGATTCCACTACTATTTTTTTAGTGGGATGAAATATTAGTTCTCTAGGATATTTAGTTAAAATGATAATGATATTTTAATGTCCTGAAAACTCATGTTCCCCTCATGTATAGTTTTTATAAGGCTTGAAAATTATTTCAGAGTGTCCTTATAAAATTTTATATTGATGTGCTTAAATAAAACATATGTTTTTTAAATTTAAATATACTTTATTTCATTATTTAATTATTTTTTTGGAGTTATAATATCTATATTTATACTCAACCCTAAATGTTCTTCACAGTGTCATCTGTAATTTTTATACAAAATAAATATTATTTAGTAGCGACCTAGGTTGAATTTTCACTAATATGATGAAAATAATAGATTTTTTTATTTCTAGTTTAACATGGGTCATTTTTCCTTCTCAATGTTACTATTTATGATTTTAAAGGTATTCCATATCTATGGGATTTTGGGAATCATATTTTACCCAAATTTATAATACATTTCATTAATATAAGACATGGATATGTAGTGAGTCTCATGTTTGTTTCTCAATAAGATGTTAATTTTTAAGATTAAATTTTAATATCTTGTACCATGTAAATTTAGTTTTATATATTTTATATAATCTATTTCCTCTTTTATCTATCATATTAAACAATTTTACTAGTCCCCAACTCATATCATTTAATAGAATTTATTATGTTGACACACTTGTCATACTACTAGCTCAGGTGTAGTCATGGTTAGTTGTATCATCACACATCAACTCCAAATATTACTCTCATCTTTCATAGTGATAGATAATTATACCTTGTAAACATTAATTTAACTTATATTACCTATATTTTTATTATAATCATACTAAAAACCCAAAAAGTGAAATAATAAAATAAATATTGTTAATAATGATCCTAACTTGACTATAGTCACTATGTTTTTCTCATGATTAGGAGATTGTGACATAATAATTATATATAAAAATATTCCATTTACATACATATTACATAAATGGATATTATTCATGAGCATCAATTTTTTGGAAATCAATTATTTCAAAATATTTGAAAATAAATCATCAATATTATTTATAATTTTTTAATATTTTATTACTCATCATGTGAGTAGAACATGAACTATAATTATTTCACATACCAATATTATTAATTACTCTTTTTGATACAATAAATATTTTTTATATACATTTCCTCTTCACTAGTGTGGGTGGATTAGTTCTAATATATTTTTTCATTAAATCTCTCCCAAATCAGTGATAAATTACTGATTTATTCAGGAAATGAAGAATTATTTTTCACTTTTATTTTATTACAATATTAATTCAATAAACCATATTAGATTAAGAAAATTATAGATTTATTTTAATCTTATATCCATTAATGATAGGAAAAAAATTGAAAATTGTCTATAAAATAATTATTTTGACATTTATAGAAAACTTATTTATGAGTGATAGTGGATAATGAAAATATTACTAAACTTCTATATTTAAAATTTTTAGTAGAACCTTGAAATTCTTATAATAATGAACTATAAATTAATTTATTTTATTAAAAAATTATTGAACAAATCCTAAGGATAATTTTATTTAATAATTATTTTGAAACTAACAACTTATGGGGACATGCTAAATCAACCATTTGTATCAGTATAAAATTTTCCATCATAAGATAATTATTTATTATGTAATAATTATCATTATAATTATTCATAATTATCATTTATAGTAAGGTATTTTATTTCCTATGATGTATTCTAACATTATATTCGATTTAATAAAAAATTCAATTTGTTTAATTATTACTAACATTTCTAATTTTTCATTATCATACATAACCTACAATATATCATCAATTGATACAAAAACAATTATTTCTCAAGATCTATATATTAATTTTTATTAATATAATTTACTATAACAATTCTTATAATATTTAACTCTATTTATAATATTTTTTTTTGTTTTTACTTGAATTTAATTTTAAACAACTATTTTTATATTTTTTTAGTTTCTATATTATTGATATTTATAATTTTGATTCATTTTATTGTTTTTTATTTAGTTCTTCAATATAATAATTTCAATTAATTAATACATATTTATTTTATCTGATTGAATATTAATTCCAACAAAGGAAACATAAAAAATTATTTAAATTCAAAAATTTTTTATGGTTAATACTGTCTTTTTATTTGAGATTTACTGATCCATCTAAAATATTATAACCTATATCTTTGTAATTTAAATAATAAAATTCTATAATATTATAATAATTAATGGTGTGATACCCCAATTTCTGTAGAAAGGTCAGCCACTATGATTTAGTGATTTGTCACTATGATTTAAAGAATTTGGTGAGCCATTGATACATGTATTGTTTGGAACAATGAAAAAATAGTCACGATTATAAGAACATTATTATGGAAACTAGATTATTCGAAATTTTTATTTTGTTTTTACTTAAATATTTTTATTTAAAAATCCTAACTATCCTTTTTTATCTGAATTATTGATTCAATATCACATTGCATGATTCTAGTGCTCTTGTGATATATTTTGGGGCTTCTAAACTATATAAAAATTTGACGACCTTAATGAATAATGAAATAAATATTAAATTATAGTAATGAGGTGTAGAAGTATTGGTTCTTAAATCCATATTAATCCCTTTAGTTTAAAATTTTATGTTATTTATTTTAATATGTTGTCAACGATTTATTTAAAATTATGTTATAAAAACAATTTTTTAATGTCTTTTTATTTGTATAGTTTTATTGATTACATAGTGGGGAATTGATGGAAATGTGAATTCAATGGGAATGAATCATGGGAATAATTCATTGAATCATCATACTCTTCCCATCCTACATAATAAAATGTATAAGTATATCTTTTTATCATTATATATAATAATAAATGACACATTAATCATTGGTGATGCTTAATAGAAGAAGTTATGTAGTAGATTTTGAACAGTTCAACCATACATTGTTAGTGCATTTAGAATTTCCCTGAAGTAATAAGTAAAATATATTTAATTTTTTGTTTTTTAGGAATATTTTTTTACTTCTATAACACATTATTTTGATACTATAACACCCAACTATAGAATCCTAGAGTTGAGGAATTATTTTATTATATTTGAATTATTAAATTTAATCATATCCAGAAGGACTGATCTGCTTAGTAGTATTGGGAAATAAAATTACATATAATATACACATATTAATGTACTAAATATGAAATAAATAAATTATTCATAATAAAATGAAATAAATTGAATACATGAAATATTATTCAAATATTTATCCATCAAAACAAGGGGAATGGAAACCTAATACGGGTGGTCTCAAATTATCATTTATGTTAGATAATGTGTAAGTAATAATTAATCAGTGTGACTAAATTAACATTAAAGTGTAAATGACTAATATAGTGTTATATTAAAATTAATAGAAAATAAAAATTCAATATGGAAAAGTATGTATCTAAAAATAAATACTATTTAATAAATTAAATAAAAATTAAATTCATTCATAGATAATCAGATATAAAAATCCCTGTATAAAACATATAAATAAAATGAATGATATGGCTTAATATTGGAATTATTTTATCTAGAACTTGAAACAATAGACTAGAAAAAACTATTTTGATGAAATTTTAAACAATTTTTATATAGACAACTAATTTTTTACATGAGAATAATGATGAATCTACGAGTTATTTTAAACAAGGTATCACTTGTGCCTACCAATCCAAACAATGCATAATATATTTAATACCTGATTTAATTAATTAAGAATTGTTCCTTGTAATAATGTATTCTTTTTGAATAATGGATACAGATTTACCAGTTATTCCTCAGTTAATCAAATATCTAACATAGTTAACATATTATATAAAAGGATATATGGATGAGGAAAAATTATATCCATCCTATGAAAATATGTACATACTATTATATTAACAATGAAAAATGATTAAAATAAATTTATTATTTCAATTGAAAGATAAAAATCAAAAAAGTATGTTATGTTTCATATATAATCATTATGAACATTCATTCATTTTATAATGATTAATCATTCCTAAGTGTCTATTAACAAATTAAAACAATTAAATCATAATCCCCATGAATGAGTAATATTAAATGACTATTATAATATCATTTGAGTAAATATTTTCATTATATTACAATTGTAAAGGTATTATATACCACAAATAATAGTTAATTGGTCCATAATAACAAATAACACCCAATGGAATGTAAATTGAGATTACATTCCCTTACCTTAACCATAATTTTGGTGTGGGCGTTATCCTCATGTATAGTAGATTAAAATATGACACTAATATATAGAAGAAGCATAATCATGTTTATAATATTATATACCATATTCTTATAATTTATTATTACCCATTTGTTAACAATTATTCATTGTTTTTATTACTTCATGTTTAAATTTCCTTGATTTCACAAGTATGTTTTTTCTAGTTATTTTTTGCCTCTAGTATGTGGATATTGATTTCACCATAAAAATAATTTAATCCATGATTTAATAATAATATATATACAGAATATATAAATATATAATAATCAATAATATATTTAGATAATAAATGAAATGCATCGTTCATGTAGTTTGTAGGTTATATATGCATAAGTATGCAAGTATCATTTCTTTTTCATTTAAAAAATGGTAATTAATTGATAAATATGTCTATTATAATTGTATTATAATGTATTTTTCATAAATTTCACTTATTTTTATTAAAACCACACTTAATATGTTCCATGTATATTGTGAACGAATTATGTTGCTTTGAGGAGGTGGTAGTCCACACTTCCCGAAACAATGTATTTATATTTTCACAAAAATCAATGTATAGATGTATATTTTATATAGGGATTATATATTTATAAAGAATTAATAAATATAAAAAATATCATATAAAATTATAATTTAAATCATAATAGATATAATGAGAGGTGGTAATAGGAACTGAACAATTAATGTTTCGTGATGGGTTGTTCATCGTATATGTAAGCAATATGTTTGTTGTCCATTAGATTGAATGGTAGGTAACCCTAGGAAAAACCAATCACATAAAAACAATACCATTAATTTTTTTTACTTTTTTATATAATCATTGAGTAAGTGTAATTTAGGTGGTTTATAATGAAAATTAAACAAGAGAGCTTGAGAGAAGATGTTACCACAAAATTAGATAATTGCTTTTAGTATGAACCAAAGGGAATCATTAGATTTAATTCATACCAATGGTAGAATTCCAGGATGTGGGGAAGGATTTTTAAGATACATTTTGTGTGAGCATTTTTGATCAAATGTGTTTTGAGAGGTTTGAGGAAGGGTTAGAGTGATTTCCAGTTTATAGTGGTGGATGATGGGAAATCATGTAAATACCAAAATGTATTCATTAATGGGAGGTATACCTTACATAATGTGAATAAAAATTGATAAAATAGTTGATTAAATGGTAATAAAGATTGGTAAAAACTATTATTCAATAAATATGTTCATTATTAATAATTTGGATTCTTATCATCTAAGATTCTATAATTTTATCATTTTGTTATTTATTACATCATCTAGTTTTATAACATAATTTATTCGAAGACTAAGACTAAAAAAATTATGAATTATTTAAATTATGGATCAAATTAATTATTAATATAATATCAATTTTATAAAATAAAAAATAATCTATATTTTAAAAATTAATTTTAAATTAAGTTCATGTGATATGCTAAGACACTAATTAAACCAATACCGTGTTTAAAACATTTTTAAAATATATTTTTCATGCAGTGTGTTATAAAAAAATCATTTGGTCCATTAATAGATTATGTTTATAATTAATAATCACATAAAAATTAATTGGAATAATATATGGTTTTTATTAATTTTATATCATTTAATAAATTGTTATTTACTGTAGAATAAAATATGTCCTTTTTGAAATAATTTATTTATTTGTAATTTAGAAATATCAATATATAATTGGAATTAAAATTTATTTGGTTTAAATATCACTAACCTGATATCATAATTAAATTTTTTAATAAATTCAATAATCAATTCAATTCACTTCACATTTAACATTTATAGTATCATTTATTGTTTATTATTATTGACTTAATAATAACTAAATTAGTGTTTGATATAAATTTAAGTTAAAAAACCATCAATAAAAATCACTTAAAAATTAAGATGATAACAATAAACCATTAATCATTTAAAAATATATGTATAACTAAAAATTTGTTGTTTTGTACATATCACAATATACTAAAAATTTCAATAGTAAGTAATGTTACACACTTTTTTCTTGCATAACCCTTTATATTGGTTACGTCAATTTTATAACATCCCAATAACCCATATATTAGATCTCGGAGGGGATATGGTATAAATTTTGGCATCCAATGACTTTTGGAAAGGTTTCCCGGACATTTTTTTCATTAAAATTAATTTATAGTCCCTTATTAAGATTCATTTTACCATAATCACCGTAATTAAATTTAATCACATACACTAATAATTTTAATAAAAACATAATTTTATCATATTGTAACCAAAAATTTTTATTGATTATAACATTGTATGTCAATATAAAAACAATTTAAATTTCCTAAGTTGCATTAACATATTAATAATTTATTTATTTTCATATTAAAATTCTTTTTAAGATATAATTATCATTAGAAATAATTTTAATTAGAAGACAAATGTATAATAAAATAATGTTTTTTAAATTATTTATAAAAAAATGAAACATCTCAGAAAAATACCCAAAATTAATATTTAGAATATTTTAACATAAAAATTCAAAAATGAAGTTCATTTTGACATAAAAAAATAATAAACCTTCAAAAATTAATTATTAAAATAGGTGTGCCATTAGAAGGTGGTAAAACCCAGTCTTGCATGAAACCCAAGATCACACACTGTGTTGTGTATCATAATATTAAAATGTAATTTATTAAAAATAGAGAAATAATAATATATATTCTCACATGAAAATATTGTTATTGCTTGGGGTGTAAATTTCTCCCCACTTTAATTATGTTTTGTCCCAATATTTGAACATAAAATCGGTAATCAAGGAACATATATTTAAAAATACATTTGTTGAAAACTTGACATTGTATAAATGGTTAATGAATCCATTTGTTAATAAGATGGAATTGGAAATTTGTTGTTAAATAATATTGGACATTGAATATGAGAACATTATATTAAATATGGATATGAATGGGAATTATAATTGTCATGTTCTGATGGATTGTGATAGAGAACATGTTCATCTGAATGTTTTAGACCACCAAACAATAAAATAGATTTCTAAATAAAGGTCATTGAATTCATAAAATTATGATGATAATTGGAAATTAATTTTTTGATACATTTATTGATGGATTATAATTCATTCACTATATAGAAATATAATTCTATATATGTTTATATTCCAGGAACACGATCAGATTTTTTTGTTACACATTGACCATTTTGTACATCATCTCTTGGAAAATGATGAATAATACAATAGTTTAATACATTACTCTCAAATATATAATCCAATGATAAACCATTTTATAAATGATTAACTTTTCCAAAATGTTATGATCCTCTACATTGGAGGAAATATAACTGAATTTCCAAAATGAACATATCATTAGCCTTAAATAGTCATTAAATTGATCTAAATTCATTACAAACAGAATATGTGAAAACCTTAATCATGTAATATCATTAAATAATGTAATAAAATGAATTACAATTTTAATTTATTGGGATCATGAATTATTCCTTATTCCTTGTTTAAGACACATGTTATTGGATATATAATTAAAATTAAAAATTGTTGTAAACTTCATCTATGATAACATATACATATTTTTAAAAATTCATCTATTAGTTTCAAGGTAGTCATAACATATCCAAATAAATAATTTCATTATCATTCTGTTGACATCAAGAATATTTTAACAGTTGTTTTCTCCTAAATAAGGGTTTTCTCAAAAAATAATACTTTTTACTGAAAAGAATTTCATGTTACCATTTTGAAAATGATCGAAAATAAATTATAAAAATGTATTTAATTACAACACTTATATATTTCATGATTCATATGATGATAAATACATCAATTAATTACGTTTAAAACATATTTCATAGATAAAAAATATATATACCCTAATAATTCATCTTTGGTTTTGTCAATTACGTTTGAACGAACGAGAGCTCTTGTATTCTTCTATGGTGTATTCCCTTGATGATTTGGAAATTCATTATCATAGTTCCCCATAACATTATAGTTGTAATAATAAATATTATACATTTTATTTTCTTCAATTTATTCTTTATCACGGTGATCATTATCATTACACTTATAAGAAACTATCATTACATTCATGCCTTTACCAGGGTGATTCTTCCCATTGTAATCACTTATTGGAAAATCCTTTATTTCTTCATCGTTGAATCATTCACCTTTTCATGGTTCTCATACGTCCTTAAATTCACTTGGATTTCCTTGATTATATAGGATCGTGAGAATTTTTCTCCATCTGGATGTCACATAATTCAATTAATTATATTTTGAAAAACAACGAGAAACGGTTATCCTTCGTAGATTTGATTATATACCAACTAAAAAGGGATATATTTTAGTTCATGTTTAATATATTGTTTTCATCTTACCCGGATAACTATTAAAACGTAGCTTCAAAATAAAGAACACTAAGATTTTCTATTTTCTTTAAGACATGAATCATCCTCTTTATCCATATCTATGAATCATTGGGGAAGTAATTATTAAATAATGTCTCTATAAAATATCTCTATTATGTGAGATATATTTATTCTTCCTCCATTGAATTTTGTATCAACTCCCACCACTAGTTTACCTCTCAATTCTAACCATATACTGCAAGTGTAACCATTTTTTTTCACCATATCTCAATGCCATGAATATCTTCTCCTAAATCACAATTGATTACTCAGCTGGAATTGGATCAGTATTCCAACTAAATGATTGAGGCCACATTCACATAATGTGATCTCACATTGTAGAATCACAGAGTATAACATGTATCTCCATCGAATAATGATTAAATTTATGATTATTATTAAGATTCAATAATATTTTCATAGAATTCTTTTTTACAATACCTATTATACTGGTTTTCTATGTTGGTAAATCACTATATTTTTCATAAGTACTAATACCATTCTTACTACAATGCATCATTTATAAAAAATTTCATATAGTGGATTAGCTCACAAAATTATATACATTTTATAACTCTAAATATGGGTTAAAATAATTTAGCATATTTCCAAACTGCTAATCTCATAATTATAAACATTGAATCATCGAGGATATATTTACTTCAAAATCCTTCATAATGGTTGGTAAATAAAAAAGAGAACTATACTAAGTGTATCTCTAGAGAGTGTAAAACTAGTTGTTATGTAAGACCCATTTTCATGTACTAGGATAAACCATGTTAGTTTTGACACATGTTGTATGAGTTTTACTACTATGTACATATCTGCCTTAGCGACATCCACCTGTAGTATCTATATAGGGATAAATTTCAGAGAATTCCCACATAATTTATACCACTATAAAAATTATATGTTGTTCTCATTAGTAATCCCTAATGTTTATCTTGGTTTTCTATAATTTTAATATTTTATTTCTAAAACAAGTTTCCATGATTTTATCTAAATATCCTCTAACACCAACTATAACTCCCTGACCCTAGAAGCCTAGAGTATATGCATTATTTTATAACATTTGTATGATTATAATAATCACATATCAATGGAATGATAAGATTTTAATTATTAGAAATATATAATACATACAACATACCCAAAAAATATTGGGATATAAGAAATAGAATCCTGTTAGATGCTATAATGAAATATAATTCTTCTATGAAAGAATATTCAATGATTTGTTCTTCATAACCCAGAGACAATAAAACATGATAATAGTGAGATAAAATGCTCTGTAAGGTTAAATAAAATTGTATAAATAATGAATAAATTTTAAAAAATTATCATGGAATGATAAAAAAAATTGTTATCACATTTTATTCAAATAATAAAACAAAAACCATTCAATATATCAGTGTAATAATATAAATATAGATGACATTTAATAAATGAATAGAAAATGAAATGCATGTATAGATATTTAGACATAAAATATCATGGCTAAATATGATTAATAAGGTAATGTAAATTCTTCAATATTTGATGTCATATATCTGGATCTCGAACCACAATACTATCTAGATCAACATTCAATATAGTTTAAACTACAATGCTTTGGACAATTGATTTGTCTCATGAGAATATCTATATATCGTGGGGATATCTTTAACCAGTACCCACCCTTGTATAGAAGCCAGAATAGTTACAAAAATATATAATAATCAATATAATAAATTAATAACTTTTCATTGTCAACAGATTTATTTATTAAATTAAGGATAAAAATTTACAAATTATTATTTTGAAATAATGTAATTGTCATTGTTAACAACATATGTAAAATGATATACAATATTGGAAAAAATAATATCCATCACATGAAAATATTTATATTCATGTAAATTTCCATTTGAAAATGATTATATTGTAGTGTTTTTTAAATATAAACATTACAATTGAAAAAGGATTTGGGATTGCAATGAAACTCATTAATATTTTTTTTGAGAATATTCTTTAAGAATTCTAAAGTGTCCCATTCATCCTTGAAACATTAAAAGATAACCCATATGATTGAATAATAATAAATAAAATGTATAGTAACAGATAGTGAGGAGATTAAATATATATCATGTATAATGGTAGTACATGCACCAAATAAAATTTCAATTGGTGCATAGTAAAAAAATAATATTCAAGGGAATGTAAATTGTGACAAAATTCTCTTCCCTCAACCATCCTTTTACAACTCCATATTTGTCCATTTTTATATTGGTGTAAAATATTCTACTAGTTTAGAACAAAACTGTACTCAGTATTATAATGTTATATATCATCTATTTATAATATTTTGTTACACATTTGTTAACAATTATTAATTATTATTTTTATTTCATGTGTTAATTACCTATTTTTTCAATAATATTTTGAATTATTGTTTTATAATAATATTTCATAGATAATTATTTCAGCATATATATATAATGTAAAAAAATTTAATTATTATATATATTCAGTAAATATATATTTATATTAATCAATAATTTTTTGGAGTTAATAAATGAAATTCACCATTCATGGATGCAGTAGGCTATACGAATGCATGAACAATACTTTACATTATTTTTTGTATTAAAAGAATGAAAATTATCTAAAAAATATGTATATTATAATTATATTTTAATATATATTTTATTTATGTTATATATGATTATTAACATATTACATAATATGTTTTATTTACCGCATGATTGAACCACATCTCTTTAAGGAGGTGGTAGTCCACACTTCCACAAATGATGTTATAATATTTAAAAAAAATTGAATGTAATGATTTATTTTTATAAATTAATTAAATAAATTTAAAAACATTATAAATACTATCTATAAATATAGTTTCTATCATAAAGGAATCCACGAGAGATAGTACAATATAAATTAACAATCATAATTTCATGCGGCGATAGTTCTTTTTACGCACAAACAATATGTTTTTTAAATATTATTTGTATTACATGCATGTTTATATAAAAACAACCCATAAAACATCGAGTTATATTTTGGATAGATTTTTTGTTATATAACAATTTAATTACGTTATTTTATAGGGCTGATAATGGAAATGAAACTAGAGAGCTTGAGAGAATATGCTACCCCTTTATTGGGTATATTCTTTTTGTAGGAACAAATATGATTACTTGGATTGATTTATTCACAAGGTGAGCATTATATGATAATGAAAGGAAAATTTATGTGTTATCTTGCAATATATTGGTCGATCCATTATGTCTTGAGAGGTGTGAGGAAGGGGCAAAATGCTTTATTATTTAATGAGGTGGGGGAGTTGGACTATTTTAAATACCAAATGGAAATCATTAATGGGAGTTCTACCTTACATTAAGTGCCAATGAAATAGAAACCTAATGGATTAAAGTATAATAATGGTTTATTAACCCTTCCATGAATCAGAAATATGATCATTTTTAATACTTGTTTTTCTTTTATACTACGATTCACTAATTTCTTTCATTTTGGTTTGTATTAAAGAATTTAGTTTTTTAATATGTGTAATTTGACCATTATGACTAAAATTGTTTTTTTTAAATAGATATCCAAAATATTTATTAATATAATAATTAATTTATAAAATAAAAATCAATTTTATTTTGGTATTTAATTATAAAATAAGGTCAAGTGATGTGATAAAACATTTCATAAAACTAGACTTTGTAAAAAACTTTTTTATAATATAAGGGGAAATATATTAATGATAAAATAATTATTTCTACACTAATGGATAATATTTAATAATTATTAAAAAATTCCAACACTATTATGAATATATGAATTTTATTAATTATAGATAATTTATTTAAATGTATGTTATTTTAAAATAACAATAATGTCCGTTTTGACAATATTAATTTAATAATAATATTAATATAACAATATTATATTTGAATTCAAATATATTTGGTTTTTATATTTTTAAAACGATATATTCATCTAGAAAATAAATTAATTAACTAATTCAATAAAATCAATTCACTATTAATATTTATAAAATCATTTATTATAGTTGATTATTAACTAAACAATGGCTGAATTATAATTTCTTAAGTATTTTAAATAAATAAACCATCTATGAAAATAATTGAAATATTATTATCCTAAAAATAACACATTTATATTTAAATTGATATTAATAACATAATAGTAGTGGTTTTTAACATATCTCAGTGTTTTATAAATATTATGGTTAAGGAAAGTTCATTTTTAGTCTTTTTTTCCTTACATAATCATTGTATAGAGAACTTACATATAATAATAAAAATATTATACATAAATAAAAACCTAGTTGGGGAATGGTCTAAAAATTGTTATGAAATTGATTGTAAAAGTATTCCTGGTCATTTAGGTCCTTATGATGATGGTTTGTTACCATATTAATTTGTATTTTTCTTTTATAACCATAATTAATTTAAATACCATTCCTAAATAATTTTGTAAAAAATTAATTTTATCAAATTAGACCCAAAAATATTTGTAATGGCCCGACCCACCCGGGCCATTACATTTCCAAAACACGACTCCACTTTTACGGTTGCACCGTTAGGGTTGCACCGTGTCCTCACCTAGCGGTCTTCATTCTTTCGCAGTTCCTGACTTTTCTGCTCCCGCAAAATAACATTAGACGTAATGATGATTTAATGCCCCGTTTTAAAGCCGTTTAATGCCCATAAATAATATCTAAAATCCCCCAATAGTCAAGAAACCCTTAACTTACTAAAACATGTGGTTTTTCCTCAGTGTCACACCCTTCCCCATACCTTCTAGATCGGCCCCTATTACGTGTTTCCTTGTGGTTAATGAAAACTGTTTAACGCATAGCCGTTATGACCACTTCTCCAAGGAGAATTGTTAAATGACAAATAATTCCATTGTGCGTAACCACCCAATAGCGTGGTGAAACCATGATCCATCTTTATTATTGTTCTAAATTTCATATCCAGTTATAAAGGGATCACATATTTATATCTCACTAGAAATTATTTATTCTTCCTTTTGTCTAGTCTCCTTTTCTTATTTGTGCGTTTGGAGATCCCCTTCCATAGGCAAGTGGTGTGCCTATACTAGAGAATTTCTGCTCACGGTTGGAGTCCCCGACATTCCTCCCCTGAATGTCAAGAATCCATAGTTCATGGCTCGTGGAGAAGAAATTTGATCCTTGATCAACCAGGTAGGGATTTTCCTTCATCTCTCCTCACTGTGTATCATGCAGGGTGGGAACACTACTGCTGTGGGAATAGACGAATCCAAACAATAACAATGATAATAAATAGATTGTTAATGAATGATGGGGTGCATTTAACAATTCTGTTGTACTCTTTTATAATTTATATATGTTTTGAACTGTATGGGCTTATTCTCGCTGAAGATCATGGCCGTTGGTGGTCTTTCCAAGCTCAATAATGAACCCTTGTCTTCTGTGATGATTAAATAAATATAAAATTGAAATTGGGTAATCACCAAAAATTAGTTTGTTAAACGGATGCCCAGTGAACATCAATCCTTGTGTGGTCACCCTGGTTAACCAACAGAAAGAATATCCTAATGAATGAAGTTCTTGAACCTGGATGTTTCACTACTCTATTTTGGTAGTAGGTGTGTTGTTCTGTTTGATACTTATAGGGTGATGTGGATGGGGATGGGATCCTCTGTTGTGTCATGGTTGTTGGTTGTGAATCTGAAGCTGTGTGGGGATGTATCTCAAGTCTTGTTTTGGTTCCAGTACATTAAGGGATCTCATGAATCCCTTTGTTGTTATGACATTACAAGAGAACCGGGTGTGACAGATTAAATTGCTATTTGGGTGTTTCTCTTTCTCTAGCTTGTGGTTCTACCTTTTAGTTTCCCAATAGTGAAAAATTTACTTAAATGGAATCACTTGAACATGAAAACAAGAATGGGATCAATGGGGAATTACTTTCTGGGATGAGTGGTGACATGGTCATGGGTTCAATGATTCTTGTGATTAAATAATAACGAGGGTTCTTTTGATCAAGTTGGTTTTGGAACTCCTAGGCTAGGATGAGTGATTTTTATATATATTATATAATCGTGGTTCTTATGTTTCATATTCGCTCACCATCCATGTTGAGCACCTAGTGTCGAACACCCCTGTTTCATTGGGGAGGGTGTTTTCCCAAACACTCCTATGAGTGGTTGGTTATTAGATCTTTTTTGGCTCCATTTCCCGAATAACTCATGGCTCATCGGGCATGTTGTGATAGCATGTGGTCCATTATAGAGCAAGATTATATGGGCAGGTTAGTTGTGTTGGTTTCTCAGGTGTGTGCAGGCAGTTTTTTACCATGTGTCTTCGGGATGAGGCCCAGGTGTCTTTGGACAAGGCAATAGTTTTTCTGGACCAGTTGTTTGCATTCATGTTTATCAATTGTTGTTGTGGCCCAGGTGTTTGCGGACGGGATGTGTGGTTGTGGCCTAGGTGTGTGTGGGTGGGGTGTGGCATTGGGACTTTAGTGAGAATGGAGGGAGAGGTTTGATGCGTAATATGTCTTCAATAACCTGTGTGGAAGTGGTGTGGGGTACCCAAACATTGATTTGGTGTTACTATTATATTTCTTGACTTGCGTTATTTGGGGAGCATGCTTTGGTGAGGCTTGGGTGGGTTAATTTCCTTGCTAGGTATTTCAGTTATTATATATCTCACGGGGAATTAGAATTCCTCCCCACTTGTGCATTAGAGATTTTGGTTTTCCGTATGAAGTATACTTGTATGCTCACCCTACATATATAAAACTGCTTTCAGGATTCTAGGAGGACTTCAGTGATCATGATTGGTCATACTAGTTCAGACGTTGGGACAATTGATGTTGCTATTTTATTTCTTTTGTTACTTATTTTTGGGGTTTTCTTTTACTTTTGTATCTATTAGTTTTGGAACATACATATGAGAATGCTTTGTTTTGGATTTACCTATACATCCAATTTGGGTGTTGTTTGGATTTAATATCTTATCTCCCGATCCTATTAAATAAAAAGTGTAATGACTTTCATCTTGTGTGTGATTCTATACCCTTGGTGCAAGTCTCCTCTCCGATACATATTGAAGGCGGTTCTCGAGGGGTCATTATCTCTCCTTCAACTTGAAGAAGGAAGGGTCTGGCAACCTGCTGTCCCTTCTCTCATCTTGGTGAAGGCGGGTCCTGATAGAATGGTATAAGAGGTGGAGGATGGGAGATAGTATGGAGGTAAGAGTTAGGCATAATGAGGAATGCATGGGATAGTAGGGAAACAATTTTGGAAAATCTTGGTGCGTGAAATAAGCCAGGGAGGAACAGCTAGGACATGGGATTTTTTGCACCACTGTGATCTGATGCATAGAATATGGGCCTACCGATCGACCATGTAATGTTACAATGATTGCAGGTTAGAGACCCTAGGGAAGGTACATGCATCATAATGAATTTTTTTTGTGTTTCTTGGGTATTTGGAGATTTAAAATGTATAAGAAGTCTAATAAAATTTAAGAACAACATTCTACACTACTCGGGCTTAGGCATTCCTTGTTTACCTTACATCTATGTCACTTGGGAGACAACCATGAGGTGTGCGGTTGATCGAGACCCATGTGGTTGACTTGGCCGAGAAGCATATGACTCACCGAGAGGAGGAGGAAGATTAGTGGCAGAGGATGCTTCATGCATTTCAGTGACAGACCCATGGGAAGTACGAGGGAAGCACCTCGGACATGGATACAAAAATCTAGCTAGTGGAGCTGGTGATAGCTTTCATCATGATCTGGGATCCAACGGATTACTGGGTTTCTCTGGCTGTAATACAGATATGGTAAGCAGTGCGTTAGTGGTGGACACTCTACCTTGGGCAGAAGAGGGAGGATAAGGTTACATTGGATGACTTCGTGAGGGTGTTCTGTGCAGAATTCCTCTCTTCCACAATGAAGGTTGATAAGAGGCTGAGGATACTCCCCCTCCAGTAGTGGAGCATCTCAGTGATATAGTTTGGGATCAAGTAAAAGGTTCTCTTTTGCATTTCTATGGTCCTCTTTTCAGATGAGGAGTCTCAGGTGAGACGTTTGGAGGAGGAACTTCAACCTTCTATTGAGAATGTTGTTAATCCATTCTCCTTACTAACATACATGGAGCCCCATAAGATAGCTGAAGTGGTGGAGGGGTTGAATACGATGGGAGGTGTATCGTCAGAGGGAATCCAGTTGGTATCATTGAAGGGGAAGGCCATCAGCAACATGCCTCTAGTATTATGTCCCTCTAGGTTTAGACCAGTAGGGAGCAGGCCCTAACAGTTCCAGTTCAGATCTCCCAGTCCTCGCCTTTTCCTTTTGGGCCCAGGACCGAGATTCTTCATCTGTGGTAGCCATAGTAACCTTTAGAATCAGTTCTCGGACCGAGTACAGTATAATGTGGGTTGGTGATTACAGCACCTTCCCCACCAACAGTAGTTTCCAGCAAGGCCCTTTTTGCATCAGCAGTACATACAGTGAGCTCCTGCTCCTCCAATGGCAGACATCTCATGAGGAGGCCAACCACAAGGTGCTCCTTAGGGACCTCTAATAGAGAACATCTAGGGAGGAGGCTGACAGTTGAGGGGAATGGGATATGGGTGTTGGCAGTTACACGCCGCATAGGCAGCAGCTCCAGTAGGGCCAGAATCATTCAAGGTACAATTAGATTTTTTAGTACACTTGCCTATTCCTTGTTCAATACAGGAGCTTCACACTCCATTGTTACGCCCAGTCTGGCATGTGCTCTAGGTCAATATGCTGAGAGACATCCAGTGCCCCTAGTGTTGATTACTTCATTCGGAGGTCAGACCGACTTGTTTTATGTTAGTCGAGCGTGTAGACTAATGATCGGGTCATATCAGTCAATCAGCGATCTTATACTATTGTAGATAAATCCATACGCTGTCATCCTAGGCACTGACTAGGTATTATCTATATGTACTGTTATTTACTTCTTCTGAGGAAGGATCATGCTTTTAGACATGGGTGGCTGACGTGTGACTTTAATCGGAGAGTGGGGTTACCAAGAAGGTAACCAAAAAGTGGAGACCCTCCTTTCCTTATCAGATTAATTGTCAGTTGATTCAGCGGATACAGAAATGGTGGAAGTCTCAGATATTGTCGGTGAGTTTATGGATGTCTTCCATGAAGAGGTGGAGACTCTATCCCCCTCGACGCAATGTTGAGTTCGGGATACACTTTCAACCTGGTGCCCATCCGATATCGATGGCTCCCTACCGGATGTAACCTTTTATGTTGCAGGTCTTGCGGATTCAGATTTACAATCTGATGAATAAGGGTTTTGTTCGATGAAGTGTGTCACCATGGGGTTCCCTATCTTGTTTGCAATGAAGGAAGATGGTGGTCTGAGGCTTTTCATATACTACATGAGACTAAATCAGGTGACGGTCAAGAATCTCTACCATCTTATGAGGATAGAAAATCTATTTCACCAGTTGAGGGGAGCATGTTGGTTCTCTAAGATCGATTTTTAGTCTGGATATCAGTAGTTGAGGGTGATGGAGTGTGAAATCTCAAAGGCATCCTTCATATGTATGTATGGACAATTTGAGTTTATAGTCATGATTTTCGGTGTAACAAATGCACTAGTTGTGTTCACGGGACTCATGAACTTCATCTTCCGGGAATACATGGATAAGTTCGTAGTCATGTTTATTGATCATGTCATGATCTACTAAAGGTCTATGGAGGATCACGCTAAGCACCTGAGAATAGTTTTAGAGGCCCTATGACAGCACCAAGTCTATTGGAAATTGTCCAAGTGCAAATTCTGGATGCGAGAAGTTCACTTCCTTGGGAACGTGGTGTCTGAGTAGGGAATAGCGATGGACCCATCGAAATATTAGGCGGTTGTTCCTTGGGCATCACCCAAGAACATGGAAAAGGTTCGTAGTTTCCTTTTATTGGTAGGTTACAACCTGTTTTTCATACCCACCTTCTCCGGAGTTGCAGAAACTTTGACAGTATTGACCAAGAAGTACTTGTCTTTCGTATGGGATGGTCAGTGTGAGGAAACCTTTTTTTATATGAAGGAGAAGTTGGTATGTTCCCCAGTTCTATGGTTTCTAGAAGAATGGGCGAAATATGAGGTGTTCTATGATGCTTTAGGACAAGGCCATGGGTGTGTGCTGATGCAATGACAAGCAGTGATCTCTTATGGGTCTAGATAGTTATGTCCCCATGAGCATAATTATTCCATGCCAGATCTAGAGCTTGCGGTGGCCATGTTCATACTAAATTTGTGGCGGCATTACCTCATCGGGGAGCACTTTGTGGTCTTCACATATCACAAACAATTGAAGTATATTTTCTCTTAGTATGACTTGAACTTACGACAACAAAGTTAGATGGAGCTCCATCCGAACTACGACTTCAATATTTCCAATACCTCAGGAAAAGGGAATGTGGTGGCTGATGTTTTGAGATGGAAGTCGCAGAAGGATGCAGTTCGAGAGTCGAAAGATTCATGGAAGGCGATGGAGGAGTTGGGTTCCCTACACCTGGATGAAAGGGAGAAAGGTGGTACAGGTTTTATGTTTCAGATGACAGTGCAATCCTCTCTCCTATGGTAGGTGTAGGAGTCTCAGTGGGGAGACAGAGAGAGTGAAGTAATGCATGACCAGGTTAACCATGGAGATGCACCAAAAGGGTGGAAATAGGATGGTCAGAATCAGATGCTTTTCATAGGGATGTTTTTTGTTCCTGAGATGATGCGCGGGAGTGTTCATGGTGAGTTCCACATCTCACCCCGGGCAGCACACCCGGGAGATTCCAAAATGTACCGGGGCTTCAGAAATCAGTTCTGGTGGCCCGGGTTGAAGGGGGCGGTGGAAGGATTCATAGAAAATTACGTGATGTGTCAGAAGCTGAATGCTGAATACTGCATCCCAGGGGGTCTGTTAGAACCATTAGATGTCCCTGAGTGGAAGTGGGATGACATCTCGATGGATTTTGTCACGGGACTACCCAGAGTTCAAGGGGGTTGCGATGCTATCTGGGTTGTGTTGGACTGACTGATAAATCGTCCCACTTCCTAGAAATCAAGGAGTCATGTATGGTGGATTCCCTATAACAGAGGTACATGAATGATGTGGTGCGGTTACACAGAGTCATGAGATCCATAATCTCGGATAGGGATGCATGGTTTTCATCACGATTCTGGAGAAGATTGGAGCTTTATTTTGGCACCCAGCTATGTCATATCACTTCTTTCCACCCCCAAACAGATGTACAGACAGAGAGCACTATCCAGACATTGGAGAATATTCTAAGAGCATATATTCTGGTCTCTGGGGGATCGTGGGAATGACACTTGACACAGGTGGATTTTTTATTCAACAATAGCTATCACTCTACTATTGGCATGGCTCCGTTCGAAGCATTGTATTGGAGGCTGTGTCACTCACCCATGTGCTGGACAAAGGTCGGGGAGGCATGTTTTCTTGTCCTGGAGGTCATGCAGAGCATGATGGAGAATGTTCAGCTTATACGGGAGAGGATGAAGGTGGCCCAGTACCAGAAAAATTCATATTCCAATAATAGGAAGAGACCCTTGGAGTTTGAGGTCGGGGACCACATTTTCTTGAAGGTCTCCCCTCGGCGTGGGCAATGGAGGTTTGGTAGGCCTAGTAAGATCTCTCTCAGGTTATTTAGACCGTTCGAAGTGCTACGGTGGATCGGGGAAGTGGCTTATTAGCTAGCGCTACCACGACTGCCACTAAGACTGCACGATGTCTTCCATGTGTCTCAACTATGATGGAATCTACACGATGATTCACACGTCCTCTACTGGGGAAATATGGATATCGAGGACAATGTGAATGTTTTGGAAAGACCAGTGAGGATTGAGGATTGTGAAGAGAAGGTGCTTCGTGGATGGACTATTCATTTGGTTCGTTTGTTATTGAGGAATGGCGGGCTCGAGGGAAGTACCTGGGAACGAGAGACGCAGAAGCGCACCCAGTAATAAGATCTGTTTTGAGTTTTGTTCTGTTTTGTTTATACTGGTTTGTGTTGGAACGCTTTACCTTGTTACTAGAGGAACATGATGCATTCCTTATTCTGTGGATGTGTGTGAGGAGTCTGGACTATGGGGAGGGTAGGAACTGATCCCTAATAAAGGCAAATTAAGGTGGATGTGATTAAACCCTTGTGGGCGAGTCAGTGCCACCCAAAGTGGATATTATATAGACATGGAGGATGAAACTCCCTAACCCATATGACTGGACAATTTTACACTCGATTGTTTCCTAGTTACATGAGGGGGAGGTGTTCCTAGATGTCAAAGAGGTTCACTCCTAAGAGTAATATTTTGAGGTGGTTGTTCAGAACAACTCTTTTCATCGGGTCTAGTTTTGATTCTCGAGGGAGAGAATAGTTTGAGAGGTATCCGATATAATGGCACGAACCCACCTGCTCCATTACTTTTCCAAAACACAGCTCCACTGTGATGGTGGCACCGTGATGGTGGCACCGTGATGGTGGCACCATGACAGTGGCACAATTATGGTGGCACCGCGACTGTGGCACCGTGAGTGTGGCATTGTGACAGTGGCATAGTGAGGGTAGCACCGTGACGCTCTCACTGTGTCCTCACCGAGCGGTCTTCGTTCATTCCTTATTCATGACTTTTTTGCTCTCTAAATATATATTTTGACGTCAACATGATTTAATTCCCCCTTTCAAATCCATTTAAAGCCCATAAATAATATCTAAACCCCCCCAAGAGTCATACAACCCTTAACTTACCAAAACATGTGGTTTTTCCTTGGTGTCACTCCCTTTCCTGTACCATCCAGATCCTCCACTATTACGTGTTCCCTTATGGTTAAGGAAATTTTCTAAAACATAGCCATTATGACCACCTCTCTGAAAAGAATTGATAAATGAATATTAATTCCATCATGTGTAACCACCCAACCATGTGGTGAATCCATGATCCGATTTTATAGTCATTCAAAATTACATATCCAGTAATAATGAGATCTCATCATTATATCACGCTAGAAATTCATTCTTCTTCCTTTTGGATAATATACTTTTCTTCCTTGTGCCTTTGGAGTTCCCCTTCTCAAGGAAAGTGGTGCACCTGTGCTAGAGCCTTTCTTCTCACCCTTGGAGTTCCCAACATTCCTCCCCTACAAGTCACGCATCCCCAGTTATTGGCATGTGGAGAAGAACTTTGAACCTTGATCAACCAGGTATGGATTTTCCATTGTCACTCCTTACTGTGTATCATGCGGTGTGTGTAATCTACTGTTTCTATGGGAATAGTTGAAAACAAACCTTAACCAATATAATAAATAGACTGTTAAAGAATTATGGTGTGCGTTTAACAATTCTGTTGTACTGTTTAATAATTGAAATATGTTGTGAATTTTATTGGCTTATGCTCAATAATAATCATGGTCGTTGGTGGTCTTTCCTTCCGCACTAATGAACCCTTATCTTATGTGATTATTAAATAACTGTAACATGAAAATTGGTTAATCACTTAAACTCGGTTGGTTTAATGGATGACTGGTGAAAATAAATCCCTATGTGGTTACCCCGATTAACCAACAGAAATAAGAACTTAATGAATGATGTGCTTGAACATAAAAATTTTCATACTCTGTTTTGGTAGTAGGTGTGTTGTTATGTTTTATGCTTATGGGGTGATGTGGATGGGGATGTGATCCTCTATTGTGGCATGGTTGTTGGTTGTGAATCTGAAGCTGTGTGGGGATATATGTCGAGGCTTGTTTTGGTTCCAGTACTTTGAGGGATTTCACAGATCCCTTTGTTTTTGTGACATCACAAGGGAACCGAGTGTGAATTAATAAATTTTTGTTGGGTGTTTATCTTTCTCTGGATCTTGGTTCTTTTTGTTAGTTGCCCAGTAGGGCAGAATATACATAAATGGAATCACTTGAACATGAAAACAAGAATAGTCTCAATGGGGAATTGCTTTCCGGGACGAGTGGTGACATGGTCGTGGGTTCGGTGTTTCTTGTGAATGAATAGTAACAAGGGTGATTGTTCTTAAGTTTGTTTTAGAAATTCTAGGATGGGATGAGTGCATGCTATATATATATTATATAATTGTAGTTCTTATGTTTCTTATTCGCACCCCACACATGTTTAGCACCTAGTTCAGAACACCCCCATTTCCCAGTGGAGTGTTTTTATCATAACACACCTACGAGTTTCTAGTTATTAGCTCCTTTTCTAATCCCTTTCCTGAATATCCCAAGACTCATAGGGCAGGTTGTGATGGCTTGAGGTCCGTTATTTCCAATGTTTCTTCAGTTAGGGTAGTTGTGGTGGTTTCCTAGGTGTGTGTCAGTAGGTTGTTTCCAAAATTTCTTCGGGATGAGGACCAGGTGTCTTCGGTCATAGAATTAGTTCTTCTAGACTAGGTGTTTGTAGGCATGGTTATGCGTGGTTGTTGTGGCCATGGTGTTTATGGGCGGGATGTGTGGTTTTGGCCCAGGTGTGTGCGGGCGGGGTGTGGCAGTGGGACTATAGTTAGAATGGCGGGAGAGGTACGATGAGTAGGATATCTTCAATTACAAGTGGGGAAGTGGCGCATGGTACCCAAACATCGATGTGTTATTACTATTATATTTCTTGACTTGCATTATTTGGGGACCGTGCCTTGGTGAGTCTTTTGTGGGAAATTTTCCTTGCTATGTGTTTCAATTATCTCTTTTCTCACAGGATATTAGAATCCCTCCCCACTTGTGCACGAGAGCTTTTGGTTTTCCCTACTGAGTATACATGTATGCTCACCCTATGTATATAAAATAGATTTCAGATTTCTAGGAGGACTTCAGAGATCGTGCATGGTCGTACTAGTTCAGACGTTGGGACAGTTGCTGTTGATTTTTTCCCCTTCTTTTTGTACTTCTTTTGGGGGTTTCCTTTACCTTTCTATCTTTTACTTTTGGAACATACATATGAGAATGGTTTGTTTTTGATTTACCTGTATTCCACTGTTGGTGTTGTTGGGATTTACTATCTTATCCCCTGATCCTCTGAAATAAAAAGGGTAATGCCTTAAATCTTCTGTGTGATTATATAACCTTGTTGTTAGTCACCACTCCGGGACCTATTGAAGGCTGGTCTCAGGGGTCATTATCTCTCCATCAACTTGAAGAAGGAAGGTTCTGGCAACATGATGTCCCTTCTCTCATCTTGGTGATGGCAGGTCGTGAAAATATTGTAGTTATTAAAACCATTTATGTTCATTTTTCATAATTTAAATTACTAAGTGTGACAATAATGATTTAGGAAAATTATATATATGTGGTGAAAAATCAGGTTTTAAATGTAGAAGCGTTCAACATATCAATAAGTTAGTATATGTAATTTAAATATAATTATTATTAATATGTCCAAAAATGGGTTTTTATATGAGAATTTAATATATGTTGTTTTTTTAAAAAAATATTTTACATATGATTTAACATTAATAATTATTTAAATGTAAATGTTGTTGTTTTAAAAAAATATGGTATTTTCACTATTAATCAAAAAGTGAAACATCTATCAAAATTAAAAAAATCACATTAGAAATTTTTTGAAATTTCATATTGGGAAATGAATATTATTTTAAAAAAAAATTATAAAATTTCAAAATTTTAGTTTAAATAGTGTTACCCCATTAAAAATTGGTAAAACCTAGTATTTTATGCAACACAAGTTTACTCAGTGAGGTTTCGAGTATATTCATGAATTGTTGTTTCATATAAATATTAATAAAAACAATATTTATTTAACATGGAAATATTGTATTGTATTGGGGTGTTATACTTATACGATTTACAAAATAATTTTTATCATTTTTTGAGTTTTTACTAAAATAATAAAATAAAAATAAAGTACATGGATTTGTTTTTTCGTTTAACAAAAAAAATTATCCAAAAAAATAAGTTTGAAACATTCAAAGATATATATCAGACAATGGATATCTATTATTATAGATGAGGTTTTGTGGTAATATAGTAATGGTTTCATATTAATGATTTTGGAATTTTAGTTACAAAATTCATTCAGAATGATAGTTTAATTATATTTATATAATGTATAATTGGTATATATATTAATAGTAATGGATTGATGTAATTTTATTTATGGATCTATTATAAATGTATAGGTCTCCCTAATATTTTTATTACCCAAATACTAAATTTTATATTTTTTTAGGAAATTTTATAATCAAAAATTAAAATCTCATTCCTCAAATCACATTTATGATGGTCATTCTAAATATAACATCCCAATTTATTAATTAGAACAATTATAAATATATTTTATTCTATAATATTATCTATTTGGATGTTCTATATTAACTTCATATACATTTACCTTTGTATTCTTATATGTTGACATGATTATGGATCGATTATTTAGGGTTACAATAAGTATCTCAATGGTCCAATAATCAAAACAAGTTACCCATTATGAGGTCTCTATTTTGATTCATAATTTTTGTGTTCCATATTTTTCTCATTTAAGATGTTAAATCCCCTTTTAGTATTTTTTATATTTAGTAAAGTCATATATATTAAATCATGTTGTGGAATGATGCACATTTATTTTTACATTATTTTTGGGGCTGTTGATTTGAGATTCATCCCAAGTCACAAATATGTGTTGTTTTCCATCCATAATCATTGTGACATCATTGTATTGTAATGAAATTTGTGTTTTCTTCATTAGTGGATTAAAATTTCATGATTCCATAATATTTTTATGGTGTCCAATATTGTTTCACAATATGGATCTTGAAATCATTAAATTTGATTAAACTATTCAATCCTACACATGTTTTTAATAAGTAATTTTATATTTGTTCAAGGAGTTCTGCATTTTATGTTTTGTCTCTTCTACCCATTAATGTATGTTGGCTATCACAATAATAGCAATTTCAGTTATAAGGGGTCATAACATTAGTACAATCCATGTGATTTCAAATGATGAGTTTTTTAAGGTGATCATGTTTTCTCTAATGATATAAATCAATGGAATAAAATATCCAAATATGGAATTGATTAAACAAGATAAAAATACATTTAACACATAGAAATTATATTTAAGGTTTGTAATTTTTTATATCATATAATAGCCATGATTTTTTTCATTACCTCTAGTCGATAAAATTATATAAATATTTTTTATGACTTTTCCCTAAAATAGTATTTTTGGGATTTTCTATATTCTATTGTATCCCTCTCTAGGTAATTTTTTTCGTGACGCTTTGATTGGATATTGAGTTCCTTTTATTATAAAATGGGTATTTTAACATTTTAACAATTATTGATTTTTTATTTTAATTATGTGTATTTATTAGATTGAAAAGTCATTGATTTTTGAAAACAAATGACTATTACCCATAATTAATTAACATATATTAGCTCACAATTTTATGATGAAACACAAGTAACTATGAGTTCCAAAAAAAATTGATTCTAATTTCTCATGTATGATTTTATTTTTTCCATATTTTTTTAATCATCCAAAATGGGTTGAAGGAAGAGATTCATGAAAACATAATAGTATGAAATTTTAGAGATTAAATTCATATACATTGGGTTTCAAAAAATCATTTTCATCCATAGATTTAGATATAAAACGGACATTAAATATTTTTTCTAAAATTAATTTAAATATTTTTATAGGATCATGATTAATAATAGGATTGACCAACCTAAGGGGAATAGTTCAATATATATTTATAATTGAAACACATAGGTTTTTGTTTTTAAATATTATGGGATCAATTAATGTATTTTTATTATAATTCCAATATTTTCGTTTATTGAATTATATAAATCCATTTTTTACAACAAGTACTCTTGTGGAACATTCATTGAATATATAAATTTTTCCTAAACTAAATCTTTTATGTTGATATATTATCAAAACACATTTAATAGTTTTGGATAATGAGGGATCCGATGAATTTGGATTTATCCCAATGTCCAAGTTATAATGTTATACCAAACCTTGCATTTTATAAATAACACTACCTAAATTATGCAGAATACATAAAAATTATACTAACATATAACCAAAGGAAATGTTATAATAGTTTGTTTAGAAACATGGAAACATAAACACGTGTTCATTTGTGACCAATGATATATCCCACAATATTTTTTTCACTATCAAAATTCATAGACACGTCATTATAAATACATATCTTCATAACCTATGGAAGGAAACGTAAATATGGTTTATTTCATAATATCATTAAGGGTAAACAAGAGGGACATGTAAACATAAACATGATCATATGGGTATGAGACCATGATCCTATAAATAGATGATCATATCCTAAATATCATTTATCATAAATAGATATCATTACCTAATTATTGGCCTTTCAAAAGACATCAATCACAAGGAAATGGAAAAAATGTCTTGAAATTAGAACATTAGAATAAGAAATTTAATTTTGGAAAACACATGAGAATATAATTTGATTACAATGGTAGAATATTATACTCTTCAATGATCATATTAGTATTATGGGTTCACTTCCTAGGCAATTCCGATAGTCAATGATCACTCCTACATCCATCCTAATTGTATCAGTTCACTCCTTATAAAATCATGGTAGCCTTGGTTAAATAACATGGACATCATGTTATTCATGTTTTACTCCCATGATCATATTATTATATATGATGAGATATAAATCATTACATGATTCATTAGAGGGAGATATAAGTCACACAGAGCTCATAATTAAATAATACATGCATATTCATCATGATAATTAAATACCATACAATGACACATGAAATTAAACTGGTATCATGATTATATATATAAAATAATATCAAATCCTGTATAAAATGATGCTGGTTTAATAATAATTTCATCAAAAGCATAACACATGAAAATAAGTGTTTTTCAAAGTTATATAGCTCATGGAAGAGAAAAATGATTCATAAGAATCATTCCCTCAAAACATAAACCATTCAATAAAAAAATATAAATGAATCCTTTGAATAATTTCAATGAATGGAAGTAGTAACATAAAAGGATTTCATAATAAAATTAAAATTACTCGGAACGATATTTTGAAAATCATTATTGAGTAAAATATCGATTAAACATGGAAATTTTCTCATTAACAGATAAAAACCCTTTTGAAAACCATTTTATTGAAAATAATATTGAAATATTATTAAACATGATTTAAAAATGCTTGGAAACAATTATCTTAGAAAATATATAATGGTTCTTCAAAACAAATTTAAAACATTTTCATTGAAATTAATAAAATTATAATGAAAATGTTTTGATAACTATTTCATTTACAATACATTGAAATCTTATAAAGAGATTTGGAAACTTTTAAACATATTATACCACTGAAAAGACATTTTATTCCTATAATGTAATCATTAATGCAATTTTGGAAATATTTTAATTAATATGTTATGAAATTATATTCCTGAAATTTTGAAACCCAATTTTCTCAAATGTACATTGAATATATATAATGAAATATTTAAAAAATTATTAAAACTATTTCATTGAAAATAATTTGAAATCGTATATAAAATATTCAAAAAAAGAAAGAAAAAAACCAAATGATAACCTATAATGGAGTATTTCAAAACCATAATGAATTTTTCAAATGATATTTTCCCATTAAAATGAAATTTATATATCATAGAAAAATATTTTTAATTTTTTTTTGAAAACATGGTTTTCTAATAAAAACAATTTCAAAACAAAGAGAGAAATATGGTTAGGTTAATACAAACAAAATTTTTAAATATCATTATTACCGAAGTGTGTAAAAAGGGTAAAAAAATTATCATATCATTAATAAAAATATGAGAATAAAATTAATTCATTCCCTTGAGATATGTATCATGATAATTAAATTAAAAAAAATATCATAAACAATATCGATAATCGATGGGATTGTTTCAATAAACTCTTACGAGATGGTAAATTGTCATCAAAATGTAATTTTAAAAAGTTGAATTTAAATTAATAAATAAATATTATTATAATAATTTCATTCATGATAGAAAATGTCAAATTTAATTATGAACACCAATAAGAGGATATTAGGTTCATAACAAAACATGTATGTCAATAAATAAATGTTGAGGAAAAACATGCCTTTACGATTTGGTAGCTTTTCAAATATTTTACACAAAAAATAATTGTAATAAAAAGGATATGTAAATACCATTAAATTTATGTATAATAATAATATATTTCATCCATGGTCATTATATACACCACACACATTAAACGATTGGTGACTAAGGCATGTATCTCACATAAATAAAAAGGTAAGCCCCTTACCTTGTCACTTAAATCTAATTTTACTCATAAAAATAAATTTTTTAGTAAATATATGTATTATATGTGTATAAAATATTAATAGTATTATAAAAAATATATTATTTTGTCTAACTATGATGTTATATTACTCACTTGTTAAGAATTCCATGTTATGGTTTCACTTTAGATAATATCTGCATTATTATTTGAATGTTTCTCAATTTTTTATATCATTGGTCCATATACATATATCATGATTTGAATAATAATTATTTTCATAAATATATTTTATATTTACCATATTTCTATTATAAAAATATATAGAAAATATATGTATGAAATGTAATACAATTTTCATGATGATGGTAGGTGTTATGTATGCATGAACACTACCTCTATTTTATTGACTTATTGAAATAATGATATTAAATGATATATATGTATATGTGTATATATATATATATATCATTACATATTAATTAATATGTTATATATATAAATATATTTTCTCTCCACACATATTAAATACATTCAATGTAGTGTGTGAACGTATCACATCGCTTCGAGGAGTGGTATTCCATTCTTCCTCAAACATAATTATCATATTACCACAAGATGTAAAGAATAGAGTCATGTTAAACATAAAAACTAAAGAAGAATATGTTCATTATAACTATAATATATTTCATTTATAAATAGTATGGGAATCACAATGTCTACCATGAGAGGCGGTTAAAGAGAAATTAAAAATCATTGTTCCGTGATGCGATTGTTAGATGTACATGAAAATAGTCGGTTTGTAACACATAAAATTTTTGTGTGTTTATGTGGGGTATAAACATATTATAGAACTTCCTAGTATATTTTTGATAATTTTTTAAAACCATAATGGTATAAGGAATGTTTTTATTGAATAATATCAATAATAGAATGAAACATGAGGAATATTGTTACCTCTTATTCGGGTAACTGTGTTTATTTTGAATCAATGAGATTACAAGGAATTATTTCTGAAGAAAATAATGATTTAACAATATTTAGTGAGTAATTGGGAAGTGTATTGGGTTGATCAGGACCTAACCTATGTGGTTTGAGATGTGTGAGGAAGTATGATATTTTATTAATTTTTATAGTGGAAGGGGAGTGACACTATTATAAATACCAAACTAAATAAATTAATAAGAGCTATAAAATACCAAATATGCATCATGAACTAGGTAAATAATTTATTAATTGAGAATCAGGGTTTATATAAGCCTCCATTTCTCAAAAAAATATGCATTTTCATTATTTTATTCCATTAGATCTAAGATTCCCCAATTTTATCATTTTGGTTTTTATTAGAGCGTATAGTTCTCCTCCCTAATTAATTTTTCCATTAACACAAAAATAACGTGATATTAATTATAAAATAATGATCCCCAAAATTACTAATATGATATGTAATTCATAAAATAAAAATCACATTTTTTTTAAAATTAATACTAAAACAAGCATTTTTGACGCACCAAAACACTAATTAAACAAGAATATCTGAGAATTTTTTTTAAAATATAGTTGTTAATATATTATGTATAAAAAAAATTTAATTAATAGGACATATTTAATATTTATTATTACTTACATTTTCTTTGGTAGAATATATTTTTTAAATTTTAGTTAATTTAATATAATATAATTTACTGAAATATTCCATTACTCCAAATTGTGAATTTTTTTAAATTTTAATTTACAAATATCAAAAAAATTAGAATTAATATATTTATATTAAAAAATAATTTAATAGAATATATTAATTTATAGTTGTAATTATATACAACAATTTAATCAATTTACTTCACTTTTACTTTTATAGTATCGTTTTTTATAGTTAATTATCAAATAAATATTAAATATGATGGAATTCCTTAAGAATTTTTTGTAACTCAATAATATATACAAATTTAAGATAATAAAAAATGATAAAAACAGCACAGTAATCATTTATTTTTTTATTTATAAACAAAAGTATAATTTTTTTACCTATATCAATTTTTTATAAAATTTAATGGTATGGAAGGTTATCATTCCATCTATTTCCATACATACGCTTTTATATTGGGAAAATAAATTTAATAATAACAAATTAACCCATAAAATTCAACCCAATAGGGTATATGGTTGTATTATTTTCACACATTATCCTTTGGACAAGTTTCCATTTCATTATGGTACTTAATATTATGTTTTAGTCCCTTGTTAAGATTAATTTTACCATAATCATCGTAATTAATTTTAATCACTATCACTAATATATTCAGTAAAATAATTATGCTTATCTAATTATAAAACAATATTATAAGTTTAAAACTGTTTATGTTGGTTTTTAATAATTCCAATTAATGATGTGGGAAAATTTTATATAATGAGAATCCCATAAATGTGTCATGAAAGAAGTTTTTTAATATAAAACGTTCAAAATCATAGTAACTAATTGTATTTACATTCAAAATAAAACTTATTACATTGAAATACATTGTATTATATTTTTATAATTATATATTTTATTAATTTTGATAACAATTTAAAATATAATTAAAAATATTAAATTATTTAATCAAAGTTGATGTTTTTAGGTTAAATATAGTATTTTTCACTATTTATCATTAAATGATGATTCTTCAAAAAATACATTACAATTAACCATTAGATTATTTAGAAATTTTTAATTTAAAATGTATGTTTTTTTTTTCAAATAAAATTAGATGAATTGTAAATATTTTTTCTTTATAATTGATGTTCTATTAAATGCTGGTAAAACATGGTATTATAGGTACCATAAGAAAATCTAACTGTTTTTTATAGCACATTATTAACATGACTCTTGGCATAAAAGAATCCAAACTAAATTTTCTGTTTCAAGAATATAAGGGAAAAAATATAAAAATATAAAATTGTAAAATTATTTTGATAAAAATTTCACACAATATCAAGGATTTACATTCTTCACACATTCAAATGAGTTTCTCCCTCGAAATTCTTCTAGTATATCAGTTGATTAATACATGAAAAATTTATTCATTGAAATGCACATAAAAATGATTTCTAATATAATCCATAAGAAGGTAATCATGTAACCATATTGTTTATCCCAATGTAGAACATAAAGAGATCCTCACAAATGAGAACATAGGTGGGATGTGAAAACATGGACATGGAAGAGAAATGTTATATTCATGTTCTGATGGAGTGTTATGGAGTACATGGTCATGAGAATGTTAACAATCACAAATTCAAAAATCATTAATGACCCAAGGGACCTTTTGATTTATTGGACAAAAATGAATTATGATTACATTAATTGTTTCGGGATCAATTTTCCAAATTTTAATTAATATTCATGAAAAAGTTTACATTCAAGATTGTAGGAAAATATAATCTTTTTAAAAAAGTTAATCAACTTAACCTCTTTTTCAATAATTGAATGTAACATTTTCATTCCAGAAATACAAAATGATCATGAGATCCATGATCTTTCATCCCATTTTCCATTTTATATAATCAACACAAAGTTGTTTGAACGTGTTAAAAATGCATAAATAAAAATATATAGTGGTAACCAATTAATAATTCTGACATCATCTAATGATTAATATAAAAATTAAATAAATTTGTATATTTATAATTTTTTTATGAGATTAAAATTCATAATATTAGAATGAATTTCATGAAATCAGGTTAACATTGACCTCCTATATATTACAAAGTACAACTTGATTATATTGGAATCCTCATATTCTCGGATATATTAATTCATCCATGTGAAATCCTATTATGATTTACTGATACACTAACAATCCTACCATTGGTCATTATGCTCGAAATCCTGTTGAGGATGATATGATGCTTGTAGAGACCCGTATCTTGGCGTACATGGACATTACATTACATTTGCGGAATACTTAGTACATAACAAAAACACACACACAAGGACCGTAATAGTTTAGTGTCTTTGGAAACTCGGAATATAATATTCTAATCATGGTGAATGATCTTCAACATCTCCCATAAAGATCCTTTTTTTATACCTAAAACCTTTCTTTATATCCTGGGGAAAAGAAAACATAAAAGGGTGAGCTCAAATGCTCAGTAAGGGTAAACAAAAGAAATATCAATCACATCATATACATAAGCACATAACTTTTGGAAATCATAACCTGCAAAAGAGATCATAATTTCATAACATGGGGTAAATCATGGCAGTGAAATGTAATCACAATAATCATAACATAAAACATGAAACTTTGTGTCATTCACACATAATCATAGAGAATCATTTCTTGTTAGTCAAGACTCATTGCCAAGACTATCTTAGTGGACAAAGTCCCTTTCTCAATCGAGTAACCCTCGTTTCAGTCCTGTTTCACTGAACCGGTATAACCTACCATTCCAGCCATGTCTATCTCATGAGATATAAAATCATTACCCAATGCATTGGAGGGAGATATAGGTCCCACCCATCTTATAATGAATCCTTTCTTATGTGTGCCACATAATCATAAAACATACATCATCGCATAACACAAGTAACAAAAATGGGATTCTTGAAACATCATGACATCATAAATCAATTCATATAAGATAAAGGAATTCATAAACATAATTCCATCACAACATAGTCAAATCAATGTAAAAATATGGATAGAAACAGAACCCTTTATTATCTTAGATGGAAAATAATTTTGATAAAACACTTGAATTGAATTCTTGAGGAAAATATCTTTTCTTCTTCAAAATCAATTTCTTTTCACAAAACATCATGCAATTTTAAAAGAAAGAGATTTTATTGAAAATAGTGATGAAATCTTTTAGAATAAGCTTCATTAAAATAAGGCTTTATAAAACAGTAGAAATCCGTTCGTGCTGTATAAGTTAAAAAAAACATTCTTCGTACTTTTGTCGGAAAAGTCAAAAAGTACCTCGTACGAAAAACGAAAAAAGATTCCTTTCACACGTATTACTAAAAACTCACCGAAGGGTAAAAATGGATTTAAACAATTTTAGGTGGATGGAAATAATATTACATATTGAGTAAACATGGATGTGGATGATAAAATACACCCCAGTAAATACTTACGAATAAACAATCTCGGATAAAAATGAGATTGTGATATTTCCCTTACCTTAGGTCCGATTTGCTTTGTTCGTGTCCGAAGCTCCTGTATAATGGTTTAAATAATGTTATTGACTTATTCCAGAATCATACATATTGATATGATATCATATGTGGTCATATTATTAGCTTCTTGTTATTAATATTTCATTGTTACTTGTTACTCGGGTCTTTATAACTTTTTGTTCTTATGCGTGTTTTGTCGAATAAATTCTTATTCTTATCTTTAGGTTATAGATAATTCATTTACAGAATGGTATTAGTGTAGTATATACCATATTCATTCATTCAATTCATTTATATAATCATTATGAAATGAAGATCATGTAGAACGAGTCGCATCACATCGTGGAGACGGTATTCCGTACGTACGCACGAGTGATGATATCGTTCCTATGATCGTGGAATTGTATTGGAGTATATATATATATATTATTTCAGTATCAATATTACTTCATAATAATCATATATAGTTACTCATTACACCATTATACCCATCCTTGTAAGGTGATGGTGGAAAAATAGATTACACCACGGCGTGGAGACGGTATTCCGTACGTACGCACGCACGGTGATTTCATTTTTCCGTAGGATGGATAGAAGGTGAATTAGGGTTGTTTCATATTTATAATAACATATCAGTATGTAAGTAATACTGATGTTATTACTTTATCATGAAAAAACTAAAGAAGAAGAAGTTGAAGAAGAAAGAAATTGAAAAGATCGGTAATGGATATTACCTCTTCTTTGGAACGCCTCTTTGTATCCTCCACTTAAGGAACTAAGATTGGTGTTTGGAGAAGACCAGGACCTCTAGGATTATTCTAGGGAAGTGTAGAGGAGAAAATGGCAGGGGTTGGCCGAGCTTGAGTGCTCAAATTGGTGTGAGGAGGAGGGGGAGGAGGTGTCCTTTTATAAGGGAGGAGAGGGGCACCTTAGGAATATCTCAAAATATTATTTTATATTAAAGTCAAAATCGTTTTATAATGGTTCGAAAGGGTCTTATTTCGAAGCTAAAGTGGGGATGGGTCGAAATCCTATCAACCAATAAGATTTAGACAAGTTTAGGGTATTATTTTAACCTTATCAATTAGATTTTACTCTAAGTTAATTAATTTAACTTTTACCGTGTCTTTTTGTTTTCTTTCACTATATGGTTAATACACTTACTATAACATGCCAAACGAACCCCAAATTGTTTATTATTAATATATATATCCTTATCTAAGTCATATGGCCGAACATTAGATTTTTAGGAATACAATAACAATTAATAATATAATATTTGATTTAAAAACTATTTTGTGTCAATTTTGACACTATTTGATATATGATTTTTGTGAAAGTCATAACAGAATTATATGTTCGAACCAAGTTGATTAAATCAACATTAATATATCATAGTAACCTATAAAATTAGTGGAATTCATAAAAAGTCTCAAATTACATTCATTTGAGCATTTATAACATCAATTATGTTAATATTTCCTTAAAAGGGTAATTACTGCATCATCGTTGTGTCATAAATAAATTAATTTATTTAAAGTCTAAAAATTATAAATAAAATATCATTATGTAGGAAATCTTTTTATCTTTCTAATGAATATTTATAGTCGAATTTAGCTTATGTATAACCCCATATTAAAAATGTTTTAGTTATTAAACTTTGATTTTAACTATTTTAACTATTCATTAAATAATATAATATTAAATGTCATAATCTAATCCAAGTGGACCTAAATGGTCATATTATATTCATAAGGTTGTTTTTGGTCGAATTACACTTATCCAATATAATTAGGACATGTTTTAGGGTAATAGTAATATCATATTTACCCTTAGTTACCCTATTTTCTATTAACCGTGGGAAAAAAAGTAAAAAGTTACTATTCACCAAAAATTATTTTCATCTCATTGAACCACATTTTACTTACTGACATCAACCGTATCTCTCGGATTTTTGAAATTCCATTCACAGAAGCGGTAAAATTAATATTTATGAAGAAAGTAATTTTTTTAACTACCACTTAGTAGTTTCACTATTCATCAAAAATTGATGTTTTTCAGAACAATGCCAAAATTTCATCCGAAGCTATATTTCATATTCCGAATTCAAAAATGAAGTCTATTTTACCAAATTCATATCATAGAATTTTCATCAATTAATTTTATAATTAAATCCCGCTGTTAAAACAAATAGCGTGTTTTTAAGAAACAATATCTATCAAAAGATTGACACTTGATTATGTCTGGTTTAAATGTGAAATTACATCCAATGACCAACATTGTATTAAATTGTAAAAATATATTCTAAATATACTTTAAAACCACTCAAATTAATAATTTATCACTATTAATTATTTCGATTAAAAAAAGTTGTTTTTAATTATAATTTAGTAATTTTCACTATTCATCAGAATATGAAAGTTATCCGAAAAGTACCAAAATTTCACCTTAGGCTAAATTCGATACTCCGAATCCAAAAATGAAGTTCATTTTGAAAAATAAGATTTACAGAGTTTTAAAAAGTGGTTATTACTATTCATAACGGCTAGTTTTAATAATATTTTAATAGCATATCGTTGTTTAGTGAAACTCGGTATTGCGTATTACACACGCTATCGAGGAAGGTCGTGATTGCGTGTAATGCAAGGCAAGTCAAGGATGCGTGTTGTGCAAGCTCCTTTTGGTGTAGCGTACAACACAAGACTTTAATAAAATTAAAAAGAATATTTTTTTTTAAAATCTTGGGCTGTTACATTCTACCCCCCTTAAAATGAATTTCGCCCTCGAAATTCGTCGGGGTTATAAATGGTTTACTATTCGAAAAGTTTGTTTAATAGAAACCCACATCGTAAAAAGGAATATCAAAACCAATATTTAAAAATAAAAGTATGAAACGTAACGGTTACCCAAATAAACTAATCATTGGGTTTCCACATAGGTGAAAATATGGATATGGAAGAGAAATCTAACCATCATGTTCTGATGGAGAGTGGTAGAGAAAATGGCTATGGAAAAGCCAGTAATCACAAATCCATAGATTTGTGATGATATAAGGTACCATCTGATTCATCAGGTATAAGATCACTAGGACAACATTTTTGGTTTTCAAGATCATTTCCCTAAAGTTGAAAATTTGAATTAGAATAAATACTTACTTTATTTTGGTACAATCTCACTGTTGTTCGTGCCTTGAACAATTTCCACTTCATCTCTTAAATAAATGAAGTTGAATTTTTTTATTCATGAAGTGTTAGCAGATCATGTGATAGAATGACAGGTCATTCCATCAGTCTCAAACAAAAGGTTAGCAAAAATTATATGCATAAGTCGATCTATAGTGAGATTAATCATATATGGTTCCTAAAATGGAGTTATACTTCATATATCATACTGCTTAATATAATAAAACTGGTTTCTACTAAACAGGGACTTCCTGTAGGCCAGTGGTAGGCGATAAAGGCCAGTCGCACTTCGGTTGTGGGTTTGATTCCCACAGCCTTGTCCGAAGCGATGGGCTGTCGCCCGTCCTGCAGGTTGTCCTTTTTCCAAAACTATGTAACATCCCATCAATAATATCAAAAAAACAAACAATACTAACTTATGTCCAACATAATCCATTCCAATCTTTTAGGCTTATCCATAATACTGCAGTCGACTCTCATAATATAGTGAAAATGATTACCAGAGATTTAACACCATCATCGATCCCCATATATCATAAGATATGTTTTGTTGGTCACATTCCAAACATTCAAAGTCCTTAATCGTGTATTCTCTTGAATACCTTAGTGAAAACATGAATGCAATTAAAAGTTAACACCTTCCACATACTAAAATCCTCAAAATTCTATATACTCAAACCATGATATCACTTAGTCCTTATATCAATCATGAGCTCATGAATACTGTTAAACATTTCATTTTCTCGTTTTCCCTTCATTATGCACATAATATCTCAATCACTTTGAATACCACATTAGACCAATACATAAATATTCCAATATTCCAAGATACAACATTATTTTGGAATCCCATTACATAAACACTTAATCATTCCACCACATCGTTGTCATATTCAACATTGCCAATAGTGATCGCATGTGACTTCCCTTTGTCCTTTGCCTTAAGCGGTTGCTCATGTCGATCATCACTAACCCTTGGATTAGGGCATTTATTAGCATAATTCCCCATTTCCTTGCACTTGAAGCATTGAAGTGTTGGTTGTACGTTCTCTGCAGTGTTTGCTTTATTCACTTCATTAGAATCCCATTTTCCATTACTTCGACACGCAGCTGCTCGATGACCTTCTTTTCCACGCTTAAAACATTTTCTAGTCCCTTTAAGACAATCTCCACCATGCTTCTTTCCACACTTTGTGCATAAGGAAACATTCATCTTCTTTTCACCATTATTCTGAGTTTTCTCCTTGAACTCCATCTTTCGTTTCTTGTCAAAACCATGAGATGGATATGTAACACCAACTTCCATTTCTACCCTGATAGCACAACGCACAATTTCTTCATAGCTACTGAAGTCTCTTATAGCTAATGCCCTTCGAAGACTTGGTTTTAAGCCACTGAAAAATCGATCAACTTTACTTTCAGGTTGGTTGATAATACCAGAAGCATACCTTGAAAGTCTTGTAAAATTTGCTTCATAGGTACCAACAGATTCATCGTCCCTTTGCTTCAGTTCAAGAAACTCTTTCTCCATCTTTGTTCGAAGAATACGAGGGAAGTACTTACTGAAAAACAAGTTCTTGAACTCGTCCCATTCCATGGACTCAATTTCATCTCTTGGCCTCGTATTCTTGATAAGATTCAACCATTGATCAGCTTCACCTTCCAAACGATATACTGCTAAGATGACTTTATCATGTTCAGAACATTGAAGAACTGAAAATATCTTTTTAGTAGTACTGACCCATTGTTCAGCCACAAGTGGATCAGAAGACCCACTGAAAGAAGGTGGACGTTGCCTCATGAAGGACTCAATAGAATATTGTTCCCTTCTCTGCTCATTTGGAAGTCCAGAATGATTCATAGCTTGTGTAAGTATAGCAATAAGATTTTGCACTCCATCTCCCATAACATTTGTTTGTTCAGGAGGGCAATCATTGCATTGTCCATTGCATTGATCAACACGGTTCCTTCGGGTTCCAGCCATCGTCTAAAACCCAAATAGAATAGTGTGAGAGGCAAAAATCATGCTAGGGAAAACAACATAATAAAGGGAGAGTACCTTCAATATCCATCATCTTAGGTTTAATTCTATGATCGTTAGCGTAATTCTATTACTATAACCTATACGTATACTTATCCCTAGGGACATCCCTAGACATACCTTAGAAATATCTCTAGGGATCTCACTAACGTTTTCGCATCCTAGTTTCCAAAGGTTGACTAAACCTTTCCTCTGATACCAACTGTAGAGACCCGTATCTTGACGTACATGGACATTACATTACATTTGCGGAATACTTAGTACATAACAAAAACACACACACAAGGACCGTAATAGTTTAGTGTCTTTGGAAACTCGGAATATAATCTTCTAATCGTGGTGAAAGATCGTCAACATCTCCCATAAAGATCCTTTTTTTTATACCTAAAACCTTTCTTTATATCCTAGGGAAAAGAAAACATAAAAGGGTGAGCTCAAATGCTCAGTAAGGGTAAACAAAAGAAATATCAATCACATCATATACATAAGCACATAACTTTTGGAAATCTTAACCTGCAAAAGAGATCATAATTTCATAACATGGGGTAAATCATGGCAGTGAAATGTAATCACAATAATCATAACATAAAACATGAAACTTTGTGTCATTCACACATAATCATAGAGAATCATTTCTTGTTAGTCAACACTCATTGCCAAGACTATCTTAGTGGACAAAGTCCCTTTCTGAATCGAGTAACCCTCGTTTCAGTCCTGTTTCACTGAACCGGTATAACCTACCATTCCAGCCATGTCTATCTCATGAGATATAAAATCATTACCCAATGCATTGGAGGGAGATATAGGTCCCACCCATCTTATAATGAATCATTTCTTATGTGTCCCACATAATCATAAAACATACATCATCGCATAACACAAGTAACAAAAATGGGATTCTTGAAACATCATGACATCATAAATCAATTCATATAAGATAAAGGAATTAATAAACATAATTCCATCACAACATAGTCAAATCAATGTAAAAATATGTATAGAAACAGAACCCTTTATTATCTTAGATGGAAAATAATTTTGATAAAACACTTGAATTGAATTCTTGAGGAAAATATCCTTTCTTCTTCAAAATCAATTTCATTTCACAAAACATCATGCAATTTTAAAAGAAAGAGATTTTATTGAAAATAGTGATGAAATCTTTTAGAATAAGCTTCATTAAAATAAGGCTTTATAAAACAGTAGAAATCCGTTCGTGCCGTATAAGTTAAAAAAAACATTCTTCGTACTTTTGTCGGAAAAGTCAAAAAGTACCTCGTACGAAAAACGACAAAAGATTCCTTTCACACGTATTACTAAAAACTCACCAAAGGGTAAAAATGGATTTAAACAATTTTAGGTGGATGGAAATAATATTACATATTGAGTAAACATGGATGTGGATGATAAAATACACCCCAGTAAATACTTACGAATAAACAATCTCGGATAAAAATGAGATTGTGATATTTCCCTTACCTTAGGTCCGATTTGCTTTGTTCGTGTCTGAAGCTCCTGTATAATGGTTTAAATAATGTTATTGACTTATTCCAGAATCATACATATTGATATGATATCATATATGGTCATATTATTAGCTTCTTGTTAGTAATATTTCATTGTTACTTGTTACTCGGGTCTTTATAACTTTTTGTTCTTATGCGTGTTTTGTCGAATAAATTCTTATTCTTATCTTTATGTTATAGATAATTCATTTACAGAATTGTATTAGTGTAGTATATACCATATTCATTCATTCAATTCATTTATATAATCATTATGAAATGAAGATCATGTAGAACGAGTCGCATCACATCGTGGAGACGGTATTCCGTACGTACGCACGAGTGATGATATCGTTCCTATGATCGTGGAATTGTATTGGAGTATATATATATATATATTATTTCAGTATAAATATTACTTCATAATAATCATATATAGTTACTCATTACACCATTATACCCATCCTTGTAAGGTGATGGTGGAAAAATAGATTACACCACGGCGTGGAGACGGTATTCCGTACGTACGCACGCGCGGTGATTTCATTTTTCCGTAGGATTTATAGAAGGTGAATTAGGGTTGTTTCATATTTATAATAACATATCAGTATGTAAGTAATACTGATGTTATTACTTTATCATGAAACAACTAAAGAAGAAGAAGTTGAAGAAGAAAGAAATTGAAAAGATCGGTAATGGATATTACCTCTTCTTTGGAACGCCTCTTTGAATCCTCCACTTAAGGAACTATGATTGGTCTTTGGAGAAGACCAGGACCTCTAGGATTATTCTGGGAAGTGGAGAGGAGAATATGGCAGGGGTTGGCCGAGCTTGAGTGCTCAAAATGGTGTGAGGAGGAGGGGGAGGAGGTGTCCTTTTATAAGGGAGGAGAGGGGAACCTTAGGAATATCTCAAAATATTATTTTATATTAAAGTCAAAATCGGTTTATAATGGTTCCAAAGGGTCTTATTTCGAAGCTAAAGTGGGGATGGGTCGAAATACTATCAACCAATAGGATTTAGACAAGTTTAGGGTATTATTTTAACCTTATCAATTAGATTTAACTCTAAGATAATTAATTTAACTTTTATCGTGTCTTTTTGTTTTCTTTCACTATATGGTTAATACACTTACTATAACATGCCAAACGAACCCCAAATTGTTTATTATTAATATATATATCCTTATCTAAGTCATTTGGCCGAACCTTAGATTTTTAGGAATACAATAACAATTAATAATATAAAATTTGATTTAAAAACTATTTTGTGTCAATTTTGACACTATTTGATATATGATTTTTGTGAAAGTCATAACAGAATTATATGTTCGAACCAAGTTGATTAAATCAACATTAATATATCATAGTAACCTATAAAATTAGTGTAATTCATAAAAAGTCTCAAATTACATTCATTTGAGCATTTATAACATCAATTATGTTAATATTTCCTTAAAAGGGTAATTACTGCATCATCGTTGTGTCATAAATAAATTAATTCATTTAAAGTCTAAAAATTATAAATAAAATATAATTATGTAGGAAATATTTTTAGCTTTCTAATGAATATTTATAGTCGAATTTATCTTATTTATAACCCCATATTAAAAATGTTTTAGTTATTAAACTTTGATTTTAACTATTTTAACTATTCATTAAATAATATAATATTAAATGTCATAATCTAATCCAAGTGGACCTAAATGGTCATATAATATTCATAAGGTTGTTTTTGGTCGAATTATACTTATCCAATAGAATTAGGAAATGTGTTAGGGTAATAGTAATATCATATTTACCCTTAGTTACCCTATTTACTATTAACCGTGGTAAAAAAAAGTAAAAAGTTACTATTCACCAAAAATTATTTTCATCTCATTGAACCACATTTTACTTACTGACATCAACCGTTTCTCTCGGATTTTTGAAATTCCATTCACAGAAGCGGTAAAATTAAGATTTATGAAGAAATTAATTTTTTTAACTACCACTTAGTAGTTTCACTATTCATCAAAAATTGATGTTTTTCAGAACAATGCCAAAATTTCATCCTAAGCTATATTTCATATTCTGAATTCAAAAATGAAGTCTATTTTACCAAATTCATATCATAGAATTTGCATCAATTAATTTTATAATTAAATCCCGCTGTTAAAACAAATAGCGTGTTTTTAAGAAACAATATCTATCAAAAGATTGACACTTGATTATGTCTGGTTTAAATGTGAAATTACATCCAATGACAATCATTGTATTAAATTGTAAAAATATATTCTAAATATACTTTAAAACCACTCAAATTAATAATTTATCACTATTAATTATTTCGATTAAAAAAAGTTGTTTTTAATTATAATTTAGTAATTTTCACTATTCATCAGAATATGAAAGTTATCCGAAAAGTACCAAAATTTCACCTTAGGCTAAATTCGATACTCCGAATCCAAAAATGAAGTTAATTTTGAAAAATAAGATTTACAGAGTTTTAAAAAGTGGTTATTACTATTCATAACGGCTAGTTTTAATAATATTTTAATAGCATACGTTGTTTAGTGAAACTCGGTATTGCGTATTACACACGCTATCGAGGAAGGTCGTGATTGCGTGTAATGCAAGGAAATTCAAGGATGTGTGTTGTGCAAGCTCCTTTTGGTGTAGCGTACAACACAAGACTTTAATAAAATTAAAAAGAATATTTTTTTATAAAATCTTAGGCTGTTACAATGCTGCTTTGGTAGAGGAGGTGGTACATACTACTCAGGATTCCAATATCACCTTGGGAAAACAATATGAACGAAAAACCACATTTTTTCTTAACTATCACATCATTGGGAATGCGTCTTGAAATTTTAACAGAATTAATATGTGTCACTACTATAATATTTAATGTCATGATTAAGAAATGTGTAGGTGAATGAAGTTAAATGTGGGAGGTCCACCTGGATCTAGTACTGCCAACATTTATTAATCTTGGGTTGACCATCCGATTGATCCAGATCCTACAACAGATTATAGTGATGAATTTTCTGCTCATTGTGCATCATATTTTTCCCCAATTATGGTCCTAAGGTGATAATTGTGCATTAATTCTCAAAACATGTGGTATATGATACCCCTCTGATGATGGTATTCTTAATGGGGATACTTGGGATTCCTGCATGTTCTTCAATCAGAGATATCTTGTTAGCCCCTCTGTGATAAATCCTTTGTTTCCCAATCAAGAGAACATATTGGATCCTTCTCATGCCTCCTCGAATGAATCTAAACCTTTAGTGAATATTATGTTCTCTAATCCTAGAGTTGATCTAGATGAATATGAAGGGATACTTGAAAAATCATTGGTTCAAGACCCACTATATGATCTTAACTCGGTCACTGCTTATCATGATCATTATGAAGATGATGGTGCGATAAATCCTAATCATGGTGCATCACAATATGACCCCTTATGTGGTATCACATATGTTCTAACAAAAAAGGCTACAAAAAGGATATTGGCTACCAGCCATTTTTCTGCTCAAGTTGATTCAGCCAATAGATTCTCCTTTCCTAGAAATGAGGAATCTGTTGGGGAATATTGTTCTCCCACATTTATTTAAAATTACCTAGGTAACACTATTTACCATTACATTACTCTTTCTGATGAGGATTTGATTAAAAAAATTATTGGCCTAGCAGTAGGCTAAGATAAAAAAAATGAAAATCCTCTTATGGAAATGTCATGGGATTAAAAACACATCCACAGTCAAATCCCAATGACAAATTATTTTGAATAATAGTCCTCTATTAGTTAAAATTGAAAAACCAAGGATAAAATTAGAGAAGTGTAACTCCGTTAATTGTTCTTATTTGGTCTATTCCATTGATGCAAACAATAAATTTGAAAAGTGCACTGGATCATTGTTGGTTCTAATGAAGTAATGTTTTAGTATTTGTTATGTTTTGGCCTATTTCATATCAGTTACCATTGCATGATGTCGTGGTAATTCTTCACTATTTTTGACTTTTGTTTTTTCTTTCATCCTTTAAAAATGAATAAAATAATTATGAAGTATTTTTGTTGATATTTTGGGGAAAATTGATACCAGTTGGGTTCTACAAGGTGAATTTAACACTATCTTGAGGCCTGAGGAAAAAACATGGGAGAATTCATGTGGTGTATCATCCATTAAACATTCATCATACATTTATATATGTGGTGTTATTGAGGAACCAATTTCTGGATCTAATTTCACATGTATTAGATAAACTATTAATGATAAGAATGTATGTAAATATGACATATGTTTAGTGGATGTTGATGAGAGGAATGGGGTGATTGATGTGTATGGGAGAACAATTATGAGATTGCATTCTGATCATAATGCCATACTTGTGGATGTCTGCTTCCACAAATTAAGGTCATATCCTCTCCCTTTTTTGTTTATTAATTTTTGTCTTCTTATAAAAGGCTTCAATGAAATTGTGCTAGATGCATAGTAAATTGTTTACCTTGGGGCTCCCTCTAATGTATTATGATGTAAGATAATGTTAGTTAAGTCATGATTGAAGTAATACAGTAAGGATTATTTTTCCACTCTGGAAAATGAAATCAGAGGTGATTAATATGTTTTTTAAAATTATCAACATGATAATATCCAGTATGAATTCCATCCTCTGGAAGAAATGATGGACACTGCGAATGTAGACATATTTTTGAATCTTAATGAAAATATGGTTCGAAATAAATTTTACCCGAGATTATTGAATGAAAGAGAGAGTAATTCAAAACATTTTCATTATACAAATAGGGATAAAAGTGCCAAGGTATGTGTGAATGCAATTAATATTCATGGAAACATATTCTGCTATGAGAATGAAATCTCAATTGTTGTGACAATTTATGTTGACAAGTTGTACTCAAACACTAGAAATGATTTCTATGATGAACTTTTTAGGTGTTTTGATCATTATATTTGGGAAGATCAAAATTAAAATACATGGTGATATACCTAGTGTAATGGAAATACATTATACTCTTTTATCTTTGAATATAGAAAATGTGGCAGGTCCTGATGGTCCCACCAAAATTCCTTTCATATTTTATTGCGATATCATTTATCATAATGTAAAAAATGCAATGGATGCTTTTTTAGATAATATTATATGCCTTCTATGTTGAAATTTAATTTTTTTCATTAATACCTATGATGTGGAATTCTATTGATATTAAGGATTTTATACCTGTTTCGGTTGGGAAGTCTATGACAAATTTGAAAAGTAATATCATGAGTAATAGATTCAACGATATTTCATAGGGCATCATCTCTAGTAATCATTTCGGTTTTGATTCGAGGAGGAATATAAAAAAACTATATTTTTACTACCTATGAATGTGTTAATTCTATGAAGAGAATGTTAATGGATGGAAACAAGGCATTGTCGATTTATATGTCCAATACATTTGACCCAATAAGGTCAAGTTTTCTATTTATTATTATCAAAATGAACTGGTTTTCTTATAAGTTCATTGGGATTATTGGTTCCATTTTAATGAGTTTCAGGATCCCTATTCTTGTTAATGGTTCCCCTAGGGGGTTTTTAGGGCTCCATATGATTAAGTAAGGGTGATAATATTTTTTTTTATTCCCTTTTGTTTTGTACAATATTATTTGTGATGGTGCCTCTCTGATCTAGAAATTTTTTGTTGGTTCCATATGATAATAATTAGAAGGGATTTATGCGGTCCATCTCAATTATTCTATGCTGATGACATCTCATTCTTTGTGAGAGAATAACAAGTACCCTCTCTTGTATTATGAGTATCATCTCACAATATGATGAGATTGAAGGTCATGTTATTAGTAGGGGAAATCATCTATCATCATTGGAAAAGGAAATGTAATATCAAGGAAAAATAGAATAGATCGTAAACTTGGTGTAAAAAGAGAATATATGCCTCTTTTCTACATTAGTGTGCCACTTTTCTAGGATAGATTTAAGGGATTTCATTTGGAAATCATTGCTTTGAATATCATAAATCAACATGCAAGATGGATGGGGAAATTTCTATCCCATGCATGTAGAATCTTCATGGTCAATTCAGTAATAACATCAATATTACTGTACTCATTTTCTTTGTATAGATTGATCAGAGTTCTAATCAAGGAAATAAATAGAAAAAATTGATATTTTATATGGATTGGGTCTATTAATGAAATGAATCTTGTTAATGTTTCCTGGAAAGAATCTATTTTACCTGTTCATATGGGTGGATTGGAAATTAGAGACATCAGGCTTTTTATTGATTCTTTGATAAAAAAATTCAAATTGAAGCCCATTTGTAATTCTGATCATTCAATAGAATTTCAAACAAATAATATTTTTTGGAAACTCCACAAATTTTAAGTAAATTATATTAGGTAATCTCTTTGGCTACCTCTATAAAAGGATTATGATGATCTCAATGATTTCTCAAAATGGTTGGAGTGTAAATAGTCCCATTTGAATTATTGGACTACCACTTAGCTATCTTGCCCCATTAGTAATGATATTTCCATTCAACATTCTCTAAAAACATTCTCCATTGTAGAATTTCATGAAAATCCCAATGTCAATGGGATACTATCTTGTAGTATCATGTTTGAAATATCAAGATACTTCTTTAATGAATGTGACACTTTGTTCTGGATGCCCAATATAATTGGAAATATCACAAAAAATGAGTGTTATATCAATATTTGTGGTGAATCATTGAACCCTATACATTGGGTCACATGTATTTATAGAGCCTTTATCCCTCCTACTCGCACAATTTTAATCTATAAAATTTTGATTCAGAGGCTTCAAATATAGTTCAATATGCTGTGCACCAGACTAAATATTTCTTGGGCCTATTTGCTTTGTTTTGAGGCTGATGAAACTAGTTCACATGTATTTTTCTCTTGTAAATATTTATGTAGGTTATCAGAATATATGCAGGAGGTATTCTGATACATCCTCAATAGAAGATATATTGATGGACTATTATAGTACATCTATAGAAATGATTACAATGAGCAGATCCTTTCTCTCCTGCATGCTACTTCTTCCAGGGACATTTCATTAACATGGAATTAAAAAAAGATTAATTGATGTTCAACAATGTAGATCCTTCATTTCATGATTCATTATTGTTTTTTACATAGTGCAATTGAATATTCATCAAATATTATGACTTGGGACAAGAGAAATGATGGTTTTGATCATGTTCTGTTGAGGTTGCATGGTGTCAATGGCGGGATGAAGAAGCCAATGATTGTGAAATATGACCTATGGATATAACCAATATCTTGGTGGTTGATGTTCTATTTTTATGGAGTAGATTTTGGCACACCAGGTCTCTCCGGATGTGGTGTAGTTTTTCTTATTCATCAGGTCTTTGTAATGGGATGATTCTTTCATTTCATTAACAACAGATATACAATCTTGACCTGTTGGAAATGATAAAAGCAATCAGTTATCACATCCATTATGGTTGGAATGTCTTATGGATAGAGTTATTTTCTTCTATTTTAGTCCATAATCTCAATGACTGATAAAGAAATATTCTATGGATGATGCTATCGACTTGGAGTGATTACCTTCGGCTTCCAGAATTGTTATCTCTTGATGTTAAACAGGTATACTGAGAGTTCAAATAAGTTTCTAATTCTCTATCAAAGAGACGAATTTTCATGGTCCATTCAAGTTGTCCATTTGTGCTTCCTGGGTATTTTATTTTCCTTTCTCATGATAACAATAATAGTGTGATCTATACTCTACCATGTAGAGTAGCTTCATGATGGCTTGTTTTGTACATTATGTTTTTTATTATATTTTAATAGGAGATGGATTGCCTGGATCATGATCTTCTTGGTTAGTCATTGAATTCCCAGACATGATTACTTTTTTAATCGATCCATATTTTTAATCAATTACTCTAGATTTATCAATATTTTACATAATACCTATATCTAAGAATATTAAATATGAATAATTCTTATTTCTATTTAACTATAATCTAATATTTATTCCTTTTATTACATCAAACATTATTGGAATATCATCATATTCCTTTCACATGATTCATGCATTCTCATTATCTTCATTTGTTTAATGAATACTTATACCACCTTCCTAATTATTTTTTTGAGATTTCCACTTGTGAAATCAATAAACATAATGACCATACATTAAAATTATGAATCAATAAATGTTAACTATGTTCAATATTGTAATATCATTTTTACAGAGAAAATTTAAAATTATTAGAAACATTTATGACATTTCAATTACATATATTTATAAAAGATTATTTATAGGGATCCTAAATCTTGGGTTCTACTTCATTAATCTATAACACAGTAGGATTATCCTGGGTTATTCATTGTAATCATATATTTAAATCCATAGAGATGCTTTGTAATTTATTTTTAATTCTCAAAGAAAATCCATCATGAGTTTCTATATAGGTAATTGGAAATTCCCATTATTTTGTATCATATTACCTTTGGTCATGAATTGGAAAAAAAATTGAGTTATTACCCTTATGTACATATATTCCAGATCTATATCAACCTAATGTTCCAAGAATGTGATGTATTTATAGGAAACTGATCATTATATCCTTTAACAAAATTCCAGGAAATTTTCATAATAATTTAACCATATATATACCTATCCTTAGATATATCCCTAGACACACCCTTAGAAATATACCAACAAGTATGACTACATTTTTCCCATCATATTTTAAAAAGGATAACTAATCATTTTTCTATGATACCAACAATTGAGACCCAATATTTTCATAAATTAAGATTACATAACTATTTCAGAATACATAAATAAATATACACATCAGCACCCAACTATCATATTGGACTAGTGAATTTGTAAAAATTCAAACAAAAAACACAATTAAATAAGTGATATACAATATATCCAACTATATTCATAAAAAATATAACCATTTTGAGACACAACATATATAATAAGAATATTTATTACATGTGTGAGGAACCATAAAAAGGGAAGTTCTTAGATGCTCAATAAGTGTAATCAAAATACACAAGTAATCAAAATCCTGAGAATAAGGGTATGACAATATTATCAAGTTAGTAGAATATCATAACCTGAATATAAAATATCATAAATATTTATTGTTGAATTTTTTTAAAAGTTTGAGGGTCAAGACCTCATTTTTGAACAACAAACAAAAGAAAATATTCTATGACTAGGTAGGTGGGAACCTATTATAGAGAATGTAAAATACCTATGAAAAAAATAAAATGGAAAATGGGGGTGAATGTTGAAAGGAATAAAACATCCAACCAAGATCAAGTAAAATCCTCGTTGACCCCTCACCAAATAGTGCAATATTTAGATTAGTTCAATACCGTCATTGTGTTAAGGGATCACTCCCCATACCTCTGAATATTGATGGTTCACTCCCATGGACATATTAGTAGTATGAGTTCACACCTCATACCATCTTGGTAGTCAGGTTTCACTCCCATGGACATCATAGTGGTCAAGGTTCACTACCAAAAATATCACAGTCTATCTCATGAGATTTAATTTATTACCCAATTCATTGGCAGGAGATACAGGTCCCACCCATCTCATAATAAAATATTACATACATGTTCCAAATGATCATTAAAAACCATTTCATAACTAATGAAATGAAATTGGTATCATATATATGTAGTCACATAATACCATGTAAAAATGAAATATTTTTCACAACAATTCCATCAAAATCATAACCCATGAAAAAAGCAGGTTCAAAATAATATAATCCATTGATGAGAAATGGGTTCCATAAGCGTAATTCCTTGAATAGATAAACAAATAATGAATAAAACATGAATGGAACCATTGGTATAATTTCCTCTATAGAGATAAGAAATATCAATAGTTGTCATCATAGATGAAAAATAGCATGGAAAAATATATTAGAAATATTTCATTAGGAAAATATCCTATCTTCTTTGAAAAAGGATAATTAAAACATAAAAAACTTATAGAAAACATTTTATTGATAATAAGATGTTTGATTATAAGAAATTTTTTGAAAAACGATTTGGAAAACATTTTCATTAAATTCATATAAATAGAGATTGCAGATTTTTTGGAAAAAATTTACCTAAAAAACATATAAGAGTATATTGAAATTGTTTTGATAACTATTTAATTGAAAATAATTAAAAAAATATTACACCAGTCTTGAAGATTTTGCCAATACTATTTCATGAAAAAATCTACGAAATCTTATTAATAAATCATAAAAATGATATGAAAAAATATTTTCATGAAAACATATGAACGAATGTTGAAAATCTTTGGAAAACCATTTTTATAGTTAATACAATGAAAAAATATAATGAAATAAATAAAACCATTTTAAATATATTTCTGGTAAAATACATTGAAAACATTTATAAAATCATGAAAATGTTATGAACAATATTTAATTGAAAACCGACAATTAATCTAAAAACCCATAAAAACATTTTAAAATCCATTTTTTATTGAAAATTATCATAAAGGATCATTTTATAAAAAAATTAATGATATTTTTTAATGCATTATTTTTGAATGAAACATATTTCCTATCGAAGTGAGAAATACCACCTGATTTATATTAACACATTTTACAAAATATCATAAGTACCAATGAGTGTAAAAACTATACTAAAACATGATTATATCATAAATAAATAGAGGATAATAAAATTCTGAGTTATTATTGGTAAATGGATCATAGTATTTTAATAATGGTTCATAATAATGAATAATCATGATAAATGATGAGATTTATTCCAAAAAACATAGCACGTAGTAACATCAGATCATACTCTCTAGATAAGAAAGGAAAATTACATTAAGGATAAAAATATTTAATATAGATAAATCCATGATATAACAAGTCAAATTTAAGTATATACCCCTCTAAAAATTGTAGGTGCATTAGAAAATATGTGTTAAAATAAGTCATGTTTATCAAAACAAGCTTACCGATTTGGTATCTTTTAAAACACAAACCCCGTGAAATTAATATAATAGAATATTTATTTAAATACACATAAAAATAATATATTAATCATTTTGTACATAAATGATATTTATAGACACCACATATATGAAACAATTGGTGATGAAGAAACATATATCCTTAAAATAAAAAGGTGAGATGAAATTCCATAACAATATGTTTGGAATCTATTTGTACTCATACATACATACAATATAAAAAATATAATTTCATTATACATCTAACACTGGACCATATTAATATATATAATATCTTATTTTGTTTTATAATAACATTATAATATTCATTTGATAACTAATCCATGATAAGGATTCACTTCGGTTAATATCTTCTTTGTTTATTGCATGATTCGATTTTGTTATATCTTTAGTCGTTATAATAATATCATGATTTGAATAATTTAAATTATTATATAAATTATATATATATATGTATGTATGTATTCATTTTAAGTGTATTATGAAAATATCCAGAATATTGATGTATGAAATAGAATACATCATTCATGGAGATGTTTGGTCGTACTTATGCATTGACGTTGTTTCAATTTTATATATATATTTAAAGAAATGTGGTGAATGGAATTTATGTACATCTATTTATTTATATAATATCATTTAAATACACTTATTATGTCATATATATCATATACTTTCACTAATCATATCCTTGACATAATTCTTGTAGTTTTTTATCAAATCATGTTACTTTGAGGGGGAGGTAGTCAACATATCCTCAATAGAAATTTTCATATTTACACAAGATGGAAAAAATAAGGGTAAATTATAAATAAATATTAAATAAGATTAATTAAATTATTAATATTATATATTCCAAAAATAATTATATTGTTGATAAAGATTTCCAACATGAGAGGCAGTAAAAGAAAAACGAACAATCATCATTTCATGAGGTGGTAGTTCTCCATACATGTAAATTGTATGTTTGTTCCCAAATAAGTAGATTTTTCAATACGTTAGGATATAAAACATATCATCATAAAAATTAGTATAATCTGGATTACATTTTTTACAAAAAATCATGTTATATGATGATTTAATGGAGTGGATATTGAAAATTAATGAAAGGGGACTGAGGGAGGGTGTTACCTCTTAAATAAAAAATTCATTTTTTCACATATGGTATTCCATGGAAGTATTTATTCTTAAATGGGTGATTCAGGTAATGTTCTAGTGGTTTTTTATTTTTATTGGGAAGATCTTTTTCGATCTTATATGGTTTTAGACGATTGAGAAAGAGGGAGTTTTCCTGAATTTTTATAATGTAAAGGGAGTCACATGCATGTAAATACAAAAATATTATTCATTAATTAGAGGTATAAATTTCTTTAATGTGCCTCCAAAATATAATTATTTTAGAGTAAAGGGATTTATGGTAATGTAAAACATCCACCACTAAAAAATATGTTCATTTTCATTATTTTAATCCACAACATCTATGATTCCCTGATTTTATCATTTTGGTTTTTATTAATTAATTTTGTTTTCTAACCATATTAATTTAACTATCAATACCACAATAATGTGAGTTTTATTATAAAATATAGATACCAATAATTATTAATTGGATATATAATTTATAATATTAATTTCTCATGTGTTATTGAAATTTATTTTAAAACAAGTGCATGTTATGCGCAAAAACATTACATAATCCCTAACCATGCTAAAAACGTATTTAGAATCTATTGGAAAATATGTTAATTATGAAAGATAAATTGTTCAATTAATATAAAATATTTAATATTTATTACAATATAAAATCTACTGGTAATGATATAGGACTTTTAATAATTTTAAATTATTTAATAAAATATAATTTATTTTAAAATAACATTAATGTCAAATTTTATTTTTTTTATTTTAAAATATTAAAACACTATTGTAATTTAAATATATTGAGTTATGTCTAATTAAAATTATATATTAATATAAAAATACTAAATATTTACAATATTTCAATCAATTTTCATTACATTTAATATTTATAGTATAAATTTTTTACTTAATAATTAAGTAAATAATATCTATATTTTCAATTATTAATAATTTTATGAAACTAAATCATCACAACAATTAATGGCAAAATATTATGATAAAAATAAAATCTTTATCATTTAAATTTATATGTATAACCTAAAATCTTATGGTTTTTACATATATTGTTATTTTATAAAAGTTAAGAGTTAGTAACATACATTTTATGTCACATTCAGTGCATAATATGTTATATAAGAAACATATTTTAATAAAATCTAAATAAATCATAAAAATTGAACCAATAGGGGATATTGTTGAAATATTTTCATTGAATGTCATTTGCATAGGATTCTCAGACATTTTGATCCATAATATTATGTCTTAGTCCCTTATTAAGCATAATTAAAATTTAATCATGTAAATTAATTCTAATCAATATGACTAAAATTTTGGGAAGAATTGATCATATTTAGAAAAAAAATATTTTACTAATTATATAATTTTATATTGGTTTCAAAAATAAATATAATAATAAATGTTGGAATAATATGCTTGACTCTAATCCCACAAACATGCAGAGAGAGTGGGTTTTTAATTTAAATGTTTCATTTGTTCTATAGGTTATTATACTATGATTAAAATAAATACTAGTATAATTACCTAAATTTGATAAATATATGTATAATTGATCTATTTTGACTTTAATAAAAATTAAAATTTTAATTTAACGTTAATAATTTTATCAATGAAGTGGTATATCTTAACTAAAATACAATATTTATCACTATTCATCCAAGAAGGATGTTCTATAGAAAAATTCTATAAAATCCACAGTACTCTAATTTTGAAATTCTTAATTCAAAAATGATTTTGATCAATACAAATAAAATTAACAAATGTTTCAAAATATAGCTTTACAAATAGGTGTTCCATTAAACGATGGTAAAACACGGACATCCATGTACCACATTATAATATATTTGTTGCATGTAGCTTAAGATTAACTTGGTGTTTTTTATAATTCAATAAAAACTATATTTAATGTTTCATGAAATAAAATTTAAATATAAAAAGTAAGAAATTAATTTCAATAAAAATTCACAAAATCATTGGGTGTTACAAAAATGATCATACATTTAGGCATGATGGTTTAGTATAAGATGTAAATGTTTTTTTAAAAATGATCAATTAATTATTTTATTTTGTCCATTGTATTATTTAGAAAAATTTATTGTTATATAATTACATATTTTTGATATTTAAATTTATTTGGGTGGAGATAGAAAAGGTATAAGTGTTGTATTATGTCATATAATAGATTATATTCTTGAATATTTTTACTCTTCAGTTCATCACTTAAATTTAAAAATTAAAATTTATGGATTTTTATGAAATATATCATGGATTAATCATGGATCATGACTAAATGAATTATTTTACATAGTTGGTTTCATTTACATATTCCCAAGTCAACAATAATAATATTGACAACTAAATGTTAATGATGACCTTTCAAATTCATAAATATTCAATTGTGATATTATTTTACATTACTACCATGGAAATGGATTTTTAAATGATGGTTATAAAATAATAGCATATTCTTTAACTTGATTGATTGATATTTTAGATCATGTTTAATAAGAATCAATAAATCGATAAATTTTCCAACAGTTGTGTATGTTTTTATAGATAAGTTTATTTGTTCTTTTCTATTGTACTATTTAAGTAAATAATTTATTTAAAATAAAATTTGTAAAATATAATGACTATTAATTCAATTAATATGTATGCAATAAAATATAAATTTTTGTGATTAGTATGAATCATTTTTTAATTTCTACAGAACATTGTGGGAATTTCATAGTATTATTCCCATTGGACACACATGTCATATTTTCCAAGAAAGATAGATTTTTATTCATGTTATTAATTATTCACCAAATGTTAAATCACGGTAAAATGTTCTCTGATTTACCTCTAGAAATTATTTATATTCTTTTATATGGCTTAAAATATGATAATTGGTGTAGTAATATTTGCATGTGGACTAGGACATCAACATTTGAGTTTGAAGGAGATTGATATGTAAAAAATCAATTTCGTATTTATCTAGAAAAATTATGAGGTATTTTAAATTTTGTTTGAGGATATCAATGATCCTTATTTTTTATTTCATATTGATATAAGTATTATATTTGATTTCAAATCTAACACTAATGATGATTTTGTTTAGAGATTTTTTTTGAAATATGAAAATTTTGGAGTATAAATTGAGGTGGATATTATTTTTCATGTAGTGTTGGGTCATTTTGTTAATGAATTATTCAACATATTAATGAAATTGAAACCCAATAGGATCTTTTAATCTAATTCATGTTAATTTTATATAGTGGTTTGGAAGAGTTTTTTAGAGGTTTGGTAGTGTAAAATTACATTTTGTTGGTGTTCTAGGGTAGAACCTCGAATCAAAATACAATAAAAGACATCATGCGTTAATGGAATTCCATATATTAAAATTAATATTGAGAATGCATGAAAATTTTCATTATGTAAGATATTATTTCATGCTTTTGGTCTAAAAAATTATGATTCATTAAGGTATATTTTCATGACATGATATACAAACCACCATTTTAAATCCATTACTTTTTAATGTCAACACATTTTAATGAAATATGATGATTGGGTCATTGTGTTTGTGATTGGGAAATGGATATAAATTCCAGGATAATATTATCATGGAAATGAAATATTAATTTTTATTTTGTGTAAGGGGCTAAAATCTTTTTAGTCTATCCCATTGCGTGTTTCTGAGGATCATGGCACTCAGTGGGGGATTGTAGTGGTCTGGATGAGTTGGATATTAAGATATTTGAGTGATTCCTATTATTAATGATGTATTTGTTACATGCCATGTATCATAGTTTCAATGTTCATGTGCGTATTTTCATAAAATTTATTAATTAGACCATAAATTTTTTTTATGTAGACATGTTTTTAGCATGATTTTAAAGATAACAATTACACAATGTGTGTGCATTATGTTCGTTGTAAAGGCCTTATGCAGTTTGGAAATAATGTTTTCATCACCTTGGATTTTCTCCAAACCCTAAAACCATCTAATAATTATAGGATGTCTAATATTCATCACTTTACAATTTTCTCACTCATTCTACGGGAATCAATCATTTTCATCCCACCTACGAGCAGTGGAGAAACAAAGTGCAGGATACCTATTTTTAGTAGATTCTCTATAATCAGTATCATATCCTCTTATTTCTATTAGTAATTATTGGGATTTTATGTCATATATTTTGAATGTCATCTTATTTTATTTTTAATTTTTCTATTGAATCCTTGAATAGATATGGGTTTATATTGGAGAGTTGATCAGAGATCTGAAACATTGGTATGTTTTTTCGTGAATAAAGTTTACCCATTTGAGGTAAGGTATTCACTTCTTATATTATTTTATTTATATTAAATCATAAATTTGGAAAGGTTTATCAATTTTTATGGATATTTAATTAACCTAATAATTATTTAACTACATTAATATGTTATAAGATCAGGAATTTTTGTTGATACTTTATAACATGATAGTGGGATGGCTCTTGTTTTACTATATACTGTGAAATCTATGATAGGCATTGTTATTATGTTATTATTCTTGGATTAGCATGGTGAAATTGTTAAATAAGGTGAATGAATAATTAATTTTATATTAATTGGCATAATAAGATGTATGTTTGTAATTTGATGATAGTTTTAATTTAAATATAATCAAATTGATGCAAGTATGCTCGTTTAATTGAATGTGATCATCCATGAAGATAAATTAATTGGTAAATAGTGTGACTCATATTTATTATTATTGATAACAAATAATATTTATATTAGGTAATAATGGTACTTCTGACAGTATGATGAATTTTTTTAATAATAAGATAAGGTTTTTTGGTAGCTTTATATCTTGATTCTATAGGATACACTAAGTTATAAATTGTAAAAAATGAATTATTTTTTTCCAAATGTGTAAAATATAGTTTTTTTAGAATTAAAATTTCATTTTACATATTTCCAATATACTAGATAAGGCTGTGTTCGATGAGTTTGGAGTTGTGAGAGATTATTTATGTATGAATTCTTGATTACTTTTTTGAGGGGCTAGTTTCTCTATTAATATGCTTGTGTGTTTCTAGATAATTATTTATGTGATTTAGATTTTATTCATAGGATATAATACTAATAAGGATGATCTTGAGATGAATGATGTTATATGGCGTGTGGAGTCCCAAATATGTTGATATCATAGGATGGCTAAGACAGTTATGGATTGTGTTGTATGGTGATGGGAGGCTTTGATTATGTTTCATGAGTTGACTAGTGTGATGGTGGGATGCATCTGGATATGAATATGGGAGTGGGGTATGACACCCAATAAGATGAAACTGGTTGAAGTCAGTCTTATGGAATAATGTTATTATGAGAGATGGTATTCTCATTTATAAAGTTGTTCAATGGTCAATGGTTGGGTTTTTTATTTTATATGCATTACATTCCCCACAACCTGATGAAATTTGTTGTGCATGGTTTCATGTGTAGTCATTATGGTATAATTATAATTTTTTAGTAGATTAATTTGATTATTGAATGATTCCAATAATAAAAGTTTTTTTACTAACTGATGCGGTTGGTGTTGATGGAATTCATATTCATAAAAGAGGGTATCCATGATATACCATTGACTAATATTGGATTATTTTGTTTGACATGGAAATTAATTTGATGATTAATAAAATGTAATGTCAAAAAAATTGGTTAATTAATTGTTAAATAATTAATTATAAAAATGAAAATTATTTTATAGGTATTAATTATTTAATGTATCCCTTCAAGTCATTGCATCCTTGTAGGATATATGGTCTTAGTAGTGGAATATGATAGTCTATGAATGTTATTTTCAATTTATTTTAAAATATTTTTTGTCAATATTTTGGTTATGAGTTGTGTTATATAATATATATTTTATGATATTATACACTACCCTTGATATGTCAGTTAGTGTGACTAACATTTAGTGGACTCTAAGAGGGTGTTTTCCCCAACATTACTGTTGTAGAATAGATAGAAAACTAAACATTCTAGCCATTCATTCTATTCATGATAGTTACATTTTCAATTAGGGAAGGTGATAATTTTTCTCCTTTATGGGTGAAGTTGGTTGGGTTTTATTATGGTAATTTGAAAAAATTTATTATTGGATATGTTATCCAGTGTATTTTTTAATAAATGACTTGTATATGATGTAATGGCTTGAGGTAATATTCGATTTTATTGGTTGTAATGGATTGAGTTATAATACCTGAAGTATGATACATTTTATATGTTATATGGTGGATCTCAATAATATTAGTTTTAAATATATGGTTATGTGGTGGAGATGATGTGATGATGTGATGGATGTGGTTTTTATGACTTTTCAAGGTGTCTTTTGGATAGCCTAATATAAGGAGTGATGGATTAATATGCACAACAATTGGGAAAAGTAGCAAGCTAGTGGGGAAGTGGGATCAAGCTACCCTAATGTTCATTAATGTATTTTATTCCTTGTTTTATGAAAAATATTGGGAAAGTGAGTTATGGTAATACTATAAAAATATTATACATGTTTATATGATGAGTTGGTTTTATATTGTTCACTGATTTTATGTTTTCCTTCCTTATCATTCACTTGATATGATCCGAGATGGATCTTACAATGTGTATTATTATGTGAGACCTATGTAAATGTTTTTTCCATGTTCACTATATAATGTTGTAGATCGGGATTTATATTACATGATTGGGGTTTTTCAAGAAAATTATGGGTTTCTTAGTCATTCGTATATTTATTTTCTGTTTAAATTGGTTTTTTTCAATTGTCTTACTATTCATTGGTATTTCAGGTTTTCAGTTATGTTTTCTATTTATATAAATATAATTTTAAAAAGTTATTGATTATAGTATCCTTATAATATATCTATTTCACATATTCTATTTTTGGAAAATGCCTCCCATTTTAATGTCTATTATACCATTGGTGATAATTTCATACTTAGTTCACACTAGTTGAGGGACATTGGTAGTCACTATCTCTCTCACTTCATTTTAAAATATTTTGGGGGAGAGCCATCATAGTGTTTTTTAATGTTTCAGGTTATGGTATGTATTAGTTTTTATGTTTGGAATATTCATGGTTTCATGGGTATGTAGGGAAATAGTGGAATATATTTTTGTTAAGAAATGAAAAATTAATATTTGAATGAGATATGGGTAATTAGGTCCTCCTATTATCTTATGAACATACTATTATGTTTATTGATCCTAGAAAACGATGATATACATGTTGAATGGTATAGTCCTAGGAAATCTAGATGAATTGTTATTTTTGGTTCCAATGTTTGAAATGATTATATGTAACACCCCAAGCTTCCATGGTATGTTTCCTTTTGAATAATGCAATAACTTGGGTTGTAAGCTACTTCGAGTTCTAACACATCGCGACCAATCAAACTAGCCATTATAAATATTAATACCCACTTTTTGAAATATTATCAATATTATCAATTGAAATGGACTTCATTTTTAGGTTTGGTATATAAAATTTTTCGTAAGGTGTTTTTTTGGTATTTTTCTAAAAACAATGAGTTTTTGATGAAAAGGGGAAAATACTAAATTATAATTAAAAGAAATTTTTTTAATCAAGAAAATTTATAGTGATAAATTTTACTATTGAGTTGTTTTAAAATATAATTATTTTATATTTTTACCATTTAATCCAATTTTGTTCATTGAACACAATTTCACATTTAAACTGGACATAATCATTTGTCAATCTTTTGATAGTTATTATTTCCTAAAAACAGACTTTTTGTTTCGACAACAAGAAATAATTTTAATTTTATTTATTCTAATTCTTTGTTTTGAATTTAGAAATATGGATTCCATATTTAGAATCAATAGGTCCAAATTGTGTAAATAGGTAACTTTTATTTTTAGTCATTTTGAATAATTACTTTGGTAAATATTTTAATTACCCTGGCTAAAGGGTAAATCTAGTAAATAATGGTTAAAAATAATATTATAATAATATTAAATTACTGTAACACATGTTCTAACCCTATTTTATGATACATTTCTGACCATGGGCTTTCATGGGTCGATTTGGGGACCCCACGGAGCCACTTGTACGTGATAATGACACATTATATTAATTATGTAAAAGTAAATACAAAAATGACATAAGAATATATCTTATTGTAAAACAATTTTTACATAGGGTTATATATGATATATATTCATCTATCAATACTTATTAGAAATATAAAAAGATTTTTTAAATAATTGTATTTTATTTAAAATTTATAGACATTGAATAATGTAATTTATATATGACCCAATGATGATGAAGTATTTTTCCTATTAATGAAAGAATCAAATAAATGGTGTTATAGATGTTAAAATAAATATAATTTAAATGTTTTGATGCCATAAACTAATTTTACAGCTTAATGTAATATGTTAGGATTGATTAAATGAATTTTTTTCAATGTAATATTACTATTAGGAATTTAAAAACAAAAAAATAACAAATAGTGTCAAAATTGACAAAAATAGTTTTTGAAACAAATATTACATTATTAACGTACATTATATTCCTAAAAATCTATGGATCTTCCAAATGTCTTATATAATGATAGTTGTATAATTAATTAACCACTTGGGGTTCTATTTTTTGTTTTTTGTTTGTTTATTGACCATATAATATAACAAAACAAAGAGACATGGTAAATGACAAAGAAATTAAGAAAGAGTAAAATCTAGAATATGAAGTTAATATAGTGACCCAAACAAGTTGAAAATCAATTGGATGAGTGATTTTGGACCCATCCCCATGATAGAATTTAAATAATTCCTTTTAGATCCATTATAAACAGAACATGATTTTATTATAAAATAATATTTCAATCTTTTCCTAAGGTACCCCTCACCCCTCTTATAAAAGAGCACATCTCCTTATCTTTAATTCACACCTTCAAAGCAAATTGGATCGTCCAAAACCTTCCCAAATATCCTCTCAACTATACTCCCTACATCGTAGAGGGTTTTTGTTAGTCATAAATCCAATCTATGGAGCCCTTTCGATCACATCAAAATGAAGAACTCGAAGAAGGGGTAAATATTTCATCACCTCTTTCATGTTCCGTTATTTTTCCACTTCCTGTTTATTTTTTGTTTCCAATATAATATAATAACTCCTGTATATTCTATATACTGTGGTGTTATTAAAAAAATTGTACATCCATATTCATTATCAATCCTTTGAAGGACATGTCACCATACGTACAAAAGCACAGCTTACTCTCTCCACATAGTGGCATAGTTGTTATTCAATACATTATTATTTGGATGGGTATAATAAAGATGTTTAATTGATATAATTAATAAGTATAACATGATAATTATTCTGTATATATGATATACCATAAAATTATATATTATATTAATATCAAAAGAATGATATTGTCGCTCGTGCATTCGTACGGATTACCGTCTCCACGAACGCGATGAGATTCATTCACCATCATATCCATTCAAGACTAATTTTCATTTGATGATTAAAAATAATGTTTAATGAATTAATATCATCTTGAATATGAATAGATATATCATATCAACAAAAAAAAATTACTTACGTAACAAATCATATAAAGGAAAATGAATCAGTTAACACCCGATGCCATGATAATACTAAGATTTTATTAACAAATAAATACTAAAAGATCATATATGATATCATATTAATGTATATGATTAATTTATAATTTTATAATAATTACTCCACCATTAAAAATGTGGTTAACCTACCCTTGACCAAGGAACATTACAAGGTAACGGTTAATTCTACAACCACTGCATTATTCAAGGTTGTTTATAGGTAATTATCTATAGGGACCACATTATCATCCACATCAATGTTTTCCAAAATTTTTATTCCAAAATATTTTAACTACATACTAGAATATAGATGAAATTCATTTATTCCCTTGTCTGACCTCAAATGTTATGATGGAAATCTTTCCGTCCTTTTCCAAACAAGTTACTTTATTATCCTTTTCGACAAAATTAAGGTAATAATGTTTTTTTAACTTAAATAGTTGGTGTGGCTATATTCCACCATTATAACATCATAAAACATTCCATTAAATTATTATTAGAATATTTTCAATATAAATTTTTTCTTTTATAATTATGTAACATTAAATTATTTTAAAAAAATAATCTGATATTTCTCCCAAACATGTTTTATTTCATCTATGTCAACATCCATTGAAAGATTTTAAGCTTATTTGAAGTTTATTTATTATGATACAAAACATACATATTGTATTTATGGTTTTTTGATATATTTGACTGTGGATGTGTTATTTTTACAACATTCTTAGTTTATGGATAATTTATTGGAATTTAGTATGTGTGTTTTAATAAGAATGTTTATGTTATGTTTAATACTATTATTATGAGGACTGCATTGGACTTAGTATGTGACAGTTGGAGCATAATATAGCTTCTAGAATCATGAGAAGGTATCATGAGAAAAACTAGTGTGTTGGTAGAAGGCCTTTACAAAATCTTATTTGTAGTCTTGGCCCAAGGTATTTACTATGTTGTAATGATGTTTGGTATTATGCATTTCATCATTATGAAAGTGGATATGGAAATTCCATGTGATTATTCGACTAGTTGAATATCCATGTGACTAATTGAATGGAATTATTTTGATTTTTTATTTTCCATATTATGATGATGTTTATGTAGAAAAGGCTTTTTTAAGTTTTATACATTGACATAAATGTTTATTCTTATTTATAATAGCTTCCACTATTTTGTTAATCTTACTAAGCATCTGAGCTCACCCCTTTCATTGTTTGATTTTTCCCAAGATGTGAAGAAGTATATTATGGATGAAATTCAAGGATAGTATACGAGATCTCTGTGTTGTCTATTGAATCTATGTTGTTGTAGATTTCCATTTTTTGTTGTAATGTAAACCTTATCAATGTATCCTTTGTTTCCAAGGAAACTAAACTGAACGGTCTTTCAGGATATGATTTCCTAGTATCATACCAATTTTATATTCTAATGCACCGACTCTATGTAACTGGGGTTGGGGTGTTATAGTTGGTATCAGAGAAGTTTAGTACTAAACATTGAATCTAGATTTAGATAAACTCTAATTAGATCACATTACTCTAAGATAGACTTTGAGGATTAGTATAGAAGAAATTCCTAGAATTTTGGTAATGTAGTGATTTGGTTTATTTTCCGAGAAATATATCCTAGTTTTGATACGATCAGGTAGAGTTGGCTCTGGAACAAATGTACCTAAGAGTGAAAACTCTGACAAAGAGTTTCGGGCTTGACCCGAGGTATCCTGGTATAAGACAGTGGGAATTTCTGGACTCTTGGTTACGATACTCCTGGGGGATATTCGAAGGATAATCCACATTTTCATTACTAACCATTATTAAGGATTTATGAGTATATACGTCCTCAAAGAATTTTTTTATCATTTTGGATTATATCCATACATTTTCCAATTAATGATAATTATGTTGTAAGTTTGGAATTATGTATTGTGATTCATAAACTAATCTAGTGTATGCCATTGTTTAGAAATGACACCTAGTGGAATGAATAAAAGCCTGTATCAATGCATGCACTCTATGTAGGTATTTCACTCCTACTATAGATAATTATTGTGGATTTAGTGATACAATTGTTGTTTATCAGCTTATCATCTTACCGGGACAACTCACTCATGTTATGAATAATAACCTTACCCATATGGAGCACCCTGATCTGTACCATGGTGGGTCAATTTTATTTCGATTCATAAGGAAACAACTATAAACATTCAATGGGTGTACAAATCCATTAGTATCTTAGCAATGGATAAATTTCGTAGAGAAAATATTCAATGCCTTATAGAGCCGCGAAAGTGAAATAGTTGTCATGGAACTTTACAACCTCACTGGAGATGCTGACCAATGGTGGTCATTTATTCAAAACACAATGGAAGATGATGAAGTATCAAATATGAAATGGAGGGAGTTTAAAGAGCATTTCTTAGAAAAATAATTTTCTTGTGACTATCAAGAAGATATGGGAAGACAATTTATATGTTTGAGGAAAAAAGATGATGAGAATGTATAAAAGTATGATGCTAACTTTACAATGTTAGCAGGGAAAACATTATATTGTATATGTAACCCAAGAAGTAATATTGGACATTTCATTTATATGTGAAAGTCATTTCTCCATCGAGCATTAGTCTCACTTTTTTTTCGTTGTACGAAGATATTTTCTCTTGTTCTATCCAGACCGAAAATTAATTCTCTATGTCTTATAACATTAAATAAATTCAAGAGATGAAGAGATCTGCTGAACACTCTGGAAATTGGAATAATTGGAAGAAGGGAAAAGTTGAATAACCATCCTCGAGTAAATGTGGTAAGAAACAACACAATAATTCATTGAAGGGAATGGGAGTCTGTTACAAGTGTATTGAAAAGGCCACCAAGCTCATGATTGCATGGGGAAGAAAGAGGATATTAATGTTAAATGCTAAAATTGTAGAGAAAGGGGGAATTATGAAAATGAATTTCCTAAGTACCAAATAAACTACCCTCATAAAAGGCCAAGGGATCATGTAAAATCTTCTGTTATGACTACAGATGAGGCTGAAGCACTGAAAGATGTGGTGGCATGTAATTTAATGGTTTCCCCATGTTTAGAAAATGTTTTATTTGATTCTTTATCATCGCATTGTTTCATAACATCCCAATTTTCTAATACAATTTTATATTTTTAACTTGACTTAACAATGGAGTTGTCATTCAAAACACCTAAAGGAAGTATCATCACAACTATGTTTTGTGAATCAGTCCCCATTAGGGCATATAAATTTTCTTTATCTGCTGATCTTATCATCATACCCATGATTGAATTTGATGTAATCCTCGATATGTATTGGCTTTCAGACCATGATGTGAAGAGTTGTTGTAAGAAGAATGAGTATAAATTTTTTGATTTTGGTGATAAAGAATACCTTATCTTTAGAGAAGAAACGACACAACCAGAGCCATATCTATATTCACCCCCAGTAGCTCAGCTAAATTCAATTATTGGGGTGGAAGAGAATTAAATAACTATGGGTGAGGAAAATAATGTTCAAATTGAGGATGTACCTATTTTACAGGAGTATGTTGATGTATTTTCAGAGGATTTACTTGGACATCCTCCTAAACGAGAAATTGAGTTTTTCATTGGTTTAATTCCTGGTTCAAGGCCCATATTTGAAGACCCCTTATTAAATGGCCACTATGTAATTAGTGGAACTAAAGAAAAAAATATAGGAATTGAGTATTATGTGATTTATTTTCCCTAGTGTTTCTCTATGGGGAGCCCCTGTTCTTTTTATTAAGATGAAAGATGGGTATATGAGGTTGTGCATTTACGATATGGAGTTCAATTTTATAATAATAAAGGACATGTATCCCCTACCATGCATTGATGATTTATTTGACCGACTTCCGGGAGCTCAATAATTTTCGAAGATTGACCTTCAATATGGATATCATCAGTTTTGCATGAAGAATGAAGACATTCTGGAGATAGCATTTCAAACCAGGTACGGGCATTACAAGTTTATATTAATGCCTTTTGGATTGACTAATGCACCCTATGCCTTCATGGTTCTAATGAAAAGCATTTTCACTGAATATATTGATAAAATTATAGTGGTATTTATTGATGATATCATGGTATACTCCAAGAAATATGAAGATCATGAAAATTACTTGCACATTATCCTGAAGACTCTTAGAAGAAATGAATCATATGGGATGTTTAACAAGTGTGATTTCTAGCTTCAGGAGAATTTTTTTTCTTGGCCATATTGTCTCTATGGATGGAATCTCTGTTGATCCTTCTAAAACCAAGGCAATCTATGAATGGCCAGGACTAATGATTATAACTGAGGTAAACAGTTTTATTGGTTTAGGATGTTATTATCGTCGTTTTGTCCAGAATTTTGCCCAATTGGAAAACCCATTAACCAATCTCAGATGTAATGGGGTTAAATTTGTATGGACAAAATAGTATGAGGAATGATTTTAAAAATAAAATAGAAGATTATTCAATGCTCATTTATTAACTCTACCATCGGGGAATGATGTGTCTTGTATTTATAGTGATGCATCAAAGAAAGGACATGGTTGTGTCCTTATACAGAATGACAGGGTTGTTGATTATGAATCAGGAAAGCTAAAAATTAACGAGGAAAACTATCCTACTCATGATCTTGAGTTAGTAGCTATAATATTTTCATTAAAGATATGGAGACACTATCTCTATGGTACAAATGTGAGATTTATACTGATCACAAGAGTTTGAAGTGAATTTTCTAACTAAAAGAACTCAACATGAGGAAAAGGAGATGGATTTAACTACTAATGTATTCAGATTGAACTATACACTACCACATGGGGAAGTCAAATAAGGTGGTATATGATTTGAGCAAAAATGATAATGGAGTTTTGATCAAGTTGAGATTTTAAAGGGAACCTATTTTCATGGATCTAGTTATGATGGATATGGGAATAATCATGGATGTGAAACATCATTTCATTTTCAAATGGCTTCCAAACCATTATTACAAGAAAGGATAAAATGTTCTCAGACGGATGATGAAGAGTTTCAAAAGAAGATTAAAGTTGTGAATGATGGCAGATTGTGTGACTTTGTGTATGAAGATGGAATTTTTAAAATTTTAAGAGAATTTGTGATCCCGATATACCTAATCTAAAAAGAGAGTTTTTGGATGATGCTTATATCTCCAATTTCACTATACACCCTGAGAGTTCCAAAATGTATAAAGATTTGAAGAAACATTTTTTGTGGGATAACATGAATAGGTAGATTGCTAATCTTGTGTCAAGATGTATGGTTTGTTAATAAGTTAATGCTGGAAGGAAAAAATCTTGGACGAGTCACACAACCTCTTCCCATAGCTGAGTGAAAATGAGATAATATTATGATAGATTTATCATGGTACTACCAAAGACTCCTAGAAGGAACGATGCAATATGGGTCATTGTTGACGGTCTTACCATGTCAGATAATTTTCATGCTATAAGAGAATATTTACCACTTTAACATCTAGATGGACTATATATTAATGAAGTGGTCAGACGTCATGGAGTACCCCTATTGATTTTTTCTGATCATGATCCAAATTTTACATCAAGATTCTAGAAATGTCGTCATAAAGCACTGGATTATGATCTTTGTTTGAGCACTGCCTACCACCCCCAAACTGATGGATAATCAAAATGAACACTTCAAACCATAAAAAATATTTTTAGATATTTCTCAGGTGACATTCAATGTATGTGTGATCAGTAATTACCTCTAGTAGAATTTTCCTATAACAATAGCTTCCATTCATGTATTCATATGGCACCATATGAAGCATCATACAGAAAGAGATGTCGTACATCAACTTTTTGGGATGATGTTGGTGATAGAATACTCGTAGGCCCATAAATTATTGATGAAATTATGGAAATAGTGAAGTTAATCCAAACACATATCAAAGAATCTCAATGTAGTGAAAATATATATGCCGATAATAGATGGAAAGATTTGGAATTTCAAGTTGGAGATCTTGTTTTCTTGAAGGAATCTCTATGGAATGGAGTTATACGATTTGGTAAGAATGGTAAACTAAGTCCTAGGTACATAGGACATTTCAAATTTCTAGAAAAAATTGGGGTTGTAGTTTACCATTTGGTAATGCAACCATGTCTCTCCAAAGTTAATGATATGTTCTACGTATCATTGTTGAGAAAATACATTCCTGACCCAAAACATGTACTTACCAAAAAGGAATTAGAACTGGAACCCAATCTGTCTTATTACAATGATCCTTTAAAAGTTCTTGGTGTAAGAGAACATGTTTTGAGAAACCAGATGACTCATTTGTTAACGTTATATGGAGAAACCATCTGATAGAAGAGGCAACATGGGAACCCGAGGAACTTATGTGGAAGAACCACCCAAGTATTTTTATGCAAAAATATTCTAGAAATTTCAAGGAAGAAATTATTTGAGGTAGGGGATAATGTAACACCCCAATCATCCATAGTACATTTCCCTTTGAATAATACAATAGCATGCATTGTATGCAAGTTCGATATTCTAACACATCGCAGCCAATCAAACTAGCCATTATGAATAGTAATAAAAACTTTTTGAAATTTTAGAAATAATAATTTTCCAAATGGAATCATTTTAATGATTGGAATATTGAAATTAGCAAGGGGTGAATGTTTTGTATTTTTCTGAAAACATTCAGTTATTGATGAATATTGAAAAATACTAAATTTTAATAAAGAAACATTTTCAATCAAAATAGTTTATAGTGCATAATTATACTATTTAGTGGTATTTAAGTATAATAAGGTTATATTTTACCATTTAATCCAATTTTGGCCATTGGATGTATTATCTCCTCTAAACTGGACATATGAAAGTGCTAATATATTGATAGTTATTATTTCTTAAAAAAAAGATTTTTATTTTGACAACAAGAATTAATTTTAAGTAAATTTTGGCCACTTATGTGTTTTGAATTTATAAAAATGGATTCTATATTTAGAATCAGGAGGACCAAATTGTGTAAAAAGGTATCATTTAATTTTAGTCATTTTGAATAATTACTTCTATAAATATTTTATTTACCATGATTAAAGGGTAAATCTCGTAAATAAGGGTAAATAATAATATTATAATAAAACTAAATTACCCTAACACAAGTTATAAGCCTGTTGGATGATACATGTCCGACCATGGTCATCCGTGGGTCAATTTTGGGATGCCATTGAGCCACTTGTATGTGATAATGACACTTTATATTGATTAAATTAAAGAATATACAAAAATGACATAAGCATATATCTTTTCTTAAAAAACATTACATATGGTTGTATAAGTAATCTCTTATAATATAAATATTCATTAAAAAATCTAAAAATATTTCCTACATAATGGTACTTTATTTATAATTTTTACACATTGAATAATTAAATTTATTTATGACATAATGATGATGCAATATTTTCATTATTAATGAATGAATCAAATAAATGGTGTTATTAATGTTAAAATAAACTTAATTTGAAAGTTTTTATTCAATCCAGAAATTTTATGGAATTATGTGATATGTTAGATTTTTTTAAATGATTTTATTTCAAAGTAATAATGCTATTAGGAATTTATCCAAAACAAAATAGATAATAGTGTCAAAATTGACAAAAAATAGTTTTTTAAAAAAATATTATATTATTAATTTATATTCTATTCCTAAAAATTTATAGTTCATCCAAAAGACTTATAAAATTAAAGGTGTATAATTAATTTGCCACATGGGGGTTTATGGGATGTTTATAGTATTTTTATTAACAATATAATATAAAAATACAAAGAGATATGGTAAATGCCAAACAAATTAAATAAGAGATAAATTAGAAGCTGAGGTTAATATAGTGACCCAAATATATCTAAACCCTATAGGTTGAGTTTTTTTCGACCCATCCCCACCTTCCCCTTTAAATTATTCCATTTATATCCATTAGAAACCGAACAAGATTTTATTATAAAATAATGTTAAAATATTTTCCTAAGGTGACCCTCTCCCCTCTTATAAAAGGTCACATCATCTTCCCTCTAATTCAAACCTTCAATGCCATATGGCTCATCCATACCCTGAAAAAATATCCTCTCAATTTTCCTCCCTTAATCTTAAAGTCCTTCCTTTTATAAAAAAATCAATATAAGGATCCCTTTTGATAAAATCAAAAGGAAGAACCCGAAGAATAGGTAAATATTTCATCACCTCTTTCTAGTTCCTTTCTTCAGCCACTTCCTCTTTCATCATTCATTCCATTCTTAAATAATAAATATAGTATCTCTATATGATTTGATGTTATTATAAAAATAGTATAACCAAATTAATTATCCATCCTATGAATGACATGTCATTATACGTGTGTACGTACGACTTACCGTCTCCACGTCATGGTATAGTTGTTATTCAGTACATTATTATTTGGATAGGTATAATTATGATGTATAATTGATTTAAATAATAAATTTAACATTACAATGATTCTTTATATATGATATACCTTTCAATTATATATTATTTTAATATTAAAATAATGATATTGTCGCTCTTGCGTACATATGATTTACCGTCTCCCCAAACGCAATGAGATTCATTCCCCATCGTATACATTCAAGAATAATTTTCGTTAAATGAATAAAAATAATGTTTAAAGACTTAATATCATTATGAATATGAATATATACATCATATCAACAAAAAAATTACTTATGTAACAATGAATATAAAGGGAAATGAATCAGTTAACACCTAAATCGATGATAATACTAATACATTATTAACAAAGCAATATTAAAAGATCTTATAAGATATCATATTAATGTATATGATTCATGTAAAATTTACAAACAATTATTCACTATTATATAGGACATTAATCTACCCTTGACCAAGGAAATGTACAATGTAAGGGTTAATTATTCAACCTCTTAATTATTCGAGGTTGATTATATGTAATTCTCTAGAGGGACCTCTTTATCATCCACATCAATGTATTCATCAAAAAATTTTCCAAAACATTTTTACTACTTACTAGACTAGAGATTGAAGTCATTTATACCCTTATTAGACCTCAAATGATTTTAAATAAATCTTTCCATCGTTTTCCAAACAAGATACTTTATTGACCATTTTGACAAAATAAATGTAAGAATGTTTTTAACTTATACGGTGGGTGCAACTATATTCCACCGTTATAACATAGTCAAATAATCCCTTACATGCTTATAATAATATTTTAAAAATAATTTTATTCTTTTATAATTTTTTAACATTAAATTATATAAAAAAAGAATGAGATATTTCTCTCAAATAGTTTTGATTTCATCTTTTACAATACTCATTGAAATATTTTAAGCTTATTTGAAGTTGATTTATTATGATACAGAACATCCATATTGTATTGAAGGATTTGTGATATGTTTGATTGTGTATGTGTTATTTTTACACCGTTCATGGTTTAAGGATTATGTATTGACAACTCCTATTCTAGTTTTATTATGAATGTTTCTGTTATGTTAAAAAAATTCATATGAGGAATGCATTGGACATAGTATATGATGGGTGGAGCCCGCTATAGCTCCTTGATGCATCGTTAGGTCTCTTGAGACAAAGTAGTGTCTTGGCACGAGGCCTTGAGAAAATATTATTTATTGTCTTGACACAATTCTTTTACTATAAGGTAATGACGTCTGGAATTATTCATTCCATCATTATGAAAGTGGCTATTGATATTGCATGGGATTATTAGACTAGTAGAATATCAATGTGAGTATATAAATGGCATTATTTTGATTTATATTTTCCATATTAGGATGAAGTTTATGTTGAAATGTATATTTTTAGTTTTACACATTTAATTAAATGTTTATGCTTATTTATAAATTTTCCACTATATTGTTATCCTTACTGAGCATTTTAGCTCACCCCTTTCTATGTTTTATTTTTCCCAGGATGCAAAAAAGTATATTATGAATGACCTTCAGGGATAGTATATGGGATCTCAGTGTTGTCTATGAAAAGAATGTTGTTATAGTTTTCAATTTTATGATGTAATGTAATCATTATGAATGTATCTATTATTTCATGGATACTAAACTGATTGGTCTTTCGAGATGTGATTTCCTTGTATCATGCCAATCTTATGCAAAAAATGCACTGACATTGGGTAACTAGGGTCAGGGCATTATAGTAATGATTGATATAGATTAAATTCATAACAAGATAATAATTGAATAATTAATTAATGATAAAATATACATATTCCATGTTTGCGGGCCCAAAAATTTGCACTTTTTCCATCACTTCCACATGGATGAAGTCCTTGTCGGGTTTATGCAGATTATGTTATAAAAAATGTACTAAAAACTCTTAGTATTCTATAAGTCAGTCATGATGACACATTCCTGGAGAATATTTGAGAGTTTCAGCACCATACTGTACAAGAGCATGACAAATTCATTTAATATGTACTCAATGAAGACTTGTTATATAAGGTTGATAAAAAATTCTTTTTGGTACATTCCTGCAATTTTAATCGGGTATTATTGTGTGTGAAGATGTTTTGTGGAGAAGTGGGAAAGTGGGGGTTCTTTTTTATAAGGGTTCATGAGGATCTAAGTGTATTATGTGGGAAATTTGGAGAACTGTCATGGGTAGGGTTTCATTTTATTACCACAGAGGTGTCCTTTTACCAAGAGGTTCGTATCCTTATACATGGTGCTCTAGTGTGATATAGTTTGAGATCTGTCAGCAGACCCTTCTAAGATATTCTATACAACAATTTCCTTATGAATATGTAAGGATTAGGAATTTCATGGAGGATTTGGTTTTTGGGATCCGGTTCTAGGCGTCCCCATTTTTGATAAATACATATCTCAATGTGCAACTAAGAGATGTGGTTATAGAAATGATTCAAGCCAAAACTAGATCACTAAAATATGGGAGTCATCAATATACCTCCTAAACCAGCATTATGGTTTTAGATACCAATTTGCTATGACATAAGATAGTTGTGTTATACTCAAGTAGGTCTTATCCCTCACCATTTCATTTCTCATAGGGAGGAATCTCTCAAACAAATTACATCTCATAAATCACTTCCATTTCATATGGAGTCTGATTTCATTAGCTGTTAGAGTGAACATCCATTCTATGAAATCATTATATACCATGGGTTCTACTTCAGTTTCCTCAATTTATGTATATTCAGATGATAAAGCATCAATTGGATATATTACTTATTGAAACATACAGAGGAGGTTTAGAATTTATAATAAAATAATGTGATACTACTCATCTTTATAGGGGAGTGTGTGGTTGTGATTGTGGTAATAAATATGGTCATAATGGTTCTTGGAATAGGTTGTGTGGTCATCCTGATTCATAATTTATTGAACACATGGATTTATGAATTGTTCAAGATATAAATTAATTTTTTTCTTCTTTAGAGAATGTTTTTATTGATTCAAGAAGTAATCTCCCCATTATATCTCCTTCCCTTTTCGTTGAAATGGGACATGAGGTAGACATGCTTAGAATTCCCTTAGGATTAACTATCCTAGTTTGAGTTATAGCTCTATTTTTATAATTCATGTAGATACTATTTTATAGATCTGAGGATGATCAACTCTTGTGGAGTCTTAATCTTTTTTTTAGACAAAAACATGTGACTTTAACTACAACACATATCAGTTTTTCTTCATTTGGATTATTCCTGGAGTGCATAGAATATCATATTATGAATATGAAATGTAATGAGGAATAATGATGCGGGTAAAATATTGGTTATTCAATTAAAATACCATACTAGAATTATTATAATGAAACAATTATTTAATGTTACTATTTAAATAAAATATAGATTATATGATTTTTAGTCCTAGATGTTGAAGTCTAGTGTCGATGAATTTTAATCTGGCGTTGAGTAGAATACTAGGTTATGACCACAATTTGGTTGAGATATATATTAAGTAATGTATAGTCAATGGTGTAAAATGCCACCCCACCCCTGTCTGCTAGGGAGACTGACACCCAGGGAACTATGTGATGATATTTTCACCAACATTATATTGGGGTGATTAATGGTTGACTACCCCTATAGTCCTTTAATTTCTCATTGTAGTTACACATAGTAGTACTAATTTAGTTTAGTATTCCTATATATCTTTGTATATTATTTTGATTTATTTGGTTATTTAATTGATATGTATTAGCATATATAGTATCCAAATTACTATTATAGGTATGACATGTATATGTAGTGATGTCCTTTGGTACTTAATCATTGTACACCATAAAAATGCTTGGGATATTATACATGAATTATGGTACATGTCTTATGGGTTCTAATGGTTCCTGAAAACATCATTCTAACTATATACGTATTTGTGTATCTAATGATTTAATGGTTTTATTCATGAGGTTAATGTTATGGTTCCTTACAGAGATTAATTCTGGATAGTCTATTTCGGATAAGGATGGCTCAATGTGTATGGGATTGGGGTAGATATGATAACTGATGTGATAGTTGGAGTAGGGAAACCATGATATTAATTACTCTATAATATCCTCTTATGTATGAGATATATGGGGAGAGATAACCATATAATGTCTAGGAATACAGTATAACTATTTAAGTGGAGAATTAGTTTCACTCTTCTTCACAAATGCATTAGAATTTCTTATTTATCTTTTTCAAGACTGGATCTGAGGAGGATTTCACTGAATATATTGTTATTATCACCCAGCATATATAAAAAAATTATTCTGTTTAGCTTTTGGAGGCGGAATATTTGGATTTATATTACATGATCGGGGTTTGTAGGAACTGTTTGGGTTTGGTGGTCGTTTAATTATTTAATTTTTGCTACACATTTTTTTTTGTTAATATATTATTGTATGTCATTCCATGAGTCCATTTAGGTTTCCATTATATATATATATAAGAGAATGTGATGATTATAGTATCCTTCATATCATTATCTTCATCATAATCACATAGACTCTAAGGCCTCCCATATTAATATTTCATAAAAACTCAGTCGGTTTATCAACTCTAGGACCAATTTAATTTGGACTCAAGTAGTAACTACAAATCTCCCTTCATTGTAGTATCATTTAGTTAGGGGGGGGGGTGTTTGACTTATATCATTTATGTGGTAGGGTACCACAATTATAATTAAAAGGTCAAATCACAATTACCCATGATTGTGAGTTGATTTTTGAGATTTTTTAAAATATTATATGTGTTAATATCAATCCATTTTTCATGAGATATTAGATGGTCAATATGGAATCCTTAAACATAAAAATTTATTTAATTATTTTTTCCATATTTTTCCTAAAATAAAAACCATAGATCGAGATGACTACTGTTCCTTGGATAATTGGAACATATGTACATTATCAGAAAAATAAATTCAATCATTTTTATTTTAAACATTATATAAGGATCTAACTTCAAATTGGTCCTATAAAATTTCATATGATATGCTATGAAAATATAAAATTAAAATATAGAGCTTATACAAATAGTAATAAAATAATTACATAAAATAATGATGTATTGAAGAAAAATATATTTGTGTGGGAATAATAAGATATTAAACTGTGAATGAAAATAAGAATACAAAATATAATAATAAAATTATATTACCATAGATTTATAAATATGGGGTATAAATATAAACCAAGAATTTATAAGATTATGTTATGTCTAACTAATGTGACAACATAAAATTATTTCATATGATAACTAATCATAAAACCTAAATACTATATCATGAGATGAAAATGGACACCAATTCATATTTACGGTATATAATGTTTGTCCCACCAACCACATCATAAATTTTTTTTCAAATGAATTCCACATAAATTATTGAACCCATATATAAATCATATGAAGGAATAAAAATTGAGATGAATGTCGGTTACAAAATATTTTTTCATAGAATAATTGAATCATATTTTTTATAGATTGAAAAGGGTTGAATGAATTAATTAAAACTTTTAAATTCCCCCACCACTGTATCCTAGAGCCGGTGCCTTTCAATATTACTGTATAATTATAACAAGCAATAAAATAAAAAATGTCATAAAGTTTAGTTGTTTTGGAAAACCCCATTAAATACATGATGCACATTTTATAGTTGGAAATAGAAAAATAATAAAAATGAAAAACATAAGATACAAAACATTATCCTATAAAAGACATTAAAATATCCTTTCTCCATAACGTTGGGAATGCAAAAAGTAAGGTTTATATAAAATATTAGTAAGGGTATGTCCAATAGAATAAATATTACATCATGGAGAATAAATAATTATGGAATGGTACATAACTAGGAACACATTCCATGTAATTAACGGGGTTAGGGATAATCAATATTTAATGGTAGATAAATGAAACACATTATATTTAATTAATAACATGGGAATGAAATGAATCCATATATAATTCCACATATGAAATATCAGGGATACTAATAAAAATGAATTATCAATAAAATAAATTATAAATTATTGGATTTCATATTTCCAAGGAACATGATAATTATTTCATCATGATCTATTCTCAATACATTTTAATCCTTTGCATATAAACCCATTATTTTTGTTAGTAAACAAACTCTAAGGTCATGTCGCCAAATAATTTCATCTCATGAGACTACCAATGCAGAGATGGACATAGAATAATCAGTCCCCAACCCTTTTATTTCATGTCTAATGCATAATTATATATTTAATAATAAATTTAAATTCATAATCATAGTTCTATTACAAATATATTTATTGAATAAAATATAAGGATTTGTCAATATTTCTCTAGTAATCCAAATAAAATTAAATGATGAATAACATATTTCTAAGATACATGTTTTAACAAAATAATCATATATATAATAAAATAATATGTATATAAAAATTAAAAATATATCAATGAATAATCATTATTATTTTGTTATTGTTTTGAGAGAATGTCAATAGTCAATAAAGACATGATATTGAAAAGATAACCTTCTCAATTTGGTAATTTTTAATTAAAAACAGATTGGATGAGATAGTTAAATTTAAGAAACAAAATAAAATTATTTATGATTGATTAATGAAATAAATTAAGAGGTTGAATATATACACCACATTTATGTTAATTGGAGTATAATAATAAATAATTTTTAGTAGAATTTAAATTTAGATGAAATCCATTAGATTGAAATTACATTTTATGGAACATACTTTATACCAAAATAGAAATATTTCAAACGTGTTTATATCATATTAAAAAACCATGATCATATTTATAATATCCAATAATAACTTATTATAATATCATATTACCCTTTTTTAAATAACACATCATTGTTCTCACTATTTTAGGGGTTAATTTTCTCGTATTTCGAGTAAGTTAAATACTGTAACTTGTTGTAACTATTAAATATAATATGATTTTATCATATTAATAATTTAAACCATTATTTACATAACATATATATTAATTATATACATATTTATAATTATCTATAAAATTTGTCTGTTGGAAATGAAATTCATTGTTCATGGAGATGGTAGGTCTTATTTATACATTAATGGTACATCCATTTATTTTTCATATAAAACGAATTAAATGTAAATGATATAAATATATATTATTTTTATGTATCAAATTTAAATCATATATGTAACACAATATTATTAAAATAAACTTTACCACATTCTATGTACAACAAGAATGGATCACATCTCTTTCGGGAGGCAATAGTCCAAACATCCCCAAATGATGTTACGGTGTTTCCTAAGAATAGAATTTATAATGGAATGTGTTATTTAAAAATTAAATAAGAATAAAAATATCAGATAAATTATATATATATATATATGAATAAAATAAAAATACAATGTTATTCTGACATTTATATGGGGTAATGGATGAATTAAAATCTTTTTTTCGTGAGTCGGTAATCCTGCGTACCTAGAAACACGGATTGAATATCACATTTAATTTATGTGTGTGATACGTTGGAATAACTATTATAAGAAAAATACCTCAATATATATAATATTATAAATAATTATATAATAATTATATTATACTAATTTAAGTGGAAGAGGTTGGAATTAAATAAAAGTAAATATTTAGGAACATTACTTCTTATTCCAAAAACATATTTTCGATTATAGAAAAATAATTAAATGGTTGGATTTATTCCTAATTTGTATATTCTATGATTTCTATATTTCAAGTGAATGCTTATTTAGGATTTTTTTAAGAGATAAATGTCTTGATATGCGTGGGAATATTGGAGGTGTGAGTGTATTATTTTATTGAAGGATAAGTTGTATTCCTGTAAATATAACAATGTAGATATTGTGGATAGGTATCCATTAGTATTGTTTTCTCAAATAATGGTTTTAATTAAATAAAATGTATTATTTGGTGGAAATATGGCCATAAAATAATTTTTTACATGATTCTTGGTTATTTTGGCCCTTATGATTATGTTTTAGTACCTTGTTAAGCTAATTATTCTCTTAAATGTTGTGATTATTTTTAATAACATTCATAGTGATTTGTATTCGGAAAATATTTTTCCCATATTTGAAATTATAAATTATTATTATGAAAAAAAATAATTTTTTTCTTTCTAAAATCTGAATAACAGAAGTGCCAGATATTTATTTAACATTAAACCCGTCGATAAGATGACAAATCATGTTTTTAATGTTAATATGCAAAAATGGTATCCTTGTTTTCACTAAAATTTTCAACATAAAATTTATTACATTGACCTAAATATTTTTAAATGATATATAATTGAACTAATTATACTTTGACACAAAATATAATTATATTTATACTATAATAAAAAACTAGTTGAATATACGGTTTTGAATTAAAATACAATATTTTTACTAATAATTAAAAAAATAAAACTTCTCACAAAATACTAAAACATCACTATAAACTAATATGGAAATTATTCATTCATAAACTATTTTTTTAAATTTCAAAATTAGAAATGTTTCAAAATCTATATTTTATATAGGTGTTTCAATAAACGAATAAAAAATAATAATTATAGAAATATACATTTTTATGTGTAATATTGTGTTTGTTCATATTATATATATATATCATCTATTATTTGAATGTAAAAAATATTTTCATAAATTTCTAATATATAAATTGATTAAAAATAATAAAATAAAAGAAAATAATTTTATTTTATTAAGATATAAATCCACTACATATAAAAATATTTTTTATTGATACATTCCCTTATATTTTATTGGGTTCCATGTTCAGTTATAACTTATTTGTAACTAGTAAATTCAACCATATATTTCGGTAATATTTATAATACTATTGAAAACCGCTAATTTAGTGGTCAGAATATATATTATGGTATTAAATTAAAGACTGTAATATTAAATTAATTTTTGAAAAAGCATGGTCTTGTGTGTAACAAAAACTATTGAACAAAGGACTTATAGAATGTAATGTATGATGAGTCATTATTTTATACATTTAAATATATATAATTTTTTCATTTAAAATATTAAATTATTTTTAAATCATTAATACATAATATAAATTTTTACATTTGATGTTTCAAGTCACATATGATATGAAATACAATATCGATACACTTGATTTTTTTGGTGATACATTATCCCCAAACTAATTAAATCGTGTCTATATACCTTAACAATTATATTGTAAATAAAGGGAATTTTATTTGAAATAAACTATTTTTGAAATCCCCAAAAAATAAATAAGGTTTTTTAAATATATTATTTTATATAATGTATAAGGAAATGTAATGTTAGGCATTAAAAAGGCTGTAAAATGTGAGAAAATTAGTAAAAATAATTGATCTGTAAGATAAAAATATATTTCTTGTTTTAATAGAACGTTATTGGTAAAATATTAGCTTGAACATTTTAGATCACAAACTCCCAAACCTGATTTGTGAAAATAAGTAATTTATAACATAAAAAATGATGACAATTGGATGCCAATTATGTTTCAAATCCTTATTTACTTTATAAGAGTAATTAATTAATTAAATTAGAATAAATGTTAATAAACATACATTATATTTTTCAATAAGAAAAATCTATTACTTTTTTACCATTCATCTATCTATTTATACTTATTTTCATGGAATTGGTTCCATCATATTTATAATTAATCCAATAATATCTAAAACCTCAGTCAATATTCAATATAAACCATTTCATAAATGGTTAACCAAATTACCATTCCATGTATTAATATAAAAAATATACGAATCATTTTGAAGGTAGTTAGTAGTATCCCATTTTCATTATCTAGATATATCATCCTTTTATAAAAATAAAAGTTTCTCAACATATGGATGAAATTAAGGGTTTCATATCATTAATCCATAAGTTTTAAAAAAGGATGAAAATTATAATGAATTTATTTTCTTTATATAATTCAAAATTTAATATGAAATATATGAATAAATAGTACCTTTTTAATATTCTCGTATATTGAATAATTCATTTAACTAGGATATCATCAATAACACACACCTAAAATATTGTTCAATGACCAAAATACTAGATAATATTAATCATTCCTCTTAAGTTATATCAATACTATAAGCTTGTTTATATCCCTTTTATCCAATCTATGGTAGATTTACCAACTTTTAGGGAATTCATTGGCATAGTACATCACATCCTTTTATTTGTAAAACTGAATAGAGAAATTTTTCTTCTTCCATTTGAATTATTATTTATAGTGAACCTTTCCTCCACTCTTATATCAAACTCGAAATCATGACTATCATTTCCAGAGGTGATTCTTTCCATAGTTATCAAGTTATGTAAAATACATCATTCATTTTCTCTCTTTATTTTTTATTTTCACTTTTTTATTCTAATTATATTTATTCAGTATGAATACACAAGACATGGAAATTTATTTATCAGTGTTGAGAGTACATAAAACAATTTAATCACATTATGAAATTTATTGGGGAGCTGATGATTGTGAGATATTTTGTTCAAGAATATTATATATGTGGTCAATCAAGCACTCTAGATTTCGTATGTAATATGATTCATATCTAGATAACTATTTAATGTTATCTTCATAATCAGAAATGCATTAATATTTATTTTTCATTAATCTAATGATATCTATCTTTATGTAAATTTGTTGCTCAAGGGGGAATTATTTTTCAAGGAATTTCTCATTAAAAAAATTCTATTTCATATATTCAATTTACACATTCATTTTAGTGTTCTATTAAAAAGTTAGGTATGAATGATAATCTCCTAGGAGAAAATAAATTGGAAGAGAATATTTTTCTTTTAACCACATCCCAATTCAATGAATATATTCTCTAAATACCTAATCCATTTATAAACTTTCAGTGGGTCGCAGTCCCAATAAATGAGGTCGGCTCTATCACATTATATATTTCAACATTATAAAATCACATTATAGAATATGTTTATCCATATTGAACGGTTATGTGTCATAAGATCATAAATAATTTATAATATATACATCACTATATTTGTTCTAAAATAATATGTCGTCTAATTCTCATTAGTAAAACCACTACATTTTTTATGAGTATTTATGTCATTCATTCATCATGGATCCATTTCTAAACAAGTTAATATACATGATTAGATCATAATTATTTTTAACAAAATTATTTATAATAAAATAAGAAAAAAAATTATTATAAAATGATGAAATTATACATTACTAATCTCATAATCATAAATATGGGTTATTTGGGAATATAGTTATTTTTAAATCCTCTATAATGTTTTGTAACAAAATTGTGAACAATCATTAGAGTATCCCCTAAGAGTTTTAAAGCATGGGAATATTAAGTCTATTTTTTATGTTCAATGTTACACTGAAGTCATAAAAGATGTACCTTTTAATATTTTTAACACTATGGAATATCCCTTCTTGGACCATGTCCAGTTGTATTATCCAGACATTGATGTATTACATAAAAGAACACTATATTCTCAACCTAAAAAAATTATATTATGACATTCTATACATATCCTCAATGTCTATATTATGGTTTTTTACTGAATTAATTTTCACTAAATCTAGTTTAAAAGGGTATTCTTTAAATATTATGACACCAACAATTATTCCTCGATCCCAATATCCTTGAGCGGATGCATTACATTATTCCATTGGCTTGATTATAATGAATCAAATCCTGCATGAATGAATGTATATAAATTTAGGAAGAAAATTTAAATAAATGATACCCATTATATATAAGGAAATAGAATATGAAAAATAATATATAAAAAATATAATAGACAACATCATTGAAAACGTTTTAAAAGATCCATTAATCATAAACTATGTAATGGAATCAAAATAACGGTGAGATCAAATGTTATGTTTGGGAAATTACATTGATGAAATAATTAATCAATTATAATTTATCAAAATACAATGGTAAATAACAAAAAATACTCTATATAAAAATATATATTAGGAATAATAAATATGGAATGATGGATAACAAAATAACAATCCATTTTAATAAAAAAATTATGAATACAATTTATACTTGGATAATGTCAAAGAAAAAAATATCACAAAAAATAATAATAATTGTATTTCTAAGAAAATCAATGATTAATTAATGTAAAATATGTTTACCATGCACATTATATCATTAAAATCAAGGTATATTCGAATGAGTGTATAATTACGTGGTTGAAAACACATATATTCTACCTAGAAACAAACATGATGGGATTTTTCCGAATCATTTCATTTCATAATAGATATGTTGTATTAAAAGTATTAAATTAAGAAGTCATGAAACCTTGTATTGAATTTTTTAATAATTTCATATAATTGAAATATTCTATTTAATTACATTAAAACCTGGTTATAAAATATCATTATTAAGCTAATGATATAGATTTATAAATATTTAAATAGTAAATAAAATAACATTCAATGTAAAATAAAAATTTAATTATGGTATACATTTTAGGGAAAAATTTTATCCATCATAAAAATATATTAATATCATAATAAAAATTTATTTTCAATGAAAAATATTTATGGGAAATATAATATTTTGAGATTGGGTTAGCAATCATAAAATAAAAATATATTAAAAATATAAATTTTACCATATCGTAATTATCAACAAAAAACCCCTTAGATAAGAGTTAAAATTGAAATATAAATTACACTATTTATGATTTATTCAAGAAATTAAATCAGTAATTTTGTTTTAAACACACACCAATAATGTGGATTGGTTTTTAATAATAAAAAATCCTCAAGAGAATGTAAAATGAGATGAAATTAATTACGCTCAGTTTTCTTTTGGGTGACCATATATTAACAACATGTTTGAGGGATTTAAACCTTTTGAAAACATTCAACAAAACCATAATTTTAATTATAATATCATATATTCTCTATTTATGATATCTTATTAACCATTAGTTCACAAACTATAATTATATTCAATATTTGACTTGTTAATTTCTTATTTTTTTCTAGTATGTTTTGACTTTTTAATTGTGGTTCCTATTAATCAGGCCATTATTTCAACCTAATTATAATGATAATGATTATTTAAATATAATATATGTTTACTATCTAATTTTAATAATAATCCATCAAATTTGGAGATTGGAAATGAAAAATATTTATTCTTTGACAATTTAGGTTGTACGTATGTATGGACAATACTACCATTTCATTGTCGTATTAAAATAATGAAATGTGAATGATATTTAGCTATATTATAAATTCAAAATAAATTTTATTTCATATAATTCAGTTATTTTTATTTATATTATCCTTAATACATTCCTCTTAAAGAATGAATGCATCACTTCATTTGTAGAATACAATAGTCCACATGTAAAAAATATGTTAATATATTCCCACAAAATGGAAATCATGAAGTTATGTGTTATATAAATAATAATAAAGCATACATATATAGAAAATATCTTATATATCATATTTAAATAGTAAACATATCATTATTTATAGTTTAAATGTTTTAAATAGAAGAGAAAATAGCATGAGTTCTTCGCGCAGTAGTATATCGTACACACAAATAATGATTTTGTATCCAATTTGATAGATGTGTGTTGTAGTGTTGGTATAACTCATATTAAAATGAGAAATCATTGAAATTAATATACTTATAATATTTATAATAATGACATAACACAAGTTTATGTGGTGTATAAAAAAATTAATCAGATGTAATCGTTGAAGAATATTACATCTTATTCAGCTAAAAAATTGTTTTAATGAAAGAATTTTTTGTTGGATTTCTATCTAGTGTAATTATCCTTTGTGGAGGTTTGATATATTAAGAAATTATTTTATAATAGATTATAATAGAAAATTTTCAATATAGGTGTGACTAAATGGAAGGGGTGATTACATTATTATAGTTGAGGAAAAATGGAATTGTTGTAAATAAAAATCTGTAAACACAGTTAAGATGTCTCATTTACATAATGTATCTCAAATAATGGTTGAGAATATATAAAATGTATTAATTTTCAAATTACATCAATCCACTGGTTTTTGGATATATATTTTTTTTCATTTTGGACATTATAAATAGGGTTTACTATTGAGTTAGTCTAACTTTTCTCTTAATCTCTATAGTTAATTATAATCACATTCAGTAATTATTTTGTGGAAAACAAAACTTTACCATAATAAAAAAATTAAATTATTTTGATTCCAAATATAAAATCCATTTTTACAAATTAATTTTATATACTAATTAAAAAATAATATAAAATAATTTATATAGAAGTGTCGAGAGAGTGGGGTTTCAGAATGAATATGTTCAAATGTTTTCCATTATATTATATAAATGTTCAATATGAAATTAATTATAATAACTAATACTAGTTTAAATGATATAAATTTTATGCAAGTATTCATTAAAGTCAATATAAAAAATAATTTAAATATATAAATATACTATAAAAAATGTAACATTCAATTAAAATATAGTATTTCTAACATACTCATTGAGATCATAGCCATTCCCCCCGATTACACACCCAATGGTTTACACGGCATCGATGGCCGCGATAATGGCTCCCCATTCATCGTTGGAGAGGGAGGATCCCTTATCATATCCTCCTCACCCAAATTTCCTTTCAGTCCCTCCCCCAAACTCTATCCTGAAACTCTTTGAGATCACACTCATCCTGAGGAATCTATATTTTCAAAAAGTCTAATCTCAACATCAATTAACACTTTCAGAGTTCTCCTAGGATTGAAATATATTTAAACTAAATATTGTGGCTCTCTATCATCAATAAATAACATTATTTTATATGTTTGATTGGTTCTTCATTGAATCATAGAGATTAAAGGATCGGCGGGGGGTAGGGCTCCATGATAGATGCCACATTCGGATTAGGTTCATGATTGGGACAAATAATGTATATATGTAGTTCAGTTCCCCACTAAATTTAAATGATTGTTTCATTTACCACGTTCTATGATCATTGGATTTCCAGATGATGTAGGGTCCCCTGACCTCAATAATTTGGGTGAGCCTCCCATAAATCCCTCTTCCCATTACAAATCCCACTATTCTGATCATTCTATTGAATCATTCTGGTTGATTCATAATCTCCGATAGCTGAGTATATGCTGTTAAACATCATATTTTCCCTCACTTTTTTTGTACAAGTTGATGTATCAAACGGTCTATTATGTTGGGAATGTATTTTACTTGGAGGTGAATTTTAGTGGAAACATGAAATTGTCTATGATTCATGGACTACATAATGTGTCTCTATGGTAATCTTGGGAACCTGATATAAGTTTTTCATCAGTGGTGTCAGTTCGGTCACGTGTAGGTGTCGAAGGAGGGAATTGTTAATAGTTATGGTCATAGTATGGTTTAACAAAGTTATTTCGGGTAGGAACATCATGAAGTTAGTATACATGAGATAAATTAATCTTTAGATAACTATATAGTGATTTATTGATCAACAATTTGTGTACCTCATGGTCAGTTTGTTGATAACCCAAAAGTGATGGATGTTTTTTTCCACCTTAAATTTGATACCGCTATACCAATTTAGATGTAGGCTACTAGAGTTAATGTGGAATCAGTTTCTAGTTTAGTGGACTCTTGGCTAATGTTGTTTTCATTGGTAAAGGTTATATTTCATCAGTAGTTTAACCACCAGATGATAAGGTCTATGAGACCTCCATTTCTACTCAAGGGGGCCCTAGAAAAGAAGTTTTGGTTATTGCTAATATCATGGAGGCTGTGCTGACTGAAACTGGAATACATGAGTGGTTTTTTATCAATGAGGTAGTCCATATAAACTATTGAAAAATGCTAGTAATTAAATTTTTGTAATGAGGACAAGACATGCCTTTTATACTTTTGACTATGAACATAGGGGTCAGAATTTGTGACTTTTATTACCTACATGAAAACACAATCATATCAACGGTCATATTATACTTGAAGGTTTCATTATCTAGATTTAAGGAATACTTTGATCATAAAGTGGGATGGGGGATCTCATCAAGTAGGTCAAGACCAATGAAGGTAACCCAGATTGTAAATATTTGAAACCACATTTAGGGATATGAATCACTAGATCTGGTTAAGGTTCAAGATGTGGTTGAATTATTTGATGACCGTTATATCCAACTATCAGTGTAAATTTTAAAAATGAATGTAATGGAAATGACTCTATAGCTCAATAGTGATTAACTGTTAAAATTTTAATCAAGAATTAGGTAAATGTAATGTGCCCATGGTTAAAAAAAATCAAAAGGACAGAAACATTATTCTATCATTTCAAATATGATGGAAACATGGTCTGCCATGAAGGTTGTATATAAGTAAGGCAAGAACCTTCTTAATGAAAAAATGGAGATAAGAATTAAGAAAATGATATTATGGAAGAAATCGTCCAGGGGAAAACAATAAAGGTGAGTAATATAGTGAAGGTAAATCTCTAGATATTTTTATAAATTCTAGTGAGGATCATCCCTTAGAACCATTAATGCCCAAGGCCATAGAAGAAGTTAAGGACAAAATTCTAGGAAGACTACCTCGGGTGGAAGCTTATAATGAGCTATAGGTTTGGATTTGTAAACAATATAAAATCAAGGAACGATGTTTAAATGTGGTGACTATTAATGTTGGGGATTATTATCACACGTGGGACAAGTTGGCTATGCACATTGATGGTCAAATACAAGAGGACCTGACCATGAAGGTATATTCTCTTTTCTAGAAACACTAAAATGTAAGAAACTTCGCCTATTTCAGCCATGTTATTAATGAGCTTTTATTTTCTAGTAGTGTATAACATAAATTGTAGATCTATTTTTGTTTTTTACATTCCTAGAAAATGTGTTTTATCAAATAAAAAAATAAACATAATAGTATTAGTAGTATTATTTTTCATTATTCATAATATATTTAAAGTTCTCATAAAAATAAAAAATTCACCCTCAATAGATTTTGACATTCCTAATTTAAAAATTATTATTATTGTGACAGATAAATTTTATTAATGTATCAAAATTTTGATTTTAAATTGGATTTCCATTAAAAGGGGAGTGATCTTCCTTTATAAAAATATAGCATTGATGTTAAATATTGTATATTTTATTATCTAATTATTTTAAAAATATGTTAGAGTAATGTAAATAATATATTATTAATATATAATATATAAAAATTATTATACTATTCATAAAACAGTCATTAATTTAATATAATTATTTTAAAATTCCCTTTTCTCGTAAATATTTAAAAAAACATTTCCTTTATATAAAACTGGGTTTTAAATTCCTTTATAACTAATTAGTATCTAATGAATTATACCATATAATTTTATAACGTAGTTAATAATATTATAACATCATATTTAACATCAGAGTTATATCATAATGTATAAAATAAAAACATTATAATAAAATATTTTTCTCTAGTAAAACAAGATATTATCCATATCCTAAACGATAAATATTTTAGTTCTTCTATATAAATAATCATAACTTAGTGTTTTGTGAATTAAAAACTATAGAATATACATATTTGAAATACAAAATATATAATATAGTATTGAGACCCTTCAGTACATTCAATGGGTTTTGTTGGGTCCACACATGCTATTTAATACAGTGTTCTTACCATAAAATCTCGGGGTGTTATAATTTCAAAATCAATATATTAGTAAATATGATATGATCTTCATTGTATAGTTCTAATGAAAAAAAATTATTATTATGATTGAAAATGATTAAATTAAAATGAACCTCTTAAATAATTTTTTATAAGTACATGATATTTTAAATAAGGGACGAGAATGTAATGTATAATTATTCAAGAATTATATAACGAGGGTTTTTATAAAATAAATAATATTTAAATAAACATTTAATTATTGAAAAAAATTGATAATGGTGGTACTTTTCATGAAATAATAATAACTAATGTTCCCTTAAATGATATTATGTTAAATGACATAATTGAAAAAGGATCATATAACATATATGATCCCAACCTAATAATGTAATTGTAAACATTCTATATATATATGGAACATATATATCAAATATGTAAAATTTAATATTATATTTGAAATATGAAATACATTTTAATATGTTAATATAATAACATTTATGCAATGTAGGTCCAAAACATTGGTAAAAAAATACTATTAGAAAAGTTGAAAATATAAATGTGTGTGTACTCGAAGATATCATATTATTAGGATTAATAATATAAAGTAGAAAATATTCATAAATATAAATATTTTATTTTTAATACATTGATCGTATGTGGTAAGTATTATGAATACTACTGACAATTTCACACTTTAATGGGAATCAAAATCTTAGAGGAATAATATTTGGCTCATATGATTTTTTCCACTGAAGAAATAGAAACATTAATATCAAATCTATGGGGTATAAACCCAAAATCGAATAAATAAGTTCATGATTAATAATTATAACACAAATAATTGTATATTGAGTTAACAAAATTTAATATAAAATTAATCACATGAAACTATCCATGTGTAATAATTTGTATCTCTTATACCCTTTTTAAATAAGATCCAGTATGATCTATTGAAAGGTTATAATCTTACTATACATTTTTTGGGTCTTTGGGTGTTCAGTTTTTATCATAAATACTAAATATATGTTTGCTAAATTTGACTCAAAATTGGATGAAGTAATTTTATTATGATGTTTAAATACAATTAATTATTATTGGCTTTTCAATTAAGATTCTTTAGTTGAATAAGAATCTATTGTTTTATTGTTTGATGAAGATCACTCTAGAAATAAGATTTATTATTATATAGAATAAATTAATGAATTTATATATTTCAATTTCAGTGAAGATAAGGATCATGATAATTTTAATTAATCAATTGAGGTGGATAATTCCTTTTCTCAAACTGATCGAATGGAAAGGAAAACTCATAAAGATAACCTAATTGATTTTGTAATTGGGAATGTTGAATTTTTTATTCAAACAAAAAAACATATTATGTAATATTTTTTAATTAATATTTTTAAGATGATTTTGTTCCAACTAATATTGAAACTACATTTACTTATTCAAATTCGATTAATCTAATTCATAATAAATTATATCAATTGGAATGAAAAAATTATATGGGACATGGTTGTTTTTCTAAGAGGTAAATATATTTTTGGAACACATCTGATTTTTTGAAAGAAATATAATGAAGATGGAAATGTTGTTTAAAATAATGTTAGATTAGTTGCTCAAGGATATTTAAAAGAATATGGTATTGAGTTTTAAGATATTTTATCTCCTATTTCAAGGATAATATAAAATATAATCCTACTTTCCTTTTGTGATTGTAAAACTAGAAAATTATTTCCAATGGATGTAAAAAGATATTTTATAAATGGAATTATATTATATGATGTATCTGTAAGAAATCATCCTTGTTTTGAAAAACTATGGGTTTCTAGAGCATGTTTACAAAATTAGAAATTCCATATAAGGTCTCAAACATTGCTCTAAGATCCAGTTATGAGAGACATACATAGTTTTTACCTAAAAATCATTTTATCAAAGGAAATATTGATCAATCCATTTTTATCCAATGTCTTTCAAATGATTTACTACTATTTCATATTTATATATATGATATAATCATTAGTTTAACAAATTATTATTAGATTAATTATTTATCAATAATTATGTCTATTGTATTTTATATGAGATTTATGGGTGAATTAAAATTTTCCCCCGATAAAAAATAAATCAATGGAAATGTTGTATTTTTATAAATAAATTTATATATACTAATTATCTTGTAAAAATATTTAATTTAAATTCTATTAATGCTATGAAATCACCCTTGAGACTGTATTTTAAATTACAGTATGATTAATCTAGTATGTGTGTGGACATTAATCAATATAGAGGAATGATTGGTAGTCTTTTAAAAATCATATATTTTAGTCCATATAACATTTATCAGTCTGAATATGTGATTGGTTCGAATATAATCCCATTGGAAGTCACATAAATTCACTTAAAAGAATAATAACATACCCAGATAGTGTAATTAGTATTGATTGGTTTTTTTCAATAAATGAACTGGTTTTATTTATTTTCTAAATCTAACTCATAATTTAATGGTTGCAGGCTTGAGGTATAATAATAAAAGTATATATAATCTCAAGGTAAAATATTAAATACATATTGATGTGGGAAACAACTTTCAGTAGATCTATCCACAGAGGAGTCTATATATGTTGCTACTACTAGCATTGTTCCCATTTCAAATAGATTAAGAAAACATTGTTTGATTTATAACAAACCATCTATTTATTACACACATAAACATGATTTATTACATAAAACACTTGACCTAATACAACATAGATGATCAAGAGGTCTAGTTTCGTTGGGGATTACAAACATTACCTAAAAAATTAGAGTATAAAACCCAACATCTTTATAGAAAACTTATTTTATACACATTCATTCGTACATAGCATTGAATGGGATAAACTGAGGACTTGAATAAGAAAAGAGTGAGCTAATAAGATCAGAAAGGGAGTAAACAAGGAATAAAATGAAGAAAACTGTACATGATAAGAAATCTGCAAATCAATAGATTATAATAGATACATGAACATAAAAGCATGATAAACCATGATTATCATCACATGAAAATGTGGCAACAACATTTAATATGGTATTCACTGAGCCAAGGATAATTACACATAGAGAATTAGTAAATCCTAAATATACTTGAAATATCATGTGTAAACCCTCATTTCACTTGATGTATCATGATACTAATTATTATCAAATGCATCAAAGTGCTATCAGGGATCACCCTTCATAATCATTTCATTTCATGCATATGTGTTCCACATGAATCATATGATATGGATTCATTAAAAATAATCATTTTTCCATGATAAATTAATGATCAATTAATACATGAAACTCAATAAGAAATAAGTGAATATATATAAAGGTGAATACCCTTGATAGATAAACCGGAAAGGTATTCCTTACATAAAGACTTTTGCTTGGAATATCACGAAGCAATTACAACAACGTAATGAAGTGTCATAAGACTTCATAAAATGGTTCAAAGGAGATAAATGGGTGTCTCATAACATTGAATTGATATGGACAGTAAGTGATTCATATAAATACATTTTTCAACATATGTAATGGAATTTAGATTAATAATACAAAATAATTCCTTGAATGTAAATGAGAAAAGAGAATTTTATACGGAATTTCAGCATTATAATAGGTGTACATAGAAGGCATTAATGAGAGAGAAATATATATACCATTATTAAAAAATAAGGAGTTCATTATGGTGGATGTGTGAAATCATCCACCAAAATTATTTATTGAAACAACAATGGTATATCAACGTAATGATACATAGAGAAAAATTAGAGAGGAAGTAATCTCTTACTAGTATGTGTGATTCCAAAGGCTTGGGAGAGGCTTGAGAGAGGCTTATAGGGTGCATGGGGGACCTTGGGAGGATTCATGGTAGAGGATGGTAGGTTTTGGTCATGCTACAAAGGATTTATGTTATGAGAAAGTGGGATCTTTGGTGTGTTTATAAAGGAAAAAAGTGGGAATTCTTTATTATTTTGGTTTTGGACACCACACATTAATTTAATCAAAACCACAAACCAACCAATGTTTTTTGAAAAAGGTTCTTGAAAAAGTGGAGTAGAATATTATTTTATAATTCAAATTTAATATAATCATAATATATTTCTCTTGATAATGTATATGTGAGTCACACACTCAAGGAAAACAATTTAAAAGGTTAAAATATTTAATAAGCCTTGTAGGGTCTACTAATTCTTTGTAAAATAAATAACAAAACCACAAATCACATAATTTTTATGGTAAAACATATATTATCCGAAAATAACATTTATAGTATTTTATTACATCACTATTAGATCATTATGATGTCATAAATGTCATTATATAACTAAATAGTATTTAATTTTTACCAAAAAATTAAACTATCTCAAAAAATTATGAAAAATTAACAGATGGATAATTTCGACATATTGATTCCAAAAATAATATTCATTTTATATAAATAAATTTTTAAATATGCGAAATTTTAATTTTAAAGTAAAAAACCGACATTTATCAAAAAATCACGAGTTTTGACAAAAAACGACACTCAAACCATAACAAAATTAAAAATTATATTCATAAAAATTATACGATAATTTATATTCAATAAAAAGTAATATACTTAAAATAATTTTTTATATATTATTTTATAAATAAAATACATTATTTTATAAAAATATATTTTTTAATTGAATATTAACTAAAAATACTATTTGTTCTTTAAAAACAATGTAAAAAATAAAAAAATATGAATGTATATTCTCTATGCTAAAATAGTGCTCATAATCATAGTTCTAGGTTTTTGTTAAATAATCCCTTAAAACCCATATATAAAAATGGGTAAGGTGTGTGATGGTGACAGACTCTTGGGGTGGCTTGAATAACATCGCTAGGGTGGTAATCTCTATCAACATCCACATACACCATAGGAGGTTCCCATTGAGCTTAACATGTTGATGCTTGGATTGTTATTGATCAAGAGATAAGACCATTGATGCCACCTTCATTCCAAGATTCGACATATGGGCTTCGTATAGAGAAATTCTACTAGATGAGGCAATCACATCCATTCTCTGTTTAAATTGGATTTGTTAAATCCACATATTTATTCTAATGACCCGATCATTGTTCAATGTCATTATAAGCTCTGATAAAAATTGTTATCAGTTTTTTGAAATCCATAGTCATAAAACCCAAGATGTTCTGACTTTATGTAAAAATAATAATACATTTAATTACATCAGGAATAATTTTCATTAATTATGGTTTGGGCTATTACAATCACCCCCTTTTAAGAAATTTCATCCTCAACCGTTTCTTTTCCCACACTAAAAAAATGTTGGTGACCGAGTTTCATTACTTCCTCAGATTCCCACATTGCTTCATCAAAGATGGGGTTTCTCCACTACACATTGACGAGGGGCATTGTCTTACCGTGTAGAACTTTTTCACTATGATCTAAGATCTCCACTGGCTTCTCTTCTTGTGAGAGGTCATTCCCCAATGGAACCACCCCTGGATTGAGTACATGCAATGGGATAGGTATATACATCCTCACGAATGATACATGGAATATATCATGAACTTGATACAAGTTTTTCTGGGATTGATAGTTGATATTCCACTACTCCAATGCGATAAATGATCTCATAAGGGAAAATGTACCTTGGAATAAGCCATCCCTTCTTCCCAAATCTCATAACTCGTATCCATGGTGATATGAAGTGGAATAACATTTCTCTGGAATCAAACTATAGGACTCATTGATGATTATCTATATATCTTTTTTCAACTATGAGCTGGTTGAATGTGCGACTAAATGGTCTTAACCTTCTCCACTATTTCATCAAAAAAAATTTGGATCTGGGATTTGTCCCACCACAACATCATCCCAACATGCTTTTTTTCTTAACATCATTCAATAAAGGGATTCATAAGCAGTTTTTTGGATGCTTGAGTGGAAACTGTCATTTTAAGAGAACTCAAATAGAAGGATATGTAGATCCCATCATTCTATGAAATCAATTGTGAATGATCTCAACATGCCCTCAATTGTTTAAATTTTCCTATCAGATAGGCCATCGGTCTGTGGATGACAAACCATACTAATGTTATGCTCAAAATCCATATCCTTTTGATGACTATTCCAAAACATAGATGTGAATAACATATATCGACAGGATGTAATAGATAGTGGAACTCCTTGTAGCCTTACCAAATCTCTGTTGTATATCTGTTCCATTTGATCAAAAGACAAATCCTCATGAATTGTAATGAAGAGTGTAGTATTTGTAACATGATCCAAACCAACCTAGGTAGTATTGTTTCCATTGTATGTATTTGTATGTATAGTGAAAAACTAAATTGGTGATGATCCCCCATTTCCATACTGGTATGGGTAATGTTTGCAACATACCCTTAGACTTATGACTGTTATACATCACATGGTAACATACATGGCACTTTGATATTTACTCAGTGATCTCAGTCTTTATGTTATACCACCAACCAATATCTTGGAGAACATGATACATCATTATGTTTCTTGGGTTAATGAAAAAAATCAAACTATGAGTAGCATCCAAAAGTTCATTCTTTGTCATCTGATTTGATAGAACAAATAGTCTTGTCCCAAATCACACAATTCCTTTTTAATTATCATTGAACTCAAAATATTTCCCATTTCTAATAGCTTCCACCATCTTCTAAATTCCCACTTCATTCTATTGAGCATCACTTATCCTATACCAATGTAATGGCTGAGCAATCATTTGTGAATGGATGGATGATGTTCCCTTCATTAAGATTCCCATGTCCATCTTCATCAAATCTATGATGAATGTATCCATTTCAATTATCATCAATGACAAAATAGTTGGTTCCTTTATATATAGAGAATCTTTCTCCTATTTCTCTTTAATAGGGTGGTAAGGGTATGAGTAGTCAGAGTCATTGATCAGCTCTATCCATCTTTATTGGTTCATGTTTAACTCTTTATGTGTGAATATATACAGGGCAATTCTGTGATCAGTGTATAATTAAGACTTTTCCTCATAGAGGTAATTTTTCCTAATCTTCAATGTGAATATTACCCAAGCCAACTCCATATCATGTTTTGGACAATTTTTCTCATTAAATGTCAATTTCATTCAAGGATACGAATAGACATTGTCATGTTTCATCAATAAAGTCCTAGGCCCTTCTTTGAAGAATCACTAAATGTCACAAAAAGTTATCCACCTATGGTTAATGTGAGAACGAGCACAGTGATAATCCTCCTTTAAAACTCAATGATACTTTCTTCACATTAATAAATCTTCGAAAACATGACTCCATTTCGCTTTATCTTGGTATGAGGGTTTGAAAATCATGAAAAATTTCACACAAATCAGTGATAATATCATACTGATCCTAATAAGCTATGGATATTCGTCACCAATGTTTTCCTCGACCATTCTTCTATTATATTTTCCTTGGAGGGATCCACAGATATCCCATTTCTTTGGATGATATTACCCATGAATGATACCTCTTTAAATATAAATCCTACATAATATACTTCTCATAGAGCTTATCCTTTTGCAAGGTCTCAAGTACAATTATTAGATTCCCCTCATGCTCCTCCTTGGTTTTGGACTATATTAGAATATTGTCTATAATGACTACCAAATTTTTTTAAGGTAATCTATAATGACTCTATTCACCATCTCCATGATGTTTTAAGGATCATTAGTGAGTCTTAAAGGCATTAATATGTATTCATAACGCCTGTATCTTGTACTAAAAGTTGTATTTTGGTTATCCTCCATCTTCTCCCATACATGATAAGATCTCGACTACATATTTTCCTTGTACAAGTATTTATCTCCATGTATCTGATCGAACATGTCATCAATTCAGGGTAAATGTTACTTGTACTTTTTCATGATTTTGATAGGTTCGTGATAATCATTGAAAAGGAGCATCAATAAATCCTTCATGATGAAGAGGACAGGTGCACCCCATGGTGACGCACTTGGTCATATAAAACCTTTATCGATATTCCCCTGTATTTCTTTTTTAACTCCTCATGATCCACAACGGCCATTATATATAGTGTCTTGGATATTGTAAACTCCCTCAGTATATGATCAACTAATAAATCCACATCTTTTCAAGGAGGAAGGCTATGAAATTCCTCAAGAAACACTTTTGTGAATTCCCTCACAATAGGAAGGTATTTAACGATGGATTCTTCCTTAGAATCAATAATATGAGCCTGATACATGTTCTCATATGGATGAAATATCTACACAAGAGATACTAGTGATAATGAAGACTCATACTCCTCCTTGAACATGTATAGAATCAGTGTTCGATTCACCATATGGAAATTGATTTCCCTCTCAGGGAGATTTATATTCTCTCTATAAAATGAAATACAATCCATGCCATCAATTGTAACAAATTCAACCAAAGAGAGTATAATGATGTTCGCCAAGAGGTTCAATCCACAAATTATGATAGGGGAGGAGTTAAATTTATATGTTGTAATTATTTACCTATTTTTAATTCTCACCAACATCATTTCTTCCATGTTTTTTGGTGGTGTTGGGATTGTTCTATTAAACCATTGCAATATAAAAGGATGTGTTGAACCAAAATAAAAAAGTAAATTTGCTAATCTTAAAAGAATAACTAGCATACCAGCCACCACATCATTTTCAGAGTTCACATTGGTAGTAGTGAATTAAAAATCTTTCACTTACTGCCATGGAGGTTGTGGATTTCATGCAGAAACCCATGGAATATGGAACTGGTTTTAAATGACCCATGGTTACTTCTAGTTGATTCATTGAAAAACGTTTTGAGAGTCGAATGGATAATTCCACTCCACTTTTTTAGATGTGGTTTTTCTTATCGGTAGTTAATGGCCATGTGCACTTCTCTTCCGCACCTAATCCATTTACATGTCCCCTTCATAATTTTTATAGGGTTCTTCTTTCCACACCTTTTCCATTTGAGGTCCTGGATTTTCTTATCTCTATTGGATTTATCTATCAGACTACCAGAATTATAGTCCACCTTATTCATAAAATCCGCATGATATCACTGAGATTTTGTGATCACCATTTCAACTTTGAGGGAACATCTTCCAATTTTCACATAGCTCTTGTAGTCACATATCACTAGGGCATTCTGTTGTCTAGGTTTTAGAAAACCAAAGAAGCAGTAAACCTTGCATTCAGGGGTAATGGAAATGATATAGGACTATCATGAACACCTTGTAACATTGTCCCCATGCACTCTGATGTATCATATGACTTTTTCATGAGGGAAAAGATGTCCCTTTTCAACTTCTGTTGGAGGGTTTGAGGAAAATATTTTTTGGAAAACATTTTTTTTTTGGAAATTCATCGATTCCAACACATCAATCTCTTCATCAGACATCATATTATGATCAATTTCCAAAATATATCATTTTCACCCTAAATAAAATAATAATCTAGAAGTACGATCTCATGTTCAAAACATTAAAGGATGAATAAGATCTTCTCAAGGGAGTTGATCCCCAGTTCAACGATTGAGGGTTCAGTTGACCCATTAAATGCTGGATGCCCTTCTCTCATAAATCATTCTACTACACTTGTTCTTTCTTAGGCGGGGGGGGGGGGGGGGGGTTTAATGTTTATCATGACCAATGATTCAATTAAAACCCAGAGTTAACTGAGACTGTATCGTGACAATGTTCTCAATTCATGATCTAATTTGATTTGAAATATCATTATAACAATCATCACATTGATATTTACATCCATCGTTAGCTCAATTCCTCCTTTTACCATCCATTTGATATAATAAAATTAAAGGTAGGTGTAACACATAAAGGGTAATCCAACATAAAAAATTATTGACTTATAAATTTCTTTTATTTCCTCAACATATGAACTTATAGGCATCAATAAGTGTTATCCATGATCAACTTCCCAACATATATTTATAGGGTGCCTTTTTTTTAATTCCCTTAGTAATGGATCAAAAAATTCTTATGAATTTTCTAATGTATATCCCGTGGGAGTGTGGTCACCAGGAATACAGCAAGGCATGTTGTTGTGCACCAGTTCTTGTTCGAATCTAGCTCAATGCGGTGTTTTTGGGTTTTACCCATAGATATATCTATACCAGAGCCTCCTCTACGAACTCATACCCAAAGAAGGATAAATTTTATTGATAAAAAACTTACTGAATACTCGGAAAATTTTACGAATGTTTTTATTATGCTTTGGCTAATTTCTAAGGCATTCACTTGGATTTTTTAATCATAATCCCAAAAATAAATGATATATATTTTGATACCATCATTAACAACATTGCTCTTTATTACACACTTAAACATGATTTATTACATAAATATCTTGAGTTGATACACAAACAATTATTGAAAGTTATAGTTCCTTTGGGGTTTAGGAACATTACATAACAACATATAACATAATACAAAACATCTTTATAGGAAAATTATTTTACACACATTCCATTGTACTTATCCTTGCAAAAGACAACATGAGGAAATACATAAGAAAAAAGTGATCTATAAAGACCAGTAAGGGAGTAAAAAAGGAATAACTTGAAGAATACATTACATGTTATGTAATAGGCATATCAATGTTTCAAAAGAGATGCATGAATAGAAATGCCTGATATATCATTATAATCATAACATAGAAATGTTGCAATAACACAAAAAATGGAATTACCATGATCCAAGGCTCATTATCGATGGAGCATGAGTGAAAAAAACATGGCACTTGAATTAGAATGAGTAAATACTCATTGTACCTGATTAATAAGGATTCTAATATTTACCTAATGCATTGGAGATCTATTAGGCACACCCTTCCAAATCATTTCATTCCATGCATAATTATGCCACATGGATCATATAACATGTATTCATTAAACATAATCATTTATTAAACTATAATGTAATTTGGATTTCATACATTATACTCCATAATAAATAAGTGGAGCTTCATAAAGGTGAATACCTTTGATATAGAAATGGGAATGGTATTCACAACATAATGACTTTGCCTTAGAAAATCATGGTGCAATTTCATCTGCATAATGACGTGACATAACAATTCCTGAAAAAGGGTCATGAGAGGGAAAGGGGCATCTAATCATATATACATGAAATATACCATGAGTGAGTCATATATATACATGTCCCAATATATGTGATAGAATTTAGAATCATAATAAAAAATATTTTCTTGATCGTAAATGAGAAGAGAAAAATTGTTACGAAATTTCGGCAAAGTAATGGGAGTACATGTGGGTAATTAATGAGAGAGAAAGTGGTCTCTCATCAATAAAATAGAATGAGGGATTCCATTTGGATATTTGGTATGATACCACAACTTTTTTAGTTGAGTATACGAGGATATAACAACATATAGAATCATAGACAAACATGAGGGAGGACGAAATCCCATACAAGGAAGTTTGATCCCAAAGGCTTGGGAGTGGCTTGAGAGAAGCATCTTGGCAGCCTGGGAAACCATCGGAAGATTCCAAAGAGAGGAGGAAAGGGGTAGTTCATGCTCATAAGGGTTTCAGTGAAGAGGATTTGGGATATTGGGTGGGGTTATATAGAATACGAGAGGGAATTATTTATTATTTCGGTTTTGAACATCACACATTAAACTAATCAAAACAATAGATCATCCCATGACTTTTTCCCTTGCTTCTTTCCAAAGGGGAGTGGAAAATATTATTTTATAAGTCCAATGATATATATTCTTGTAATATTATGCTTTCATATGTGGAGGTGAGTTAGACACTCAATGAAAACATTTTAAAAGGTTACAATACTTTATATGATTTGGATGGTCCACTAATACTTTGTAAAATAAATAAATAAAATAAAATTAGATTAAATTAATTGTAAAACATATATTAGGCGGACAACCCATTTATTATATTTTATTACATCTCTATTAGGTAATTAATTTATCAAAAAACTCATTATATAATTAAATGTTATTTAAAATTTACCCAAATATTCTCTTGTCTATGAAAATTATGAAAAATTAACTGTTGGATAATTTCAACCCCCAAATTCAAAAGATAATATTAATTTTATCTAAATAATTTTATAAATATGTGATATTTTACTTTTAATATAAAAGCTGACATTTATAAAAAATTCATTGGTTTTGAAAAACACTGATTAGAAACATTACAGAATAACAATATTATTCATAAAAATTATATGATAATATATATTTAATAAAATGTTATTTAGTAATAATATTTTATTAAAGTATTATTTATCTATAAAATCCATTAATTCAAAAAAATTGTTTTATTGAATAAATGTTAACTAATAATAATATTTTTTCATTCAAAGATATTTACAAGGTAGGAATAATACAATTAATATATATTATTTATACAAGTATAATTCACATAATCATTGTTCTAGGGTCTTGTTACATTAACATTTCAAACACCAACATATAACCTATCGGTAAGGTGTGTGATGGTGACATAATATTAGGGTGGCTTGGGTAACATTGCTCAAGTGGTAATCTCTATCAACTTCCACTTATCCCATTGGCGGTTCTTTTCGAGCATAACATGAGGAATCTTTTATTGTGCTTGGATATGAGATAATCTCAATGACACCACATCCTTTTTGAGATCTCAAAAAATGGGCTTTGTATAGAGATATTCTACTAGATGAGACCATGGATTCATTTTTATAAGTAAATTTAATTTGTTAAAAACTTATATTTATACTAATCAATTAATCAATGTTCACCAACTATATTAGCAACAGTGAAAAATATTAACGGTATTTTGAAATCCAAAGTCAAGAAACTGATAAATTTAATATGTTATATAATTATAATATGATATATTATTAGATCAAGAATAATTTTCATTAAAAAAGGTTTGGACCCGTACATGATTTCAATATTAGATTTGATAAATCCCTATTTAATAAGATAATTCTTAAGCAATTTATATTTCTAAAATCTCTATTCAAAATTCTAGAACTAAACATATATATATTAGATTACATTTCATAAGATATCATTTTAATAAAGGTTATATTTTCATGGAATTTATCCCCAATATTAATCTGTAAGCATACATATTTACAAAACCCTTCAATTATATTAATTTTGAAAAAATATAATTTTTATTGAGAATATTATACTCATAAATTAATTTTAATTCAATTAATCTAAATTTTTCATAACCTGTGTTCAAATTTCTATAAAACAATCAATGGGGTCCTTTTACTATAAATTCATTTTTCATTTTGAAAATTTTCAAATATGGTGAGATTTATATTGTAAATTTCATTATTAAAATCTTTTTAAAAAAAGAATAGTCTTTAATGAGATAAAATTATATAGAAGTGTTAACTAATTTTCCCTGTTTTAAATTCTATTTTGGGTAAATTACGATAAATTAGGGTTCATTAAATTTTCAAATATATTTCATTGAAACGAGTCAATATTGAAACGAATAATCCTTGAAATGTGTCACCATTGAAATGAGTCACCATTGAAATGTGTCATCATTGAAATGAGCCCCCATTGAAACAATTAACCATTGAAACGAGTCACTATTTAATTGATTCACCATTGAGATGAGTCATTATTTCTAGCCACCATTGGCTTCATACAATAGTAGGTCAGTAAGTCACCTATCATTATGTTAGTAAGTCATCGTTCGATATCCAAAGACTTCTAAATTATTTATTGTTTAAAATAATTCTCCTTGTTCGTAGATATCCATGAGGATGAATGTTTTGTAAAACTATATTATTTTTCTTAAACTCATAATGATATGTGAAATGCGTTACTTTTGGATTTATGAAAAGTGAAGTTATTTGAGTCACCATTGGCATCAGGAAATAGTATCTCATATGGGTCACCAATGAACATCCATTAGTAAGATAATTTACATAAATAAACTATATTCATCAAAAATAATGTAGCTAAATTTTATTATTTGGATGTTCGTGTAGTGTTTTTATTATTTTGTGACTGATTTAATTTTTTAATGTGATCAAATGTTATTAATAAGGATGTATACAAGAATATTATTATTTCATATGTAGATCTATTATAATTAATATTTTATGATAGCATGAATTGGGAAACCAATTCATGTCACTTTCATAAAAAAAATTAATATTTTTTGAATGTTTGAAACTATTATAATTATTTTATTTGTTAATTTACTCCAATTGTAATTTTATTTAATTGTTGTTTATTGTTATATTTATTATTTGGATTAATATTTTATGTGTTTTAATAGCTTGGTTGTTATATTTTTTCATTGGGTTTTTTTATCACCTTCTTGTAACATAATTATTTATGTTATTTTTTATCATGTGTCCTGTAGTGAGTGAATATAGTTACATGAGTTTTGGTTCTATTAAAATTTTCCCATAGAACCACTCAACAATACTCTTATAAAATGGGGTATGTAGGTAATTTTAATGTTTCAGGAAATCCCAGACTACGAGAACTCTGTGATAATTAAAAAATATATGGTGCTCTCAAAATTATTTCGCGATCATCTTTAAATTCCTCCCTTAGTGGTGACGACAAAAATGCATGAATCCTAAATATATATTCATTAAAGATAACCACAATCATTATTTATATACATCAACAACAATTAAATTGTATGCTACTTTTCATTGTATTTATTTAAATCATTTAATTATTTGAACATTTATTATTATGTCTACTATATAGGTTTTATCTTTTCCTGTTAAATTAATCTTTTCTCATAATCTAGATATTTTTCTGCTCAAAAGGAAGGTTTAGGATGTGACTCTCGATCAAAATTCAATGAAACTAACATGGGTAGTCTCCTGTAGAAAATGACGGGTTTTGCCCCTTGGTGTTGTAAACAGCCAAGTCTGTAGTAGGTTATCATGCCTCTTATTGTGATTTTTTATGGATACCAGTATACTCAATTATTGGTTGAGATTCGTTAGTGTACTTTATATTAAGATATCCAATACTAGAAAAATTCCATATGTTCATTTTTTTATTATTCTACTGCATCCATTTATTTACAATAATTCTTCACCAATATTGTTTTATTTTAAAAACATTGACAATTTCTACTAAATGTGATTACTATTTTAAAAAATAATATTCACCACTAAGGGATATATTCTATACTTATAATGAGCCTATATTATGATCACAACATGCATTTTAAATAACTGAAACATGATACATGGAATAACGATTTGTAGTTCATAAGACCTGAATCATAATGTAATCAAGAACATTATACATATGAGATTACCACAGTAATATGACATATAATTTCTGGAAAACAAATGAACATGTAATATCATTCCATTAATATCATGGAACACTTTTGAAATAATTTTAGGGTACTTTATGGGGATTAATCTTATTTGGCGGGAAACACCTCAATATTCATTAAAAATTCCTTATTTGTAAGGGATTGGCTTTTCCAATATTCACATAGGGGATGCAGTTTCCCATTATATATTGTAGATTAAGAATAAAAAAATAATTAACATAATTATATCATTATATATACATATTTGCCTTATTCATTGGTGGGAGAGATAAGTCCTCCTAATCTCATAACCAAACCATACATACATGTACATAAGTTAATTAAACATGCATCCCATATATATCCATAAAATATATGGTTTTTGTAGATATGATATCTTATTCTATGAAATTTTATATTTATCAAAAAAAATTCATCATATAATTTCCCATGGAAAATAGATAGGCCTCACAATTAGTAAATCAAAGAATAACCGGTGAAAATAATTGTATTTAAAAATAATATTACCCATGAAAGAGAAATGAGGGTCATAAAAATTATTCCATAAAAACATAAAACATTCAAAAAATAATATGACTGGTATTCAGGGATCATATCCTCAATAAATTCTAATACATACAAAAGTATGTCATCTTATATTGGAAATTATTTTGAAAGATCACATAGAAAATTTGTTAAGGAAAACAATATTTAATTTTAAATCCACTATATTAAACCACTTCCAAAATAATTTTCTTATAAATAAATATTAAACTATTTATTTATATCCTTTTTTTACAAATATATATTTTTGACATTGAGAAATTCATTATAAATCATAAATAATATTGAAAAACATTTTTCTAGACAAATAAATATCAAAACATTAAAAAAATCATGATATCATTTTGAAAAATATTAATTTAAATATTACATTAAAAAATAATAATGGACTCATGATAACATTTTAAATACCTTTTTCCATGATGAATTATTATATATTATTTAAATAATTTTGATGATTATTATCCTTGAAAATATATAAAAGAATTCTGGAAATATTTTGAAATCCATTTTTGATTCAAATATATAAAACAAGATTGAATGATTTTTTGGATATATTTTCCATGATATATTATAAAATAATTTTTTAAACAATTACAAATATATTTAACCATAAATAATTTTTGAAACCCCATTTTGAAATTCTTGCTTAAAAAGGATGAAAATTTCATATTGAAATGAGAAATAAGGTTAAATTTTGTTAAAACACATAATTAATTATCTTATGTACCACGACCTTAAAATATGGTACCAATACATAAATATATCATTATAATCATATGAGAATATAATACATGAGTTTTTAAGATATATTGATAATAATATTTCATTAATGGAATAATAATCGTAATTAATCCCATCAAATGATGAGATTATAGAAATAACCTATAACCATATAGTTAAATTTGACACAAAATCAACATGATATAATAACATTACATGTATCATAAAATATCATGAAATAAATTTTATTCATTCTATTAAATTAAATATTAATGTATATACACCTCATAGTTAAAGATGTGTGCATAACATCGCATGTGTCTCAAAGAAGGGAAATTGAGAAAAAAATATGTACATATTCGGTATCTTTTGAACAATGAACCACATGAATGAAATGACATAAAATGGATATGTAAATTCTCAAAAATTATAATATATGAATCATTTATTAAAATTCCTAGCACTATATACTCTACACAATATAAATGAGTTTCAAAAAATGTTTAAGTCTCACAAAAATTAAGGCGAGATAAGAATCATACCTTATGTCTTGAATTTCATCATAGATAATAAAAACTCATTTATAATTAATATAACAATATGCTAAATTTTCCAACACACCATATTCTAATATATAATACCATTTTTCATTTTATTATGACTCTATATTACAGATTTATTAACAATTCTATATTAACATTACATTTTGGGAAATATCTGCATTATTTGTTGTCGAAGCCTATATTTTCCAATGTTATATTCCATTTATTATATCTAAAATACTATAAATGTGATTTAATACCATTTATAATTGTTATAAATTTTTTTTTCACCACCCATCGAATGTCTCCCTTGAGTGTGATTCTATGTTTGTAGATGTATGTCCAATCTTTTTACTATATGGGAAAATCTAATTTATTCGCAACCAGCATTTTAAAATTTCTTTACCTATAGGTGAATATGTTGTACCACCATATCCATATTCAATGAACCATATATGGATAAATAATCTAGGAAAACCATATATACAAAACCAAACCAAAATTTAATTTTATTTTCAACAATAGGAATTCTTCAATAAATATATCCATAGTATTTTTTCTGTCTATATATAATTCCCAATAATAATGATACTCCATAATTAGACTAATTACCATAATATAAGACTTTAAAACTTATTCTTTCCTGAAATTTTACATATATTTACTGAAAATATAATATATGGATATACATTAATATTTTATTTGGAAAATTATACTAATAAATAAATTTTCATAATCATAAATTTTATTATTATAATTTAAACAACATATGTTTCATCTTTCTAGCATGGGTATTCTAAAACTGCATTGGATTCCCTGGGGAAATACCTAAATGAATAAGGTTAGCATGAAATCATGTTGAGGGAAAAATTCATGTAATGAAATATATTGAGAAAATATATATGTATTTGAATTAATAAAATGATATAATAATGATAATAATCCAAATTTCAATACCCCATGATTTTAAAATAACCCAATATTTGATAGCATATGATCCATGAAAGACCTATCCCAAACAGGAAATAAAATATTATTATTTAAATATTACCATTATTACATATGGATTGAATTGTGCATACATAATTGTATCTAACAAATTATTAAAAAACTTGTAAAGGTAAAGATCAATATAAATTCATTAATTATTTCATACATAATATGTACTTCATTTTCTTTAATGTTATTTTATTCTTGAGATATATGTTTTTTGATTGTTTTTCCATTTTTTAGTAAATATTATTTACTAAAATTCTATAAATTATACTATAGGAAAATTATATTGAAATTAATGTCTTAATATCGTCATAGGGTGAAATTATTGAGAATTTCATGAAATTAATGATTAAATGTTAATTATGAAAAATAATTTTATTAGAAATAAAAATTTGGATTCAATAACATTCAATGTTATCTATTGTTTTAAATGGATTAAAATTAAAAAATTGATATATTATAAAATATATAACATAAATATATTATTTCTAAGATATTTTGGGGATAAATTTATATTTAAAACATTTATATATATTAAAAGAATTTTTTTTTAATTTTTTTTTCATCATATACGCTTGTATCTTAAAATAATTTATTCACTTATTTGAATTGAATCATGGAAAAAATATATCAAATTTTGATTTAGGTTTTCAATGATAATTAAATAAAAAACAAGTTTTTTTTGTATTAATAGTGAATATATTAATTTTTGTTAGAATAGTAATGGATGAATCCGGTAAATAATGATAGAAATAAAATTACTAGGAAAAAATAACAATAACACATACATTAAATTTTCAAATGTGAATCGATCAACCATAATCCTAAAATGGTAAATATATGTCTTTTTGACTATATTTATTCTTGATTTTTTACTTTTATCTTATTTAGTATAAGGGTAACTCAAAAATGTCATTCTCTTTTTATTATTTACGTTAAATTAATAATAGATTGACAAAAAGGTGATAGGTTTGTTTGTAAATAATAATTTGATCAAAAAAATTTTAATTAAGTATTTCTTTATCAAAATTTTAATCCTGAAATAATTCTATTCAATGATATTAAACATGAATGTAGTTTTAGAGAATGAGGTCGAAGATTTAATAATATACTTTTAGACCCCTAAACATAAAATTTTATGAGTGACTAATAGTGTTACATTAATTGTTTGATAATTATATCATATTATATATGTGTGAAATGTATTTATTAAATTTCCAAATTCTTATTTATATATTTTTAGGTAAATTATATTAATATTTTTAAAAATTACATTACTAATATTTTAAAATAAGTAATTTTTTCATAAATGATTTAAATCATAAAAAAATATATAATCCAAAAAATTATGTTTATGGTTTAAAATGAAATATATTTATAATTGTTTTGTTAATTTTCAGTATTAAAGTGACATTATTACACATTAAATACTAAAAATCAATAATATTATTTTATTTCTCAAAAGCTTTTACTAGGGGACTATATAAAATTAAACTAAAAGTGTGAAAAAATTCACAACATCATTTAAAAATTTTATTTTATAATATGATTTCAAATTATACATATATAATATTCAAATTATATATATATATATCTATTTGGTAATTAAAAATAATTTATATTAATTTAATACTTTATGAAATTCCAATTATTATCCTAATTGCAATTAAAATTTGGAACCACTCCATTACCATATTTACATGACAATAGGACATATTTATCAACCAATCCCATACACTTCATCTTATAAACATCCTTATAAATGTTCTATATATTCATTTAATTCAAAAAGGACAATTGTAGGTCCCATAAATATGTGTATAAAGGATTATTATTTAATAATAGGTAATCATATTTATGAATTCATTAAAGATTATTACTTATATAATTGATCATAAAGTTTTTTACCAATACTTAATTAATAAATATATAATAAATAATATAATAATATGTTATTATGACTATAGTTCAACTATATTCCATCTCCATTCAATCATATTATAACAGAATACATTGATCATATTTACTTATGGATAACTATCTATATATAGAGGTGTAATCTATTTTGCATCCCCACATAACCTGGATGGTTATAAAGATGGAAATTATGCATATATATTATATTTATTACATAAAAATGAAGGATTTAATGGAAACATATGATATATAAAATTGAAGTTTTTTAATTTAAATATTAAATTTTATTCAGATTTTTTTATTTCACCCATCAAAATGTAAAAATAGCGTGCATTCATACATATGACCTACAATATACAAAAATAGTATAATTAAAGTCACTATATAAATATTTTCTAGATGAAGATATATATATATATATATATAATATGATATTTATACCACAAAAAAATAATTTATATTATTTCTCTATAGTAATATTACAATTACCTTGTCTACCGAATCAATGTATATATTAAAAATGAAATATTTAACACCTGGAAAATTTGTAATAATGCAATATTAAAAAAATAAATAAAATATGTTATAAATTGATCAAATAAAATATTATATATAAGAATAAGGTTTATATATGTATGTATAATTAATTAAAATATATTATATATGATGTTTTAAAATCTATAAGTATTGATGAAAATGATTTAATTTATTCTATCCCAATTTCCACATCATTGTGAAATATTGGTAATTTTAATCTATTTAATTTTATGTCATATATATACTCTATTTTGAAGAAGACGTCAAATGGTGGGTTGGAAGTAGGGTGGGGGATGGAGACACGAAGGTCACAGTGGAAATACCCAATGCGAAATCCTAACCAAAACTCAGATCATCGATCTTATGCAGATGTTGTTGTGGGAAAATCGGGTGAAGAAAATTCTTCCCATGTCGATGTGTTAACTGAAGCACAGATCAAACCTATGAACTTTAAACATCGAAGTCAACTCGCTATTTCTTTTACTGAAGTTGAGGTAAACTAATTATCTACTGATCTTAGACTTGTTTTAGTTGGTAAATGCATGAATCAGAGGCCTTCATTGATGTTTCTTTGAATGTCCTTGGAATTAATTGGTTTTACAGTTTTAAATATGGGTCTCCTAAGTCACTCTCACATTGCCTTTCGGTTGAACTCTGAGGAAGATTATTATAGGATTTGTATTAATAGATCCAAATCATTCAGGGGATGTTACATGAAAATATTAAAATGGATGCCTATATTTAACCCTTATGCTGAATCACCAATTGTGCCTATCTGGGATAATTTTCCTGATCCGCCTTTGCACCTGTTTAAGAAAGTAGCATTATTTCCCATTTCTAGTCTGATTGTATATCCTTTGAAGCATGACGTAACAACAAATCTTTTATCTCGACCCACTATTTCAAGAATTTTATTGAACATGTTGTTTCCTAGCATCTGCCGGATCAAATCTGGATTCATAGTGTGGATTTTGGATTTTCTAAGGATTTTGTCTATGAATGATTACCTGATTACTGTCATAACTATTTTAGACATAGACACTCCCTGAATTACTATGAAAAAGATAATTTCCATTCTAAAATGAGGAAAAATGTTTGGGTAGAAAAAGGAATTCAACGTAAAAGGGATAATGCTGGTTCTTCTGGATACATTAAGAAAGATACCGATCCTATTTTGAATGGTCACATGCCTAATGTACAAGCTGATGATAATAAAGTAGCTGATTATTTAAATGTTATCCTTGAGTTCACTTCCCCTCTTATGCGTCATAATTCTCCCCCTCCTCTTGAGGATGTGAAAATGCATGATGGAACTCAGCAGAGAGTTGGGAATGAGGAGTGTGATAGCTCTGAATGTAGTGATACTCCCCACGAGGAAGAATACAAATCTACTCTAATGGAGGAAGTACATCTGAAAGTTATGACAAGGAAAGGAAAAAAATAAAATAGTTTATGCATATGGGTACATCATCCCTAATCAAAAAAATGATGAAAAGTCGTGTTTACTACCAAATGGAAAGAACTATAGTCACAAGATCTTTTGAAATCTCAAGAAGAGAAGCCTCTACACTGAACACAACTCAAAAATTCAAGGAAAATCAGCATGTTGAAGTGGGTGGAAAGATAAATGTCACTGATTATGAAGATTTTTAATCTTCTGATAAACATAGAGATGAAATTATTTTTAAATCTTTTAGAAAATGGGAGATTTCAAACAATACCTACTTAGATATTAAATCGTACATTTTCAATGATAGAATGAGGAAGGGGTTTCATAAAACTCCCTAATGCACACTACTTCTATTTTTCAGATCTCTTTCTCTTTATCTTATTAGTTTTTGAATTTCCAAGGTTCGGTTTTTCTCTGTTTCATTATGGTTATCCATTCTTTATTATTTTCATTCTGACTGCTTGGGATTGATTTATTTATGGGATCAGTTTTTTGGTAAGGAAGAATAAAGATTGATGGTTTCTATACTGGCTGGTCAACATCGACTCTTGATTACCACTATTTAATTCTGCACTTTGGATTGAAACTCTTGATGCTGTTTGGATGAGACTTTGTAGTCTTATTGGACATAGATTCAGTGTGTTTTTGATATAATATTTGATTGATGTTGCAACCTTCTACTCTGATGACATGATCTTGATGGGATCTCTATGAATCAGCTTCTTAGTCTGGCGGTTCTAAAGGACTTCTTGAATGAATTTTATGACATACTATCCTGTTATATTTTCTTTCCATCATGATGAACTAATTTCGATACTGTCCCATGTCTTACTTTATGATTAATTTTTAGGAAATGCGATTTTCTTATATTTATGACATGTTTCATGAAAACATAATGTGGATGAAATATTGGATTGGAGATCACTTTTATAAAATCTTTAATGGCCTTCCCACTTTCTCTATTTGAAGTAAGTCATAGATAGAAAGGATGATCATTGATTGAAGTCTGGGGATCTCTTTTGTCTGACTGTATTTGTAGATTGGGTATTCTTGAGTCTTTATTTTTGTACCGTTGTTAATTCCTTTCTAGTGTAAGATCATTGAACCTTGTGTTTGTAACACAACATTCTTGATTTTAATAAATCCTCTTAGGGGCATGAATTGGGAAAGTAGTTCATGTCTCCACTTTTCTCAAAAAAACACAATTTTGATGAATTTAAAATTAATATAAATATACATATTCATGATTATCAATGATTTAATTCAATTTACTTATCAAAAATAAAATTAATTAATAGTCCATCTTATTTCACTTTTTGATTGGAAATATTTTTCTACCAGATCAATATTTTCTAAAATTGTAATATTAAATAGCAATATATTAATAAAATTAATTATTAAGGAAATATTATATTAAAATTTAAATTTTTCATTAATTGAAAGGAACCACCCTAATAATTTCATATCATTCCAATTTATAACATAATATTTCAAATATAGAAAAAAAAATTTCATTTAACATATAAAACAATATTAGACCATACCACCCTCAAACCTCTTTTCTTCTATTGAGAATCGTCTATAATTTTACAATTTTTTTACAAAGGAAAATATTTATCATATCATATTTTTAATTTTTCAAATAAAAATTCATATATTTATTAATTAAATTGGCATATATTGATTCTTCCACTCTATTTTATCTCTAATCTATAGGCTTTAATATGGATTTAATAACCAATGAAAATTATTTCCTCACTGATAGAGGAAATGATTTCAATATTATTATGTTTTTTATTGAAAATAAAGGCCTCGAAACAAAAAACATTAATGTAAATAACCTTGAGATTCCTTTTATTTCATAGATCATAGGTTGGTTTCATTATGATTTGTCCAATTATAAATCTATTGATTATATAAAAAGTTGTATTATCCTCATAATCCAAAGAGTAAATAGGTAAATTATATTTAATATGTATAGTCTAGTATAACTCTTGTAATGTTATATTTATCCCTTGTACAAATCCATTTTCAATGTGTGTCCTAGGAGAATATAATTTATGACTATTTCCATTTTTTTAGAAAAATGAAATAAATTTAATGATTTTCAAACTCACAACCACATTACCTTATTAAGGGATTTCTTCTAAGTATATATAGTTTTTCTACTAATCTATCATACTTCAGGAAATAAGAAAAAACCTCATTCTTATGAGATTGAAAATAAGGACAATGTCTAAATTGAAAATTCATATACAAGAACATATACATTTTCCTTCAAATATTAACATGAAAACACATTATGGTCCAAAAAACTCCATGTGTACAAAATAATGATGTTGAGAAGTTAAAGATTCTATCTTTGGTTTGTAAGATAATTAATGTTGTTTTATTTTTTGGCTTGGATTACAAATTATATCATAAGGAAAAACTATATTAGTTAGATCCATGACTAATATTTTTGTAGTAATATTTATATGAGAGATAATGTTCCAGTATACTATTATCCTATGTTAGAGACACAACAACTTATTTAATGGAATTAAACCAGAATTATTCAATAAGACTAAGGAACCTAGATTAACAACATCTTTATTTTCATTTATAAAATTAGTAAACACTAATTTATCATTTTAATTGAAAAAATGAATGAATTATTTTCATATTAATAATAAAACTATTATCACATAACTATAAATTCAGAGTGGATTTTATATTCAACCATAATGGAAAAAATTGTTTACAAATTAATACTAAATTGATTTTACTGAATTTGGAAATGCCAATAATTTTCCCTTTTCATTGTAACCAATGTTGAAATGTCAACCTTAAATCATTATGACATTATTGAAGAAAGGGTAGTACAATTTAATGTCTCTTGAACACCCACTTTCCAATTAACATATGTTCTTACATTAACTCTTCAAAAAAAATTACTAAAAAAAATTTAAAGATGAAAATTCTTTGGTATCTATATTTTCTTAGGCCTGGTATTATTTGTAATTAAATATATTTAAACCCAAATTTTCTTCATGTGTTCCCTATATTTATTTTTCAATTTCTTATAAAATAAAAAATATTTGGTCCAAAATATTTATATTTTTTAAATACTTTTCTTTGGATAGAACTTGAAAAAAATTCATATCAGGACATACAAATAAATTTTCCAAATATGAAAAGAAATTTTTAGGAAAAATTATATTTCCCAGCATGATAACAAATCCCATTATTCTATTTATGAGGAACTTGTTTTCTGATATGTCCATTTAAGGTAATTTTTCCATTTGTAAAATTTTTGCGATCCCACTTTTATTGCACATTCAAAAGTTTATGTATAATATATTAATTTAATTTTTTAGAATTTTTTTTTCATCTATTGTGTGTTAAGATTTAACATTAGTAGAATAATCATGTTGTTTATTAAAAGATTCATATTAATATTTTATTTCATTGAATGTACACTTGAGAATATTTCATTATTTATACATTTCCTCATTGGCCATATTTTCATAAGAGCGATATTCGGATTCATTTCCTGAATTATAGTAATTCTCTGTAAGAGATACTAAGGTTAATGTATATCAGTTTTAAATTAAAAAAACATGTTAAATTTATAATAATTTTCATCATGAGATGATTTATATTCACTGGATCTATCCTCAGAAGCACTCCAGGTAACATTTATAGCCTTCTTTTACCTTCTGCCTTTGTCTAAATATTTTTTCTAGTACATCATTTTTGTACAGGAACCAATCACATGTACTTTTACGTTCCATTCATATAACATTACCTGATTCTTATTCTAACACATTTTACAATCATTTTTTATATTACTTATATGGTATTAATTCTCATTGCACAGAGGATTTATAAGAACATTAATTTTTTTATAATTTCATAAATATTTTATCTTGATGATCTATTTCTCATCCCAATCACTTGATGAATGTTTATTAATTGTACTTTTATCACGAAAATGAATTTTATCTTATTTTTTATGTATTTTTTTATGGACAATGAATTTTCTAAGGATATCCAGATTCTTCACCTCTAACCATTACCTCCTCCTCATATATCATCAACATTCCAATCATCACCTTTATAATTACTGCTTTTTTGTCATAAGATTCTCTAATTGAAAGTGATGTACATGTCCACCTTTCTAGAAGACATCTCATAATTCACATGTCCTATACTTTTGTTGTGAATTTCATTCCCAATGAGATAATTGTAATTATAATCTCATTAATCTTTATTTACATGTTTGAAATATGTTCATTAGGCATCATTTTAATGTTATCATTTTTTATAGTAGTTATTTTTAGCCTTATTTCATTAAAAATAGTTGAAATTCATGTGAAAGAGCTAAAATTTCCCAAATATCAATGGTATTTTTACATGAAAAAATTCAATATAATTATAGACCATATAGAGAACAATATATGGAATTCATATAATTGAAATTATTATTATAAGATATTTTAGTCATGTAATCCCTATTATTTTTATTATAAGTAATAATTTTATACTCATCTACTATATTAGGACATATTCGAAAATCCATGAGATCAAAATTCATTTTAATTTTCATTTTACACTGAGAATAGTTTATTCCATTAAAATCGGGAGGTCTATTAGTAACAACACCTTCATTTAAATTTTTTATTTAAAAGAAAAAAAGACAAGTTTTAATGAACCCTAAATTTTGAACTATCTTAATTTTTGATATATTTAATACAAAACTAGAATCATAGTTTAATTAATTGAAAATTTTTAAAACATTGAATTTCGAAAACAATGAACATATGATACCAATTTTATTAAAATTAAGACACTCAAAACGGGGTGAATTGAGATCCTATAAACATTTTAGTCAAAAAAATGTCTTTAAAAGTCCCCCAATTTGTAATAAAATAACCTAGTTTTCAAATATAGATGTTTAGAAAATATTTTATTTTTTGAATGACATATGAATGAGAGAATATTTTTCAATTAAAATAATTTGAATTATTACTCTATCATTGTAAATTGATATGATGAAGAAAATAATAAAAAAAAATTCTATAATTAACTATAAAATCAAAGTAATGTTTTTATTTAAATAAATATAAAATAAAGAATACTAAACCAGAATGAACATAGAAATATTTAACCAAGAGTATCATCCTCAAGATGAGACATAATCCTCTACACATGGTGATCAAATACCATAATGCATTTTATAAATAAAATTTCAGCCACACACTAGACTTTGGTAAACAACATCATAAAAAATAGTATAAGCCCACTAGACATCTTCCACAATTTTCATGGGAGTGATAAAATAATTTGGACATACATAGACTACAAATTGTTATATGTGGTAATGTATGGTGCTAAATATGGTTTGCGAAGATATCTGTGTATTTTCCTTATTTTCATATGTGTTAGTTTCTATTCAAGAAACAAAAATAGTGACACACTACTAATAATATATAAATAGTACAATTTAATGAAAAATATAGAGAATTGAGTTAGAAGGCTCTATGGGATATGAAATTAATCTTCATACTCATGGAAGATATTTAGAAGTGTAACTTGAGTCAACTTCGAAAAACATAGAAAAAAGAGCATCGTGAGAGATTGATTCGTCTATTTCTAGTAAGGTATTGACATACTCAATATGTTCTTCACATTTCTTACATTTTTGAAAGGTTTTCTTAGGTTGAAGTTCTAAATATTATATTCATGTATTCTCATCTATAAATTAGTTTTTTTTTCATTTTTGACAAACATTATTCTTACATCCACCTTCTTTTTAATCCAATTTTTTCATTATATGTTGAAGTTGACGAGGAGGATATTTTAGATTGTTTCATACTCTCTATTACCTTGTACTATATTTGAAATATATTTAAATGTTGTATAAAAAATATAGAATAATTGATTAAAATAAATTTATGTATTATGTTTCACAAATATGACAATTTGAATGAAATTTAATTTCAAATGAAAAAGGAATGACTGATGATTTTTCTGACTGGTGTCTCTGAATGCTATCTTTCAATGTTTTTTAAAGAACAATGACTCATACATGATGTACTATGAGATCATAAATGTTGAGTGAGGTTGTGGGTACATAGTAATAGTAATTAAATATTGATTTTAGATTATCTTGAAATTGAGTGATGTTATTGGTTACTCATACATTGTATGAATTCTGGGAATCTATTGAATAACAACATATCGTCCTTTCTCAGCATTCATAATCTATGAAAACTGTGGTATGGTTGATAGTGATACATCTTAATAATTATTTAATATCAATGGAATCTCATTCATAGCTGATTTACTTCCATTAGTGAAATTTTTAACAGTGAGTTCTCCATAACAATGAATTATCCTTAACAGTGATTGTGATTCTTCCATAATAGTAACCCATACATGTACATTTATTTTTATAATGTATAATTATGTAATATTATAATAGAATATATTTTTACTATTTTTAAATAAAATTAAATATAATTAATCATGATGTATCTATAATTTAAATTTATTTAACATGTTCAAGCATGAATAGTGATCAGTAAACAATTGGACGATAAAATAACACTTAAACATAAAGAATTAATTCAATAATAGAAATAGATAATGAATATAATTATATATATCATGATTCATATAACATATTCATTGAATTCCCAAACAACAATACCTCATTAATCTACCCTTATTCATAAACCATTACTCGAGATTCATCAACTAATTCCATTATACCTCTTTCATAGGATACAAAATATTAATCATTTCTATATTTACTAAAAATCAATTTAATCATTATTATTTTGATTAATTTAAACAATATTTGAAGAACATAACATATCTTTTACACATCATTTTTTATATTATTATCTTTTTATGTATAACCAATACTCATACAATCCTCTTGATTCAATTTATGATATATCAACATGTTAATTAGATTGAAAAAATTCACATTCTTACCACATCTAGATCATTAAATTTTATGAATGTTCCTTCTAGTTCATTAAATTTAATAAATCCATATTTCATATTGTGAGATACATTTATCATATATGGATTTTATATAATCAAGAAAAATTACATATAGGGGTCTTACATCATGGATCGTACATAATTAATCTTTGAAAATATAGTTTTATCATATTTTATTCATATTCATCGTCTATTTAAATCCTTCATGATGGTTTATGAAGTGTTTTTTTTTTGAATTCCCAGTGAATATCCCTTGGGGCACTCAATCCAGGTATGCAGTAAAGCACGTTGTCATGTATCAGACTACACAGAGTGAGGCTCAAAACATCTTGTCAGAGTAGTTACTCATACTTATATTTTTCCGTGATCTTCATCAACTTATATTATCCATACATGGGGTGTTTTAAAATGAATACACTCACTCTATACATTACTAAAATTCCAAGGCACTTTACCAATCATTAACTCATTCATTAACTTGTCCTTAGATATATTCCAAGCCGTATCCGTAGAAATATACCCAGGGATCTCACTAAATTTTTCTCATCCTAGAGTTCAAATTATTAAAAAACATATACTTTGATACCAACTATAGAGAACTAGGATTAATAAACATGGATATCACATGATTTTAGTTGAATACGTAGAACAATACACAAATTCATTTTTGAGGACTGTAATAGTTTACTGTCTTTGGAAACATGGAAACATAAACATCAATCCTGATGAACTATAATTAACATATCATACAATAACCTCTATATTTATTAGGTCTACCAAAAATATTTAATCAATACATGTGGAAATGAAACATAATAATGTGGAGAGATTAGAATCTAAACAATGGTAAATAATGGAAATGCACAAGCGTAACCTGAACAAAAGGGTATAAAAATTGTGAATAAACATTGAAGATCATGAACCACATATTAGATATCATAATAAATACTATAGGATCATAATACATAGATCATAATATGATTATGATAATATTTCCTGAACGCATAACAGAAGAATAAGACACAGAATTTATTGCATATAGATTATTTATTTCATTGCGAACATGTATAAATAAAAATATGTTCTCATATTATATTAAGTACATGAAATTGGGCCCTCAAATAACCAAATGGGAATGAATCTACATACATTAATAACACTATGAATATGTAATCAGGACCCCACATAACCTTGTAGTGATGAAACTAGGTCCATACATAACATTGGAAATATGTTACAAAGATCACACATAACATTATAATCATGTAATCTGGTTCACCTATAAACTTATAGACATGAAACCAAGTACGTTAATGACATTGTGAACATGTAATATGGTTCAATAATACCATTTTGAACACGTCTTTAGGATCACACAAAACCTTTTTGTCATGAAATGAGGTCCATGAAAACATTGTGAGCATGAAATGAGGTTCACTCTTAAAATTTATACTCAGGATTCACCCACGGTTTCCCAATGCAATAGATAGATATATAGGTCTCACCCATCACATAATAAAATTAGTTATCTATGTTCCATGAGATAAAAAAATATCACACATCATGACCTATAAAAATATTTGGGTTTTATCAACATCAAATCATAACATTTGAAATGAAATAGTCATTATTAATAAATTCCTCTAATCATAAATAATGGAAAAGAGAGAGCTTTCATAGTAAAATCATCAAATCATAACCCATGAAAAGAAGCAGGTTTCAAAAGAATATAACTTTTGGAATATAAATGGGTGGTGTAAGAATCATTCCTTCTTAATATATACCATTCAAAAATGGGTATGAATTTATAAAATAAATATATTCCTTGAAGGGAATGAGTAACATCAACAAAATTCATCTTAGATGGAAAATAACAATTAATGATATATTGAAAACATTTATTAGGTAAATTATCATTACTTCTTTCATTATGGAAATATAGAACATAAAATCATATTGAAAACTGTTTACATAAAAATAAGTTGAGTATCATATAATGATATCATTAAAGACCATTTTGAAGATTTTTTCATTGAAAACAGATAAAAAATTATTACAAACGTTTAAAACCCATTTCATTAAATATACATTGTAATCATTTAATAAAGGATTTAAATCATGTTGTATCATTATACTTGAAAACATGAAAAAAAACATAATAAATTTTGATATCCATTTTTCCATTAATACATATTCTGTAATATTCCAAACCCTTTTCATTGAAATTACATTGAAAAAATAGAAAGTAGATTTATTTTTTTAAAACTAATTTATTTTAAAATATTTTTAAAAATATTTTTCTTAAAAATTAACATTTTAAAATTTCAATTGAAGATTCAAATAAATTATGGTGGGTAAATCAATACACATTATATGATGTGAAATACCTTCCGTTTTTTGCGGACAAAATGTAAGAAAAAATTCAATGTTCATAATATTGCAATGATAAATACATTGAAGATATTGGTAAAAGAAAAATGTCTAAAATTGCCTTATATTTATTACATGAAATTTTTATAATATTTCTAGAACCCTTTTTAGAAAACATAGATTTATGACCAAAGAGATGTTAAATTTAGGCATTATTAAACATAATTTCTACACTATCTTATATACCAAGGAGTGGGTACATGATACCATTATGTTAGTAAATTATTATATAATATTTTAGAAGAAACTTAATGAATGTTATAGATATATGGCTCATAATATTTCATCATAGGAAGCATACAAATATACAATCTTAAAAAGAGATCAAACTGTCTTAATAGAAAGTTATAACAATGTTTCTTAGGATAATACACTCCATGTAAGAAAATATAAACACATGAATCATATAATATCATAAAAATAATTAAATTAATTTTATATCATGTAAAATTGATTTATATACACATTGATAAAGGATTTTGGGGCAGAAAAACATGATTCTTAAAGAATGAAAATTGAGACAAAAAAATATCACTGATTTGGAATATTTGGAATCATAATTACAATGAAATAAATATTAAAAATTATATATTTGAATAACTATAAATTTAGTTATAAGATACATAGAATCAAATCATGGGGATTATGTACACCACAAATGTAATTTCCCAGATCTATTTGGTATATTCTTTCCTGATATCTGGTGTTTGAGGGGTTCTGGGAGGTCAAGTGGACTCATACCCAACACATTGAAAAATTTAAAAACATTGTCATGAAACTATGTCACATTTTATTTTCCAAAATTCAAAACATTTTCATGAAATGGTGTCACATTTCCTTCAACAAAATTCTTAATTATTTCACAGCAATGATGCCATAGAAATGGTGTCACATAAATGGTGTCACAAAATGGTGTAATAGAACTAGTGTCACAGTAATTTTGTCACAAAAATGGTGTCACATAAATAGTGTCACAAAATTAGTGTAACAGAAATGATGTCACATAAATGGTGTCATAGAAACATTATTAAAAAAATGGTGTCACGAAAACGGTATAATAGAAACACTCTGACAGAAACAGTGTCATAGAAGAGCTTTCACAAAAATGGTATCACAGAAACAGTGTCACAGAAATGATGTCATAGAAATGGTGTCACAAAATCGGTATCACAGAAACAGTGTTATAGAAACTGTGTCACAGTTACTATCTCATAGTTACTATCTCACAATTACTATCTCACAGTTAATAATTCATATTTCCTATTATAAATTATGATATTTTCCAGATTTTCCAATTTAATGTATTCTTTAACGAAAATGCATTTAAATACTAGTTTCACAGTATTTAAGGCATATTCAATACCTAAAACCCTTATATCAATTTTCCTATGGATAATGATTCTTTTACATTTGAAAACTATGCGGTTTTATGTGATCCACTTTTAATGGAAAACATGGCATATCATATATTGCTACTCTGTTATATCTCTAAAATGGATGAGATATCATCCTCACTTATTCATCCTTGTTTTTCCTAGTATGATATTCTCAACCCTTTCCATCTATCCTATAAGATATTTGTGAACACAATTTCCTCCTTGGATTGGTTCCCTTTGATGATCTTAATGCAAATTCACCATGTGTCTTTGTCCAACCCAGAAGTATCAATCAATTGTTGATATAATGTATAATCTATCATCATTTGATTAGGATAATCTTATCCCCTTTCTCATCACCATGTTAAGGAATGATCATGATATGTTCCTAATGGTTTTTTCTTGGGTGATGGCTGGTGGTGTGGTGTCTCTGCATCCTCATGTGGATACAGTCTTCTAAGAGAGTTGATCGTGATCTATTTTTTTATTCTGTTCAAAGTGCAACAGAAACCTTTTTTAGTAGGTGATTCATGGATTCTCAATAATTTTACATGAAAATATATAGTTTATATGTGGTTTCCCCCAAATTTACCCCATGTTCTAAGGGTTAAGAGGTCGCTTGTAGTGTTGCTTGGGTCGTAGAATCCTCAGAGACCTAAGAAGATTCTTAGACACTCAATAATAAGAAATGGATTTTTGGAAATTAAGTGTCCATCTATGGTTGGTTTTATGAGGTTTTAAATGATCAGTAAGAGGTCTATTTGAATTAAAATTATGAGAAAATAATTTCACCCCAGGTTTTTTCTCGGGGTAGATTGGACGAATTATTTTTTTACAATTTCAATTTCATTAACATGAGAATGGTTCATCCAATGAATTCAAACTAACATCATCACTTACTAATTAAACAGATTTACAAACACATGATAAAAACATATACACTTGTAGGATCATATTCGTGAGCACTCCATGTTAAAGGATCTTATTAGTACATAAAAGTGGGGTGAATAACTTCAATAAGGAAGAGGAAGAGTGAAAATCATTGAAAAAAAGAAACTCAAATAAAAGAAATTAACAACATTTACAAAGTGATAAATAAAATCCAATACAGCACCTTTGTACTCCCTTGTATTAACCCATAAATAACTTATCCCTCCATTGATGACATTTTGCAACTGAAGCGGGAAATAGACTTACGACGATGGAATTGAAGAAGTAAAACCAAAAAATAACGATCCCTCCACCATTGTGTGAACAAAATCATAAGGATTTGTGTCAAAAAATTCACACATTTAGGAAATAGTATCAAGGTGATATTAAAAATAATAGAATAATAGAATAGGAAGAACTTTTATTGAAAAATACAGTGATCCGAACAACTTACATTAGAAGGAAGAACATTACAATGAAAAATTGGCATAATAACATTATAATGAAAACAAAGCTCAAAAATCCCTAAATTATCCACCAATAAAAACTTAAATAGGAATTTATGAAGATTTTGGCCCAGCCATCATCTTCCCATGTGTCTTCAATTAATTGTGGTGGGACAAGGTGGGTGGATAATTAATGTAGATGAAACTTTACCACTCTCCCCCCGAAGTGGCATCCATCTTGCATCAATAGAAAAGACATTCCTAAAGGACCTTCTATATAGACAAATTAGCACACAATGTGTAAGGATAAAATGCATCCAAGAATGTCTCCTAAAATCCTGTTAAATTTCATCCTATAATAATTTTCAGTTCGTGAGATATTATGACAATGGTGGACTGTTTTTTTGGGCCTCAGAATCTGGTCCAGAATTTCATTATCAACGTGGCCTGCCTAGAACAAAATTAAAACATTAGAATTAGCGTGGAACACTATTTAATAATATGATCCCCATAAAATCATATATCTTCTTCTAAATTATCAGAATCATTGTACTTGCATCCTGTCCTCTACGGTCCTTTTATTGGGCTCCTGTCCATTTCACTTTGTCCAAAATGTTGTTGGTTCAAGGCACACATTTGTGGTCTTCCAATTTGAATCTCTAAGTTCTCCAAAAGAATTAATTGTTCCTTATATCATGGGAGACATTAAAATAAGATATGAAAATAAAATTAACTCCATTTTTTATTAGATGTTCAAGAATATACCATGTAATAGTGCATTTTAAGAATGAATTTCAATCATAATGTGGAATAATGTTCAAAGTGTTAAATGAACAAAAAATGGTGTCTATGATTAATAAATCACATTAATATTATATTATAAACAAAGAATATTATCCTCTTTTAAATGCTAATCACAACCCCCCCCCCCAAATTGAGTTTTTCTAGTCTCGGGAAAAATATATCTCAAAAATATGAAATTTGAATTCCCTTTTCCAAAAACATTTTAATACACATTTCTCAACCAATGATCACTTACCAAAAAATTATGAAACCCATCAAAAATCATTTAAAACAAGATATGTCCATAGGAATATCCCAAGCCCAATCTCATTCCTTTATTCAAATTAATCACCATATTTCATCCAATTTCAATTAAGCATGACGAGGTGTTCTGCATCACAATAGACATGGGGGTTCATTTTCATTTGATGGAGAAAATATTGAAGAGTTAAGAGGAATAAAAATTAATCATTAAGTTGAGTATTCATTTTTTTTCTTTTTGTTTTGTTTTTTTTGTTGAAATTTTTCTCTGGTAACTGAAATTGAACTCAATCGAGCCAACCCATATAGAAAGACATTGCTGATGACTCCAAGACTCAAAGACCATAGGGCACCTACTGAAGCTCACATACTTGGGCATCATTTTGAGTTAACTAAATCAAAAATAACTAAAAATTACCAAAAATAGAAATAAAAAGAAAAATTCGGGCCAGAAAACTATAGAGTCACGATCCCAAAGTGTAGAAAACCACACATTAGGTCAATCCATTGCATTATGCATAATTGATATTTTCTTTGAATACTGATGTTAAAATTAAAATGATCACCAACCCTATGAAATTTATAATGGAACCCATGAACTCAAACTAATACCAATTAATCTAGAGGACGTGCAATGTTCTTTTTATTAAAAAAGGGATGAAAATATAAATGTTAAAAAATCACATCAGACGACCGAACTTTCCAAAATATATGCACAAGAACCTAAACATACATTAAAATAATAATCAAGGCATGCAAAATTATTTGATATCCAATTTTAGAGTTTTTACTGTGTGTTATCATGTTCAAGGATTATTAAAATTTTCCATCAACACATTTTATGATGAAAAAAATTCAATTCCTTTATTTAATCTTCCCCCATCATTGAATAAAATTTTCCTAAGTGTTTAATGAAATGAAAGCTTAAATGGCATAAGAGAGATTTTCAAAAAAGACATTGAAAATGAAAATTATGGAATGATGTAACCTGGTGGTTGATGATAATAATGCATTCCTCAGACTCCCTTCAGTTCTAGTTTGAGTACCAGTGGCTTGGATGGTTGTGAGAGGATTTTCCCAATGACCTATGAAATGTCTCAATTTTTTTATTATATATATTATTTATAATTTTTTTACAAAACAAAATAAAATAATTAAAATAAATAGATGATACATTGTCTTCTCTTAAATTTATGTGTAAGGTATTACTCAGGGATTACACCACATGACACAGATGAATATGTTTCTCCCATTTCTTACCCATCATTACTCATAAAATAAGAACAATTAAAAGTCACTTTTTTTTTCATTTAACCTACAAATTCATAAAAATAAAATAAACTGATGATACATTGTCTTCCCATAAATTTTTTGGTAAGTTATTATGCAGGGGTCACACCACCTAACACAGTTCAATATGGACCTCCCCTATCATACCCATCCTTAGTCAAAAAATAAGAACATGTCAGCAATCTGAGATACTAATTAAATGAACTGAAACCAGTAAACAAATGGTCGCCGCCCGTGAATCGCTTTTGTTTAATGTCATTAGCTCTACATGAACCCCCTAACGTACCCAATATCAAATTTCAACAATTTAAGGACCCCATATTTATCCATATCGAAATTATTTAGATTTATTTTCTGTTTATAATTTTTTTCATGTAAAACCAATGTTCTATAATGAGTTGGAAAATCCATGGAATATCTGAAATGGTTGATCTGGTTTACACTATAGTCTTGCCAAGGACATCAATGTTCATTGAAACATTTTTTGTTTCAAGAGAAAAATGAATTCTAATTGAAAGTTCATTATTATACCCTATAAAGGGATACTTTGTATGGGAAATAAGGACAACGATTTTGAGCTCATTTTGGATAGTATATTCAGACATAAGATGATAAATTGAATCCAACTCGGTTTCATTTTCCAAATTTCTCGACAAAATTGTTTCATTTTGAACATATGACTTAACCAAAATATTAGAAAGAACCAGGTTAGGAATGGGTATGGACTCAATTTTTTGATCTCTTTCAGTGTATCCGTGATTGGTGTTTTTGAAAAATCATCAATAGAGTTACACATAGGAGACTCAATCCATGATGTCAAATCCCCCTCTTGTGAATACATAAAATCAATTTCCTCCTGACTTAAAGACACTTAAACAATTTCATGATTCTCATCCCCTAACTGAAATATAAAGTTTAGTTCTCAAATAAATTCATGAGTGTTTTGTGGGAGGCTAGATACTTTACATAAGGTTTTGGAAGGAACAGTTGGTGTAGGGATGAGTTTTCTCACAAGTATTATTACATTGTAGTTCTAATATCAAATATGATACCTCAGAATACGTTTTCTTCATTTGATTACACAATTTCACAATTGGTTTTTGAGTAATAGAATTTTTATGAGTTGGAAAATCATGGAATTCCCTTAGATTGATCTCTTCATCCATCCTTGAGAGGGAAGGAAATTCTCCCTTTGAATATTCATAATCCCCATGATTGTACATGTCACCGGGTGTGTGGTAATTAATCAATGGTTGGTCAAATAAATTTTCTAATTTAGTGGCTTCCCATAATTTATTTTCCATTTTATTCTAGAAAGAGTTTGTGACATGGTAATATGGAAGATACATAATTGGAGAAGACAAAAGATGGATTCTAGATTCACAAGACACTCACAAATAGAAAGGGGTAATGATAAAAGAGATGAGGGTGAGAATAGAAAATGTGTGGTGATAAAAGGATAATAATGTCAAATATAGCTTACTGTGGTCCCCGGTAATGGCGCCAAAATTTGGTTTCACCAAAATTTACCCATGTTATAAAGGTTAAGCGGTCGCTTGTACTGTAGAATGGGTTGTTGAATCCTCAGAGACCTAAGAAGATCCTTAGACACACAATAAATAGAAATGGATTTTTGTCTATGAAGTGTCCACAATGGTTTGATTTTATATGGTTTTACAAGATCACTAAGAGATATATGTGAATTAAAATTATGAGAAAATGAGTTGTCCTTGGTTATTTGCTCGGGGCAGATTGGATGATTTTTTTACAATTTCAATTTACTTAACATAGGAATGGATCATTCAATGAATAAAAACTATCCTAATAACTTAATGATTAAACACCTTCACAAACACATGATAATCACATATACACTTATAGGATCATTATCATGAGCACTCCAAGGTAATGGATTTAATTAGAACATAAAAGCGGGCTGAATAACTTCAATAAGAAAGAAGAAGAGAAAAAATCATTGAATGAATGAAACTCAAATAAATGAAATTAATAAAATTTAGAGAGTGATAAATAACATCCACTAAATCCACTTTATAATCACTTGGATAAACCCATAAATTAGGTATCCCTCCATTTATGACCTTTTTTCAACAGATGAGTGAAGTAGACTTCCGATGGTGGAATTGAAGAAGTAAAAAACCACAAAATGACGAACACTCCACCGTTGTGTGAAAAAAGTCACAATGTTTGGTGTGAAAAAGTTCACACATTGAGGAAAATTTATCTAGGTGGTATGAAGAATAACAAAAAAAGTTATAAAGAATTTTTTTTAAATCTATAGTGATTCCAACAACTTACATGAGAAGGAATAACGTTACAAAGAGAAATTTCCATAATAACATTATAATGTATACAATGCTCCAAGATACCTAAATCCTCCACCAATAATACCTTAAATAGGCATTTATGAAGCCTTTAGCGGGGACCCCATCTTTCCTTTTTTAATTAATTAATTGAGGTGGGCCTAGGTGGGTGGACAAATAATGTAGATTTAACTTTTCCACACTTCCACCAAAGTGGTAGCCAACTTGAATCCACCGAAAATACATTCCGAAAGGACCTTCTATATGTAAAAATAGATTAGCCCATATAAGGATAAAATGTATACCCATATGTCTCCTAAAATTATGTAAAATTCAAGCCGAATATAATTTTCAATTCACGTGATATGATTATAATGGTGGGCCTTTTTTCTGGGCCTCAGAGTCTGGCCTAGAATTTCAACATCAAATTGGGCCTCCCGGAACACCATTAAAATGTCGGAATTATATTGGACAATTGTGTAATAAAATGTTCTCCATTATATCCTCTATATTCATATAATTTTTCAGTATCATTGGGATTCCATCTGGTCCACTACAATACATTTATTGGGATTCTGTCCAGTTCACATCGTCCGGATCCTTGTTAGTTCAAGGCCCACTTTGGTGGTCTTACAATTTGAATCTCTAAGTGCTCCAAAAGAATGAATTGTTCCGTATATTATGGGAGACCTAAAAATAAAATATGAAAATAAAATTAAGATCATGTCGTGTATTATGAGATGTTCAAGAATTTACCATCTAATAGGGCATTTTAAGAAATAATTTCAATCACATATTTAAATAATGGTCAAAGTGTTAAATGCACTAATAATGGTGTCTATGATTAATAAAGCACATGAATATTATATTATAAAAAATTAATAATATATTCTTTTAGATTCTAAACAGTATGGTTTAGCCTAATAGATATAATTGGAATTTATATAATAAATATTATAATTGGATATCTAAATTGGTATTGATTGTATGTTATTGCGTCTTTTTTTCTGGATAGTATGATATCTATTCTTATATTGTTAGCATGTATTTCTTGATGAAATTTTTAAAGAACAAAAATCCAAAATTAATTGATAATTATTTGAGTAATGGTAAAGAGGCATTTAGATGAATCTGGATTTTATTGTTGTAATTTGATATTACTCGAATAAATGTAGTAATCATGTTTAATCAAATTTTGAAAAATATGATATCTTTTTGTTCATGATTATCATAGTTATAACCTAATATTAATGAACTAGTTATTTCAATATGGATCCAAGAATATGTTTATTTATAAATGATATTTTCCTTGTAGTGTTATGAGTTACTGTCTTGCTCATTAAGGGCAACGATCCCAGTTGACATGATGTTTGTTTTCATACTTCTTGTGTTGTGATGTGTGACTGGATGGCTATTGTGATTTGTGGGGGAAGGGAGACCATTGGTTGTGTCATTAGTTGACTCCTATAGTGGAACTATTCTTTATTATATGCATATGGGTGTTGAGAGGACACTGAAGATGAAGAAACAGGATGGATGTGAATGATTGGATGTCGACTAAATCATGTTGATTGTTTATCAACATTAGTTTACCCAATTAAAAATTCAACTATTCTCTCTTATCATCCATTTTAAAAGTGGATAATTTGTGCGAGGTATTCCACGTTCTTTCTATGATTATCTTCTTTAGTGAGGATGGGTCTACACACTTTGTATATGTGGCAATGACTCGACTGGTCGTTCACATACAAACCATATTGACCCCTAGTTTTTAGTAGCCTGAATTTTTTTCTATAATTTTTTGGTATAAGGGAATTTAATAACGATGATAATTAAATATTTAATTTATGTTGATTAACCTATGGGGATGGAGTTTTTTGGGCCGTAATATTGAGGATACATTATAATGAAACAGTGGAAATCATGTGTGATGATAATGAAATATAATGTGGAATTGTTAATGGTTAATTAAAGATTAAAGAATTAATTAATTTAATGTGATACTGATAAAAATGGATAAAGTATTCTAATAATTATATTTAAATGGTTGTGTGATTATATGATTCCTATTCTTAGCTGTGGTAGCCAGGAGTCCTACAGATGGTAGCTATAGTTCAGTCTGAGAGTAGGTTTTTTTCTGTAGTGTGGTTGTCAGATATATTATATCATGTAATTTTTGTGTTTCTATATTCTTACCCAAACTATTTGTTAGGGTAATAGACATATTTAATTTTCAGATATTTTGGAGGGGGTATTTTCCCCAACCTTCCAGTGGGAGGATGGATGGATGACTACCCCATTTAGCACCGTTCTCATCACAAGTTAGTTACTTGTTCTTGTAGGAACAATTGTTAGTTTAACCCATATATGTGTGTAGAGGGATATAATGGATTGTGGTTATTCACATACATATATTCTAGATATATTTTCCTTAGACTACTATAAGTGCAATGTTTATATGCATTGATAGATTGAGTATCCTTACTTGGTGTATGGGCTACAATTGCTAGAGGTTTAATACCCATTGTATGATACATCTTATCTGAGCTGTGGTGGATAATAGAAACTACTAGGTTACTTTGTGTATATGGACGTGGTAGTTTTTTTGCATGAGGTGCATGTTGTGGTGCAACACCATGGTGTCTACAAGATAGCCTTTTGGAGAGAGATACTTATGATGTACAATGTTCGGTCCAAGCAGGAAACCCGTGGGGAAGTGGTAGCAGGGCACCCTTGATATTCATTATAATATAATATACTCTTATATGTGATACTTAGTGAGAGTGTCCATGGTGAGGCTGGTAACATAGTATACATTTTTTGGTGACAAGTTATTTTCACTTGTTGTTCATTGTGCTTTAGCATTCTTTAATTACTTTTGTATGAGATTCCCTAGGGAGGTTCATACTGAGTATACTGTTATACTCCAAATATGTATATATAATCTTTTTTTCAGGTCACTTTCTATAGGTTATACATCAATCTAGTTACTATTACCATGTTGTTGCAAAAATAATCCAAGATTCGTGGTTGATGCTATTATTATTTTCTTTTTGTACATTCAGTTTTCCATTTCAGTTTTAGTATTTTTTTCATGACATTACATATGTGTACATTGGTGTAACAACCATACTTTTTTTTATTAAAAGTTCTTCTTATTCATGTAAAATGTCTTATTATTATTATACAAATTGTGATCTTCATTGGTTTTATGACATTGGATTTCAATATTTCATTAACAATTGTTACCATTACTAATATAATCATTGTATAGCGATCAATTTATTAGTATAAATATAGGTCTTTAAAAAATCTGATTTACTATGACAAATTATTTGATGGTATCATCTAGTAGAATTACTCAGTATGAATCCCTTTTATCAGAGCTCAGAAAGGAGGAGGAATCCTTGAGTTACTCTCTTGACCAAGCCCATGTCGTGCTTCAACATGTTACGCTTAAATAGAACTGCCAAGGGGAGAAGTCAAAAATGATATAAATTACCACCCGAGCGATGTTATACGAGCTACCCCAAGAGTCGATCACCATCACACACCTTATGCTTAGGTCATCTGATAGTGTTTTAAGGGGTTATGTAACATGATGCTAGAACTATAATAATGTGCATTAATTTTTTATAGAGAACATACATTCATTTAATTATTTTTACTTTTAAATATTTTTTAATGAGCAATTAATATATTTAGTTAATATTCAATTAAGAAATCTATTTTGATGAATTACCATATTATTGAATTAAATAATATTTTAATCATATATTATTACTAATTTAATTTTTATTAAATTAAAATAACTGTAAAATTTTTAGGAATACAATTGTAAATTTTATTTAGATTTTATTAAAGTTTTAGTAAAAACCCATGAATTTTCGATAAATGTTTGTTTTAACTTAAAAAAATAATTCAAATTTTTGAAACATATTTAAATAAAAATAATTATTTTTGAACCAGGATGTCGATATTATCAAATGGTAATCTTTTATAATTTTCATAGGTAGATTAATTTTTGGGTAAAATTTAAATACAGTTTAATAATATATTGGCTATTATTAAAACAAAATGACCTAATAGTGTTTAAATAAAATACTATAATGGGATTTTAGGAAAATATTTGTTTTACAATTAAATTAATTTTATTTAGGGTTTTTAGATTTATTTTACAATTCTTTAGTGGACCCTCAACGTCTTATTAAATATTTTAACCATTTAATATGTTTTCCCTGAGAGCGTGACTCACCTCTACATAAGAAAATATAATATTTTAAGACATTCAGACATTGGAAATATAATTTTTTCACTACCACTTGGAATAAACCATGGTCAAAATCATGGGTTTGTTTTTGGTTATGATTAGTTTATTGTGTGGTGTCCAAAATCCTAAATAATAATGAATTCCCTCTCATTTCCTATATATTCATTGCCAAGCTCCCTGTTACTCTTCACTCAAAGGATTTGGAGCTCAACCAACCCCTTTCCTCTTCTCTCTATAATCCTCCCAAGTTTCCCCAAGCTCATATGAAGCCTCTCTCAAGCCACTCCCAAGAAATTGGTATCACACATCCATGTAGTGGATTTCTTCCTCTCAAATATTTGTCTATTTTAAATTATGTTTCTATAACATTTTCAATTCAATTACATATGTTGGCGTTTGATATTTCACCTGAACAATACTTCCCAACATATTATTTAATGATTATATACCAATTTCTTTCTCATTAATTATTTCCTTGAACACCCATTACTATGCTAAAATTTCATAAATAATTTCTCTCTTCTCATTTACATTATGTCAATTATTTTGTATTATGAATATAAATTCCATTAAATATTTTGATACATGTATCTATATTAATCCGTTAGTTTTAATTTCTTGTACATATTATGAGACACACCTTTCACTCTCATCAACTATTTTTATAAACTCTTATGTCATGCCGTTATGCTGCCGAAATTGCACTGTAATTTTCCAAGCCCCGGTAATTGTTTAGTGAATACCATTCCAATTTCCCTATCAATGGTAGTCACATTTATGAAATTCACATATTTATTATGGATTTTAATTTATTAATTTCAAATTTCCTTATAATGTAATACATTATTATTTTTAATGAATCTATTTTATATCATCATTGTTTCACACATATGCATGAAATTAAATGATTAAAAATGAGTGTCCTAATAGCGCTCCATGGAATTGGGTAAAGATTGGTATCATGATACTTCATGTGAAATGAGGGTTTACTAATGAAAATTCATGTGTAATGATGGTTTACTCATTCATTTAGTGCAATGATCCATGGCTAATGATAATACTATTTAATATGTAGTTCCCACATTTCCATGATATGATAATCATGTTGTATCAAGCCTTTTTGTTCATGTATCTCTTATTATCCATTGATATTACAATTTTATAACATGTACTATATTTGTCATTTTTTTTCCTTGTTTACTCCCTTTTTAGGATTTATAACTCAATATTTTATTATGCATGTCATCAGGTAATCCCATGCAATGCCGAGTAAAAAGGATTGTGTGTAAAAGAAGTTTTCAATAAAGATGTATTGATTTTTGTTCTAAATTGTTCTATAATTTCCAAACCCCAGAGACACTAGACCTCTAGATCTTATATTATTAATAATTCAACAAAATTTTGTAATAAATCTTGTCAATGTGTGTAATAAAATGCACGGCTGTTATAGATGGTACCAAACGAAGGTTTAGTGATATTTTGGAGTAGTATTACAAAACCCTAGTGAAAGAATTAGGGATAAGACTAATCAAAATAAAAACATCCACAAATTTTAGTGAGTATTGATTAAGTTGTTTATCAACAAAACACTTCCATTTATTGATATGAGTAGGTATAGGAAGCTCTATAACAGATGTATGTAGGTGTAAAACCTAAAAACACTACATTGAGCTAGAATCTAATAGGAACTGGCATCCGAAAATGGGCCCTGGTACACTCTGGGTTATGACACTCTATAGATATATGCTTTGGTAAAGTCATGAGTTTAGTATGAACCATTATTAGGGAAATAAAAAATCCCTTGTAATAAAATATGTTGGGAAGTATATTATTGATAATATATATTGAAGATGATAAATTCAGAAGTTGTTGAAATAAAAATAATTTTGAAGTCATTTTTTATAAATTTCGATTTTCCATTATGGGATACCCCTAAATTTCCCTTTATTACAACCAATGTATAGTAATTAGATGAATCAAGATAAAAACTGATGGGTAGATCAATGTTAAGTTTGTTCTCAAGAGATCCCCAATTTAATGGGAGTAGGAATTGCGAACATTGTCATGATGCAATCTTTGTTAACACATGTTTTGAGGAGAAACATGGTTCAAGAAAAACATTCAACACCCCCCCCCCCAATTAATGAATAGGACACAACTGTGAGCTTCAAGAGATAAAGTCCTCCTCCATTTAATGGATCATTTGTACCCTTAATCACTAAACAATGGATCAAATCCATTGAAAATATCTTCTCAACCCATAAATGTTTTGAACAAGAGAAGGAACTCCAATATTCATATCATTTAGAGGATGAAGATGATCAATGGTAGAAATTCATGGAAAATATGAATCCTAGGGATTGGATTGATTTGTTGGAATTGATGTATTTTTAGAAAATTTGTTTCAAAAAATATATTCCTCACACCCTCAGACATAAGATATAAATGGACTTTTGTAGCATCAATAAAAAAGTCGAATAATACATTGGAGAATATAAAGAAATCATTACAAGTCCTACACTATATGCCTCCAGCTTTGTCCTTAGCCCTGAATAAAAGGTTGGTCACTTATTTGGTGGGATAAAACCTAGCCTATGGAAAGAAATACTGATATGTGACTTTGAGAACTATGAAGAAATTGTCATATGTGACCTCTAAGTCAAAATGGAGATCCGTAACTCTCATGGGTAACATGGTGATAAGAATCATAAGGAAGACATCAATTCTAGGAGTCCGCTGGAGATATACTACAGTTCTATGAAATTTATGCACCCCAATTTCCAATGATTCTATAAGATTCACCAAATAAATTCCTAGAAGGGGATGAAGAAATGCTTTTGGTGTGGAAACTAAGGGTACATGGCCATTAAATACTGACAAGAAAAACCCACAGTTTTGACAGAGGAGGGGAACACTCCATTTGATCCTCAATGCATTGTTCATTACATCAAAAAAAATTAAACATGGCACTTTTCAAACCAGTTTTATAATCTATGTGTTTTCAGAGTCAACCAATATCCTACAAGGTTGCAAAGGAGAGATTTTTTCCATCACTACTTCCAAAGTGGACCCCGAAAAAGAAGTTGTGATAGGTTAGCTATTTATTCATTCAATAATATAGAAAATTCTTTTTTCTTCAAGTTCTACACATTCATTTATATCCCAAAATTTTAAAATAATAATCCCATAACCAGCACAAATCATGTAAGTAAATATGTTTTTGAGAATGAAAAATGGGGAAATCTTTGTAACCCATGAATATAACTCCTCCCATGTAATATTTTCCCAAAGAACCTTGTCATACTCCCTTTTTAGGAATTTGATTCCATTATTGGCATGGATTTTCTTTCCTTGTATAATTATAACATAAATTTACATGAGTTGTAAATCCCCCTTCATATGGAGAATCGACCCCCGATTCTATACAAGTTAAAGAAAGATGAAGAATCTTTTTTAGTGTCATCTTCTAAAGCATGGATATTAAAGACCTATGAGTTTTCATATATAGCCCAGATAATTTAGTCTAAAGATGAAACCGTCCATGAAGACATTACTATTATGATGGAATTCTCTAAAGAGTTTTTTGAGGAATTGTATGGTCCTCCTCATGAAAGGGATGTGGAATTATCAATTGATCTTATATGCGGGTCATTTCCAAAATCAAGGACTCCATATAGAATGGATTTTGTGGAGCATGATAAGTTGATGAAGAAACTACATGATATTCTATATAAAAGTTATATAAACCCAAGTGCTTCACCATGGGGTGAATTAGTCCTCTTCATCAAGAAGAAGTATGGGTCAATGAGCCTTTTCATTGACTATCATGATCACAAAAAATCACAATAAAGGACAAGTATCCTCAACCCCGAATTTATGACTTCTTTGATCAGGTATGTGGAGCACAATACTTCTCAAGGGTAGATATATGGTCAATATATCATCAAGAATGGGTGAATAAGGAGGATATCCCCATGATTTTATTTCATACAATATACGAGCACTATAAATTCATTGTAATTTCTTTCAGACACAATAATGCTCCATCAATATCAATGGAACTAAAGAATTGTGTCTTTAAAGATTAAATAAACATATTTTTGGTTGTCCTTATTGAGGATATTCTAATATAATCAAATTCCGAGGATGGAAATGAAGATCATCTATGTACTATATTTGAGACCTTGTGAAAGAAGAATCTATATGAAACGTATAGAAACAGTGAGTTCTGGTTGAAGAATGTCTCATTGTTGGATCATGTCATCACAATAAATGGGATTTCTAAGGATCCATCCATAATAGCTACAATAGAGGAATGGTCAAGTCCATCATTAGAAACAAATATCTATATATTATTTGGTTTATTTGGATATTATTACTGATTTGTTAGAAATATCTCATGATTTTAAAACCCTCTTACAAAGCTAACTCATAAAGGATTCATGTTTTCCTGGAGTAATGAATGAGATGAATGATTCATGTAGTTAAAAAAGACGGTTATCACTGCGCACATTCTCACATTTCATACATGTGGAGAACATTTTCTTGTATTAAATGGTGATTTGATAAAGTTCAAGGGTTGTGTGTTTATAAAAAATCAAATAGACATTGCCTATGATTCAAGGAAATTAAATTTTCATGAGAGAAACATTCCTACCAATGATCTGGAGTTGACTTCAGCAATCATTGCTTTGATGATTTTATAACATTTCAAATTTTTGGAGAAGTGCGAAAAATACAAGGATAACAAAAGCCCCAAGTATATATTCACATAGAAATAGCTGAACATGCACCACTGAATATGGTTAAAGATGATCATAAAAAATGATTGATCAATCCACTACCACCCTCGGAAAGCGTACAAGGTGGAATAATCTCTAATTATAAAGGACCGAATGATTCTATCATTGTTGATAATAACAAAGTATTTAATATTATTATATTTGATACAGATGGGCATGTGAATCCTAATGAAAGAGAATATCAACAATGCATTCACAATTTGATTCTCAACCATCTATTTTGGAATGCTTAAAGGATTCCCAAAAGAATGATGTGGTAATTCCCAAAAAATTGTAATCTATAGAAAAAGGTAAATCCTTTTTGTTCAATGTTAATGAAGAAGGAATTGTGTGATTTGGAACAATTCTATGTATTCCATCTAATCCAGAGTTGAAGAAATATCTTTTGGATGATTCACATAGCTCAAGTATCTCCATTCACCCAGGAAATAGAATGATATATTGAGATCTCCAAGATATTTATTTGTGGGATAACATGAAGATGGAGATCACTAAGTTCACATAAAAGTTCCTAGTTCTTCTCCAAGTTAAGGGTGAAAGGTAGAAGTCTAAGGGGATGATGAAGCCATTCCACACACCATCATGTAAATGGGAAAACATCACCATATACATTTTCACCAGACATCCAAAGACATCCAAAGGAAACAATACTATCTGGGTTGTTGGGGATCATCTAACTATGATTGCACACATTAGTGAAATTTTGGAGGATTTACAATTGGATCAACATGCATGAATATACATTAGAGATGTGGTAAAACTTCATGGAGTTCCAATATATATTATATCTGATTGAGATCCCTGATTGAACTATATGTTTTAGAAGAGTATTTAACAAGCTCTAGATACTGATCTAAACATAAATACGGATAATCATTCTCTAATTTATGGCCAATCTAATCACAGTATCCTAACAGTTGAGGAAATGTTGAGAAAATTCCCAATGCATTTCAAAGGAGTATGGGTTCAATGACTCCCTCTAGATAATTTCTCCTACAACAAAATTTTCTAATAAAGAATCCAACTGGCTCCTTTTGATTCCCTTTATGAGAAGAGGTGCAGAACACTCACAATTGGGGATAAAGTTTGGGATAGAAAAATTATTGGTCCAAATATAGACCAAGAAATAGTGTATAAGTTTAATACCATCCAGCAACCCAATAAAGCTACATAGAATCGACAAAAGTGATATGCTAGTAATCGATGATGTGACCTATAGTTTGATGTCGGAGACATGGAATTCTTCTGCATATCACCATGGAAGACAATTATGATATTTGGGAAGAAGGGAATGCTTAATACATGGTACATTGGCGATTTTATGATCCTTTGTCGCATTGAAGTAGTGGGCTATAAACTAGCACTCCCACCAAACCTATCTCATGTAAATGATGTATTTCATGTTACAATCTTGAAGAATTACATACATAACCCATCACATGTACTCAATCACGTGGTGTTACCATTAGTGAATAACCTATCCTAGGAAGAAAAGATAGTGTAAATCTTATATCATTGGGAAGAATTTCTATGTAATAAGAGAATTCCCCTCGTCAAAGTGTTGTGGAGAAACAAAAATTTTGATGAAGCAATATGGGATTCAGAGAAAGTGATGAAGCTGAGTTACCCGCTTTAGTTCTATTGTGGGAAGGAAATGTAGAGGATGAAATTTAATAAGTTAGGATGATTGTAATGGACCAAACATATATAAATGAAAATTTATCTTAATCTAATTAAAAGTCTTATTGTTGTTAAATAACATATGAATTTATTTTTTTTATTCCGTTGGATTTTATAATACAGTTAAGCATCATTTACATTTTTAATATCAGCATTGAATAGTTATTGATTGATTAGTACAAATATTGGGCTTTACCAATTCCAATTTACATAGACAAAGGATAAGATGACCACATCCAGTTTTATTTCCTCGTACAAAGACCATTTGTCAGAGAACAAAAGGGAGGTGGCATCATTGTGCTTCTATCATGATCAATCACAAGTTGATCTTCAATATGTTATGATCCAACAAAACCACCTTTCGGAGATGTGGATGTTGATAGGGATTACCACCTTAGCGATCAAACCCGAACCACCCAAAGAGTATGTCACAATCACAAATGTTACACTTAGGACATATGCATTTTTTTATGGGAATATGTAAAGAGACCCTAGAACTAAGTATATTTGAAATATTTTTTATAGGGAAAATAGATTCATTCTATTAAATTTAACTTATCAAGTAATTTTTATCAATACAAATTTTATTTTTATTAATGTTTGAATATAATTTTGGTCAAAAACCATGAATTTTCAATAAATGTCAGTTTTTATTTGTAAAGTAAAATTTCACATCTTTAAAAAATTATTTATATTAAATGAATATTTCTTTTGTAATTAGGACATCTAAATTATCCAATGGTGAATTTGTCAAAATTTTCTGAGACAGTCGAATTTTTCTGTAAAAATTTAATACCATTTAGTTATATATTTCATTTTATGACATCATAATGAAATAATAGTTATGTAATAAAATAATATAAATGATATTTTTGGCCAATATAAGTATTAAAAAAATGATGTTATATTTGGTTTGTTTTATTTATTTTATAATGATTTAGTGGGCCCTCTAAGGTTTAAAAAATATTTTCACCTTTAAAAATTTATTCATAGGGAGTTTGACTAATATACAAATTTTTAAGCCTACTATTTTAGAAATTTATTCCATTTTCCATATAAAATAATTTTTTCTTGTATCCTTTGGCAAAAACCATTGGCAAAACCATGGGATGGATTGTTATTTTTTTTAGTTTTATGTGTGGTGTCCAAAACAATAATAAAAAAGAATTCCCTCACTTTTCCTATATAAAACCATTCAAGATACCACTTACACATCACTCAATTATATTTTAGATCAACAAATTAATGACATCATCTATCTATAATCCCCCAATTGTGCCCCAATATCCAAATAAGCCTCTCACAAGCCACTACTTTGCCATTGGGATCACACCTCTATGTAAGGGATTTCATCCTCTTTAATTTTTTCTATGTTTATTTATGTTTTAATACCCTTGTATATTAAATTACAAATGATGGTTTATTATTTATCGCCATAAAAATACTTCCCTCATCAATTTTTAATGATGATATACGTCATTCTCTCTAATGAATGTTTTCCATGTACAGCTGTTACTATACAAAAATTTTCGTAAAGAATTTCACTCTAATCATTTACATTCATAAAATTCCATTGTATTATGAATATAAATTCTATTAAATATGTCATGACATGTATATTTGTGACTAAAATAACATCCATTTCATTTCAATATTCCAAAACAACCCATTATATTTCATCAACCATTTTTATGAATTCTTATGTCATGTCGTTATGCTGCCGAAATTGCACAGCGATTTTCCAAGACAAATTCATTGTGTAGTGAATACAATGTCCATTTCCCCATAAAGCGTATTCACATATAGGCCCATTAATTTATATATTTGTATGTTTTATGTCTAAAATCATAATTACTTTATCATGTTGGAAATGATTATGTTAAATGAATCCATGTTTAATAAACCACATCACACACATATGCATGAAATGAAATGATTAAGAAGGGTGTTCCATGATAGTGCTCCAAAAAATTGGGTAATGATTAAATTCAAGATACATCATGTAAAATGAGTGTTTACTCTATAAAATTAAAATTAAATTAGGTTTCACTCATTATACATGTTAAATTATCCTTGGTTCATGCTAATACCATGTTAAGTTTTGTTGCCACATTTCCATGTTAGGATAATCATGATGTATCATGCCTTTATGTTCATGTATCTATTATGCTACTTTCATCTTCCTATTTCAAAACATGTGATTTATTCATCATGTTATTCCTTTTTTACACCCTTATTATTATTTATATCTCACTCTTTTATAATACAAATCCATTAGTTATCCCATGCAATGCTTAGTATGATAGAATGTGTGTAAAACATATTTTCAATAAAGATGTTGTGTTTTATGATTTAAGTTGTTATATAATGTTCCTAATCACAAAGACACTAGACCTATTGATCTTATATTTTTTATCATGTCCAAATTTTTATGTAATAAGTCATGTCTATCTATGTGAAAATGACCAGGATTGTTATATTGGAATTTCATTTATATTGTAATCTGAGTTGGATATGGTTTGTGTCGTTCCTTTTTCACTCTTTTGCTTGTGTTCTCTTAGAGGGTAATGCCTCACATTTGTGTGTTTACTATACCCTCGATGCTATTAGACATCCTGGGGCCTACTGGAGGTGGTATTCAGGGGGTCAAAATCTCCCTTCCAATAATTCCAGCCTTGGTGGGGAACACCATGTAGGGAAGGGGCCGCAACATAGTTGTATCAAAGGTCTGGTTGTGGGATAAGATAGAGTTTGGTGTTAGGAAAATGTGAGGTAACATTAGAAAGTTGGTTAAAATGTCATTGATATTTAGAATGTTATGTAATCACTAGATACCATTTGAGTCATATGTATTTAGGTCCCCTTATGATCAGATGCACATACCATGATGTTTACAATGGGTACCAAACGTGGTGATGCATGTTTCAAGGCAGAGACCTAGGAATGGATCATAAAAATCATTATTATTAGTGCTTGTGTTTGAAAGGTAATCATTTGCAAATGTTATCCTAAAATTAATGAATGAAAAAAATTAATTAATTGATGTTGATTCATCCATATTCCATGTTTAAGAGATCTGAATATTTGTAATTTGTATGTATAGCTCCAGCACGACATCCTCAATAGTTTCATGCAGAATATGACCAAAATGCTATTCCAATAGATAGCCACATGGTTGAGGATGATGAAGATGAAACATGGATGTGGACACTCTGCCAACATCAGCTCCAGAATGTACCAAAGTGTGAGTGATTTATTTTAGATGCAACTACAGAAGACTGGTTTGGGGAGGTCAAGATGGGTTTCAGTTTGATTAGTACATGGAAATAGAACTAGGTGTCCATGGTTGTGATGATGTTGTATGTTGCATCAAGTCAGTTTTCTTTCTAGTTACTCGGGAATCACGAGGAGTCGATGATCTCATGGGAGGTGTTCCGAGACAAGTTTAGAGTTGAGTTTCATTCTTCGATGGTGAAGTATCCAATTAACCAAGAGTTTCATACCCTTATAAATTTTTTTTCCAGTGTGAGGTAGTTTTGATGCTACTTTATAAACCTTTTATAATATGAATCAAAAATATTTCTATATAAGGAGGCTAGGGTGAGGCATTTCAAGGAGGCTTTGGGTCTCGAGATCCAGCACCGGGTCACCCCAGTTATGTTGATGACATGTCAAGAGGTGATCAAGAGGGAAGAGTTCGTCAAGAGGAAATTGGATAGAACTAGATCATCATGAGGGGAGAGTCATCATTATTATCAATAGAGAAGATTTGTGGTTCAGGGTTCCACGTTTTCAGGGTAGAATAATTTAAATTCAGCCAGGGGTATATCCCATCCCTCAACATTTTATTTTTTTGAGGACTGTCAATGTCAGGCCAATTCCAGGGGATCAAATTCGTGTTTTTCATATGTAGGATAAGTTCATCAGTTGTGAGAGTGGTCAACCATTTAGATTATACATCATGCACACGTTGATCCACTCAGGGTTCCTCTGATGATGTTGTTCAAACCGAGGCAGCAGCAGTAGGTTGCACCAGCTTTGGATTTGCAGAGATCAGATGGGGAATGAGGAGGATAAACCCATGATTCTCCCATTTATCAGAGATCAAATCACAACCATGGATGTGGTCGAAATCAGGGTTAAATAGGCAGAGGATGAGGTCGTGTTCAGCTTCTTGTTTAAGCGTTGCTAGCTCTAGGGGAGCCAAATTTCATTTTAGGTACCCTTTTCTTATTTTCTACTTGTGTGTATTCTTAGTTTGATTCAGGCGTGACACACAACTTCTTATGGCATGACCTTATACATGATATGGGACAAGAGGTAGATAGTCTTCCAGTGCCCTTTGTGTTGACTATTCCAATTGGAGTTTGAGAAGTCTTGATTGATGTTTGTAGAGACGATGAGCTTGTGTTGGGGAATCACTACTATTGGGGAGGTTTCCTTTGATTAAAAACACAACCATATGATTTCATCCAGAGTATTTGTTGGTTGTATATGGTTTAGGATATTTTAGATTGCATCTGCAGGAAGATGGTGTTCTTCAAAGATGAAGGTGATCCAGGAGTGTTTATTAGAGAGAGGGACCCTTAATAGGTTATAAGTGTTTTCCATCGTTATCATCCTTGATGGCTGAGCTGATGATGAATTATTCATATATTCTATAGTTGGTAATTCCTTGGGTCATAGAAGAGTACCCTGATCACTTTCCATAATAGGTTTTGGTATTACCCCCTTAACAAGTGATTGAGGTTGGGATTAAGCTACAGCCAGGAGTGTATCTAATATCTATGCCTCCATATAGGATATCCCCTTCGGTGTTACGATATCAACCAATATATCTTCATGTTCGGTTATATTCAGGTTTTGTTTTTCCATGTGTGTGACTGTGGGGTGCACATATTTTGTTTATGAAGAATGATGATGGAATTTGGTGGTTCTGTGTCAATTTTCAACACATATAAAATGTGGAAAAGGAGAATCACAATCCTCTTCTAAAGATTGATGATTTAATTGATCAAATATTGATTGAAAGTTGGTTCTCCAAGATCAAATCATGGTCAGTATATCATCATATGCGTGTAAAAGATGAGGATATCCCGAATATTGATTTCTTTTGTCATTATCGGAATTATGAGTTCATTTTAATATTGTTCGGTGTGAAAAATGATCCAATTGAGTTCTCGGTATTGATTAATGATGTGTTCTGTGAGTTCCAAGATAATTTCATGGTGGTTTTCATCGACAATATCCTTGTGTACTCCTCACTTGATGAGGAGCATTCAAAGAATATACACGCCATATTGAGAGTTCTTTTTCAACATCTGATGTTTGGGAAGTTTTCAAAGTGTGTGTTTTGGGCTCAAGAAGTCTATTTCATCGATAATGTGGTGTCCCATTAGAGAGTATCTATGGATCCATCAATTATAGAAGTAGTTGTGTCTTAATAAATCCCCAGGATAATGGAAGAGTTGTGATGATTCCATGTTCCCACAGGATAATATATAAGGTTCGTTGTTGATTTAACTTTGGTTATGACACCACTAAAAAATATTCCGGAAAGACCAGGCATTCGTTTGGACTGATCATCTTTAGGAATCATTAGAGTATCTAAAAGAGATGTTAGTAAGTGCTCTAGTTTATTGTCTTCCAATAGAGAGAGTTCAATTTTATGTTTTATGTGATTCATTTCATCCGGGGTTAGGTTGTGTTCTGATGAAGCTGATATCAGTTGTCTCTTATGGGTCTTTGTATTTTGGTCCCCACAAACATAACTATGCCACCAATGATCTAGAGTTGGTGGTAGTCGTGTTTTCTCTGATGTTGTGGACAGATTACCTTATTGGAAAGTTCTTTGTGGTTTTCATCAATCATAACAGCCCGAGTTATGTTTTCACCTAGTGTGACATGAACTTGCTGTAGCATCGTTGGATGGATTTCAGGTAGGTATAAAACTTCAAAATATCATATACACCTGGAATGGGGAATGTTGCTTCTATTTCGCAGAGCAGTAAGTTGGATAGTGAGACTGTGTGAGAATCTAGTGATTATGGGATAGTGATGTAAGAACATTAATCATTACATTTTATATGGGTGAAGTTGGGGGAAGATGATGTAATTTTATATGATGGTGTAGTCATCTCTGCTGCATTAGTTGGAATAGTCTAGTTTGGGGAATCTAGGGGTGCAGTTCGAGAGAGACTGAGTTTTTTGTGGGAAGGCCCGTGATGGTTGGACTGAGGATGACCAAAAACAAGTGTTGTATCATCTATGGATATGTGTTCCCTTGGTGATGCATGATATGGTTACCAGATTGTTCTATAGTTATCCCTTACCAGTGCATCATAGAATGAAAAATATGTATCGAGGCTTGAGTGTTCAATTTTGGTGGCCTAGGCAGAAACATTCAGTTGCGGATTTTGTGTCTTGATGTTTGGTCTTCCAGAAGGTGAAGGTCGAGAACCATGTCCCCAAAGGTTTTCTCTAGCCATTAGATATTCCTTAGTGGAAGTGGGAGGTAATCTCAATGGAATTTGTTACTGGTTTACCTTGAGATCAAGGATTCCATAACGCTATGTCGTTGTTAGATGATCATTTTACAAAAACATCTCACTTCATAGCGATCAAAGAGTCCATCTTAGTGGATGTTCGGTCGAGTCACCATCTGGAGGTGGTGGTGAGACTCTATATATTCTTGAGGATGATCATTTATCATAGAGATCCCCATTTTACATATTGGGTATTGAGAGGTCTCGAGGATTCTTTTAGTTCTCATCAATTCCTTATAAATTCTATTCATTTGCAGAAATACCTTCATACAAAGCGAACTATCTAAACTCATAAATACATGTTGGGCTCCTATTTCCTTGTATTTTGAGGTTCATGGATGTGGAACTTAGACTAGCGGGAGTTTTCTTACCATTGTAGTATTCACTCCGCCATTGGTATGGTGCCTTTGGAAGCCTTGTATAAAAGACCATGTCTTTCTGCATTGTGTGGGACTGGGATCATAGATTCAGCAATTCTCATGCCAAAAAAGTGCAGAATATGAGATAGACAGTTCTGGTGATTTTTTATAGGGTGAATAATGAACAGGATTTTCATAAATCATATGCCAATCAAATAAGGATACCTTTGGAGTTTTATGTTGGGGATCATGTCTTTTTGAAGGTGACTCCCCATCGTGGCAGCAAAAGATTAGTCATGGTATTTTGCTTTCTCCCTAGTTTGATAGGCCCTTCAATGTGTTGGGAAATATTGGAGTCGTGGTGTATCACATAGAACTTCCCCCACTAATTAACCAGATAAATAGTGTTTTTCATGTTTCATAACATTGTCTTTATCATCATGATGAATATCACATCATCGATTGGGTAATGATCAATGTTGATGAAGATGTGGCCTTTGGGAAGTGGCCTGTGGAAATACATGAGTGAAAAGAGAAGTTGTTTCACGACTATTCTATCCCCATGGTTCTGGTATTTTGGAAAAACAGTGGAATTGAGGAGTGTACATGGGAACGTGATTCATATATACGTGCTTAGTACCCAGATTTTTTTTTGATGTTTCACCCTTTTCATTTAACAATGTTTTTTTGGGGTTATAGGCCATTCATTTTTATGAGATGGATTAATTTTGTTGTATTTTAGTATTTCTCTCTTTTTTATGGTTTCTCGATGGGTGGATGTTTGAACCCCCTTTATATTTCCTTTCTGGGATGGTTTTGGATTCATGAGGATGATAATATTTTGAGAGGTATCTGATGTAATGGATTGGAGCTATCTGGTCCATTTCTTGCAGAAATCATGTGTTTGAGGTGTTATGGGAGGTCAACGTGACTTATACCCCACATGTTTCCAAATTTCAAATTTTTTAAATGAAACTGTGTTATATTTCCTTTTAAAAAATTCCAAACTATTTCATGAAATAGTGTCACATTTCCATTTCCAAAACAAAAAATGATTTCATAGAAAAAGTGTCACAAAAAATGTTATAACAGATATTGTGTCACATAAAAATTGCCACAAAAACAGTGTCACTAAAACTGAGTCAAATTAACGGTGTCACATAACCTGTGTCACATAAATGGTGTCACACAATTGGTGTCATATAAACATTGTTACATAAATTGTGTCACAGAAACTTTGTCACTAAAACGTTGTTAGAGAAACGGTGTCACAGAAACAGTGTCACATAAATGTTGTCATAATTGTTATCTCACAGTTACTATCGCACAGTTACTCTCTCAATGATAATGTTTCATTTTTCATTTTCCAAAAATTTTTATTCTTCATGATTAACCGATTTAACATTTTCATTGGAAAAAAAATTAAGAGACTTCAATCAGATTCAAATCCCACAACTCCTATAATAATTTTCATAATGATCACGATTCATTTACTTGGTCAAAACAAATGTTTTAATGAAATCCTCTTTTAATGGAAAATATTCCATATCTTAAATTGATGCTCTGTTGAATCTTCTAATGGGATGAGATATCACCGTCCTTTGTTCTTCCTTCCTATTTCATTGTACAAGACACTCAAACATTTCCATCAATATTGTAGGAGTTGTGAGATAAAACCTTCCTCCTAGGATTGGTTCCCCTTGATATTCTTCTTGATGCAAGTGCACAACATGTTTTTGTGAAACCAATTAGTATCGATCAATAATCAATATAAGATATGCTATATCTTGTTGTTTTGGGTTTATCCTCTAATATTCCTCTTCTCCATGTTATGGTACTCTCAATCATTGTTACTAATGGATTTTTCTTGGTTTTTGGATAGTGTGGTTGTTTCTCTGGATCCTCCGGTGGATACAGTCCTCCAAGAGATATGATCATGGTTTTAGTATTGTCAAAGGGAATTAGAAACCATTTGAGGTAGGGGATTCATGTATTCTCTATCATTTTACCTAAATCCTTAGATTTAGCATGTTTTAACCCAATAAATCACAATGTATTTGACATAATAAATTTTTTAATTGGTTATGTAAATTGTTATCGATCGTATGTTATTGCCTCTTTTTTTAGATAGTATGATATCAAATATTTCCATGTTAAAATGTATTTTGTGATGAAATTTTTAATGAACATAAATATAGAATTAGTTGATAATTATTTGGATAATGATAAAGATCCATGTAAATAAATCAGGTTGTTGTTGGTGTAATTTTTTGTTAATCAAATAGATGCAATAAGCATGTTTAATAAATTTTTGATAACAAGGATTGCTTTTTGTTTAGGTTTCCAATAGTTGGGCCCTAATATTGTTGAAATAGTTAATTAAATATGGATTAATGTACTGGTTATTATATAAAATATATTTTCATTAAAGGTTCTAAGTTACCTACATTCTTGTTTAATGTCCAAGATCCCAGTTGATATGATAATTGTTTTTCTACTGCTAGTGTTGTGGGGTGTGCCTGGAAGTCTGTTTTGACATGTGGGGGTAAGGCTTCCCATTGTATGTGGTATAATTTGACACCTAGAGTTGATAGATGAATCCGTTTATGCTTGTGGATGTCAGGTAGGTCATGAGGGATATTGAAATAGGTTGGATTTATATTTTTGGATATTTGCTGAAACTTGATGGTTTTTAATCTACAATACATTCCCCACTGCTCAATGAAAATGGTGTTGCTTAACCTCTATCCAAAAAGGGGGGAATACACACAAGTTATACCACATGATTTCCATGATATGATTCTCAAGGGAGGGTAGGTCTATGCTCTTACTGTAGGTGGAAAAGACTCGACAGGTAGTTCATCTACTCATCGAGTTAATCCCCCTTGTGTTTAGTAGATTATAATTTTTTTTAGAATTCCAGGGAATACAGGAAAGTAATAATTTAAAAAATAAATTATATATTGAATAATGATTAACCCATGGGGTAGGAGTTTTCTGGGCCACAAAGTTGAAGTAACATCTTAAAGGAATAGTGGACATTGGGTGTTATTATAATGAAATATAATGTAGAATTTTTAATGCTAAATTATTATTTAAAGAATTATATAACATAGTTTGTAACTAATAAGAAGTAATTTTTAATCTAATTATTCTCTTTAAATGGTTGTGTGCTTATAGGACACCTAGACATAACACTGACAATTTGGAGTCTGAGATACATTAGGTGCAATTGATTATGAGACTAGGTTTTTCCTATAGAGTGGTTGTCAGCTATATTATATCATGTACATATTGTGTTTCTATACACTACCCCACCCTATTAGTTAGGGTGACTGTCACACCAGTGATTCTGATCCATGGGGGTGTTTTCCCTTACATTACGGGGGGAGGAAGGATGGCTGACTATCCCCTTTTTCACAACTCTCTTATATTGGTAGTTATCTGTGCTGGTAGGAATAATGGTTTTTCTCCCAAAATATGTGGGTAGAGAGTTGTAAATTATTATGGTTATTCACACACATATATCCTAGATATAGTTTTATATGGACTACTATAGTTGTAATGAGTATATGCTATGATGGATTGAGGATTAGTATTCAGTGTATGGGCTATAATGACATGAGGTTTATTACAAGATGTTTGATACACCTTATGAAAGCATTGGTGGAACATGAAAACTACCTGGTTACATTTATTTCTTGTATGTGGTGGTTATGTTTCATGAGGTGTATGTTTTGGGGCTATGCCTAGGTGTTTGTGGGAAATACTTCTTGGAGATAGATGCTTAGGATGTACGAAGGTGTGACAAAGCGGAAAACCAGTGGGGAAGTGGTAACAACGTACCATTGATGTTCATTATTATATTATATACTCTTAGATGGGATAATTGTTGAGATTAGCCATAGATTGATTGGTAACATAATATACTTTTTTATGTGACGAGTAATAATAACTTGTTGTTCACTGTACATTAGCTTGATTTATTTAATTATTAATGAGATGATCTATGGAGAATCCTTCTGAGTAAACTGTTATACTCACCCTAAGTATATATAAGTAGTTTTTCATGTCACATGGAGTATGATGGAGATCAAACTGGTTACTAATAGTGTCACAACCAATCCCCTAGGCCTCGTACCATTACTACCCCAAGCCCAAATTCTATAGGCCAGGGGATAGAAACCAGCACAAGAAAGGATTATCCCAAAAACCAAGAAGGTAATTCCTTATAACTTGTAAACTCACACAACCAAGCACACAGCATGATATGAGCACAAGGTAAACTGTAAAGTAAAATGAGATTGAACAACAAGTAATGGGGGCCAGAATAAAATCCCAACTGGAAAGTATATGTAAAATTGGAATGTACAAGTAAAACTGAAGACATCTCCTATGAACACCTGCCAAGGATCCTACCTGATGGGTTGGTACGTCTTTCAAATGGTCATCTCTGCGGTAACCACATTCTAAGGTCCACCTCCGTGAAGCCTCTAGTCCTGGTACCCTCATACTCAGTCAACATTGTCTGTCATCTGCACAAGTCACAACATGGTGCACATGTAACCCGTGTATTGGTGTGTATAACAATACTCAGTACGGACCCTGAGACCCTCGATGGTCTCTCAAAAATAAAAAGGGATAAACCACAAAGCATAAAATCAGTAGTAAACCTATACATAGATATATTCCCATACATATAATTATGTTATCTAGTATCCCCATCTCATTCATGAAGAAACAAAAGGCCCAAAACCATATAAAAAAGCTCAACTGTCCATGAAAAAAGAATACCATGAAGGTAACAACATAGAGGTATGTACCACAAAGGTAACACCTCACAAAAGAATACCACACATGTATCACCAAAAATGAATGTGCCAAAAAGGTAAGTCTGCATAGAAGAATACCACAAAGGATTCAACACACAGATGTGTACCGCAAATGTAAATAGTAATATCACACAAATTATTACTTAAGTACAGAAGTAGGGATGATATGAAGTATTATTAGATCATCTTACATTGTTGAGATGATTTTCAGTTGACCAACACAGGATCGAAGATGACCCACACAGGATCTAGAGATGACCCACATAGGATCGATGATGACCCACAAATATCTAGAGATAACCCACATAGGATCTGGAGATGACCCACACAAGATCTAGAGATTAACCACACATGATCTGGAGATGATCCTCACCGAATCAAGAGACTCGTCAAGTACATCTAGCCACAAGGTTCCCGCACTAATCACCCATGATTCCCCAAGGTTTCTCCCCTCAAGCCATCTTTCGATACATAAACTTCAATGATGTCTGACAAAGATGATTCTTAAATTTCTACCACGTCTTAAATAACCCAACACGATAGACGACGTGTTAATTGGAAGCCATGTCTGTAAGTTATTATCATTTATGTATCGAGGGCCCGGTTGGATTCGGTTTCAATCCATCCAGGAAATAACCCAACATTATCTAAAATAAATGTGGTTTATAACAAAATGACCATCTCAATAGAAGTATTCTAGTGCTGTAGATGGTTTTTCAATCGGATTCTCGGTTCTCACGATATGGCCAATAAGGCGTATCTGGGTTCAGAAGGGCCCGGGTATAGTCCGACCCGGTCAGACTGACCTAACCATACCGGGGTATGGCCTGGCTCGGAATGTAGCGGCCTAGCCCACTAGGCATGACCCGGTCCACCGGGCTCATCCCGACACGCATTGGGTGTTACTTGTCCTGCGGTACAGCAAGGGATGGGGTGGCCCCTTGTGGGGGTTACACCCTCGCCACCACCTAGCCGGGGAGGTGCCCCCCAGGACAACTTAATGGTTCAGTGTACCATTCGGCTAGGTGTGATGCTGGGTTGGCATACAAGACCCACCAGAGTGGTCCTGCTCTACGTGACCCTGCAGTTCGAAATGGACGGCCCCCTTTCCAGCACCGTGGACACACGTCGCTACTCCAAAGTGGCCGGCCAGATGTCAGCCAACTTACGACCTCCGATGTGGCCAAGAGGCTGAATTATATAGATCTAGAAGTGAGGATGCACATCACCGCTTCGCTACGTGGCCAATCAGATGCCAGCCAACACCCTACTTCGCTTTGGACGATGAGCCACGACCTCCAGATCAACTGATGGTGCAGACTCGTGCGGCCCTACCTCCAGGTGACCGGACGGCATGCCAGCCGCTATCCTCCCACCACCGATACTGACTGGAAACATCCTCTTTCGCTTTTGTAGGTGCAGACACATGCCGCCCCAGTTCCACACCGTCACCCGGGTGCCGGCCACTACATTCCTTTATGGCGACCGATAGGCCATGGTCTCCTTCGGTGAAGCGGTTGTGCCACCGCCTTCATCCTGACCCGCAATGCACACAATAATAATGAAGGGTTATGGAGGGTGTTAGAACCATGGTAAATCTATGTATGAACTAGAGTATGGTTTTTATTTGTTGTCAATCCTCAATGGATGATCAGAATGTGTGCCGGAAAAGTGATCATATAGAACAAGAAGATAACAATATTTAAGGTGGAATCGTTTTCTAAAGTTTTATAAATTTTTTGTGCATAAAAATCAACAAATGGGGAAATGTGGGTTTGGAAAATAGTCTTGTGAACCATTTTCTTAAAGGAGAATAAATAAGAGTGCCAAATTTTTTCAATATTAGATCATGAAAATATGGCAAAGGGAGAAGGGAACCCATGTTTTATGTTAGGTCACACAAGTGACTTGCGTGGCCGAGACTTGCACGCCCAAACTAGCACGGCGAGGGAAGACATGTGTGCCGTTGCACAGGGTATCCAAGTGCATATAAATATATGTTGACCCCTCCTCATTCAGTAAAAGGTTTATAATTAGAGAAAATCAGAGCTCCCATCATGCAGGTGTTGTGGTCGCACAAGTGGTGGTGGGTCGCGCAAGTTGAAGTTGTGCGATAGTTGTTTGCTGCACATCCAATGTGTTTTGGGCGAGAAAGGGGTTGAGTCACCTATGTTTGGAGTTGGTGAAGGAGGTGTCGTGTAGGTGGTTTAGTGAAAGTTTCATTCCATGATTTGAATAAGTGTGATAGTTCATAGTTGCGCGCCAAAATCAGTTTGGGCGTAAAAGGATTTGAGTCGATGAAGATTGAAGTTGAATAAGTGAGTGTCACGCAAGTGGGAGAAGTGAACATGATTGCCATCATGAAATTTGTGCACCGGTCTTGGAGAAGTGCGCCAAGTGTGGTTGAATTATGCCAGTCTTTCTAGGGATAAGAAAAAGATGAACGTTTGCCCGATACCGTTGGTCAAAAGTGATATTAGTCTACGGGTGGAAGTTGGACATTAACAGAACATCTACATAAAACATATGATGTATTAATTAGAAATGATGAAGAGACCTTCATGTATATAAACTGAGTGGGACTTCTCCATAGGAAGTGAGCCAGGGGGAGTCAACGGGAGTGACCCAAGGGACTTAGTGAGCTATCCTAGATCTTTTGTAAAGGTAGTGAGCCTGGGATAGAGTGACTGTGCCCGAACCTTTGTAATCCACATCTAGTGAAGTTTAGTGGAATTTGGTATGACCGAAAACCTTTCGGCATATGCTCCTTGGATGTAGCCCTTAGTGGTGAACTAAATAAAAAGTGTTGTGTCTTCTCTCTGCTTGTTAATGCTTGATTTATGATCATATCCATATAACAAGTTTAAAAAGTTTCTACCAACGTGGGAACACGATCCATAACTTTAAAAGAAAAAGTTGTCACCCTGATTAACCACTCCCCTCTTAGGGTGTCCCAGGGCCCTACAGAGGGATCAGGTCTTGTTTTTTTGGCCCTCAACCTCCACGTTATGTCGGTAGTAGTTTGTTCTAGAGAATTGAATCAACGTGAAACCACAAAGATAATAATAAACAAACAATACGTCGATCGACCATTGGAGGTTCTGTAATGAGGATGATGACTATGTAAACATAGGTTTTTCATTGATTGTTGGTTTGTTTGAAATTCGAGATGTTATTTATTGGAGGAGGACCTCCAACCATGATATCATATCCATTTTTCCAATGGATAAACAACCGTCAACTCCCTCAAGAAGATTTAACAAAAAAACTCTTAATTTACAAGTTGTTTCATTAATTTGTTTTTAATGAACCCTTTTAATAAAACGGAGATTTGGTTACGTAAAATTTGTAACTAGACGTTTCATTCCCAATAATAAATGCTCGAACACCCTCATTTGGTCCCCAACTCCAATTTTCTAAAGGAGGTTTCAAAAAAGAAAAATAAAATTTGGTTTATTTCATTTTTCTTCTCCCTTGAAAAAATGAAAAACTATCACCCACCCTCGACCAAATACGAATGAGGTGATGGTATACTTAAAAGAATATCGGCACTATGAGATAAATTGTTTCCATAGATTTAAATTCTGATAACCATTTCAAATGTTACAAAAAGTTGCTCGCATGTTTACAGAACGTAGCTAAAAAATGTTAAGAAATTCATTCTGGGTACAATAGGGCTCAGAATCACGCGATGTAAATTTTCGAAAACTCATAATATTTACATATAATTTAAAAATAATTATGTGGAAAATATAGGTCTTTACATTCTCCCCAACATAGGGCTTTGCATCCCCGAAATCCACAAAACATACTAGGGATACATGTGAGGGTACTAAGTGCGGATCTGAGCCTCTCACTCCCATGTTCTCTCCTAGAGGTTTTTGTGCTACAAACGAACTCCCACCTGAACTATCGAACACCCATGAATGAATCTCTCCTGTAAATACACATGCTCCACTAGAATCTCTGAAACATTCTCCTCATCGACAATTTATAGCTCGCCCAAATCAATGATGTGTGAAGGGTGATGCACATACCTCCTTAGTGAAGATACGTGAAATACATCGTGCGCTTGGTGCAACAGAAGTGGAAGTGTTAAGCGGTAAACCACCATTATAACACTACAGTGGTCCTGAAAGGGTCCAATGAAACTTGTAGATAAGATACATCCCCGGCCAAATATCCACAAAAATATTTGTGGAGAGACCTGTAGAAAGACATACTCAACACCATCGAACTCCAAAGGTCTCTTTCTCCTGTTAGCTTAAGACTTCTACCTACTTTGTGCAGTCTTCATCTACTTCTAGATGATCTGTAAATTCTTCGTGGGAGTCCTAACCATCTATAGTCCCATGAGTAATGACTCCCATGTGTCATTTCATCATAGAGGTGATCTACAAAGTCGACAATAAAACACTTCAAAAGGATCCATACTGATAGTGGAGTGATAACTACTGTTTCATGCAAACTCCACCAATGGAATTTGATCCTGCCAACTACGGATAAAAACTAGGACGCATGAACGTAGAATTTCATCTAGCACCTAAATGGAACGCTCTACCTAAAAATCCTCATGAGGATGGAGGGCAGTACTCACCCGATGTTGTGTCCCGAACACCTCCTATAACCACTTCCATATTCAGAAAGTAAATCATGCATCACGATCAGAGATAATCGTCAAAGTCACTCCATGAATACATAGAATATTCTTCACGTAGAGGCCTCCCAAGACCACTATTGATCCCTGCTCTATGATTGGTATGAAGTGGGACGACTTGGTGAGCCAATTAATGATCACCCCAATAGATTCATGTCCATTGGACATGAATGGATGTACTGTCACAATGTCCATGGAAATTCCATCCCACTTCCACTCTTATACCTTTAGTGGCTAGATTAATCCCACTAGAACCTGGTGATCTACCTTCACATATTTAAATAAGGGGCACATTGAGAAAAACTCATCCACTACTTCTTCACTCCCATCCTCCAGTGCTAATGACAAATAGATTGGTACATCTTCACTGCTCCTAGATGTACTGCTAGAGGGGACATATGGAAATCTGTCAACACATCCTCCTGTAGCACCACTGGTACCATAGTACGTCCTCTGAAGAAGATGGTGTGCTCCCCATCGTCATAAAATTCTTCAGGTTCTTGTTCTACGGATATTTGATAATGTCGTTCCTCACAGTCAATGTTCCCAAGAAGCACCTCACTGACTCATTGAAGGAATGTATGAGTGACTGTAAGAGACTGAAGATAAGTTTCTCCACCTTAATACACGTAGGATATCGGCAATATGTATAGCTGCTATGTCAGCTCACTCAACTAATGTATACATGAAATCCTGCTAACAACATCTGCTACTACATTTTCCTTCCTGGAAGTATAGACTATCTCGAAGTGATAGTAATGGAGGAATTCATGCTAACACCGCTTTCTCCGGTTCAATTCCATTTGAGAGAAGATATACCAGAGACTCTTTTGATCACAGTATAATGTAAAATGTTTTCTCATAATGTAATGTAGCCACATATTCAAGGAAGAGAACACTATTTCTAACTCCAGGTCATGTGTAGGATAGTTCTTCTAATGTTTTCCTAACTATCAAGAACCATACAAGATCACTGCCTGCTGCTACATCAGGACACATCTAAGACATGTCTTTGATATGTCATAGTAGACTATGTACCCAATGCCTACCTACAGTAAACTAATTATGGGGGGCCCATATTTATCTACATCACCAAGGAAGATCTCCACCATGTGTCCTTCTTGAATGTCTGGGCCCTGATGAAAGGGTCATTAACTATGTCAGTGGAGTAGCGTGACTGTTCGGTGAACCTCTATGAATACTGATCCACATTCATGATACCCTATTGTATGTAGAGAAGCTCTTGTATACAAAAAAAGTGTAAGATCACTTGGAGGAACTATTCCCTGAAAAGGATCATGATGTCTGCCCAGATGAGAGTGACAACATTGTGGACTAGGAGTATCAAGATCCACTGTTTTCAAGATGCTGCCTGAAGAAAACTGGTAGCGAGGATCACCATGAGATCTATTTCTGTCCCTAATAGTTATAAAACTATAACCACAACCTCCAATCATTCCACATCCACCTATGGATCCATCTCGTCTTGAAACCACAGGGGCCTCGGGCACTGAAACATGTTCAACATGATCAAGTGTTATTCACCCTCTTCTATGGGAGTTGGTGGAATTAGCTGTAAAATAGGTAGTGGTGCTTCTCGTAAACCACGTGATGGTACAACTACTGAAAGGGGGCCCTGCACCAAAGCCTCATCACTCAGTGGGTTTTCATCATGTACTCGACTTGGAACCCTAACTGGCAGTCAGCATGGAAGCTTCCAGAAAAAACAAACAGGTGTATCGCGGTCAAGAAGTTATTCCTAGTGAGCGGACTCTAAGTGATCTCAATGAAAACATTCCCAAAAAATACTTTCAATAAGTGTTTTATTTAACTGATTCAGAAATCAGATGTCATGGTCCTGGAGTATGGATACATCGGCCGCCACACAAAAACTATATTTCTTAAACGGATAACTATAGTCAAAGCACATAACACTATTTCCGATTAAAAGATCAGAGTACAAGTTCATTGGTTGAACCGAATCCTCTAATACCAATTTTTCATGACTCGTTCCATGGGGCTCTCGAGCCGTGACTACCCAAATCCCACATTCCATAGGCCTAGGGTTGTCGACTAGCACCGGAAATGAATATCCTCAAAACTGGGAACGCATTTCCATTATAACCTGTAAACTCACACAACCATGGACACAACAATACTCGAGAACAAGTTAAAATTTACCATAAAAAGAGTGTGTATAGTATGTAAAGGGGTCCATTATACATGACCAACTAGAATGTACTAGTAAAATTGGAATGTATAAGTAAAACCGATGAAATATCGTGTGAACACCCACCAATGATCCTACCTGAAGGGTAGGTATGGCTCTCATACAACCGTCTCTACTGTACATCTCGTTTAAGATCCACCACTGGGTAGCCTTCAGTCCCAGTACCCTCATCCTCAGTCAATGATGTTTTTCGTCTACACAAGACACAACTTGGTGAAGGTGTAACCCATGTAGGGGTGAATATAAGAATACTCTATAGGGACCACAAGACCACTGAATGTCTCTCAAAGTCCACAATGGATAAACCACCGTTATTGGAAACAACAGTCAATCATAATTAGATATATGACCACTCATTTACAAGTTTTATCATTTACCAATCTCATTCATGAAGATACACAAGGCCCAAAACCATATCCAAAAGATCAATTGTTCCACAAAAAAAAGAATACCACGAAGGTAACACTATAAAGGTACGTAACAAAAAGGTAACGCCTCAAAAGAAGAATACCACATAGGTATCAACACAAAGGTATGAACCATAAAGGTAACTACACACAGAATAATACCAAAATGTCTTCACCACACATAAGTGTACCACAATGGTAATGTCTCAGCTCCAACCATATATAACTTATGTATGTAAGAATGAATGATTAGATGTATTGATAGATCATATTACTTCATTGAGAATTTTTTTTGTTGACCCACACAAGATCAATGATAACCCCCACAGGATCTGGAGATGACCCGCTAATGAACGACGATGACCCACAAATGATCTGGAGATGACCCAGATAGGATCTAGAGATGACCGACACAAGATATGGAGAAGAACCACATAGGTTCTAGGGATGACACACACAAGATCGGGAGACTCTAAATGTATGACCATCCAAAGTGTTCCTGAACTAATCAGGCTTGATTCTGAGAGGTATGGATCCCCAATCAATTGGTTGATACATTAACATCCACAATGTACCATGAATAATTAACTCAATGGTCCACCACGTCATAAGGAACCCAACGTGACAGATGGTGCGTCAATCGAATGCATGGTCTGTAAGTTTTTAATCATTTAGTTATGAGGGCCTTGATGGATTCGTGTTTGTTCCAACCTTGCTGTACTCCAACTATATCTAAAACACATGTGGAGTATTCAAAAATGACCTTCTCGATCCACGAATTTCGGAGTAGTAGAGGGTTTGTCAATCGAACGCCCGATTAATATGATATGGCCGAAAAAGAGTGTGTGGGACCGGCTAGGACCGGGACTGGTTTGACCCGGTCAGACCGAACCACCCTGGCCCACGAAGGGGTGGCCCAACCTACTAGGCGTGACCCCGCCGACTGGGTGCATTCGGCCCCCGTTGGGTGCAACTCGTGGTTCAGCCCACGATTGGTGTGGCCCCTAGTGGTGGGGTCTTCCCTAGCCACCACATGGGATGGGTGGCACCCAAATGGTCACCCGAATGATCCAATAGACTGTTTGGATGGGTGTGGTGTCTGGTTGGCATGCAGGACCTACTGGAGTTGACCCCGCTCAGTGTGAAGCAGATGACCAAAATGACGGGCCCTCCTTCCAATATCCCGGACGCGCGCCACTACTCCACCGCAGTCGGTCGAATGTCAGCCGCCCTCTAGCCTCCGCTGCAGATGATGGGTCGTGGCCTCCTTCTAAAATGGCAGTACAGACACACACCATCCTATTTCCACAAGTCTAGTCAGTGTGCCAGCCATTATCCTCTCCTCGTCGCGGCCGACATTCCATAGCCTTCTTCACTACCAATGGCATGAACGCGCATCACCACTGTTCGATGCGGCTGACTGAGTGGAGACCACCAACTTCCTCTATCGTAGCCTACAGTCTGCTGTCTCCTTTCGCAGTATGATTTTGACACTACTTTCATCTCCCCCCACAAATAACACAATAATAAAGAAGGATTGTGGAATGAATGAGCTATTTTTTTGGCCCACACCCTCTGCGTTATGTTGGTAGCAGGTGGTTCAAGAGAATTGAATCAATGTGAAACCACCATGACAATAATAAACAATCCCTACCATGATCGTTTGTTGGATGTTTCTTGAGGAGGAAGATGATGATGGTGAAATCAGCGTTTCCTCGATCATTGGTTCATTCTTCATTGGATATGTTCTTTGTTGGAGGAGGTTCTCCTACCATGTTCCCCTATTCCTTTCACCAACAGAATAACAAACCTCACTTCCCTCAAGAAGAGTTAATAATATAACCCTAAATTATCATGTTATTTCATTAATTTAGTATTAATATACCCTATTAATTAAAGAGATTTGTTGTTACATAATTTGTGTAACCAGGCATTTAATGCTCATCTTTAAATTCCCGACCACCCTCATGTGGTCCCCACATCCACAATTCAAAAGGAGGCTTCAATAAAGAAAAATAAAATGTAATTTATTTTATTGTTCTTCTGCCACAAAAAAATGAATGTATAACATCCAACCTCAACATATCACTATCGAGGTGAATGTATTCTTAAGAGAATATCGGCACTGTGAGATCAATGATGTCCTCAGATTTCAATTACGAGCACTAGTTCAAATGTTACAAAATGCCGCTCATGCGTTTACCGAACGTACCTAAACAGAAGTTTTGAAATTAATTCTAGACACACCAGGCCTCAGAATAATGCGCTATTTATTTTTATGCAATCATAATATTTCTATGTATTTTAATTAAAATTACATTGAAATTTCGGGTCTTTATAACTAGCTTGTGGTCGCTGATGTTATTCGGGCATCGTGGTGACAGATGTTTTTTATTTAGTTTTTGTAATTTTTGTTTTTTCATTCAGTAGTAGTTTTTTTGAATGAAATTAAATATGTTTACTTGTGATTTCATTTATATTGTAGTCTTATTTGATTTTGGGTGGTGTCTGTCTTAACTCCCTCTTTCACATGTGTTCACTTAGAGGGTAATGCCTCCAATTTTTGTGTTTACTATACCCTTGGTGATAGTTGCCAACCTGTGAAAAACATCATATGGGACTCAAGGGTCACTATCTCCATTCTCACATTTTCGGCCTAGGAAGGATAAACCTTGTGGGGAGGGGGTCAAGACAACACAAATGAAAATAGTGGAGAACATAACATGTATCTTACATAAATAAAAAGTGAGATGAAATCCCCCTACATTGTATCTTGACACTCATTGTACTCATTCAAACAACCTACATAATACATATAAATTTATTATATATATTTCATAGAAACTTGTTATTATATATAATACTATATATAGTTTTATTAATACCTTATGTAACTCTCTTATTAACGATCATTTGATAGAGTTTCACTTTGGGTAATATTCACTTTATTCTTTGCATGTGTCCTAATTTTTTATATCATTGGTACTTATACTTATATAATGAATATATACAATAAAAAAGGATTTATATATCCAGAATATCCCGTATATTTTTATTATAATAATCAATATAATATAAAATTACAAAATGGAATACATCATTCAAGGAGACGGTATGTCATATATAGGCTTGAATGTTGTGTCCATTTTTCTTAGTATACTGAAAGAATAAACTGTATAAGGAATATATGTGTCTATATATAATTATTATATTTTCATTATTATATCATATATATCATATATATTCACTAAAACCAACCTTAATACAATCCATGTAGTGTATGAACGAATCATATCGCTTTGAGGGAGAAATAGTGAACACATCCTAAAAAGAAATTATCATACTGACACAAAATGGTAATCATAATAGAATATTCTAAATAAAAATATATTTTATAACAAATAAATTATAAATTTAATATATATCATATATTATTATAGTGTTTAGCATAATTGAAAGCATGATAGGTGGAATATGAAAAATGTACAATAATTGTTTCGTGACGTAGTAGTTCACCATACAAAAGAAACAATATGTTTCTTACCCATTAGACGAATGTGTGTGAAATTATAAATTGGAAACATAGGAAACAAATTCGGTTAATATTATAGATAATTTTTTGTTATAAAATAACGAAAAATATTGTGTAGGGGTGAGATATAAAATTAAAAAATGGACTTGAGAAAAGATATTTCCTCTTAATCTAGAAACTCCTTTTTGTTTATACCAAAAGGAATCAAAGAATTTCAATTTTCTAAAAACAATGATTCCAGGAGTAATGGGGGGATGTTTGGTAGTGAATTGGGAATATCATGGTTGAATCTTAATGGTTTTATATTTTTTAAGATGTGGGAGATGTGGTGTGATTTATACAAAAGAAAAATCAATCACATGGAATTTGATAAAACTGGTTTGATGTATACATGTTATTACTTATTAAAAGGAAGAAAATCCATCCTAAATCAATAATTCCAATTTTAATGATGTTTAATTTACATAAAATGGGGTTTTTACAATATTTTATATCATTTATGCCCCTAATATTATGGTTTATTTACTAATTAATCTTAATATGAAATTATTCATTGTGATTAATTTTATTCAATTCTTCTAGTAATTTTAGTTGCAAATCAACATGATATAATTGGAATAAAAATGTAATACAGATAATAATGGATTATATTGGTTTTTTGAAATTTAATTCATATAATCAACAAATTTATTGTTAGTGCTAGTCCTATAGACATGACAAAATTAATGGTCATTATTGTAGAAAAATGATCAAATGATTATTATGATTGTCCACTCAATGTTAATGACATATTGATATTAATGAGATAAATTATATTAAGATATTTATAATTGATTAAATGTTATATTAAAGCAATTATAAAATACTGTTTATCATTAATAATAAAGTAAAATAGAAAAATTAAATTCAACTAAAATGTAGAATTTTTTTACAATTCATCAAAAAAGATTTATTTTTTAAAAATAACAAAATTTCACCATAATATTATTTAGATATTAAAAAATAATTTTTTTTATTTTTCCAAATTAAATTTTTAAATGTTTCTAAAAATAATTTTTTTATTATAATTATTTCATTTGAGAAAACCATATTTTTTAATAATATATCATGTTATAAAAATTCATATATTTTTTTATTGATATGTATTATCAATATAAAAAACTAAAAATATATTTGAAAATTAGTTATTTATAATTTTAATGAGAAAAATATAATTATTTCATTACAAAATTATTATAAAAAATGAAGTTACATAGAATATTCTATGTGGAGTATAAAAAAGGCCACGTCAGAGTCGTATTAAAGGAATGTTTTTGTTAGAACATTTCACAAATAAATTTAAAATATAATTTATTCAAAAAAACCCACAAATAGTTCGGGTGTTATTGATAATAGATTTCATTTTCACTATAATTGTTTTACCAAGGGATATATCTCCAAAAATGGATTATTGGAAAATTAGTTGATTATCACATAGTTCCTGAGAATTTGAATTATTTCACACATGGTATTTTATTCCATGGGGATATGTTCATGAATTTCACAAACTCTTAATGGAACATAATGAAGTATTTGATCATATTAATAGAACGAATTAACTTGGTTAAATATATACGGTCTTTGAATGAAAATATGGTGTCATGATTTATGATTCCCTATATATAATTTTTAATTAATATGTGTTCTCATAGTATGGTTATTAATTTTTAAAATATTAATTTTTAGTTGATGGATATAACTTAGTGTAATCAGGTTAATTATTAATGAAATGTAAAACGCAGTTATTTTCATCCAAATTAAACAAATGTTGTGGAATTAAGAATAAAATTACAATTTCTTTTCTCAAACATCTTTCTCAATCTATGAATCAAATTTATCATCAAAATATGAATAAGAGTTAATGAAATTCTATTAAGTTCATTAGGATGAAAAACCCACCTTATTTAATTAGATCTATTGATCAATATTTTATGATAACTAGATCATTACCTATGATAATATATTCTCCATTCCATAGTGTTTGGTGAAAAAAAAATGTATCATTTTTTTTGGGAATAAAATAAATTACGGACTCTTATAAATATTATGAAGAAAAAATTTGAAATTTTATCCCTTGAGTGGTAATAATGTAGGGTCATATTTTTCAATTAGTATATTCCCCACATTTTTTTATAAAAAAAATATATTTTTTCTTATAGCTAAAACATATGTATGATGAATATTTTCATACATGTATAAAATATTTTTCAATACATAGGATGTTTTCATCTAGTATTATCACATATGATGAATGTAATTATGATTAACTATTTAGTCTCTAAAAAAATTATTATGGGATGTACACATATGCTTAATTATTATCCTTGGTATTTTTTTATGTGATATTATGGTGTAAGTTTATATTTGAGATACCATCTATCTCATATTATGGATATGAAAAAAAATGGAAATAAATTGAAAAACTAAATATCATTTAGAGAATAATATTTTTTTCCATCAATTCTCATATTATTTAAGGAATCCTTAATGAAATTGTCCTATAGGGAATATTAAATGTTCTATGTTTGAAAACGATGTTTAGGAGGTAATCAAATACCAATGTAAATGGATGAGTTTATTTATTGATTCAGACAAAGTGAACAATTCAACAATAATCCTACCACAATATTTTGTATCAAGTTGAAGGATGATGGTAAATATTCTATCCAGCACCGAAATGATAATCTCGAAAATGACCATAAATGTCACTAGCCACTTAAGTAGAAATATACTAGAAACTCAAATGTGATCATAACATATGATGGGGGATATTATATCATTGTAGTGAAAGGTACCCAACCTAATCCATCATTAACAATGAATGTTTTATTTGATTTTGGATTTACCCACTCTTTAATATGTGAATAATTATCTAAGTGAACTATAATATCAAACTAAAAATAAGATGATTGATTTATATTGAAAATATATAATGGTATAATGATCACGAATCATGTCTAAAAATAATATCTAGGTGATGTTTGTGGGATTTTTTTTCATGAAATTTTTTTAATTATACTTATGGTTCAATTTGATATTATCTTATTCGTGTATTATATTTCATTTCATAAAATCAACACTAATATATAATGATTTCAAGTAATTTTTAATAATTAAAAATATCTTTTAATAATATATCATTGTGATTATAAATAAAAAGATCAATGGGAAATAAAATCTATTTTATGGGTCATAATTACAATTCTAAATAGTTTTTTTCTATCACATGGATGGGAGGAAACATCACATATATGATATACATATTGGGAATTAATTAATTGATGTATTTCCTTATATGTTTCACATACTTACATTAAATTAAAAATATGTGTTATCATTAAAAATCATAAATGGAGATACAAGAATTTCAATGACACAATATATAATGAAAACCATTGAGTAATAATAATTGATTTATTGTCTTTCGTATAATCATGAAAATAGATTAATTTGACCAATTGAGTAATTCTGGAGTGAACCTATTATTTTTTTAAAGAAGAAAGGTGGATTCACTCTATTATGAATTGGTTATTAGGAATATAAAAATATAAAAACCACGAAAAATTGTCATTTAATTTATATTGATTATTTGTTTAAGAGAAAAAGCATAAATCAATACATTTCTTTGATTGAATTTTTTTGGATATCATGAATTGTGGGTCAAGAAGGAGAATATTCACTAAAGATCATTTGATACATGTTATGTACACTATGAAATTATTGTTATTATATTTAGTATTAAAATTACCCCAAAACCATTATTTATTTAATGAACATAGTCATTATAAATTATATTGACCAGTTTTATAGTCATTATAGAGGGTAATCTTATTTTTTAATGATCATGGAATAGTATGACTATAACTTGAAAATTGTAATGAATTCCATTAGATATATGCATTTGTATGAATAATTCGTGAACTATGAATTGAGCCTATATTGTTTTTAATTTGATTGGTCATATAATTTTAGGGGAGGATAAATTAGTGGATCCATCAAAGATTAATGTCACTAAAATATGGCTAAGAACAACAACTATGAATTATTACTGAAGTTTTATATGTTTGAATTCCTACTATCAAAAGTTTGTTTTAGAATTCATTTTGAATATCAAACCCAGAAATTATGATAATTCTAAAGTGATCAATGTTCATTAGGATTGATATAATTCACATAAAATTGAAAGGAACTAATGAAAAGGATAGTAATCTCACATGTGAATACATGTACCATCAGTGGAGAAGATTTTTTAATATAAATTGATGAATTGAAGAATGTACTAGTATATATTCTCATAATGAATTATTCAATTATAGATTAGGAAACATCCAAGATGAATGTTATAAAGACCTGACCATAAAACATTACATAATATTGAATTAAATGAATTATTCACATTGACAATCTTTTCAGGTTAAATGTTTTAGAAAATTAGGACTGAAATATTACATCTCAAAAGATTACAATGTAGACACTACTACTATAACCGATTTTTCACAACAACAAAAAATATTTAAATAAAAGAAGAGTTCTTTTATTGATATAAATCTTCTTGAATACTTCCTTTTTCATACCCGTCCTTATAACCTATGAAAAACATTTCAAAAACACGGGATGAGCATAAAATGCTCAGTAAGGGTTATAACATAATGATAGGAAATGTTAACCTGACAATAAATACAAATCAATGAAACCATAACTTTCAATCATGCCTTCTGAAATCATAATATTTATGTATAACTCATTGAAATCATAAGATATAAAGGTAAATTGAGGCATTCATAACAGTCTTACATAGGGAGTAACCCTCATGGTTACATTTGGAATACCTATCATATTATATTCCCTATATCTATTTGGACAATCATTAGTGTTTAACTCCTTCGTGTTACCCAATGCATTGGAGAGATATCTCAACCTCACCCACCCTAGGTTTGTCATTAAACCACCTGTATACATAACAATTCCCCATAACCATAACATATTAATAACACATAAAACAATCATAAAGTAAAGATAACATTTCCACATTAAAATAACAATATATCATTTGAATATATTGAAATAATCAATTCATTATCAAACCATTTTCTAAACCATTTAAAACATTTAATAATGAGATTTTTGAATAATAGTTTCCCACACCACTTTGAATATTTTAAAGGAATTAATATTTCAAAACAGTAATTTCCATATAAAAAAATCCTTAAAAACATTTTGAAACATGGACATTAATAAGAAATATTTAGAAGAATAAATCATTAAGACGATAATTTTGTTAAGGAGTTCATAACAAATAGGAGATGCTTCAATTAAAATAATTGAGGAATAGCATTTAATCAAAACTTTATAATATCATGAGAATAAAGGTATTCAAGATATAATATTCCAAATGAAACTATATACACCATATCAAAATAAATTGGCACATATAAACAATTAAGTATTAATGGAATGTAAATTGAGTCGATATCCCTTATATAGATGGTATCCTTTGATTAAGAATTAATATATTACATAATTATCTATGAAAAATAATAGTACACCCAAAATAATTGAATATTAAGTGTGAAACAATCATAGGAAATTCACAGATTTTCATAGGATGACATATTCAAGAAGTACAAGTTTAACCCAAATAATTGAAATTGGGTTAAGACGTTCCCTCAAAAATTCGACAGCCTAATGGCATCACATTAAAATTAAGAAGATGAGTTGATGAGAGAGAAAATGGTATCTCATCACTTGGACATAAAATATAAATCAATAAGGATATATAAGAACATATCCCAACAATAGAATATGTCAATTAAAAGACATAACAAAAATGGTCTTTTAAAAAGTGGAGGGTGAAAGGTTACCTTAACGATTTGGGTAACTTTCTAAATGTACAACCCATGAAAGAAGGAATATATAATGTTGATGTAAATACCCATGACTGAAATTATATTACACAAAGAGTATAATAATGTGTAGTAAACACACCACTCAAAGGAGAGATTGGCAAATATAGCTTGAATCTCACGGGAATAAAAGTGAGATAAAAACCCATTACCACATTGTAATAAATAATGTCGTATGACCAAAAGATAATAAGAACAATATTAATCATAGAGTACCATTAATATAAATATAATCATGAAAATATATATCAAATTTCAGTATGCAATACACCACATGCAATAAATAATTGTCGAACAATGGAAATCTCACAGAATTAAAAGAGAGATAAGAAATCCCCTCACCTCAAGTCCGACATGTCTTGTTCATTTCATTATATTCTTGAATAGTAAACATTGGCCAATTTATAATTTTTAATGACTTAACTTAAAGTTTATTATTCAATTCATATTATATATTATCATGTTATAATAATTAGTTAATTATGTGAGTTCATATCATACATTGGTACATGAGTAAACAATGACCTTGTTTGAAGAGAATTGTCCATGTAGTTATAATTAAACCATCTAAAAAATTGTATTAATGATTTAAATATCATATATAGAATGTATATATTGATTTTCTTCTATTCGATAACATTTGGAGATAAAAAATTGAAATGCACCATTCATGGAGATGGTAGGTCGTATGTATGCATGAACGCTACTTTAATTTCTATTTCATACTTTAATGGAATGAAAACATAATGATAAATAGTAATATTATAATTATAGTATAATATCATATATAATATCATTAACCCCATCCTCTATACATCCCACATATGTCATTAACGATTCAAATCACTTTGAGGGGGTGGTGGTCCACACTTCCTAAAATGAAATTATCTCGTTTACCCATTATGGAAACCAGAATGGTATCGAATAAATGAAAAATATATAAGCATAAGTAAAACATAAAAATAATGTATATATAATATATAAATATATTGACATCTTAATTTCCACCATGAGTGGTGTTAAATGAATATTGAACAATCATTGTTTCGTGAGGCAGTAATTCGCCACCCACAAAAACAGTATGTTCTTTAACCTTTATATGGAGGTGTGTATAAGTGTAGCTAGAATCCTTCTCAAAAAAACCTATTATATTTAAGATAATTTTTTTGATACAAAACAAAGGAATAAAAAGAGAGTTATTGGGGTTGGAGAAGAAAAATAAAAGAAAAGATCATATGAGAAGACATTACCTTTAAACCGGGTAACTCCTTTTGATTTGATCGAAAGGATTCCTTGGGAAGACTTATGCCCAATGTGAGGCTTCTAGGAGTAATATAGGGATAAGGAGAGACATTATGAGAAGAGGATGGGTGAGCCAAAGGCGTGAGAAGTGTGGGTATGTGGTAGAGGTGGGGTCTTTTATAAGAGGGAGGAGGGGCACTCTTGGAATGTCTTGAAAATTTACATTATTATAAAATTATTTTCAGATTATAAAGATCCCATAATTATATATTTCTAGGATAAGGTGATAAGGGTTATAAATCCACCCATACAATAGTTTTTTGACATGTTTAATTCTTATATTATACCTTATCATTTCATTTTATTTAAATTGTTTATTAATGAGGTAATCAATGCATCATCACGGTTTCATAAATAAATATATTTATTTAACGTCTAAAAATTGTATGAAAATTACCATCATGTATAAAATATTTTTAGCTTTCCAATGAATATTTATAGTCAAAGATATCATTTATTTAAGCGAATATAAATTTTTTTACTTAGGATATACAAACCGTTGTTATATTTTATTTTGTTAAAAAAAATATGATATAAAGTCACTATCACACTAATCTGATTCCATGAGGTCCCAAGGATGGCACAAGGCTTACCATGATATTCCATGACACCACCAATATATTTATGACACATTTTTGGGTCATTTTATATTTTTATGATATTATTTTATTACCCATAACTACCCGATTACTAATTAAATATAATTATTGTCGTTATTATTCAAAAGGTCCCAAAAAAAAGTGTCTTAATTAAATAATTTAGAACATAATATTAAAAATATGGAATCCATTTTATCAAATTCAAAACACATAAATTGTAGTAATTAATTTAAAATAATTCTTGTTGTTAGAACCAAAGATGGGTTTTTAAGAAGTAAAATCTATCAAAAGATTGATTTGTTTTTACAACATATTTAAAGGTGAAATTACATCCAATGACAATAATTGTATGAAATGATTGAAACATAATTAAATTACACCTTAAAATCAATTAAAATAAAAATATAACTATATAAATAATTAGGATGGAAAGGCTGTTTTGAATTAAAATGCAGTAATTTTCACTATTCATTAAAAATGAACATTCATCAGAAAAATAACAAAAATTCACCCTATGATATATTTGATATTGAAAATTTATAAATGATATAACTTTTACCAAATTAAAAACATATAAGGTGAATTAATTAATTTTATAATCAATTTCCGCTATCAAAACAAGTTGCGTGTTTTAAGAAACAATATCTATTAAAATATTGACAATTGTGTATGTCCAATTTAAAATTTAAATTAATTAATAAGACCAAAATTCTATTAAATGGTGAAAATATATTTTAATTACACTTTAAAACCAATTAAAAATATAATCTAACAACATAAATAAATTATATTAAAAGGAGGTTTTGAATTTAAATACTGCATTTTTCAGTAAAAATGATCTTTATCGGAAAAAAAAAATAATTTACAAAAAGTAAATTTTGATGTGTTGATTCTAAATAAGGATTATATTTTGTCAAAAATTACATATAAAAGTGAAAAAATGTATATTTAAGATGTTTTCTCCATCAAAAGGAAGTTAATCATCTTTCTAATGAATATTAGAATATCTATTCTTAAAATTGGATTAATTTGCATTTTAAGACTATAAAATTTATTGGATAAATGTAAAATACTTAACAAACATATGTAATCCTTTTTTAGTTAGTTCTGTTCATTCCCGCCATTACAACATCTAGGTGTTAACTATTATTTAAAATAAGATTATTATATTATTAGTGTGGAATGTAAGATTTAAATGAAACTCGTTGTTGAATATTGGGTATACCATCGAACATAGAATCCAATTTATAGTAATATTAATATTTTATTCACAAATATTAATAAATATGAAAATGTTATATTCATTATTTACTTGGGATGTTACAAGAGTTCTTTGGAAAAAGCATCAAACTCACATTTTTAGTTTTTATGATGATTTTTTCATTACTGGTGGAGATTTATTATATATATATACAGAACAATGTTATATATTAAATGATAACAAATGTTAATATTTTATATTCTCATATAAAGTGTTTTATATGTTCTATGTATGATGTTCAGATCTAATTAATTATTTTTATTTCTAAATACATTAAACATTGGGAATGTGATCATAGTGACCGATGCATTATTTTAAAATTTTGATGCTATATTTTTTATGATGAGGATAAATTAAATTCATATATTTCTGGATTTTTAAAGGGTGGTTATAGAAATCATGAACAAAAAAAAATTATATTTCACAAATTAGTCCAACGATCTATCCATGTAATGATTACTGAAGTAGAGATGCAAGATTAAGGGCCACAGAAGAAATTGAGTAAGGTATTGAGTTTTAACATCCCAATTATTGAATGATAAATATCTATACCCATGTATGTTTTCCTTATATATCATATTTGATGTGGTTTTTATAGATCTGGTTCAAATTATCCAATTACTATTCATCATATATGTAAAATAATGCAATGTTATTTAAAAGAATATATCTCATGGGTTGAAATGAAGAGATATATTGATTAATTTTTGCATTGAATGGAATGTTTGAAATTTATTTATAAGAAAAAATTTCAGGGGGTTATTACAACCATTACTCATGAAATAATTTTAATGGTAAAACATCACCATGTACTATATCATCAGACTCCCCAAAACATCTAATGGGAAGAATCCTATATGGTTTTTAGTAGATGTCCACAAGAATATATAAAATATCATCACTATTAGATTAAATGAATCTACATATCATGTTTTTGAATTATAAATTAATGAACTGATAAGGTATAATAGTGTAAAAAACCATTATATATAATCAGGATCATAGGTTTATCGTGATGTTTTTGTGATGACATTTGAAATATTTTGCAATAGATTTGTGGGTCACTGTTTTTTATTATGCTCAGTCATATTTTTAGTCCAAGATTAGCATTAAAATCATTGATTGTATTCAAAAATTATATTTAATGGGTTTAAATGGTGGTCCATAGCAACACGTTCCTAAAGACATGTTTTCATACATTAATAACTATTCATCATGCATCCGTATGCTACATGGTGATTCATAATATTGAAAAAAGTGTAGAAATACAATTTTTGGGTTGAAGATGGATAATTCATGATATTAGAATCCATGAATGATGAATAAAAAGAATATAAAGAAATATCCATTCAACATCACATCACAGATGCTCGTAGTTCAAAAAAAATTATGCTTTCAATCATATGTTTGATTTTAGTATTGATGTTTGTGAGATTTTTTTCTATGAATTTATCCATATTAAAATTATACTCCATTTTTTAAGAAATAAATGTTTATCCATATATATATATTTTCCCTATTTATATTTTTTATTTATTAGGGATAAATTCATATCACATTGGGATTCTACTAAACCTCTCTCAAGTCAATATTGTGATCCATGTTTATCCACAAAGGATTTATATACACAATCAATCCCATGGATCAAAAATATTTTTAAACCACCTGATCATGATATTTATTATGAATAAATACTTTCTCAAATTGTAGATCATAAAGATAATTATCTATAAAATAAAACCTCTCATTTAATAAAATGTTTTTTATGGAGAAACAACAATCATAAAGAAGATATATAGGAATGTGAGGATTCTCATACATTTACCATTAAATTAATTAACATGAATATAGATAAAATATGGATATTAAATGAAATAGTTCTGATATATTCATATTATAAATTAATATTTGGTGAATATAAACATAAATTCCTCAATTAAAGGATATTAAGATGAAATATTTATCTTGGAGTTTTACTCTTCATGTAAAATATTTACAATCATGAATAATTAATTTTGGTATATTATTTACCTTATTAAATTATTTAGATTTTGATTATTCCTTTTATATCATTATAATATTTTTATATCAATTTCTTAATTATTTAAGATGACATTGAATATTTTGATGATATTCAGTAAATTATTCCTGATGAACCCTTGTGGTATTTTGTTTTAACAAAATTTATAATTTTTCGGAAAATTATATTCATTGAAATAAAATGATTTATTAATCCAGAATCATACCAATATCCATATCAATAATGATTCTGTGGAGTTAGATTATTATATTCATATGCATTAGATTAAGATAATCGGATCCGTTATAATTTTATCCAGAAATTGTTGATTGATAGAATATTTCCATTTATTAAATAAAAGGATGAATTTTTTTTGATTGATTAAGTCATGGAAATTCTAAATATTATTTTTATGATATTGATGTCAGGCGTTTGAATTTTTTCAATCATTATAAAAGAAATTAGAACATTATTTTTTGATAAATTTGGTCTCATAAATCATGAAAATGGTCCTCATAAATGATCCTAATGAAAATGTGGAGAGATTTTAAAAAACTCAAAATTGAAGACTGATGAATTCAATTGTAATGAGAAATTATGTTATAATTTGAATGTCATCTTAATTGGGATTCGATCATTTTTAGAAAAACAATCGATGAATGAATTTTTCAAATGATTTGATCTATAAATAAATATGTTTGAGACTAATGAAGATTGATGATTTTCAAAGTTGAATTATGGTGATTCCATCATTAAGGGAATTTATTTGTAATGGAATTTATATCGTAATAGGAAACTCTGTCGTAATGTTATTTTCATCTCAATGAGAATTCCATTATTACAAGGATTCTATATGGATGAATATAAACACATATTATAATGAACTGAGATGGAAATGCTATTATTAATTAACTAAGAAGGATACAATATTTGTAATCACTAAAAAGAAAAAACAATTCATATTCTCTAAGAATGAAAATGATTCATAATGAGATGATTATAAATAATAATCATAATGAAAATTCCATAATATTAATGAAGAAATTAAGTTTTCAAACATGATATTAAATTTTTTTTAAATCACATAGAAATCTTTTGAGTATTGATGAATTAAAAATTTATGTTTAAATGAAATATTTTTAGAGTTTTTGAAATTTGAGGATATAGGGAAAGTATTTAATTGTTTTGCTACTCTATTATAAGTCACATATAAATAAATTCATATATTATTTTTTCATTTGTAAATCATATTCAAGAGGAAAATTTGGAGACCAAATGAAAATAATTGACAGTCCTTGTTGACCATATATTTCATTAGGATTATTATATAATTTATTTTTTATTATATATTGTGGAATATCGTATTGAGATGATAATCTTGAGTCAATCAGACTGATTAGATTGTATTTAGTTTTTTCTACTGGGAAGATCACATTGAGTCTATCATATTGAGATAATTTTCTTGAGTCAATCAGACAGATAAGATCATATTTAGTCATTTGGATTGGTAATATTAGATTTAGTCTACAAGATTGTGATGATCCTATTGAGTCTATCAGACTGGGAATTATTTTATTATGAATTTGACCATAGATTGAGTTTTTCATATTACAATGGGTTTATAATGTTGATTCCATCATAATGAGAGAATTGGATCCAGAATCATCATATTTAGATTAAATAATCCTACTCATCGAATTGGAAAAATAGGAACCATCCCAATAAAACTAATTATTAAGACTTGGTCATTGCGTAGATTAGTTAAATGACACTATTATTTTATTTGTCTCATTTTTTATAATATAACATTTTAAAATAATGGGAAGAAGAATAATCATTCTAATTAGGTGATAAAAGTTGTCCAACAGGTGTTGGCACAAGATCAATTCACATCATCATACTTGTGGATTTTCAAATCCCCGTAGGAGAGGATATGGAAAGGATGCAGATTATCACATTTCATAAGATCATTGAAAATCATGTTTTCATTTAAATCTTTCATAAATTTTCATGCATGAGTATATAATAATTGTCGATAAATAACTATATCATAATATATTGTTGGGGTTATGTTTTTAAAATATTTGAAACATATTAAAAGTTAACAACAGATTCAACCACCATTAATGGTTGATATTCGATCGGTTGTAAAATCATTTTGGATCATAGTATGGTTCCATTATCGAATCCTTATCATAGAAAATAACAATTTTGTAAATACTAGTTTAATTTCAACATTCAATGTAAAAATTATTATTAATGGAAAAATATGATGATTCATATCACTTAACTCTTGGTCTGGATGATCACGAAGCTTCTTGTGGATGAAAAAATATGACGATTCATATCTTCAATATTATGTCCTAGACGTTGTTAATGTTACTTAAATTTGTCTTCCACCTCTTTATAATGACACTCCTATGATATTTTATGATAATAGAAATGCATATTTTGATGGAAAGGCTCGAAATGCAATACAAATGTCTTTATTAGATAATTTTTTTTTCAGAAAGTGATTGGTCTCAATATATCAAAAATTATATAAGACGAGCTATAATGTATTTTTGGAGGGAATACTAATGTTAAGGATGAAATGTTATGGATATGAAAAGTATGTTTGAATACATAATAATGATAGATGAAGACAAAAATGATAAAACTTCCCCAGAGTGAATTATATTTTTGTAAAAATTATTGGATTCATAGATGTCTTGGATAATAATATAACTGTGAAGAAAATTTTGATAATAATTCCACATAGTTTTTATTTTTAAATATCACCATTAGAATATATATATTACTAATCTATTCAACCATTGAATAGAATTATTTTGTCATATTAAATGTGGAAATCTATAATGTTTAAAAACAGGATGAAAGAAGAAATTGATTCTAAATCTATGATATCGAATAAAATCTAAGATGTTGAATAAATTGATATGTTGGACTCTAAAGTTAATGAGGATTATGAGTTGAATGAAAAAATCATGTATCTTAATTCCATGAACAATCGAAGAGAAATAGTATGGTAGGTATGTATGCTTCGTTTCAAATAATTTGAGGGTGGTGAAAAAGAAATCATGGTTATGAATGACAACACGTATAAGATTTTAGAACATAAAAAATATTCTATTAAATAACCTTGATGGTAGAAGTTCAGAAAAAATAATAAAGAATAAAATTATTTCAACTAATACAATAAGACGTTTACTCGAAACAAAATAATTATGTTGAGTTAGAAATTGGGATTATACTCAACTAAAAACAAATCCACTTCATTTTATTGTTCAAAAAATGACAGATCATTCATTTTAATGGTAGAGAAGACAAACAATTCCTCTTAAAAATCATATAGGGAGAATAAAATCATAATATAAATGATTTGATGACATGATAAAAATAGAACTCCCAAAAAAGATAATGTAATTTAGAATGATTGTGAAGAATTGACTAATGGATGAAAAGATGTCACTACGTAAGAGGATAAATACATTCATGGAATTTTATGTTACAAACATTGTATTCTTGAATAAGGAAAGATGATTGAAAATCATTGTTAGAATTTGGAAGATAAAGAAGTAGTGGTTGACAAGTTGAAATCAAAACATCTTCAGTCCAAAATTTACTTGAGTAATATAAATGAAAATATCAATAAAGAATAAGATGAAAAAGATTTGAATTCAAAACATTCAAAGAAGGCTCAATATGAAAATAAAGTGAAATTTTCTCCTACCGAGAATAATGTTTCATATTATAATTTCATAATTTCAGGTTCTAGATAACGTTTTGTGAAAAAGGGCTAAATAATGGATTTTAGAAATCTATCAATTCTATAAAAGTAGAATACTCACTGAAAAGAAAAGACGGTTCATGTGAAGAGTAGGTTTGACAAAAAAACATTTATAAACCTAATCATGGTTTATATAAGAAACAATCATTCTTCAATAGAAACCCAATACCTAATTGTTGGATCTAGTGTTGAATAATATAACGGAATAATTTATATAATGGTTGGCACATCTTATATATTCAAGTATGAATATTAGAGAAAAGTGGGAGAAATAATATAAGTAGAATTACTAAAATTCTGAGATTATAAAATTTGAAAAATTTAGTTTCCATGATGATTGAATATTTGAAAAAAAAATTTATTGTTTGGATGATCATTTCGGAGGATTTTATCTTGATGTTCATCATGATAAAAGATGTACGAGACTTCTTATAAGATATGTTTGTTAATGTAGAAAAGAAAAGAAAGTTGTAAAGATGAATGATGATGAAAGACAATTTTTTGTTGAGACATCATTGAATGCATGTAAAAAGAATGAACCATAGATACATGATTTCTTATGATTGTCACATATGAAAGGTGATATAAAAATCATGAGACACGTTGAATGGTAATTGGGGGTCGTCTCCCTCGCTGTTGTCATGTCTATTCCCTAGGAGGCGATGAAACTCACATCGGCCCTTCCCCCTTCAGAGGGTTAGTGTCATATTTCACATATATAGGGGGATCATCTATTCATCCCCTTCTAGAATCCTGAATTCCTTCCTCCTTTACCTCTGATTTCAGTATGCTCAAAAGTTGCCAAATGCTTCGCGGGCCTCCCGCTTCTACCTATTTCAACCCTGAAATTTATAGATTCTTCCTACCTATAGGAACAGACCATGGTTGTGAAATTCATGTGATATAGGCAATCTGTGGACTACATTGACTGCTGAATTTTCAAATCATGTGGTTTATAGGAGCGAGTCATGGTTGTTCATCACGAATCTAGAAACATTAGGGTCCTCTTTGCATCCAATGATGAATTGATACACATGTGGTTGAGCATACCTTGCTTCTATATTGGAACTTGATTCTTCCTGTTAAAATGGTAATAAAACATTCAAATGAAATGAGACCCTTATTAGATAGAGTTTGGGTAAGTTTCCCAAAACTCCCACAATCATTTTAAAATATTTCTAACATTTAGTTTCTCAGAAATTTTGTTGGAAGATTCATATCTATTTATATTCAGACTCGCGCAGTGTGCCCCTGATTTCCATGAGGTTTTGTGTCGATGTTGAAGTCTCGAAGGGGACTGTTAACTCTTTTTTGAATTCACTGGGAGAAGAATTATGATAAAAAAGTCTATTATCTTTGAAATAAGGTGTGAATACTATTCTTCATGAAAGAGGATGGGACATAATCTGGAGATTTGGGGGCGATGAGAGAGGTGTCATGGAGTTGTTTTGGAGGTGTAGGGGTAATGTTCCTAGGTAGAGTCTCTTTTTTTCAGACAGGTGGAGGGTCTGCTGGTTCCTGTTAGGGGAAATCTTGATACAGAGGAATCCAGGTGCTCTGATGGAGCTAGGATACATAAACCAACTGTGGAATCCCCTCCAGGGCCATGTTTAGTTGATTTTTTCAAATGGATTCATAATGATATAGCTATCCAAACTGTGATAGGGGGAACCCAGGACATGGGAGGGGATGAATCAATTCTAGGAACCCTCAATGCACCTACTCAGGCTCTGGGGGATTATACTAGAGCAGCTGGTGTAGTTGGTCCAACTTATGGTGTGGTGGCTCCATGCACTTATTCTATGGCAATGTGCAATGGTAGTTTGAGGAACTTTGGTAGGGTGTATCCTTGTAGGAGTAATTTTAATGAATGCTATGAGTGGGAGTTCAATTCACATGTGGAACACCGGACAACAGATACCAAGAAGGACACCAACTTGAGGGGCACTCTGTCCTACATTGACCTCAGTAACCGATTTGGAATCTTGAGAAATGAGGGAGAGTCTGAGTGAAATTCAAATTATCCATCCGAGGTGGAGTCTCAGGGTGATGAGTTTATTTTTGATGATAGTGGCTTAGGAGGAGTTGGAAATAACATGTACAACCAATGAAGGTAGATACTACACAAAGATAAAAGGGACCTGCAGTGCTATATTTTTTCTTGGAATCAGAATTCTATGTGGTGCAATGAATACTCCTACCTTCCATGACTGAAGGAGACCCAGTTTGTAATAAAGGGGTTACAAAACAGGAGCTCGAGATTCAGTTAGTGGAGGGAGTGGATGGCCAGAAATCTTTGGTCCCCAAATATAAAAATCAAGAAACTAAACCGTCAATTGAAGGACATCAGCAAGAGGATATGCACCGGAATAGAGTGGAGGTGACAACCACAGTAACCACTGATCAACTTTGTGAGGTAGGAACTAGTATGGTTTCAGAAGAGGATGTAGAGAAGCATGATAGGGAAATGGTTTCAAATGCTAAGGTGGGAGTGGGGTGGGGGGATTCCCCGGGAGTTGGATGGAGTAGCTATGATCACAGATTATCCATGGGAGTTTTTTGGAACAATTTGAGGAAGAGATATAGAGAATGTAGTATCCATACATGCTTCCACTGGGGTTGGGAAAAGGATACATGAATGGTTGATTCATGTTTACATGAATAATGATTAAAGTGATTGGATTGGAAAACAACACCTAATCCTAGATAGTGGATTCAAAAACAAGATGATAGTTGAGGAGGAGTTCTTGTGAGTTTAGTGTAAGCTAGCTTCTCATTTCAAAGACATTAGAAGAAATGACCCCTACAAATAGTTAACAACACATTCTGTGAAATTGTTTATGGAAGTCATCTCAAATAGGTTCAACCTAGGTTTTAATAATTTTTTAATGTTCAATTGAGTATAATGACTGGGTTGTACTATTTGGTTTCACACATTCTCCGTAAAAGTGTCTCTTTAATAAAAAATATATTTTTAGTGAGACAGGTTGAATTTCCGGATGAAGAAGTAGTAACATTTAGTAATGTTAGTTCCATCAAATTAAATGGAATAAAAAGTTCTGAGATTGAAACAAAAAAGTTTTTATCAAGTATGTATTATTTTCTAATGTGATAAAATATCTTACATAGTGTATTTCAACATTGTAATGACATAAAATAAGTTTTTTTAGAATCTGTTTCGGTATCATTAAATATTTGAATGATGGAAAAGTTATCACAAAAGGAGAACGAACTAGTTGGAATCTATTTTTGGTAGGTTAATTCAACAAATCCTATTATATGAGTTCTGAAGAAGAATAAGAAAATTATGGCCTCCAAGGCATGGTCACCTTCTATAGGATAAATTGAATAAAATTTCTAATGTTGGTTTACTATGAAATTTTACTGAATTTAAAAGAAGATATGGGGATGTTTTAATTAATTTTCAAAAATTAAATATTAATATAAAAGAGGCATAAGAGAATTGAGATTCAATATTCCTTACCATATTACCATATTTATTCTGATTTATATTGGATGATGAGATATCAATAAAAAATTTGTTTGATACTTTATCAATTTTATTAATTATTTCACTTAGATAACTTTCATCATGTTTATGAACCAGAAGTCAGGGTCTATTTAAATGATCAAATTAATATGAAAATTATTTCAAAAAAATTGGAGATTTGAATATAGAGCTAAGAACCAATAATGTTAATAAATTCAAAGAAAATACTTTTCAAACTTATCTATGAAATCATAGTACTAAACAGTAGTATAGTTATCTGAATTCACCACAAAAAAGGAGTATCAGATATAAATAATAGAATATTGGTCTAAGTGGGAAGATGTATGTCAGGAGAAAAAATATTCAATGTTCTATTTCAGATAATATGCCAATACAATTGTATATGTTCATAATATATGTCTTGTGTGATAGTAAATCTACATGAATTATTGTGTAAAAAACCTTCGTTGAAAAAATTCAATGTATTTGGATTTCTCATGTTTTCTCAAACTTTAATATTCTAATTTGGGAATGATAGGTGAGAAAAATGAGGCATTATTTTTTATGGGTTATGCACCCAATGGAATATGATACAAATTTTGGAAGAATAATTAAAGAATGTCAGAGGAATAAAAAGATATGATGGTAATGAAAAAATCAACATTCCATAAAATGGATGCTCCGAATGTTGAATAGGATAAACAAGGTTATTCCAATAAAAATTAAATTAATTCCAAACATGATTAACAATATTTAAAAGAATCATGTGATTAATAACATTAATATGGGAAATAATAATTGAAAACTCATACCGTAAAAAGTTATTTTTCTATTGAAAATATAGTTGGGAATCAAATGGAACTATTTTAGATGAGAAGATGGTATATGATATATAATCATACATAACATAACACAAATGTCGAACTAGAATCATATTAAAATGTAATTCAAAACAAATAATTATTTTATTTCATGAAGGACGTGTTATATTTGATTAATAAGAATTAATCAACTGATATTTTTCATGAACATAAAATAATGTTTTTTTCAAAACCAAGTGGGTTTATAACAACATGCTAGTTGAACATTTATATGTTCCATAAAACAAATATAAGATTATTTTTTAAGGATACAGACATGTTGAAGGTGTGGATTTTGAAGATATTCTGCAATTTTCAGGATTATAAACTATTCAAATGTATCCTTTAGTGGTCGCACATCAGAATTACAACATCTGACAAATGGATATAACGTTAGCATTCATAAATGTGGAGATTTCTGAATATGTTTGTAGTGAACAACCTTGTGGGTTTCTAATAGATTAAGATGAATCAAAATTTTTTAAATATAATAATGTATTTTATGGGATAAAATATGGTTCCTGATAAGGGTTTTATAAACAATAACTTTTTTTATAATGTTGATATTTCATAATAAAAATGTTAATATAAAAATATATGTGAATGATGTTTACTACAGATCGATAAATTAAATTGTTTATACCGATGATATAATTTCTTACAGTGAAAGAGAATATGTTTACAAAATAACTTCTAATGAAATGAAGAATAATTTTTAAATATATATGTTATTATAAATAAAATTCATCAATTGATAAAATACTAAAAAAGAAAAATATATTTTTTATCTTAGTTAATGTGTTACATGGGATAGTTAAGAAAAATGAGATAGAAGAATCCAAATATTATTCAACTATAATTTAATTGAGAAATTATTCGAGAAATGATGAAAATAGAATAAGTTTGAAACAGAATGAATTTTATAATCTGGTTGAATGAATTTCTTACCTTACTACCTCAATGGGTGACAATGTTTTTGTTATAACTTTTTGTTCTACAAATCAATCTATCATTAATGATTCACATTTTTTTGCTTGAAAATAATTGTGAGAAATGTTAAATGAAAAACATAACATGGGTTATTATATAAAATAAGTAGTTTTATGGAGCTTCACAATTATAATGATTTTTTTGGGATTAACATTGTAATGAATTAAAATCATCCTCAAGAGGATCATTTTTCTTTGGTGAATGACTTGTGAGTAGTTATAGTTAGGAAAAAAAGTTCAATAACATTGAATTGTCTTGAATCAAAATATGTTTCATCTACTAAGTATTGTACTCAAATTATATGGATGAATATTTATATAGTGGATTTGAAACTAAATGTTTCTAAACAAATCATGATACTTTTTTATAGTGAAATTTCATATTGATATTCCAAATATTGATGTATAGAATTCAACATAAAAATAAATTAATATAAATACTCCCTTTTTAATAGTGAATGTTTCTATTGTAGATTATTTACATGAATACATATTGACAATGTATCATTTTTATGTTATTTTTACAAATGAAATTCTAAAATAATGGTATATAGAGTTTAGGATGCAACATCATGTTCAGCCACATGCCATGCATTCATATACCTAATAAGGAATTACCCCTCCATTATTTGGATGATGTGGAAAGAAGGGGAGAATAATTAACCACATTATACTGTTATATAATTTTTTCACATATACTTATTAAATGAATTTTATGTTAAGGATATCATAAAATTGTGGGGAGAAACAAATAAGTGATAGAATATGAAATGTAAGGGGGGGTTATATTTATATATATTCTAAAAATATTATTGTCACTGAGGTGTGGAATTCCTTAAAAACATTACTTTATATAGTAGTGGGGTTTCCATACAATCTATTTTGAGATCGGCTATGTTCTGGTAAAATTTAAAAAAAACTATAGTTTTTTAAAAAATATTATTGATAATTTTTTTGAGTGTTTGATGTGTTTTTAACGAATGTTTTAACAAATCCAAATGGTGAAATGGAATAAATTTTATTTTGTTTATTCCAAAATATTTATTTATTTGTTGAAAAAAATATTCTTTATAAAATAATTTTTATTAATCAAGTATTATACACATATCTATTAGAATTAAGATTCATCATACTAAAATTAAATTATATATCTAAACTAGATTTCGGTAATATGATCTAGATTAATTGGATGTAGAATTTGTTTATTGTTGATTTTTTTCCTTTTCCTTATTCATAGAAAGAAAAGTATTGTTTTTTGACGAAGAAATAGTGATTATGTTTTGTTTTGTTACATAATGTGATTTCATCAGTTATTATGGTTTCAATATTTCAAATCTAAATAATAAAAATGCATTGTTGATGAAGAATTAATCAAAAATATTGAAAAAATTCATGATAAAATATTTTGAATAAATTGTTGAGAGGCTTGATGAAATTCAAATTTACAGTGAAAAATTGCATCATAATAAGAAATTATATTTTAATGATATTTTTATCAAAATTGGGATTAAATTATTATGATGAAATCCACCGATGGCAGATTTTTTTCAATTGTTATAATCTAGAAGCAAAATTGTGTAAATCATATGATGTTTGAAGAGTTTCAAATTTGATGTTTTTTAATTCCATCGTAATGGGATTATCATTGTAATAGGAAAACACATCGTCATTGAAATACCATACTAATTATAGTTACATCATTATGAGAATTTCATAAGGCCAAAGGTAATGTTATATTATAATGATCTATTAAATAATATAAATTCATGATGAGATGAGAAGGATAACCAATTAAAAATAACTGAGAAGGAAAATTATTCATAATCAATATGATGAGAAAAAATTCTAAATGAGATTATTACAATGATTACTAAAAAAGTAAACACTAAATGTTTTATGAATATTTTAATATGTCATACAAGAAATTCAATTTTTTGTACATCTCAGAGAAATATATGGAGAAATTAAGAAGTAAAAATTGACATTTAAATGAGATATATTTTTAGGGTAGTTGAAATTTGAGGATGTAGGAATGATTTTACATATCCCATTATCCCTTTATATGTCTCTTATAAAAAATCTTCCAATAATCCATTTATTTTTATCATTCCCACAAGGAGAAATGATTGATAAATGACTAAATCAAGTCAGTGTGATTTACATCTAGATATCCTGTGAGGAGGAATCTATATTTTAATGTTTTTTATTTTATTGAAAAATATTTTATATAGATGATCGTACTAAGTCTATTGGATTGAGAAGATCATATTTTGATGATATGATTGAGAAGATAGTATTGAGTTGTTTAGACTGAGAAAAAACGTTTTGAGTCATTATTGTTTAATCCTTAAATATTAATAATGGGATCATCGTAATGAGTCAATCATATTGAAATAATTTAATCCAGAATCATTATATTGATATAATCATATCTAGACTAATCATATTGAGAAAATCAGATTAATCCAAATTGAATTGTGGATACGGACTGAGCTACTGTCCATAATTTAATAAAATGACATTATTATTTTTCTCGGATCATTTGTTTTATTAGAAAATTTTAAAAATAATGGGATTAATTATAATTTTTATTATTATTAGTTAGAGGTATACTATTTTTAGTTTCCACGTGCGGTATTTACTTCTTCATAATAGTGGATTTCCATATACCAATGGTAGAGGCTATGTAAGGATGTTGTTTCTCGCACTCATGCCAAAAATTATAAATGGTGTCTCATTTACATTATTTACTAAATTTTCATATAATAGTATTTATTATATTCCGAAAAAGAAAAAAAATTATAGGTTTTTGAGGTTACGTTTCTAAATTTTTTGAATCATATAAAAAGTGTAACACTGATTCTCCCCCCTCTCAGTTGTTACTCAATATTTTTGAAATTGAAGTCCAAAATGACTTCAGTGGGATGTCAACAGTCATAGTGGCCATTAGTCTATTATATCAATAATAATATTAATGAAATATTCATTACCAATATACAATAATTATATTTTTAAATAAAACCATTTATTCAGGGGTTTTAAAAATGAATAATTTTATAATCATGGAGACAATATTAGTTCGTACACAAGAATATAGTTTAAATTTTTCAATGATCATAATGGATATTATTTACCTATATTTTTATCCTTATAGAATTATCATAAAATCATATAAACATATTAATAATTTAATCATACTTATATTTATCATTTATGTCATGTGGTGATTAAAAGATGAATCACATGACTTCGTGGAGGTGATTGACCAATCATACAAATAAACAACATTATTATTTTTATGTTCATGGAAGGTAAAAACAAAATTGATCTATTATTCTCTTATAATGATACATATTTCATTAATAACATAAATAATTATTATATTCATCATTATAATGTGTCTAGAGGGGAGGTAATTGAAAAGGAATTATATGAGTTCATGTATGTGATAGTTCACACATACACATAAAGGATTAATTACATTCACATTTGATGTAATTGGATATGTAATTAGGTAATGATATATATATTATAACATATAATTGTATATATTATTCTTTAGTAATTATATCACCATGGATGATGAATATTTTAAATAACAGTAAGAAGAAAAAATAGATATAATTAAATAAAAATGATACATCCCCTTTTGGTGATCTTATTTTATTAATATCTTAAACATATATGTTTTGTTTTCTGTAACAATAATGACCACTATAATGTAGGGAAGGATTGTAGGAAGGTACTTGGGAAGAGTTTTTTTGAGTTGAAAAGGTTTTTAGGTGTGAATTTTAGTGATGAATGGGTCCTCTTTAATAATATAATTAAGGGTCTATTTTAGAAATATTCCCCATATATATTAAATATAAATTAATTACTAATTCCATTAGGGAAAAAGTAATTCATATTGATGATATAAGGATATTGGGTTGATTAACCTTAACATAATGAAAATTAGAAATGTTTTTAGAGACTAATGTTTATTTTTTGTTATTATAGATGACCGTTATTAAGGGATGAAGGGGAACCCAGGATGACATCAACGACATAAAACATAAATAATGCCCCATGAACCAAAGGGACAAGGCCAAAAACAACCAAATTCAAGTATTTATTGAGAAACCCCACACCCGTATCGAAAATGTTATATTAGATTCAACCACCTCAATCATGCTCGACTGTCTATCCCGTGTAGGAGTGTATGGGCCTTATATTGATGGATATCAACATACCCTCTCAAAAATCCAATTATAGATAGCATTGTTATGGCAAAAAATTCTCACTCTCAACTCCTCTGGAGTACTCCATTATTGTAGAACTATTTCATTAGTCCATGAACCACTGACCATAGTGCTAAAACCATCCAAATATTAAATCATATATAACCATAAAAAAACACAAACTAGATCTCCATCACCATCACTTCCTCCTCCACCAATTTATGTTCATCACAATGTATGAGGCTAAAAATAAAAACTCTTGAAAATATTTCCACTAAACAAATCATGCATAAAAACGTCACTGATATAAGACATTCATGTTTCATCTTGTCCACACCACTACTGCATCCCCATGATGATGATGAACCACATTCCAGTGTAGAGAGAATATGAATCTAGAATCATGAAAATAACGGACCAACCAGTGTTAAACAACTTCAATATTTAATTCGTTAGGCCATTAAATTAGGCAATAAAAACTACCTCCTTGAAGATAGATGTTATGGATTATAGAAAACTAGAACCCAATTTTATCACCACCTTTTCATTCTCACCCATATACCACATAAAATTACTATGCTCACTCATAGATAACAACAACCATTGTTTAGAACATCATACATGAGATGATGGGTCATCAACCACATGCATCATTGTGTCGCCAATTGATTCCCTACCCATTGAGGAAGTAAAATAGCGATAACATGCTAGAAAATTGTGGGAAATACCCATCTATCTGCACCCATGAAGCCACAATGACGCCACCCCTGGTGGAGGATACACCACAATGTGAGTACTGAGACAGAGCATCAAAGTAGTGATCCAAGGCCTACTTGAGGTGGAGTTTAGAGAGACGAAGAAAGGAAAAACCCAGACTAGGTGACACCCCATATGTGTACATCTCATTAAATATGTTTTCTCAATTTTTAACCCAAATTAATTTATACAATGGTATCATGTAATTTATACTTTGACACTTAAAATAATTACTATAAAATTCCAATGACCAATAAATGTGTCATTGATGACATTTTATCACCAATCAAAATATTTTCTCGATGCATGGGTTTTTATAAATTTAATACATTTAAAAACCTAGTATTTTTTTAAAATATTGGTAGTGATAATTTGAAATCTATTCATTAGTTTAATTTTTAAAAATATCATTACAGCTAGACAAGTAAGATATATGTCCACGAAATCATCACTCCAACATTAACGTTCATTATTATCAACAATACTTATAAGGGGAAAGTGAGAACCCGAACAACTAGACAAAATAAACTACTAAAAAATCAATGGAGTAATTGATGGATAGATTCAGTAGACTTGAATCTTTCTCCCTATATAATATCCTTGAAATAGAGGCCTCTTGTGTACCTGGATCAACCTTTAGAAGATATCCAAAAAGATACTCCATGTAGTCCGATGATTCCATATATTCTATTTTGTTGATCTTCCTCGCATTGGAGCCTCATATAAAAAACAATCATTCTTTCTAATCCAATCACATTGCTCAGTATTTGTTTCCCCTCTTAACATTTTCCCTATCCTTTATTCATCATCGTCATTTGGGGCATTAATTATGAAACATCCCTCAACCATTTATTCACCCTAATGCATGTGTAATTATAGATTGTGCTCTAGTACCACCTATTTCACTCATTTGGGACCATCTAGGGTTTCTTTCAAAGGACCGACCTCATAGGTTTCATTCTCCACCCGGACAGGGGAGCTATAGGATTTTGGATTAACTTAGATCTATATGAATATCGTTACTATGACAGATCATTTCCCTACATAAGGGAACATAGTAGTATTACTTCCAAACCATACTAGGTACTTTCATAACCTTACTCCTTATTTGACTAAGGAAAATAATCACCATAAACATCCTCTTTATTATACCTTGAAAATTGGTGGCATTGGTAGTCTCTAGAAACATCACTATGTTCCCCCGGATCCTAAATTGGGTGTTCAATTTGAAATACTTGATCATACAGGTACATACTATCATCCAATCCCACAATGAATTTAGAATGCATTATAACATGAGAATCCCCTCTTGGACCTTTCCCTCGTTCTGTAACTGGTTCCACAGGTTGCCTCTTTGGCTCCAAGGATTTATTTCATCTTGTAGTACCTTCTATTATGTGTATTGTATCTTCATAGGACATAGACATGGGAGTCATTTCACTACTATATTCTTCCACTTATAATCCTTATATTCTCATTATACCTAGGTGAACAAATGAATATCCCATGGGATCTCCCAGATCATTGTGAGTCTGCCTGAAGAAATCTACTACCAATTGCTTTCCCCCTGATTCTTCTTTTGAATTAACATAACATTGGTTTGGAGATGATCATTCAGTTGGCTCTATCCTATAGTTTCATTTCCATTCATATCAAAAGGAAGAGGAATAATGTGATTAGTCCTCCACATGATTGGGTTAAATGTGATAAAAAACTACCATTCCGTACTTTATATTTCTCATGCATCCCAATAGGGACATATTCTGAAACCATTGCCCATCCTTAATCATAACTCATACATAAATGATGAAATTTCCGTGAAGCTAAATAAAATGATAGAAATATATAAACATAATACCAATACTCAAAATCTAGATGTTGGTGTCAATGGATCTCTTCATCTACCTCAATATAATTGTTTTTAATATGTCTCTTTAAGATGTCAACTGCCACAAAAATCTAAGGATCTAATGGATCTCTCAAAGACATCGATCACTCATCAAATGTAATAAATTTCTCGACAAGGTTTCCCATCATATAACATGGTTATAGAAAGGTATAGGAAGACCTAGGAAACTATGCCAAATTACACCGATTAGGGGGTCCAATTTCTAATGAAAATTCTAGCCCTGTATGAGAAGAAGGAATCGAAGCACTTCGCAAGAGCGGAACACATTGGACCACACATCGGAAAAACCATTGGCAATTGAAAAACACATAACGAAGTGGTGTGAATCCCAAATCCAATAGATGTCAATTTCATGCATAGTCCAGGTACGGTTCATGAAGCGATTAAAACCATCATGTGATGGGTGACGTAAGTCAAATTGAGCAATCATGGACAACTCATGTGGAGACTACACCTCTGTGAACTCCTAGACTGATTGAGGATGTGAAGGTATCCCTAAATATAGAAAACTATTTTATACTTCTAAATAATATTTTTATTCAAAAAATCTCTTGTATATCCTCATACTAAAAATATATTCATTTAATAAGAAAGTGTGTTACAACATTATCCTTCTATTTGAATATATTATTATAATTTTCTCACTTCCATAAAATTTTCTAATAATGGATATTCATTTAATGAAATAATATATTTTTTCAAATATTATCTATTAAATCAAAATTTTAAAAAAAAAATTGTAAATTTTTTAATGCATACTATATTATTTGTACCCTTAATTACCAGACATACCCTTAACCATGGTAAAAAATTATAAATGATAGTATTCAACACAAATTTTGTTTTTATTATTAGAAAAAAAATTCATTATAAATAAAATTGTGTATGTATAAATTTTAAAAACTCATTTAACAGAATGAGTTAAAATTAATTTAAATTTAGTTTTGTTGATGGATCAGTAAAACTTGTTTTAAAGTAAAAATGTTCAGATGTTCCTAATGATTTCATATCAAATTTGATTCATGAAATTGATTAACATTAGCCATATTGGATTAATTGATAAAAACATTGTCTAATTAAACATTAAAACAAATTTAAATGAAAATATAATGATATAAATAAATTTGATGAAAATGTATTATTGAATTAAAATGATGTATTTTTCACTATTCAACAATAATAATATTTTTTAAAATAGAAAGACATCCATATTTAAAAGAAGAAAATTATTTAGTCAAGTTGAATTTATATTGTATTAAAAATAAATTTAAAATATGTTCTCCATCAAATGGTGGAATGATTAATTTTTGGAAAAATTCTCATTTTATCTGTAAAAATGAATTTTGTTCTTATATCATATTGAAAAACATAAAATATGATTTTTAAACAATATACTTTATTATATATTTTTATTTATATATTATGTTAATATAATCGAATTATTGGTATATTTTTATTTATTTTTAGAAAGTGATTATTTTTTCAAATTTAAATAGTTTTTTTATAAAAGTATTTTTTTAACATTAAAAAAGGGTTTTACATTAATTTATAATTTATTAGTCAAAGTGTAATTTATATTTAAATTTCTAAACATTATTTCCATGATTAAATAAATATTATTGATTCACTCCTATATAACTTCCATGTTACTTTTGTAATAGTTAATTAATAATATTTAATTATAAATTTAAATATGTTATGGCATATCATATATGCTATCAAATATAATAGATACATTTTAATAAATGATTATGTAACAAATTTAGTGATTATATTTGGTTTCTATTAATGAAATATAATTATATAAAGTAAAATATTATTTAAAATTGTTTTGATCCATCCTTCCTAAAAATGGAATCAACTTTAACGTGTAAATATGTCATATCGTCCACATAAATAGAGAAATTCATTTTCTATCTCTAAATTTAATGGATTTAAAAAATCATATATAATAATAATTATTTTATTAATATCATGAGTAAAATTATATTTATGATGAAACCATGATCAATTTAAATGTATTGAAAATAAAAAACAAAAACATAAATATAAAATGCAGCAACTATTACCTGAAACATGATTTTTGTAAGGAGTTATTAATAAATGGGCAATAAAAAGTCATACGTAAATCATATATGGTATGATATATATGATTATTTTTTATGAATCAATTTTTAGTAAACCAATATATTTTATTCATGGTAATTGAATATTTATGATGAATTTCAAGACTTGTGGCAATCAATTTTCTTCCAACATTAATTTCCATGGGAAATATGCTATATTAATCACATAATTCATTTCACTGGTGAACATAATGAACATTAAGGTATTTTAGGATGATTATCCTAATATTTATGAGATATAAATATACATTTACATCTCTTTCTTTCCAATGAACTATGATTCCAAATTTACAAATGTAAAATTGTATTTTGAGGCTATCTAATTATTTATCCAGTTTTTTTATAATAATTCAACCAATTAAGAAATATTAAGATATATTTCTCATTAGAATAATTTATTTTCATATCCTATAGTAAATTCCAAATATTATAATTTCTTCATTCATTTTATTGTATTTATTTTCACCATATTTAAGAAAATAACTAAAATGTGACCTTATTAAACCCACTGGTCAAAATAATGTCTTCATCACTATAAATGTATTAAATATATGATTTTAATTATTTTATTACTACTATCTAATTATTGATTAAATAAATTAATATCATAATTTTATTATATTCAACAGGATTAAAAATAATAATTATATCATTTTTTAAATGTGGTGATTACAAATTTTTCCCAAATTATTAAAATAAACATTGTTTTAATATACATGGAATATATAAAATTTTATTCCATCATGAAAAAAAATTATTTTTTCTTCTTTTACATTCATTATTGGATATTTCAATGACATTTTTTCTTGAATGATAATGTTTTTTTTGTTTTTAATGATGATATTTCAATATTAAAAAGTTATTTTATTCTTGCAATGTTTTATGTGATCTACCAAAAATAATTATCCATATATGGGGACATGATTTTATATTACATAATTATTACTAAAGATATTATATAATTATAAAATCATACATATTTCTATAGTCAAAATATATTTATGCAGAAAATAATTTTCTGTAACCCTTACATTTTACGCGGGTTATGAATAAATGAAATGATGAAATTATTTTGAAACTAGTTTCATCTCCAAAGGGTATTCTATGAAGAAAACATTTTTCAACCCAATTCCATTTTTGGGTATTACTATGATGGGTGTTTTTTGCTATTTTGGAAAACATCTATATTATTATTATTGAGTGATGAGTGAGTCTAGAATTATATATCTCTAAAATGAATCATCAAATGACTGATATCTCATGTTATAATAATGATATAATGTGTGGTCAACCTTGGTCAGTAAAAGAAATTTTCCACAATGACAGTATTGGGGGGGGACCATGAAAAATAAGTTGTTTTACAGATTATCCACATTCCACTCTGATAGTCCTGGAAAAAAAATTGACTACTAAGTATGTTATTTTCTATGCTTATGTGGCTTCCAAAATATTAAGAATTTTGAACGTTTCATGTTCTATTCGATCATGTTATTTAATTCCATTGTGATTCATTTCATTTAAACATCCAAGATATATACCATGACTCAAATTTATGATGTATTATAAGCAATTTATGGTTTTCAAATTACATTATATTGTTCTCATAAATGAATTCTCAAGTTATTTAGATATACCCCTTAATTAACCATACTAAAAATGTTTTATAAGCATTTAATATATTTCATGTAGAATGTTTTATAAAAATGAATTATTTATGCTAAGTATATGAATGATTGTAGTTTTGAAGAACATATATGGAGATGGAATATGTTACTTATGAACTACTTGTTCATGGATATGTTATTATTGAGTAATTATACCTTATTTATTGAAGGTATAATTATGTTGGGTAATGAATACTAAACATTTATTTGGTGATAATTTTTATTGAAAACATTCTGTTTCCATACTATGAATATACTAATGAAATCATGTATAAAAAATCAAAACATAATGAAATATGGATTGAGGTAATAAATAATCATAAACAATTAAAATTAATTAAATAGAAAACCCAAGTAATATAAAGATGATATAAAAAATTAAATACATTATATTTTAGGGAATGTATGGTTAAAATACATACCATAAAATTATTTACATCACAAATATCGAATATGTGGAAACTAATAATCATATATCCATTAATCCACAATTTAATTTTGAGAAAATTAAAAAATTCATGAATAGTTAAACATATTATAACCTCTATTACAAAAAATAACTATTTTCAAGACATAATTTAGAACCTTATTCATGAATATATACATTCATAAACCTAATTACTAATTGGTTATTAAAAATATAATAGATATTTGTATTATCATTTCTACATGATATATTTTAACATTGATTTATAGTCTCTTGATTATGTTAGAGATATATGTTTATAGATATAATTTTATTATTTAAAAGATCACCATATTAAATATAATAAATGTTTCACAATGATTTACAATGATGTAGTTTATTATTATAAATATGATTGTAATTATTTTTTTCAATGAATTTATTGATCATCATTTTTTGAAAAAAAATCACTATTGATATATGGTATATAGATAAAATTAATGATAATAATTTTAAAAATATACAAAATAATAATTATTTAAATATAATTATCCATTTTCAGTTTAATTTATGATTCCATTTTTACCTTAAAGAAATTTTCATCCATGGTCTGGTATGTTTTTAACCTAAACGAATAAAATGGTATATTCTATTATTGATTATGGTAAAGAAAGTTATTACTTTGGGATAATATAATTATTTTATGAGATTAATATTATACTAGATGTATTTATGTATATGAATATTGTTGTAAGTTATTATTATGGATTTAAATAAAAATGTGTAAAAAATTATGGTCATCACTTTTGTAGAGGATTTAATCTTAATGTCTTAATGAATCTAATGTTCATTTTCTCTAGATGAGGAGGGTAGAAGATGGATTTTTAAAATATAATAACCATAATAACATTGAAAATTTATTAATTATCCATTAAATATTTTTAATTACAATATGTTTGACGTGGTGATGAAAATTAATTAATGTCAGTAATGGAAGTGGTATTCCATATATACTCATGAGGACATTTGTGTTCATCTATTAGTTATACTATAAGGTATATAATTGATAATCCATAAGTATAATTCCATTTCAGTATATATTTCATTTTAATTTTTTAATAATTTTATTTATGTAGATGTTTTGAGGTGGTTAAACTGAAAAATATTTAAAATATATTGTTTGAAATCATTACCTATTGCTTCAGATGGTCTCCCTTGGGTAACACATTAAGGCTCTATTTTTGGTTTTTTTTTGAAGGAAAATTATTCTAGAAAATTGTGAGATGGTTGATTGTAATATAGTACATAGTATTGATAAATTTAATGCAAGGAATCAGAATTCTGAATTTCATATTAGTTTGTTTCTTAATTATAATTCAATTACATAACATTTTTTGATCTTTTTGGGTTAGTTTTTTGAAGAATTTTAAAATAATATAAAATAAACCCTTGCTTCTGACGTAGGATATGATTATGAGTATCATTTTTTTCTAAAAAACATATAAAATAAACAAGGTATCTTTTCAAGAAAAATCAGTATAATTTTCATATTTACCACATCCATACACATAATGATCCTTAATTCATGTGAAAAAAGTATTTAACAAATTTGGGATGTGTGAAAAAATATTATTATGGGTAATAAAAGTAAGATGAAATTTTCAAATATAAAAAACATGAAAACCAATTAGAACACATTCCCTAAAAATATGATTTTTTTATAATAAAGGAGTCATTTTCTTTTAATAAATCATAATCAATCCTTTTGTTATCTAACATTGTCTATGAAAACACATCAAAAAGCCTAGAAAATCATGTAGGTAGATTGGGACATCATTTTCACTAAACCCTTAATAATCCCACACAATGACTCTTAAAATTTGAATAACAATATTGATGGCATCCTATAAAATTATCCATATTAAAAAAATTTACCCAATGCAATAAGCATTTTCTAGGTTCACTCATAGTATATGTTGTAATGGGATCAATCGATGGTATCTTCACACACACATAATAAGGAATGTCTATTGTCAATAATATTAATGAAACCCTCTAAAACTAATTTAAACCAATAAAAAATGAACATTCAGATATAAAAATATGCATTTTTAATAAAAATCAAATTAAAACATTAAAACATATCACCCTATAATGAATCTATATTCATTAAATTTTATTTAAAAAAATTAATGGATATAAGAAATCATTACTATAACATGATTGTGATAACAACTCTCATGTTTTATAAGTTAGAAAATTACATATAATTCTTTTTAAAACAATGTGAAAGAGGAACATTAAAAGAACTATTTTAAACGATCGTCCTTAAAAATTATCATCTCGTTGAATAAAGTGTTAATCAAAATAATCATTCATCTATATCAGTAGAATGTGCACATAAAACAATTTAAAATAAGATATCAGATTATAAAAAGTAATTTCACATATAATATTATCTTGAAATAATAATGTAATTAGAGTTTAAACTAAATTAATATAAATTGAGTTACAAAACCCATTTCCCTATGTCCAAATTTTCATGTGATCTTTTTCTATTCCTCTACTTATTATAATCCAATTTTAACAACATACTGAAACTAAATATTGGTTCCTTACTAAACTAAGACCATTGTATTGTAGATAGGTATTCTAAATAAGATTTCTATAAGAATTTTCGAAACCAAATTGGATTTTAGGTGTGATAAATTTTGAAGAATATGTTATATTTTATAAGAGAAGGGAATATAACTATTGGAATTTATGAAAATAATAACTTATTATAAATAAAATTTCTAATAAAAATTGCAACAACTAGATATATTAAAAATATAATATGGTGATGGATCAAAATACCATCATTTAATAAATTTATAAATATATTTTTACTAAATTTTATAAATTATCATTATGTATTAAGCCATATTTAACTGTTTTATCTCATATCGAGAAAAAAAGTAATTTTTGTTTATATTTTTATTATAATTAAAAAAATAAAAAATAAAAAATAAATGGATCCTAGTTTATATTTTAATCCTTTTAATTATATACTTGAAAAATTTAAGATTATAATGAATTGCGTAGAAATTTAAAAAATATTATTTACATTAAAATATCCATAAGGTCAATTTTAATTAATATTCATTATATTTTCATTAATAACATAATGATAGAACTCATAATACAAATTACATTTTATTATATCCTTAACATGTCAACTACATAGATAAAATTATAATATCAAATTTTATATATTATTGTTTATTTATATTAATATTTTTTACATCAGTTAGTTTGTTATTCTATTAATTGAATAATTAATGCACCAACATTGTTAAAAAATGTTATTTAATTTTTCATTCATTAAAAATAATATTTTATAAAAACAATGAAGATAAAGATTTAAGATTTTGAATTATTAATTATATTAAAAAATATTCTCTTGATAATCAACATATTAAATATTTTATATATATTTAGAATATGTTAGTGACAACATTTATTTTTATTTCAGTAAAATATTATTAATGTCATAATAAATTAAAAATTGATACAAAAGACTATATATATAATCTTTGAATAATTATAGGAATACATTAATAATCTTGAAATAAATGGGTAAGTGTGAGGGTCATTTCAATGTACTTATCCTATTATTTTAACCCATAATTATAAGATTTAACCATAATCATGGAAAAAATTACGGATGTTCTTATATATATTGAAAAAAATAAAACCTACCAATTACAAAAGATGGAACCTATAATTCCACATATGGAATCATCATTACATAATATAAATTATTTTATTTAAAATTTATTTTAAAAATAATTTAGATAAATGAAATAAGAAATTAAATTATGGAAAAATTCAATTTTCTAAATATTAAATTTTTTTATGCTACCTTCAATTAAAATAAAATTATAAAAAATTTATTGGATTATTTATAATACATTTGAAAAAAAATTATTTCAATACCTAAAAGTATTTACATTGCAAATACTATAAAATAATATACAATTTTCAAGAAAAAAGGATTTTTCATTATTTCCATAAAAATTACCATTTTCAAAAAGACATTAAAATTTTCATTTTAAGATAATTTAAAAATTATAAATGTAAAAATGAATCATTTTTTAAAATAAATATTATAATGTTACTTGATGTTATTAATAATAATCATTTATATGAAAACATTGATAAACAATTTTGTAGAAACAATAACATTAGAAAAAAAATACCTAACTAAATATATAGTGTAGATTTAAATAATAAATAATTATAATATTATAAAATATTATGACCGTTATATGTTTCATATTGTGAGTAGAACAGATTATTTATATTAATTTTATGTATACATTATAATGGCCTCATTTAATAAATAATATTTTATATTTAATTTAAACTCGATGGTGTATATCATTTTTACTATTTATAAAAGTTTATACATTTAAAATATCTATATTTGACATACCCCCTCCACATTTCATAATTTAATTCCTGAAATTTTGATCTCAACCATATAATCTAGGGTTTGACCTTTTATAATATATTTACAGGAATCCTACATCCTAAAAGGATTAACAAGACCTTCACTTGATAAGTGATAAACAATTGTATGAAGATTGCTTGATATAACACATAATAGTATTTTATGTATGAAAACAAGGAAATTAAGGAGAAAAAAATTACATGGATAGATAAAGGGAGATGGATAACATGTTTGTGAGAAAAATGATGATCATGGAACTATAAAACTATGACACATTAAAAGGCCATTTATATCTTAGTATATACAGATAATGGATAGTTTTTTTTCAGGATCCATTTCATAGAATTGTTGAAATATTTTATGACTTAAACTATGGAAACAAGGAAATATACTTATATGAAAACTCTAATTTCATCTATTGATCGTTTTCCACCAAAACACAACTTTTTCGAAAATTGATGATTACAAAGTTTTCATTCTTGTAATACTAGAATCAAAATCTATGGTTCAAAAACCCATCTAATCATAAAAAATCGCTCCACCATTAATTCACCCTAATCCATCCTTAGTTCTTTATTGTTCCCCAAAACCACATATTTCACTCATTGGGGACCATCATGGGTTTCGTTGAAAGTACATGCCTCGTAGGTTGTAGTCTCCATCCAGATAGGGGAGTTAGAGGCGTTGGGATTTACTTCAATCTCCATGATTTTCAATAGTGTGACATTTCATTTCACTAACTGAAGGGGAAATGTAACAATACCTCCAACCCTTCCAATTTAGTTTCATACCCTTACTCCTTCTTTTATTAAGGAAATCATCACCTGGAACATCCTCTTTATTATCCCCCGAAAATTTTCTAGATTGGTAGTCTCTAGAAACATCACTGAGTCCCTCCTGATCTATAATTGGGTGGTCAATTCGAAATTCATGAACCAACTGGTTCCTACTATCATAAAATCCCTCAAAGTGATTAGAAATAATTGCAATAGAAGACTCTATTTTTGGGCCTTTACCCATTTCTGTAACTAGTTACACTGATAGCCTATGAGGCTCCTCGGATTCATTTCATCATGAAGTACCTTGTTTTATGTGTATTGTATCCATATAGGATATCGCCTTGTGAGTCATTTCACCTCTATATTCTTCCACTCATACCCCATATATGCTCACTAGTCCCAGGGGAACAAAGGAATATGCCATGGGATCACCCAGATCCTTATGAAGATTCATGAAGAAATATGCTACCAATGGGTTTCCCCCCTGATTCTTCTACTGAATTGACATAACATTGGTTTGGAGATTGTCATCTAGATGGATCTATCCAACAGTTTAATTAGCATTCATATCAATCCAAATATGAATAATGTGATCTGGAATCCCCAATATTGGGTTAATTGTGTTTAAAACACTATCTTTCAGCACTCTGCATTTATCATGCATCCCAACAGGAACCTATTCAGAATCCATTGACCAATCTGTCAGCATAACTCCCAGATACCTTTTCATATTGCCTTTATGATGACACAAATGATATAAAGAAATAAAAATCATAACAATGAGAAAAATCTAGATGTTCATTTCAGGGGAGCTCTTTATCTACCTCAATATAATGGTTTTCTATAGGTCTCATTGAGATGTCAACTCCCATAAAAATCTAAGGATATAAGGGATGGCTCAAAGACAATGATCATTCATCAAATACAAGAAATTTTTATACAAGTTTTAAAAAATATAATGAATACCAAGGTTATGAAAAAGTAGAGGATGACATGGAAAACTATGCAAAATTACACCGATGTGGGGGTCCTATTTCTAAAGAAAATTTTAGCACGATCCAAGAATAATGATTTGAAATACTTCATTTGAGTAATCCAAATTGAACCACCCATCATGAAAACCATGTATATTTGAAAACAAGATACATAAATGGTGGAAATCCCAAACACCATGGACGAAACATTCATGCATAGTCAAGGAAGAGTGCCTGAAGTGGTTGAATCCATCTTAAGATGGGTGATGCCAGTCGAATCGAGCAGTCAAGGGAAACTCATGTAGAGGCGCCACCCTGGTTAACTCTTAAAGGGAGAGAGGATTATAAGTTATCCATAAATGTAGAAAATAGGTTTATACTTCTAAATAATATTTCTATTCAAATAAATATCTCATGTATATCCTCATACAAAAATATAGTACTTACATAAAAAAAGGTGTGATAATATTTGTCTTATTTTTGAAAAAAATTTATAAATTGCTTACTCCAGTCCAATGTTCACATTAATGACATTCCAAAAAAGAATTAATTATTTTTTCAAAATATAATATATCAAATAAAATTTGGAAAAGTTTTCGGTAAATTTAATATTGCATACAATATTATTTTTACCCTTAAATACATGATTTACCCTTAACCATGGAAACAAATTTCGATTTTTAGTATTCAATATAAAATATGATTTTCCTCTTAGAACAAAATTTTCATTATAAATAAATTTTTGTATGTCCATTTTTTCAAAACTCTTTTTACAGAATTAGTTGAAATTAATTTAAATTTTTTCACGTTGATGGATCGATAAAACATTATCTAATGAAAAAATGTTTAGAAGTCATAATGTTTTTATAAAAAATTTTTTCATGATATTGATTACAATTAATTAAATTTGATTAATTGATAAAAACATCGTCTAATTAAACATTAAACCCAACATAAAAGAAAATCTATTCATATAAATAAATTAGAGGAAAATGAAGTATTGTATTAAAATGATGAATTTTTCATTTATCAATTAAACAAATTTTTTTTAACCAAAATAGAAATAAATTTACCTCTAAAAGAAGAAAATTATTTAGGCAAATTGAATTTATATTTGGGAAAAAATATATTTAAAATATGTACTCCAACAAATGGTGGAAAAAATACTTTTTCGCAAAATTCACATTTTATCCGTGTAATGGAATTTTGTACTTATATCATGTTTAAAAAACAAAATACATGGATTTTAACCAATATATTGTGTTATATATATATTCACACACACACACACATATATATATAATGTTAATATAATTCAATAAGTGGTATATTTTTATTTATTGGTATACAAATATTATTTTTTCATATTTACATAGTTTTTTCAGAAAAATGTATTCATTAACTTTGCAAAAGGGTTTTACATTAATTTATAATTAATTGGTCAAAAAATAGCTTTATATAAGTTTATAAACAAATTTCCATGATTAAATTTATATTATTCATTCCATTTTATATAACGACCATGTTACAATGTTAATAATAAACTAATAATATTTAACTGTACATTTAAATAGGTTGTGGTATCTCGTATATGCTATCAAATATTATACATTCTTTTTAATAAATTAGGGAGTAACAAATTTATTGAGTATATTTCTTAAATATTAAATAAAAATAATTCTATAATGTAAAATATTATTTAACATTGTTTAGATCCATCATTCATAAATATGGAAACAACTTTAATGTGTAAATATGTCCTACTGTCCACATAAATAGTAGAATTCATTTTCATTCTCTAAATTTAATGGATTTAAAAAATTAATATTTAATAACAATTATTTAATTAATATCATGAGTAATATTATATTTATGATCAATCCATGACCATTTTAAATTTATTGAAAATAAAAAACCAAAACATTAATATAAAATGAAGCAGCTTTTTCCTAAAACATGATTTTTACAATGGGTAATTAATAAACTAGTAATTAGAGGTCATAAGTAAATCACATATGGTATGGAATATAATAGTATCTTTCATGAATGGATTTTATGATGAAACTATATATTTTATTCATGAGGATTGAATATTTATAATGAATTTGAAGACATGAGGCAATAGATTTTCATCATACTTTTATTTCAATGCGAAACATTTCATATTAACCACATCATTCATTTCAGTGGTGAATATAATGATAATTAATGTATTTAAGGAGATTATCCTAAAATTTATGAGATATACATATCCATGTAAGGCTCATTCTTTTTTGAGGACTATGATTCCAAATTTACATAAGTAAAATGGTTTTTTGAGCCTATCTAATTATTTATTGAGATTTCTTTATAAGAACTCACACGATTATTAAATATTATGATATATGTCTCATAAAAATCATTGATTTTCACAAACTATTGTTAATTACTATAATTACATATTTTCCTTTCATTTTATTGTAATTAAGTTCACCAGATTTTAAAAAATAATTACTAACAGACCTTATTACGTTCATTGTTTGAAAGAATGTTATCATCAATATCAACATATTTTATATATTTTTTAAATAATTTTATTGTTATTATCTAATTAATTTTTAAATAAAATAAAATCAAAATTTTCTATTAGAAAAATGATTAAAAATATAGTTCATATTCATTTTTCAAATGTGGTGATTATATGTTATTTTCTAAATTATTAAAAGAAATATTATTTTAACATACATGGATTATATGATATTTTATTCCATCATGAAAACACAATTATTTTATTCTGAATTTATATTCATTAATATAAATTTCAATGAAATTTTTTCTTGAATATTTAGTATTTTTTTTAAATGATGATATTTCAAATTTAAAATGTTATTTTATTCATGTCACGTTCCATGTGATCTATAAAAAATAATTATCCAAATAAGATGACACCAATTTATGTTACATATGTATTAATAGGAACATTATCTACTTATACCATCATAATTATTTCTATGGTTGAAACATATATACAAAGAAAATATTTTTTTGTAACCATTACATTATCCATGAGTTATGAAATGATGAAATGATGAATTGTTTTTTAAACTCGTTCCATCTTAACACGGTATTCTAAGAAGAAATCTTTTTCCAACCCATGTCTATTCATCGGTTTTAATATGATTACTATTTTAGGATATTTGGGAAAACATCTATATTAATTTTATTATGTGATTTGTGAGTCTATAGTTTTGTATCTCTAAAATTCATAATCAAATAATTGATATCACATGAGATAATAATGATTGAATGTTAGGTCAGCCTTGTTCAGTAAAAGGAATTTTCCATAATTATAGTATTGGGGGTGAACCATGAAAACTAATATGTTTTTTGAGTATCCCCATTCCACTCTAATAGTAATGGAAACACTAATTGACTATTATGTATGTAATTATTTATAATTATGTGTCTTCCAAAATATCTTGTATTATGGAAATTTCAGGTAATACTGGATCATGTTATTTGATTACATTATGATTATTTTTTAATAAAAATCCAATATCTATACCATAATTCAAATTTATGATGTATGATATGAAATATATTGTTTTCAAAAGAAATTATGTTATTCTCATAAATGTATTCTCATGTTATTTTGTTATATCCCTTAATTAAACTTAATATGAATGTTTTATACCATTTATTATATTTCCTAACGATGTTTTTGAAAAAATTAATTTCTTATGTTAAGTATAGGAATGATTATCTTTATGAAGATATTATATGGAGATGATGTAGGTTACTTATGAACTAATTGTTCATTGATCAGTTATTATAGAGTCATTATACCCCATTTATTGAAGGTATTGTTATGTTGGACAATTGATACAAATCATTTATTAGGTGATTATTTTTATTGAAGTCATTCTGTATCCATACTAAGAATATAATGAAGACATCATGTATGAAAAATTAAAACATACTGATATATTGATTGAGTTAATAAAATTTAGTACATAATTAAAATAAATTAAATAGAAAACCCATGTAATACAGAATGATATAAAAAATTAAAGACATTATTTTTTGAACATTTATGGTTAAAATATATACAATATAATTATTTACATCACAAATATATAATATGGGAAGAATAATAATCATATATCAATTTTTCAAAATTGTGATATAGAAAACATTAAAAAAATCATGCATATCTAAACATCATATAACCTCTATTAGGAAAAAATAACTATTTTGATGGATTAATTTAGTACCTTATTCATGCATATATACATTCATAAACATAACTTCTATTTAGTTATTAAATATATAATAGTGATTTGTATTATCTTTTCTACAAGAGATGTTTTAACATTGAATTTAGTCTCCCGATTATGATGTAGATATATTATTATAGATATAATTTAAATATTTATAAGATAGATATATTGAATATAATAAATGTTTCATAATTTTATATAATTATATATTTTAATATTATAATTATGATAGTAATTATTTTATGCAATGAATTTTTGGATCATCATGTTTTTTAAATTTTCACGAATGAGATATAGTATATAGTTAACATGAATGATAATAATTTTATTAATATACAAAAAAATAATCATTTAATTATTTTTTTTTCTAAAATCAGTAGTATTTATGATTCCATTTTTACCTTAATAATATTTATATCCTTCGTCTTACAGGTTATTAAACCTAATGAAATAAAATTATGTTATATTATATTAATGATTACAGTAAAGAATGATATTACTTTGGGATAATATAATTATTTTATAATCTTAATATTATCATAGATGTATTTAGGTATATGAATATAGTTATAAGTGAGATGTATGGATTTAAAGATAATAGTGTAAAAAATTATCTTCATCACTTTCAAAGAGGAGTTAATATAAATGTATTAATGAATAAGAAGTTAATTTAACATAGATCAGGAAGTTGGAAGATAATTTTTTAAAATATAATAAAAATAATAATGTTGAAAATGTAATTAATATTTATTATATATTCTTAATAACCATATCATTGTTGTGGTGATGAAAAATAACTATTTTCATTAATAGAGGCGGTATTAAATATATACTCATGATGACATATGTGTTTTTATATTGGTTATTGTAGAAGGTAGATAATTAATATTCCATATTTATGATTCCATTTTAGTATATATTTAATTTATATTATTGAATAATTTTATTTATATAGAAGTTTTTGAGGTGGTTAAAGTGAAAAATATTTAAGAGATCTTATTGGAAATCACAACCTCTTACTTTGGATGGTCTCCCTCGGGTGACACAATAAGCCTCTATTTTTTTTATTTAATGAAGAAAATTTATTCTAGTGAATGGTGAGAGGGTTGATTATAATCAAGTTCATATTTTTGATAAATTTAATGTAAGTAATTAAAATAAATAGTTTTATATTACTTTGTTTTTTAATTTGAATTCAATTACATAACATTTTTTTGTATCTTTTTGGTATAGTTTTTTAAGGATTTTAAAATCTCATAGAAATAAAACCATTATTATTTTGTGGGATATTATAATGAGTATCCATTTTTAATAAAAAACATATAAAATAAATAGGTTATCTTTTAAGATAAATCATTATAATATTCATCGTTACCATATCCATACCCATAATGATCCTTAAATCAAATGATTAAATTATTATAAGAATTTGGTATGTGTGAAAAAATATTATTATGGGTCATCAAAGTAAGATAATATTTGGAAGAATAAAAAACAAGATGAACAATTAAAACCCATTCCATAAAATGTATGGATTTTCTTATAATAAGGTAGTCATTCTCCATTAAGAAATCATTTTAAATCCATTTGAGATATGATAATGAAAATGAAAACACATTAGGAATCCTAGAATACTCATGTAGGTACATTGTGACATCATCATCGCTAAACCATTAATAAATCCTAAGAGTGACACGTAAAAGATGAATAAAAATATTGATGACTTCTTATATAATTTTCCTGATTAAAAAAACTATTACTAAATGCATTGTGCATTATCTATGTTCACCCAGTGTATATGTTGTAATGGGATCACTCGATACTATCTGCACACTTGCATAATAATGATGTCTATAGTTAATAATATTAATGAAACCCTCTAAAAATTATTTAATCTAACTAAAAAATGTTCTTTCAAATATAAAAATATTCATTTTTAATAAAAAACACAATAAATCATTAAAACATATCAAACTATAATAATCTATTTTCATTAAATATGACTAGAAAAAAAATTAAATGATACATGAAATCATTTCAAAAACATGAATTTGATTACCCCACTCATGTTTTATAAGTTAGAAAATTTGATATGAATATTTTAAAATCGTGTGAAATTGGAACATTAAAAAACACTTTTAAAAGATAGTCCATTAAAAATATCATATCATTGAATGGAGTGTTAATCAATATAATCATACAGTAGAATATAGACATAAAAAAATTAGAAGTAAGAAATCAGATTATAAAAAGTAATTTCACACACAATAGAATCTTGAAATAACAATGTAACTGTAGTTTTAACTTAATTATTGTAAATTGAGTTACAAAACCCATTACCCTATGACCAATTTTTCATGTCCTCTTTTTATCTTCCTCTACTTCAAAAAATTCATTTTTTAACTTCATACGAAAACTATAGACTGGGTTCTTACTAAACTAGGACCTCTAAAATGTGGGGAGGTATTCTAATTGGGATTTCATTATGAATTTTTAAATACTAATAGGATTTTAGGTGTCATAAATTTATAAGAAGATGTTCCCTTTTATATGATAAGGGGATGGAACTATAGGAATTTTAGAAAATATTAACTTATTATTAATATATTTTCAAATTAAATTTTCACCAAATAGATCTATTGGCAATATAATATATTGATGGATCGAAATACCATCATTTAATAAATTTATATATGAATTTTTACTAAATTTATGCCTTTATCATTTTGTATTAAGCCTAATTTAACTCCCTTACCACTTATCTAGAAAAAAAAGTAATTTTAATTTTCATTATTATTATAATGAATAAAAAATAAAAAATGAACAGTAAATGGGTCATGGTTTATATTTTAATCATTTTAAAAATCTACTAGAAAAATTTAAAATTTCAATGAATAGTTTACAATTTTAAAAAATATTAAATACATTAAAATATCCATAAGGTCAATTTTTAGTAATATTCATGACATTTTCATTAATAGTATAATTATTTAACATATAAAAATTATATTTTATTATATCATTAAGATGTCTATTACAAAAACAGTACTCATTTACCAAATTAATTATATAATTTTATATTTACCTTAATATTTTTATATCTGATGTTTATTATTCCATTAATTGAATAATTAATGCACCAAAATTGATCAAATATTTTATGTAATATATATAATTTATTTTATTATTTATAATCTATTTATAATAAATAAAATTTTTATCAATTACATAAAAAATCTACGTTGCATATACTATAAAATAATATTCATTTTTCAAGAAAATATTATTTTTCATTACTTCCATAAAAATAACTATTGTCAATAATTTTCTAAAAAACTCATTTTGAGATAATTTAAAAATTATTAATTGAAAAAGGTATAATTTTTTAAATTAATATTATAATTTTACTTGATTTTAATAATGATAATCATATGTATGAAAACATTAATTTTTTTAGGAAACAATAATTTATAAACAATACTAAACTAAAAATACAATACAGATTTAAATAAAAAAGAATTATTATATTATACAAGATTATTATCATTATATGATTCAAAATGTGATTAATGCATATGATTCCTATTACTTTTATACCTACATTATAATGGCCTCATTTAAATAATAATATATAACAATTAATTTATTCTCGATGTTGTATATAATGTTTTCTATTTATAATGGTTTTTACAGTTAAAATATCTATATTTTAAATCCCCACACCCACATTTCAAAATTTCATTCATGGAATTTTGATCTAAAAAATATAATCTAGGGTTTTACCTTTTATAATATCTTTATTAGTACCCCACATCGTAAAAGGATTAATAAAATCATCGCATGATATGTGATAAAATAATGTGCGAAAACAACCTGATATAACATATACTAGGAGTTGATATATGAAAACATGGAAATGCAATAGAATAACATTACAAGGATAGATAAAGAGAGATAGAGAACATGTTTGTGGGAAAAATATCATCATGAAACGTAAAATCCATGATGCATTAAAATGCAATTTATAACTTAGTATATAAAGATAATGGATAAATTTTTTAGGATAAATTTCATAGAATTGTGGAAATATTTTATGGCCTAAGCTATTAACACAATGAAATTTAATTACATTAAAACATTAATTTCATCTATTAATCGTTTTCCACCAAAACAGAACTTTTCCAAAAAATTATGATTACAAATTTTTCATGTTTGAAACACTGCAATCAACATCCATGAAAAAAAACCATCTAAAGAAAAAAATATTTTTATAGACTTTAGGAATTACCAAAACCAAAAAATTTATTATATGAGAAGATAATTCCATAAAATAAGAAATCCCTCACATATAAAAATAACTAATTTACTATCTTATACTGAATATTAATTCCAAATATTCAACCTATATCATTAAATAAATAACTATCCTTAAAATTACTAAAATTTTTCCAGATTAATATTATGACACAAAATTTAGAATTATTTAATAACATATTATATTATGATAAATTTTTTATTTATCTCTTGATTGAATCATTTACTCTTAAGGTAGCGTACAAAAATCTAATTTCTCAAATCATATTCTCTCCAAGATATAATAATCATTTCCATAAATAACATGAATAATAATAAATTCCCAATAAAATAAAATATGGTTCAAAAATATTAGTCAAACAACATTCATTAAATAAAATACCATAGAATTATTTTTATCATATTCATATAGATTTTACAAAAAATAGTGATTATCATCCTAAATAAAATTATTCCCCAAATAAATTGTTAATTTTACAATAACATAATTGTCAATATGATATTTCATATTTTCCCAAAATTAATTTAAACATTATTCATCAAATATTTATAATCTGTAAAAACAATTTCAAACTAAACATGATATATTTTACGCTGGTGGTGGGTGATTTACCCTTTTTCCCTTCTGTTGTCTGTTCAATCCCAATGACCAAACCTAATGTGGTGGGTTTTCACCCATCCTAGGGGTGGTCACCCATCTTGTGTGTTGTACATTTTATAAGATTATTTCAATATAAACCATATAAAAATCTGTTAAATTTCATAAAAATACTCAAAAAATAACATCTATGTTAACACAATTATAGAAACGTTTTAATGGAAATTTGTATCACATAATATTAAATTTTCATGCCTTAAAAATTGAACGCATAATTTACATTAATGTAACCATCATATAAACCCAAAAGTCTCTCTATACATTTTAAAATTATTGCTACAAACTGTAATTTTATTCATAATCAATTATTTTTTCACTATTTTCACGTCCTCATACCTCCAAATATTTAGTTGTTGAAATAGAAATGATGAATATGATTCAATTTCACCACTTGGATGGAGACTAGAACTATTTGTATAAAAATATCCCAACGTAGTATGCATTACCTTTTTTATTGAATCATGATCGATAAATATGATGGATCCCGCAAAAAACAACTCCAAGAAACACACACACACACACACATATATATATATAATAAATACAAACCAATCATTCCAAATCAAAACGTATAATATAACTGTAACAATTATTAATGTCTCCAATAAAAATACAAATTTTAAAGCTATGCAGTGACCCAACAACTATCAAGATCTAATTTAGTAGGGTCAAAAATGGTCAGCATAATCCTCATGGAAACCAAAAATAAGTTTATATATTTATAGTGGTAAAATAGGTATAACTAATAGGAAAACCAATGTTTCTCATTCACATGTGAAATAGGAATACTAATGATCCTTTGAGAAAATGGAACATCCAAAACAACACATAAGCAAGTAAACTATCCACCCCAAACACATGAAGGAACCCTTTACAAATTATACAAATTAGGTAGTATACTATAAAGCATGTCAATGATATGGTACCCTACACCACATTCCCATTGATTTTACTCACTCAATCAAAACAATAAATTTTGATCCCACCTCATATGAACAAACCATGTCCTAACTCACCAGTATAAACATTGGTCACACAACTAAATCCCTCACACAAACACTTTTCACTCACACATTCATCACATATCATTCCATATAAACATGGGGAAGAAAAAAACATCTAATCCCAAAGACACTCGGGAAATTACAACTCACCCCCACAAACATGGGCCACACGAACCACAACATTTCCAATGAATTTGGGGCTATCATATCATTGAAGGGCCTGGAGGAGTTGGTGGTCATCAATCCATCATCCCTCAATGATTTTTGGGAATGAAACCCTCCCCCATGTTGATTGGTGATGAAGATCACATTTTCATGCATGTTATACCGTAAATAATTATAAATAATCCTACCATAGTATAATTTTATTAGTTATTGTCATTTTATTTGGTTATAGTCTTAATTTGAGCATAAATTAAAAAACTGTTTAAATCCATAGATTTTGGAAAATTATAATTTAATGGATAATTTGGGCATAAAATATTTATTATTATTAAAAATCTTGTGATTTTTTTGGAATAACTAATTTATTTATTACATCTTTGTGTTCTAGATTTGGGGAAAATGTGACCATTTAGAGTCCTGAAACCAAGCATTTATGTTGATAAATTCGTCGGTTGAGTATTATTGACCCTACCACCATAACAGAATCATAACATAGTGTACACACATCCAAATTAATTTATTCCAGCAAGAAATTAAATCAGATTCAATAAAGCCTATTCTGTATTAGTTTTATGTAAAAATACAATCATTGAATAATTTTTTGAATGGATCAAACATATAGAAGATGATACTAATCATTATGTAGAAATGGTTCCAAATTGTTATTAATTCATACCATCTTAAGAGAGAATCCAAATTTTATCATATTTTTTATAGAGTCAAAATCTTAATTGGGGAACAACTTTTAATAAGCCTCAAATTAATTAATCAACAAGTTGGAGGGTCATAATTGCATGATAAGGTGATGATATGAAATCTAACATGGAAAATGGACATATTTAATGCCCCAAGGTGAAATTGTAATAACTCCTCCATATGTTTATCAATGATGATGAATGTTGTATGGTGAATGGAGGATAAATTATATGACATTTTTTATGAAAACAATTGTTAGAAATTCATAATGTTAATGGGGAATCCATGTGGAATCATGTGGAGGAGTCTTTTTGGGTGAATTATATTACCTCCTCTCACTATATATATGTATCCAATCCCAATCTCAAAATATTTTCACTTATGTTTTTCCATTCACTATTGTTTTCTAGTTTCTTTCTATTGTAATTTTTTTATTCTTTTTTAATATATTTTTCTTATCTTAATATCATTCTCATTTATTATCTCCTTTCCACCTCATTCTATTATAGTATGCTCTTTTATACATGTGATAATGGGTAACCAACCTGAGGAATATCTCAAGGGTTTAATCCAATGTTTAACCCAAGTAATTTAACACTCATTTTTATTGTTTCATATTTTATTACATTTAGGTCAACGAAGATCGTAGTTGGTTTGGATCCTTTCTGCCTCTACTTTTTCCTAGAGTAATAAACCTATCTTAAAAAAAATTTCTCTTCATCGAGATGCAAGATGTGTACTCTCTTGAAGATCATTGAGTTTACCATATAATCACAACTAGTTATATATGAATATATTCATGGATATGATGGATTTTGTTTATTAGTTAAATTTGAAACCAATAATGAGACGATTAAGGATTATTCCAGATGATCTCCTTAGAAGATATTGTTTCTGTCTATAATCATTTTCTCTCCATTAGGAAATGCATATTTACTTATAATTATAATTCATACTCATTTCCTAATCATCAATTTCTTGTAGTTTTATTTCATAAATTGAAAACATATAAAAAATTGAATTATATTTAGTGATTTACTAACCAAAAAATATCTTCAATATAATGTCCTAGGTAAGATCATATTCTAAACATAGTTATAATTATTTTTTAGAGGTCTCACAACAATTCTTCATCAATTTGGGTGTTCGGAACATATTTACCAACTATGGAAGGGTTTATATATAAATCCCAATGAAATTAATAGCATATACATATAGGATATCAAGAACTAATGAAACGCCTTTATGGGTCCTAAAAACAACAATCCATTACCAAACCATCACCTCTGCTGCTACCTCTATTTCATAATTCCACACAACATTCCAAAAAACACCATTCTGCATTCCCAAACAACTTATTTAACTTTTCACATTCTTATTATGAAATAAATACAATCAAAACATCTACACCATGGAAACAACTAATCACAAATCACAATAATTATCACATCCTAAGTTATACAGAGGAAGGAGAACAAAGATATGTTAACTAACTTCATATTTCCGTTTCATTTAACACTCATCCATCACATAACATTTACGCATCCCAGTACACAGGGTGAATAATTCTACTTGTTAGTAATGGATAATCACCCATACCATCCAATACCATCATTAGTTAATTTCATCCTACCGAAACAACCATGTCATCCAAATCAACTCCTAACTAGAAACCACATCCAGCAACACAATAAACCATAACCAGTTTTGCATCCATGATGCTCAAGAATACCAATCCCTGACTACTATATCAACAAAACCATCCATATGTGAACATCCTTTTCTAAAACCGAATTACCCTAAAGGCCAATGATATACTTTTTCAGGATTATAATTTTAAATACCCGTAAATTTCACGGAAATTTTTTTCTTAATTTCTTTTGGATTTTATGTGTACGTAGTTTCTAACGGCACCTGATTCTGTGGCCCGATGTGCCCAGAATAATTTTCCGATATTTAGCTGAGGTACGTTCAGTGAATGAATGAGCGGGGTTTTCTATGTTTTGAACCGTTGCTCGGAATCGATATCTGAGGGCACCGATGAAACCGTAGTTGCTGTATTTTCTTAACAGGACCTTTTCCAATCGTGCGTTTTCTCGGGAGAAATTGTTTTAAAAAGTGGTTTAATTGAAGACTGAAATAAAATATGTGTTACAATTTTATTTATTTTCTAAGTGATTATAAACTATGTGTTGATGTTGGGGTGGGAGTCACTAGGGTTCTAACATCTCTTGAGAGGATAAAGGAGTGGTGGGGACCACATGAGACCCCATATTTTCACATTCCCCATAACCCCTTAAACTCCATTTAAACCTCTCTTTTTTTAGTTATGTGGATTCTCCTCTTCCGCATTAATATTTCCAACATAACACCCCATTTATTTTGAAATGTCAGGATTAATTAATTAAGTGAATGAAATTTTGAATTTTTTAGTTTTTGAAAATCACTGAAAAATAATAAAATAAGGGGATTCCTTATTTTATTAGGTTGGATTTTTGTGTGAGGTTATTTGGAAGAGAGCTCTAAGATCTCTTGAAGAACTTGATCCTCAATGAAGTACGACAACACTTCGTCAAGGATCGTCGACTCAGCAACCTGGATTCTTCCGTCTTTTTCTTCCTCCACGATAAAGGATGGGGCACCAATGAGGGAACTCACCAATGATGTCACACCATTCAATATAATCTCCACGTCAAAGGAAGGGAGACACTACTTCCTCCTCGGGCACTCTCCATCGACATTTACGAAACCCCACCCCGTGACGCCGTTATTCCATGACACTCATCATTCAAAAACTTGTTTTGAGGTAGGGGATAAGTTCAATTTTATATAATTATAATTGTGCTTTGTTTTTTCATTGAGAATACTCATTCTTTTGGCCCCTTGTTATCAACATAATGGGAGGAGGATGGACCACACAAACACTGCTGATTCTCCTCCCTTTCTCTTGATGTTTAACGTTGAAGCATGAGACAATAGCAGCGCGGTGCCGCTGCACCATGCAGGAACAAAAAAGGGCCACAGCGAGGGTGCGCGGCGCCTTCGAGCCTCACCGGTGAGGTTGAAGGAGGCCGCTACCAAATAGCAGGCCGCAATGGGGAGGCGTGGTACCGTCTATAAAGACCTGTAAAATTCAAGGGAAATTTTTTTCTTAATTTTCCTTTGGATTTTACAAGAATGCAGTTTCTGACGGCACCTGATTCTGAGGCCCGGTGTGCCCGGAATCATTTTCCGATGTTTATCTCGGGTACCTTTAGTGAACGAATGAGTGGGTTTTCCTACCTTTTGAACCGGTGCTTAGAATCAAATTCAGAGGTCACTGATGGAATCGTTGCGCCGGTAATTGCTTAGGAACACCTTTTTTGGTGTTGTGTTTGCACGGGTGTGGTACTTAAAATTTTGGGTAAAGTAAAAGAATAAAATAAAATGGTGAAACCAATTTTATTTTATTTAAAGTAGTTTAACCTAAGCTAAGTGGTTGGATTGGGACCTACTATATCCTACTCCACTAGGTAGGATATTTGTGGGGTGGGGCCCACACGATCCCCACCTATTCAATTCCTCAAACCCCCCCTCTTTTAATTGGTAATGCACCTGCACCCCCATTAAATGAAGAAAAATATTGTGTTTAACGGAATATTAAATGCCTATTTAATTGGGAGGTTTAAACTTCTCAATTAATTCAATTAATTGGGTGATTCGTTTTTTAATTACAAAACGTTTCGCGTGAGTAATAAAATAAGGCAACACTTATTTTATTAAGTGTTGTTTTGGTTGTGCGAGAGGATTTGGTGTGATTTTGCTATAAGGCTTGATGTTCTCCTTCCTCGACGAAGAACATGAAGAATGTGAAGAACATCGACCTCCGACGACGGACGATGGTGAGAGAAGCCTTCCTCAGGGATTGATGACGTGACGTTATGTACCGCAACGCCAACGACCCTCTCCTTCAGCGACGCCTTCTTCCACGACGTTCTATCCCGCGACGAACCTTCGTTCAACATTGAGGTAGGGGTGATTTTGATTGTCTGTGATTACTTCCGTCGCCTTTCTTCGTTTCAAAATGGGCTGCCTATTATCGCAATAATGAGAGGTGGTCGGACCGCATGAACACAACTGACCCTCCTCCCCCCTTGTTTGTTTGATTGGTTTGCAGCACGAACAAGGAAGCTCGGTGCCAATGCACCGCACCGAAAATAATAGAGAATGGGAGAGGAATCATGGCACCATTGTGCCGTGCCGTTGGAATCGAACAAGCCGTGGTGCCATCGTGTTGCGCCGGAGAACGTTGAAGTGGCCGAGGCAGGAGCGGGGCCACGATGGAGGGGTGGGGCGCCGTCGCGCTGTGGCGGAGGGGCACGACCCTGAAGAGCCGTGACCAACCAGGAGGGCGGGACCCCGGAGGTCCCACGGCAGCAGCAACCGGCCAGACCGGGCCGGCCAGCTTCTGGGAAGGGTCGGGGGTCGTAACAACCAGCTGGCTGACAGGGTCGGCCCCCCACATGGGGGCCGCGGTTAAACACAGGGGGGTAGCGCCCCCCCCCCTTCCGCTCGGCCGTTATGGCCGAGCCGCCTAGACACGATGGCCCGACCGAGCATGTCGGGCCGGGCCACTAGGCCGGGCCATGCCCACCAGGCCGGGCCGCGCTCTAATGGGCCGGACCCGGACCGGGGTCGGATCGACCCGGTTCGGCCCGAACCCCCTATTCGTGGACATCTTTCTGTATTTTGCCCATAACATGTGTTGTGGACCTCCAATCGACAAACCTTTAGCTGCGATGCGATCCTTTGATCGAGACGGTCATTTCTGTATATAAAACGCAAGGTTTATGAGATCTTTGAGTTTGGCCAGGTTGGATCGTACAAGAAACCAACTGGGCCCTCGGAGCGGAAACACTTATAACTTGAGCTCCGGACGTCTGATTGACGTTCCTTAGACATTGTTGGATTCCTCATAGTGAGATGGAACTTTTGGCTTACTCTGATCGAGGTTTGGATGTAGTTGGAGTACAGTCAGGATGGTTTTGACTTAAAAACCAACCGGGCCCCTGGGACGAAAAAGCCAATAACGCTCAGACTGGGCGTCCAATTGATGCGCCGTCTGTGACGTTGAGTTCCTGTTAATGATACGGAACTTTTCGATACATCAACTTCGGACTTCGTGTCAGTTGATGTATCATAGCCTCAGCTTGTGGAGTGGAACCTCCCGAACGAGCTTTCTTTGTGCGGGAACCCTAGAACTGGATGCGACTACGACCACGATAAATATTGTACAAAAATCCTCCGTGGATTCGACGACGATGACTACAACACTCAGCGATCCTACGTGGATCAATGCTACCTATCCTGTGTGGGTTAGATCATGTGTGGGTCAGTGCTCAGCGGTCCTGTGTTGGCCAACGCCTACCGATCCTATGTGGGTCAGATCTTGTGTGGTTCATTGCGGGGGTTAGTTACCTATTGATCCTTTGTGGGTCATTGCGGGGGTTAGTACCTAACGATCTTGTGTGGGTCTGACAACTTAGATGAATCAGTGGCTACATCTGATCATCTCTATCGTCTTATGAAAAAGTATACATGTGTGAGCTAATTCATGACTTTCAATCATTTTCATCAATATTAGTGACTTTATATCCTATGTGGATTGTGTTGTGCTATCATGTGTGGACGTGATCGAACATGGGTGCGGATGTTGGAGCCGAACTGGAATTGATGACTTAAGTATATGTATGGGCATATACCTAAATAGTGTCGGATGTTACTTCATGATTGTATCTTTCTTTTCTGGATTATCCTTTGTGGATTCTGGGAGACCTTCGGGGGTCTCAGGGTCCCTACTAAGTAGAGTATACTCTCCCATTCCCCGGAAATGCCCGCACTACATTGTGTTGGATGCAGACGACGAACATCACTGATTGTGGTAGAGGCTAGTGGAGCTTTCGGTACCTGGAGGTGGACCACTGGGCGGGACTTGCACAGAGCCAAAGCTGGACCCGAGGAGCTGAGGTGGCTATCTGTACCCACCATTTAGGTGGGACTACCAGTGGACGACACGACGTTGCAGCTTTACTTTTTGTTATAATTCCTTTTTCAGTTGTACTTTACTCCAGTTTGGGTTTGTATTATGGCCCACATACATTACCGTCTATGGTTTTTGTTTACATTACAAAGGAAACACCTTCCCTTTTTATCGATAATTACACCTTGGTGCTAGTCGTCATCCCCTGGCCTATGTAAGGCGGGCTTGGGGTAGTCATTACACAGGCCCTAAGGACGGGTCGTGAAAAATTGGTATCAGAGGAGTTCGGTTCAACAGCAGAACATTGGACTCTAATCTTTCTTCTTTGTGAGAAAATAGTGTTAAGGGTATTGGGTGTGGTTATCAGTCCAGGGAGTCCAGTGTTTGTACGGTGGCCGACAAATCCATACACCAGGACCCTGACTTTTGATTTCTGACTTAATGCATGAAAACATTGATTTCATGTGTGTTTCAAGTTTTATTTGTGATTACTTTGTGTCATCTCAACAGGTATACTGTTTGACAGTGGCGCACATGTTTCTTTTCAGGATGGCCCCATGATGGCAGCCAACTAGGATTCCGAGTTTTGTACGTGATGATAGCCTACTGAGCGACGATGCCTCATTGTAGGGCCCTTTGATAGTAGAGGCACTGGCGGTACCTCTACCCACCGAGCCACAGATGCTACCAGCCCCAGCCGATGAGAGTACACATCACCTTGGTGCATTACACAAGTTTCAGCATCAGCGACCGCCCAGGTTCTGTGGGGAGACAGACCCTCAGGCAGCCGAGGATTGGATGGAGGCAGTTGTATGAGTTTTCCGTTTGTTAGGGACAGCAGCAGACATCATGGTGATCCATACAATGAGTCTTCTGTAGGCGGTAGCAGGCAGATGGTGGAGCTCGATGCTCCAGGTGCACAACAAGGCATCTCTCCTCTGGAAGGACTTTGAGAGCATCTTCTTCTCGGGGTTCATCCCAGCCACCCTCCATGCGGTGCACATCTAGGAGCATCTACATCTGCGGTTGGGAAGCTTTTTGGTCTCCCAATACTCGGCGAGATTTACCGACCTCTCGTGCTATTCAACGAACATGCTACGGGACCCATTATTTTGGGCCCAGTCCTTCGATCAGGGATTGAGGCATGGGATCAGGGCATCACTGATTTCACTCAGCATTCCGACACATGAAGGGGTACTGGACTGAGCCCTTATCATCTAGAGCTTTTTTACTGAGTCTAAACCAGCGGCAAGGCCTACCGCAGGGTGGCACGTAGCAGTTTCTTCTGCAGCAGGCAGTCGATGGATGACACATGGGTCCAGGTGGACTAGACCCTCAGGCGGATGACCTTAGGACACTAGATCAGAGGTTCGGGGAACACAGTGGAGATCCTGTCTTTTGAGAGGCAGACAGTGCTAAGCATGCGGCGGGACAGGCCACATGGCTCGTGACTGCCCGACCCGCCGTGCTGAGGAGAAGCAGACGGTTAAGAGACCACCCAGGCAGAGGCAGAGGGTCGACCGTGGAGGTCCGTAGGGAGAAGGCAGACAAGGAAGAGGAGCAAGCTGAGAAGAAGGTGGTGGGCGATGCTTTGAGGGGCTACCACCACCACCACTAGGAGGTCCACCCCGACCATAGGGAGCTGGTGGGAAGAGATAGACACAGCTCCAAGCAGCAGAGGCCTATGACCACAGCGCACCCGAGATGATTCTAGATACTACATGTATCTATTCCACCCATGATGCAGTTCTTATAGAAACATGAGTGAGTCATTCATTCATAACTAATTCCCTTGTTAGGAGCTCGGAGATTCCGACATATCCGTTTCCTCGATCCTTACGGCTAGCGACTCCTAGAAGAGAAGACTCGACGATTACGCACTGGTGCCGGCAGTGTGAGCTTACTCTAGGAGGCGAGAGCTTTGGCTGGGATTTTCATGTAGCTGCGTCGAGGCCTTACAACGTCATCTTGGGCATGGATTGGTTATCTATAGTCCATGCTCATATTGACTGTATTACGCGTAAGGGGCGGTGTGTATGCACCGATGGGAGCAGGTTCACCTTCATCGGAGAGAAGGGAGCCTTCACAGAACAGGATGGACTCTCACAGAGGAGAGGAAATCCCATCACTAATCAGTTGGCTATACTCATCCTAGGATCAGTTGACGTGCAGAGTCCTTGTTTTCTTACAGTGGTGGATCAGTATGCAGACGTTTTCCCCGACTACGTTCCAGGACTACCTCCTCGTTGAGAGGTATACTTTTATATTGACTTCTACCCTGGGACAGCCCTGATATCCACCCCAGCATATCGGATGGCCCCCGCTGAGCTACAAGAGTTACGGGTACAGTTGGATGACTTGCAGGGCAAGAGATTGATCCGACCCAGTGTTTCACCATGGGCTTCCCCGATATTGTTCACCAAAAAGGCGGACGGGATCTTGCGACTTTGTGTCGACTATCGTCGCCTGAACAAGGTGACCATGAGGAACAAGTATCTGATACCGAGGATTTACGGCCTCTTCGATCAGCTCAAGGGAGTGAGGTGGTTGTTGAAGATAGACCTCAGATCAGGAAATCATCAGCTCAGAGTTCGAGACGAGGACGTGCAGAAGACTGCCTTCAAATATCGGTATGGATACTATAAGTTCTTGGTTCTGCCTTTCGGCGTGACCAACGCTCCAGAATTGTTCATGGGTCTCATGAACAGGATCTTTCAGCCATTACTCGATCGATTTTCCATGGTCTTCATCGACGACATATTGATATACTCGACAACTGAGGAAGATCACACCTAACACTTGCGGGTTGTACTGGACACACTCCGAGAGCACCAGCTTTAGGGAAAGCTCTCGAAGTTTTTGTTCTGGATACGTGAGGTACACTTCTTGGGACAAGTCATCTCTGAAGCAGGAGTTGCGGTGGATCCTTCGAAGATCGAGGTAGTGCTAGCTTGGGAAGCACCCAGGAGCGTGACTGAGGTGCGGTGTTTCTTGGGGCTAGCTGGGTACTGCTGTAGATTCGTGCTAGACTTTTCCAGAGTTTCGGAACCACTCTCTGCTTTGAAAAAGAAGGGGAAACCCTTTGTATGGTCAGAAAGATGTCAGAAGAACTTCTAGGAGATGAGACAGAGATTGACCAGTGTGCCTATTTTGAGGCTACCAGAGGATAGAGTATGGTATGTAGTTTACTGTGATGCATCAACGACCAGACTCACGTGCATCCAGATGCGGGATCAGGCCGTGATCACCTATGGATCGCGTCAGTTGAGGGATCATGATCAGAACTATGCTACCTATGACTTGGAGTTAGCAGCAGTGGTATTTTCTCTGATGATGTGCTGACACTATCTGATGGGAGAGCACTTTACAGTCTATTCTGACCATCAGAGTCTTAGGTACATCTTCTCACAGAAGGACCTGAACCTGAGACAGCGGTGATGGCTCGAGTTCCTCCAGGACTATGACTTTGAGATAGTCTATACTCCTGGAAAGGGGAACGTAATAGCCGATGGTCTCAGCAGGAGGACGGGAATTCAACTTCATGGGGAGGTGACAGAGAAGTTAGAAGCATTGCAGATATACTTCATGAATAGATATAGAGCAGCCTTTCTTCAATCACTCACAGTCACTCCTACACAACTGCAGCAGGTCAGAGAGGCACAGCGTTGGGATGGTGACTGTGAGACGCAGCATGTACAGATATCCTCATGACATGCAGCTGATGGGATCTCTTTATGAGGAGAGCACGGAGTCCATTTCAAAGGATTTACCTTGGTACCAGTTGCTTTATAGGATGAGGTGCTGAGAGAGTTTCACACTTCTCCTTTAGCGATATATCCTGGAGTGGCGAAGATGTACCAGGATCTCAGACAACAGCACTGGTGGCAGGGTATTAAGAAGGTTTTGGAAGATTTCTTTTCTCGATGCCTCACCTGTCAGTAGGTGAAGGCAGAGCACCAAGTACCAGCAGGCCTGGTACAGCCTTTGGAGGTCCCGGAGTGGATGTGGGACGGGATATCTATAGACTTCGTGACTGGAGTTCCATGCACTTCCAGAGGTCACGACTCCATTTGGGTGATTGTCGACCGACTCACCAAGCCGGGCCACATCTTACCCATCAGATAGCAGGGCTCAGGAAAGAGCATGGGACGCCTCTACGTTCAAGAGATTGTATGCATTCATGGTGTTCCATCATCTATCATCTCTGATCGAGATGCTCGCTTTACTTACCAGCTTTGGAAGGGGTTCCATGAGGTGTTCTGGACGCAACTATGTCTGAGCACCGCCTTTCACCCTCAGACAGATGGTTAGACGGAGAGGACCATTCCGACTCTCGAGGGCTTTCTCAGTGCATGTATCCTCGACTTTGGTCACAGCTGGGAGGACCGCCTACCCTTGGTGGAGTTTGCGTAGAACAATAGTTACCACTCCACCATCAGGATGACACCATACGAGGTGTTGTACGGCCGACCATGCAGATCACTGCTGTGCTGGATAGACACCAGGGAGTCATCACTTGTGGGACTGGAGATGGTCGAGGCCATGATGGAGAAATTATAGGTCATCCAGAAGCGGATGAGGACAGCTTAGAGCCGGAAAAAGTATTATACTGAGAGGAGGTGGAGACCACTAGAGTTCGAGGATGGCAACAACGTATTCTTGTGGGTCTCACCTGGACGTGGATTACGGAGATTTGGCGAAGGTGAAAAGTTGTCTCCACGCTTCATCGGACCATTCGAGGTCCTATGTAGGATAGGAGAGGTGGCTTATCGCCTGGCTCTACCACCTCAGTTGCACCGGGTGCACGACGCCTTCCACGTATCTCAGCTGAGGAGATACATGCACGACCCAACGCATGTCATCGACCATGGGGAGATTGACATTGATGATGGGGTGACCTTTGCATGGGACCTGGTAGAGATCGAGGATTGATAGGATCAGGTCCTACATAGATGGTCGATTCCTCTAGTGCGCATCAAATGGCAGCACAGGAACCTCCAGGAGAGCGCTTGGGAGTGGGAGGCTTAAATTTGTGCTTAGTACCCACTTTTGTTCCCCTAGTTTATGATGTATCATTACGGGGAAGTAAAGCCCTGAGGTGGTAGAAATGTAAAGTCCATTAAAATTCAAGGGAAATTTTTTTCTTAATTTTCTTTTGGATTTTACAAGAACATATTTTCTGATGGCACCGGATTCTGATGCCCGATGTGCCTAGAATCATTTTCTGAAGTTTAGCTCGGGTACGTTCAGTGAACGAACTAGCAGGTTTTGCTAACTTTTGAACCGGTGCTCAGAATCGAATTTCGAAGGCATCGATGGAATCACAGTTCCGGTAATTGCTTAGGAACACCTTTTCTAGAGTTTCATTTTCTCGGTTTTGGTACTTAAAATTTTGGGTTAAGTTAAAGAATAAAATAAAATGGTGTAACCAATTTAATTTTATTTAAAGTAGTTTAACCTAAGCTAAGTGGTTGGAGTGGGACCCAATATATCCTACTCCACTAGGAAGGATATTTTTGTGGTGGGGCCATAGGAGCCCCACCTATTAAATTCTTCTATCCCCCCTCTTTTAATTGGTAACACACCCGCACCCCGATTAATTGAAGTCAACTCTTAAGTTTAACTGAATATTAAACGCCTCTTTAATTGGGCTGTTCAAACTTCTCAATTAATTCAAATAATTGAGTGATTCATTTTTTGAATTTCATAACGTTTGGCATGATTAATAAAATATGGAAACTCTTATTTTATTAAGTGTTGTTTTAGTTGTGCGAGAGGATTTTGGAGATATTTTTCTCTAAGGCTTGAAGTTCCCCTTCCTCAACGAAGAACGCGAAGAATGCGAATAACATCGACCTCCGACAATGGAAGACGGTGAGAGATGACTTCCTTGGGGATCTATGACATGACGTCGTGTACCGCAACACCAACGACCCTCTCCTTCCGCGACGCCTTCTTCTGCGACGTTCGATTCAGCGACGAACCTTTGTTCAACATCGAGGTAGGGGTTATTTTTCTTGTTCATGATTACTTCTGTCGCCTTTCTTCATTTCAAATTGGGCCTCCTGTTATCGCAATAATGAGAGGAGGTCAGACCGCACAAACACAGTATACCCACCTACCCCCTTGTTTGTTTGATTTTTTTGCGGCACGAACAAGGCCGTGCGATGCAGATGCACCGTGTGGAATATAATAGAGAATGGGTGAGGAAGCTCGGCGCCGTCGTGCCACACCGTTGGAATCGAACAAGCCGCGGCGCCGTCACGCTGTGCCAGAGAACGTCGAAGAGGTCGCGGCCATAGTGGGGCCATGGCGGAGGGGCGCGGCGCCGTCGCACAGCACCTGTCGGACCAAGGCTGCGGCCTTAGTCTGCGAAGGAGCAGGAAGCGGCGGCCGATGTCGGAGCAGGAGGGTGGGACCCCGGAGGTCCCGCGACAGCAGCAACAGGCCGGCCAGACCGGGCCGGCCGGCTTCCGAGAAGGGTCGGGGGTCGTAACCCCCACCTGGCCGATAGTAGAGGCCCCCCACATTGGGGCCACGATTACCCAAACCCCCCCCCCTGCCCTTTCGCTTGACCGTTATGGCCGAGCCGCCTGGCCACGCTGGCCAGGACGAGCATGCCAGGCCGGGTCGGGCCTTGCCCAGGCCGGTCCGGGCCATGCTCCCCGGGCCGGGCCGGGCCCTAATGAGCCGGACCCGGACCTGGGTTGGGTCGACCCGGTTCGGCCCCAACCCCCTATTCGCGGACCTCTTTCGATCTTTTTCCCATAACATGGGATGCGGACCTCCAATCGACACAGCGTCAGCTGCCATGCGATCATTGGATCGAGACGGTCATTTCGGTATATTACAATCAATGTTTCGGAGAACTTTGGGTTTGGCCGGGATGGTTCGTACACGAAACCAACCGGGCCCTCGGAGCGAAAATGCTTATAAATTAAGCTCCGGATGTCCGATTGAAGTGCAGTCAACTTTTTTGAATTCCTATTAGTGAGACGGACCTTTTGGATTACTCCTCTCGAGGTTTGGAAGTAGTTGGAGTATGTTCGGGTTGGTTTTGACATAAAATCCAACTGGGCCCCTATGACGAAAAATCCAATAACTCTCAGACCGGGCGTCCGATTGACGCGCCGTCTGTGAAGTTGAGTTCATGATGACGATACTGAACTTTTGGATACATCAACTCTGGACTTCATGTCAGTTGATGTATCATCCCCGCGACTCGTGGAGCAGACCCTCCTGAATGAGCTTGATGTGTGCCGGAACCCTAGAGCTGGCTGCGACTGCGACGACGATGATGACTGTACAGAAATCCTCTATGGATTCGACGACGATGACTACAACACTCAGCGATCCTACGTGGATCAGTGCTACCGATCCTGTGTAGGTCAAATGCTGTGTGGGTCAGCGCTCAGCAGTCCTATGTGGGCCAGCGCCTACCTATGTAGGTCATTGCGGGGGGTTAGTTACCTATCGATCCTTTGTGGGTCATTGCGGGGGTTAGTACCGAACGATCTAGTGTGGATCCTATGGCTTACATGAATCAGTGGCAACATTTGATCATCTCTATCGTCTTACGAAAAAGAATACATGTGTGAGCTGATTCTTGACTTTCAATCATAATCTTAGATATGATTGACTTGCTGTACTATGTGGATTGTGTTGTGCTATCCTGTGTCGACGTGATCGAACTTGGGCTCGGATGTTGGAGCCGAACTGGAATTGATGACTTAGGTATATGTATGGGCATATACCTAAGTAGTGTCGGATGTTACATAGTGATAGTATCATTCATTTGTGGATTATCCTTTGTCGATTCTGGGAGACCTTTGGGGGTTTCAGGTTCCTTACTGAGTAGAGTATACTCACCCCTGCACGGGCTATGCCCGCACTACGTTGTGTTGGATGCAGATGACGAACAACTCTGATTGTGGTAGATTCTAGTGTAGCAGTCATTACCTAGAGGTGGACCACTGGGCGGGACGAACACGAAGCAGACAGATGGACCCGAGAAGCGGAGGTGGCTATCTGTACCCACCCTTCAGGTGGGACTACCATTGGACCGCTCAACGTTGCACCTTTACATTTTGATGTACATTCTTTTTCAGTTGTACTTTAATTTAGTTTGGGTTTGTATTCTGGACCACATACTTTACCACACATTCCATTGTACCCAGTTTTTCTTAGTGTTTACTTCTGCTTTCTTGCTATGTGGTGTTTGTTTACTTTACAAAGGCAATGCCTTCACTTTTTATCAGGAATTATGACTTGGTGCTAGTCGCCAGCCCCTGGCCTATGGAATGCGGGCTTGGGGTAGTCACGACATGGGCCACGAGGATGGGTTATGACACCGTCGCACCAAGCTGGAGCACCAAGGGGGCCGCGGCTGGGGTAGGCCATGGTGGGGAGGCGCGGTGCAATCGCGCGGTGCTGGAAAGGCAGGAGCCGCGGCCTATGGCCACATCGGTTCAGAGGAGCGGCCTTCTTGGCCGGCCGCCGGTGCCACCTGGAGGTGGGACACATAGGGTCCCGTGGAATGCAAAAGGCCGGACTTATTGGACATCCATTCTAGAAAAAGGGGGGGTGACGCCCCCCCCTTCGCACCCCGCTCATCCGTGAGCCGAGACGAATCGCGGCCGGCTTCTGAGCCGGGCCTCTGGCCGTGCAGGCCGAGCCGCTTGCGTCGTGCCAGGCCAACTGCGCCGGGCCGGGCAGGGCCACGCCAGCCGGGCCGGGCCGCGCCGGCCGAGCCAGGCCGCACCCAACTGGTCCGAACCCGGACCCGGGTTTGGTCGACCTGGTTCAGGCCGACCCAGCAGGTATTGGGCCGGGTCGGACCGGGCCTAAACCCCTTACACTCAAACAGATCCGTTCTAATGCCCATATCATGGGATACGGACCTCCGATCATTGCACCGTCTATTTCTTTGGGATCATGGATCGGGATGGTCATTTAGGTATATTAAACTCAGGTTTTTTGAGAACCTTGGGTACGATTAGGTTGGTTCGAACACGAATCCAACCGGGCCTTCGGAGCGTAAATGCATATAACATGAGTTCCGGACGTCTGGTTGAGGTTCCATTGACATCATTGGATTCCTCTTAGTGAGAATGTTCTTTTGGATTACTCCGATCAGTGTTTGGATGTAGCTGGTGTATGGTCGGGTTGTTTTTAGCTTAACAATCAATCAGACCCCTATGACGAAACAACCAATAACTCTCAGACCGGGCGTCCGATTGAAGCGTCGTCTATTGCGATGAGTTCCTATAGATGAGATAGAACTTTGAGATACATCAAATCCAAGCATCGTGACATTTTATGTATCGACACATTGACTCATGGAGAGGACCCTCGCAGAATCAAGCATGATGTGTGCGGGAACCGTAGAGCTGGCTACGACTGCGATGACGATGGTGACTGTACATGGATCCTCCGTGGGTTCGGCAGCGATGATGACTGTACTTGGATCGTACATGGGTTCCATAGTGAGGATGATAGTACATGGATCCTATGTGGGTTCGACAACAATGGTTACTATACTTGGATCCTACGTGGATTCAGTAGCGAAGATATCTGTACATGGATCCTACATGGGTTCGGTAGAGGAGATGATTCAGAGGCTATGTCAATCATCTCTACCCCTCTTCATGAATAGTATACCTGTGTGTGTTGAGTCTGGACTTTCAATCATTATCTTTGATATGATTTACTTGCTATCCTGTGTGGATTGGGTTGTGCATTCTTGTGTGGATTGGGTTGTACTTTCCTGTGTTGATTGGGTTGAACGTGGGCTCATGAGTTGGAGCATAACTGGAATTGATGACATAGGTATATGTATGGGCATATACCTAAGTAGATTTGGTTGATACTTTGTCTTTTTATATTTCTTTTGTGGTTTATCCTTTCTGTATTCTTGGGAGACCTTCGGGGGTCTCAGGGTCCCTACTGAGTATCGTATACTCACCCATGCACGGGCTATGCCCGCACTACATTGTGTTGGATGCTGAAGACGGACAAAGATGATCGAGGTGGAGGCTCGTTGAGTTGGGTGGTGCCTGGAGGTGGATTACTGGACAGGACGTACACAGAGCAGACGGATGGACCTGAGGAGCTGTGGAGACAATCTGTACCCACCCTACATGTGTGATTTCTAGAGGACATCCCAGTGTAGCTGCTTTACTTATATGATGTTGTAATTTCTTTTCAGTTGTACCTTACTTTCAGTTTGGTTTGTATTATGGCCCAATTACATTTCAGCACATACTGTTGTACTCAGTTTACTTAGTCTTTACTTAAGCATGTGTACTATGGGGTGATTTTTTTCTTATATTAAGGCAATACCTTCCCTTTTATAGGGATTTGTGCCTTTGGTTCTAGTCTCCAGCCCCTGGCCTATGGAAGGCGGGCCTGAGGTAGTCACAGAATGGGCCCGGAGGATGGGTCATGACAAATTGGTATCAGAGGGGTTTGGTTCTACCGCAGAACTCATGACTATAATATTTCTTCAATGTGATGTAATAGTGATAAGGGTATTGAGTGTGGTTATCAGTCCAGGGAGTCCAGTGATGGTGCGGTGGCCGACATATCTATACACCAGGACCCTGACAACTGATTTCCGACTCAATGCACGGAAACATTGATTGCATGTGTGTTTCAATGTTTTCATTGTGATTACTTTGTATTAGCTCACTAGGAATACTGTATTGACCGTGGCGCATCTGTTTCTTTTTAGGATGGCCCCACGATGCCAGCCAGCTAGGGTTCTGGGCATTGTACGAGACGGCAGCCAACTGAGTGATGAGGCCTCGATTCAGGGCCCTATTACAGCAGAGGCACTGGTGGTACCTCTACCCGTCGAGCCACCGATGCCACCAACCCCAACAGCTGAGAGTGCACGTCACCCAAGTGCACTGCATGAGTTTCAGCCTCAGAGGCCGCCCAGGATCCATGGGGAGACGGACCCTTAGTCAGCCGATTATTGGATGGAGGCTGTAGTGTGAGTCTTCAGATTGGTAGGGACACCAACATATCTCATGGTGATCCTTGCGGCGAGTCTCCTACACATGACAGAGGTAGACGGTGGAGCTTGATGCTCCAGGTGCACGACGAGGAATCTATCCTTTGGTTGGACTTCGAGTGCCTTTTCCGCTCGGAGTTTGATCCATCCACCCTCTGTGCTGTGGGCATCCAGGAGTTCCTACATCCGCGACAGGGCAGTATGTCAGTAGCATAGTACTCGGAAATATTTTCTGATCTCTCACGCTACTCCATAGACATTGTACGAGAACCATTCATCTGGGCCCGGACCATCGAGCAGGGACTGAGGCATGAGATTATGGCATCGATGATCTCCCTCAGTAGTCTGACGCAGGCGAGAGTACTGGAGCGAGACCTTCTTGTGGAGAGAATTTTTGTCGAGCCTTCACCAGCAGTGAGACCTACCGCAGGGCATCACGTAGCGGAGTCTTTTGCAGATGGCAGTAGACATACGTCACAGGGGTCCAAGCGGACCAGACCATCAGGTGGGCGACCTTAGGAATCTTTCTCAGAGGTGCGGGACATACACAGTAGAACCAGTCATGTGAGAGGCAGACAATGATATGCATGTGGTGGATAGGGCCACAAGCCTCAGGACTTTCTGACCCGCCATGCAGAGGAGCAGCAGACGGTTGAGGGACCACCCAGGCAGTGGCAGAGGTTCGATCATGGTGGTCCACAGGGAGTAGGCAGAAGAGGCAGAGGAGCTGGCCGAGAAGCAGGTGGTGGGTGAAGCTTTGAGGCTCTACCACCACCACCACCACCAGGAGGTCCACCCCGAACACAGGGAGCTGGCGGACAGAGGGAGGCTCAGCCTCAGGTAGTGGAGTCATATGACCACACCACACCTAAGATGGATCGAGGTACTATATGTGTCTACTAAATCCGTTCTTCAGTTCTTATAGACATATGAGTGAGTCATTCTTTAATTTTCTCTTCCCTTGTTCGGAGCTCGGAGATTCCGACGGAGTCGCTGGCTCCATCCTTGTGGTTATAGACTCCTACAGGTGCAGTCTCGACGATTACTAACTATTACCGGCTGTGTGAGCATACTATAGGAGGTGAGAGCTTCGGCTAGGATCATCTTGTAGCAGTGTTGAGGCCTTACGACATCATCGTGGTCATGGATTGGTTATCTACGCTCCATGATCAGGTCGACTATATTAGGCGCAAGGTGCAATGTGTCTGCAACGACGGGAGCTGGTTCACTATCACCGGCGAGAAGGGAGACTTTGCAGTGTAGGATAGACTCACGCAGATGAGAGGATAGCCGATCACCCATTAGATGGTCATTATCATCCAAAGAGCAGTTGATGTGCGGAGTCCGAGTTTTCCTGTTGTCGTGGATCAGTATGCGGATGTTTTTCATGATGATGTTCCAGGACAACCTCCTCGTAGAGAGGTAGACTTCTATATTGACATGTACCCCAGGACAACCCCGATATCTAGTCCAGCATATCAGATGGATCCCGCTGAGCTTCGAGAGCTACGGGTACAGGTGGGGGACTTGCAGGGCAAGGGATTCATCCGACCCAGTGTTTCACCCTGGGCCTCCCAGATATTATTCGCAAAGAAGGGGGATGGGATCTTGAGATTGTAGGTCGATTACCATCGCCTGAACTAAGTGACCGTGAATAACAAGTATCCACTATCGAGGATCGACGACCTCTAGGATCTGTATAATGGATGACGATGGTTCTAGACGATAGACCTCAGGTCAGGCTATCATCATCTCAGTGTTAGAGATGAGGATGTGCAGAAGACGGCCTTCAAGTGTCGTTATGGACACTATGAGTTCATGGTTATGCCTTTCGGAGTAACCAATGCTCCAGCAGTGTTCATGAGTCTCATGAATAGGATCTTCCAGCCTTACCTCAATCGATTTGTCGTAGTCTTCATCAACGACATATTGATTTACTCGACTACTGAGTAGGAGCACGCCAACCATTTGCGGGTTGTACTGGATACACTCCGAGAGCACCAGTTTTATGGTACACTCTCGAAGTGACTATTATAGATTCGAGAGGTCCACTTATTGGTTCATGTTATCTCTGAGGCGGCAGTTGCAGTGGATCCTGTGATGATTGAGGCAGTGTTATCTTGGGAGATAACCAGGAGCGTGATAGAGGTATGGAGTTTCCTAGGTCTGGCTGGGTACTATCAGAGATTTGTGCCAGGCTTCTCCAGAGTGGCAGCACCACTTTCAGCTTTGACAAAGAAGGGGAAACCGTTCTTGTGGTTAGATAGATGTCAGTAGAGCTTCAAAGTGCTGAGACATAGATTCACCAGTGCACCCATCTTGAGGCTACTGGGGGAGGGCGTAGGGTACGTAGTTTACTGAGATGCATCATGGACCAGACTTCTGTGTGTCCTAATGCAGGAGCAGGCAGTGATCGCCTATGGATCAAGACATTTGAGGCATCACGAGAAAAGCTATGCTACCCATGACCTAAAGTTAGTATCAATGTTATTCGCCTTGAAGATGTGGCAGCACTATCTGATGGGTGATCCAATTACAGTCTATTCTGACCACTAGAGTCTCAGGTACATCTTCTCGAAGAAGGACCTGAACCTGAGATAGTGGTGATGTCTCATGTTCCTCCAGTACTATAACATTGAGATAGTCTATAGTCCTGGAATGGGGAATGTAGTAGCTGATGCTTTCAGTAGGAGGACGAGCATTCAGCTACATAGAGAGGTGACAGAGAAGTTAGTCGCTTTGCAGATATCCTACGTGGTTAGAGATGGGGCATCCTTTCTATAGTTGTTCACAGTCAATCCTCCACTATTTCAGTGGGTTAGAGAGGCACAAAATGGGTACATTGATTGTGAGACGCGACATGCACAGATATCCTCAGGATAGGCACCAGATGGATTCTATGTAGGAGGAGAGTATGTCGTTCTTTTTAGAGAACATACCATGGTACCAGCTGCTTTGCAGGAGGAGGTGCTGAGTGAGTTTCATACTTCCCCTTTTGTGAAACATCAATGAGTAGTGAAGATGTACCAGGATCTCAGACGATAGCACTAGTGGAAGGGTATGAAGAAGGATGTGGTAGAATTCGTTTCTCGATGCCTCACCTGTCAGCATGTGAAGATGGAGCACCAGGTACCAGCAGGCTTGGTACAACACTTGCAGGTCTCGGAGTTGAAGTGGGATGTGATATCTATGGATTTCATGACTGGGCATCCACGTACATCCGGAGGACACGACTCCATTTGGGTGACTATAGACCGACTCACCATGTCGGCAAACTTTCTACCTATCAGATAGTAGGGCTCAGTAGAGAGCTTGGTACGCCTCTACATTTAGGAGATCGTACGAATTCATGGTGTACCATCATCTATCGTCTCCGATAGAGAATCTCGCATTACTTCCCAGCTATGGAAGGGGTTGCAGGAGGCATTTGGGACACATCTACGCCTGAGAACCACCTTTTCCCCTCATATGGATGTTCAGATGGAGAGGAACATCCAGACTCTTGAGGACATGCTCAGTGCATGTGTCCTCGGCTTTGGTCGTAGATAGGAGGATTGACTACCCTTGGTGGAGTTTGTATACAACCACAGCTACCACTCCACCATCGAGATGGCACCATATGAGGCATTGTACATCCGACCTTGGAGATCACCTCTGTGCTGGACTGACCCTAGGGAGTTAGCACTCGTATGACCAGAGATGGTCCAGGCCATGACATAGAAGGTACGGGTCATCCAGGAGTAGATGAGGACAATGAAGAGCCAACAGATGTCTTATGCTGATAGGAGGCAGAGAACACTAGAATTCGAGGATAGAGATCATGTTTTCTTACGAGTCTCACCTTGACGTGGATTACGGAGATTTGGCCGGGGTGAAAATTTATCTCTGCGCTTCATCAGACCATTCCATGTTCTCAGCAGGATAGGTGATGTGGCTTGTCACCTAGATCTTCCACCTTAGTTGCACCGGGTGCACGACATCTTCCAAGTATCTCAGATGATGAGATACGTGCATGACTCGATGCATATTAGCGACCATGGGGAGATGGAAATCGATGATAGGGAAAATGTTGCGGAGGTTCCGGTGGAGATTGAGGATTGACAAGAGCGGGTCCTAGGTGCACTGTCGATTCCTCTAGTGTGCATCAGGTGGCAGCACAAGAACCTCCAGGGGAGATCATGGGAGCGGGAGGCTCAGATGCATGCATTGTACCCTCATTTGTTTCCCTAGTTTGTGATGTATCTTTACGGGGACATAATGCCCGGTGATGTGAGTAATATAAAGACTTGTAAATTTAAAGGAAATTTTTTTCTTAAATTATTTGGTATTTTACAAGTACGCAGTTTCTGACAGCACCTTATTCCAAGGACCAGTGTGCCCTGAATCATTTTCCGATGTTTAGCAAGGGTACATTCAGTGAACGAACGAGAATGTTTATTTATCTTTTGAACTGGTTCATGGAATTGAAATCCGAGGTCACCGATGAACCCGAAGCGGTGGTATTTCCTTAAGAGGACCTTTTCTGAAGGAGCGTTTTCTCGGGAAGAGTTTTTTAAAAAAAGTGGATTAATTGAAGAGTGAAATAAAATATGTGTTATAATTTTATTTTTTTTCTATGTCATTATAACCTATGTGTGGATGTTGGGATGGGACCCACTAGGTTGCTAACTTCTCTTGAGAGGATAAAGGACAGGTGGGACCCACATGATCCCCCATCTTTTCAAATTCCCCATAACCCATTAAACTACCTTTAAACGTCCCTTGATATAAATTATGCGTCTTCCCCTCTTCCACATTAATATTTCCAACATAACACCCCATTTAATTTGACAACTCAAGATTAATTAATTATGTGAATTCAATTTTGAATTTTTGAGTTTTTGAAAAGCATGGAAAAAGAATAAAATCTGGGGAGTCCTAATTTTATTAGGTTGGATTTTTATGTGAAGATATTTGGAAGAGAGCTATATGTTCTCTTGAAGGAATTCATCCTCAATGAAGAACCACAAAACTTTGTCAAGGATCATTAACTCAGAAACTCAGATTCTTCCGTCTTCTTCTTCCTCCATGATAAAGGAGGGGGCACCGATGATGGAACTCACCAACGACATCACACCATTAAATCTACTCTATGCATAAAAGGAATGGAGACACCACTTCCTCCTCGGATGCTCTCCATCGACATTTACAGATCCCCACCCCGCGACACCGTTATTCCGCAACACTCATCGTTTGACAACTTGTGTTCAGGTAGGGGTTAAGTTCAATTTTATTTAATTAAAAATGCACTTTGTTCTGTCATTGAGAATACTCGTTCATTTGGCCAATTTTTATCAACATAACGGGAGGAGGTCAGACCGTACAAGCACGGACGATTCTCTTCCCCTTCTCTTGTTGCTTAACATTGAAGCTTGAGACAACGGCGGCGCGGTACCGTTGCACCGCACGGGAACTAAAAAGGGACGTGGCTGAGGCGGGCAGCGGCGAAGGTGAATGACTCCTTCGTGCCGTGTCGGTGAGGCTGAAGGAGGCCGCATCCAAGATTTGGCCGCGGCAGAGAGGCGCAGCGCCATCGCGCCGCCCCGAAGCACCATGGGGCTGTGGTCGAGGCGGGCCACGGAGGAGGGTCGCGGCACCGTCGTGCCGTGCTGGATGGGCAGGATCCACGACCAATGGCTGTGGTGGTTCAGAGGAGCTTCCGACTGAGCTGGCTGCCAGCGCCACCTAAAGGCGGGACCCCTCGGGTCCCGCGGAATGCACAAGGCCAGGCTTAATGGTCGCCCCCCCCCATCGCACCCTGCTCGACTGAGAGAATAGCCAAACCGCGGTCGGCTTCTGAGCCGGGCCGCAGGCCGTGCGGGCCAAGCCATGCCAGCCGGGTCGTGTCTCACCAGATAGGCCGGGCCTTACCCAACTAGTCTGGACCCGGACCCGGGTCGGGTTAACCCTTTTTGGGCCGACCTAGGGGTTATTGGGTCGGGTCGGACCGGGCCCACACCCCCTACTTTCAGACAGATCCATTCAAACGCCCATATCTTGGGATACGGACCCCCGATCGACGCACCGTCAGTTGCATTGGGATCCATGGATCGAGGCGGTTCATTCTGTATATTACACTCAAGGTTTTGGAGAACATTGGGTTCGCTCGGGTTGGATGGAACACGAAACCAACCAGGCCCTCAGAACGGAAACTCTTATAACCTGAGATCTGGACGTTCGATAGACATTCCATTGACTTCATTCGATTACTCTTAGTGATACGGTTCTTTTGGATTACTGAGATCAAGGTTTGGACACATGTGGAGTACATTCGGGTTGGTTGTAGCTGAAAAACCAACTGGGCCCCTAGGACAAAAAAGCCAATAACTCTCAGACCGGGCATCTGATTGACGCGCCGTCTATTGCATTGAGTTTCAATTGATGAGACAATACTTTGAGATACATCAACTCCTTATGTCATGGAATTTTATGTATCGATCCCTTGGTTTGTGGAGTGGGCCCTCCCAGAATCGGGCATGCTGTGTGCGGGAACCCTAGAGCTGGCTACGACTGTGATGGCGATGGCGACTGTACATGGATCCTTTGTGGGTTCAGTAGTGATAATGACTGTACTTGGGTCCTAAGTTGGTTTGGAAGCGAGGAAGACTATACTTGGATACTACATGGGTTTGGCAGCGATGGTTACTATACATGGATCCTACGTGGGTTTGGAAGTGATGATATATTTACTTGGATCCTACATGGGCTCGGAAGAGGAGATGATTTAGAGGCTACATCAATCATCTCCACCCCTCATTGTGAATAGTATACCTATGGGAGCTGAGTCTTGTCTTTCAATCATTATCTTAGATATGATTGACTAGATATCCTGTGTGGATTGGGCTGTGCTTTTTTGTGTGGATCGTGTTGTAGTTTCCTTTGTGGACTGGGTTGATCGTGGGCTTTTGAGTTGGAGAAGAACAGGAATTGATTACTTTGGTATATGTATGGTCATATACCTAAGTAGAGTTGGTTTATACTTTGTCTTTCTATCTTTCCTTTGTGGTTTATCCTTTTTGGATTTTGGTAGACCTTCGTGGGTCTCGGGGTCCCTACAGAGTATCGTATTCTCACCCCTGCACGGGCTATCCCTGCAATACATTGTGTTGGATGCAGACGACGGACAACGCTGATCGAGGTGGAGGCTCGTGGAGCTGGATGGTACCTGGAGGTGGATCAATGGACAGGACGTACATGGATCGGATGGCTAGACCCGAGGATCTGTGGATACTATATGTACCCACCATTCAGGTGGGATTTCGAGAGGATGGCTTGGTGTTGCTGCATTACTTTTTTGCTGTTGTACTTTCATTTCAGTTGTACTTTACTTTCAGATGGTTTTGTATTCTAGCCTATTTACCTTCCAGTAATTACATTTTTACTCAGTTTACTTAGTGTTTACATCATTTTGTGCACTCTTTGGTGATTATTTTCTTATAAAAAGGAAATTCCTTCCCTTTTTTTCAGGATTTACGTCTTTGGTGCTAGTCGCCAGCCCCTGGACTATGGAAGGTGGGTTTGGGCTAGTCACGACATTGGACCCGAGGACGGGTCGTGACAATGATGGTATAAACTCATATATTTCAGTTGTTAATTCTTGGGTTATAAAAAATAGTATGATTCATTGGTGTCTATTAATTAACTGGTTACACATGATTAAATTTTTTTTCATATAAATATGTCCATGTAAAATAGACATCATACATTCCTTAACTACCCCAAGAGAAAAAAAATACACCCAACAACCAAGATTTTCATTGGTTAGATATCCTATTAATATTAAAATATAAAAAATGGGGTGATGAATGAATGAATGTGAACAACGTTCCCCTATCCTATGGTATGTTAATCCAATGAAGAATCAATTTTCATTATTAATTGATATTCAAAAAATTTTCCATGGTGTAAAATCCATACACCAACCCCACATGATGCACAATTGAGAGAGATGAATGAAATACAACCTGGAAGAAGAGGTTATATGCACTTCCCGATTTCACCAAGGCAGGGGTACACATATGTAGGTGGAAAAAAATAATGGTAACATGATTCATAAGGGAAAACCCATTCATAAGAATCCTTCTAAATAATGGTTTTGGATGTCTCGTACCAATGTGAAATAAGAAGGAAGAATGAAGGGGGAAATATATCATATTTTCCATAAGATCTAATTAGAGTAGTGGTTTATATAAGATTTCATTTTCCATTAATGGAAGATGTGGTCATGAAACAAGTTTTGACTAAGTAAAATACCACCGGTCATTTATAAATTAATTCTAGGATTTCTTAACATTGAATCAACTATAAATATATTTTAATAATGCCTTAAATTTGATTTAGTTTTAATGAGAGAATCCAATGGAGATAACCGAAACATGGGAAAATTTCATGAGACTTCACTATGTGATGCAGTGATGGATGAGATTACATCAGCGAGACATAGATGGATGGGGAAGCACCGACCATTACACCATTAGGAATGACACCGCTAGTGAGACATCAATGGATGAGACACTGTAGGATGAGACGTCACCAGGGGAGACACAACCGATGAGTAACCCAAAGATGAGGCACCATTAAACAAGACAGTGAGGTAGATACAGTACCATCAAGACACCACAATATAAGGCACCACTAGATTAGAACCCATCTAGTCAGAATCCTCTATTGAGACATAGCTAGACATGGTACCATCGGTCGAGTGACCGCTAGGGTGAGACACCTCTATCAAGCCACTATAAGGGTTAACTACTACAATTGAGCCACCTCTAATGTGAGATACCACAGACGAGTGAATTACTGGGATACATCGTTTGTGAGGAACGATTGGAAAACATGTAAAACATGGAAACATGACATTTTTTGACATGATCATCTTTGAACTACTAGAACACCCATAAAAATATATTTTCAAAATTTAATGGATCAACGAGGTCTATACCATTACATCAGATACATATAAGAATATTATTTCCCCTAGAATTTAAAACCAACCATAAAGGAAAATAGAGGAAGGTTCTGAACAACCATCCCTCAACATACCTCTCAAGGATTCCTCTACACGTGATAGACAACTATCAACCAAACATTCCATGATTGAATAATAATCCAACATTTGTTGTTTGAAAGATGGATTGGAAACCCCAAATCCAAAAACACCTCCTCTAACATGTAATAGACATAATAAAATCCCAAAAACCATCAAACACACAACATAGTACAATAAACACAATTTCAAACAAACAAATTAGATAATTTCGTCCACTATGTGACGATATTATCCACTATGGGTGGCACTAACTCGGGTGCATGGGATTAATGTAATCTTAGTAAATGTTTCCCAATTATAGATCTGGTCCCCCACATTTTATATGTTTATGAAATTATAAAATATCACATCACACACACCTAACCCAAAGAAAATATCTTATCTCATTTTCAATAAGGTTGAGACATTACATTCACAAAAAATAGATCAGCACAAGGCACAAAAAACATTGGGTACATACAACACGTTTTCTCTTCTCACTCCCATGTACTATACTACAATCCATTGTGCCTCTACATCACATTAACAAATGTTGTGGTACTACCACCTATAACATTTTCTAACAATCATAGATCTCTAATGGAAGCTCCACTTAAATCGTGTCAAACTCTATACCTCTCTCTCTCTAGTAGGGGGCATGGGGTTCATCTTGAAGTTACCCATGATGTTGGGAGATTTGGTGGAGATCGTGGATCCTCTCAAACAATGGTGGAAACACCAACTGGAATTCAACTTCGCCATCTTATCCCAACACCTCAAAGGTCCCAAAAAATAGGGAGAAATATTCCTTCCTCCACAATACCTCTACAGCCCACGTCATGGGGAGGCCATAAAGAAGATGTTGTCCAAAATATCAAACAAAAATGACCTCTTCCTACAATAAGAATAAGACTAATTCTTTTAATGTACTACATTCATCTTTTCCATGGAAATATGAACTTGTTTTGTCATTATATACAATACATCTGGACAAAGAACAAATACCTCCTGAAGTACAATCAAGAACAATGAGTAGTAATAATGACTCCCTTACAACGCCTTAAATGGGGTAGGACCAATGGATGATTGATATCTATTATTTTATGTGAACCACATAAAGGTAATGCTTTGTACCCAATTTAAATCAATTTCAACGATGAAGGCCCGCAACATATCCTCTATCATATTGAATGTCTGCCATATCTACAAATCTGTTTGGGGTTAGAATGGATTTTTGAGGAACAATTGGGTATCAAAAGAATAAATAAATAACATATATAATCATGAGGTAATCTATTCCATATGACCTAAGACAATTGATCATGGAACCCCATGATACTACACCACAACTTCCTCCTACCATTGGGCAATGAAATTCACTTCACCGACTACTATATCTCTAAGAAGTGGTCTAATTTCATTAACAGATCCACAATCACCTAGATTTCATTGTAGCCTCCCCCAATCATGGGTATCTCTATGGTCAAATCAATTGACATTTCATTACATTTCTAATGGTGAAAATCTAATATATGTATCAAACTACCAGGGATAGTGTTTTGTTACTTAAACTATTGAATACCATGATCTTCTCCCCAAAATATTCCCCTTTATGTTTCATCACTATCTACTAAAACAACATCCTTATGTCATTGTACATCATTAAAACACCTAGATTAACTTCCATTGATGAGCGTTGAATCTCATGAAGGAATCCACTGTGCAATGCTACCAGAACAATAAAATTCCCCAGAATGAACGTATGATTTGGTTCATCCTTCATCAACCCCTATGGAGCATCACCATAGACAACACCCTCACACACCACCCATGCATCTGAGTCTCCTCACCGAGACACCTTTGCCTAATTCATATGAGAATAATACACCATTATATGAATGAAAAAACCCATAAAACCGTCAACCCACACATATATGTTCATGGTTTCCAAATCCTTAAATTCCAACCATGCATCTACAATCTCCTGAAAACTCCATCTATGAAATCATGCTCAAAGCATCATCCACCACTTTTCCCATTCCCAAGGTGTATGTGTTTTCAAAATCATATTTTGGATGAAACTCCACAAATTGTTACTATCACAAATTTACGTCAGACTAGGATATAATATACCTAAATATCTTAAAAATTGTAAAGACCATAATCCACTCCCCACATATGTAATTCAACTACAGTTTTAGTGAGAATACTAAATATACAAACTCCAGATCATGGGTGGTGTAGTTAATCTGGTGGGTAGGTAACTAACAATACCCATAATAGATCAATTCTCAATACTATATAAACAATTATCTCAAAGCCATATGGTCTTTTTCAAAAAACACCTCAAATATCACCCCTTCCACTAAAATTAAGAGCACTGGTGCACTGAACAACATCAAAATAAGATTACCAAATGCTACTAGGCACTTCTCAATCCATATAAAATATGGGTCCTATCTTGTCAAAGATGAATGAAATGATTCATTTTTTAAAAATTCAGGTACAAACTTCAGTTAATTTCCAGAAAGAACCTAGAAACATAAAATGTATTCCAAATTCATGGGTGATGAAAAAGAACAAACTACTTCATCTTTTGAGAGGTCCTCTACCACTCCCTTCAAAGACACCACTTTCTCATGTAAGTGAACCTTTCATTTACATAACATATATTTGGATAACTTTTAATTGATCTATTGTTGTAGATGTTATTGTATGACATTTGTGAGAAGCATTATTTTCTCCCTCTAAGACATCGAGTGGATCAACGTATCATAAATAAATTCGAAAAAATTGATATATGATACTATAGAAAAATAGTTATTAAACAACTAGAACATGGTTTTTGTGTTCATAAAACTGGAAGGAATAAGCATGAACTCAAAGTTCCATATCTTCATCTGAAAATAGTTTTTCAGGTATTACCCTCCTCACCCTAATTTGTGGATATCCAGAACATAGTTGTATCTTAGAGATCCAGTTACACATTATTATGTGGTCGAAATGATCTTCTATCAATGGAAGAGGGAAACTGTTATTGAACATTAACTAATTCAACCTTTAGTAGTCCATACACATTCACATACATCCATCTGAATTCCAGGAGAACAACACTAGAACACCCCACATAGGCACACTAGACTTGATATAACTCTTCATCATTAGATCTTCAATAAAAATCATAATATCCATCACCACATAAGGTGTCATTAGGTTAGAATCCATTGAAATCGGTGAATCAAATATTGAAATTCCATGCATAAATCCACATCACTTCGTGGGGTTGACATTAAATCAAATTTTGGGAAAACATATAGGAACTTTGTAATGACTATGTGAACCTCTACCTTCTCATCATACACCAATAACACTGACTTATGATCCATAAAATAACAAATGGCCTCCATACACCATATTTCTACCTAAAAACCCCCTATGAAATGAAAATCACATCCACTCCATAATCATATGTGAACATGATTCAACTGTAGATGCATTCGATTATGAAACATATGAATAAAACAAGTAAATTCATAGGATGAAATAGTATGGTAGAATATGATTTAAGAACACATCCTCATGTGAATGATGTGGTCCCTTCATCAGTATGCACCCCTGGAACACAATAAGGAAAATGGTCTGGAATCCAACATGTATAATCAACACCAGTGTCATGGGAGGTCTCAATGTGAATAGTCCCAAAGCACATGATAGAGATATGGAAACAAAAGAGTGGGATTATAATAAATAAAACAAACAACATGAAAGTTTACATAATAAAATAATTGTACATATAATGATATCTGGACCTCCTGGAACTATAACCTCTATGGTCTGAAACTAACCACAATAATATCCCATGTATCTCTGAGGACCTTCTCTTCTAAGACCATTCTTAGGCGATTGTACTTGACCACAAGGGACATTAGGATTTTGGACTCTGCTAGCTCTATCGTCGATCGACGGAGAAAAATCATGTTTTCCCTACTTCTGAAACTGTCACTCAGAAAACTACAACTGAAGCTGTCACTATTCTTATCCACCTCCACCATACTGGTTTGGGGTAGCCAGTAAGAACAATCTATGGAGACAGTTGTAAACACATAAAAGAATCACATCATTCCCTGGCCCACAAGAATGTAACCAGAATCTATATACTAAAAAGGTCTATTAGTAATCAAATGTTGTTATCTCCATTTAAGTAGAAACCATAAAGGTCTTAATACACGAGACCGGCTGCTAACAACACGACATATTAATGGATCATGATGGATCCCATATCATAGTAATCCTCCTTGTGATTTCATCAACAAGATCTACACCTCATTCTTCTGAACCTCTAGATACCTCTAAAATGTAAAGAGAGGAATAGAATAATGGATCAATAGATTATGTGCCTCTATGAGATACCTCTCACAAGACTCCTCATATAGAATAAGATTAAATAAATGGATAAGAAGATTCATTAACTTGATCCCAATATCACAACTTATAATATTCCCATCCTTAAGGGAATATATCTCATATCTCTTCTTATACTTCATAATCATAGAAAGGAACTCCATATTGAAATCTATATCAATGTGGACCTATAAAATGTATGATTCCATTATTTAGCCCTGATAATGTGTCCATCACTATTGTCCATCACCCTGAATCCAGTGGTTTGGTAAGCATTTGGGGTCCAGATTAACCTAAAAGTAATATTAATCTCCCCCGTAATATTTTTTTCTCTATAATAAAACACAAAACTCATACATCCCATTTTATACCATTGTTAGGAACAAAAATCCATCTTTCAAAGACCATCCTCCACTTCTGAATCGACCAAGAGATGATCAAATAGGTCACCCTACTGAACCTCCAATTCTAAATCCACAAGAAGATGATGTCCATGATCCATAAATGAAAAATAAACAAAGAGTACCTAATCCTATATAGTATTGTATTTTACCATCGTTTATTTTAATTCATATTATTTATTTTGACCTACCCAAAAAAACTCAATTACAACAAGAACAAAAGTCATTATTTTTCATGTACGTCTCCTAGGTCTCAACCAGGAATATTTTGTACCCTCACATGAATGTTATGTAGGCTCAGAGTCCTTGTATCAAATCCCAAATGAGCGTAATGTAATTTTTATTATATGTTATTCCATGGCCTATCTTGGACACAATGGTCACCAGACATTGTTTCCTAACCAAACCTTGTAACACTCATTGTTCCTAATAACATGCATTATAATATCTCTTAACAATCACCTCAAATTCTAATCTATGATGACCCCTCCCTCAAATGATTCCCCAAGTAGGATGAAAATAAATAAATGGATATAATGAACCCCTATGTCCAGCCTTCTATAGGAACCATGTTAGAGACTAGTAACAAGGGTAAAAAATATCACAATATACGAGGCCTCACCCTTTCTGAGGACAAAGGTTCAGGATATATGATAGATCATACACAAAACAAATCTAACACAGCAATATATATATAAGAAATCCAGAAAAAACCGTCATTAATGCACGCATAATTTATAACTATTACAATTAAAAAAATTTCTAATGTTAATGCCACATGTAATAATTTTTAGTCACCCCAAAACCATCAAGATCTGAGCATGTAGGTTCTCAATAATTCATTGTAATATTATGGAAACTTTAATTAAACTTATATATGTAGAGTGATCATACATGTATACTCTAAGGAGAAATAAATGTCTATTCTGATCATGTAATGGAGGCATACTAGTGTTCCATTGATAAAATAGTAGACCAAAAATAGAACCCCCAACGGTAAACTATCCACCCCAATATCACCAAGGCATAATCACCAAATAACACTACTCATGAAGTATAATATTGAAACATCTATGATAGGGTACCCAATACAACATCCACACTGATTAGATGATCTCACATCATAACCGAAAATGTCCTAGATCACCAACCTCATCTAAATGGATCCCATCATAACCTTCTAGTAGACACCTGGTCTGAACAACTACTTTACAACATTAGATACCTAGGAAATACATTTGCAACCCAACAACAGACATCTGGTCCACTTAACCACATAATATATCATCTCAATGAAACTTGGGAATACTGAACACATATCATGCAGATAACTCCTTTGAAATACGAACACACACACACACACACAAATGTGCCCCATGAACTACAACCTAAATAAAATTTCTTGGGGAATCATGTCCTAAAAGGAGTTTGGATTATCTAGTGTCCTTCCATCCATCATAAAACATGGATATTTGGGAAAGAAATGATCCCCAATGATGATGAATGTGTTTGGAACACATTTCGCAACCAGGGTAAGGTGCATATAGAAACATCAAAAAACAGACAAGTATCGACCTATATGATACAAAAAATTGATTCAATCCATATGGGTCCCAAAACAATTCCAAGACCACACCATCATCTCTGTTTCTACCATTAATGCACAACACCACACAACTAGCCACACTACCCATTATTCTTTCACAATGTTGTTATTTATCCAAACCCATTATTTATCAAAAAAATTAATTTAATCATTCCATCACAACACATGACACTAAAAATATCAATGAATAATATAAAAACATAAAATTTCACATAGATGAAGAAAACCCATTGTAAATTAACTCAATTCATAATTCCACTTTGTTTAACAACAGTTAGTGACAAAAAATATACTGATCCCGAGAAATGGGGTGATGATTTAGGTATGCTATTAATAGAGATGAACCCATAAAAACCAAAAACATCATTCTTTAAATTCATCCTTAAAAAACTAACATGCCATCCAAAACAACCCAAACTGACAACCACATCCACCAAAACATTAAATGAAAACTAGTTCTGCATCCCTATTATAGAAGAATACCATGCCTAAAAACCATAACAAAAAATCCAACTCAACTTTCACATCTTATTCCACAACCAAAATACCCCATAGACTAATGAAATGAATATTTTGGTTTAACAAGGACTCCACTATTTAATTTCACTTGTTAATTATAGGGTTATCATAGAAAAAATATAATCTCAAGGTGTCTAATGTTTAGTTGGATACACATTCTTTACAATTATACATATATTGACGTTCATGAATAAAGTGAACATACATTACATTAATATCCAATGCACAAACAAAAACCCCAAACATTTATTAATTTTATACATGTAGTTTCCCAAGTAGATCAAAATATTGAAAATGGAATGATGAACAAGATGAAAATACATAAATTCTCCAATTTACATGGTATATTATTCCTTTTTATATTAAATTATCATATTTAATTTTTATTAAATCATATTTCCAAGTGGAATACATCCATAGTCCCACCCCACATGATAAAAAATTGAGATAGATGATAGAAATCCTACAAAGAATAACACATGGTATCCGCTTCTTGTTTACAAAGAGATAAAGAGAGCATATAAAAGAAGAAAACACTAGTTGAATATGATCAAAATCCAAAACTTGATCATATGATTCTTTCGAATGAATAGTTTTTAGAATATCATTAAAATGGGAAATGAAAAGTAGGAATGATTGGGAAATTATATCTAGATTTTTTAATGATCTAAAGAGAGCCGCAATTTAGATATGTAGTGATTTTTCAATAAAGGTGGATGTTTTCAAGGTTACCCATTTTGACAGATTAAAACTATTGAATAATTATCATAGGATTTTCAGACTTTTAATAAACATCAAATATCATCAAAAATGATATCAAAATTGATTTATGTCAGAGAAAGATTCCAATGTGGAAAAACTTTAACATTGAATGATGTACAAGAGACACCACAGGGTGAGGAACCATTGGTTGTGGAACCGTATGACGAGACAACACTGTGGAGACACCATTAGATAAAGCACCACCAGAATAGATTCAATTTGGATAGACCCCACTAATGAGACACTGTTGGACAAGGAACCATTAGTTGAGACACAACAATCAGGATACCTCTAGATAAGGCACCATCAGACAAGATGTTTCTGGTTGAGCCACTATGAGACGAGGCACCCCTGAATGAGATTCCATCGTGCCAGACAGTACCATCGAGTTTTCGCTAGACATGACACCTCCGGATGATCGATTTCTATGGTTATACACTACCAACGATCCTCTACAAGGGTGCACTAACACTAGCGAGACACCACCAATTTGAGCTACCACCATGGAGCGATCCGTAGGGTGACACTATAGGAAAGAAATCATTGGAAAAATTGAAAACTGGCAATCATGAAAATGGAGGAAATGAGCCACCTTGATCTCCCAAAACACTCTAAACACAATATGTATACAAGGTAATGGACCTGAGATGTACATTCCATTACAATCATAAACTAAAGAGTTAAATTATACTAAAATGAGAAAATTTCTCCTTAAATGACATTAATCTATTCAAAATATAATTAAATAATTTTGAAAAGTTGCGTCTAAGATATTGAACTTATTATCGTCTTAAAACATATCGAACCATGATTCTAAGCATAATTCAAATGTTTACCTCACATTAAAATATCTTAACATCCAAAATTTTCTAAACCGTATTAGGAATCATTATCTATAGATTTAGGAATATGTATAAAATAATATAATGTTTATAAAATGGAATACAATTACTTAATATTTATAGGATATTTTTGGTTCTGAGTTTTTGTGAATTAGGAAATACTATTAAAAAATAAACATTCATATTTTAGGAGGGAATATATACTCCATACCTAGTTTTTTCCACATTAAACATATAAAAATAAACCTAATCTATTTTGATGATAAATAATTATAATTCTCTTATTCAGGTCATCTCAGTACCTACTCATCCATAAAAACGTGGACATGATATAAAAATAGGGGATGATGACAAAATGATTTGTATGGGTTATAAAATAATGAAAACCTAATGTCTAGGGAAGAACATGAAACACCATTAAAAACAATGATTAAAAACAGATATATTCTTCTGAGAAAAAAATAGATTTACCATAAAACAATATTCAATATCTTAAATTTTGAGATCAAGTGATTTTTAAGAATGCACAGATGAAATCCTAGAAAAAAAAATTAAACCTATATCAAAAACTTTTTTGTATATCAAAATAAAAATTATTCCTAAAAAACACATCTAAAATATTAAACTACAGACATAAAATAAAATCATCATTATTCAAAATCAACTATGATAAATTATAAAAAAACATCAATAAAATAAAGCATTGTGCTGGGGAAAAATATTATAATGTTATATTGTTTTAAAAAAATATTCCACTATATTTTTTCAAAAAGTGATGAATGAAAAACACTAGAAAAAGTTTCATAGAAAAATTTATTTACTGATAACATGCCATTGATGTGAGCATTATTCAAATGAATATATTATGTGTATATTTTATAAATACAGATAAAACACGTGGAAATAAAATATTACATAATAAAAATTCATTTAAAATATAATAATATAATTAAATAATCAACGAATTATAACTTTTACCAAATGAATTAAATGTTAATTAATTATATACGTTACGTTAAAATAAAATCATCACATATATTCTTTGTCTTCAACATCATCAGACAACCCCTTTTCAAAATAACTTAAGACCATTAAGAAGGTTGTTATGCATAAAATAATACCTCTTGAATGTGGTATGGGTTTCAAGTACGGTAATTCTCTATAGATTGCCTATTACGAATAGGTTTAGATTTGTGATGAAATAAAAGGAATAGGATACCATTTATAAGAGAAGGGATGGTTACTATTTATAATTTCCCAAAATATTTAGTAAATATAATTCAATTTTCAATTAATAATTTTTCCAAAGTAAATTATTTCGAAGAGAAAATATTTATGGATTGAAATTACCTCATATAATAAATATTAAAATGATTTTTAATAGTTATATACCATTATCTTTCTATTATAACAATTATTTTACATCATTAACACTTATTGTGACAACATGGGTTTTCACATTTTTTTGGCCGACATTGTATATATGAAAAGAAAAACAACCATTAAATGGATTGCGGATGATATTTTAAGCATTATCATAATCATTACGATGAATGTATAATTTTTAGGAATATAACATCATTTAATAAAATATTGTTTATTATAAATTATTCATAATTTCAATTGTTTCAACTTTTCTTTACATTGATGTTAATAATATCTAGATAAATATTTTAATATTACAAAACTACTTCATTATATCCATGTAATGTTAAGAACATATATATATTTCAGTAATGAAATTTGTTATATAAAATTGTTTTTATTTTAATTTTTTTAAATTAATTTATATCATTTTTCATTGTATAGAAAAATTAAAGCATCAATGATGTAGACTAATTTATATTTATTATTTATTCAGTAAAAATAATAATAAATTAACATGAATAATATAAATATTTTGGATTTTATGAAACTATTTATAGTCAAACAGAATCTCGGGATAATCATTACTATAAAAATATTATAGTTACTAAAAATATGAATGTGAAGTCTTGGACTTTTGCCTACTCAATATACTATAAATATCATAATCATTTAAAATTGAATCAAATTGTTATATATTATATCATTGCATGAAACGTGATGGAAATGTATCATCGAAAAAATTATGGAAAGTCTAATGGTTATTTAATTGTCCTTATCATATAATTATTACCCATTATGACTCAATTTAATCATTAATGTATTAAAAAAAATCATACTCTAATATTACTATAAAAAATTCATAGTCAACTAATTGATAAATATAGAACCACTAATTTAAAATTAAAATATATTTTTTCTAAATTTAAAATAAAACATATTCATTATATAATATAATTTTAAATATAATAAAAGAAATAAAAACTATATTTTTAGAAAAATATAATTTTTATGTATAATAATTTTAAGCAAAATTGAAGAATAAATTCAACAACAAAAACCCATAATTGGATTATTTTAAAAAAATTGAATTAATTAAAATTTAAAACTAATTTTGAACAACTTTTTATATTAATAACACTAAAATAAAATACATTATTCATAAAAATAATGATATTTATTTATTCCATGAAAAATAAATACTGTCCCCACATTTAAAAAAAATTAACTATTTTTTATTTTATTAAATTAAATATTAGATATATTTATAGAAATAAATATTTTAAATATTTACTAAAATTAATTCTAATAATCACCCAAAAAATATATTCTTGTAGAAGAAGTGATCTTTAAATAATAAAATGACATTACTACAAATCGAGTAGATATTTTAAAAATCTTCATTTAATGAATTTTAAATAATTTTCACCATCATATATTTCAAAATATAGTTAATTCAATTCCTGAACTCTAATTTAGTAGTTATGTTAAATTTGATCCAAGTAAATAATACGATTTATTTGACAAATTAGGCTCAATGTTTCATATACACTATATTATAGAATATATTTTTTAATTTTAAAATAATAGGACACAATATTTAAGGTTTCAGAATTGGTTTAGAATTTTTTTTATGTGATTACCATTTATATATGATTAAAACGTTAATTTTTTAAATGACTATTAATTTTTGAATGGAAAAATAACACAATGAAATGGTTGGTGGCCCAAAAAATGTAATAAATTATTTTTTATATGAGTCATTCTATAAATACATTACGTTCACACTTTACTCATGTTTTAATAATTTTTATTATCTTTATCCATTATATTAGATTTCCATTTAATCATTTTTTAAAATCATAATTAGTTCTTTCAAAAATAATTTCTAATTTATTTAAGAATAATATAATCCAACATTCGAAAATTTAATAATATAAATCTCCATTTACTATCTATATTTTTGAAATACATTTTTTATTATTCTAAAATTAACCCTTAAATGAATACATATAAGATATATAAAAATTATTTGTAAAAAAATATCAAATATGTTTCCATAATTTTATTCTTTACATTTATCCAATTTAATTATAGTTTATTTATTTATATATATAATTTATGATTATATATTTTTAATTTTTGGAAATATTTTGATTTATTTTATTTTTTAAAAAGTATATAATGTTAATAAAATAATTCCTTGAATATAATATTTTTATCATCAACAAAATATTTAGATATAATCATTGTAATCTTATTTTTTACCCATGAATATTATCAGAACTTGTATATAAATAAAAATAAGTATATAAAATATTAAAAAAATATAGTTATTCTTTCAATATATGATAATAATTAATTCTTAATATATTTATATAAAATTCACTTTTGTGGAGAAATATATCTTATGTAATCAATACTTTAAAATTATCTTTTATAAATTTTGAATCAATATTTTAAATGAATAATTTAAATCCGTAATTACATTATTTTTCTTTAAAAATATTTTCTAGGATTTTATGATATACATATATCTTTATATAATCATACATATTGTAGTTTAATTTAAAATTAATATGTAAATATTTACCTAAAACCCAATCATTTATGAAACATTATAAAAACTAACCATATGATAATATTGGAAATATTAATTTAAAAAATAATTTCACGTTACAATTTTAAAATGATCAGTTTTATAATCATATGATTTAAATAAAAATAAAACATACAATAGAAAAATATTATGTTTGATAAGTCCATTTTGAAACATTATGTTCCTTAATAATAATTTTTAAACATTTATTGCAGTTCAAAATATTTTTATTTATATGTGATATTAAAATTATAAATTTTTTTTGTATCCATCTAATAAGTTGAATCTCATTTTATATTATATAATATTTTCAAAAAATATTTGAAATTAATTTTTTTAATTAAAATAATATTAATAAATTTTGACCAGTTATATTGGTGTATAGTTTTGTTGGGATTTTTTGACGAAACATAATGAACATTTTAGTGGATACATAAATCTAATTACAAAATTAACTGAAAAAATATAAAGGGTGACTATAATTTCATGATAGAATTTATTATAATAATATAATACTTTTTTAAAATTTATATTGGCTTTATAATCAAAATATGTTATTATAATATTGATAGAAATAGAAGTGGATATTGGTGTAATGAATAATGATAATTGGATGTTTATAATAGTAGGAGATGAGAATATGGGAGAAAACGATATGTAGATGAAAAGAATACCTTTTTTTTGTTAAATTCCTTAAATCAATTATAGACGTAGTAATATTTTGAATATTGTGTTTTAAATTTTTAATATGGAGATTGTGTAATATAATTAATTTTTTATTGTATTTATAAGGTTATTCATATATTATAATAATAATAGGTAGTTCCACTCATGAATATTAGATATTAATGAAATTAAGATTTTTTTTCTTTCTATGGAAGGTTTCATTAACAGTTTCCTGTAAAAATAAATTTTTAGAAAGGGAGTGTATTGTTATAGATGTTGTATAGTAATGTGGAGGATATATTTATGGTAAAAATTTAATAACATTTTGACATTTAAGATCATTTGATTGATTTCATTTATAAAAATTTTATTCATCATGAAGAATTTTTCACTAAAAATAGTTTTTTTTTGTAAAAATAATTACTATTTGTATATATATTAATCAGTATATCAATTTATCATAGTTTTTTGAGGACTATACATCAGACATTACAATTCATTTGTCAATTTTAAACTAGAACTTTTTCTTTTACCACTATGTTTGGGTATCATGAGGTAATAGGATGCTAATAAAAAAATTCATAGAAAAAAATATCAATATGTTAGTTGAGAAACACAAAAAAATATTATTTAACACACCAAGCACTTAGTGAATTAATGATGATTTTAATAACTCTTAGATTATAGATAACCTCAATATGTATAGTAAATTTTATTACCATAAATGTATTGACATACTATTAATGATGTTGATAGAACGTATTCTATTTTTTAGATAAGAAAGGTATTATTAATACATTTTATGATCAATTTATTAACACATTTTAAACATTTATCCAAATGTCTGTTTTCCTTTAAAATAAATATAAATTTGGCCTAGTTATCCATATGATGAGTTTCTATTTCAACTCAAAGAAATTTATAGTGGAAATGTCTTGGTCGTTACCAAGGAATGCATTTTTAGATTCATTTTGGATAGAAAATATAATACATATTCTTTAATATTGAATTCATTATTTTCAATCAAAAAAGTTTAACTAAGATGTATGTGAATTTTGAAATAGACTCGAGGTCATGATATCATTTAATGGGATAGTGGTAAGGGTGAATTTTTTTATTTTTTTGGTCTAAAATAAATTTTTAGGGGTATTTACAGTAGCATGACACTTCTTGATCTAAATTATGATGTGTAATTTTAAAATGGGAGAACATGATGTTTTATTTATTGATAATTTCTTGAATACATAAGATAATTGACACATAAATGGATTATAAGATATATTAGTATTTTATTTATCAAGAGGTATAAAAATAGACTAATTGTAGAGTGGATCATGATTTAATCATATTAGAAGAGTTGTATGTATATTTTATAAAAACATGATTTGAATTTGAAGCAATGGATGTGAGTTTTATATCATTAAAATTTCATTTTGTTTCATTTTTAAATGTTGAAAATGTAATGTTACAACTTATTAAATTGTATGATGAATCAAAAGAAATGATGGAATATTTAGTTTATTGGATATTGTTAATATAGACATAAATTATTTTTATTTAGTCCTGAAGGAAAGAGAGTATATAGTTGATTATCAAATTAATTTCAAAAACTGTTTTTCAGATGAATTATTAATGGAGAAATAATATAATAAATAATTAAAAATTTATATAAATATGTTATACAATAGGGATAATATCAATTATTGATCAATTATATCAAATTTGAGTTATTTTTTCACTATAGAGTAGTAGTTTAGATTAATTTTATAGAAGATAATGTAAATTATGTTTATATATTCCTGGGGATAGTTTATCATATAGTGATGAATCTATATTATACATCCAATGAAAATTCTTGTAAGTAGATATAAAAAGTAGGATAGAGGGTAATGCCTCTTAGTGATTGTCTTATCAATATAATTTGGCTAAGAATCAATGAAATTGAATAAATATCCACAATTTTTATATATATACATGTAGACAACTGGATATGAAAAAATATATTTTATAGTTGTCTTACCTAGGTCAATGTAGAATTGTGACTCTATATTGATGATAAGGTATTGGTATATGAAACTTGATCAATTGTTAACCATTTTTTGAGATGTTCTAAATACAATATATATTTACCATTTAGGTGAATGAAGTGATTAAGATATATTAAGTTATATTATTGATATTGTAATATATTGATTTGTGATTTTCATTGTGGTTCTCCAAAAGAAATTATAAGTTGTTGTATTTTCAATTATAAATGATTATATTATATCATATGTATAATGAAATATAATGTAAACAGATTATACAAACTCCAAAGACATGCATTGAACATGGGTTTTAGATTTTCAGAGATAATGTGTAGATGTTATCCAATAGATATTTATTTTTACAATAAAAACTATAAAAATGTAATTTGATTGATTTAAATAAATTAACTATATAAAATACAATGTAGATCACTATTTATTTATTGTAATTAGAAGAGTTTTCTATTTTCAACGAATATTTAGTATATGGTATGACTCATAAATATTATCTAAAACAAAATTGAATGAAGATAGATAATAATATGTATAAATCATAAGAAAAAATGTAATGTTCCTAATAAAACATATTATTAGGGAGAAATACATTTTTTTATTATCATCAAATTTTGGAAATTGAATGATTATAAGGAAATGGATGTTGGAACAGATATGTATGTGTCAATTCAATATTCCTGATTTGATTATTTATAATAAATAATTACTATAATTGAATTTTAAACAAACTATATAGTATATGACATGTTCAATGGTTCTGAAAAATTATCAAAACAAATAATATCTTGTTCGTCACTATGAAATGGACTATTTAGAACTATATATGACATCACAATGGAAAAATGCATATTTAGTGGCGGTTTTTTCCTGTTTCATGGTGGTTTAAACCGCCACTAAATCGTTCTACAACGGTTTTGAAAAACCTATGCTAAATTGTGCATCAGGAAACTATTATTGGCGGTTATCAATACCACTGCAGAATATTGTGCGACGGCTTTTTCGTGGAGGTTTAAACCACCACTAAATGATTTAGAAGTGTTTTTTTCAATTTATTTAATTAAAATTTTTAAAATTTTGTAATTTTATTTATTTATTTATTTATCTATTTATTTTCATTATTTAATTTTATTTATTTATTTAGTTTATTTATTTATATATATATTTATTTTATAAGTAAATTAATTTATATAATAAATAATAAATAATAAATGAAACATATGAAAAAGTATAAAAAGGCGTGATATGGGATGAAAAATAATGAAAACGCATGAAAACAGATGGAGAAGCATGATGAATCATTAGAAAACGTGAGAACACATGAAAACTCATGAAAACTCTGGAAAAACCCTTAATAATTAAAAATAATCATCATAATAACCCCCAAAAAAGCATTGATAAAGATAACAAGTCATGGAAACCCAAATAAACAATAATAAAAAGAGCAACCATTAAAACCCATCAAAACAGTCAAGAAGTGACAAAAACATTGGAATAACATTAGAAGAGATAACTTATGATCTGATATTCCATTCAAGTTCTGTGATCAGTCAAATCAAAGATCTTGAAATGATATTCAACCTGATTGGTGAAAGAGACAGAATGGATAGGCGGATCAGAAGATACGAAAGTCTTAAAAAAACAGGTGGGGAACAGGTTCTAGAAACTATGAATCGAAAAACATAACACACCAAATACCACCAAAAAGTCCATAACATATGATCTAGGAGTCTAGGAGGGTGTCGTGGCCAGTCAAACTGAAGCTCATGAAACGAACTACGATCTGGATGGCAGAGGAGTCTGAATGGACACACTGGTCAAAAGTTATCACTATTTGAAGGAATGTGCGACCGGACACCGCTGACTGAAAAATGGTTTTAGAGGCCTTCAGATGCGTTTTTGGGGTTGAAAAACTCTTCATAACTTTTCTTGTGTCTTATGGTTGTGTATTTCTATTCACTGGCTTTGATTTTATATGTTGTTGAGCCCAAATGGACACCCGAAGCGAATGTTATTGTCGTTTGAAGTTGGAGAACTTTTTTATCTTTCTTATAAATATCATATATTTTCACCTTTTTCTATCTTAGGGTTTTGATTATACGTTACTCTAGATCTCTTCATGTGCTTTGATTTGACTGGTCGTGGAGCTCCAATGGACACCCAGATAAAAAGTTATGGTCGTTTTAGTGATTTCATTATTTCTCATTATTTTTTATTTTTTTCCTTTAATTTTGTGGCGGCTGTAACCAAACAGACATAATTTCCAGGCAGTCTTTCTAAAAAAACAACCAATAATCCTTGAAAAAATAAAAAATAAAAAATAAAAAAAATTCACTCATTTTAGGGTAGTTTTTAAACCGCAGCGAAAAAACCTCTACAAAATACTAGTTTTCCAGTAGTGCATTTAATGAGAAGAGATTTTGGGTTCAGAATTGAATGGGGAATATCTCTATATGATATTATATTACATTAATGAGATTTTTATAGAATAATGTTAATGGATAATATGATAATTCATATAGAGATGTCCATATATGGTAATAATTCATGGGGTTAATAATATAGATAGAAGCTTGAATAATTAATAGGGATAGATAATACCATGGTTGGGAATATTGTAACACCCATGTTTTGAGGAGTAAATGTTAATTTTTGTTAACTAAAATTATTTCCATTTCATGCGCCAAAAACTTGTGAATTATTTGGTTAATTGTCTAATATAACATGTCTACCTGCAATGTATCATGGGATAATTGTCTTGTTTCCCCTTATATATAGGCTGATTAACCTCTAGAATTTGTGTCCCTACAATGTAGTTGGGGTAATGTAACAATACTAAGCTTTAATATATATATAATTTACTATTGATCTAAATTTATGTCATAATATGCGATTCTATGAACAAAGGGCATCATTGGGGTTATTTTTTTCTCTTTATCAAATATAAATGTGTTTATCTATATTACTATAATGACCATATAATGATTGTTTTTTATGATATAATTATCATTGTATTTATGTTCTTTATCCCTCTCTTAAATTATATTCATCATTGTATATACTTATCAGAGGATTAGATTATATGATAATAGATTATAAAGAATATATTCATGACCATCATATATTATTCTATTTTTTTTAAAAATAAACCATTCTCATCGATTTGAAATCAAATAATTCATTGATTTTCAAAATTCATCACATTGGGTAATAATATCATATTAAGTCACAAATATATTTTGATTCATAATTTTTTGATTTATATAATTTTCATTAATATAATTGTTTTATATTAATCAAATGTATTGGTTGAAAATTTAAAATATATATATATTTCAAAATTATGCTTTTCTATTTATATATAATCCATTGATTTTTTTTAATAATTTTTTTTAATAAATTATTTTTTTCAAAAATATTGATTTATTTAATAATTTTATTTTATTTAAATTAACCAATTTATTTGAAACAAATTTAGAAAATTGAATTAATGAAGGAAATTTGCTTCTAAAATTAAAAAAAATATTAATAGAGCAATGATCGAGAAGTATTTTTATTCAATGCAAGGCCTTATTAATGATTAGTAGAATTAAAATATTACATTAATGGGAGGATTGATATTTCCTCATATAAATAGTTGGATCGGTATCATTGTGGGAAATTTTTGGATGGATCAAGATATATAAGGAATAAAATCTTTCATACAAGGTAGGTGTTGTTTTATATTTTTATTTATTTATCTTCTTTACTCATGATATTTTTATTTCAATATATTTGGTTCATTTGTTTTCTAACAATTTTTTGTTTCCTTTAATTTTTTGAAATCATTGGTTAATTTTATTCATGCAATGGATTGTATTAATCTAGAACATAATGATAAAGACTATTGTATTTAATTTTTTTTAATATTTATTAGAAAATTGATTATATAATTATTAATAAATAATGCAATAGCATGAATATCTAAGAAAATTTTAAACAAATTTAGGATATCATATTACCCTATACAAACACATCTACGAGTGTGCATTGATTTTTTTGTTTATGAATTAAATATAATAATGTTATTCTACATTATTTTTGGATCATTATGGATGGATTAAGGTGTATTGGTGGTGGATGGTAGTTTATTTTAAGTGATGTTATCATATATATTATTTTTAATTCGCAATGATGTTAGTTTAATTTTTTTCATAGATGAGGTGATTTAATTTTCACAATCCACAATCGGGACACATTTTTATAATTAATGGAGATGGTTTTATTGTTATCACTTTTGTGATAAATGAAACAAATATTAACATGACATATAATTCGTGCTTTCCTTTCAAGGGGTATTCAAACTTGAATGATTTTATTGCATTCCTCAAAAAAATTAGAATTTAACAATAATAGAGTGTTCTATAGGAAATTATTTTATGTTATTATGGAATCTCATTATACATGCAAGAGATTTGTTGTAAAATATTTTTTTTCTTTTGAAAATACATTCATCCAAATTTTATATTTATTATTATTCCACATATACATGTTCATTTATGAAAACAATTTCAGTTATTTTTATTATTAATATTCATAATGAAAATTACTTGTGTATTTTGATGTTCAAATTTTAATTTTTCAATATATAAAGTAATATAATTGATGATAAAAATTATATTTTATTTTCCCTCATTTAATATTCATTGAGGTAAAGGACATCACATAATCCAATTTATCCCTAATGTCACAAAAATTGAGTGTTTATATATTAATTAATATTATACTTTATGATTATTTTTAAACATATTAATTTAATCTATTATTTAAATCAAAAATGAAATATGTGGTATTTGATGATCATCAAGATGCATACTTTTAATATGATTTTTTTCAATAACAATTACAATAAAATTTATATATTAAGTATTTTTTTTCAAATTTTAATAATAATGACGGTTTAATTAATGCCTTATCCTCAAAACTCAAGTTTTTAACTACATCAATATCAATATTAAATACTATTAAGTAATATTTTTATTATTAAATTCATAAATTATAATATTTATCATATTAAAATTATTTTTTGCTTCTATTGAGTTTCAGTCAACAATATAGTTGTTTCCAAACCGTGGATACATGGTTTTTTATGATTTACATAAAATATTACTCACATAGAGTGAATCATATAATTATCCAAATATTAAACATTCCTTCATCCCAAAATCACATTTATTTTCTTCCCATTCAATCATGTACAAACATGAAATATCCCAAATATGGATTTATTATGATATAAAATCACAGGTTTTATTCCTATTGAATATATGAATTCTAAATAAATAATTTTGAATAGGTAAAATGTATATCTATACAGTATTGATATTCACATATGATTTATTAAAAATTGATTAATTTTATTTTTATTATAGAAACACCATTATAATATATTTGATATAATGTTTTTAAACACAAATATCTTACAATGTAGGTAGGGTAGGTGCATAAAATTTAGTTTGATGAGTGTAAAAATTTAATAAAATGCATTACTAATAATATATTTATCCAATAAGATGTATGCATTTTTTAGAATATTTTCCTTTTTAATTAATTATAATTCATGTAATAAATATGCAATTCAACATAAAAATATAATGTAATCTGTATTATAATAAACAATGTAATTTAATTTTACAAGAATAATTTATATCATAAATTTAAATTAGTATATCAATTCGATCTATCTATGAAAAAATATCATAACCAATATTTTCCAAATAATGAGAGAAATACATAGATAAAAAAATAAGTATAAATCCATAAATAGATTATTGAACATTTGATCATTATTTATCTGTCATAATGGATACCATTAATTGAATGTCAAGAATCTATTATTCCTATTATATACAGTATACCAATATATTATTTATTATACCAAAATTAATCGATTTATATAATATAATTTTTATATGTATCATTATGAAATTTATTATATATAAATTTTAAATTATAGTTAAATATAATATTTTATAAATATATATACGTTGATACTATGAGATTCTACTCTTACACATAGTAAATTCTTTTAAATATCTGAAAAATTGAAATTAAATAATCCAAGAACTTCTCTATTTCAAATTTTTTTTTGAATATAATGTAGGATAATCTATAAATACATCCCTAACAACATGGAATTATATATGGACATGGATGTTATATTATTCTATCATTTTGGGTCTCATATATAACATCATAAATCCTAACATCTCTAGAAAAAAATTCCCAAGTTCTTAATTATGAAAAATGAAAATAATTTGGATATTTCATAGAATGAGGATATCATTATTATTATAAAAATTTTAGTATACTAAATATTCAACATTATAACACACTCCATAATTAAGGATATATACAAAAAAAATTAATAACTATATTAGTTTGTATATCAATAAAAATGTGATATAAACTGTAAATATTTTTAATTACATCCTTAATAAATTTAACTAAAATAAAAATTACTTAATTTAATTAGCATAGTTAAAAATAATTTTTAAATAATTATTACTCTTTATAATTAATTTATTAAATATAAAATACATTCAATTATACCTTCTTATAACAGTTCACTTCTGGGCTTCTCATCTCACAACTATAAATATATAAACATCCCCAAAAAATTTATATAATGTAAAATTTTGAAATTTTTTATTTGTAACATTAAAATTAAATTAATGAAAAATGAACATTCTAAGTAAAAATATATATTAATAAATTTAAAAAATGAATATATTGTATTACATGTTGTTAAATATGAGGAATACAATATTATTTTTATAATCCTAACCTATAAAATCTTATTTCATGTACGTATTACTATAACATAACAATCATATTCGATGAATAAATTATTACCACTGTGAAAAAACAACATTAAATATGGTTACAATATTTTTTAGATTCCATTAAGTATATTAAAAACATTTTTGATGAATTTAAAAACTAAATTGTAAAATAAATTTGCATTTAAAATATAGATAAATTTAATCTAGATATTGGAGAATGAATATTTACAATGAAATATTTTTTTGTGTTCCAAAAGAATAAAAATCATCTTCTAATGAAGATTTAGATAAAATATTAATATTTATAGAATAATTTCAATATCTATTTTTATAATATTAATATATGATGAATAAGACATTATGGTGATAAAATACTAATAATAATATAATAGGAGATACTGAAACATCACTGTTCTATTTCGGTTTAACAATATATATTTTTTCATTTTTTTCTGGATAATATCATAATAAAATAAAATGAAATAAATTTTTTAATAAATATATAATTTCATTTATAATATATATATTTTTTACAGAAAATATATATTATTTTAAATAAAAATATTATAAAAATAGTACATCTAATAAATTCCCCACATATTGTTGTCCTAAGGAGAGGAAAAATATATTCACAAGAAGAGGGAGAATTTATAAAATGTTTTAATTTTATATAAGAATTTATTTTTCATTATTAAAATATATATATATATATTAATATTGATTGTTTATATTATTTTATATATATGTATATATATATATTTTATTCAATCAAAATTACAAAATTCTTATGTAATATTATAATGACTTTGTTGAAAATTATAAATGTTATATTAATGTTGGGTTTGGTGTTTTTATAAATTTAATTGAAAAGACAATGAATCATTTAAGTAACATTAGAGTTCTCTGAACAAAAGATATATTGTCTATAATAGTTACCCTACTTGGAATTAATATGTTTAAACATTAATTCATTTCAATAGAAATATGTGTTCTCAATTTAGACATAGTTTTATCAATCACTACTTTTCCATTACCATCATCTCCTCCGAAAAAAAATATTCAAATATCATGGTATCTTAATATAAATAAACCCTTATATTTATTCCTAAAAGAGATTTAATATTATTAAAAAAACATAATAGTTTTTCAAGACTCTATATGTCTCCATTAGTGATACATCAATAATATTTACTAAATTTGTTGGATTTCATCATCATAAGAAAAATGAATTTAAAATAATATTGTATAGAATTAATTCCCATATCATCATCCAAAAATTTATTCTTATTATGTCTGTATATATCGAAAAAATATACATAAACTATTTTGTTATTATAAAAATGGGCCATATATTATATATATAATTTATTTAACCTAAAAGGGTCAAATTTATTAAATTTTTCTGATATTATATTGAGATATATAAAACCCACCAATTGACGTATTATTTAATTCCATCATTATTGTAGAGAATAAATAATGATATAATTTTTATAAATATGTAATTCGTCTAGTGAGGAGTAAAAAAATATTATTATAAATAATTTATCAGCTGAGAAAATCTAATAAAACATATTACATGAGGAATCATTTAAAATATGTAATATAGTGGAAAAAAATATGTAGTATGATTCTTTTAAACAAATAGAGATGTCAATCAATATAATGGAAACATTATTTACTAAAGGGTAAATTTTCCTATCATCAAAAAATAATGGTCAATTTAGTTGTGATGGTTTGATTAGAATCCAATGTAATCAAATTATACAAATTAGTTTTGTGCATGATCACTAATGATTGTTTCATAAAATATATTAATTTTTAAAATGGAAAATTTGTAAATAAATATTTATCAATGTGTCATATTGAATACAACACATAGATTTTATCATTATAATGGGTTATTTAACATAATATTTTATTTATCTAATTTTTCGATGATGTTGTAATATTGTACATAAATTTTATAGAATATTACTAAATTATTTAGATAAAAAATATTCAATTAAATGAATTATTATAGAGAGCGCCCTTTATAAATTACACTTATTGTAAATTATGTTTATTTTTGATTTATGAAGGATTTATTCATCAATTATATTTTCCACTGATCTTAATTTTATCCATGATAAACTAGATCAAGTCAACGAGTTTAGATTTATCATTTAAGAACATCATAAATTGGACAACCTTTCGACACTTATTAAAAACATGTTTAACTATTGAATTTGAATATGAGAATGTATGCGGTGTTCATTAAATTTACAATAATAAAATTTATTTGGATATAAAATAATTTTAAAAATGGATTTTGAGAATAAACTGAAACATATTTAAAGGAATTATTTCAAAATATATTTATTATATAATTATTTAATATATTCATATAACCTACAATACATGGTTGTAATGTTGCATATTTTAAGAATCTAATACTCTGGGAATCAATCAATTATATATTATTGTATGAGATTAAAAGTAGGATGATAATTTTAAAATTCAAATTTACAGCTAATATATGTTGTACATGTAAAATTTGAATCTATAAATAGAGGTTTTGAATAATTCCCTCCAAAATAAATTATGTTTTGATGAAGATGTCAAAATTTAATTATTAACAAAAAAAGTTGGCCACTAATGAGTAGTGAGGGTAGCTATCGTGTGTCTAGCATGTTGATTCATCGAGGATTCACATGAACCCCCCCAGATTATAAAAACACTATACTATGTATGGGGGATTGTTTGGAACACATTTTCTTAACAAAAAATTTTATTTTTCTATTTTTCACATCCAAGACCCCATATATCAATATTTTATAAATTTTAATGTTATTTTAGGGGTATATTATAATATTAAGGAATAAATTAATTTTAAATGTTTTATTCCATGTAAATAAATAATATTTCATTTCAAAAGTAATGTGATAAAATGCTTCATCCATTCCTTTATTAGATATTGGATTAGTGATATGTTTATACGCAGTTTGATGCGAATTTTTAGAAACATATTTCAATATTTATTTACTATTAATGAAAAAATATCTATTTTAGAATATTAATCTTGTATAATAAATATTCTTATAAATTAATATAAGAGAACGATGTAAACCTAAGGAATTGATACATAAGAACATAATTTGGTGATTAATCTAAGATGATTACCCATGAATTTTGATAAATTGTTCATAAATAATTTATGAGCATCATTAAATAATATCGTTAATTGTATACGTATATTAAGAACACAATTTTTGTTCGTAAATAACATTTTACATAATTTAATTCTGAATGATGAACATACCTAAACAAAATGGATAAAAATAAATTTGTATTTTAAATTGAATTTTTTGTATTAATTTAGATGAAGGTGTACTACAAAAAGGAAAATAATTTATGAGAATTTTCTAACATATAAAATGAAATCATTTCATAAAATATTTATAATATATAATAAAATTAATTAAATAATGAAACTTAATATGTGATGTGGTTCATATATAGGTAAAAATTTATATTAGTATGTGGATTGAGTTAATAAAATAACAAAAGTGGATAAGGTGATCAGATTATAATAGATGGAAAGGGAATACAATGTTATTAGATATTATATAGAATGTGATATAATAATTTACTTAATAAATGATATTATATATAAATATCGAAATTATTATGGAGGAATTTTATTTTATTATTCAATATTCTATAAATAATGGGATTTTAATATGGAAGAATATGTTTCTATTTTCTGACTAATATGGTAGAATCATTTTCATAATGATTTGTGTTGATATGTTAGTGATTCATGGAAAACATTTGAGTGAATTTGATTATATAATATGGAATAGAAATTTCATAAGAGTGAATTGTATTTACATATATTTTATATGGTATATTTTTTTAGAAAAACTTATAATTATGGATTTATTATTGGTATCCATCTATGATTTGAGAATATAGAAAACCATTATGCATGTAATTAAATAGCGTGACTAATATGTATTGAGAAGATAATAATATGGTATGTGGTAGATAAAATGGTATTTCAATGAACATATTTATATATTATTGAATTATCATTCATTTTTTCTATTTTCATAAAGAGAGAATCTGTTATTTTAATATGGTTGCAATATTTACACTTAATAAGACTCATCTGACTGATGGAGATATAAATGAACTTAATTGATGTTATTATTTTGTATTTATATTTCATTGATATTTTATGTATCCAATGATGTATAGTATTGTTAGACATATGATATGGTAGTGGATTTGTATTATTCTTATTGTTTTATAATGAATTTTGTAGAATTATATTAGAAATTAAAATTTTCAACAGAATATGTTCACAACAATTATATAGGGATATTATCATAGAATAAAAAATGAAAATGAACCAATAACTACACTCATATCCTACAGCCCTAGTCATATCACACGTAATGACAATAATAATTGGAATAGCATATTACCATAGTTAGGAACTAACCATGGTTATATGATATTTAAGGACATAGTGAAAAAAGGTTGATATAACCATGGATAACAAGGGAATAAAACATGGTGACCCAAGACTACAATCTGTGATGGTCGATCCAGTTATAAAAAAAATTATTCTCTTCATTGCTGAAATTTAAACTGAAACTTATTCCCCTAATATTATTCCCTTCAATTGGAGCATGATTCATGACGATATATTCAAATATATATATATAATAATTATATATGTATATACACATTTTTGCATCAGTGTGGGTTCATAAACCCCCATCCTTTAGTATTCCAACCCCATTGCAATATGATTTCCTATTCTAATTTACTGACACTACCATGGTCAAAATGAAACATGCGTATAGGGAATCCAATGAGAGCCTACCACAACATTATATAATAAACATAATACTAATACCCATCTATTTGTGAATTTCACATTGCTCCATTTTGTTTGTGGTAGTAGGGATTAATTACATGAGAACTATATTAGGTCATAATCATAGGCATCCCTATAACTACTATTTTCCACATGTGGTTGTAGTGGTGAGGGTGTATACTAATTTTACATTTCTATTTGATATATTAAAATTGATATTCATCTATCCATATACTCATAATCACTCAAAAAAATATAAAGATTTAGAAATCATAATTCTCAAAGAATTGTGGGGATGTGTGTTCCACCAGTATATGTAATACTAGATAGGTGGAGATGATTAGTTCCTCTAACATCCCTGGTACAAGATGATTCTATAATTTAGTTCATCTTAGTGGTGAAAATAATCCTCTACCTTATAAATGGTGTTGAATTGATGTATGATTAACAAGATAAAACCACATATCATAATGATTAATATGTGTATAAAGGGGATAAAATGTATATTTATATCCCTATATAAAATTATTCCTTCTAGTACTCAAGTATACAACATCAACACCAAAATATGTGTATTTCAATTGGTTTTTATTAATTTATATAGAAATTTGAATTTTATATACAATTTTCCAACAATCCCTCAATACAAGGTCGAAACAGGTGCATCCTTCGATATCTCTTAGTTCATGCATTAATTATAAATTATAAAGTATTATGTATATTAATGGTTTTTATTTTATAAATGTTTTGTAAATAGATATGTTATTTTTAGTGATTGTGTTTTATGGTGGGTATATGAATATATGTCTATTAACAATAAATAATATTACATCTATTGATAATTTTTTATGATTGATGTTTTTTAAAAATTCATTTATTAAAAATTCAAAAAAAACACCAGTTCATTATGGGGTAATGTCACATGGTTTTTTTCATACTATTTATTGTAATCCCCATCCATTAATATTCATTTCTTCATATTTATCCATGTGATAATGTGGAAAAATTGATTTTGTGGATTGTTGAAATTTAATTAAGGACATGGATGGTCAATTTGGATTTTTATTAGAGTTGATATGTCATTATGAGTAATGAATTCATGATATTAGTTACCATTTTATTGTCTTTTAGGAACTAAAAATCACAAGTAATGATTATATTTTTTTCATTTGTTTTTATATATCACTAGTTTTTTAATAGAAAAATTTATTTCATGTTTTTTTTCTAAATTTATTGGATGATTTTTGTATTATAATAGGTTAAAATATAGATATAATGATTATGCAACTTTTTATACTATATATAAACCTTATTATTGGTCACCATGACTTGAATTAGTGTAATAGTTCTTTAAGATATCAATAAGTATTATTACAAGAATTAAAATATTAGTATTTTAAAGCTATGTTATTTTATTTGTTAGGTACATGTGATTATTTTTATGGGATATTGTACACCAATACTTAGTATGGATAACTAGTTCATGAATTCCCAATATAGTACTATGAAGTAGTTCTGAAGAAATACGTAATTAGGGGATTGAATCCTATTATATTCACATGTTTAACTCTGTATTATATGAAATAATATGGTAATGGAGGGAACCGTACATCATATTAATGAATGTAATGATTTTGATACGTCATTGATTATATTGATATATCTATAGCATGACTATGTGAAATATAATGAATGAAGATATACTAAATAAACAATAGTTTTATGTGATATCTATTATGAAAATCTATTTGCAATTTCTGTATTGGTTTTTTAAGATTGGTATATTGTGATTTACATAAGTGGTTATGACAGAATTCATTGAAAGAGATTATAAAATTTATGTTAGAAGAGACCCATATAAATAATTTTAGATAACATGAGAAGGTCGAAATAGTTTTCACGATATTTTTGGAAACTAATTCGTAAGGGTTTTGTAGAATAAATAACTAATGTTTTTATAATTCATCGTCATTTTTAAAATTAGTGATTAATTGTAAAATTGATTATCATTTGTAGTTTGAGACTCTATGGACTTTTATGGGAATTCTAGATGTATACCGTTGGATTTTTATTTATTATATTTCCAATAATGGGTGTTTTAGAAATTATGGATTGTTATGATAAAATACCCTCAATGAAATAATTTTAGAAGATATGATTATCTAATTAGAAATTATGACACATTATAGGAAATCATTATATGATTTGAATTGTGATCAATTATAAAAATGACTAATTATATAATTAAATTTAAAAAATTTAATAACTATTTATCTATAAACATGTAAAATACCCTTGGGGTTGTCATAATATGATTCAAATTTCATCAGAGATTATTTGATGGATTGTGTTTAATATATATATATATATATTTAGAATATTCAATATTGACTTATTTGGTAGTTATGATGATATAGGTGTTGACTACTTTGATAGAACTATCAATATATATATATGCTCTAGAAAGGTGTTACAGGGGAGAAAATATTATATCATTCATTTTTATTTATATATGAATAGTTAAATTAAAAAAAAGTGACAAGATTCAGGGAACTGCCCATCATCTTTTTTAATGTTTAAAGGAAACTCGATGTATTGTTTAGAATTTCAGAACAAAATTTTCTACCAATTTGTGTAAATGATATAAATTTACTAAAATTTACATATTGAGGAGGTATTGATTATCAAAAATTAAAGGTGTGAATGTGATCAAAAAAATACGTAATATATTAAGTAAATAAGAATGAAGGGATTAATGTTTTAGATAGATAATATTCGATTAGAAAGGTGGTAATTTTTTATCTTTAATAGAATATTTTTTATTAAAATGATCATATATATAATCATTAATATAATGATAATGGTAGTTGAATTATGTATTTTTATACCCACCTATATCTATTGTTTTTTGAAAATCAACATTCAATTTTTTGAAATCAGATTATTATTTTATTATAAAAATATTTTATTCATTTTTTAATTTTCCATGGATTGGTGTCACCTTGTGGAAACCATGTATTGGGGTATTTTAAATACAAAGTTCTATTCCGAAGTTTTTTAACATGTTTAGTTTCTACATATGAATTATTTGGAAATATTATGGGGGATATGAGATAATTTTGTATTAGGGACCCTTTGATAGTGCAGGTATTACAAACCATGCATTAAGTATGGAGTTGTACTTCGGCGCAGAAAATTTAATTTTTCCAAAAAATGGATGAGTTTATATTTTTCAATTTTAACCCCATACTTCATTCATTTATCTTTTCACTACCCCATGTATGAATTTTTATCATCACATTGCCCTTAATCCATTAGATAATAAACATTTATGATGTTTTATAACGTGTGATTCATTAGTTTTTTTAAATTTCTACAAGATATAAAATGAAACTTAATAGTTTACTATTTTTTCCATTATTCATTATTATAATTTTTGAATCCTAATTTGTAAAACCCCATTTGTTTACTTTTTATCTTGATTTATAGATTCATCAGTTCATTGAGATGTTCTCTTTCCCATTCAGGTGTACACCTCCAAAAGAATCATGTTTCGTCTTTCCTAATATCTTTTTTATTTTAGTGATTCATTAAATATCATATTAAATTAATTTTACACTATTATTATTTCCATTAATGAAATTATACTTAATTTTTAGTCTAATTTTTAATCATATAGTGATATTTTTAGTGAATTAAATAGGTTTCTCAACTGATATAGGGCATTGTCTCTCAATATGTTCTTGTGAAATGACCTATAAAATCATTAAATACCTTTATACTACTTATTTTAACATATAAAGTATTTAAATGGGTCTGAATACCATTGATAGTTATAAATAACATCTAAAATTACTAAAAACATATAATCGAATTATGTCACATGTAATGTGAATGATTTAATGATTGAGTTTTTTTATTGATTCGATTTTTGAACAAATAAAACATTTAAAACAACCTTAGAATTACTATTTTTAAAAAAATGCACTTCACAAGCTACATTGGCGACGCATCCATTTCACTAAAACAATAATTTTTTATTTTAATTATGTTTTTATGTATTCAAAATTTTAATGAATTATTATTATTTTCTTATAATTATATGTATATATTAGTAAAACAAAATGTTTTAACATAATTTATATTTTATTCAAGTATGTTACATTAATATAACATAAAATATAAACTATAAGACCATTATGACGAAAATTTTAATAATTGATTAAACATATAACATGTTGTCCAAAATAAATATTAATTTTTATAAAATATTTGTTGATAAAATAATTTATAAGATTTCTAATCAATCTACATCATACATAAAAATGGATCAAGTACCTGATTTTTATAGCCTCTAAAATATAATATACAAAACCGATATGAATTAAATTTCTATAATTGATTAAACAAATATCACGTAGATAAAATAAAAATAATTTCCTATAAAATGATGATGAAAAATAATTTATAAGAAATCCAATCCACCTTCCTGAATCACAAGAAAATTTTAAGTATGTTTCTTTACTAGTTTAAAATATATAAAATAAAATACTGATATGAATTACATTTCAAACATTAATTAAACATATTACCAAAATCAAAATTAATAAAAATTCTTAAAAAAGGTTGACGAAAAATAATTTATAAACCTTCTAACCCACCAACTTAAAGCATAAAAATGAATCAAGTATGTTAATTTTCAAGAATGTAAAATATAAACTACAATACCAATATGAATGAAATTTTATACATTTATTAGACATATAACAAGCACTAAAAAATAAAAATAATTTATCAAAAAATTGGGGTGAAAAATAATTTATATGCTTTCTAATCAACCTAAATTAACCAAAAAAATGGTTCAATTAATTGTCATTTCATTCCTATAATATATAACATATTATACATATATTAATAACATTTTTTAATAATGATTAAATAAATAAAATGTTTTCCAAAATAATTGTTTTTTAAAAAATGTAGTTGAAATATATACTATAATCTTTTTAATCCACCTACTTGAAACGGAAAAATGTTTCATGTACGTGACATCTCTAGCCCTGAAAATCTAAAATATATGACCAGTATAAATTAAATTTTAACTATTGATTAACCATATAACATGTAGTCTAAAATAAAATGAATTTATTAAATAATGTTGATGAATAATAATTTCTGACTTTCTAATCCAACTACGTGAAACATAAAAATGAAGCATGTACGTGAATTGTCAAGCCTATAAAATATAAACTATTAGACCGATATGTATGTAATTTTAAAAATTGATTAAAAATAAAAAAATTAGTCTATAATAGACAAGTTCTCTTAAAAATACATGATTAATAATATCTTATAATATTTCTAATCCACATAAATGAAATATAAAAATGATTCAATTATGTGAATTATCTAGCCTATAATATATAATCTATTAGACCAATATGAATGAAATTTTATACAATGTATAAAAATATAACAAATAGTTGAAAATAAAAACAATGTATTAACAAAATTTGATAAAAAATAATTTGTAAGCTTTCTAATCCACCTACTTGAAACATACAAATGTTTCAGGGACATGACTTTTCTAGACTATAAAAAACAAACTATAAGACATATTCTATTTTAATTTCAAACATTGATTCAAAATATAAAAAATAATTGAATATAAAAATAATTTAATAAATAATGTGGATCAAAAATAATTTATAAGATTTCAAATCCACCTACTGGAAACATTAAATTTTTTCAACTAAATTAATTTTGTAGTCTATAAAATATATACTATAAGACCTATAAAAATGAAATTATAATAATTCATTAAAAATATAACATTTTGTAAAAAACTAATTTTTTTAAAAAAAAAATTGATGATTAAAAATAACTTATAAGCTTTCTACTCCACCTACATGAAACTTAAAAATGTTTCAAGTACGTTAATATTCTATCCTACCAATTATAAACTATAAGAACTATTTTAATGAACTTTTAACATTTATGAAAAAAATAACAAGTAGTCGAAATATATAATTATCTTCATCAAATCTTTTGCGGAAAAATAATTTATATGATTTATAATCCACATACATGATGCATAAAAATTATTCATGTACGTGATATAAATATCCAATAAAAAATAAAATATATGACTCATGTGAATGAAATTTTAAACAATTATTTATCATATAACAAGTAGTTGAAAATAAAAAAAAATTATAACAAATTTTGGGGAAAATAATTTATAAGATTTCTAATCCACCTACATGGAACATATAATGTTTTACGTACGTGACTTTTCAAGCCTAAAAAATATTAACTATAATACCGATATGAAAGAAATTTTAAAATTTTATTAAACAAATAAAATTTTGTCAATTTTTTTTAAAGAAAATGTTGATGAAAAATAATTTATAAGATTTCTAATCCACCAAATTTAATCTTATTAGTGGTTCACGTACGTGACTTTTCTAGACTATAACATATAAACTATATGACTGATATGAATGATAGGTTAAACATTAATAAATCATAAAAAAGTAGTTATTTTTTTATTTTTTATTTATATGGGTCTTATAGTTTATATTTTATAGGATTTTAGATTCACCTAGGTGGCTTACGATTCTCCTCGACATTCATTCTTTTTTATCTCACTTCGGAGTTACATATCATATATTCCATTAATTTTCATTCATTTATTTTATTTATGAAACTCTATATATTCATCAATTTTTTAGCTATGTAGGTTGTCGTTTAAATATTATTTACATTATTTTATACAATATATTTTATATTATTATAATGTTATCTACATGAAAATTAATATATATTCCAATGATTCAAGTAGTCAAATTTTTTAAACTGCCGAATATAATTTGTGGCTAAAATATAAATGAAAATTGAAATACTGGAAAAAGATATAAGAAGGGAATATATTAATAATTTTCTTTTCTTTTTAGTAGATATTAAAAATATAAATGAACATGTAAAATCAATGTATATGTCTATGATGAGGATGTTTCATCCCACGTGGTGGTATGTGAATAGGATGTCTGCATTGATTTTGTTGTGTAGTCAGATGACCAAGAGAGGGATGATCCATAGTCACTAGAATGTCAACAGTCACAGCCTCCTTCAGTGTGTTAGTGAGAGTGGCTATCAACTACATCTCAAACTGTCATCCTGATCCTCGTCTCACTAGGGTGGTAGAAGGACCCATCATCATAGTAGTGTGGAACCAGTCCTATGATGGAGAAGTAGCCCAATACTATAAGGAATCTGGACACCAAGGCTATGATGGATCTAAACCCCATGGATATGATGGATCTGAACGCCAAGGATATGATGGATCTGTACCCCATGATGGAGATAACTACACATATCCAATCAAGAAAGGAGTATCCAATAATACATAAGGCACATCCAAAATTGGATCAGGCTGGAATAATAAAGGGGGAAACTGTGCTGAAGGAATAGGTGAGACCCCACATGTAGCATGAATCTATCTACGTCACTGTGTTCATGGCTCCTCAGAACCAGGGGTGGTTTTTGGATGTTCCTTTTGTGTAGAAACCTCCTCTCTCATTGTTGGATGCTGGAAGATGCTCTCAAAAAGTGCAAAAAAAGATTCCCTTGCCTCCATAGATGCAGCATGGATGACTTCCTAGATATAGGCACCCACCTCGTATTCATCACTCAAGTGATGAATATGCTCTCTTTAACTACCATGTAATGAAATCCAAAATGAATAAAAAATAGTTCAGTAAACAAAGTAATGGAAATTTATTTACTTACCATCCTCTATTCATCTCTGTCGAATCCAGTTGGATACAATATAGACATCAGTCTATACCATGGGTCATACTCAACCATCTCTGAATAAAAGAATCAATACATATGTACACGCGGATTTAAAAAACATTAAATTTACTCAATCAGTCGAGAATGGAGGCATGTACTCGATCTTAGTCCTCATCCTGCCTCCCTATCTGCTTCATCCCATGAAGTCACTCTGTCTATCTCAGTGGAAATTGAATTAGATGAGCATAGAGAAACTGGTGCATGAATCTATTAGGCTACTTTCACTCAATAATTATGAAGTGAATAAGGGTAACTATAACCATAACATCCTCAATCACTATAGTGTTGTATACTAGTAACTAATCCATAATCCTGTAGTAAGGAAGCCATGATATCTGAAATAACAATTGAATTTTTAAAAAAATCACCTATTTAAAAACCAAAATTTATTTCATTATTAAACTTGATAGATAGAGAAAGAATATATATACATAACTGGTCAGATAAGAGGCAGTTCATCTTGATCTGATATTACCCCTAATAGTGACTCCGAACTGCGATGAAATTGTGTTACTAGCACAACCTATAAAATACAACATCTATAGTGAAAATTATTCATAATATAATTTCAATATCTTCTAGTAGCATCAGAAAAAAATATAAATGATTGATCATACCAACATCCATGTGGAGAATTCGGATGCACCTCCAACTTGATTGGAGGGCCACCAAGCTGAAGACAGAATGTGGGGATGTTCCCCCATTCCCAAATCGAAATAAGGATGACATAACCCCTGATACATATGTTTTCCTTCTGGGATAACATGAAAAATTCTATGTATGTGTATTCAAAACAGGAAGATCACCAGCTATATGTCTTGGCTTGATCAAATTCCTCATGTATGGGTAAATACATCTTGTTCAAGTGCATCCCCGAGTAATCCATACACATGGACCCTCCAATGATCCATAACATATATTCACAAGAATATCGCAAAACAATGTGCCCATTTGCATCATTGGGTAAATGTGGAATTTTTGCCTCTGACTAAAGAAAAGATATGGACACTCCATCTATATCCCTATGGTTGGAAAATATATCAATGAAAAATAAGCACTGAGAATGTTATGGTCTTGATTCATTAGTGGGTCCAATAACAGGCCTCCCATGTATATGAAGAATGAGAAGCACTGCCACATCCTCTATGGTGATGGTCATCTCTCCCTCAGACAGGAGGAAGGTCTATGCCATTGGTCTCCTCCTCTCAATGATGACAACATGTTGGTGATGGTCTACAAATGTGAAATATCATATGCCAATGCCATAGAAGCTAGAATGGTGCATGTATAGTATAATGTCCCATGAAGGCTCCCTATGATGAACATATGATTCACATGACATGTTCATAGAGGCATATGATGTGTTGAAGTGTGTATAATGATATCATAAGGCCTGGATGTTTCCACATTCACGTTGCCTCATATCTAGTAATAGAAAAAAATTCATCGATATGATTTGTGATGGAGTATGAACTCTCTTAATCTTTAAATCGAGAGTATTATTGTTAAAAAAGGGAATACATGATAACAATAACATTCTATAATATTCATTTCAGTCTCTCATAAAAGTGTCATATGTAACATATCCCCTACTGTATTCCTTCTGATGCTAGTTTTTGTCCATCAACAATGTTCTTCATGCATCGATAAAATGACTCCTAAACTAGGGCAGTTATGGGTAGCTTGTGAAGCCCATTGAAGGCCCCATTGATTCACTACATAATGTTTATGTTCATCTGCTAGTACCTATTCCCCCATTATATGCCAATTTCCATTATTCTTTTATAATCTATATCATATACTAATAAATTTTTTGATTAGATTGGAGAATTTGTTCAAAACTTTTTCCAAAAAACCATTGATATGACTAATATGATTCAATGAATATATGTTATTTCCAATTATTTGATTTTATCATTAAATTTAAATAGTAAAAAATAACAAATACAATGTGTACAATGCCTCAATATTTCTTTCATCATCGGTTCATTATGATTTTTTTTTGCAAATTGATATCAATGTGTCTAATGGATAATTGTTGATGTTCTTTTGGGTATCTCAGTGTATCTTAATATGTATTGTTTGCCTAATTAATTGCTGGATGGAGATCGGATATCAATCAAACACCTCAAATTTTGGTGAAATGGTTGAAAATACATGCTACAACCAACTCCAGGATTCATAGTTTTCATTCTCAGAAATGTAAAAGGAATGTGTAATTGGTGAATAATTTCCATCTTGGGTTCCCTAAATCAACAATATGCCATTGTGATTTGCATATTGAATCATTCCAACGTTCAAAACGAACTATATTATGAAAATAAAAATAATGATACATGGGAGGAATTCCTCGAACAACCGATGAAATTGAACCATCGATGGATCTAGTTGGTAATCATGAGACACATGTCTATTTGAACCATGATGGAAGGAAACTTGGTTATAATGTCTCGGTATGGCTTGAAATTATGGAAACACCTGATATTAGTCATCTCAATCACCATAGACCTTCAATATTTCTTTATGTTTCACCATCCATGAATTATTATAGAAAAACATATAACCAAATGTAGGTTGTATCCTCTATTGGACAAGAGCTATTATATCATCATGGCATGTCCAAATAATCTCCAAAGAAATGTATGAATCAAATTATGCATCCAATAAGGTATGATCATGTGTAAGTCTTACATGAACGCAAGAATGATCTACATCAACCCTTGAGATTATCCAACCTCCAAATTCAATGTAAAGAATCACCATTATGGGAAATCTAAAATCATCCCCATACATCTCACAACCTATGACATATTTAAGTTGGCATGATTCGTGAACAATATAGTTGTAGTTCTTCTAAAGGTGAAATCTACTAATTTTTATTTCTAATGCATCTTTACATATAAATTAATCTCCAACATATAATGTTTTTTCCATATCACTAAACAAATCTAGTATAACTCTGTTGAACTCAGTTTCTAGTGTATGATCATTATTGTTGAATTCATGAACACATGTAATTTCTTCTTACCAAGATGGAAGGTGTGGATGATGATTTATTTGTTGGTTGAGGTTGATTTACAACTAATTAATTTCGCAAAAACTCCTCCCTATATTCTAATGGTATATCCTCATCATCATTGTTTTTATCATCTAATTTCTTGTTATGAATCTCCTCATCATTAGTCGAATAGTAATGTATATCCATGAGTTCATCTCTGTTTTCCTCCTCTACATCTTGTGGAATAAGATAAATTTCATGAGGGATAGGTATAGTCTACAACCACTATTGTAAGTATACGCCTTTGTACAACTAGATTGTTTTTGTCATATGGTAAATATATCAACATATAACTCCCTCATGGTACCATTTTACTATTGAGAAAATAATTTAACCTCTTGGACCCACTATGCATTATCCACCAATGGACAAGTCAAATTCCACATTGTTGCATGGAGTTGAAAATGTATATAGCTCATTGACATGATCTCTTGACCGGTTCCCAGATTTTAGGAACCACAAATTCTCCCTGGATGGTAACTTTAGGTTACAGAATTAGTTGTAATAATCATTATTATTTGTTGTGTACAGTATGATGATCCTTACTCAGTTTTTATATCCTCCCAATAGATGTACCCACTGGAAAAATGACTCTACATCAAAAAAAATTATTTCATCATAATTATTATAGTGTAAAAATATTAACAATAATGGTTAGAAATATAATATTAATTATAATGAAATTTTTGTATGCCTTTTAATAACCTAAAATATGGTAGTCATTAACAATGTAGGTTAGAAATTTAATGAAAATGGTTCGAAAAATTTTTAAGATCCCATTTTATAAAATTTTTCATTCATTTCATGAGATGGATCATGAATTAATGGAGATGCTATCATTTAAAATTAATTTTTAATGTGTATGATTTTTTATTTATTTGGTTGATGATTCAAGGGAGGGGTTAGGATGTGGATTTTTTATTGTTTTAAAAAACCATATACTTATTTAATGTGATAATTTATGGATCACATCTTCATGACATGTCATGTGAGTCTAATGGTTATTATTGATAACATGTCAAGCAAAATCCAATTCTGGGTAATGTGTTAATAATGGAGTGTTTCCTAGATACATCGAAATAGTTTGACATGGAAGGGTAGTTATCATCTATGGATGTAACATTGTTTAACCACTATGATGATTTAATTCTAGGAAATTTAATTTTATATATTTAAATGGAATATTCAAGGGAATAATATATTAATTATGTCTAATATAGTTTCTTATTCCCTAGTTTAAGACATTAATATAAATACTGGTGCTGATTCTAATAAATCTATGACGATTTGAAGAATCAATAATGGTTATTTTCTTTATTAAATTTTTTTCAAACATTATTTGGCATGGATTCCCAAAATTAAAATGGGTCAGAACATATTTTTGATATATTTCTATTTTCTAGATTATTATAATTCAATAAAAAATAAATCATAATTTTTTTGAGGTGCTATTAATTGACTATGTTTATTCGTTTGGGGATAAGAAATAGGCGCTGGTCTTGTTGTGGGTCCAATCATGGGTCTGATGGATGAATAAATGAGTATGTTTTCTGAAAAATGGAATCAAAAGAGGTCTTTTTTTTATTAATATGGAATTATGCTCTTTTATGAGCATCCATCATATTAGTTGGTTACCTTTGTGTATAACTGAGTAATGTTTTGATTCATGGGATCAATTTTTTTGTTATAAGTGGGATTTTGATATCCAAAATTCATAATGACTTCCATGATACAATGGGATGTGGGATATGTAATATGATTTTGAAATTGTGTTAGATAAGGTCTTAATTATGTGTTTATCCTCATTAGAATAGCTTTAGGTACTTTTTAGTCAACAAGTATTGATGGATGTTTACTATAAGTAGGAATGTGCCTTGAGGATTGATTTCACATATTAATAATATATATAAGTGAACAAATTCTCACTCAAGAAAATGTTATATGGATTTTTTAATTATAAGAATCAAGCCCATGAAAAAATTATTTCGAGAGAAACATGCATTCACATGTAAATTATATTTCTTTTCAGATATAATAAATGAGATCCATAATGTTAAGGTATGATTCATGATGGCTCATAAGATATGGGGATGATGTGGATTGATAATAGTAATGTAATTATTTTAAATCATTTTTATTAAGAAAGGGTTGTTTAATAATACTTTTAGTCAACAAGGATTACTTTAGTAAGGATAATGATATGGGTTTGTTTATAAAAATAATTTTTTTTTAAATATTAAGGGAATTTTAGATATCAATTATTTGATTATGTTTTTAGAACACATTTTGGTTTCAAACCCTTTGGTTTTATATTGGTAGTTTATTTTTTGACAACATAGGATGAATTTGAAAAAGTGATTGTATTAGTTAAATTAAAATGAAAATTTTTACGTCATTTATATAATTTAATGAAAGGTATTTTAGAATATCTAGTGGGTTACTAATTTTATGAGAATGATTGGGTGGTTTCATAAACCATGTGATTTTTTTTGAATACCCATGAGAAATTGAATTTTAAAAAATTTATGGTTTCCAACTGGTTGGATTATTTTTAAATCATATCTTATTCAGAAAAAATATTTTAGTTCCACTATGGATGTACTATATTTTAAATAAATACGTTTTTCATGTGATTTTCATTTTCATATAACTTTTATTAGGCATCACCCCTTTGTGTGGGTTGGGACCATTTGATTTGATTTAGGATAATAGTGGGGTTTAGTTCATGATATGTTTTGTGTAATGTATTCCTTCTATAATGTACTCAAAAATGTATATTTTCATCAACTAGGGTGAGTTCTTCATTTATATTTTACTCTTTACAATTAGGAATGATACAGAATGGTTTTATATTATACATTTATATGTGCGATATAAATACTGTTTGGGTTAACCATGTTTGTGTGGAATGGGGATGAGGAATTAGATCATACCATTTTCAATAATTTTATGAATCATGGTTATGGACCATGTTATATACATGATTGAAAAAAATTACTTTCTTTTTGAATTTAGTGTCACTGAGATGTGATTGTTTTTTGGACCAGATGTCATGTCCTTTATTTGTTTCTATTTATTGGTTATGGTATAATATGGAGAACTAATAATATAAACTGGACTGTTATGTTGATTTAGGGTACATATGGATCTTCTTATAAGATGAAACATTTTAGTGAGTATATCATTACGGATAATATTGGTTATATTATTATAATAGTTTCTCATAATATTTTCCGGAATTGGGGTTATCTTGGAAAGTCTCTTATTATTATATTATATAATTGAAGATTTACCTGTTATATCAATTTTAAATAGTCAGTAAACATTATTAGATCTCCTTTAATTTATGTAATTTTGAAATATTCTTATGGAAAATTCATATTTAATGTTACAGTCGATGTTTTATTATATTTATTACTTCCTTGGAGTATGGGTCAGGTCTGAGGTTTCTATTTTTGAAGGCCATCATGACGTTTATCTAACCCTTTACACTTCATTGGAAAATGTTATAAGTATTCCTTTTTTTATATTACTTTTTTAGTATGAAATATTTAGGTGACAAAATATTTCATGATTTGGAGAATTTTTTCAATGTCCATTCATGGATATTATTATTTTTGTAAATTTTTTTAATAATTTTTGTGCTATTAACTTTTTCAATGTGGTAGACATATGATTTTTTAAATTTATTCATTTTTTTACAACACATGAGTTGTGCATAGTTATGTGTAACCAAGAAGATATTTTTTCTATTGAGATCATAATAACATAGTTATATTTGGAATGTTAATTATTAATCTTTTTAAATTATAGGGTTACTGATAGGAAAACATGAACACATTGTTTGGGACTCGAGATGGAGTATCACAATTAGCACAAAACTTTCCTAAATGTATACCAGAACCATGTATTTTACCAAGTGATAATTTATTTCCAACAATTCCATTATATTATTTTATTGGTTATCAGCCCAATCCCAAATTAATTATAATAACAAAAACCTATGATTGATTCCCTCTAAGTTTCATACTCCAACTCGTTTAGGGTTCTGCCATAATGTCTATTTATTCATGATTTCTTCAAGTTTTATTAGTCAATTTTACTAGGTATAATATTTTTTCTTTATTATTTCAAATTTCTATATAATTTCATAATCCAATTTAGAATTGGGGTTTTAATTTTAATTTAAATTTGTTGGGTAATATTTTTTATGAATTCAACTTTGGAAATTGGGTGCCGTTAATAGAAAGCAATAAGTTTGGCCTCTACCAACATTTTATAGAGGTGTTTATTTGTAAATCCATTATAATTTATGATACAATCTAAATTTGAGTTTATAATTATATACTATTAATTAATAAACATGTTTTATGTCATTATATGAACTTTTGGGGTTTTATGTGGATTTCATGAGGGACGTTGACATGGGATACATACGATGTTATTATGAAATAGCTCGTGGGGATCAATAAATTTTTTTATAACATTGTTAATATATTTTTTATTGACATTTAGTGCTGTGGAAAATAATTATGGATTTAATTTACTTAGAAATTTTTTAATGAAAATAAATATACTTGTGTTGCATGACAATTTTTTTTAAATATATAGGTGACCTTCCAAAAGGTGTTATATATGAATTAAAAATTCTCTGATTATTGTTCAATATTTAAATAGAAGTGATGTTTTTTAAAGTATTTTTTCAAAGGATATGGTTAAAAATATTTTTATTTTATAATATTGTGGGGGTCATTATAACATGAATTGAACTTTAATATGTAATTTGTTGTTTTATTAATAATATTTCATGGAGGCAGTTGATTTCAATTGAAATTATTATATTATTCAATAATGGGGTGTATCATTTTAACATGATTTTTTTAAAAATGGTTAAACATCCAAATAAACTATAATAGTTTGGTTTTTTGATTGTATTTCAAACTATATTTTATATCATTTTTATGGATTGTTTGAAAATATAATGGTCTCTTGAATGCCTCGAAAAATCCTAGTTGGGACGTTAAAGAAGATAGACATATATATGTTTGAGACCCTTATATATCAATGCATTTTTAACATTTATTATTACGTCATATGACCTCACAAGGGAATGAATTCTATTTCCATGCATCTAGGGATGTCCAAGGATGAATATCTGTTTTTGGGATAATGTTAGTTAGGGTATAAGACATTAGTTATGAGTAGTTTTTAAAGAAAAAATATACAAATCATTTGAATATTTATAGCTAACCATAATTAAATTTTCTTGGGATTCATGGGAATAGAGTAGATTACATGTGTTAGGGAACACCATAGTGGTTATAGTGGGTATACTATGGTGTATTTATTTGTTACATCCTCGAACATGAAAAATACAGTAGTGAAAACCTTTCTCCCACATAAACAATTTAGTTACCTTCCACTAGAGACTAAAAATGATTCAAATGATTTATGGTATTTTTATTAACCATGAGGGTATATCACTCTATGATAAAAATATATTCCATGTGACTTATTTATTATATTGGATTTTTTTTTCAATTGTGTTAAATTATTTAATTCGATCCCACGTGTGATAAGTGTATCTCTTTGTTTGTATGAACATTCTTTCTTACATTCGAATGGTTTATTTTTATATGATACGTATGATTATTAATGGAAAATTTTTATGTATATAAAATATTTTCCAATAATATATCTTCCATATAATGTGTAATGAAATATAATTCTTCTTCAGAATCATGGAAATGGGAAAAATGGGGGTTGTTAGTTTTTCCAATGTGTAAATCCTCACATTGATAGTCTAATTGATTGATTCGAAATTAATAATTGTCACCATTTTTATATCATAAAATTGTTTGAATATTTTAATATGTTTATGTGTATTTATTTGAAGATATATTTGAAATCCTACATTTTACCTATTATCGAAACAAGACATATTTAATCGATTTTACAAATGTATTCCCATAGTTTCGATTGGTGGTGTCCTATTGTGCATGTTTGTGCTCACACCTATATTATATCTACTATTTTTTTTATTTGTGTTCTAATAAAAAATTATGATTTAATTTTTCTAGGGACTGGGGTTAGTATATTACATCATCTGGTCTGCTCAATATCCCCATTTATAGATTTCTATATCAGGTGGCTTGTTATATTTGATGGTGGTCTAATCAATGTAATTTGTAGGATGCATGGTGTATTTTACATAATCAAGGGAGAAAGATCGATGAGAGGGATATGATAAGTTTTTTCCATTACTATTTTAATTATAATTGTACCATATTAGATTGGTCAATGTAATATCAAATGTGGAAAGCTCATTCTGGATATTTATTATATTTATATTATTTATTTTACACAAATTATTATATGAAACAATACACTATTGTGTATATTTGATACCTAAGATAATGTTTCTAGCATGTGGTAATGTAGAATGAAATTTGGCTATGTCGAGGGATAGTTCAGGAATACGAATGATCGATGGATTATGATCATTCATGATAATACTTTTATTACACAGTGTGATTCATGGGACTTATGACATTCATTAGTTATCATATAATTTATGTGACATCTAATCATATTATTATACGTTGTGTGATATAATGATTAGATATAGTTGGCATAAATGTTTTGGACATGAATATATGATGAGTATATATTATTTCTTCCATGAGATAGATGCCTTATAATAGTGTTTATTCAAGGATGTTGAAAGGGAGTTTTGAAATTGTCTATTTTGATAGACACTACTTGTTTGTTATTCATATCTATATATAATTTAATAATTGTATATTTTTCATACTATTGATCATTTTTTTCATTATAATAATGAATAATAATTTCTTCATATATGTTTTAAATATATGTAATACATTTGATACACATGTAGTAGAGTTGAAAGTAATTATTTGGATATAATTTGTGGAATTTTAGAAATATTGCTGAGATTATATGGAGTTTAAATTCGGGGTCATATTTTTTAGACAACAATGAATTAAACTATTTTATTTTTTTCATTCTCGACTAAGCTTATGTGAGGTAGATATTATGTTGCTACATCAAGAATGTCATAATCCAAGGTAAATGATTAAGGTGTTTCATGATAACTCAGGATAAGGGATTGTTGATTATTATTGTTTCAATTAGATTTGTTTTTACGAAATCCTTGAAATTTTATTTAAATTATGTATATCATTGCTTATTAACTTTTTGATGCTAAATTACAGTAATAAGAAAATATTGTTGAGTAAGACATATAATTTAATATGATGATATCCTGAAAATCATTATATTAATTTTCAAATAGTATCATACTATCATCATTTATATAGTTATAAGTGATATCAAAAACATATTATCATGATGAATATGATTTATTATGGGTATGGTTTTTTGCATGAAATGATTTTTTTATAATTTTAAAAATACCATTTAAAATGTAATAGGAGAACACACATTTATCACAAATAAAAATTTTATTGTGTAATGATCCAGAAATTTCATATAATTGTTTGTTCTTAAATGTAATTATTACAAGAATATTAAAATTGGTGGAATGTGATTCTAAGACCCATAGAGCCCAAAAAAATTGTAACTTGTTTTTTGTTACATACAGAAATTGTTCGAGCAAGGATTTCTATATTCTGAAAATTCTCACATATTGAAAATCCAAGGGTACGGTTGAATTTGTAGTGCTGAAATTATATAAGGAGATGATTAACATCGACAAGCAAGGGATATACACAAAATTTATTTTATGGAATTTTTAGAGAAAAACATTATAAAATAACTAAATTCATTTTGTTCTTTATTTAAAAAAGTTGAGCTATGTTGGTAGGACTGCAGATTTAACAGGTCATTTAATAACATGTTAAACATGGTTCTGCAACCGCACTTTCTAGTAATTAGTGGGTTAATAAATTAATTAATTTATTAATTACATTGATGTGTATAGAGTGAAACAATTTAACTCTAATGTTAAACAAACCATAGGTGAAGAGGACTGGGAAACTATCAGATGACACTTGATGGAGCGCTAGAAGAAAACCTCTCTAATGATGAACAAGGATTTGATCCAGGATCAATGAATGCCGATCAACACCATTAAATAATGGATTCCCCTCCTTTTCCATCAATGATTCCAATGTGTTAAAGGAAAGGTATTTTTTTCAATTATAAGTGACATATGAATTATCTTCTATCATTATTGAAAAAATATGATGAACGCGGATCAACAGACTAATGGGTTGATCCACAGTTTATTCATTTTCATCTTGCGGGTGGTTGATGTAGGTTGATATTTGGTTTAAACCTTATCATGATGATGTTTGAATTCTTCCCATGCTTAAACGCTAACTTGGAGGGCACGAGCCAATCAAAATAAGGTCTGGACCCATTGTTGACCTTTGTTTTGTTGCGTTCTTCATGGGATACTAAGAAACCCAGAGTCAAGGTGAAACTAAGGTCCATGTACTGAAGGTGGGGTCCTAGGAGACACGTAGGCATTGACGTGAATGAAATCGGACCACCGGAGCTTCACATGTGGCCCGTATAAGCACAGACGATGAAGCACCACTAGCTTGACCCCACAAGCATGGTGGAACAAGTGACCATCAATGGTGATAGAGTGGACACACCTGTAGGAATAGTGGAGTATTTGGGGCGGCCGACCATCAATGGTCACATTAAAGGCTGGCTGCTTGCCGCAGATGAAGGGTCACAACTATGGTTGCAGCAGTGGAAGACCTACATCTATGTGTCACACCCTAGATCGGTCCAAAAAACTGGTCAGTGGAGGGGGGAAACCAAACATGTTCTACTGGTTGGAGAGACCAAATGAACCACGTCTATTAGAGAGGGGAGCTGACCACACACCCAATGATCGGGCCATGCCCAGCTTGGTCGTACGAGCTAGTCCTGTGGCACAGCTGGTCGGACCAGCCCTAGCCAGACTGGTCCTGGCACTACCATTTTGGGCTGGGCCTAGTAGGTCAGTTTGTACTCGACTGGGTCAGGTAGCGTCGTTCCTACCAGGTCATACAAAACCCAGACACAATATGACCCCATTTCACTTGATGTGCCATAACATCAAAATCGGGTGTTCTTTTGACGAACCTTCTACGGCGCTAGAACCCTTAGGACGAGGCGGTCGTTTTGAGATACCCCACTTTGGGTTTAGATAATGTTTTATTACAGCCAAGATGGATCGAACTCAAATCCTACTAGGCCCTCGGTTCTAAAATTCATATAAAATACTAATTGGGATTCTGTTTGATGGGTCGTATATTTATTTAGAACCCTAATTACATGGTGTTTCATTGGGTTGCTTCATCTTGGGACTTAGTGGTAGTTGATGTACGGCAGATGACTTCAGGATCAGAATCTAAAGTACTCAAGAAATCCAATTGTGTTAATCAAGTGGTTAGATGTCAAGTGAAGACTGACTTTTTTTGGAACTGCCTCCGAGAAACCATATGTGGATTGATGACTTACAACCTTGTGTGGATCAGTTGTAGCGTGACCCAATGAGGAATAACCATTGAGAGACCTATCATAGATCAGCGACTTATGACCCTCTGTGGATCAATGAATTATGAACCTATGTGGATGGAAGACTTACAAACCTATGTGGATTGATGGCTTATTACCCCATGTAGATCTGTAGTAGCATTACCAAATAAGGACCAGCCATATAAAGGCCTGTCGTGGATTAGTGGCTTACGACCCTATGAGGATAACAGACTTATGACACTATGTGGATAAATAACAAAAGACCATGTGTGGATCGGTGAGTTACAAACATGTTTGGATCTACTATAGAACTAGTGCTTCATGATTATGAAGTGGAACATCTCAATGTAATAAGAAGATTCAGCATTACAACCAGTCATCATTATTCATGTTCTTCGTGTAATATAACTGGTGTGATCTATCTGGTAAGTGTACTTTATGATTGAGATCATGTATTGTTGTTTTTCATTTGGGCAATTCTAGGAGACCATAGGGGGTCTTAGGGTCCTTACTAGGTATTTTTATACTCACCCCTACATGGGCTTCACCCACTCTTTTATGTGTCTAGGGCAGATGAAAGACATCTTTGACCGAAATTTGGGATCGAGGACTAGACAGTTCACAAAGGTGACTAGTTTATGTGGAGAGAAATAGAGAGAATTTGTACCTACCCATCAGGTTGAATCATTTGGGAATGACCTCATGAGTTGTTATTCATTTTTATTATACATTATATTAGTTGGGTTTTTATAACTTCTCATTTTGATATAGTTTAAGAATTTAATTTCAGTAGATACACTACATGGTTTTATATTATTGTGTAATTGGTTTGTGTGTTTATATGATTACAAGAAATGACTTCCAATTTTTAGGTTTATGGATTTTTGGTGCAATTCAGCAACCCTTGGCCTTTGGGAGGCAGGCTCGAGGTAGTCACAAACTAGCCCCAAGGGACGTGTCATTGAAATGAGGTATTAGAGGCTATCAGATCTACCGATGAACTAAGACTCTTATCATTTCAATGGGGAAATTGTGTTATGATTTTTGTTTACACTTTTTAGTTTGTGGAGTTTAGTGAAGATTTGGAGGCCGATGTATCCATACAACTTGACCCTGAGTTATAATTTCCAACTCGATACATGAAAACACAGATTGCATGTGTTGTTGAAATGATTTTATTTTGGTATCAATAGAGTCATATTAACAGGTATAACTTATTGATCATGACATATATTTTCATTTTTATGATGCCACCACATTGAAAACCATCATGGATTCCTGTGAGAGATCGTGATGAATTCACACTGAGGAATGAGGCTTCGATGCAAGGTCATTTTACAGTGATGGTACCTTCGTTTGGTGTGCCAGTAGCTCCTTTACTCATAGGGAATCCATTTCCACCAGCCCCCCTAGTAAAATGTGCATGACTACATAGAATGTAGCACATGTTCTAGTGGAAGGGGACTCTAGGGATTTGAGGAATTATGGATCCACAGGAGGCTGAGGACTAGATGGAGGATGTGGTAAGAGTTTTTCGCCATGTTGGGACACCAGCATACCAGATGGTGATCCTTGCTACTAGCCTCTTCAAGGGAACTATAGGGATATGGTGGAGCCTAAAAATCTAGTTACATGATGAGGAAACAGTCACCTGGTTGGACTTAGAGTGCCTCTTAACGGTATAGTTTATTCAAATAACACTACACTCTGTGCTTATTCAAGAGCTCTTGCACTTACAACAGGGAAGCGTAACAGTAGCCCAGTACTCGGTGAGATTCACTGTCCTCTCCCACTACTCTAACAACATGGTATGAGATCATTCATTCATGGCTTGTTCAATTGTGAATTGTTATCAATGTGATATAATGGTTTTGATGAAATTGATCAACATAGTGAAGTTGGTTGGAGAGTTATAGTGGCCACTTCTGTTAGAGACCTTTCTAGCTCAGAATGCACTGACTACTAGATCCACCTCCGGATGACACGTTGTCAAGTCACATGTAGCAGGCAGTATACAGATGAGGTATAGGCCCATGTGGGCTAGACCATCCTGTGGATTTCCCAAATATGTAGTGTTAGAGGTGCAGAGCTCAGAGAAAAAATGATTTCAGTAGAGGAGCATATTTTTCTAAACATGTGGTGGGTAAGGTCATAGGGCTCGGACTGCCCATCCTTCCACACCAATGATCAATATATGGTCAACATACTCCCCTGGATGTGGTATTAGTTCAAGCATAGAGACCCATATTGCAGTATAAATGGTATGGGAACTAGCTGAGCAGCAGTCAGTTGGCGATAGACGGGGGTTCTACCGCCACCACCTCAAGGTGGTCCACCCCGACCTCTAAGAGCATGTGTACATAGTCGAGCTTAGCTTTAGTAATCAGTGTCCTACGACCATTGTTCACTATAGTGTATTCAAGGTATAATATGTGTCTACTCCACCCATGATGTAGCTCTTATAGATACATGTGCAAGTCACTCTTTTGTTTCGACGGCTCCCATTCACAGCACATAGATTCCAATAGTGCCTTTGGCTCATTCCTTACTTTTAGAGACTCATACAAGAGAGAATTCGATGATTACACAAAGATGAAGGTAGTGTGAGCATATTCTAGTAGGAGAGATCTTGGCTAGGATCTCCTAGTAGTTGCATCATAGCCATATGAAGACATCTTGTCTATGGACTAGTTATCCATAATGCATGATCAGATCAACTATTTTAGGCACAAATAATGGGGTTTCCACATGGATGGGAACATTTATTCCATGAATGATGAGAAGGAAACCTTTGTATCTCTTTATAGACATTCTCTAAGGAATGTGAAGTTGACCACTCATCAGTTGGCTGGTCATACCCTCGAGCAGTAGATAAGAGGTGTTCGTGCAATTTTTTATTGGTGGACCAGTATTCTAATTCCATTCATTAAGATGTTCCAAGAATACCTCCACATAAATTGATATCCCTCTATAGGGACCTATACACAGGATGACACTGATATCTACACCAGTATATCGGATGGCTCACATGGAGCTTCGTGAGTTGAGGGTATAGCTAGAGGACTTGCATGGTAAGGGGTTTTTAAGGCCTAGACCTTCTCCATGGGTTGCACAAATTTTCATCACCAAGAAGGCATAAAAGATTTTAAGGTTTCTTCATGAAATATCAGCACATGAACTAGGTTCCCATGAAGAACAAATATCCACTCCCAAGGATTGATGATCTCTTCGATCAGATTAAGTGAGATCGGTGGTTTTTGATGATAAACCTTATATCATGTTGTCATCAGGTCATGGTATGAGATGAATATTTACCATATATGGACATCAGATGTCGTTATATTCATTATGAGTTCTTAGTGATGCCTTTCAACATTACGACACCCCAAAAGTGTTCATGGGACTCATGAATAGGATCTTCCATCCATACCTCGATTTATTAATGATAGTTTTCATTTAATACATCTTGGTGTACTTTGTGTCGGAGGAGGATCACGCCTCTAATCTGTTGAATGTTCAAGATACATTCCGAGATGACCATATTTATGGTAAGCTCTTGATGTGCCCGTTCTAGATACAGGAATTCCATATTCATGGAATTGTTATTTCAAAGTCTGGTGTTGCAGTGGATCTAATTATGAAAAAGTTAGTTCTTTCTTGGGAGCCACACAATAGTTTGATCGAGATTCTGAGAATCAAGGGATTGGATGGGTACTTCCATAGATTTGTTGAAATGCCCAAACCCCAGTTCACTAGTGTCGATGCATTATTACATAACATTGGAATGATTCAAGGAAATCATGTATTGAATGTCTAATCAGTTTTGTATCCTTTCAAATACTAGATACATTCATAAGGATTACATTACATCAGAAAATGGAAAACTACAACAACATTGATTCTAAGGAAAACACTGAGATCTCATAGACTATCCCTATAGATAATTCATTATATACTTATTTGTATCATGGAAAAAATAAAACATTGAAAGGGGTGAGATCATATGCTCATTAAGGAAACAAATATAGAAGAAACATTCAGAAATAAGAATAATCATTTTAGGAAATGTATAAAACTAAAACAAAAGCCTTTAAAACATAAAATTCATCATTATATGGAAAATATAAATCAATATAATGACTTTTAATTACTCACATGGATATTCAACTAGTCGAATAATCACATGAAATATCAATATCCACTTTCATAATTATGGAATGCATAATTCCAGACTTCATAACCACATAGTCAGGGATATGTGCCAAGACTACAAATAATATTTTTTTCGAGACCTTTTTCTAAGACCCAATTTTGTTTCCTGTGACCTACTAATGCATTGATGAGTTATGACTGGCTCCACCCGTCACATGTTATGTCCAATGCATTCCTCATATGAAAAGCTTTAAACATAACATAAACATTCATACTAAAACTAGAATACAAAATGTCAAAACTTTATCCATAAACAATGAATGGTGTAAAAATTACACATCCACAGCCAAACATATCAAAAAACATCCAATACAATATGGATGTTTTTTATTATAATAATTCAAGTTCAAATAAGCTTAAAATCCTTCCATGGATGTTGACATAGAAAAAATCAAAACTATTTGAGAGAAATATCTTATTATTTTATTGGAAATCATTTAAATTTACATAATTAAAATAACGTTTATTTTTAAAATATTATTATATGATTTTAAGGGAAGATTCGACAATTTTATAAAGGCAAAATATATCCGCACCTGACGTATAAGTTATAAAAACATTTTTACCTCTGTTTTGTTGAAAAGGATAATAAAGTACCTTGTTTGGAAGATGAGGAAATTATTCCTTTCAAAATGTATGAGGTAAAATAAGGGTATAAATTACATTAATCCATATATTATTAAGTAGTAAAATTTTTTAGGAATATATTTTTAGGAAAACACGGATGTGGATGATAAAGAGGTCCCAATAGATAATTACATATAAAAATCTTGAATAATGAAGAGGTTGTAGAATTAACCCTTACCTTAAAATTTTCCATCGTAGAGGGTACGTTAGACTACTGTATAATAGTTAAATCATTGTGATTAAATTATTCAAAAACCAAAAACATAATTATGATATCATATATGATCTTCTAATAATGCTTTGTTAATAATATTTTAGTATTATCGTTGTTTCGGGTGTTAACGGAATCGTTTTCCTTTATATTCATTGTAACATGAGTCATGTTTGTCATATATGGGATTATATTATTCATATACAGAATGATATAATGTCTTTAAAAATTATTTTTAATCATCAAATGGAAATTATTCTTGAATGGCAATGATATGGTATGAATCTCATAACGTTCGTGAAGATGGTAATCTGTACATTTCCACGAGAAAAAATATAATTATTTTTATATTAAAATCATATATAATTGGATGGTATATCATATATATAGAATAACTACCATGATATATTCTTTTATTTACATCATGTATACATCATTACTATACCCATCCAAATAATAATGTATTGAATATCAACTACACCACGACATGGAGACGGTAAGCCGTACGTACACACGTATGGTGACATGTCATTCAATGGAGGGAAAGAATAATTAATATGGTTTTAACCTATTTATAATAACATAAAATTATATAGAATAAAATAGAGTTATTATTTTATAATGGAAACAACATGGAAAGAAGAAGTGGAAGAAGAAAAAAACATGAAACATATGGTGAGATATTAACATGTTCTTCGGGTTCTTTCTATTTATTTGATTAGAAGGGCTCCGTAGAATGGCTTACTAACTAAAGATTAGACTCTAGGATGAAGGGAGGATAGTTGAGAGGGTATATGGTCAGGGTTTGTCGGAGCCAAATGGCTTTGAAGGTGTGAATTAGAGAGAAGTGGAAGTGCATTTTTATAACAGGGGTGAGGGGCACCTTAGGAAAAGATTGAAATATTATTTTATAATAAAATCATGTTCGGTTTTTAATGGCTCCAAAATTAATTATTTAAAGTATATGATGGGTATGGGTCAAAAAACACTCAACTAATAGGTCTTATATAGGTTTGGGTCAATATTTTAACATCATCTTCTAGATTTAACTCTTAGTCAATTAGATTGAAATTTACCATGTCTCTTTGTATTTTTATATTATATAGTAAATAATCTTACTATTATCATCAAATAGAACCCCAAATAGTTTATTAATGACAAAAAATCATTATATATGTCTTTTTCTCTAAACATATATTTTTAGGAAGTTAATATAATTTAATAATATAATATTTGTTTTAAAAACACATTGATATTAATTTTGACACTATTTCCTATTTTGTTTTTGTTAAATTTCTTAGAGCATTATTACTTCGAAAAATTATCATTCAATAAATCATAACATGTCAAATTAACCATAAAAAATCATGGATGACAACAAAACATTCAAATTATATTTTTTAACATATATAATACCAGTTGTTTGATTATTTCATTAATAAAGAAAATATTGTATCATCATTGTGTCATAAATAAATTTACTTATTCAATGTATAAAATTTATAAATAAAATATCATTATGTATGAAATATTTTTATATTTATAATGAATATTTATAGTCGAGAGATAACATATATAACCCTATTTAAAAATTGTTTTACTCAAAGATATACGCTTATGTGATTTTTGTCTTTACATTAGCATATTTAGTATAAAATGTCATTATCACTCCCATGTGGCTCCATGGGGTCCCTAAATAAACACAAGGATGCCCATGGTGGGACTTGATTCATCCAATCAGATTAAGACATGTTTTAGGGTAATTTTATATTACTAAAGTATTATTGTTTTACCCTTATTTACCAGATTTAACCATTAACCATGGTAAATAAAATAATTTCCGAAATAATTATTCAAAATGTCTTAAAATAAAATCTACCAATTTAGAAAAAATTTAACTCCATTATTATAAATATAAAATCCATTTTTCTAAATTCAAAACACATAATTGGCATAAATATTTTTAAAATTAATTCTCGTTGTCAGAACAAAAAGTGTGTTTTTAAGAAATAATAACTATCAAAAGATTGAAACATACTTCTGTCCAGTTTAAATTCAAAATTAAGAACAATTAAAAAATTGGATTAAATAGTATAAATATAATCTAATTATACTTAAAAACCCATCAATATTACAATTTATCCATATAAATTATTTTTATTAAAAAAGTTGTTTTCATTTAAAATTTATTATTTTTGACTATTCATCAAAAACTGATTGTTTTCAGAAAAAATAACATAAAATCACCCTAATATAATTTTGATATTCCAAAACCAAAAATGTAGTCAATTTTGAAAAATAATAATGATAAAATTTCCAAAAGTGGGTATTACTATTCATAACGGCTAGTTTGATTGGTCGCGATTTGTTAGAATCTCAAAGTTGTATACAATGCAAGATATTGCATTATTCAAAGGGAAACGTACCATGTAAGCATGTGGTGTTACATTCTCCAGTCAGTCATAAATTTTCCACCTCAAATTTTTTATAATAATACTGCATGAAAAGAATCAGGTGGTTCTTCATCATATGTTCCATTGGTTCCCACGTTGCCTCTCCAATTTTATGGTTTCTCCATAAAACTTTTACCAGATGAGTCGTTCTGTTTCTCAGCACTTGTTCTCTTGTATAAAGAACCATGATAGGCTCTTCTCATTAAAACAGATCATGTTCGAGTTCTAATTACTCATTGTTGAGTACATGCATTGGGTCAAGCATGTATTTTACCAAGAGTGATACGTGGAACGGATCGTGAACTATAAAGAGACACGACGACATTATCAAACGGTAAATTATAGCCCTAATTCACTCTAGAATTTCGAAAGGTTCGATGTGAGTGGGACATGATTTTCCCTTTTTATTGAAACGTACAACACCCTTCCATGGAGATACCTTCTTGAAATGATGATCTCCTACATGAAATTCCAAATCCTTGGTTATCGGAATAGCTCTTCTCCATACAATAGGCTTCTATTGATGTGGGTATGGATTACCTTAGCATTTTAAATATTTTCATCCACATGTTCTAGGCCTACGAGTTTTCTTTCACTAACATCATCCCAATAGGTTGGTGTGCGACATCTGTTTCCATATAATGCTTCATATTGCGCCATCTGAATACATGAATGGAAGATATTGTTATATAAAAATTATACCTTAGGTAAATATTGATCCAACATATCTTGAAAGTCACGTGAGCATGATCTCAACATGTATTATATGGTTTGAATAGTCCATTCTGATTGTCCATCAATTTGAGTGTGGTAAGCAGTGCTCAAATGATGTTCATTATCTAAGGCTTTCTGAGATACTTTTCCAGAATCTTGGTGTAAAATGGGGATCATGTTTAGAAACAATCTATAGGGGTTATCCATGAAGTCCTACAACATCATTAATATATAGTCTTGCTAGACGTTCATGTGGTAAATCTTCCCTTATAGAAACAAAATGTGTTGAATTGGTAAGACGATCAACAATGACCCATATTGCATCATTCATTCTAGGAGTCCTTGGATGTCCCATGATAATTTCAATCATAATATTATGCCATTTCCACTATGGTATGAGAATAGGTTGCATGACTCCCCTAGGATGTTTCCTTCTAGCATTCACTTCTTGAAAAACCATACATCTTGACATAAAATAAGCTATCTCCCTATTCATGTTGTCCGACCAAAAATGTTCCTTCAAGTCTCAAAACATCTTAAGGCTACAAGGGTGTATAGTGAAACTGAAAAAATGGGAATCATCCAACATTTCCCTTCATAGATTAGGTATATTGGGAACACAAAGCCTCTTCCTAAATTTCAAAATTCCATCATCATACACAAAATCACTCAATCTCCCATTATTCAAAGCTTTAATCTTCTTTTTAAATTCCTTATCATCATCCTGATAACTTTTCAACCTTTATAGTAATGATAGTTTTTAAACCATTTTAAATAGCCATAATGTTTCACCATCATTGGTTATTTCCATATCCATCTTTACTAGATCGATGTATATAGGATCCTTTTTAACTATCATCTTGTTCAAAACACTAAGTTCTTTTCTACTCAAATAATATACCACCTTATTTTCCTTCCCCATGTGGTAGTGTACGGTGAAGTCATAATCCTTGAGTATTTCAAGCCATCTCCTTTGCCTCATGTTGAGTTATTTTTGTGAGAAAATCCAATTCAAACTCTTGTGATCAGTATAAATCTCACACTTTTCACCTTAGAGATAATGTATCCAAATATTCAATGAAATGATTACAACTTATAACTCAATATCATGTGTTCAATAGTTTTTCTCATGAATTTTTAGCTGTCGTGATGCATATGAAATAACCCTATCATTCTATATAAGGAAAAAACCAAGTCCTTTATTTTAAGCATCACAATATATAATAAACCCATAATTCCATGATGGTAGAGTCAATATAAGAGCATTGACTAATCTTCTATTTAGTTCTAAAAAACATTCATCACACTCTTCGATCCAAATAAATTTAACTCCTTTACGTTTGAGCTTGGTTAATGGGTTTTCCAATCATGCGAAATTCAGCATTAAACTTCAATAATAACCTGCTAAACCAATAATATTACGTACCATTCTTATACTCGTTGGTGCTAGAAATTCTTGGATTACCTTGATCGTTGAAGGATCAACAGAGATTCCATCCTTAGAGACAATATAACCTAGAAATGAAATCTCTTGGAGGAAGAATTCACACTTGTTAAACTTCCCATATAAATCATCTATTTTAAGAGACTCTAGGATAATGCAAATGTGATTTTCATGATCTTCGTAGATTGTTGATTATATCAAGATATCATCAATAAATACCACTACAATATAATCAAGATATTCCCTGAAAACTATATTCTTTAGATCCATGAAGACAGAGGGTGCATTAGTCAATCCAAAAGGCATTACTGTAAACTCGTAATGCCCGTACTGGGTTTGAATTGTTTTCATGAGAATTTATTCCTTCATCATGCACAACTGTTGATATCCAGATTGAATATAAATTTTTTAAAAGTATCTAGATCCATGATTTTGGTCGAATAAATCATCAATGCGGGGTATGGAATACTTGTTCCTTATTGTTATTGCATTGATCTCCCTAGTGTCAATGCACAACTTCATAGACCCATCATTATTCTTAAACAATAATTGGGGTTACCCATGGATAAACACTTAGGAAAATAAATATCTTATTATTCAATTCCACTTGTTTTTTCTATAGGTACAGTAATTCCACAGTGGACATTCGATAAGGGGTCTTCGATATGGTCCTAGAACCAGGAATTAAATCAATGGAAAACTAAATTTCTTGTTATGAATGATGTTCAGGTAAATCCTCTAGAAATACATCAACATACTCATGTACAATACGTACATCCCCTATTTGAACATTATTTTCCTCATCCATAGTTATTACATACTATTCAACCACAATAATTGAATTTAGTATAGCTACTAGGGGTGGATCTAGATAAGAATCATGAGGTGATGTTTTTTCTCTAAAGATAAGGTGTTATTTTTCATCATCATCAAAAAATTTAACCTCTTTATTCTTATAATAAATCTTAACATCATGGTCTGAAATCCAATAAATACCGTGGATTATATTAAATTCAATCATAGGTTTGATGATGAGATTCGTAGATAAAAATCATTTATATTCCCTACTAGGAAGTGATTCACAAAACATTGTTGTGATGATACATCCCATATGTGTTTTGACTAATAACTCCCTTGTTAAGTCAAATTGAAAATATCTAATTTTCATAGCAAACTAGTAGCATATGAAACAATGCGATGATCCAGAATCAAATAAATCATTTTCTAAACATGAGGAAACCATTAAATTACATGCCACCAAATCTTTTGGAGCTTCAACCTCAGCAGTGGTGATTGAATAAACATATCCATGATCCCTTGTCCTTTTCTAAGTAATATTTCCTTGGCCCTTAAGACATTCATTTACATAATTCCCCCTTTCACTACAATTGTAGCAATCAATGTTAATAGCCTCTTTCTCCCCCTTGCAATCCGGAGTACGATGGATTTTTCCATCACACTTGAAACAGAATCTCCTGTACTTCAAGCAAGTACTGGGTGTTTCTTCCCATGTAACACCCCAAGCTTCCATGATATGTTTCTCTTTGAATAAAACAATAGTGTGTGTTGTATACATCTTCAATTTCTAACACAACACAACCGTTCAAACTGGCCGTTATGAATAGTAATACCATCTTTTTGAACTTTTTTAAATTTTTCCATCCATAATGGACTTAATTTTGGGATTTGGAATATCAAAATTAGCTTGGGTTAATTTTTAGTATTTTTATGAAGACATTCAATTTTTGATGAATAGTGAAAAATAATAAGTTATAGTTTATAAAACAAAATTTATTACAAAATTTATTTAATTTATTTAAATTTATTCTTGTTAAAAATAGATACATAATTAATATATAATTTCAATTTAATTAATTGGATTTAGTTTATTAAAATTTTAGATATATAAAAATTTTATTGAACTTTGTACCCAATTTTACCCACCTTCTAGGAGCATTTCCAAATTTAAATAAAACATGATTTTACCTCTTCTGTGAGTTGAATTGAAAAAAATAAAATAGACAAGGTTGATATTAGTATTTAAAATTTAGTTCAATATGATGAAAATAATTTTTGTTGAATAGTATGTTTTTACTTTTATTTACCACGATTAAAAGTAAATAGGGTAATTAAGGGTAAAAATGAAATTATTATTACCCAAAAATAGTAACAAATTATATTGGATAACTGTAATTCGCCCAAAACCAAACTTAGGAATAAAATATGACCCTCGAGGGACACATGGATCTGATAAAGACATTTACTATTATTTAATTCAAAGAATTGTTAAATGTTTTAAATTCAAGGTTTAATAAATAAACATTTTTAATATAGGGTTAAACATAAGATAAATTAGACTATAAATATTCATTATAAATATAAACAAATATTATACATAATGGTATATTATTTATATTTTTTATACATTACATATTTAATTTATATTTGACACAATGATGATACTGTAATAACCTAATTAATGAATGATTCTAATAATTTACATTATAAATATCCAAATGAATGAAATTTTACACTTTTTATGAATTCCTATAATTTTATATGTTAATAATTCATATTATGGTTGGTTAGATTAATTATTTTTTTAGTAATAATGACGTTATTATTTAGAAAAAACTAAATACCAAATAGTGTCAAAATTGGCATAAAAGAGTTTTTAAAACTAATATTATATTATTAAGTGATATTATATTGCTTAAAATATATAGTTCGGCCAAAGGATTTAAATAATTATATTTATTTCATTACTGAACCACATGGGGTTCTCTTGGGAGTATATAGTATGTTTATAAACCATAAAATATATAAATATAAAGACACATGGTGAATGTCAAACTATTTAACTAAGAGTTAAATCTAAATGATAATGTTAATATGTTGAACCAAACCAGTCTAAAACAAGTTGGTCGAGTGTTTTTAGAAACATACCCACCTTAGCCTCTAAAAAATTCAAATTTGAGCTATTATATTTTGAAAATTATTTTATTATAAATTAATATTTCTCGCTCTTCCTAAGGTGCCCCACACCCCTCTTATAAAAGGGCACTCCCCCTTCTCTCTAATTCACCCATTCAAAGCAATTTGGATCAGCCAAACCCTACCAAAATACCCTCTAAAATATCCTCCATTTATCCAAGAGGTGTTCTTTTAGTCATAAATCCATCTTATGGTGCCCTTTTGATCAAATCTAAAGGAAGAACCTGAAGAAGAGGTAAATATTTCATCACCTCTTTCAAGTTCCTTTCTTCTTCCACTTCCTCTTTCTTTGTTTTTTCCATTATAATATAATAAATCCAGTTTAATATATATACTATTATGTTATTATGAATATGGTAAATCCATGTTCATTATCATGTCCACCCTTTTATTGATATGTGACAATTCGTGCGCACGTATGGCTTACCGTCTTCACGTCGTGGTGTAATTGTTATTCAACACATTATTATTTTGATGTGTTTAAAAATAACGTGTAATTGATGTCTATAAAAAATATAACATGATACTGATTCTTTATATACGATATAACATCCAATTATATGTTATTTTAATATCAAAATAAAGATATTGTCACTCGTGCATACGTACGGATTACTGTCACCACGAATGCGATGAGATTCGTTCTGCATCGTATCCATTCCAGACTAATTTTCATTAGATGAATATAAATAATTCTTAAACAAATAGTATTATTATTAATATTAATAATAAAAATCCAATCCCAAAAAAATATTACATACATAACAAATCTTATAAATGAAAATGAATAAGTTAACACCCGAAATGTAGATAATACTGAGATATTATTAACAATGCAATATTAAAAGATCATATATGATATCATATTAATATATATGATTCTTTTATAATTTATTAAAAATTATTTCACCATTATATAAGAGGTTAACTTATGCTCAACCATGGAAATGTACATGGTAAGGGTTAATTTCACAATGTCATTATTATCCGAGGTTGTTTATATGTAATTATCTACTGGGACCTCTTTATAATCTACATCCATGTTTCATTAAAATGTATTTCAAAACATTTTTAGTTTTTACTATACAATGGGGTAAAGTCACTTATACCCTTATTTGACCTTATATGTTTTGAACGAAATCCTTCTGTCATTTTCTAAACAAGGAACTTTATGACCTTTTCTAAAAATTTATGGTAAGAATGTTTATTTGACTTATACATTGGGTGATGATATTTTCTTCCATTATAACATCATTGAAGATTCCTTTACAAGTATATAATAATATTTTCAAAATAATTGTTTTCGTTATAAAAATTTTACTCCTAAATGATTTCATAATAGAAAGAGATATTTCTCTAAAAAAGGTTTGATTTCATCTATGTCAACATCCTTTGATGGATTTTATTTTTATTTGAAGTAGATTTATTATGATACAAAACATTCATATTGTATATATTGTTTTCTGATATGTTTGACTGTGGATGTGATATTTTTATACCATTCATGTTTTATACTTAATGTATTTATATTTTTTTACTAGTTTTAATAAGAATGTTTATGTTATATTTCATCATTTTCATATGAGGAATGTATTGGAAATAGTATGTGACAGGTGGATCCTGTTATAGTTCCCCGATCCATCGGTAGGTATCATGAGACAACTTGATGTGGAATTGTCCATGGAATTTCCCAATTTGATATATGGCTTTGGTCAAGGAGTTAATCATTTTTAGAATTCTTGGTTGAGGCCTTGACAAAATGTTTTATAATGTCCGGCATTATACATTCCATCGTCATAAAAAGAATATTTATGGATCATGTGGTTATTATACTATTAGAATAGCCATGATTAAGTTTTATTATGTCCTTATTTACATAGCTCATATTCCTACAATAAAATTATTCATGTTTATCATCAATAAAGGCATGTGGTTTCAATTATTCAACATTATTAATATTCGAGTCATCTTCCACTATATTGCTTACTCTTACTGATTGTTTCAGCTCACCCACTTATTATGTTACATTTTCCCAGGATATAAAGAAGTTAGTTATGAGTGACTTTCACACATAATATATTAGGCTTGGATGTTTTTTTTGGAATAAATTAGTGTTTCATATATTTTCAAGTTGTATTGTTGAACTTATGTATGAATCTTGTTTCCAATAATACTAAACTGGTCGGTCATTCAAGACATGATTTCCTTGTGATAATGCCAATGATATGTAATAATGCACCAATGTTGGGAATCAAGAATCTAGGTGTTACATACCACATTTACTAAAGGATAGATATTTAACTTATCCCTTATTCTTCTTATATCAATTCACAAATGGTTCTACAGATCTCTTCTTCTCTTGCTTTTCTTTAATGTTGTAAGAAATAGAGAATTCATTTTCTGTATTGATAGCTCATGAGACAATATCTTCATACGAAGATAAAGAATATGAGTCTATAGCTCGACGAAGAAATGGATTTAACCCATTAATGAAACTATTAATCTTTTTTGCAGGGTTACATATAGAATCTTTCACATTTCTTGTTACCCTTGTAATGTTGGCTTCATACTTTCGGACATTAGCATTCCTTTTTTTCCTCAGACTCAGAAATTTCCATTCAATATCTGCTTGATGGTAATGATGAAAGTATTTTTCTAAGAAAAACTCCTTAAACACCCTCTATTCCATATTTGATACTTCATTATATTCGTTTTTGTTTGGAATCAATGACCACCATTGATTAGTATCTACAATGAGGAGGTAAAATTCCATGGATACTTTTTCTATTTTTCTACTCCCCATGGCATGGAATATTTTTTCTAAAGATTTTTTCCATTGATCAGATACTAATGTATTAGTACCCCCATTGAATGTTGGATGTTTTTTCTTCATTAATATATCTAATATTGATCCTCCAAGATGTGGATCAGGGTGCTCCATACGGAAATGCTTATTATTCACATCTTGGGTGAGTTGTCTTAGTATGGTGTTATGCTGATCAGCACCAGTTGTATCAACGAATCCGCTACAATTATCTTGATTAGGAGGGAAATCCCTACATGGAGTGTGTGTATTGGTAAGGTTTCCATTCCTTCCACTAGGCTCCATTTCTAAAAATTGAATACACTAGATTAGTTTATGAATAAAAATACATAATTCCAAACTTATAACATAAATAACATAAATAGAACAATGTATGGATATAATCTATAATTATAAAAAAAATATCTGAGGAGGTATATACTCATAAATCCTTCATAATTTTTGTAAAGAAAATGTGTAATATTTTAAGAATATCCCCCAGGAGTGTCATAACAAATAGTGCAACAAGGCATGTTGTCATGTACAGGGATACCCCAGGTCAAGCCCAAAACTCCTTGTCAGAGTTTTCAATCCTAGCTAAATCTATACCAGAGCTGCCTCTACCTAATCCTATCTAGACAGGGATGTATTGCTCAGAAAATATACAAAATCTCTACATTACAAAAATTCTAGGATGTTCTTATATACTAATTCTCAAGTTCTATCATAGGGTAATGTGCTCTAATCAGTGTTTATCTAAATCGAGATTCCAAGGTTAGTAATATACATCCTCTAATACCAACTATAATTCCCCGACCACAGTTACCCATAGTTAATGAATTATTACATAGCATTATAATGATATAATGAAATCTGTCCCGAAAGACCAATCAGTTTATTAGCCTTGGAAATACGAAATAAATTCATAAGGTTTACATTACATCTTAAAATGGAAAACTACAACAAAACTACTTCCATAGACAACACTGAGATCCCATAGAATATCCCTACAGGTAATTCATAATATATTACATCACATCCTAGAAAAAATAAAACATAGAACGTGGTGAGATTAGATTCTCAGTAAGGATAACAATATATCAGAAACCTTCATAAATAAGAATAAACAGTTAAAGAAATGTATAAAACTAAAACAAAATCCTTTTCAACATAATATTCATCATAATATGGAAAAAATAAATCCAAGTAATACCATTTACTTACTCTCATGGATATTCTATTGTTGAATAATCTCATGCAATATCAATATCCACATTCATAATTTGGGACTGTAAAACACTAGACTTCATAACCACATAGTCATGGCCTTGTTCCAATATTAAAAATATGATATCGTGAAGGCCTTGTTCCAAGACAATGTATTGTCTCCTGAGACATACTGATGAATCGAGGAGCTATATCAGGCTCCACCCATCACATACGATGTCCAATGCATTCTTCATATGAAAAGGATTAATCATAACATAAACATTTGTATTAAAACAAGCATACAAAATGTCAATACATTATCCATAAACCTTGAATGTTGTAAAAATAACACATCTATAGTTCAACATATCTCAAAAAATTCAATATAACATGGATGTTTTGTATCAAAATAAATAAACTTCATAAAAGCATAAAATCCTTCAAAGGATACTGACATAAATGAAATCAGAACTGTTTGAGAGAAATATCTCATTCTTTTTTTTTGAAATTATATAAAGATAAATAATTAAAAAATAAAATACCTATTTTTAAAATATTATTATAAGATTTTAAGGGAATCTTAGATGATGTTATAATAGTGGAATATAGTTACACCAACCGTATAAGTTAAAAAAACATTCTTACCTTAATTTTGTCGAAAAAGTCAATAAGGAAACATGATTGGAAAACGATAGAAATATTTCTTCCAAAATGTATGAGGTGAAATAAGGATATAAATTACTTTAATCCATATTATAGTAAGTAGTAAAAATTTTATGGAATAAATTTATTGGAAAACACAAATGTGGATGATATTGAGGTCCCAGCAGATAATTACATATAACAACCATGAATAACGAAGTGGTTGTATAATTAACCCTTAACTTGTACTTTTACTTGATTGAGAGTAAATTATCATTTTGTATAATAGTTAAATCATTTTTATTAAATTATAAAATAGAAATATACATAATTATGATATCATATCTGATCTTAGAATAATGCTTTGTTAATAATATTTTAGTATTATCGTTGTTTCGGGTGTTAACTGATTCGTTTTCCATTATATTCATTGTTACGTGGGTAATTTTGTCATGAATGGGATGTATATTATTCATATAGATAATGATATAATGTAATTAAACATTATTTTTAATCATCAAATGAAAATTAGACTTGAATTGTTACAAAGGTGAATGAATCACATCGCCTTCTTGGAGACAGTAATTCGTAAGTACACACAAGTGACAATATCATTCTTTTGATATTAAAATCATATATAATTGGATATTATATCATATATAAAAAATAATTACCATGTTATATTTTATTATTTACATCATTTATTCCTCATTACTTTTCCCATCCAAATAATTATGTATTGAATAACCACTACACCGCGACGTGGATACGGTAAGTTGTAATTATGCACGTATGGTGACATGTCATTCAAAGGATTGATAGAATAAAAAAATGGTTGTAAAATATTTATAAGAACATTAATTTATATATATTATAATGTAGTTATTATTTTAGAGTGGATACAAAATGGAAAGAAGAAGTGGAAGAAGAAAAAAACATGAAAGAGGTGGTGAGATATTTATATCTTATTTGGGTTCATCCTTTTGATTTGATCAGAAGGGCTCCTTAGGATCTCTTTCTAACTAAATTAAGTCCTATAAAATGAAGTGAGGGAAGTTTTAAGGGTATTTGGGAATGGTTTGGCTGAGAAAAATGGCTTTGAAGGTGTGAATTAGAGAGAAGGGGAAGTGCCCTTTTAAAAGAGGGGTGAGGGGCACCTTAGGAAAAGATTTAAATATTATTTTATAATAAAATCATGTTCAGTTAATAATGGCTCAAAAATTAATTATTTAATATCTATGTTGGTTATGTTTCAAAAACCACTAAATAAATAGGTTTTAGATAGGTTTTGGTTACAATAGTTATATTATCTTCTAGATTTTACTCTTTGTTAATTAGTTTGAAATTTACCATGTATCGTTGTATTTTTATATTACATCGTTACTAAACATACTATAAACTTCCATGATAACCCCATGTGGATCATTAATGAAACAAATATCATTATTTAATACTTTGGAAAGATATTTAGATTTTTTGGAATAGAATATATATTAATAATATAATACTTGTTTTAAAGATACTATTATGTCACTTTTGATTCTATTTTATATTTTGTTTTTTCTTCCAACAGCTTTATTACATTGAAAAGAATTCATTTAATCAATACTAACATTTTAATTTAACCTAAAAAATTGGGCATGGCATAAACACATTAAAATTATATTTTTTTAACATCTATAATACAATTTATTTGATTATTTCAGAAATAAATAAATAAAATATTGTATCATCACTATGTCATAAATAAATTTAATAAATCAATGTCTAAAAATTATAAATAAAAAAAATTATGTGGGAAATATTTTTATATTTATAATGAATATTCATAGTCGGAGAGATAACATACATAACTCTATGTAAAATTTTTTTACTAAAAGATATATATGCTTATGTCATTTTTTTCTTTACATTAGATTATTTAATATAAAATGACATTATCACTCCTAAGTGACTCCATGGGGTCCCTCAATCAACCCAAGGATTCCCATGGTCGGAAATGTATCATAAAACAGTGTTATGACATGTGTTTGGGTAGTTAAATATTATTATATTATATATTTTACCCATATTTACCAGATTTACCAATTAGCCATTGTAAATAAAATATTTACCAAAGTAATTATTAAAAATATCTAAAAATAAAAGTTAACAATTTACAAAATTTGAACCTCCTAATTCTTAAATATGGAATCCATTTTTCTAAATTCAAAACATAGAAATGGTAGAAATTATTTTAAAATTTATTATCATTGTAAAAAAAGCTTGTTTTTAAGAAATAATAACTCTCAATAGATTGACACTTGCTTATGTCCAGTTTAAACGTGAAATTAGGTCCAATAACTAACATTGGATTAAATGATAAAAATATAATTTAATAATACATTAAAACCACTCAATAGTATAATTTATCACTATAGATTATTTTGATTAAAAAAGATTTTTTTATTAAAATTTATATTTTTTTCACTATTCATCAAAAACTAAATGTTTTCAAAAAAATACAAAAAATTCATCCTTAGATAATTTAGATATTTCAAACACAAAAATTATGTCCATTTTAATTATAAGATTGATAAAATAGGAAAAAGTGGGTATTACTTTTCATAATGGCTACTTTGATTGGTCGCAATGTGTTAGAATCTCGAAGTTGCGTACAGTGCAAGCTATTGCATTATTCAAAGTGAAACATACCATGGAATCCCAGGCTGTCACATTCGTGCCTAAATTTTCTAGAGTAGCATCACCCTTGTCAGCTTTGAAAAAAGGGAAATCTTTTATTGTGGACAACGATATTCCATCAATGATTCCAGAAGCTGAGATGGAGATTGACGAGTTTCCACATCATGAGGCTACTAAAAGAGTTCATTGGATATGTTGTCTACAACCACAATTCTAGGACCAGTCTATCATGTGTCCTGATATAGGAGCGATATGTGATCACATAAAGATCCTAATAATTGAGACAATATGGGAAAAACTATTCTACTAATGACCCAATGGTATGAGTAGTGGTATTTTCCTTGAATATGTGGTGGCACTACTTGGTGGACGAATGGTTTACTCAATACTCTTATCATAAAAGTCTCAAGTATATCATCCTTCAAAAGGACCTGAACATGAGACAATGGATATGGCTAGTGTTCCTCCAGGACTATGACATTGAGATATTCTATACACATAGAAAAGAATTGTAGTGGAAGACAAACTCTATAGGAGGTTTGGGTTACTGCTTTTGGGTGAGTCTAAAGAGAAGCTAGCCACATTGAAGATATAATTCATGGATAAGGATGGATACGCTTACCACTAGTCTATGATAGTCCCTCCCACACTCATTCAGCGAGTCTGGGAGGCACAACTTTGGGAAGTAGACTATGAGACCTGATGTGCTCAGATATCCTCAGTACATGCTCATGGTGGATTTTCTGAAGGTGGGCAGCATGTCATCATTTGAGAAGGATTCTCTAAGGAACACATAATGCTATGATAGAAGGTGTTGAGGTAGTTTCATAGGTCCCTTTTGGTGGTACATCCTCGTGTGGCAATGATGTACCAGAACCATCAGTGTTAGTACTGGTGGAAAGGGATTAAGAAAGTAGTGGAATAGTTAATTTCATGATGCCACACATGTCAAAAAGTGAAGGTCGGACATCAGGTTCAAGTAGCATATCACAACCAATTGAGGTGACAGAATAAAAGTGGGATGTCATCTCGATGGAATCTGTGACATTGAAACCATGTACGTCTAGGGGCCATGATTCAATCTGGGTGATCGTTGACTGACTCACCATGTCGGTCAACATCCCACTCATTTGAGAGAAGGGATAAATATAGGGAATGTGAATCCCTTAATTATAGGAGATAGTACGACATCACATGGTTCCATCGACGATTGTCTTGGATTGTTTTTCTTGTATTACATCCCGGTTGTGGAAGGGATTAGTAGAGGCGTTCAAGAGTATGCTACACTTGAGAACTACATTTTACCATTAGACAAATGGTCAGATATATCTGACCATTGAAGACATGCTTTTTTTGCATCCATGATTTTAGATGCAATTGGGAGGATCACTTTCTCTTGTTGGAGTTCTCATACAACTTTTGGTGTCACTCCATCATTGGAATGAAACCATTTTAGGCCTTTTATGGTTCACCATGAAGATCACCTCTATACTGGGATAACCTAAGTGAGTATGCACTTATGGGTCTAGAGTTTGTAAGGGCCACCACTCAGAAGATGAATATCATCCAAGAGCATATAAAGACTTCACATAGCAGAATGAAGTCATATGCTGACAGAATATGGAGACCCTTGGAGTTCGATGAGGCAGACCATGTCGTCTTATGGGTCTCAAATCGATGAGTTTTATGATTATTTGGCCATGGTGGAAAGCTATATCTGAGGTTCATAAGATATTCCCAGATCCGGAGCAGACATGGAGAGTTTTTGTACCACCTAGCTTGTCCTCAGTAGATGAATAGGGTGCATGATGTTTTCTAAGGGTCACAGTTGAGGAGATACATGCGTGATCCATCACACGTTATCGATTTGGGAGAGCTAGAAATTGACAATGGGGCAACGATCACAATGTTACTGGTGATGATAGAGGATCCACTTGAGAGGTTCCTATGGTGGTGGTCGATTCTTCTATTGTGAGTAGGGTGGTAGCAAGGGAACCTCCAGGAAAGCACACGGGAGTTGGGGGCTCAGATTCATTCTCAGTACCCCCCTTTTGTTTTCATAGACATTGATGGGGATTTCGTGGATGTAAAGCCCTAAGGTGAGGAGGATTTAAATACCCAGAAATTAAATAATTTTTTTTAATTTAATTGGAATTATTACGACACATTGAATTATGATGACACATGATTCTGAAGCTTGGAGAGCCTGGAATGGAATTTTTGATCATTTTATATAGTACGTTCTATATACTTGCGTTTGGGGATTTCAATATTTTTAACCAAATATCATATTGAAAATCCAAGTGCACCATATAATATGAAGTTCTAGGAATCTCAATGGTGATTCTTTACATCAACCAGTAAGGTTTGGATAAAAAAGTTTATTTTTGTACATTTCAGAAAATAATAACTAAAGTTATTTTTTTATTTATTTAAATTCTTTGTGCATTGGTGGTGGTACTGAAATGTTATCAAGTCATTTAATAACCTTTTAGAAATTTTTGTGTAACCATACATTCAGGTAATTAATGGGTTCATTATATAATTAATTAATAAAACACATTGTTTAGATTAATGTGACAACCATTAACTCTAATGTTAAACAAACTGTAAGAGAAAAAAATGGGCAACCACAGGAGAAATCTTGACGAAACACCATTGGAAACCCTCCCCAATGAAGAACAATTCTTTGATCTAGGATCAATGATTGTTGATGAACACATTTAAACAATTGATTCTCCACCTTTATCAATAATTAATTCAAGGAGTATACGGTAGGGGTTATGTTTTTAATTCAAAGAGGCGTATGAATGGTATTCATCCATTCTTGTCAAAATATGATGAACCAGGATCATTCAACTAGAGGGTACATGTGATGTTCATTCATATTCATATTTTGTGGGGTTTGTGTGTGTTTTAATTTGGTTTAACCAATATCATGAAGTTTTTGGAATTCTTCCCATTCCTAAATGATAAAGAAGAGGGTACAGGACAATCAAAACAAGGCCAGGTCCCTCCACCGACCTTGGTTTTGTTGCGTTCTTCGTGGGCCACTGAGAAAAATGAAGACAAGGAGAGAAATAGTGACACACAGTGAAGGTAGGTTCCAAGGTGGCACATAGAGACAAGAAAGAAAGAAATCAGACAACCAGAGCATCACCATTGGCCTGCAGAAGCACCAGCAGCGTGGAACCACCGGTGGGGCGACACTGATGACCATAGTGGGCGACCAACCATTACCAGCCACATTGAAGTTGGTCGGCATGCCAGGGTGATGGTGTCATGGCTCTGGCGATGGTGGTGGAAGACCCTCATCGGTGGTTCCCAAACTAGGCCAGTTAACTTACGGTGCAACACCAACCTCACTCCGCTTGTTAGTGATCAAGAACGGACCACATCTATTAGGGATGGGAGCAAAACCCACACCCAACAGGAGGGACACGCCTAGCTAGTAGTCCAGGATGGTCCCATTTCTAGATGGACTATGTCAGTCTCACAGACCAGAACGATCCCAACCATATCGCTCTGAGCCTAGCCAGTTTGTGTCGAGCCAAGCCATTTTGGTTTGGGATATCAGGTCTAATCAAGTCATCATGGATCAGGTCGGTTAGGTTCGGTCCTACTCGGTTGGCCCTACACGGTCTGTCCCAACCTGAACCCAAATTGAACTAGTTTCACTAAAAGGGAAATAACATCTAAACCACACTTCTGTTTGACCAACCATCTATAGCATTTCAACCATTAGAACAAGGCATTCCATTTTAGATACTCAACTTGGATTTGATGAATGTTGGATAATGGATGGGTGGGATCGAGCTAAAATCCAACTATGCCCTCGGTACTATAATACATATAACTTACAGACTGGGCATCTATTTGGAACGTCGTCTATTGTATTGTAACCGTTATGACATGGATGTTCTTTGGGTTTCATCATTTTGCGACTTCATGGTAGTTGATGTTTGACCAATTTCACGAGGAGCAGAATATACAAAACTCAATCGCACCATGTGTGGGAATCTGGTGGCTTCCATTAAGGTGAATAACATCCCTTTTTCGAACAATATCAGATCGAACCTGTGTGGATCGATGACATATGACCCTATGTTGATCAACAGTTGTGTGATCCGACACGGACTAGCCTTGTATCATCCCTCCTTGTATCAGTGACTTATGACCCTGTGTGGATCGATGAATGACAACCCTTTATGGATCGATGATGTGCGAAAATTTCTGGACAGATGAATTATGACCCAATGTGGATCTGGAGCAGTGCGAACCAATCAGGATTAGACATAGAACGACTTGTCATGGAGGAGCGATTTATGACCCTATGTGGATCAATGACTAAAGACCCAGTGTGGATAGACAACATATGACCATGGGTGGATCAATGACTAACGACCATGTGTGGATCGGCTATAGAACGACTTCCTCATGGATCAATAGTGGAACTTCTCAACGAATTAAGATGAATAACCTTTATGTATAATCATCATTATTCAGTTTTTTATGTTTTATACCTAGTGTGACCATTCTTTTACTTATTCATTGTTATTGAAATCATTCTTTTTTGATTTTCTTTTGTGTAATTATGGGTGATGTTCCGGTGTCTAAGGGTCCCGACATGGTATTGTTGTACCCACCCCTTCACGGGCTTCACCCACATGTTGATGTGTCATGTGTAGATAACGGACAACATAGACTAAGATTTTGGAGCCAGGACATGTTGGTGCAAGGAGGTGACTGATTGAAGTGGGGATCCACAGAGATGAGATGTACTTAACCATTAGGTAGGATCCTTGGTGTTTGACCTCAAGATATGTTATTACTTTTGGTTTTACATTTACTTAGTTGGAATTGTATATTGGCCCATTATGCTTCAGTTCAGATATTCAATTTCAGATGTTATACAACATAGTTTTCTCTTCTTGTCTACATGGTTTGTGCGTTTGTAGGTTTAAGGGAAATTACTTCCCATTTTAAAGGACATTCCTTTTCAGTTCTAGCCTCCGACCCCTGGCCTATCTGATGTTGGATTGGGGTCATCATGACACGGACCCTATGGGACGGGTCGTGAGATATGGCGATATCCTTTTACAAAAAAATAGAATCCCACCACAACATGGGATACACGAACATGCACAACACTCATTACATAGAACCACCCCATCACACATCATACCTTCACAATGGATTAGTAAAAGTATAACCACAACACCGCTAATGCCCCACCAGATCACATTACCTTGATCAATCAACTCAACTACTCCTAGAGACCCATAGCTTCATTACACAATGAATTTCTCTGATAAAGGCCATAAAAATGGGGACTAACTTGAGACAATATAATCAACATCAGATAAATAAAAACATTATTACCTCACCACTGGGAATTAGCCATTGATAATAAAGTTCATCTAGCTAGTCCTCTATCACATGATATTATAGGATAACCCAAATCATCATGAATCTTGTTGAAAATGAATGAATTTTCATAATTCATAAAGGATAATGAAATAATATAATTTAATATCCGAAAAAATATAGAAAATTTAGATGAATATTAATAAATATTACCCAAAAAGGGGATAACATAAATGTATAAACCAACAAAAAAATTGGGAAAAAAAGTTGGTGATGCTGGATAACATTTAAACAGTTTTGATGAATGTAAAACAAATAAAAATAAATGTTTAGAGACCCCATTACATGATAATTCATGACTAAAACCAATGAAAACATGAAAAAAATCCAATAAGAGGTGATTTGATGAACAGATGTGAAAGTCACTCAATTCAAAACACTATGAATTTTAGCTGGCACCACATTGATGGATGGTGAATTGTAGTGAAATCCCTACAATAATAGTTATTGAAATACTATATGTGCAAATGGGTAATAGGAATCGAAAAATAGTTAGGGAAACATAACTTTTATCCAACACACGACAATGGCCATTAAACTCATTCAAACAATCATCATCTCTGTATTCATGGGAATAATGAAATAATGTTGAAATGCGTTGATAAGTTAAATATATTAATATAATGATTAATATAACTAATAAATATGTTATTATTCAATTACTAGTCTGTGAGAAATTATGTGATTATTTCATTGATAGTTTATCTACTCTAAAAATTATGAAATTAAACTAATTTGACTATTTTTTGATATATAATTTTCTATTCCAAAATTTAGTTGTCCAGGACATTAAATGTGTTATTATTTTTTTCTAGAAAAGGAATTTTAATCAAATATATGAGAATATGGATGATATGAAAGGGTAATTATAGTTCCATTTAAATATAGTTCAAAAGGAAAGGTGTGATAATTACCTACAGAAAATATTACGGAGGAAAATTTAGATGACATAATTAAAATGATAAACATAATATTTACTGGGAAATCCTCAATGGTGTGTGTAAGTGATTATTTTTTTATTGTCATGACATATCATTGATATGTGAAGAATTTTCATTTCCCACAGAAATTTTTGGACATCATTTTCTTATGGTATGAGATATGAATTTTAAAACCACCATAGATGGAAGACTTATATTCAATTGGTCATATGTAAAATGAATATAGAGAATCAGTTTGATGCACGTGGTTTCATAAGAGACATGAAAGTATTAAAATTTTATGAAATAAAGAACTATCCATGAAGATAATATAGTATAATTTTTTTAACATTGATAAATATTGTTCAAATGAATAATATATATTCCTTTAAAGAGTTCACAAAATGGATTGACCTATATTAATAAATACTATGTAATAATTTTATTCATTATTATAATATTTACTTCTTGTTTGGACGATGAAATATTAGGGGATGTAGAAATCTTTGAAATTAATATACTCTATAAAATATGAATTTTCAATAATAAATTTCATATATTTTATATGATCTCTGAATGAGGGGAACATAAGATCATGAAACTTATACTCATAATCAACCGAAGACAATGTGTTGAATGAATTACCATCTCAGCATCTATGTGGTTGATCTTCCATGAAGATTTCACAATATGGAATAATAATAAAAATCTATCAAGAACATTACTACTTAAAAATATAGTCTTTACCCCAATGTATTTAGATCACGATTCTCAAATATTCTTTATCTCTATATAATTTTTTACTGCTTCTTTTTTCAATTTTCTGGAATTTATTTTTCCCATAACATGTTATATTGCACTCCATTCATGGAGTAGTGATTTTTAGTGTTAATATATGTGTTAATGGAACCCAATTTGATGTTTTAGAGTCTAGAGTAAATTTTATGTTATCATTAATGTAATCATGAGGATATGTTGTATGTTGGGATGTTGTTATAGATCACTAATTTTCAATAATCCCATAATTGATTGAATTTCATTTTCAAATCCAATAATAGTTTTATTAATAATTACATGGTTGTAGTTATCAGGCATAATATCTAGATATATGGATATAAATGATATGGTTCAATGACTATTTACCATGTTCAATGGGGAATTAGTAATTTAAATAGTTCTAAGGGTGGGAATGTTTATGGGTTATCAGCCTTACTAATGTATCCATCATTAAAATAATCTATTGGTATAGGATACATATTTCACATGAGATTCCAATGAATAGTTACCTTATATTTTATAAACAGTGATAGGCATTATAAGAATCATGATTACATTTTTAGTTATTTAAATTATATATAACATTTTGATGGACTTTTTTTTGCATCAGAAAGAATATAGAATTAATTGAAGATTTTCAAACTAATTAATATATATTAATGGTAGAATTAATTGTATTCCGTCTTGTGAACTATTCATCAAATGAATATTTCATCTTTATGAAGTTATCACATTTAGATTTTTTCATAAAATTGGTGACACTTATATATCCCCCCTCATTTCAAAAATTCACCACAAGGATATCCATGCATCAAACCCACACATTAAAACCCCAAAATATCCTTATATGAATCCATAAATTGACCACAGAAATAGAATGTACATAAATATATGTGGATAATATTATCTTTACATCCAAATTACTCCAAATTTTATCTTTTACTTCAATTGATGAACATTATGGGAATGTATTGTTATATCATCGAATTATATTTGGTATATAAAATTTTAAGAGTAACAATATTAATATACAAATCACCTCACACATTCCATTAAGGGAGAATATTTTTTATATTAGAATCAGTTGTTCTCCGACCAATTTTTGTATAAATATATATTGTATTATATTAAATAATATAATATTTTATTTCATTTTCTTGTATAAATTTATCATAAAATTGATTCATTAATGAATTTCCAATATAAAATAAATATTCTAATTAATGTACCAATTATTTTATATTAATAATTTTATTATATTATAGAAAAAATATATTGATGAGGATTCCCAGAATGTATTCAACTGAAAGTTAATCGTTAGACACTAGGTTATCATTCTAGTATGAATATTTTAAACATTTATTTAATTAAATATTATAAATATAAATTTGATTACAAATAATATTAAAGGTCTGTGCGGTGAAATAGGATTTTTCATACTATGGAACACAATTATTATTTTTTAAAATATTCCACATGGTTAGGAAATACCATGCGGGAATCGATCTAAAGATACGCCTAGCCATAATGGAATTTTCCATGATTATATGGGGGAGTTAAAAATTTGAGGAAAATATGTATATTATTACTAAAATATGATAAAATATCTCTAAAAAATTTATCAGAGTTTAATGACATGATTAAATATAGTTTCATTAACAATGAAACAAAACCAAGCAGGGTCCCTCAATATGCAGTAAACCATGAATGGTTGGAGCATAGGTAATCCAGTAATTCATCTAAATAGTTTGGCCTTATTTTTATTAGTCATAATGACAAAAAATAAATCAATAACTTATAAATTAATCATATCTTACCAATTTATCATTTCATTAGACATGGAAGCCCTTCCTCTTCCTTTATGAGCTCCAAGTTCCCTCCTCTATGTTTATTATCACATTCCTTCCTCGAGCGTCTGGTTCAATCCATGTTTGTCTCATTAGATTCACATAGATAAGTACTCCATTTATTTTTATTAATTCAAAATGTTTCCTTTAATTAATGTCACTTTTTTATGCAGTATTATATTCCTTATTTATAGGTATTTAAACTATTCTTCCCTCCATGAAAAACTAGGGACTGATACTAAACGAGGAGAGTACTATGAGAATGAGTATGGTGGTTTAGTATTTATCTATTCATTTCATAATCATTTATAATATTTGATATCATCCTAAAATAAATTCCACTATGTGTTTCCCCAAATTTGAATCATTAATAAATTAGTTTTCCTCCTCAGAACCAAAGGACATGTTATAACCCAATTCATATCAATATCATCCTCTAAATATTTACCCATTCCTTATAGTGTTCCATCTTACATATCTAACTGAAATTCATTATTATAAATCCAACACAACTATTAGTGTGGTTTTCATTTCATTTAATTGAAAATAAAATATTGATATAAGATAAATATTGTTTCATGGAATGGAAACCCCCATTATTAATTATAACGAGTTGAAAAAAATGTGTTCCATACGATCACATCGAACGATTAAATGGAAAAACTCGGACACACTATTATTATTATTATATTTTAACGGGTAAAGGATTACCCAGTCCTTATATAAATGAAAATGTTGAATTTCACTTTTTATGTATATGAATGACGACCCATGAACATGTTATTTTTATACTAGCATGGTGACCCTTATTAATATATACTACCTACAAATCCATTACAATTATTCTGGCCATTAAGTCCAATAGTCTTGTTGTAAGATCCCATGTAAATAAATAATATTTCATTCTCATGGTTATCAATATTTGTGAAGAAAATGTTTATGTTAATTTAAAGGTAATGTTATGTTGATGGCGTACCCAATACGCAACAATGAGTTTCTTTGAAATCTTACGTTGCACACTAATAATATAATAATATTTTTTAAAATAATTAATTCCTAGAGGTTTTAATGGCGGGAATGAACAGAACTGACTTAAATAATTATTACATATGTTTGTTAAATATTTTTACTTTTATCCAAAAAATGTTAGCGGCTTAAAATTCAAATGAATCCAATTTTCTGAATAAATACTCTAATATTTTTAAAAGATTGTTTTACCGCCTTTTGTTGAAGAACATTTTTTTAATACAAATATTTACAATTTTATAATCTCTATTTGTCAAAATAAAATTATTCTTTATTATTGGGATATTGAAATTTACATTGGTTAAATTTTTGGTATATTTCTGACAAATGTTCATTTTTTAAAGGAATAGTGAAAATTACCTCATTTTACTTCAAAAATGATTTTTCATATAATTTAATTATATGGATAGATTATATTTTTAATTTTTTTAATGTGTAATTTGAATATATTATTACAATTTAATTCAATGGTCGTCATTAGAATTAATTTCCCCTTGAAAACAGACATAAGAATGTGTCAATCTTTTGATAGATATTGTTTCTTAAAAAAATGCTATTTGTTTTGACATCGAAAATTAACTATATGATTTATTAATGAATATTTTATGTTTTTAATTTGGTAAAATGGAAATAAATTTTGAATTTTTAATATAAAATATAGCTTAGGCTTAATTTTTTGTATTTTTCTAATAATGTCTTTCTTTAGTCAATAGTGAAAAATACAGCTTTTTAATTCAAAACTGCATTTTCATCGAATTTATTTATATATTTAAATTTTCATTTTAATTGTTTTTAAAGTATAATTGATTTATGTTTTTATCACTGAATATAATTTTGTTCATTGGAAGTGATTTCACATTTCAATTGGATGTAAAACCAAGTCAATCTTTTGATAAATTTTAGTTCTTAAAAACCCATCTTATCTTTTGAAAATGGGATTTACTTTTAAATTAATTAATACAATTTATGAGTTTTGAATTGGATAAAATAAAATCCATATTTGAATCAAGAGTTCCAAATTATGTAATTAAGAATTTTTTTTTTTGATATTATGAATAGTAACGACGATAATTATCTTTAATTATGGTGATTAATTAGTAATCGAGTATTTAAGGATAACAAAATAATATCATAATAATTACAAATGCCCCCAACATGTGTCCTGATTCTAAATTTCGTGTCATGTCTGACCATGGGATGCCTTGTTCCAAACTCTGGCACCCCATGGAATCAATTTTTGGGTGATAGTGACACTTTTTAATTTTATGTTTTTAAAATGAATGTATTACCAAAGTATGTGTCACCCAAGTAAAAAAAATTTACTTTTTTCTATGTAATTCATATCTTGGACTATAAATTGTCATTAGAAAGAAAAAAGTATTTCCTACATCATAGTAGTTTTTTATAATTTTTAGACATTAAATAAATTAATTTATTTATGACACCATGATGATGCAGTGATTATCTCATTAATGAAAGATTTAAATAAAATGTAATGATAATGTAAAATATAAGACATAAACATTTCTAAAACCTATGGGATGAGTATATTTCGAAACCTTACCACCTTATCCTTTAAATATATCAATCTGGGACTTTTAAAATCCGAAAATCATTTTAAAATAATGTAACATTTCTTAACATTCCAAGAGTGCCCCTCCTCCCTCTTATAAAAGGCCCCACCACTACGTCCTTTCCCACACCTCTCAAGCCATTGGATCGGCCAAACTCTACTCCTTTTATCTCTCCAAATCCCTATCTTCATCATAGAAGCATTACCTTAGGCAGAAAGCTCTTCAAGAAACCCATTTGGTTCAAACCAAGGGGATTTACCCGATTTAATGGTAAAGTCTTCTCTAATGTTCTTTTGTTTATTTTTCTTCTCCAACCCCATAGACTCTTTTTATTCCTCAATTTTGTAACAAAACCAGTATCTTAAATATACTAGGATGTTGTTATAAGAATAATTCTATCTACACTTACACACACCTCTGTCTAATGATTAAAGAACATACTATTTCGGTGGATGGCGGATTACTGCCTCACGAAACGATGATTGTTCAATATTCTTTTAACATCTTTAATGGTGGAAATTAATATTTCACTATATTTATATATGATATATAATATGTCTATTTTTTCCATATTATTCTGTATATTTCATTTATGGAATACCTTTATGGTTTCCATTATGTGTAAACGCGATATCATCATTTTAGGAAGTGCGGTCTACCGCCCCCTCAAAGTGATTTGATTCAATAATGTCATATGTGAGACATGTAAATGATAGAGTTAATGATATTATATATATGATATTATACTGGAAACATAATATACAATTATATAATTATGATTTCATTCCATTTAATATGAAATGGAAATCAAAGTAGCGTTCATGCGTACGTACGACTTAACGTCTCCATGAACGGTGCATTTAATTTCTTACCTCTAAATGTTATGTAATATTATAAATGAATTTATATACTGAATATTTATGATATATTTGATATATACATCATGAATATAATTCTTTATATAATGGATATTTTACCACATGATCAACTTGTAATTATATGAAGTTTATTTTTTACTCAAGTACCAATGATCAACAAAACGACCGTTATTAACTTAAATAATTACATAATGTTCATAAACTGGTAATAAGTGATATAAAAGGAATAATGAAAATAAAAAAAGTTCTAAATCAAGTATAAATTAACTCTAGTTTATTATTAATGAGATTAAATAATGATCGTGTCAAGTCGGACACGAGGTAAGGGATCCGACCACTCTCTTTCTTTATAAGTACTCTCTTTTATGTCAGTTCTTTTAATCTCCTATTTATTATGTTGTGGGATGTTATTTTATATTCCTATTACTATAAATTTTATTTTCATATAATTATAGACCCTATTATATTTCATAAATCCATTTTTTGGATGTTTTATGTTGCGTTGTTGGGATACTGATTTTTCGTATGGGAATTTTCATCTCACTTTTATTACCGTGAGATTTATTCTACATTTGCCACTACTTCCTTTGAGTGGTGTATGTAATTCCCATTATTATACACTTTGTGTAACATAAATTTGTTTATTGTTATTTAAATCAACTTTTTATAGTCTTTATTTTCATGTGGTGTACATTTCGAAAGTTACCCATGTCGGTAAGGGAAACTTTCACCCTCCTATTTTTAAAAGACTTAATTTTGTTATATATTTTAATTTACATCTTCATATGATGGGATATGTTCTTATATATCATTATTTCGTAAATTTTATGTCCATATGATGAGATACCCTTTATCTCTCTCATAAACTCTTTTTCTAAAATTTGATTTCACACCATTAGGCTATCGAATTTTTCCAAGGGAACATCTTAACCAAATTTTGATTCTTTGGGATAAACCTATACTTCTTGATTATGTCGTGATATGAATATGTGTGAATGAACTCTGATTGTTTTACACTTAATATCCTCTTATGTTGGGTGTGTTTATATTTTCCACACATAATCATTTAATTGATTTATCCTTAATCTAAGGATACCAACTTTGTAAGGGACTTCGTCTCAAAATCCTTTCATTGAGGAATATTTCATTTATACACAACATTCATTTATATGGTGTATAAACCATTTTGAAATTTAATTTTATTCAAATGGAATATTATTTATACGAAGAATTTTACTAATTGAAAAAGTGAATGTTTTTTTCCTACGTATGCGGCGACAACGAATTCACCACCGCCGTGACCATTATTTGAGCTTCAGCTTCCTCTACAAGACAGAAATTTTTTTTAAATGAATAATAAATACCATGATTTACCTTTATTTTATATTGGTATTGAAAATGGTTTTGCTAATTTTTTGATTATAACAAAGTGTTTTTGATATCTTGTGATTGAAATGTTGAAATTTTATGTTTCCTTTATGCATGTTTTATGTGATACGATTATGTTATGATTCATTGGCATTGTTTATAAATATGGGTGGTTCCATGATAAACCAAGGGCGGCAGAGCCTGTGATAGCTCTCTAATGAATTGGGTAACAGGAAGGTGCTAAACGATAAGGTTTCTCCTAAGAGATTTAGGTAAAATAATGTGTTGGGTATTCCAAACGTAACCATATGGGTTACTCCCTACATAAGAATGTTATGAATGCCTCAAATTACCTTTATGAGTTATGATTTCTATAAATTAATTCATATATCTTATGATTTCATGAGTTGTGTTAAATTTCTTATGTTTTATGAGTAAAGTATGACTTTATTTATTATTGTATATATATGGACTAATGTTTTTTTTCCATATTGTTATATCCCTTACTGAGCTTTTTATGATCATCCCAAGTTTTTTTGAAATGATTTTTCACAGGACATAATGTGGAACAGGGTCAAGGATGGGATCATGGAAATGTCACGCTGTCTAATAAAAGGAACTAGATATGACTCTTTTGTTCAAGAGTTTTTATTTTGTGAAAAAAATGGAAACTGAGTAAATGTGTCTACATTGTAATCATTGTTATGTAATAGTTATATCATAATTATCTAAAACTCTAAACCTTAAACGAACCTCAATGTGAATTATTCAATTTAATTCAAGAATAAGTAATGTTTTAAGGTTGGGGCCTTATAGTTGGTATCAAAGGTTCGTTTAGATAACTTTAGAGGTTAGAGTGTTGTTTAAACATAAGTGACAAGTTGTTTATAAATACAATGGTTATTATGTTATATAGAGTCATTGTTATTTATGAAAGTTGGAATGGGATTGAGATAACATTGATTAGTATATCTTAGTGTTTTTCATCCTCTTTAGCACATGATTATTTTGTTGATATACTCACAATGACCTTTTTGGTTTTAGTAAATGGATTGATCTAGCAGGAACCAAAGTGACAATGGGTTTGAAGGAAACTGTGGTGGTTATCTGATTAAGAGAATGGATGAAATGGGGAATATTATGGGAAATTTCTTGGTTATTCTAAACCAACTATCAGGATTCATGATCAACCACTTGAACGTTGGTGAGTTCTCTAATGCATCATGTACGAGAGAACCAACTCAATGTGGATGTTCAAGTAATAATTATAAATGTAACCATTAGGGTTTATATGATCCTTACTTTTGAGGTAATTATGGGTTACAATATGATATGATGGAATATGAAAGGCATGAGATAATAATGAGGTTAAATTATTTTATGGTTATTTTCGAATATTTTATCACATTTTGGGAAATTTTATAAGAATTATGTAGTTTTGGAAAAAGGTCAACACATAAACCTTGTGACAACATGTCGCGTCAGACGAAGTTGTGGGAATCGAACCCACAACCAAAGTGTTACTGGTATTTATCACCTACCACTGGACTACATGAAGTCCCTAGTTAGTTTGAATAATTCTTTTTAGTTAGATGATATTATGAATCTTGAATAAGTTGATTTTGGGTTATCTATGGATATTATTAACCTATCATGAAGGATATGTGGTTAGGTTAATTACTTTACAGTATGAGACTTTATGAGTAACTGATGTTATTTGGAGATAAATGTTAAGATTTACCTTGGAAGACTTAGTGAATAAATCCTTCTGAGATTTGGGTTTCAATCATAGTTTGGTTTATCATTGAACAATTTGATGGATAAATGTTTATTCAATGGTATTTGTTTAAGATTGGATAATTTTTGGCAAATTTTGGAGATTAAGAGTTGTATTTCTTTTTATAAAGGATTATCCTCTTTGGGGATTATCTGATCATGTACTAACATTTTTTGTTTTGGTTTTGGTTTTGGTCTAAATACATGGGAAGTATATATTTCTCTTTTTTGGATTAGGTGATTCTCTATATGATGATTATAGTGTTCTTAATGTGATCATGTTATCCTAAATACTCGTCATTTGGTGAATATATGAGTTTGTGTGAGAAATTTAGAAAAAGTTAAATGTCAATATGACAAGTAAGTATGTTTCCTTATGTTTTAGTTAAGCACATAAATAAATTCCTCAATGAAAAATAATTTAAGAAAAAAAAAATTTCTGTTAATTTTTTAGACTGGAGAATCAAATACCATTTAACCTATCACATGTTTGTGATTTTCTAGTGGTTAACTTTCCCCTAAACATGTTTTCTATCACTCTCCCTCAGAACATGACTGTTTGTTTTTTCTTTCATATCCATGTTTTCCTACATGGAATCCTAGTATGTTTTAACTTGGGTGACCCTTGTACATCTATTTCTTTCTTTTAAATTTATAGTTAAATTTACTCTTTTTCCGGTGTGGGACTGTCAATGAAGTTTTCATGGCCAATTTTAAAATTGTGAGGATGCAATTCCCAAATGGGGGGAAGGATGTAACATCCCAGGTAAATAAATAATATTACATTCTCATTTTTATTAATATTTGTGAATAAAATGTTAATATTACTTTAAAGGTAATGCTATGCTCAATGGTGTACCCAATACGCAACAGTGAGTTTCTTTGAAATCTTACGTTGCACACTAATAATATAATAATATAATTTTAAATAGTTTATTCCTAGATGTTGTAATGAAGGGAATGAACAGAACTAACTAAAAAAATGACTATATATGTTTGTTAAATAATTTTAAATTTATCCAATAAATGTTAGAGGCATAAAATGAAAATGAATCCAATTTTATGAATAAATACTCTAATATTTTTAAAAGATTGTTTTACTTCCTTTTGATGGAGAACCATTTTTTTAATCCAAATTTTGACAATTTTATAAGATATATTTGTCAAAATAAAATTATTCTTTAGAATTGGGATATTGAAATTTACAATGGATAAATGTTTGGTTTAATTCTGACAAATGTTCATTTTTTAATGAATAGTGAAAAATAGTTCATTTTACTTCAAAACTACTTTTCGATATAATTTAATTATAGGGATAAATTATCTTTATAATTGTTTGAATGTTTAATTAGAGTATATTTTTACCATTTAATTCAATTTTGGTCATTAGAATTAATTTCACTTTGAAAATGGACATTAACAAGTGTCAATCTTTTGATAGATATTGTTTCTTAAAACCACGCTATTTATTTTGACAGCGATAATTAACTATATGATTTATTAATGAACCTTATACGTTTTGAATTTGGTAAAATGGACATCATTTGTGAGTTTTGAATATCAATTATAGCTTAGGGTTAATTTTTCGTATTTTTTTGATAATATATTTTTTTAATGAATAGGGAAAATTACAGCTTTTTAATTCAAAACTGTCTTTTCATCCAATTTATTTATATATTTAGAAAGCCATTTTAATTTATTTTAAAGTATAATTGAATTGTGTTTTTATTACATAATACAATGTTGTACATTTGAAGTAATTTCACTTTTCAATTGGATGTAAAAACAAGTCAATCGTTTGTTAAAATAGATTCCATATTTAGAATTAGAAGGTCCCGATTTTTTAATTAAGACGATTTTGTTTTTGGACATTATGAATAGTAACGACGGTAATTATCTTTAATTATCGTGATTAATTAGTAATCGAGTAGTTAAGGGTAACAAAATAATATCATAATAATAACAAATGACCACAACATGTGTCCTAAAGATACTGGTTGTGTCATGTCCGACCATGGGATTCCTTGTGCCAAACATTGGGACCCCATGGAATCACTTTTTGGGTGATAGTGACACTTTTAATTTCTATGTTTTTAAAAGGAAAGTATAACCAAAGTATGTATCACCCAAGTAAAACAATATTAGTTTTGTGTTTGTAAATTATCTCTTGGACTATTAATAGTCATTGGAAAGAAAAAAATATTTCCTACATCATAGTATTTTATTTATAATTTTTATACATTAAATAAATTAAATTATTTAAGACACCATGATGAGACAACAATTATCTCATTAATGAATGATTTAAATAAAATGAAAAGATAATGTAAAATATAAGACTTAAACATTCCTAAAACCTATTGGATGAGTTTTTTTCGAACCCTTACTACCTTATCCTAGAAATATTTCAATGTGGGACCTTTAAAATCGGAAATTCAGTTTAATATAAAGTAACATTTATGATCATTCCGAGAGTGCCCCTCCTCCATCATATAAAAGGCCCCCACCACTACCTCCTTACCCACACCACTCAAGCCATTGGCTCAGAAAAACTCTGCACATTTTATCTCTCCACATCCCTATCTTCATCATAGAAACCTTACCTTAGGCAGAAAGCTCTTCATGAAACCCTTTTGGTTCAAATGAAGAGGAGTTATCCGATTTAACGGTAATGCCTTCTCTAATGTTCTTTTCTTTATTTTGCTTCTCCAAACCCCTAAACACTTTTTATTCCTATCTTTTATAACAAAACCATTATTGTAATTATACTAGTATGTTTTTATAAGAATAATTAGATCTACACTTACACACACCTCCGTCTAATGATTAATGAATGTATTGTTTGTTTGGATGGTGGATTACTGCCTCACGGAATGATGATTGTTCAATATTCTATTAACACCATTAAAGGTGGACATTAAGATGTAAATATATTTATATATGATATATAATATGTTTATGTTTTCCTTATGCTTCGGTATTTTTCAATTATGGCATACCTTTATGGTTTCCATTATGGGTAAAGGCGATATCTTCATTTTAGGAAGTGTGGACTACCGCCCCCTCAAAGTGATTTGATTCATTAATTCCCATATGTGGGACGTGTAAAGGATGGAGATAATGATATTATATATATATATATGATTTTATACTGGAATTATAATATACGTTTATATCACTATTATTTAATTCCATTTAAAACGAAATAGAAATGAAAGTAGCGTTCATGCGTACGTACGGCTTACCATCTCCATTAACGGTGGATTTCATTTCTTACATCTAAATGTTATGTAATATTATAAATGAATTTATATACTGAATATTTATGATATATATGATATCTATATGATGAATTTAATTCTGTATATAATGGATATTTTACCACATGAACTACTTGTAATTATAAGAAGTTTATTTTTGACTCAAGTTCCAATGATCAAAAAAATGACCGTTATTAACATAAACAATTACATATATTTCATAAAATGGTAATAGGGAATATAAAAGGAATAATTTACTTAAAAAAAGTTCTCATGCAATTAGATATTAACTCTATTTTATTATTCTGGAGAGTAATGAATGATCGAGTCATGTCAGACACGAGGTAAGGGATCCGACCTCTCTCTTTCATTTTAAGTACTCTCTTTTATGTCATTTCTTTTAATATCATCATTATTATGATGGAGAATGTTCTTTTATATACCTATTAATGTACATTTTATGTTAATATGATGATAGACCCTATTATATTTCATCAATCCATTTTTTTGACGTTTTAAGTTACGCCGTTAGGCTGACGATTTTTCGTAAGGAAATTTTCATCTCACTTTTATTCCCGTGAGACTGATGCTATATTTTCCACTATTTACATTGAGTTCTATATGTACTGCCCATTATTATACTCTTTATGTAACATAATTTCGTTTATGGGTATTTAAATCAACGTTTTATAGTCTTTTTTCCCTAGGGTGTACGTTTCGAATGTTACCCAAGTCGGTAAGGGAACATTTCACCCTCTTATTTTTAAAAGATATAATTTTGTTATGTATTTTAATTTACAACTTATTATATTGGGATATGTTCTTATATATCCTTATTTCTGTAAATTTCATTTCCAAGTGATGAGATACCCTTTATCTCTCTCATCAACTCTTTTTCTAAAATTTGACGTGACACCGTTAGGATATCGAATTATTCCAAGGGAACTTCTTAACCCAATTTTGATTCATTGGGTTAAACCGCAGAATCTTGATTATGTCGTGATATTAATATGTGTGGATGTCCTTTAATTGTTTTACACTTAATATCCTCTTATGTTAGGTGTATTTATATTTTCTACGCATAATCATGTAATTGATTTATCCTTAATCTAAGGATACTGGCTTTGTAAGGGACTTAATCTCAATCTCCTTTCATTGAGGAATATTTTGTTTTATACACAACATTCTTTTATACGGTGTATAAACCCCTTTGAATTTTAATTTTATTCAAATGAAATCTTTTTTATACGAAGCATTTTACTAAACGACAAAAGGGAATGTTTTTGTCATACGTATGCAACGACAATGACTTCTCCACCACCGTGACCATTATTTGAGTTTCGGCTTCCACTACAAGCCATAACATTTTTTCTAAAATGAAAAAAATAACATGATTTACCTTTGTTTTATTTTGGTATTGAAAATGGTTTTGATAATGTTATGATTATATTAATGTTTTTTTGATATCTTGTGATTGAAATGTGGAAATGATATGTTTTCTTTATGAATGTTTTTTTTGATACGATTATGTTATGGTTCATGGAAATTGTTTTTGAAGATGGGTGGTTCCATGATAAACTATGGGCAGGTGAGCCCGTGATAGCTCTCCAATTAATAGGGTAACGCGAAGGGGTTAAACGCTAAGGTTTATCCGAAGTGATTTAGGGAATATACTGTGATGGGTATTCCAGACGTAACCATGAGGGTTACTCCCTACATAAGAATGTTATGAATGCCTCAAGTTACCTTTATGTATTATGATTTCTATAGAGTTATGCATAAATATTATGAATTCATGAGTTATGTTAAATTGTTTATGTTTTATGAGTAAAGTATGACTTAAATGATTATTATGTATACATAGACTAATGTTTTCTTTCTGTATTATTATAACCCTTACTAATATTTTTAGGCTCATCCCATGTTTTTTAGAATATTTTTTCATAGGACATAAAGTAGAATAGGTTCAAGGATGGGATCAAGGAAATGTCACGCCCTCAAAAACAAGGAACTAGACATGACTCTTTTGTTCAAGAGTTTTTATTTTGTGAGAAAAATGGAATATTAGTAGATGTGTCTACTTTGTAATCTTTGAGATGTAATAGTAATGTCCTAATTATCTAAAACTCTCAAATTGAAAAGATCATCAATGTGAATTATTCAATTTAATTCAAGATTAAGTAATGTTTTAAAGATGGGTCCTTATTAATGTTTTTCTGGTCATCCCATCCTTATAATGTAATATAAGGCACTACATCTGTGTACCATGATACTAAGAATGGTGTAATTGTTCTTCTGATATTGGGAATGATGTGACATAATACTGTGAAACTAGGAATGGAATATCTTATTCTTTTAAAACTATAAATTGTGTACCTTGTAAATTCATTATAGATTACTCGGCTTACATTGAAGCAAGAAGTGTCGACCTATTTCCCTAATAGAAACATATCTTACCCATTTACAGTTATTATTAATACCTTTAATTATTATATCTTCACACATTAATAATATACACATGGAATGAATATTTATAGATTTTTATAGTGGTGGCATACTGAGTTTATCAACCACCCAATCTAGGACAACGATGGTTCCTGGGTATAATATATACATATAGGTTTTGATACGGGGAATCAACCAGTTATGGATTTTTGAATAAATTCATGATAGTGGATAAGAGATTAGGGTGAGATGATAGGGATAATGCTCAAGAATATTTGATATATTTTTCCTTTCTATTTTATTTGGAATAAAATTTATTGTATTTACTATTCATGACCATGTATAAATGCTTCTCTAATTTTTTAGTGACATGAAATCAAAATTTATTTCATTTTTTTAGAATATATATTTTATATGTATTTAATAAATTCATTTTTATACCATATACCATTTGTTATTTTATTATTGATATGATTCTTTCATTTTTCTATTGAATATACCAAAATGATAATCTGTCTAGAGGGAATACTATCCCAAAATACACACCTAATTCCAATTCTTCTAGTCAGCAAACATTATAATATGGTAATTCTTTTTTCAGGACATGTGGAAAACCATATCGGTGAATCATTCAGTAGAATTTGGTTAAGGATTTCACAAAGTGCTATTAAATTCTTATATTCATGAAAAAAATGGTTATTATTTATATGAGAAATAGATGTTTTTGTAATTTTCAAAGGAGTTTTGTCTGGGAGTAGCTAAACCATGTATAGTGAAAATTCTAACTTTCATGTATGAAAATTTTTATTTTTATTACTCTTATTATAGTTTACTTGATTCCATCAGTGTGTAATGCACTTGGTTTGTGATATCACTATTGATATGATTTATTTTTACTATAAACCCTTGACCTAATGAGATGAGGAATATGAAAAATCAAGCATGCATCAAAATAGGATCTCTATAAGAAATTCATAAACGATTCTTAATACATTTAATATAGAACCATTGTGTTGTGTTAATTTCCCATGATTAACTTGGGTGATTTAGAGTTATAAATAGAATCTTTATTGTCAAACGATTGGTAAAGGTCATTTAGAAAGCAGAATTGGAACATAAAGATCATGATGTTACCATAAATGTTATTTTAATTATTAGGATATATCATACACCCTAGGAAGTAAATTACTGAATGGTGATTCATTGAAATACTATATCATATAAAATAAAATATTGTTATTGGGATAAATTGATATTTCACTACAGTTTATATGGTGTATGTTCCTTATTGACTAGATGTGGGGATTTTTTTGGACTTTTAAAATAATGTATAAAAATAAATATGAATTTCAAATGATATGAAATCTGAATAAAATAGAGCATGACACAAGCATAGGATTAGTTGTGTGAACTTTTTATTATTTAATTTATTCTACATAAATGATTCGATAACCCAAATCAAACCCTTTTAGATAGTAGGGATGTGAATCTATTGGATAAAAAAGGACATGTAACTGTTGTATTCCAATATCAATGTTTTATACCATTATGAAACCTTATCTGAGTTTTGTATTCGTAATATGTACATAAATTCCATAACGATGTCCTCTGGTTCATTTTGGTGAGGATGGGGATGAGCATGCTCTCGAAGTGATGGGATCTAATCTAGAAATCGTACCAATAGTAGGGACACCAATTGAACCACATTATATTCTTTATGCACGCGTTGATGCTAGGATATAAGGAGGTTTAATTCAAATATTGTTAAAGATAAGGGGATACCCACTATCTACTCATTTTATGTCGCAATTGACACGTGAGTTTTAGTGACAACATTGAACGATGTTTAATGGGGATAGTACACCATTGGTTTAAGATCTATGGATCAAGATAGTTATGACTAAATTATAGAATGTAGATACACATACTGATAAGAGAGTGAAATTATCGACATATATTCATAGAGGACCCTCCTAACTATGGTGGAAAAATCTAAATCATTCAGTTAAATCTCAGGATGTTACTTGGAGGTATTTCAAGATGATATAATTTAATTATTTCCACCCAAATAACATGATAATTGATCATATAATGATGTTCATTAATATTAATTTCAGTACTATGAAAGGTATGGACCATTCATGTCCACTAATTTAAGATTTTGTGTATTTCAACCACGTATATTGATGATGATCCAGTAAAAGAGAGATGATATAAGGATGAAATGATAAATAATATTCACTTATAAGTGATAGTTTTTTTAGATGAATAACATATATAACATAGTTTTGATGGAATTATCACATAGTGTGTTCTGAGGGAAGAAGACAATGTTAGCTAGTTCTGTTCAAAACCATGATAGTGTAGATGATCGAAATGTGGTCATGAGTGACACCATCAGACTATATAGGAAAGAAAAAAAATTCTCATTGTCACCCATACGGAATTTTGTTTGTTTTCACCAATGTAGAAAGCCTATTCAAATAAATACCATATTTCATAGAGGACCGATTATGTTTCAAGGATGTATATGAATATGGAAACAACATCATTTCTACCACCATTCCCATCAGTTCCGAGTGGGGGAAGATCATTCTCTGGTCCACCTAATGAGAATGTTCATTAGAACCTCACTATGAAAGAGACTAGAGTATCATTCAAAATTCAAGAAGTGGATGAAGTCTTGTCCATGGTATGTAAGATTCAAATATTAATGTCTTGATGATCAATACATCACTTAGTAGCAAGGTTTTAGCATAATGCCATGAATCGAGAAAGATTTATTCAATGCACCCTATAACATAAGAGCATGACATTGATCCATTTAAAATAAATTTACTATTATAGAATCATATATGATATTTTCTTTATTATTCTATATTGGTGTATCACCATCCATCATTTTTATGACTTTTTCTGAGGAGACATGGGCTAAATATTTAGTTTAATAGTGGCATTAAGAGACTTGATACACCATTATGAATACCATAAAAATGAGTATTCTAATTTACGGACTATCCCCTTGTTGTCAGAATAAATTTCTATTAGTGGGAACTCTTTGACCACGAGGTTAAAATCGTTTTTTTAATTATATTAAACAACTATTTTGGTAAAATATTAATAATATATAGATTTATGTAGTTGTTGGGTGATATATAAATTATTAGAGGTTAGTACCTAAATCCAAAATGATTATTGGGATGTACATGTAGGTAGATATATAATAGATCATCTTGGCTGAGGTAGATTGAAATACCATATTTACAAAATTTTATGGATGATCATGGACTACATACAACTATATTCCCCCACACAATCTGTCAAGACCCATCCTGGTGGGGCCCGAGATGCAACTCACCAAGCCCTCCTCCAATATGCCAGGGGCTGGTGACTAGCACCGAGTTGGCATGATACTAAAATGGGATGCATTGCCTATAAACATGTACACACGCACACACATCTACAAGCCCACATAGATGATAAGTAAAAACTACTAAAAGGAAAAGATGCATGCATACACTAAGACCCAACCAACAGAGTATGACAGGGATGTAAAGTACAATAAAGTAAAACCCTGGGCCAAAAGATCAATCCCTCCAAAAGAATGTTTGCAACAAGTCCAACATGTAGAGAAAATGTACTCAGACTGCAACCCGTCACCGAAGGAACACAACTCAGCCTCGTCTGATCTCACTAAACACCGTCTGGTCCTGGTCCGCCTAGAATCCTGTCAAAGGCTCGCTCGTCTTCACAAGACACGACACGTGCAGGCAAAGCCCGTGCATGGTTGATTATAACAATACACAGTAGGACACCCTGAAAACCACAAAGGAAAATAAAAAAAAGGAGAATACCACAAAGAAAGGTACAGTCATCTCTACACAGTATATGTCTATGGAACATATAACATGAATATCCAGATATACACATACACAAATGACCATCGTGAAAACCGCCACTAGGATCCAGCTCGATGATTACACTAAGCATACCATTGGGAGAACACACTCCTAGGTCTTAAGAGAGGGACATGAAGTACTTGTCCTGGGAGAACACACTCCATATGTACCATGGGAACAAGATGCTCAGATGGGGATCACAACCAAGACATGGGGTGATTCTGACAACTCAGTCTGAGCTAATCCGTTAAGTAGAGGATCAGCACCCAGGTAAATTTGGTCACGTAGATACCATGACATGTACCTAGGGTTATAGGAATGAATAGAGGATCCGGCTCTAAGTCTCATAGAGTGTATTCCAACAAATCTATTCAGGAAGTTCCGCAGAAAGGATCATACTGCAAGAAAGAGTTGATACCAGAACCTTCAAGGGATTACTAAGCGTACGAACCCTAAGAACTAGTCCAAGTCACAGAAGGCAAGTGGCTCAAGCCATGGAGAAATAGTTACATGATGTGTAGTATGGTTACACTCCGTGTTCCTTGACCCTGTGTACTACCCATGTAAACGGCCCATTCCCTTCGTTCAAGCCATTCAAAACCAAACCACACGGTGTGTAAAAAAGGTACACATCGTGTTCCTTGACCCCAGGTGCTGCCCGTGTAACTGGCCAATGTCACTATGCTTATCGAAAGAAACTACACGGCTTGTAGAATAAAACACATGCCGTGTTCGAGCACCTGGGATCACTCTGTGTACGTTGGCCATGTGCCCGTACATGGTCTCTACCCGTGTCCATGTCGCCTGCCCGTGTACCAGAACACGGGGTATCCCATATATCTGGCCAGGTCTCGCCAGGGAGGGGTCTACATGGAATTTACGTGGACGAGTATCCTTCCTGTGTCCATGTAGTCCCGGAGTACATGCCGGGAAACCCTACCGACGAACACACGCTGTGTAGTCCATAATACATGGCGTGTAGTCGGGAAAATTCTAGAAACCACGTCTTCCACCGCGCGCCTTGGCCGAACATCCGGATCTCGATTCTCATGTTCTTTTGCCATGAAACACCAGATGCAGGGTCGCCTAGTCCTCATGAAGCCAAATCTGTGGGTTAGGCCATCAATCAGATCGTAAATCTGTTTCTAGCCATCCGAGCGGAAATCGTCCGAAGAACGATTTCTTCCGATCCGCTTTGATTCATCCACCGTTGTCGTCGTCGCAGCTCCGCTAGGTCGCCTCGATGTTGGATCATTGATTTCGGATCATTGCGTCATCAAACAAATGTAAAACGATCGATTCCTTCCAAGAATGCATAGAACGCGATGAAGAACGTGAGGGTTAAAAACAAGAATCAACAAGAGGGGAGAACATCGATCATTGTTTGTGATGATCTGGTTTTTCCACCATTAGATTGAAAACAAAAAAAAACTCTAGAATCAAAGCCTCAAATCCACGCATGAACCCGTCCCACAAGAGAGATCAACCCGCGGGCTAATATGTTTGTGGATTAGTCCACATTCCTCGTATAAATAAAAAATGGGGGAAAGAGAAATCAAAAACAATTATACTACCTGGATTCGTTGCGTTTCTCGACAATGATCCACTCGACGTGTCGTCGTCACCATTGATATCTGTCAAGAATGTTGCCACCGCCGCGTTGGGGGCTTCCTCCAGAACCTCCAGGGCCACCAAGGGTTTTCAGGGTTATGGGGTAGTAAAACTGGACCCTAGATCAAGCCTCTTTTTAAAGAGGATAACGATATAAGATTTTAAAATATCGTATTGCATGAATAAAATATTTTTGTTAAATATTTTATTATTGTTGCGTCCAAAAAACCAGATTTCACCACCAACCTGTGCCGACCGATGTTAGGCCTCGCCTAAGGTAAAATCGATGTTCTGAACGAAACTGTGCCCTCAGATTTTTGATCTGAGCACCGTTCAGGAGTTATCCCACTTTTTTCAGGAAAATTGCTCACCAGCATAATTTAATTATTAAATTAAATTCAATCATTTGTCCCGGGATCACCGGGCCTCGGAACTGCACGCCGTCTCAGAGCCTGGTCTCAAAATAATTCCCATATAATATTAAAATAATACAAGAAAAAAAATCCGGGACATTACATCACACCCACCTTAGGGCTTTTACATCCTTGAAATGACAAAACAGGGGCTACTCAAAATGATGTTGGTACTGCACATGAATCTGAGCCTCCCGCTCCCACATTCTCTCCTGGAGATTCCCGTGCTGCCACCAAACATTCACCAAGGGAATAGCTCATCCATGAAGGATCTTCTCCTACCGATCCTAAATCTCCAATGGGTAGTCAACAATGGTCTCTCCATCATCGATGTACAGATCTCCCCTGTCGATGACGTGCGATGGATCATGCACATACCTCCATAACTGTTACACATGGAAGATGTTGTATACCTGGTCCATCTGAGGAGGTAGATTCAAGTGATACGCCACCTCTCCAACTCTAATCAGAATCTAAAAAGGGCCAACGAACCTCTGAGATAACAATCTTCCTTGTCCAAATCTCCACAATCCACATAGAGGTGAGACCTGAAGAAACACATGGTATACCTCCTCGAACTCCAAGGGCCTCCGCCTCCTGTCGGCATATGACTTCTGCCAACTCTGTGTAGTCTTCATCCGCTCTTGGATGACCTGCACCATCTCTGTAGTAGCTCTCACCATCTATGGGTCCATGAGTGCTGAATATCCCAGGTTAGTCCAGCAATGTGGAGACCTGGAGGGTCGCTCGTACAGATCTTTGAATGGTGCCATACCAATAGTAGAATGATAACTGTTGTTATAAGAAAATTCCACCAGTGGTAGGTGATCATCATAGCTACGACTGAAGTCAATTATGCAATCTCGTAGCATATCCTCCAGGACCTGGATGGTCCGCTCTATCTGACCATCATTCATGGGATGAAACGTTGTGCTCAAACGTAACCGAGTCCCAAAAGCTTCCTGAAATCCCTTCCAGAACAGGGATTGAAATGAGCATTACGATCTGAGACGATCATGGATGGTACTCCATGAATTCGAACTATCTCATGCACGTAGGGGAATCCAATGATTTCTACTGAACTCTGCTCCTGTATGGCTATGATGTGGGCTGACTTGGTGAGTTGATCAACGATCACCCAGATGGCATCGTGTCCCCTAGACATGCGTGGTAAACCTGTCACAAAGTCCATGGATTTCACATCCCACATCCACTCTGGCACCTCAAGGGGATGAGTCAAGCCTACTGGCACCTGGTGCTTAGCCTTTATTTTCTGACATGTAAGGCACCGAGAAACAAACTCTGCCACATTCTTCTTCATCCCTGGCCACCAGAACTGACATCGGAGGTCCTGGTACATCTTTTCAATGCCTGGATGCACTTCCAAAGGGGATGAAGGGAACTCCCCAAAAACATCCTCCCACAACGTCACTGGTACTACCGTGCATCCTCTTAAAAGGACAACGTGCTCCCCTCCTTCTGAAAAAAGATATATCTGAGCCTTTTGTGATCAGAGTAGATGGTAAACCTCTCTCCCATCAGGTAGTGCCGCCACATCTTCAATGCGAAGACTACCGCTGCCAAATCATGATCATGGGTCACGTAGTTCTACTCATGTGGTCTCAACTGACATGATCCATAGACAATCACTGCATGCCTCTGCATTAAGACACAACCAAGCCCAGTTCCTGATGTGTTGCAGAACACTACGTACTAGACACCCTCCTCAGGTAATCTCACGATCGGGGCACTCATCAGACTCCGTATCAACTGCTGGAAAGCCTGCTGTCATTTCTTGGTCCACACGAATGGATGTCCCTTTCAGGTCAAAGCTGTTATGGGCGCTGAAATCCTAGAGAAATCATGGATAAATATCTGATAGTAGCCTGCCAACCCAAGGAAACTCTTCACCTCTGTCACGCTCTGGGGTGGCTCCCACGCTACCACTACCTCCACCATTGCTGGGTCTACTACTACACCATCTACTGAGATAACATGTCCCGGAAAGTGGACCTCCTGTAACCAGAAATGAAACTTCGAGTGTTTTCCATAAAACGGGTGCTCTCAGAGTGTGTCCAATGCCATCCTTAGGTGTCTCGCGTGCTCCTCCTTGGATGCAGAGTACACAAGGATATCATCGATGAAGACCACCACAAACCAGTCTAGATAAGGCTGAACGATCCGGTTCATGAGTCCCATGAACACTGCTGGGGCGTTCGTCACGCCGAAGGGCATCACCATGTACTCATAGTGACCGTAGCGGCATCTGAAAGCCGACTTCTCTATATCATCTTCCCGTACTCTCAAGTGGTGATAGCTTGATCATAGATCTACCTTCGAGAACCATCATGCCCCTCTCAACTGGTCAAATAGGTCATCAATCCTCAGTAGTGGATACAGGCTCTTCAAGGTCACCTAATTTATGTGTCGGTAATCCACACAAATCCTCAAGCTCCCGTCCGACTTCTTGGAAAATAGCACTGGGGCCGCCCAGGGTGAAACCCTGGGTCTCACAAAGCCCATCTTTTGTAGGTCTTCCAGCTACACCCACAAATCACGAAGTTCTGCAGGAGCAATCTAATAAGCTGATGCTGATATAGGGGTCGTCTCGGGTTTCAATTCAATGCAGAAATCTATCTCCCGATGGACAGGTAGCCCAAGGACATCCTCCGAAAATATGTCCTCATACTCAGCCACCACTACTTGAAACTGGAAACTCGTAACATCTGCTGCACCAAGGGCTAGGCTATCCAAATGATGTGAAATCGGTTGGGACCTCCTATGAACGAGTCCATCCTGTGCTTCCTAGGTCTCTCTTTCACCGAAAAAATGGAACCTCCTTCCATCACAGCGGACACACCACACCCTTCACCTAAAACAATCAATCTCGGAATGAATTATGGATAACCAATACATGCCATGAATGACATCATAAGGCCTCGATGCTACCACCAAGAGGTTCCAACTGAAACTCTCACCTCCAAGGGTCATGTCACACTTCCTGCAATGGTGTCTGATCTCTGAATCTTCTCCAGTTGGTGCTTCTAAGCGTAAGGGTCAAGTCAATGGCTCAACTAGAATCTCAAGGTCTCGGACAAGATAATCAGCCAGAAAGGAATGACTAGAACCTGTTTTTATCAATACAGAAACCAAAGTATAAAAGGCACATATAGTACCTCAAATCATTCCGGAATACCTGGGCCATAAGCCTCTGCCACCTGCAGTTGTCCCTGACTCTGTCCACCAACTCCCTGAGCCTGGGGTGGATCTCCTGGTGGTGGTGGTGGTAAAGGGTCGAAACACCGACCACCTCCAGCTGCACTCCCAGCTCCTCTTCCACATCCGCCGCCTCGCGGATCTGCCTGCTCCACACGTTGCATCAATCTCGGTGGTCCATCCACTGCTACCGTGTCAGTAGCACGGGGGGTTGGACAATCTCAAGCGAGATGTCCCCTGCCATCACATGAGTAATATCACCTCTCTCGAGGCTGGCTGGAAGCACCCTGTGAACCCTATACAGCTGATCCCTTGTCTTGGGATCTCCTCTGGAAACGTCTCCCACGCATGGGTCACTGACGTCGGCTCCCTGCCGCCGAGGTCTCCGCTCCAGCTCACCCACTGCTAACAACTGTCGGTTGTCCCTGCTCCGCTAGGAAGCACTCGACCACCAAATCCCACTCAAGCACCCCAGCATAAGTAGGAATCCTCATAGAGATGATGCTAGCTCAGATATCTCTACACAAGCCCTGCTCAAAATTTTGAGCTCTGATGTTATGATCTCTGACCATATCCATCGAGTATCGCGAGAGGTCCGTAAACCTTGACGAATAGTCAGCCACCGACATGGTTCCCTGTTGGAGCTGAAGAAGCTCCTGTATACGTACTTCTCTCAGGGTAACCAGTGAAATCTCCTCTCTTAAGAGACGCTCATACTCCGACCATGAAAGAGTCACCATTTCATGAGTCTGGGTGACCAAACTCCACCATCGCCCTACCGAGCCCTGCAGAAGGCTTGCTGCTAGGATAACCATCTGGTATGTTGGTGTCCTAACCAAACGGAAGACTCTGGTGATTACCTCAAGCTTTTCCTATGCTTCCTGAGGGTCAGGATCGCCTCGAAACCTGAGAGGTCTCTGTCGCTGAAACTCGTGGAGTGCGCTCAGCCTGCGCTCCTCCACCACTGGTACAGTAGGCGCCAAACACTGCCCCACAGGTGGTGGGATAACTGGCACGCCACCTGGTGGTAGAACTGGGGGATCTGGTCCCTGTATTGAAGCTTCATCATTGAGGGGTCCATCCTCGTTATTGAGCTACTGGATCCTACCGGGTGCTCTTCGTGGAGGAATCATGTTTAAGAAACAAGATGTATCACAGTCAGTGAGTATACCTGGAGAGATGACTCAAGATGGACATGGAAACCACAACCCATTCATATATGATGCATGTACCATTAAATTTCCCCATACAACTAGTGTTTTCATGTTCTGAGTTGAAAAGAAAGTTATCAGAGCCCTGGTGTATGGAGACGTTAGCTGCCGCACCAACACTGGGGCCCCTGGCCTGAGAGCCGAACTTGAAACACTTAAAAATGTTGCGCCAATACAACTCACAGACTCTCGGTCCAATGGTAGAACCAACCACCTCTGATACCACTCTGACATAACCCATCCCAGTGGGGCCCGAGCCGCAACTCCCCAAGCCAGCCTCCAATAGGCTAGGGGCTGGTGACTAGCACCGAGTAGGCATGCTACTAACATGGGAGGCATTGCCTATAAACTTGTACACACGCACACACATCTCCAAGCCCACAAAGCTGAAAATTAAAAACTTGTAAAAGGAAAAGATGCATGCATACACTGAAACCCAACCAACAGTGTACAATAGGAAAGTAAAGTACAGTAAAGTAAAACCCTGGGACAAAAGTACAATCCCACCAAAAGAAAGTCTCCAACAAGTGAAACATGTAGAGAAAAGGTTCTGAGACTACAACCCTTCACCTAAGGAACACACCTCGGCATCGTCTGATCTCACTGAACACCGTTCGGTCCTGGTCCTCCTAGATTCCTATCAAAGGTTCGCTTGTCTGCACAAGACGCGACATGTGCGGGAAAAGCCCGTGCTGGGGTGAGTATAACAATACCTAGTAGGAAACCCCGAAAACTACAAAGGAATGTACAACAATAGAGAATACCACAAAGAAAGGAATAGTCATCTCTACACAGAATATTTCTATTGAACATATAAAAAGAATATCCAGATATACTCATACACAAACGACCATCGTGAAAACCACCACTAGGATCCAGCTCAAAGATTCCACTATGCATACCATCGGGAGAACACACTCCTAGATATGAACAGAGGGACACAAAGTACTCGTTCCAGGATAACACACTCAACAAGTACCATGGGAACAAGATACTCAGATGAGGATCACAGCCAAGTCATGGGGTGATTTCAACAACTCAGTCTGAGCTAATCTGCTAAGCTGAGGATCGATGCCCGGGTAATGTTGGTCACGTCGATACCAAGAACTCTAACTAGGGTTCCAGGAATGAATAGTGGATCCGGATCTATGTCTCATAGAAGGGATTACAAAAACTCTATTTAGGAAGTTCCCCTGAAGGGATCATACTGCATGAAAGAGTTAATACCAGAACCTTCCGGGGATTACCAAGGGTACGAACCCCATGAACTACTCCAAGTCACAGAAGGCAAGTGGCTCAAGCCATGAAGAAAATGTTACACGGCGTGTAGTATGGTTACATGCTGTGCTCCTTGACCCCAGGTACTACCCGTGTAAATTGACCGTGTCCTTCGTTCAAGCTATGAAAAAACAAACTAGATGCCGTGCAGAAAAGGTACAGGCCGTGTTCCTTGACCCTGGGTGTTGCCTGTGTAACCGGCCCATGTCACTCAGCTTGGCAAAAGAAACTACATGGCGTGTAGAAGAAAACACACGCCCTTTTCGAGCACCTGGGATCAATCCGTGTACACTAGCCATGTGCCCGTACACAGTCTCTGCCTGTGTCCATATCGCATGCCCGTGTACTAGTACACGAGGTATCCTGTGTATCTGGCCAGGTCTGGCCGGGGAAGGGTATACACGGCGTGTACGTGGCCGCCTATCCTGCCCGAGTCCATGTACTCCTGGAGTACATTCCAGGTAACCCTGCCGACAAACACACGCTATGTAGCCCATACTACACGTCGTGTAGTCAGGAAAATTCCAGAAACCGTGTCTTCCTCCGTGCGCTTTGACCGAACCTCCAGATCTCGATTCTCAAGTCCGTTTGCCGTGAAACTCCAGATACATGGTCGAATCGTCCTTGTGAAGCCGAATCCATGGGTTCCAGACCTTCAATTAGCTCTTAAATCCCCTTCTGGCCATCCAAGCACAAATCGTCTGAAGAACGATTTCTTCCGATCTGCTTCGATCCATCTGCCTATATCGCCATCGCACCTCCACTAGGTCGCCTCGATGTTGGATCTTTGATTTTGGATCATTGCATCAAAAAAAGAATGTGAAACGATCGATTCCCTCCAAGAACACCTAAAACACGATGAAGAAATCAAGGGGGAAAAACATGAATCGACAAGAGGTGCGAACCTCGATCGTTGTTTGTGATGATCTGGGTTTGCCACCATTAGATTGAAATCAAAAACAAACTCTATAATCAAAGCCTCAAATCCCCGCATGAACCCATCCCGCAAGAATGATCAACCCATGAGCTAATCTGTTCGTGGATTAGTCCGCGTTCGTCATAGAAATCATAAACGGGGGAAGGAGAAATCAAAAACAATTATTCTACCTGGATTCACTGTGTTTTCCGGCGAAGATCCGCTCGCCGCATCGTCGTCACCGTCGAAACCCATCAAGAACTTCTCTGCCGCCGCGTTGGGGGTTTCCTTCATATCCTCCAGTGCCACCAAGGGTTTTTAGGGTTATGGGGTTGTAACCCTGGACCCTGGTGGAAGCCTCTTTTTAAAGAGGATAAAGATATAACATTCTAAAAGATCTTATTGCAAGAATAAAATTTTTTTATAAAATATTTTATTACTGTTGGGTCCAAAAAACCAGAATTCACCACTAACCTGCGCCGACCAAAGTTATGACTCTCTTAAGGTAAAATCGATGTTCTGAACGCAACGGTGCCCTTAGATTTCTGATCCGAGCACCCGTTTAGGATTTATTCCACTTTTTCAGGAAAACTGTGTGGCTGCATAATTTAATTATTAAATTAAATTCAAACATTTTTCCCGGGCTCACCGATCCTCGAAACCGCATGCCATCTCAGATCCTGGTCTCAAAATTATTCCCATATAATATTAAAATAATACATGAAAAAAAACAATCCGAGACATTATAAATCGATCCATTCTTGGATGCTTTACAACACACCATTTTAAAACTACTCCATGAGAGATTGGTAGGTTTTATTATCAATCTAGTTCACATATTTCACTTGTATCCATTACTGCTTACATTATGTGTACTACCGAGTTATTGGATCTCAGTTGGCGGCTAAATGATTTTGAGGACTGGGTTTTTAAATGGACCATACTACTCTCTTTGGTTCACCAGACCAATTTTTCAAGAAGGTTGAAAAAATTATCATGTATTTTATAAATTATAAAAATATGAATAAACATTCGGAAAATAACCATTATCCCATACCACTTATAATTGATCTCTTTAACTAGAAAAGAGGGGAGAGACTGATCCTAATTATCGACATATGATCGGGTTATCACCAGGTATGTGTCAGTCATTTAAATAATCTATATACAAATTTTTTATTTTATTATTGTTTATATGTGTACATTGTTTTTCAATTTTGTCTTACAAACACACATTCCATACTCATCGATTTAATCAATATAGTATTGTGTCAATATATAGATTCCTTTTTGGAGGCCTCTATAAATTTCCTCTTGGTGTAATTTAAAATACAACAAAACCTTGCCACAAATCTTATGATCTTCTTGAATAAAATGAGATAGAATGAGATAAATGGCGATTTTAGTAAATTTAACTACATATTCAAAAATGTATACGTCATCGCTCATATTACCATAGAGTAAATATTTTTTGTTGACCCAATTAAAATGACAGGTATAGTCACCTGGGAATTGTCAAAACCTTTCATTGATACATGGTGTTTCATATGCTTATCTTGTCACTATAAGATTTGTATTAAGGACTTTTCACACATAGTAGTCACTATAATGATCATGAAAAAATAGTTTATTGATTATCATGTATGAACCATTTGACATAGCCTTAAAATAGATTAAATGGACAATGATATCAACATTGTTCCTAAATCACTTTCTTTGAGAAATGAATTATAAATAAATTTTTTGAAGCATCAGGCATTTCGTTAGGAAGATTTATAATATAGGAAGATCGAGTCATTATATATGGGTAATTGTATATGAGTAATTACAGTATAATTATCCAACATAGGATCTCATGTCAATAATTATTTTTAACACTTTTTCTTAATTGAATAAATACATAATTTGAGAGTGTTTTTTGGTGTTTAAGAACAACATAATCATCACGTTTAGTTTCACTAAGTGTGACATTAATCATAAGTAATGAATATATGTTGAATATATCAAGTGCATTGACTACGATATTTCTTATAATCCATAGAATGTAACTACAATGGATGATACACTTTATAGGGGGGCTTAGATAGTGGATGACTAGGAGGACAGTAGTGATTTGGTTATTTTGTGTCCATTTTCTAATATTCTCAATGAGGTGCATGATGGTTTGGATTTTCAAATCCTAATGTATTTGTTCTATGAGAGAGTATTTCACTAAGGTCCTACCTCATGATTTGAAAATCTATGATGATAAAATCTTCAAAATAAAAGGAAATATATGGGCTCCCAAAAATATAACTGTTCCACTAAAGTGGGAGTCACATGATTATTTTTGAGAATTTAACTCATGTGCCACAATGATGAATCATTGTATTAATTGGTTACATTGGTGGCCCATGATTACAGATCATATTGAGTTTTTAACACTATTTTATCAACCGATTATCAGGTAAAGGTGGAGAACTAGTGGAATGAATGAATATTTTTGCTACATGAAGTCCATGAATGTAAATGGGGTCAAATTTCAAGAGAAGTTTTGTATTTTGATTCATATGTCACCTCAGGGAAGTGAAATTATTTTTTTATTCATGTATTGACTGCTGAATGTAGACTATTTACATTTTAACTGGGAAAATGTTTCAGTTGATAAAATGGGGGATTGTATATATATCAAATTATTTAATTCCATTGGGGGGATGTTTTTATCATTTCAAAGATGGATGATTATTTGACATCACAATTTTTGGTAGGGGACACATAAATCTAGGTTTTCACATATTTTTCTTAAAATTGGTTTTCACCCTCATATTTATGTCTAAATATAATGAATGATAATTGTGGTAGATTACATGATCTTTTAATGATTACATGATTTCAATAGTTATTAGAAGAATAAAATTCAACTTCCCATGATTTCTTATATTTATACTGTTCATGAGATGTTTTTGATGACACTATATAATTCCGTATATGATATGTAGGGTCATTCACGCATGTACATGTTTGAATAAGGAAAAAATATTCTACTAGGTCATATTCCCATTTTAGAGACATTACAGAATGTGTTTCTTATCAGAAAACTAATTTCTACCACTTCGTTTATATAAAAATATTATTCCAATCACCATTGATGACCTCCGGAGTTTATAGTCCAAGATCTTGTTTTTATTTCTGTATAAACAATACATGGGAATATATTGATATATTTGTAGGGGGAGAAATTTCCTCATAATTTTGATCTTTTTTATATAATTGTGAAAGACATGCTAGTATTATATCAATTTCTATAACCAAAATGTATTATTCCAAGAATGAAATCATTCACATTGAACTTTTTATCCATTATAATTTCTACCCATCAAATAATATTGATCCCAACGATGTGGTGTTCTATGTTTAGGATTCTTTTTTGGAGTATAATATATGTTAACTTTACAAGACAATTAACTATTATTGTGGCAGATCCTCCACATTAATATAGTTTATATGGGAGCACAGTCTTGTTTGATAATTGACATGGGATTGGGAGGCTGATGTACAAGCTCAGTGGCCATAATTGTTTTAAGATTGTGTCTCACTTCCCATGGATGACAAAATTGGGGATGAGGTCCTTTAAGGTGCGAAGAATGTAAGATCATATTTTTTCATTCATTTATGTTTCATCTACATTTTGGTTCAAATAACTATTTTGGACAATTTATTAATTCCTTTTGAGATCATTAGTGATTCAACCTTTGTTAGAGGATTTATCTATGCTTAGAAATTATGTTTTTATAAAATATAGATTGACTTAATAGTTAGAAAAAATGGTATGGGAGTGGCCACATGGTTAACCTTGATCTTGTGCTACATTTTATTGAGAACAATGCGACATCTCTTTTTTAGGACACCATGCTTATTGGACATCAAGCCCACGAAAGTATCTATGAAAAAATTACGAGAGATGATTTGCATAGTTTTAACATGATTTATATAATAGTGATTCCTAAAAATATGGGTACACACCATATTTAGTGATCCACGCACATTTGGATCATGATATTGGTAATCATGTGACCAAATCACGTGCACATGTATTTTCGGAGAATAATGAACAATATTACCATAATGATTCATAAAATTAAACTATCATCTCCATCAGTGATTCCATCAGAAGGGATATCCCTTATTATCCCCTTTGAGATCATTTATCCCTATTCTATATATTTTAATTATTTTTATTTGTTAATGGTTTGATTTGAGTTTTGTTAATCATTAGACGCTCTGTAATAACTACATGATTCAACATGTGGCGCTCGTGGGTTTTCATTTCCTATACGATGCTATTTTGATGTATTCTCATATGCCTTACTTTTATGGAACTTATATCTTCCTAAATTATCACTAGATCCTGGCCAAAATAAGGACCAATTGTGGTGAAGGAGATAAATAATATATTTTGGTAGGTTTTCTAGTGTTTAACCCTTCACTACATTGGGTATTATAATAGGTGATATGGGTCATATTTCAATTTCACCACGCATGGACTGTAATTTCAATGTTCCATAAATTGGTTTTCCGTAACGGCTATTATAGACATGATAGAACCCAATTATTATTAATATCATCCAAATTCATGTGATTTATTCCATTGGGTTGTCCCACTTATGTTCATAATCATATTTCATGGTTATAAATCCCAATAACATATCGGTGTGTTTGAAATTACATATAAATGACACTATGATAATAATTGAAAAATAATGTTACTGTGTGGACTGGAAAACATCCTTATCAACAATATTGATTTGAACAAAATGGGAGTTGTACAACCAAATCACCTAACTAAATTGATGAATTTTCATGACCTTGAAATTATAAAATCATAATAAGTTATGACATACATGTTTTCTCATAATAAATCAAATGAAGAATATTAATGTAGATGTAAGGGAATGAATAAAAAATTTATATTGAAATGTGTATGAAAACCCATGTGAATATTACATTTATACTGCCATGGTGACCCTTGTTTTCATATATGTCCATATTGACCCATACTGTGATAATGGGCTTATCACCCCCCATTATTCTTATTATATTCATGGTTTCCATATAATATGATACTAGGAATGGTCTCTCTATATCATGATACTAATAATTTTGTCCTTATTATTGTGATACAAATAATGGGAACCCTTATGACTGATACTATTCATTTCCTTCCATATTCTTGTGATACATAGAATATTGTCCCTTGTTACATGTTGGCATATTATCCGGTATAGGATGATGATGATAGTGGGATCTTATTTTCCTTAATGAACTTAGTCTGAACCATTTTAAATTAGTATTCATCTATTTTATTATAATATATGTTGAAATCCATATTATAAACACCGAATATATATTTATTAATATTTTTTATTTTTGAATAGTGATTTTATGTCACAACATATCAGGGTCATAAATGGTACAATAGACGCCTATATTAATGACGGTTTAGAAAAAAAAATATTTTTTATAGATGCCTGAAATTTTTCATGAATTATGATTGAAGCTTGGTAGCGGAAGATCAGGTTGGTGCTTAGGATTTATGGAAAAAAAAATTTCTTTTTTGTTTCTTTTTTATATCTCTTACTTTATTTCCATGCTTTTTCAAGGTATACATGTTTTCCCTATTTTATTGATAAATTAAATCATCATCTTTTGTATATGATTTAGATTACTATAATAAATTATTATTCATTTCAAGTATATTTATATCTTCATCTAAAGTATTTTCTATTATTTATATTCTTTCATTATTCATCAATTGAATATAATGATGTGATACACTGACCCAAGTACATAGTCTCACAATAGACACACCGGAGCCCCTAGAAGCAAATCATCTACCTCTTGTGCATTGGGAGGCACTGTAGTGTCAATGTGGCACACCTTCTCAAGAAACTATTTAGTTGAATCATGTTTAGGATGCCACAACTATACCCATTTTTTAAGGGATTTAAGTGAAATTTATTCATGTAATAATTGAATTTTTATTACAATTTTTTTGGAAGGTAAAATAAAAGAAAATATTTTTTATAATTATCATTTTATTTAAATATAATTTTATTTGACTAATTATAAACTGATCTGTTGGTCTTGAATTTTGGATGGAATTTCCAAATTGAAATGAATCATTGTGAGGTTCGATTTATGATGCATGGTAATTGTTTAATTTTTCAATGCAATTATGTCAAACTTTAGTGGAAAAGGAAACATCAAGGATATCATTGGGTACTTATGAGGGACACTATGACATATTAAAAACATGTATTTTGGAAAACCACCTCATTTGTTCCCACTATGATTTTATGAGACTCTGATTGGGGTGGATACATATTATGAGGATATGAAAAAACCATTATGGGATTTCTGATTATTTAGGATTAGGCTCTCAATAGTTCAATGTAGGTAGTTTATTAATATATATGATTTTTCATGATGATATATTGAATGAATTAAAATAAGTATGTATAAATTTCATTTAGAAGATGAAATATGAAGATATAAGGATTACCCCATACAATTTCCCCTTAGTTCGGACCCATGGTGGTGTATTTATGTGAAATATTATATATTATGTATTTAAATTCATTAGTAGGATTTCCTACAGAATTTATTATTTGTTAATATTTTGTAGTTAAATTTTTTCAAAAAATTTATTCATTTTTTATAATAAATAACTGATTGATTGGATTTATTGATAGAAGAAATCCTTACATTTATATCTATAGTAAAAACATAAATAAATATGTTTTTCTTATAAATGAATTACAATGAAATTGTGGTGGAATCATAATTGTTTTGTAATTCTCACACACACTATAAAACATTAGTCATCATACATTTTTTCCATGGAGTATTTCCTGAAAAACAAAAGCACTGATTTGAGGGAGTAAAATATCATTAAATATTTTCTTTTGTATTGATAGTTTATGATCCTCATGTCACATGAAAATGTGTAGTAATTAATTTTTTTCAGAAAATATATTTTTATGTTCGTACTAGTCATACACTCAAACCTATTGACTTGTCTTATTAGAAAAACTATAAATTTTGTTATTCCATGGTAATTTAATTTTATTTTATGTTATATTAATAAATGTGTATATTATAAATGGATTATGTTTGAGTAATCCTTATGTTGTTCTATTTTTATTTTGAATTTATGTTCTATATATTGTTCATACCATTTATAAAATTTACTTTTGTATATGTGTGACCAACAAACATATGGTGTGATTGGGTTAGATCATTGGATGAGCCCTATTTTCTTGATTTCATGTAATGTAAGTAGAAATGATTCCAAATTGAAATTAAAATAAGAATGCTTGGGAACATTTTTCAGGCCCACAGTGATTTAAAATTCCCTTCACACCATAGTCTACATATGTGAACAAACTACATTACAATTTTTTAATTAACATATATGTATAAAATTATAGACAATATTATATTCATTAAAAAATATATATATCATGAGGATGATATATATACATTATATATATCAAGATAATCATTCATGGGAGGATGTTATAAAAAAATTACATTGATTCATGGGGTTGTAGTCATTCGTACACCATAAAAAAGGTTTCATTTAAATATTAATTGGATAAGGGGACATAAATAGGATATGAAATTAATAAAAAAACATAATTATATATTTTAAAATCTATTTTTATTATTCAAACCATTTTTAATAATATTTATTTGTTTTCGAAGACGAAATAAAAGAAAAAAATTATCTTAAAAAGTATACATCCTCAATGGAAAACATCATTTTGAATACAGATTAAGATCTATAATGATTTTATTATTCTAAAACAAATAACAATATAGTTTAGATAGGTTTGATAGAAAGTGATTTGTGTAGGAATTTTCTATGATAGTACACTAAAATTGTGTGAGGAAGATGGGAGAGGAGGTGACCTTTGATAATTGAGTTGTAGAAAAATTTCTATAATTTCATAAAGAATACAATCTATAAAAATTAATTTTCAGTAAATATTTTCTCCAACATGAAATAATTATATGATTCTATGGGGGTTTGATTAAATAAAATAATAAAAAATAATGAGAAATTTACATTTTGGTTTAATAAGTATCTAATTGTTTTCACAACCCATTTTTTATTTTGACAACTATAATAATTTCTATATATTAAACTATTTAATGGAAAAAATTATCATAAATGGAATAGTGAACCATAATTGGACCATGATTTATAAACAAATCATTATCCCATTCCATTGGATGAATAAATTTGTTTTAAATATTTTATAAATAATTTAATAAAATATTTATTATTATAAAATATCATTAATTAACTTTTTAGAATTATTCATGTAATTTGAAATAGTAAAAACATGAAATCTATAAACTTAAAATAAAAACCATAAAAAAATACCTAATTTTTTATATTGAACTATAAAATTAATGGACATAATATCTCGATGAATATTTTTTCATTATATATTTTTGAATATATTACTTGATTTTTCTATAGCTTGCACAAACCCTATGTCACCATTTGATGATAATTTACGATATTTTTAATAACTAAAAATTAAAATAAATCTATATTCCTATGTAATAAATTTTTTTCGCAATATAACATTTATTATTCAAAATCCATGTTTATTCATATCTATGTGAAAATATAATAAGAATTAAAATTTAGAACTTTCTCTTTTTATTTTTTTTAAATAAAATATTATGATCCTAAAAATAAAAAATCAATTGAAAAGAAGAAATATTTTAATATATTAGGTTTATTGTGGAAGAAATATACTATTAAATTAAATAAATATAAGTGTATGAGTTAATTTCATGCTTTTTCATATTATTTTCAGCCACTATTAACTATTTTAACAATTACTTTGGTATGAAAAATTTACCAAAGTTTCTATTCATAAATACTAAAAACTGTTTTTTTATAAAATATATTAATACAAAATAATTACAAATATCGAATCCTTTTTTAATTATTCATTTTCTATTAATTGTATAATAAAATTAAATTTTATTCTGTAAAAAGTGATGAGAAATAGTTAATTAAAAAAATATCATTTGAATTGTAAAAATAATTTATATAAAATATAAAGAAAACAAAATATTTTTTTTATTGTTAACATAATTGAATGTATTTTTTAGGACTCTTCCAAAATCGATGACTATTATCTATATATTTGAAGTGAAAAAATATTGTTTTTTAATATTATTATTTCTCACAATTCACTAAGAAATCAATCATTTTATAATACAATTTAAAATTGAAACTAACAATATTTTGATTTTTAAAAAAAAAAATCAAATTCATTTAATAATATTAAATTGAATTTGTTTTTAAATTAACATATTTTGTAAAGATAGTTAATTTATATTATCAAACATAGGTATAATAAAACTATATAATTTTCATTGTCAAATTACAAAATATTCTTATATTTCATATAAATATATAAAATATAATTAATAAGTATTAATAATAAATGAATATTATTAAATTTTACATGATCTTGGTTATTAAATTCTTCCCCAATTGGTAAAAAAAATTTCTCTTAATATTATTCATTACCTAAATTAGTGGTGTTATTTTTCCCACAAATAATATTCAATTTCCCATGTTACTTCATCAAACAAATTTATTTTTTTCATAAAACCTATTCTATAGAAATTATCTTATTACTGATATTATCATCTATAAGGTTTTAAATATGAATTATCTATCCCTCTTAATAATGGTTTTATTCCAACTAATATAAATTAGGGTTCAAAAAAGCATATTCATCTAACACATGTTATTATAACAATGATATAATAAAAATATAATATACCAGAGATAAACTTATACTAAAATCCAGTCATATACATACTAATCCAAAATTATCTAAAAATAAATTAATTATATTAAAATACATTATCTTAAATCACTTTTACAAAAATTATTGTCACTTATGAATTGTGATAATTTTTGAAAAATATGATAACCTACCTCAAAATTAGTTTATTCCCCATAGTTATCTTTATAAATTTTTTTATTACTCTCACTCATTCCCACATTTTATATAAAAATATTTAACTTATTAAATATTTAATTTACGAATTATATCCACAACGACATTCCTTAATCAATTTATATATGAAAATTAATAGTCCCACTCTTCATCCGATTATTACCCAAAAAAGACATCATTTGAATACATAAATTAAAATTACTATTAAATGAAAATTCATCAAATGAAGGATTCATATATTAAAATTCCATGTTATCAAATGAAATGTCGCAAATACATTATTCCAATCTATGTATCATTTTATCTTACAATCCATCAGATTATGTAAGGAATGTTTTCCCAAATATATGAGTTAATACTATGATCACATTATGATACAGTTAATATATGCAACCCATATAACACAATTTTACCCATCTAATAAAGTCAAGAAAGATGATCAAATAACATAAAATCACAAATATGAAGAAAATTAGTCAATTTATTTTATTTTTCATCAATATAACAATTTCCAATATAACATTGTGATGTATATTGAATTTCCATTTTGAAATCTAGAGAAATGTTTTCAATTTACACTCTCACAATTTAATGTGACCATAAATTCCATCAATATATTTTCATTATGTTTTAACATGATGTCAAGTGAATCATTTCATAGTAAATTCAGTATTATCTGTTTTTATTCCTTCCCATCGATAATATTCTAAATATTATCTGTAATTATTCATTTAAAAGGGTGAAAAAAAATAAAAAACATTGGAATTCACTAAACCATTATCTCTTTAGCTAGGTACAAAATTTATCTAATAATCTATTTAAAAATTTGATAATACCTTCTTCATCAAGATTAATATCTTGAAACAAACACATCCTTATATATTATAAATTTTCCTATAAATCATAACACATATTATATTATTAATTAATTCTCTAAGATATATAGGACTGTATTATAATATGAAATAAAATAGTGGGAGTTATTATATGAACATTTTCTAGTTCATAATTAATCAAATCAATAACAAAATTTTTATTTCCCAAAAGTAACATGGTTATTGAATTATTTTTTTCTTACTCAAATAATAGCCTACGATGTTTTCTTTTCTACAAGGGTAATAAATCAAACATTCATAATCGGTAATAAATTGATTCTATCTTCCCTTCCTCATAGTCAACTCACTCTAGGTGTGTAAAAACATCATAATTATATTATCAGTATATCCTTCAAAAATTACTCCATAAAATTGATGACAACAAACTGTTAAAGGGAAAAAATTACAGTTTCTAATTGCATATCATGTGATTGATAATTAAATTATTGATTTCCCATATGAAATGATCATTTAAATATTACCTAATATATCTAAATATTAATTATTTCATGTCCCATCATTAAAAAATATTTATAGATGAAAAATTACACATTTCTAAAGTATTGGGAAAAAAATTTGTTACTCACACATATTTTTTTTTCCCAAAAAAAACATCATACTATTTAATCTTAATTATTTTAAATCTTTTTTTCCATAATGTAGTAAGTTGGATAGTTAAATGGGGATTGATTTGAAAAAACCATCATTAGTAACAACTCAACTCAAAAAACATGGTATATATGTTTTATTTTTTTAACCATTCAACAAAACTATTAGTTTTGATATGGTAAATATTAATTCATTCTTTATAAAAAATATATAAATAAAAAGGAAAATGATTGATGAAAACATCAATGTTTCAAAAAAATCCATATATTTTTTAATATTTTGAAAAAATACGTATCTTTCGATCATAAATAATATGATATTAATAATATATAAGAAAATACTCAATTAATACAAAAAATGATATCAATATATTCACATAATATTCTATTTATATTACAAATGAATATTGACGATGCATTATATACCACAACGTTATTTACTAAAACCTAATAATTTTTTTATTTAGTATTAAATGTTATCATTGAAATTTAATCTACCTTCACTATTGAATAATCGTATACCTACCAAATATATTTTTTTTTAAACTTACTACACTCCCTATAGAAGATAAAAAAACTCCATGACATGAGGTATGTGGTTATTTTTATAAATTGTTATTTTATATGAAGATCTATAATAAATGAAAATTATTTTTGAAACATATTCTATTTTAAAAAATAAAATAGCTTTACCACATTATGTTATTCAATAATGAATGTATTTTTTTTCTAGAAACTCATGAATATTATTTATTAATTCCAAAAGTTCTTCATATGCTATTTTATATGTGGATTTTTAAAATTCCCAATGCATCAAGAGTAATGTAAACTATGATATAATATTCTGAGTTAGGTATAATATAATGAATATCTTTAGAAAATAAATAAATATATTCATTCAGTAATGGAAAATCACTCATAAAAATAATTTATTTGTTTTTAATGAAATGATTATGGTATCATTCACTCCTATGAATAAAAAATTACTTAGCTTACTTATATGATATCAATTGTTTGAAATCATTGAATATAAAATTCATATCTCTATAATATATCTCAGAATGATATCAACTAAGAAAATATATAAACAAAATAATATAAACCTCTACAATGGTAAGTTAAACAATATTTGATATAAATAATTTCTTATATTAAAAAAATAGTATGATCATAATAAATAATGGTTTAAAATATATTTAAACCCAATGTTTTCTTCAAACAAATATATCTTATTTTCATGAGTTGATATTAAAATTGTTGTCGTAGATTTATTATAAATGAATGAATTCATTTTTAAAGGGACATCATTTTATTTGGATAATTTATATAGTCAAGTATCATTCCTATCACAACATAATCAGACATCCCAATTTAATCCATAATAGAAAATAACTATTCTATAAATTGATTTTTATATTGATGATTTAATTCCTTTGTTTTAATATGTGGACATGTTGTCACATAATGGCCCATCTCATTAAAATTAAATTAATATATTGAACAATTTAATTATTTTTATGATAATATTCATTACTATCATGAGACACATTTTCATTCCATTCACACCATATTTATTTCTAGGATTTTTAATACTTTCCATCCTTTGGTTTTTAAAACAAAAATAAAAAAATAGAATTTATATTTGCTCACATATATATTTCATTAATAGTTCCCCCCAATTTTCTTACTATTTACACCTTAATTCATCTAGTTTTCAATAAATAAATTATATTTAAAAATATATATTTTTATCTCCCCATCACATTGAACATGTATCCCATCAATTTTTAATTTATTAAAATACAATGAACATACTTATCTTAAATTAAATATACAGAAAAACTTATAAATTTTACTTTAACTGTCTGAGATAAAACATTTTTCATACCTTAATAATATAGTGATGTTTTCCTTATTCACATCTATTAAAACTCTGTGCTTCCATATCAATTATAATAAATAATATTCCATCATAATTCTCAAACCCATACAAAAATACAATAATGGAAAATATTATAAAATTATTCAAAACCTTTGGTAGAAATATCTTTAATTTCCCATGAATAGTTAACCAGTTACCATAATTGGTTATCCTCACCTTCCAAATGTTAAATATAAAATGTTTCCATATAATTTTATTAATAAAACATGACATCCAATACCTTTTCTAATTATGTAATCCATCCTCCAACTACTAAAATGTTATATTATCCACTAAATTATAGTGGGTGTAGTTTTATTAAATTATATACTCTATATATGTAACAATGTTTTTAACATGGTTACTCTCTAATCTGGATAAGCCCCTTTTTGTATCATGTTTTCACTGATCCAAAAATAAATAAAACCACACATCATAAATTAAAATAATTATAGGATGTTAATTCTGTATGATATTTTCTTCCTAGTTTCTTCATATTTTGTCTTCCATATATTATATATAGAAAACCACTCATAGAACATGTTTATTTGGGGAAACAACATAGAAATTTTTAGATTAAATAACATGTAAACCATAAAATATAATCACCTAAGGTTACTTTAAATAAAGTAACCAATAATATTATCTAAAAAATTTCATTGAAACATTTAAAAAAACCATAATCTTGTATAAATAATGATATTATTTTTTTAACATGAAATCGATTTCATGTATTCTGAAAAATAATTAATTTCAGATTAGTGTTATAGATAATTACTTCATAAGACATACATAATAAAATTATTCAATAAAATATTTAAAATTCTAAATTGTAACCATTTACCATACAATATATGTCTTTTAAGATAAAACACATTTTATTTTGAATACAAATCAAAATATCTTTTCAATAATAACATTTATTTTTTTACCAACTATCGTTAAAAACATTGACAACAATTACAAAATTTTAAATGATAAAAAAACATTATTAATATATAACAAACAATGAATGCAATCCATTAATGTATTTTAAAAAACTATATTATAATATATATTTTTCTATTAGAATTATAAATAGTAGGGTCCAATATTTATTTCTTAACTCATTAAATTAGCTATAACAAAAATGTATTTTTATAAAAGAGTTATTTTTATAATTATATAAAAAATAAAAAAACATGATTATTTATTATAAATCCTAATAATACATAAAAACATTTTTTAAGAACATTCATTTATACCACAAAGGGGAATAATAATTTATTTAAAATAAAATATTATTAGATTATTATTTTAATTAAATCTATTTACATGAAAATTAATTTGAATGAGTATAAATGAAATGTTTTTTCTTCGGTACGTCATCATCATAGAACCTTGACATGAACCCTTATAATTGGAATATCTATTTTTGTTTACTATGAATATAATTATATATAGAACATAATCATTAGTCAATAGACATTAGATAAATATGTCGCACAACAGGAATAAGGAGTTATATATGGACTACCCATTGATATAAAAAATTGTAAATCACTATATATATCGGGAAAAATGCCACTAATCATTTCCTTCAGCAAACCCAAAAAATTCATTTTAAACCAATCTATAAAATTTGTTTGGATAATCAGATATCTCTTTCCATATATACTAATTTCCTCAAAAAATAAAACACACATATTAAAGAGAAAGAATTAATATAATTTATTAAATAATAATGGATTATAAAGGAATAAAAAACTTTTGTTTCAATTTTGGGAAAAGTTAATGATAGTGTACATCATAATATAGAACAATCTATTTTTCCTTTTGAAAATAATGACAAAATGATATGTAAATTGTTTCCTTGTGTAATAATTTGAAATAATGTAAAATAATAGACTAAAAAATTCAAATTAAATCATTTATTTGACTATAAATAAATCTATAAAATAATATTAAGAACATGTATGTTGATGAATCCTATTTACAATAACAAATTAAAGACATTTAAAATGAGTTTTTAATGTTATTTATCACTTTCATTGTGGCTTAGATGTCACAAACATTTGTAATATTCCTAAAATATAAATATATTTTAATTATACACTTTCATAAGTTAATTTATGATAATTATTTTTGATTTTATTTTATTTAATAAAATGATATAAAAAATTAATTACCAAATTTTTCAAACTAGATATTTTGATGATATTCAGCCCGTATGTAAAAATATGATTTCAGTGTGATGACTATGTTCCTAATCTTCATTACTCTATCCCCTCCAAAATAATAATAATTAAATAATTATTTTTCATATATTAATTATTTTATTAAAACCAGCCACGAATATTATTTAATTAATATTATTTATTTTAAAATTATTTATATAGTAGTCCATTAACACACATTAGTAACGTTTCAATTATTAATGAATATTTCAGAATAAAGTTAAATATTATATCAACTTTCTAAAATATTTATATTGTTATTAATAGTATGTTTCTTAAATAAAATTATAGAGATTATCATGTGATTTTTTTTGAAATGTATTTCAATATGTTAATTTAGGTGGAAACCCACATGTGGGTATTAATAATAAATTTATTTCTCAATAAATATAAAATTATGAAAAAAATATAAATTCACTCCTTAAAAATTGATTTCTATTACATGATTAAATATAATGACATTAAATCCATCATTATAACCATATATAATATTGATGGATAATAATCTACATACATAAACTCTCATGGGGTATTCCATAAAACATAAGAATGAATTTTTAATTTCCTATTTCATCAATGAAAGAGAAAAATATAAGATTTTTCATCAACATAAAAACAAAATGTTATATGAAAGATATTTTTATGTAATAAAATTCAATTAATATTTCAATTATATTGGATAATAACTAAAACTAAATAATTTGGTTAAAATCTATTACACTTTCTCAAAAATTCTTATTTGATTAACACATTATTACCTCTATGGTTTGAATTATATTTAAAATATGACCTCTAGAATTTATAAATATATATTAAGAATAGTATTTATTATGTTTTTTCTTATCTATACTTATTTAATGGTGTGAGGAATATATGATTGATGGTTACCTTTTATAAGAGAGGGGAGAGAGAATTTTTTAATTCCATAAATTACTAAATTATTATATTTTAATTTTCGTACTAATATTGATGATAATTAATATAAATAGATTATAGGATTATTATACATTTGAATTATCTCATCCAATAAAAATTGGAAAATTTCATATTATGTTTTTACACTTATATATTACTTTTAATCCACTGTTATCCATTTTTCAATCAATGTGATATAAATTCTTCTATACAACATAGGGATAGAAAATATAAAATAAATAGGGAAATATTCTATAAATGGTTCATAAAATATTTTTTAAAAATAAAATTGTTTAATTTTTTTATAATAATTTTTTAAAATTTTAAAAAAAAAATAATGTAATCATTATTATAATATATCATTAATGTAATTTTAGGAATTATCTATTTAATTAGACATTGGAAACAATTAATAAAATATAATTAAAATATAATGAATTAAAAAATATATAATATATTTTATTTATCTGTAATTTTTTGGACACCATAACTAGCACAAAAAATAATTATAATTGTTTCATTAATTCAATTAATTTATATTTCTAATACATGCTCAAAAAGTTATTGAGGGCTTTGTAAGAATATATTGTAATTTTATTGTTAATAAATAATAATAAAATTATTATCATAATAAAATTTAAAAATATAAATATAAGATTTACTATTTATTCAAATAATATTTTTCTAACCATTTGATCATATATGAGAAATTTCCAATCAAGTGACTCGCATTTTATATTTTTCATTACATACAAAATTTCAAAATTAAAATAAAAACTAAATGGATTCAAAGGGACTTCAATATTACATATAAACTATTATGGAAACAATTATCATCAAATTAACTAAATTTTTTTAATGGAAATTAATACAAATCACATTATTTTTAACCCTAATTAACAAATTTTCATTTTATCATGGTATTTAAAATTAACTATGCTTATATATATATATATTTGAAAAAAAATTATTACGATATATAAAAAATTTTGTAATCAAGATTAAAAAATGGAAACAATTTCTCATGATTCAATTTATAAAATATGAATAATAGAACATCAAATTAATCCTGAAAAATATGATGAAACATAGTTTTCCATAAAAATGCATATCCTTGATAAAACAAATTCCTAAAAAATTCTCATATAAAATTAATTTAAAGGGGATTAATTTGATTTTGATTAATTAAAATTAAAATATTCAATTTTAAAACTAATCTTAAATAACTTTTATCTTTTTATATATTTAAAAAGAACATATAGTTTTCAATTAAATCAATGTTATAAATATTCATTTACAAAATAATCATTTTATAAACTTTTAAAAAAAATATAATATAAATTTGATATTGTAATATTAAAATTGAAATAAAATTTTCAATATTTAAATTTTATATTTTTTATAAATTTCTTTAATGAAACAAATTTAATATATATAAAAAATTGATATAAAACAACAATTTCAATTTTCATTGAAAATTTATTTAAAAGTATTATTGTCGATAAAACATTGTAAAATATTTTAATTAATAATAATAGGGAATAAAAATCATTTCTTTTAACATTACATAGTATTCTACACTATGTGTGGGATGATAATCGATTTCTATGGAATGATTCTAGTGGATTCCCCACCACACATGGGGATGTTTAATACCTTTCTACTTATGTTTTGAGTAATGATTGTCATTAAATATTGATTGTGTTGGGTGTCTCATGGACTATGTATAATAATAATTTGTGCTGTTTTCTTATAATTTTTTCAAACATGTAATCTAATGCGTCAGTTTTGGGTTTTGGTTCATTGGGAAATAGAGAACATATAATAATACACTATGAATATATCCTAAAAATTAAATTATGACAATAACCAAATAATGGAACCATGAAAATACGGGAAGGTTGGATTCTTCTATTTTTTTATTTTCATATTATTTCGTTAGTAATATTATAATAGAATGATGAGTTTCTACTGTGATTTCCTTTTTCTATCACAAACTAGTCATCACACATCTACATAAGGATTATTTTATTGAGATGGTAAATGATATAGATTTTGAATGAAATATAAATTTTCAAGAAAAACGTAAAATTGATAATTTCGAATTAGTGTGTTCTAGTTTGATTTTTTATATTGATATTTACTATTACTTCTTCATAGTTTAACAAGGTAATAATTAAAATCGAATACATTAATTTCTATAAGGAAAGAAAAATTCATTTAGAATATTATAATATTGTGGAATAGAATATATTGGCCTGTTTAAAAACATTTAATGTATTGAATTACATTATTCCCATTTCTATTGTATTATCTTATTTTTTCAGAGTAAACCACATCTCCTTCAAAAATAGATTAATAACATGAATTTTCTAATATACTCAATCATGGGATGATAAATATGAGATTATAATTTCATTATTATTTGGAAAATTTTATTTTAAGTGAATAATTTTCTATGAATAAACAAAAAATGGTTATGAATATATACATTGGAATTTCAAGGATGAATGTTTCGTATGGATTATTGGACTTACTGTGTTTGAACTATAAAATAATTTTTTTATGTATTAATTTAGATGGAAATTAATAAGAAAAATAAAAATGGATTCAATGGTTGTTCGTAAAAAATGAATATTTTTTGGGATTAATATAGTAGAATTTGAATATAGATTATATGGACTTCGTTCATACATGGTATTCATTTTAATGTGTTGAAATTATCTCATGAAATAAATTGATTATATTATGTTGTTGTTTATATATTATGGTAGGGGTTAGGAAGGTGTGTAATATATATTGAAACTATATTTATGGGATATAATGACTTAAAATAGTAATAAACATTATAATGCTTATTTCTCTTGAGGATTTATAATACAACTGAGATAGGATGGTGTGTATAAATAGTGGAACAGATGATGTTATGTAATTCCCATTTGTTTTAAGGTATCATGCTTAGAATATAAATACACGATGTGTTTTATTGTGATTATAGTGTACCAGTGGTGATAGTCAATTATACTAAAGTATTGTGATGATGGTGGACATATGTCGAAGTTAGAGGGGACATTTACTTTGAAATTTATGTTTATATTTCCAAAAAAAAAGATTTTAGTAAAGTGGTGGAACTATATTGATTATATTGATTTGGTTGTGGATATAGATATGTAGAATGTGGTGATGTAGTTTTTTAGTACGAAATTATGTATGATGAAATATTTTAAATGCTGTTTCATACTCATCTTCATAGTCATAGTAAAGAGGATACCATTCCATCTCATGATCGTTTTGAGAGGGATATCATTGGAGTTGAAATTTTAGAGCAGATATAAATATATATTAGATTTAATGATGTTTAAGGATATTTATAGTTGTGATAGAAGTCAATATTTTGAAAATGGTATTATCTAAATTGGAGATGTTGAGTTGTTAATTATGGTTTGGTGTGTGATATTCATTCTTTTTATATTATAGATATTCAATTTTATTACAACTGTTATCACTTATAATTATTTTTATAGTTTTTCTTACCTATATAATTTAAGACATTTTTATTTTTAATAAATTATTTAACCCTTTTTATATATTTAAAGGGATGATTATTCCAATTACATAAAACTCACCACCCCATTACTGTTTTATAGTGTTTCAATAATAGATCTCTTGAGTCAAGAGATGTTATTCATTTTCCCAAAAATGGAGCCTATATTTTCAACAATTTATTATTTTATATATATTACATTTTTTCTCAAAATATCATTTTTTATTTGAATTTTTTTACCTTTCACTTATTATAAAAATTTTATTCTTCTATTATTATAAATACTATTATTTGAATTAAGACTGTAATACCTCCCAAATATGAATTTTACATAACCTAATTGAGTATTCCTAAACCACAACCAACTACATCAAGAAACTAGGGTTCATTATATTTCATTAATTTTTTACAACAATGGATGGGTTTACTTAGAGGGAGTGGTCATAAATGAGTGGTAAAATAGGTTCTGGATGATAGATAAGGTTGATAGTAAATTTAATCATAATATTGATTATATGGTAATGAATGGAATACATTAAACTCATTCATAAGATTTTATAAAGTACATGGTTTATAACTATGAAATATTTATTTTAGAGTAAATAAGGATCTTATTCAATGTCTTATACAACATAAAGAACATGATTTACAATATGAGAGAAATTTTTAAGGTATAATTAAATTAGTGTCCTTGTATGATGATAATTTGATTCATTATTAAATACATCATAAATTTTAAGTGTGTTTTTCAATATAATAATTTTTTTGGTTTTTAATTAACATTAACAAATTATAAAATATTTTTTTATAAAATAAATTGGAGTATTAAAATGGTAATTAAAATGTATTATTTATTTTTTCAATATTACTAAGAAATAAATTTTGTTTCTCCAAATCCCATCACTATATGAATTATTATGAATTTAATTTAATCTCACTTGTTTAAATAAATAGTTTTATAACATGTTTTACACAATCATGAAGCATTAAAAAAATAATCTCCAGTTTTTTTCGAAATACTATATCAATTGGGATTCAATTATGATTAATGGTTCTTTATATAGATTTTTATACACACATAATAAGATTAATTATTTTTAGAACATGATTAAATCTATTTTTGTTATTTTTTTATTTACATTCCATATTTTTTTTAATTGTTGATGTCAAATAATATTTTTTTATTGATTTTTTTATAAAACATGTTTTTTGATATATAAAATAATTTTTAAAAAATGCCCACATAATTTTTTATAATACCATTAAAATTTGAAAAAATCATGAAAAGAAACTTCCTCCTCTATTTGGAAAGTGAAACTATTTTGTATAATTAAAAATATTATATAGTGAATTCACGCATTAAAAAATTAAGCCAAGGATTCAATTTTCCTTTATATGTTTTTCAATTTAGAAAATGTTAAATATGATTAGTGGAAAATGTGACCAATTTAAATGTATCATAATGAATGAATCTTTATCCTTTCCAATGAATTCTTAATAATCTTTTTATTTTATTTAGATTTTATTTACACTTTAAACATCAAAATATGTTTTATGTACCATATTTTAGTATTTTATTCTTGATATGATGCTCTCATGTGTTATAAATATTTTGAAATAGATATTTTTTGTCTTAATATCATGTAAAATGACATGAATTATATGTGTTAACCTATTATGACACCAAAATATTTACATGGATTAACTTATTTTTTCATGAATGGTAAAATATATATTGTTGAAATAAATGTTCCTTATATGTTAAATCATGCGTATATTATTTTGTGGATCATGTAAAATGATAAAAATTATTTTCTACATAATTATATTATGAGTATGTGGATCTTAAAAAAATTATATGGTTATTATGGTAACCATTAACACTCAAAATATGTTAATCACTGATCATGTTGTCTTTAAATATGAATGTAAAATCATGATAACATTATTTAAGTGTATATCTAGGTTTATATGGAGGGATAAATTGTATCATGAATGTTTTGTCTGATCATGTCTAGTAAATCATGTGGATACCAAATAAATGATGTATAATTTTGTGGTCCAACTGTAGTATTTTCTTTTGAGATGTAAAATTATGTCACATGGGTGCCACAATACATAATAAACTTTAAATTTTTGAATGGAAAAGATTCTAAATGAGAAGGTTGTATTTATATCATTTATTAAATTGGAATAATTAGTCACTATGGATAAAATGTTTATATTTAGTATTCTATGACTTATTTCTAGTTCCATGAAATTTTTGTTTTTTACATTAACTTTGATAAATGATAAGGTTATTGAAATGAATCGTAGGAATTTTACATTTAAAATCACATGAAAATGTAGAATGGGGTCTGTTGTTTTATTATTTATTGATTGTTTGACATAAGATTTGATTTTTTTTACATAAATACTATATCTGATCTATAATATACCTTTTAAATATCTCTTTAATTAGGAGATTTTCTATAATGAATTTTAAGCCATGAAATCATTATATTTTTCAACCTATGAAATTTGAAACCATTGAGATGATATTTATTTATATTGTAATAGAGTAACCCTTATATGATTATTTCATGTGATATATTTGTATTAATGGAAAAACTAACTTCTTAAAACTATTTAAACACAACATGTTTGTAATAAAAAAATTCAAATTAAGAAATTATTCATATTTATAAATACAAACATGTATTCTCCACCATAATTTTTGAAATTAATTGATTAGTTTCAATGAATAGTTTATAGAAATTTTTTTGATTGATGTTATATAAGTGGAATATTTTATTGGTTCATGATTATGAAGGGAACCCCTTTCTCCAATAATACATTTTATATTTAAAAATCATTTCAAAAACCAATGGGTTTTTGTAGGTCCTCTAAAATTAGAAAATATAATAATGTGGCGAGTTGTTAACAATGATTTATGTGTAGGATTCTGTGATGGTTTGGGCTTTTTAGAGGATGAGGATGTGTCTTTTCTTGTGATGTTTCCCAAAATTTCATATATATGGGTAGAAATGGTTTTTTTAATGGTTATGTAGTAGAAGATATATCATTTGGTTGATGAAAGATGGTTTGGTTATTGATAATTTTTCGGTATTGAAATATTATTCCTTCTATGGAACGATGTGATGTAAATTATTTTTAAAGTGGATGGAGTAGTGTTGGGTCTGATATGAGATTGTTATTTTTTTCTATCTGTATTTTGTTTATAAAATTTTAGGATAATAAGTATAGGATTGGATTTTTATGATTTATGGGATTTTATAACATCTCTTGTTTTTTTCATTTTAGTTATTTATAGGTATATGGTAAAATTAAATTTATAGATTAATTATATTTCATCATAACTATGTAGATATTTAGATAAAATCAATGTAAAAAATATATATATTGACATCTTGGGATATAGATTTGTAGTAACTTAAATTGTCGTATGGGTATAAGTATTTAGGTATATCCTCCAACCATGATATTGAGGGTTGGTTAGTGGTGATTAAGGAAGCTCTTTATTTGGTTTGGAAAAAATTGAATACTAAGGTTATTTATCAATTGTATTTTTCAAAATGACTTACTATAGGGTAGGAATATTATGTTTTATGAACCATGAATAATGTTTGGTGGGGGGAATTTCAAGAATTATTCATTAAAATTTTCCTTTCAAAATGGAATTATGGAACCATTTGATGTAGAATTAGTCATTATTATAATGGAATGATAGTTTGAGTGGATTTTTTTCTGAATTATTGACATATTTTTATGTTTCTTCATTTTAAGATGATGGGAATGGAGACATGACACAATTTAAATTTAATTTAATACTATATATTAAGACATCATTCATTCAAATTCTCTCTCTTTCATTTTATATTGTTGTATATTAAACATATATCATTTAGAAAGGTTTTCCTATGACGGTAGATTGTTATAAAATTCCAACCAAATTGGTTAGTAATGTATATTTGAATTCTAAAGATTTTGTATCTGAAGAGTTAATGAAAAATAAATTGTTGTAATATACAAAGGGTAGCATGCAACATAGTGTTCTATGGTTATTTATTTTGAGGCTTCCACTATCTAGTGATTAGATATGTTTGATTAACCATGTTTTGGGAATATAAGTATCGATTCCCCATGAATTTTCAAGTATCATCTTTATAATTGTTGAAAAATTAATGGGGAACCATAATGAGGAACCATAATGGGGAACTATAATGGGTGAGTTCTGATAATATCACTGAAACCATTTTTTGGATTTTAAAAAACATTTTGAAACAATGTTGAATTGTTTGGAAAATATATTTATAAATAAATATATGAAAATTTTCATAATATCCAATTTTAAATTAAATAAAATTTTTTATTCATGAAGTGAAAAATTATTCATTATATGATGATATTCTATAAAAATTGTTATTATTGAAGGATTTCTTGAGAAACATTGGCTACAAGTGGGGAGAATGAAATTTTTTTTGATTCCTTTGGTCATGATTCTCTATTTGAAAGGTATCTAATTTATTTTATGCATTTTTTTGGGAGTATTTCTTTGGGAGGATCATGGTCCAACATTTGTTATGGGTTTTGTTTACTGGTATGTTCTTTTTTGAGGTATATCTAAATAGTGTGTTTTGTAGGATTCAACTTTCATCTATTTCAAATTCTGATTTTAAAGGATTAGATTAAATTGGGAGAGGTCTAATGTAATGGACCAGGATATTCCATCCCATTACATTTTCTTTTTAAGGTGATTTGATTAGTTTTTGGGGTATCATGGAGGGTTTTTTGATAATTGAGGTGAATTTATGAAATTTAGAGGGACACATTGACATATTTAAAGACCTCAAAATATATTTATAACATTTGGGTTCTTGGAGGCTATTTATGGATCTATCATAGTTGTGTCTATATAAAAGATGACAGATTAAATAAGTTTGATCGATAGTTTTTGGGTGTGGTTTTGGGTGTTCAACATGTTGGGAATCAGATGCCTGAAAATAGTAGGATTTGGTAAAGTCCGAGGTGTGCCACTTCACTAGCACACATATGTAACATTGGGAAGTTGAGATCATCAGATCATCGAATGGGACATGGTGATGAATGAAATAGTGTACTTTCATTGAATGTGTTAGAGGATCCAACCATACAGATGCATTTTTATATCCTAGTTCATAATGATAGTCAAAACTAGTTAATAAGAAATGTTGAAAATGGATGCAACAACCATTATAGAATATGATGTTTGTTTATTGAGGGGGGAATAATTATTCTTAGATTCTTCTATAAATAGAGGTACTCAACACTACTTATTTTTATTTCCATTCTTCTTCAGTGAGCATTTGAAAACACTAATTTTTCTTACCACCCATTGATCAACACTTTTGATCATTATAATTTGTTTTTTAAATGCCTTGTTACTTTGTTCCTAGTAAATTATTTCTTCATATTCAAACTTTTCCTTCATTCCACATTCCTTGTTGATTATTTCTAGGAGTTCCTCTGTTTACGATGATTTATGTATGTGAGATAATTTGGATATATATATATATATATATTTCACAACTTTTCCATTTGAGCAGGGTGATTTTTGTCAATATACTCTTCTGTTATTTGTTGTGGTTATCTTTGAATCACTAGTCTAAGTAGGGTACCTATATTCATATCTAAAATCTATTATAATTAATATTGTTTATTTTATGGGTAGGGTTTTTTCATCGAATAATACTATGATATACTTGAGTTTTGGACTATGGGTATGTGGAGGAAATATGAAAACCAACATTGAATGGATAATGAAAATTATGTGATAATGGTATCCTATTAAATTAATCATGCAAAAAGTAGGAATTTGTTCTATATGGTTTATAATTTTGAAAATAATTACATGGATTGATTCTTATTGAAGAATTTCTTAAATAAATGATTAATATTATATTTATGTCACCAATTTGTTTTTACCTTTATGAATATATAGTTTCATAATATTGGAATGTTATAAAGGGCTTGTAAAAAATATGAAGTAAATATTAACAATAACGAAATTTCTTTTTATACATTATGTGATATTTTTTGATTTATTTTCACATGATTTTTGATGTTACATTTTCATGGGTTATCATGTTTAATAGGAAACATAAATACATGATTTATTATCAATAACCATAAATTATAGGTCAATAAGTTATTAGAATATAATTGAATATATTGTAATATTCTTATAATTTTTTTACATATTTAATTCCATGATTTATTATCCAATTAATTCATTTAACTTCCTAGGTTAATATAAAAACGTTTCAACTTCATTAAATACATTAATATGGTAGTATTTGAAATTTTATATTAAAAACATATGTGACAGGCATGTATTTTAGATTGTGTAAAAATTCATTGAAGCGACGAGTCACATGAAAATTCCCTAAAATGGTTATTCACAAGAAATTGGTAATTTAATGGATGAATAATGTGTATGAGTAATTTAACATATTTATTTGTGTATTGTATACCATGTTAAGTATAGATTCTTATCCTGGGGAATGAATTAATTAGTAGAATAATTATTCTAAAGATGGTAGTGAAATAGTAAATTATATCGTCATAATAATATGGATGATATGAAAAAATTATTGTTTTCCTCAACTAATTATTTAGTTATTGTTTCATATGGATGATATTATTCTATGAAACAATTTTCATGTTTTATGTTGCCAATTTTATATGATATAATTTGTGTTTGAGAAAATAAGAATATTGTATAATTTTTCTTTTATTATGCAATTCATTAGTATTCTTAATTTTTTTATGGATTTAAGAGATCAAAGATTGTGTATATGCACACACTATGAATACAAATGGTAACAATGAATTAGATGATGTTTATGAATTTATGTAGCAAAAAATGGCCCTGTGATGTAATATGTCATTTTTAAAAAACATCATTCTTTCAATGAGGTACATATTTTGAAATTCATTTAAAATAGTTAATTGAGTTAATTATATGGTTACTGAATTTCCCAGTAGTTTTGGAGTGGGTTTTTATGAGAAAATGAGTAATAGGAGTCATAGTATGCAGGGTATAGATTGGGTATGGTATATTCTAATTGTGCACCATAATAATAGATCCTAATTTTGTAGGAATAATGGTTTTTAATCCATGAAAGGTGAACTTGGAAACCATTTTTTATAATATCAATATAATTGAATGACCTTTGTATGGTTTGGAAAAATAAACAGACTCTCTAGAAAACAATAATGCTCAATTTCCTCTTAGATAGATGAGGCCATATAGATTTTTCATGGTTTTGAAAAATTGGATTCCAAACCATGTTCATCTTTACAAATGGGTAATATTGTATTTTTACCTCTACATATTTAATATTTATCCCAAATTTTGGAGTCACATTTAAATAAATTTAATGTAGGGTTCTAATATTCTTTTCCCAACTCTTCCAAGAGTCGTTATCCCTCAATAATATGGAATTATAATTAGATTTGATAGTCAAAAAATCAATGGGTTACTCTATAATTTAGATTCCATATGTCTTTCTAGGATAATAATTTATGTTTTCATTCTTGTAAAAAATCATATAAAACATATTTCAAGAGAATTTTTATGTTTGTTGTTAGTTTTCATTTTACCTCGATTTAATGGCAATATATGTGAATGTGATTTTCTATGAGATATAGTAAGGTGGTCTATAATAATTCTCTAATAGTAATGGTTTTTTTGTTATGAAATTTTGTTTACTTGATGGGTGTTTGCATTTTTGACAATGAAATGTAATTTAGTCCTCTAAAATATGTGAGAGAACATTAAAATACCCTTTTTGATCCATGGAATGTTTTGATACAAGTTTTAATACTACCCACGATGATATCTAATCCCCTAAAATGGTGAAAAAGATGTTTAAAAAATTAATTATGGGATTAAGAAATTAAACTACTTTTTTTAATATTTTTTATGTTTAAAAAAAATAAATATAAAAATTTCATAAATTTTATTATAAATTTTTAATTATAAGATAAATATTATAAATTGTAAATTGAAAATTGGTAAATTATTTCTTAATACATATTTTATAAAATAATTAATTTTTTGATTTCAATTATTAAATGGATAAAGTTAGGATTTAGTAAAATGAGGGTGACTTTATGAGACAAATTAAATAAATAAGTGTTGTAATATTTGATAACATCATAAAAATTTCAATTATATTTGACCTTGAGAAATCTGGAATGATGAAATATTCATAGACTATATACATTTAGGTTCCATCCAAAATATATGTTTCTTAGAAATTCTTCTCGTTATAATTATTATAGTATTTCTATACATGATTATAAATAGCAATGACTTGATATGATGAAAATGAAACATCATATTCTTTTCATGGTTGGAGGAAAGGAAATTATAGTACTAACTGAATTTTATTTTGTAATTTTTATTAGATTACTACTATTTGGAATCCATTTTTTAAATGATTATTAAATGGATTATTTTTTATTTAAATGTTTATACCATATGATTTATATCATATATTTTGAAACAAGTTTTCTACATTAAAATATTCAATTTTTACCTTCTTATTAAACATATATTGTCTTTCAATATTGAATTTATATATTTATTGGTGGGATAATGATTTATAATAACACCATTATTGGGGAAATGTTATTACTCAAGTGGACGTCATCAATGCTAGTTTATATAATGGTTTGGGGGATGTTATATATGTATGACATGTCATGGGACCTGGATGAGTAGATAAAAAAATTATTTTTGGACTCACTCTGGTGACCATCTATACTATATTATTTTAGATTCCCATTATCACATTATATTATCATAACATTATATATTTACATGATAGGTTTCATGGAATTTCCATAGTTTGAGAATTATGTTTTAAATATATGGATATAACTAAAAATTACATTTTTTAAGGATTATAAATACTTATTACAATGATAAATTTGGTATTATAACCCCATATGTTTTACTAGACACTCAATAATAGTGGGTGTCATGTGGTGTATGGGGAGATGCACTATAGGAAATTTGTTGAATCTATTTAGCTACTAATCTTAGTGAGCCATGATGTGATGTGAGAGTGTAGAATTACATCATCTTCTTTTATAAAGGTTTAATATATATGAATGGTAGATAGTTAAATAGTATATTTCAGAAACTCTTGAGCAAAATTGTAACACCAAAATATTTTAATGGAATGACCTTTTATAATATAATCAATTTCATTGATATGATACATTGCATGCAAGGATGTTCTCGAACAAAGAACTAAATATTATTATATAAATGTTACCATTATATCATATATGTTAAATAAGAAGTTATAGGTATTATTAAATAAAATTGGAATATATATGGTTTATAACAATATAATATGAATTCAATGGTTACCGGTTAATTAGAAAAAAAAAATATAAACCAAATGAATATAAAGGAAATATTTTTTTATCATTCTCTCAAAGATATTTTTCCATAATAAATTTATATAAATATTGTTAATAATTGATATTAATGTTTTATAGTTGCTATATATATATTAATTTTTTTATTCATATGTTTTATTTCATAAGAATAGAATATGAACAATCCCAATTTTATGAATAAAGACATTTATTTTTCTAATAATAGTTTTACATGCTATTAATAATGTACCTACGTTAAATTAATTTTTTTGTAGTTTTATATATTATATTTGAAAAAATATTCTTCCCGGATATTTCTGAGTTATGGTTTGATATTTTTTTTTTCTCATTTTGATGAATACTAAAAAATAATATATTTTAATATAAAATACACTTATCATTGAAATTAAATATAGTTTTAAGTAATATTTTTGATTTATTAAGTAAATTTATATTATTTTTTATTATTGAATAAATATATATCATTGAAAAAATTTTACATTGATTTTTGATATAAAATAATTTCAAAATATTTAACATTTTCTCTTTTAAAAGTTGTTTTACTCATTCTATACATGATAATGACATTAAATTAATCGATGTAACTCCTATTTGATTAATTTTGATAAATAAAAATAATATTGGGAATAATTGGTTCCAAATTATTTGTATAATTTGTTTTTATTTTTTATAGGAATAATAACATTAGTAATATTTTTAATTACCATGAATAAAGGTAAACTGGGTAATTAAATGATAAAATTATATTATTAATATTATAAAATTAATATAATACTTGTCATAATATCATTTTATGAGATTGTTTTGACCTTGAGTATCTTTAAGAGGAAATAATAACCCCATTTAAGTCACATATGAAAAATATGACAATTGTTATTTATTATTTAATGATTAGTTATTGATGTTGCATTCATATTTTAATAACAATAATTTTTTTAAAATTGTGTTATATAGAAGATAAATTAGACTATAAATATAAATTTTAAAAATAAAATAATTTATATATCATTTTTATTTATCTCTAATTTTTTGAAAATATATAATTTCCTTAAAATCTATCAAAATTATGTTGTTATAATTGTATAATTATTGGAAATATAAAAACAGTTATACTGAAAAAATTAATATGAATAAAATTTTATATAATTAGTGAATTCAACACATTTTATATATTACATTAAAACTAGACAGATTATTTAATTCATGTTCCTAGAGTATATAATGTTATTATGAAATTTTTTAAAAGAAAAATATTGAATAGTGTGAAAATTGACGGTAATGATATTTTATCATGTAATATTATATTAAATTCATTACAAATCATGGACCATGATTAAATAATTATAATTATAATATGGTATTAAATGTTATATATTGTCAATTTATGGTCTAAATTTTATCAAATAAGTAACAACTACAACTGTTTAACATTGAAAAATTTGATACCCTAGTTAAAATTAAAATTGGATAACTAATGGTTAATCAAAATGGTAAGTATTAAAAAATAATTATAAAATATTAATTTTTTATGATATTATAACCATATCTAATATTATATTAAAAAATATTTCATTTTTTTTGGTATTTGGATTAAAATTTAATTTGTTATAAATTAATATTTTTGGAATTACAAAAGTTCCCCAAAAACTTAATTATGAAAATGTATCTCCTCCCTCATTTAATTTCATCATATTGGGCCTTATATATTGAAAATCCTCAGACCATTACCCTTATAAATTTTTCTATCCACATTAATTGGTTATGTTCTTCTTAATAGTCAATCCCTAGGCACCTATAAGGAGATAAAATTGATGTTCACAGAAGAAGAGGTAATCATCATTACATAATCATTTATGATTATTTCTTATTCTACTTCCACTTTATGTATTATTTTTATTATATATTAATAAATTTTCTTTCTTATATATTGTGATATGTTATTATGAATATTTTCCATTCGTATTCTGCCTTTTTTCCATAATACAATAGTATAAATCACCACATGTGTGTGCGTACTTCTTACCAAATTGATGTCATGGTGTAATTTTTATCATCACCAATTTACATGGAATGGTATAATGATGAAAATAATGAATATATAATGAATTTAAAATAATATTTTTTATTTATAATTAATATATTATAAAACTATTTACATCTTTCACCATTAAGGAAATGATATTGTCGCTCGTAGGTACGTATGACTGACCATCTCCTTGATGCGACAAGATTTATTTTCCATGTTAATAATTTATAAATAATTATAAAAATACATATAATGAGATAATATAATAACTATTATGAAAATATAATTATATAAATTAATGATATATATATCCAATGTAGAAAAAATATGTCATACATGACAAAAACATGCATAACAATTTGAAGTATTTAAAACAATAAACAAGGGTAATGATGAAATATTATTTAAAAAATCATAAAAGAAGATCATAAATTATTTAATTCATTTTTATATGATATTATAATAATTTAATAACATGATTGAAATCATAATATATGTTTTTAATTCACAATCATCTTTATGAATGTCCATGTTAATTTTGTTAATGTTGGGGCAGAAGCCTCAATTTATTATTTAAGTAAATGTCCACTTTAGTATGGGTAGAGGGGGACCCATTAGAATGATTGATGGACCAAGGTCATGTTGCATGAATAAAAGGCTTGAAAGAACATTTTTTGTCCCAATGGACCCCTCAGTGAACTGTACTTCTATAGTACCCGAGCTGCTACAATAGCTGCTATAGGACAACCACCGCTACAGTCCATGCTACAGTGCCTCCGCTGCAACCATTCCTTCACTACTGCATTTTCGTGACCGCTCTACTACTGCTACAGTTCCATCTCTATAGTTCCTCTGCTACAATATAGGTTTTATTTGTTATTAAATAAACATAAGTATCAACGAGGGAATATTTTTCATCCATTTAAATGATTCCAAAAAATGCATTTCAAAATATTTGTATTATTATACTAAAAATAATTAAAGACTATTACACATGATTTGAATTTAATAAATCTATTTAAAATGACATTTTTCATCATCCTAATGATGAATATTTTGGATTTATTAATAGAGGAATTTTTTTAACCTAGGAAATGTAATACAATTTTTATCTATCATAAATGTATAAAATTTTGGTTAATCCCTTACACATTTACATTTTTTTATTAAATAATTTTTTTTTATAATTTAATGAATTTAATATAATTGAATTCAAAGTAAACATGCGTATTTATCTTATGTGATTTGTAATGATTTTATTAGACTAATCTCATAAATGTGAACATCCTTTATTTGATGATGTGAATGAGTGAGGTTGATCTCATATGATATAATTTACTATATTTCATTGAATGGTATATGACTTTTTTTGACCTTGGATGTGTAAATCTGTTACCGTTCATGGTTTATTGTTTATGTATTCTAATTTCATATGCTTGGATTAATATGAATTCTTTTTTATTCTTATTCATCACACCTATCATATAATTAATTAATTTGACATTGTATGTGGTGGGACAAGACTGTTATATAACCTACATGAATTAGTATATCTCATTATAAAAACTAGTTTGGTTATTAGTAGACGAGTTACCCATTCAGATATATTGACTTGGCCAATGCCATGACGGCATGTTTATGATGTTTGGAATTACGAATTCCCTAAATATGGGATTATTTATTTATATTCCATGTAATTATTCGACTAATAGAATATCCATTGTTATGTTTTAATGGTAATTTGATTATATATGTGTTATTATTTATTCTAGAAATTTTATGATCAATATTACTTTATGTGGAATTTGTTTTAGTTATTCACCATTAATTATTAATAATTCTAATATGATAATTAAATCTTCCCTTATAAATTTTCCCTTAATATGTATTTGATATCCTCTATTGAATGTTTTTTAACTTCCTATGATAAAGAGATCAGGATTATGATGGAAATTGTAGGTTATTACAGTATAATGTTGATTCTATCAATTGATTGAATATAATGCCTTTTATCTCTTCAATTGTAATGTAATACTCATATATGCAATCATTCAACCAAACATCTAAACTAATCATTCATTTTAGATTACTTTACATGTAATAATGCTAAAGTAATAATGTGAGTCACATACTCAGGCATTTGGGTATGGAGTGTCATAGTTGAAATCAATGGATGTATAGTATAAACATTAAAAATTAGATATAAAATAATATAATAGAACACATAACCTTAAGATATTTTTAAAAGTTAATAATATATAAACATCCTTGAATACGGAATATATTATATGGGTCATTATAGAAATGAATCTCTCTCTACAAACTACTTGTGGATCTTGTTATGGAATATATGAACTAAGTGGTAAAATCATTGATAAGGTGTGTTGGTCCTGACTCAGTATAACCTGGTATGTGACATCATTCTGTATTTTTCACCTATTAGACAATCCAATGGTATATTATAGGGAAAATACATATTTTATTTCTAATTAATTATGATGGATTTAAAAATCATTATGTCTTTAAAATCCAGGTTTAAGATTATGAGATTAGATATGAATAAATTTTCAATTTATGTTATGTATTGATCATGTTCAAAATTATTAATTATGATTTATAACCTTGTCTGTGGTATGAAATTGCATCGATATTTAATATATTGAATAAAATTGAAACATTGACAACACATGTAGTCAAAATGGTATTTCCCACCTACCAAATATTTTTTTTGTTCCAGTAGTAGTTGCAACTATTGACAAGAGACTTCTTGTAATTTCATGGATCTAGATGCACTAAACTACTTCCCCGTAACCGGTTGGCCACTTGGACTTAAGTGCATTTCCATAAATTCTAGTGGATGGAAAATAGATGTGAAAACCTAATTTGTGATAGTGTTGAAATTATTCCCATGTTGGGAAAGTGTAACACAATGGCATATATAAAAATACAAAAATAGAAGCAGTAAATAGCATTCAATTGAAATAAATAGTTGGAAACAAATAAGATAAATTACCATGCATTGTTTTATAAAACATATTATAAATAATGTTATATGTTCTACAAAAGCATCCAAAACAAGTACACTATAGTAATATAGAATATATGTCTCAAAAGAACTAATGAACCAAAAAATTATTACAAAGCATCAAAATCATCATTTTTTTCCCATGCTCTATACTCTTGAGCAACCAATCATGTACCTATAGTAGGCCACTTTCCTTGATCAAAACCATTAATCATACATTCTGATTGGGCAAAAATGAATGACCCATATAGGATGTGTGACTAAATCATAGGTGGAAACTAAAAAAGCTATCTGCTAATCTCTCTATGTATATATATAATAGGAAATTTACACTAGTGAAAATAGTAAACTAAGGGTACTCAAAAGCAATCACACTAATGTCTCAAAAGAAAATGTAGGAAAGAATAATTGAATAATGAATCCATGCTTTTGATTTATCATGGACATAATGTCATTACTCATCCATTTCATTATTCATGTTCCTTAAATTAAATAATAGTCTTATTATTATCTAGGAACAATGACCCACGTATAAAGGTACTCGTCAACTCATGCCATAATATTCATTTAATCATTTTCCTAAAGTGTCAGGACTTGTTATCCATCAATTTATTTTATGTTTTCTCATCATTTTAAACAATCCTCAATGATCTGGACCACCCTATCATGGCTCGCTCATATCCCTTACATAATTTCATCTAGAGATCTTTCATGTTCTTTTAACTGATACCCTCCTTCACCCAAGTTATACATAAGGTACAATTAGTCACATGATCTCAGCCTTGTCTTTATTTGAGATTTAGGATCTCCAATAGAAGTTTACCTCTTTTTTTCATAATTCAATTCCATAACAAAATTAGTACATGTGAATTAATCTATCACATAGATTATCATTTAAACAAATCTTGTGGGAATAGTTATCATAACAAGTCTCACATTCATTTTAATCTATTTAATGGATTAAGATTCAAAATATATCATGTGGGGAATTCATATTAGTACATTAGTTCATTTTTTCAACCCATGAATGGGAATTAAATTTTATCCTCTTATTCATTCATCTCCAAAAAACCATATGAATGAAACGAACCCATGGGGAGGCACTAAACCAGGGTTCCCAACACTAAATATTCTTTCAAAACGTCTAATTAATTACCTAATCATAAATACAGAATAAAATTGTTTATTATTCAATCAAGAGTAACCATAAAAGTTTGTTATTAACACTATGAAATAAATAATGATCTCGACAATCAATGAAATCCCATGACCACATACCTCGTGTTCATAGGACTCTCTTCTTCTAGCTTAGGTTTCTATTTTTTCCTAAAATGGTGTAGATCAATAAAATAATGATAAAAACATGATCCACAAAAACATATCCATGATAATAAAAAATAAATAATGGATCCTGAGGAATCAAGATCCCAAGAAGAGGAATCAAATGGATCTAATGGTGTTCGAATCTGAGATCATACGACGAAACATGAGGCCACCCTATCCACGATTCTCCTCAGAATGCAATTCATTGAACGAAGGGGTTAGTTATGTACCTTTTACCAAAAAGTCACTATATCACTATTTTATGAGTTAATGAAATGTACACAATGTGTACATGAATCTACATGTCGTGTCTGTACAATTTCAAAATAGACCATTACATGGAAATGTACTGGGATTTCATGGAATCTACCCTGCAATATCTGCATGTACAAAAAATTACGCGATATGTTGGTCATAGTCATGTCATGTAACATGAATTCAACTTCCCCATGAAATATTTTACCCCTTATTTATAAGTATATACTGAAATGTAATGATCCAAAAAATAAAATAAGAACTGTTTTCTTACCAAAATCCCCCTAAGAGCAATTCATCCCCAAATTACCATTCCAGGGGTGATAATGAACAATATGAGAACAAATCTGGCCACTGTCATTGTTTGTCTCCCTCCCTATCCAACGTCTCATCCTAAACTTGGTCATGATTCCATATTAACCGTACAAAAGGAACAAATAGGCCACAAATAAATTTTATTCTATGATCCACAACACGAGTGGGGTGCTCCACCAAAGATTCATCTTCCTGTAACTCCATCTAATTTGGAAGAAAGTAGTGAGAAGAGTCTGTAATGTAATGACAAAAATAAGTAATTTGGAATATTTCTGGCATAGACCTTTACCCCGAGGTAACTACAACATATAAAAAACCAACTCGACACTCATTTGAAACTCAAAATGATAGACGTATCTCGACAAATGCTTACCCAGTCTCATGATTAACTTATGACCCAATGTAGGAGTAACACATAGTAAACCTCGTACCCTGACCTCTATCACCAATGTTCATCTATGGTTATTGAACTTTGACTTCTAATGAGAATATATGGTAGCCATCAACTTTGGAATCAAATAAATCTACTCAGTGGTCTCTTGGAGAAGATGAGGTCCCAACATCACTGCCTCTCCTGCATCAAGCCAACTAATTGAAGATCGACATGGACTACCATAGAAATACTTATATGGTGCCATCTAAATATTTTCCTAGAATATATTGGTGTAGGTGAAGTCAACATGTGGAATTCATGTATCCTAGGAACCCCCGAAATCATTGATGCATTCCAGAATCAAGTCCTCGAGCAACGAAATCATCTTATCAAACTAGCCACCATTTTGGTGGTGTTATTCCCTGTATAGAAGATAATGTGAACCGAAATCCCTCTATATCCAATTATATAAAAGAGATTTAAAATGAGAATCCCTATATTCAATGATAGAATATGAAACCATGTGTAGTTTTACAATCTCTTGAATGGACAACTTCTCAAGATCATCAACAATAAAGGATTCCATGATCGATTGGAAATGTGAATCCTTTATAATACAGTCAACAACAACCAATAATAAATCATTACATTCGGTCTACCATGGTAACCGAGTCATGAAATCCATCACTAAATAAATCAATCTCCACTTGGGAATGGGTAGAAACATCAAATGTCATGCTGGTATTTGGTGTTCTGCCCTCACCTGCGGACAGGTGAAGCATCTCATGAAAAAACCAACTACATCTCTCTTCATACTAGGCCACCCGTAATGAAGATGTAAATCCTGATACATCTTAGTGACAATAGGATGCACCACCCAAAAAGAATCATTAAATACAAACATAACCTCCTCACGGATGTCTTTTGAATCCCATACACGACCCAATAACTATAGGACATCATTCTCATAAATGGATAAACTAGGATGAGATTACTCACCTATCATACTCTCTATTGAACTAGGCCTTTAGAATCAGATATCTAACTTATCTTCATATTGTCCTGTAACATATAGGTAATAGCTAATGATCCATTAAAAGACTTTCCCTAATGGTCGTGCACCTCAATTTCCATCTCAGTGAGCAAAGCCACAAGCTGGAACTCGCTACTAGCCTACTATGTAACTAAATCTAAGTCCTCTTACTCAGTGCATCAACCACTGCATTGTGATTTCCAGGAGTGTAGGCAAGGTTGAGGTCAATGGACTAAAAGTATTCCACCCACCTTCCTAACCTAAGATTTATATCATGTTGAGTAATGATATACTTGGGACTTTTGAGGACCGTGTACACCACAAATTGCTCCCCAAAATTAAATGTCTCCATCAATTTAAGGTATGATCAACCATAGCTAACACGAGATTGTGGGTCGGGTAGTTACTCTCACGTGGCCCCCACTTCCAAGACCATTACACAACTAGAAATTTCCCAAAACAATGACCTAATGCAAGACAAATACATGATGCATAATAGTACACATATTAACCACATCCCCATTTTGGAAGAATCAATATCAGGGCTAATGTTAATCTCACATTCACCTCTTGAATGGCCATCTCGCTTGTTTCTGACAATTTGTACTTGACACCCTACTTTTTCAAGATTGTCATCAGAACTACTAATTGCGATATGTCCTCTATAAAATAAATATTTTATCTAACTATCAATAGAAAACACCACACCTAAAATATTTTCTTGGGCTACTCCAAGGTAACTACTATTTTCACCTTCTCTGGGACTGATAATACTCTTATATCTAATATGATGTGACCCAAGATCTGAATATGATCAATACATAAGTAAAACATTATAATCATATCATATTAGTGATGATATATTAGTGTACTCAAAATTATCTCAAGATGGGTGGCATAATCCTTTTGGTAATGAGAATTCACTATGATATCATCTACTAAAACAATCACGAAAATGTTAATATATGTATGGGACAAATGTTTCATCTATTCCATAATTATTACAGGTGTGTGTGTGATCGTAAACTGCTAGACCAAAAACTATTACAGACCATACCTTTACAAAAGAATGTGTGAGGCATGTCTGATGATCTGACATGGACTTGATTATAACCAGATCTCAAATCGACTTTAGAGAATACCCAAGCTCCTCAGAACTGATCGAAGAGATCATGTAATCAATGAATAGGATACCGGTTCATAATATCCAACTGGTTAAACTTATGATAATCCATGCCTAGCCTAAGGGTACAATACACTTTTTTGAAAAAATGACTGATGAACCACAAGCATAAGTAATGGGCCAGATGAAACACATATCTTTTAAATCCTCTAGATACATCATGAGATCCTTCAATTCCACCGTAGTAATCCTATTTATAGAAACAGATATTGGTTTAGTTCCTAGTACTAGGATGATAGAAAACTCTACCACTCCTACTAAATTTATACTTGAAAATTCAACTTGGAAAAAATCCCAAAAAGATCATAATATGGTGGAATAACCATATTACATGTCTCCTGGTCATCCAGATATAAATTAATTTTTTTATGTCATCCCTCTCAACCCATGAAGCTCAGGTTCAGCTCATATCACCTAGACAACCTATTCAACCTTGTGTAAAAATAATACTCCATCAATTTATGTAAAAATCATCCTGTAGTGATAGCAATCAACAAAGGATTAAAAGGAGAATATCCCAGCCAGTCTGAGCATGGCATCAACTCCTATCATCTATAAGAAATATGGATCCCAAATAAAGTGACACCATCCAATTTCAAGGGGGAATTCATTTAATTTTCTCAAACTAACCATTCCAATCCCTATTAGAGTTTCCAGTTTCGTGACATCATCATATGTAAAAACCCATAACCTTAATATTTCCAAAATTGTCATAAATATGAAACTATGAGATTCCCTCATATCAAATAGGTCTGAAGATAAAATAGAGGCTTATAGAATAGTAAATATGATTATTGAAGATCTGGTAACATGTTTCTATTAGGTTTATTTAACTACATATGTCTAACTTATACTGTGGCCCTAAGACACTTCCTGGATACGCTAAGCTGACCGGCCATACTATCACCCATATACTAGCGTCTGGCTACCATATCCATGACCACCACATTGAAATGTAAAGCCTAACATATTCCAGTGTTACGAAAAGTGAGATGCAGTTGACCCTGCTCCTGAATGTGGGGTTTTTGGAGACCCTTCCCCACTAGATGATGGTGGAACCATTCAAAAAAAACACTGTAAATGGCCCCTCGTTCCAAAAGCATGGAACATACCCTGTCTATCGGGAAATGAGTTTTATTACTCTATATTCTGCTGCACTAGAAGAACCTCACTAAGCTATAATTATATTCCCTCTGATTCTTCTTGTTAATCAGTTCCTGGTTCACTATAACACATATAGTAGTCTTCCAAAAAATAATAGCATGTGAGTGGATTTCATTCTAGATATTTTCCTCGAATCTCCTTGACATTGACATATCGCCACAAATATTGATAGGTTCAAATCACTAGATCATAGAATAGATGGTATAGTAATCCACAACAAAAAGATCACCTGTCTCCAGATGTATAAAATCATTGGATTTGTCAACCCTAAACATCTTGGGATATATTATTTCATAGAATATTGTCTAAAAATCATCACAGGGAATGTCAGGTGGCTGCTGTAAAGACCCATAAAAATCAAGGGAAATTTTTTCTAAAATTTCTTTGGAATTTTACAAGAGTGCGGTTTCTGAATGCACCTGATTTAGAGGCCCGGAGTGCCCGGAATCAATTTCTGAAGTTCGGCTCGGGTACGTTCAGTGAACGAATGAGCGGGAATTTCTAACTTTTGACCCGGTGCTCGGAATTGAAATCAGAGGACACCGATGAACTCGCAGCGCCGATATTTGCTTAAGGAGACCTTTTCCGAGGTTGCGTTTATTTCGGGTTGAGAGTTAGTTTTTGGAGTTTAGAATAAGTTAAATAAAAATTGTGGATTACAAATTTTTATTTTAACTTATTGGTTAACTTCTCCCAAAGGGAGTTAGTGGTGGGACCCACAACCACTTAACCTCCCTTGGGAGGATTAAGTGTGGTGGGGACCAAACGAACCCAAACTCCTCACCTTCTCTCAAAAATCCCCTATAACCCCCTTTAATTAATGTTTGACAACTTGGTTAAATTAATTAAGGTGGGTTGATTTGAATTTCAAACCTTTGAAATTCAAGTTGATATTTGTGTAAATAAAATAAGCCTTAGCTTATTTTATTTTGTTTAGCCATCTTGAGAGGATTTGGGAGCTCCTTCTTCTTCTTCAACTTTGATGAAGAACGCGAAGAACCTTCGAGCTCCGACGAAGAACACCGCTCCTCTCTTCTTTGTAGCCGGTTGTTTCTGAAGATCGACGACGCCTTCCGTGTCAACGAAAGGGAACGCCGCTTCCTCCTAGGACTTCCTTCATCGTCTTACGAAGATTCACCAACGACGTACCTCTTCAGACGTACCTCTTCGTCAACAGAATTGACGAACAATTACCGCGACGCCCGACCCCCGCGACGTTGTCTTCCGCGGGTCGTTGATGATCGTCGATCTTGAAACCGAGGTAGGGGTTTGTTGTGGATTATTTATTTACTCTCGTTCTTGGTTCTAGCATGATAATCTTGTGGTTAAATATTTAAGTGTTATCTTCTAACGAGAGGGGGGTCGGACTGCACAAACACAGCCGAATTCCCCCTCCTTTGTTCTTGATTATTTTTATATTCTTGTGGATGAACGAAAAGGCGTGGTTCTGTCGCACCACGCGGGAATCACCTGGCTTATTTGCGCGACGCCGTCGCGCCACGCCATGGAAGGATTATCATTAACGCGACGCCGTCGCGCCGCATCGAAGGGAACCGAAGGCGCCGCGGCCGGAGCGGGGCCGCGGTGGAGGGGTGCGGTGCCGTCGCACCGCGCTGGACGGTGAAGGCAGCGGCCGGTTCCGGGCTGCGGCGGAACGAGATGACCGACGGCTCGCCGGGCCGCCGGTGTCGGAAGCCGGAAGGGGACTGGCTTTGCCCGTCCGTTGAAGAAGAACCGGCCGGCCAGGTCGGGCCGGCCGGAAGGGGAAAGACCGGGGGAATTAAATTCCCCAGGCCAGGTTAATTGCCCCCCCCCCATTTTGAGGGGGGGCCGGTTTCTTAAAGGGGGGAAGGCGGCCCCCCGTTTTCCTCAAGGCAGGCCCCCACGAGGGGGGTCGGTTTTCTCCAAAGGCGCGGCTTACGCCGCGCTGCCAGCTAAGAAGAAGCGGGGGCCTTGCCCCCCGCGCGTGGCACCGAGCGGCGCCAGGCCGCGCCGTAGCGGGCCGGGCCGCACTGCCGCGCCGGACCGTGCCGCCGCGCCGGCCCGCGCCGCCGCGCCGGACTACCGCCGGCCGGGCCGGGTCGGACCCGGTTCGGGTCGACCCCGTTCGGGTTGGCCTGGACCCGGACCCCCCGTTTTCGAGACGATTTCGGTCTTTTGGCCATAACTTGAGCTACGGACCTCCGATTGACGAACCGTCAGCAGCGATGCGATCCTTGGATAGAGACGGTCGATTTGGTATATCACACTCAAGGTTTAGGAATACTTTGAGTATGGTCGGGTTGGTTCGTACACGAAACCAACCGGGCCCTCGGAGCGGAAACGCTCATATCTTGAGAGACGGATGTCCGATTGACGTGTCGTCAACTTTGTTGAGTTCCTCTTTGTGAGACCGATCTTTTGACATGCTTCGCCCGAGGTTTGGACGCATTTGGAGTACGGCCGGGTTGGTTTTTCCTTAAAAACCAACCGGGCCCCTGGGACGAAAAAGCCAATAACTCTTAGACCGGGCGTCCGATTGACGCGCCGTCTGCCACGTTGAGTTCCTATTGACGATACGAAACTTTTGGATACATCAAATCCGGACTTTGTGTCAGTTGATGTATCAGCCTCTCGGCTTGTGGAGCGGACCCTCCCGAACGAGCTTGCTGTGTGCGGGAACCCTAGTGCTGGCTGCGACTGCTTCTTCGACAGCGACGACTGTGGAGAGATCCTCCGTGGACTCCGACGACGACCGTGCAGAGATCCTCCGTGGACTGCGGTGACGACTGTGCAGAGATCCTCAGTGGGCTGCGATGATGAAGACAGCTGGTCTTGTATCCTATTTGGGTCCTAGCTGTGCTGGTCTTGTATCCTATGTGGGTCCCAGCGTAGATGATTCAATACTGGTCTTGTATCCTATGTGGGTCCCAGTATAGTTGAATCAATGAAGACAGGTGGTCTTGTATCCTATGTGGGTCCTAGCTGTGCTGGTCTTGTATCCTATGTGGGTCCCAGCATAGATGATTCAATACTGGTCTTGTATCCTATGTGGGTCCCAATATAGTTGAATCAATGAAGACAGCTGGTCTTGTATCCTATGTGGGTCCGAGCTATGCTGGTCTTGTATCCTATGTGGGTCCTAGCTTAGATGATTCAATAATGGTCTTGTATCCTATGTGGGTCCCAGTATAGTTGAATCAATGAAGACAGCTGGTCTTGTATCCTATATGGGTCCTAGCTGTGCTGGTCTTGTATCCTATGTGGGTCTCAGCTTAGATGATTCAATACTGCTCTTGTATCCTATGTGGGTCCCAGTATAGTTGAATCAATACAGACAGCTAGACTTGTATCCTATGTGGGTCCTAGCTGTGCTGGTCTTTTATCCTATGTGGGTCCCAGCCGTGCTAGTCTTGTATCCTTTGTGGGTCCCAGCGTAGATGATTCAGTATCTATACCTGATCATCCCTTTCACCTTTTCGACGAAGTATACCTGTGTGAGCTGAATGTTACTGTTTACTCACCTTTGTGATTTGTGTTGAGCAATCCTGTGTAGATTTACTGTTTACTCTCCTTTGTGGATTGTGTTGAGCAAACCTGTGTGGATTTACTGTTTACTCTCCTTTGTGGATTGTGTTGAGCAATCCTGTGTGGATTTACTGTTTACTCACCTTTGTGGATTGTGTTGAGCAATCCTGTGTGGATTTACTAATTACTCTCCTTGTGGATTGTGTTGTGCTATCCTGTGTGGATTTACTGTTTACTCTCCTTTGTGGATTGTGTTGAGCAATCCTGTGTGGATTTACTGTTTACTCACCTTTTTGGATTGTGTTGAGCAATCCTGTGTGGATTTACTAATTACTCTCCTTGTGGATTGTGTTGTGCTATCCTGTGTGGGTATACGTTTTGCTTTCCTGTGTGGACTGGGTTGTGCTTGGGCTCGGACGCTGGAGCCGAACGGGAATTGATGACTTAGGTATATGTATGGGCATATACCAAGCTGTGTCAGATGTTACTTCGTGATTGTATATTTCCTTTCTGGATTATCCTTCGTGGAATTCGGGAGACCTTCGGGGGTCTCGGGATCCCTACTGAGTAGCTTATACTCACCCCTGCACGGGCTATGCCCGCACTTCGTTGTGTTGGTTGCAGACGACGGACAGCACTGACCGTGGTGGAGGCGTGCGGAGCAGGACGGTACCTGGAGGTGGACCACTGGGCGGGATGTGCTCGGAGCGGATGGCTGGACCGAGGAGCTGTGGAGTCTATCTGTACCCACCCTCCAGGTGGGACCTTCAGAGGACGGCTCAACGCTGCGGATTTTCTTTACAGTTGCTGTTTTCCCCTTTCAGTTGTACTTTATAGTTGGGCTTGTATTTCTGGACTTTTTTCTTCCAGCACAGCTTGTTACAGTTTTACTTAGTGTTTACTTTTCCTCTTTCTTACTCTGTGGTTCTTGTTTACTTTTCAAAGGCAATGCCTTCCCTTTTTGTTGGGATTTACGCCTTGGTGCTAGTCGCCAGCCCCTAGCCTAGGGAAGGCGGGCTTGGGGTAGTCATATCACGGGCCCCGAGGACGGGTTGTGACAAATTGGTATCAGAGGTGGTCGGTTCTACCGGAGACTCTGATCTTTATTCTTTGTGAAGCAATAGTGTTTATCGTATTGGGTGTGGTTATCAGTCCAGGGAGTCCAGTGTTGGTGCGGCGACCGACGTATCCGTACACCAGGACACTGACTTCTGATTTCTGACTTAATACACGAAAACAATGATTGCATGTGTGTTCAAGTTTTCATTGTGATTACTTATCTCAGATCACCAGGTATACTGTTCTGACCGTGGTGCACCTGCTTCTTTCAGGATGGCCCCACAACGGCAGCCAGCTAGGGTTCTGAGAGTGGAGTGTGATGACAGCCCACCAAGCGACGAGGCCTCGGTGCAGGGATCCTTGTCAGCAGAGGCACCGGCGGTACCTTTACCCGTCGAACCACCGATGCTACCAGCCCCAGCCGCTGACGATGAACGTCGCCTTAGCACGCTGCACGAGTTCCAACGTCAGTGACCGCCCAGGTTACGCGGGGAGGCGGACCCCCAGGCAGCCGAGGACTGGCTGGAGGCAGTGGTGCGAGTTTTCAGGATAGTGAGGACACCAGCAGACCTCATGGTGATCCTCGCAGCGAGCCTCCTTCACGCGGCAGCAGGCAGATGGTGGAGCTTGATGCTCTAGGTGCACGACGAGACATCTCTCCTCTGGACGGACTTTGTGAGCATCTTCCACTCCGAGTTCTTCCCAGCAACCCTCCGTGCGGTACACATACAGGAGCTTCTTCAGCTGCGGCAGGGCAGCTTGACAGTGGCCCAGTACTCGGCGAGATTTACTGATCTCTCGCGCTACTCGACCGACATGGTGCGGGACCCCTTATTCCGGGTCCGGACCTTCGAGCAGGGAATGAGGCACGAGATCAGGGCTTCGATGATCTCCCTCAACATTCCGACACAGGTAGAGGTGTTGGAGAGTGCCCTTCTAGTGGAGAGTTTTCTCGCCGAGCAGGCTCCAGTGACAGGACCCTCCACAGGGCGGCCCGTAGCAGGGTCTTCTGCAACTAGCAATAGACAGGTGACGCAGAGGTCCAAGAGGGCCAGACCATCAGATGGGCAGTCACAGGATGAAGATTCGGTTGTGAGGGGCACCCGAAGGAGAGCTAGCTACGCGAGGGGAAACATTGCTATGCATGTAGTGGGCGAGGTCAAATGGCTCGAGACTGCCCGACTCGTCTTACAGTTGAGCAGCAGGCGGTAGAGGGACCTCCCAGACAGAGATTCGGCCACGGTGGTCCGCAGGGTACAGGCAGACGAGGTAGAGGAGCTGGTCGAGTAGCCGATGGTGGGAGACACTTCGAGGTGTTTCCACTACCACCACCAGGAGGTCCACCCCCGACCGCAGGGAGTTGGTGGACAGGGGAGAGCTCAGCTTCAGGCAGATGAGGCCTTCGATCATGGAGCTCTGGGAGCAAGTGGACAAGAGCGGAACTAGTGGATACATCTTCTGTACTTCTAGTTCCATGTTGCTATTGTGTAGCGTCTTTGTATTATTAGCTACAATAATAAAAGACGCATACCTTTGTGATGTTTTCATTCCTGTCCTCTTTTGTGTTGTTACTAAGATGTTCCAGTTTTGACTGTTAACTTGACCCTCACTTGTGAGACATCTACTGGAGGAGACCCAGTTACCACACACTGATGCCGACGGTGTGACTCAACCCTTGGAGGCGAGAGTAATGGTTGGATCTCTTGGTAGTAGTGTCGAGGCCTTACGACGTCATCCTTGGTATGGATTAGTATCATCCATGTCGGGATTGACTGTATTAGGCAAAGAATGTGGTTCATCCAGGGGATGGGACCAGATTTCTCTTATCAGCAAAGAAGAAATATTATCAGCTTTTGTGGGGCTGGAGATGGTCCAGGCCATGACAGAGAAGGTCCAGGTCATCTAGGAGCGGATGAGGACAGCTCAGAGCCGGAATAAGTCCTATGCTGACAGGAGGCGGAGGCCACTAGAGGTCGAGGATGGCGACCACGTCTTCTTGCGGGTCTCACCTCGACGTGGTTTGCAGAGATTTGGACGAGGCGGCAAGTTGTCTCCACTATTCATCGGACCCTTCCAGGTCCTCAGCAGGGTTGGCGAGGTGGCTTATCGCTTGGCTCTACCACCTCAGTTGCACCGGGTGCATGACGTCTTCCACGTATCTCAGCTGAGGAGATACGTGCACGACCCGACACACATCATTGACTATGGGGAGATAGACGTGGATGATGGGGAGACTTTTGCGGAGGTCCCAGTGGAGATAGAGGATCGACAGGAGTGGGTCCTACGTGGGCGATCGATTCCTCTTGTGTGCAACAGATGGCAGCACGGGAATCTCCAGGAGAGCACATGGGAGCGGGAGGCTCAGATGCGTGCTCAGTACCCTCATTTGTTTCCCTAGTTTTTGATGTATCTTTACGGGGACGTAAATCCCTGAGGTGGGAGTAATGTAAAGTCCCGTAAAATTCAATGGAAATTTTTTCTTAAATTTCTTTGGAATTTTACAAGAGCGCGGTTTCTGACGGCACCTGATTCCGAGGCCCAGAGTGCCCGGAATCAATTTCCGAAGTTCGGCTCGGGTATGTTCAGTGAACGAATGACGGTGAATTTCTAACTTTTGACCCGGTGCTTGGAATTGAAATCAGAGGACACCGATGAACTCGCAGCGCCGATATTCTCTTAAGGAGACCTTTTCTGAGGTTGTGTTTATTTCGGGTTGAGAGTTAGTTTTTGGAGTTTAGACTAAGTTAAATAAAAATTGTGGATTACAAATTTTTATTTTATCTTATTGGTTAACTTCTCCCAAAGGGAGTTAGTGGTGGGACCCACAACCACTTAACCTCCCTTGGGAGGATTAATTGTGGTGGGGCTCAGACGAACCCCAACTCCTCATCTTCTCTCAAAACTCCCCTATAACCCCCTTTAATTAATGTTTGAAAACTTTGTTAGATTAATTAAGGTGGGTTGATTTGAATTTCAAACCATTCAAATTCAAGTTGATGTTTGTGTAAATAAAATAAGCCTTAGCTTATGTTATTTTGATTAGCCATCTTGGGAAGATTTGGGAGCTCCTTCATCTTCTTCTTCAACTTTGACGAAGAACGCGAAGAACCTTCGAGCTCCGACGAAGAACGCCGCTCCTCTCTTCTTTGTAGCAGGTTGTTTCCGAAGATCGACGACGCCTTCCGTGTCAACAAAAGGGAATGCCGCTTCCACCTCATACTTCCTTCATCGGCTTACGAATATTCACCAACGACGTACCTTTTCAGACGTACCTCTTCATCAACAGAATTGACGAACGATTACCGCGACGCCCGACCTCCGCGACGTTGTCTTTCGCGGGTCGTTGACGATCATCGATCTTGAAACCGAGGTAGGGGTTTGTTGTGGATTATTTATTTACTCTCGTTCTTGTTTCTAGCATGATAATCTTGTGGTTAAATATTTAAGTGTTATCGTCTAACGAGAGGGGGGTCGGACCGCACAAACACGGCCGAATTCCCCCTCATTTGTTCTTGATTATTTTTATATTCTTGTGGATGAACGAAAAGGCGTGGTGCCGTCGCACCACGCGGGAATCGCCTGTCTTATTTGTGCGACGCCGTCGCGCCACACCGTGGAAGGATTATCATGAATGTGATGTCGTCGTGCCGCGTCGAAGGGAACCGAAGGCGCCGTGGCCGGAGCGGGGCCGCGGCGGAGGGGCGCGGTGCCGTCGCACCGCGCCGGACGGCGAAGGCTGCGGCCGGTTCCGGGCCGCGGCAGAACGAGAAGACCGGCGGATCGCCGGGCCGCCGGTGTCGGAAGCCGGAAGGGGACCGGCTTTGCCGGTCCGTTGATGAAGAACCGGCCGGCCAGGTCGGGCTGGCCGGAAGGGGAAAGACCGGGGGAATTAAATTACCTCGGCCAGGTTAATTGCCCCCCCCATTTTGAGGGGGGGCCAGTTTCTTAAAGGGGGGTAGGCGGCCCCCCGTTTTCCTCAAGTAAGACCCCCATGCGGGGGGGGCCAGTTGTCTCCAAAGGCGCGGCTTATGCCGCGCCGCCAGCTAGGAAGAAGCGGGGGCCTTGCCCCCCGCGCGTGGCACCGAGCGGCGCCAGGCCGCGCCTCCGCGCCGGCCCACGCCGCCGCTCCGGACCGCCGTCGGCCAGGCCGGGTGGGACCCGGGTCGGGTCGACCCGTTTCGGGCCGACCCAGGGGGGTCGGGCCGGGTCGGCCCTGACCCGGACCCCCCGTTTTCGAGACGATTTCGGTCTTTTGGCCATAACATGAGCTACGTACCTCCGATTGACCAACCGTCAGAGGCGATGCGATCCTTGGATCAAGATGGTCGATTCGGTATATTGCACTCAAGGTTTCGGAATACTTTGAGTACGGTCGGGTTGGTTCGTACACGAAACCAACCAGGCCCTCGGAGCGGAAACGCTCATATCTTGAGCTACGGACATCTGATTGACGTGCCGTCAGCTTTGTTGAGTTCCTCATTATGAGACGGATCTTTTGGCATGCTCCGCCCGAGGTTTGGAAGCAGGTGGAGTACGGTCGGGTTGGTTTTTCCTTAAAAACCAACAGGGCCCCTGGGACGAAAAAGCCAATAACTCTCAGACCGGGCATCCGATTGACGCGTCGTCTGCGACGTTGAGTTCCTGTTGACGATACGTATCTTTTGGATACATCAACTTCGGACATTGTGTCAGTTGATGTATCAGCCTCTCGGCTCGTGGAGCGGACCCTCCCGAACGAACTTGCTGTGTGCGTTAACCCTAGTGCTGGCTGCCACTGCTTCTTCGACAGAGACGACTATGCAGAGATCCTCTGTGGACTCCGACGACAACCGTGCAGAGATCCTCCGTGGACTGCGGAGACGACTGTGCAGAGATCCTCAGTGGACTGTGATGATGAAGACAGCAGGTCTTGTATCCTATGTGGGTCATAGCTGTGTTGGACTTGTATCCTATGTGGGTCCCAGCTTAGATGATTTAATACTGGTCTTGTATCCTATGTGGGTCCCAGTATAGTTGAATCAATGAAGACAGCCGGTCTTGTATCCTATGTGGGTCACAGCTTAGATGATTCAATACTGGTCTTGTATCCTATGTGGGTCCCAGTATAGTTGAATCAATGAATACAGCTGGTCTTGTATCCTATGTGGGTCCTAGCTGTGCTGGTCTTGTATCCTATGTGGGTCCCAGCAAAGATGATTCAATACTGGTCTTGTATCCTATGTGGGTCCCAGTATAGTTGAATCAATGAAGACAGATGGTCTTGTATCCTATGTGGGTCCTAGCTGTGCTGGTCTTGTATCCTATGTGGGTCCCAGCTTAGATGATTCAATACTGGTCTTGTATCCTATGTGGGTCCCAGTATAGTTGAATCAATGCAGACAGCTGGTCTTGTATCTTATGTGGGTCCTAGCTGTGCTGGTCTTGTATCCTATGTGGGTCCCTGCCGTGCTGGTCTTGTATCCTATGTGGGTCCCAGTGTAGATGATTCAGTATCCATACCTGATCATCCCTTTCACCTTTTCGATGAAGTATACCTGTGTGAGCTGAATTTTACTGTTTACTCACCTTTGTGGATTGTGTTGAGCAATCCTGTGTGGATTTAATGTTTACGCTCCTTTGTGGATTGTGTTGAGCAATCCTGTGTGGATTTACTGTTTACTCTCCTTTGTGGATTGTGTTGAGAAATCCTGTGTGGATTTACTGTTTACTCACCTTTGTGGATTGTGTTGAGCAATCCTGTGCGGATTTACTGTTTAATCTCCTTTGTGGATTGTGTTAAGCAATCCTATGTGGATTTACTGTTTACTCTCCTTTGTGGATTGTGTTGAGAAATCCTGTTTGGATTTACTGTTTACTCACCTTTGTGGATTGTGTTGAGCAATCCTGTGTGGATTTACTGTTTACTCTCCTTGTGGATTGTGTTGTGCTATCCTGTGTGGGTATACGTTTTGCTTTCCTGTGTGGACTGGGTTGTGCTTGGGCTCGGACACTGGAGCAGAACGGGAATTGATGACTTAGGTATATGTATGGGCATATACCAAGCCGTGTCAGATGTTAGTTCGTGATTGTATCTTTCCTTTTTGGATTATCCTTCGTGGAATTCGGGAGACCTTCGGGGGTCTCGGGGTCCCTACTGAGTAGCTTATACTCACCCCTGCACGGGCTATGCCCGCACTTCGTGGTGTTGGTTACAGACAACGGACAGCACTGACCGTGGTGGAGGCGTTTGGAGCAAGACGGTACCTGGAGGTGGACCATTGGGCGGGACGTGCTCGGAGCGGACGGCTGGACCGAGGAGCTGTGGAGGCTATCTTTACCCACCCTCGAGGTGGGACCTTCAGAGGATGGCTCGACGCTGCGTCTTTTCTTTAGAGTTGATGTTTTCCCCTTTCAGTTGTACTTTACAGTTGGGCTTGTATTTCCGGCCCTTTTTCTTCCAGCACAGCTTGTTACAGTTTTACTTAGTGTTTACTTTTCTGCTTGCTTACTCTGTGGTGCTTGTTTACTTTTCAAAGGCAATGCCTTCCCTTTTTGTCGGGATTTACACCTTGGTGCTAGTCGCCAGCCCCTGGCCTATGGAAGGCGGGCTTGGGGTAGTCACGGCACGGGCCCCGAGGACGGGTCGTGACATCTACTCTATCTGTGTGGTATCATCCCATCACCTCTTATTGGAATCACGTAGTACACCTGTCGCAATCTTTACAATCCTTTCCCGAGGCATCTGAAGATGGTCAAGATAGATAACATGGCCTCTGGGCATGAATCTATATCATTTTTCCTAACATCCCTAGAATACATTGGTAGTTTATAATACTAGAACAATCGTGTCAGTTATTCCATTTGTATTTCAGGATATGGTGATCCCAATATGGTTTTCATGACCATTATAAAGACTTTATGGAAAATTACATCATCACCAGAATCTAGTATAACATCTAACTCTATAACTGGAAAAACTAGAGGGTCCACTAGTAGCCCATGTTCGACCACATCCGAGGTATGATCTTCTTCAATATCCTGGCGCACTACTAATGTTTTTCATGAGGGAATGAATCTACATGTTCAAGCACAAACCTGAGGTCATGATCCTTGATATTCATAGTTTATGAGTTTAATGAGAAGAAATAAAAGAAAAGTTACCAAAAGAGGCATATGTGACATGTAGGAAAACTACACTACATGTACAGTCAAGCTCTTACATTGGAATACACTTCCATCATCCTAGGTGTGTAAATAATCTAGGTACGCGGTGTGTCATCCTGACACACGACATACACCCATGTAGACACTCTTAGATATGTACCACCTCATGTCTAGAGTCACATGGGTTATTCCTATGTAAAATTACATGGTGTTTATATACTGTAAGCGGTGTTCAATAACAAAAAAAAACAACCCATGACCTCCTTTAACCGGTCAGACACATAGTCATGAATAACATGGAATTTACATAAATAGTTCTTTCCTTCCGTAACATCTGAAAACATAGCCTGTTTACATAGCCTCACACACATTGTTGTCTATGTGACCAGATAATATGCCTCTGAAAAATATCTGGAACCCATATTTTATCACTTTAATACACCAGTGAGCCACATTACAATATGTCAGGGCACATACTCTTGGAAAATCAAACCATTACCTCAACATATAGAAAATATCAACACAATTTGTATCACATGTCAGAAACATGATCCCCCAAATTCAAATCCAAGAGGACCCATAATCTTTAGGTTACAATGTTTGGCATCCATCCAACAAAAAAATAATATATACTCTTACACCTATCACAACATCAAGAATATATTTCACATAACTTATCACAGAGGAATGCATATCTAGCATGACATATTTCACAAAAACATTAAATTATTAATTACTTCTAAATTTCAGGGCAAGAATGCATGTAATGTTCTGTATAATAAGTTCCTTTATGATAAATTAGAAGGAATACCCACATCCCATCTGGTTGAAAAAAAGAACCACATCTATATCAATATTAAATTAAAAAAACAAGTGTGTCACCAAAAGATGAAATCGAATCAAATGTAACAGATCAAAATCCCCAAATTACCAATCCATTTGAGGTAATTTGGCATTACCCTATTTGTGGGGTAGCTACTCCCTAGATCAACTTAGTACCAAATATCCTGAATTTATAACTTCAGAATTCATCAATAAACCACAATGAAATCTAGAAAATAAATCCTTTGTTACAACTTTGGATCATACCGAATTCGGATTCCAGTCAACTAGTGCCCCGTACCTAGTGGGCCACATATCCTGATGAGCTCTTCCCCAAACACCATAGTAATCTGACTAGATGAGATGGACTATGTTTTTTGAATGGAGAAATAAACCCCCATTGGTATATTGTAACACAAAAGAATAAAATATAATATAATAATATAATTAGTAAATAAAATACAATAGAAATAAACAATAGAAGATAGATAATATATATATCCATGATTCATTCCATAAAAAAGTTTTTGAAACACGTTATATGTTCTACAAAAGAATTTAAAGAAAGTACACTATATAAATACATAGTATTTGTCTCTAAAAAATATAATAAAAAATGATACTAGGAAGCATCACAAGCCTCAACATAGTATGATGCTCTCTTACTCGTGAGAAGCACATCAAGTACATATAGCTGGACACATGAGCTGATCAAATCATATAATGTTTTTATTGCCAAATAATTTTCCAAATAGGGTGTGAGAGTATATACCAATAGGAAACCACCCATGTTCTATGTCTATCTGTCATTGGATATATATAACAGGAAGTGTCGATAAGTAAAAATAGTAAACTAAGGGAAAAAAATTAAGCACAACAGAGGTCTCTGAAGACAAAGTGAACAAGTATAAGTGAAAACCTAATCCAATATTGTGATTTTTCTGGGAATATTTTTCATAAGTCATCCATTTAATTATTCATGTTACATAAATTATATAAATGGCTTTAGGTCTGGCTTAGGCCCGACCTCCCTAATTCCCCTATATAATGGTAACTGTCAACTCTGGAAATAATAGTTATTTAATGATTTTCCAAAATATCTCATAGTGGGCATCCCTCATAGGATCCTAGGTTATCTATGAATTTAAAATATATCTCAATGATCCCAACCACCGTATCTTGTCTCACTCATGGCCCTAAAATAATTACTTCTTTATCTGATTAGTGGTCTTTTAATTAAGACCCTTATTTTTCCAAGGTATACATAATGTGAAATAAGTCACATGAGCACGAAAATGTCAATTAACAGATAATCTGTCTCACCAATATCTAATTAACCCTCATTATCATAATTAAATTCCATAACAAAATAAACACCTATGAATTAAACTATCACAAGGGTTATCAATTAAACAACTCATGATGGCATAGTTTACATAACAAGAATCACATGTAAATTAAAAAACTAAATGTATTAAGTATCTATATATCTCTTGTGGTGAATTACATTCACAAATGATGTTTATTTTATCAACTAATGAATGGGAACTCATGTCTATCCTCTTAGGAATTGATGGATAAACGTATATTCTAGGGAAATGCATTAATTGGATGGACCTAAATCACAGTTACAAATACTATATTTTATTGTCAAATCCTCTAATAAATTACCTAATCATCAATAGGAAATAAAACTGTGTATAATTCATTCATGTGATACTATAAAAGTGGTTGTACGACACACCATCATATATAATGAGCATAATAATAAATTAAAGGTGCATGGCCAACAACCTTGTGTTTGAATGACACTACTCATCCAGTGTAATCTCTTAATTCATCATAATATGGTTTTGATATAACAAAATTATATAATATCTCATGACCTAAAAACTATGTCGATGGATTATATCATGGAAATTGGCACATAAGGAATCGATAGATCACTAAGGGGAATCTAACACATCTAATTGTCCTCAAATCAGATATCAGACAATGAAAATTTAGGCCACCCTATAATCAGATAGCCTCGGCGTGATGATCATCGAATGAAGTGGTGAGTTCTGTTTGATTTTACAAAAGCAATGCTACTTACTGATTTAACTATGAAATGAAAATTACACGCCATGTACATGAATCTACACACTCTATCTGTACGATATCTAGACAGAACACGACATGGTTGTGTATAGGGAATACATGGCATGTACATAATATTTCACGATGTGTAACCACCAATCACATCATTTAATAGTCTTGAATCCATCTCTTGACATCATTACCACTATTTCAAAAAGTATAAACTATAAATCAATTATTCATTTCTTAGTGTAAGAACCAGGTTTTTACAGTTATAACTATACATGGATATTTGACACAGGTGATTAACAATATAATTACTTATAGGGGTATCCTAATATTAAATGTTGATGAATAATTTTATACATCTTCATGATACAAAATTCTCTAAAATTCAATTCGACTAAAAATATTTTTGAATTTGAATTATGGAAAGTTTAATTAATGAATATATTTTTCTATATCAGATGAAACAATCAGGACAATATTTTCATGTTAGTTTGTTTTCTATCTAGAAATATGATTCAAATGTAGTCATTGATTCAAAAAATGATGGTGGGGGATGATATAAAAACACGGAAAAGAGTGGATTTTAATGAACTTTTCGGGGAAAATTCATTTTCATTGTGAACTGAGGGCTGATATAGATATGAAAGTTACGATTATTTGGAAAAAGGGTGATGATAATGTAGTGAATTATGTGGAAAAATTTATCTTATCAAATAATTATACAAAAAACATATGTGATCCATGATATATTATTTATCATTTCTATAATGGGTTAAGGCCATTACTTCGAAATGATTTGGTCCCCTAATGATTTCTCATCATTCGTTGATAGAGTATCTGGTTATATCATGGATGAGTAATAATTATATATGTCATATTTATTTTTAAAAAATAAATATAATAATATAGTTGTGGAGTTATAGATTGATAAATGTAAAATGTGAATTAATTATTTTCCCACATTTAATAACTTTTTTGGTGTAAAACCATAATACTTGCCAAAATGGAATGGGTATTTGTTATATGTTTATTGAGAAAGGTCACTATGATTGTGATTTTAATGGAATTGTTGAATATATAAATCTGAAATATGTCAACAATAATGAGGTGGGGAACTATGGAAATAAATTTAGCAAGAATCAAGGAAATATATCTCAGAATATGAAAATTCTTTAAGGTCAGTATTATTCAATTACTACATTGTATGTTGAATAATTAATGTATTTTGGGTTTTGGATTCAATAATTATTCTATGATATTCTTTTTATATGATTCATAATATACATAAGGATTTTACAATGGTACTATTTCATTTAGGATTTGAGATTATCTGTTGAGTGGTTCAATGAAATGTTACTATGTAGCAAGTTAACAATTTTATGAAACATGTGGATGAGGGAAATATATCCATTAATATGTTCTTGAAAACAATTTAATAATTTTGGAAAAAATATTGTATTTATTTGGTAATTTTTTGACTACCATTGAACTGATAAATGTTATGTTAAAAGAATATATTATTCATTCAATTATAGAGTTCACAATATTTTTTGGATTGAAAGATTATATCCACTATTATATGTTCATTTTATGAAATAAGGAATCATGCATGTGTTAAATCAGTTATTTTTGAAATTTATATATTTCAGGAGAATTCATGATGAAGGTATTCTCATGTTAGAATGTGACAAAAAAAATATTTTTATTAGTTTGGAATTATTAATGATATGTAAATTTTGAAAAGGGGAACAATATTTGAAGTGGATTGAGTTTATATTTAAAAAGGGTTTTAGAGGATAATGTATTACTTCATCCTAGTATACAACATATTCAATGAAATAATGTTTAAATAGTTCATGTACCAACCAATGGATAAAATTGAGTTTATAGAAATGAATAAATTATTTATAGTTTGATATATTCCTAAAGAGTTATTTAATTATTCAACTCATGGTAAAGGATATTGAATCCAATAAATATATCATAGTACCTTCTTTTATAATGAATCAAATAGTCCCTTAGATCATCTGAGATTTATAGCTATGTGATTATTATCTTTTATCCGGATCATATTCTCTATCACTCTCAATGAAAAAAAGATTTCTATATTTTTTGTTCATATATATAAGTTCATTCATGTAATCTTTATTATTTTAATATATGGTTACCACCATAATTATATTTCCTTTTTTAAGATTTAGATTTATCAACCCTTGTTCCGAGGTGGTGTTTTAGAAAAATAATTTTTAATTTTCCAACCATTGTTACCTAACATGAATCCAAAAATTAATATGATGAATTTTGTTTGGGTAGAACAAAACACCCAATTATTTTTCTTTAATGTCTTCATTACATTCAATTTCTTCTATATCATAAATTTTATGCAAAAATTTGATTAACCAAACAAATAACGATTTTTATTTAAATTTCATTGAGGTAAAAAATACATTAAATTATGAATTATGAATAATATTAATTAACGAAGGAAAATATATTCTTTAAAAATATATAATATTAATCCATTGGTTACCAATTAATGATAAATGAAAATAAAAAACAATTGAATATAATAGAACTATTTTTATTTTTATTCTCCCAAAAGAATTTTTTCAAAATAAATTAAATTAAAGTAAATTTATTATAGGATATTAAAAATATATATATTTTATATAATCAATAAAATATTTTTGGTATTCTTCCAATAGATTTTAAAGGCATAATTTATGAACATATCCATTTATATGGATGATAACCTATATTTCACAACATGTTTAACTATATTTAAATGGGGAATACATTTAAAAAAAATATTTAACATAGTTATATATTCTATTTAAAATATAAAAACTCTCTTTTAAATCATAAAAAAATTATTTTCTAGTTTTATTTATTGCTATATTTTAACCTGTTCCATGTGTTGTTGAATATTTACAAATACTAAAAATTAATTGTAAATAACTTATTTCATAGATATAATTAATAATTATAAATTATAATCCTAGTTGGGTTTACAATATAATTATATAAGTTTTTATCTTTTACTCCAATATATTTTATGGTAAAAAAATTAACATATAATTTTGATAAAATGAAATTCCAATGTCCAGAAAATTTTCTATTTGAAATTCATTTTCTCATCTTATATGTTTAAATTAACTACTACAACAACTATATATATAATTCTAAAAAACGAATTCCATATTTGAAATAAGTGGGTAAGTAAAATTTAAATATATTTATTTTATTTTTGTGTATATGAATTTGAAATTTGGTAATATATTTCTTATTACCACTATTAAGGGTAAATCTCTTGATTAATGATAAAAATTATTTTATAAATATTTTAAAATTACAGTAAAATTTTACATAATTATAAAGAATGTGTTTTTTAGAAAAAAATAGACATTGGGGGTGAAATTATAACTATTTTTATGCCACTTTTGAGTGAATAAGATCTATATTTGTTTTATTTAACAAAGAGTTAATGATATCATAATCATTTTTAATAACTTTACAAATTTTAATATAATAAAATAAACAAGATAAAATGGACTAAAAATTATCATTTTAATGAAAAAAATATTTTATTTACATTGTTAAATTATCTATGATTATTTTTAAATAAATATTTATCGTAAAGGCTTATTCAATTATGATGTTTTAACATACTAATTAAATGAAATATCAACGAAATCATATTCATAATACTAAAATAAATATAAAATTATATAATTAATGGAATCCATGAATTTTAAGGATATATTATCATTTTTCTAGATAGATTAATAATGGGTTTTAAGATATAATTCATAGATGTTAATTTTAAAATGGAAAACAAAGAATAGTTTCAAAATAAAAACTATTGATATTTTATCAAATTATTAATTTAAAAAATAATTAAAAAATCATAAATAAAATTTTCAAATATAAATTAATTATTTTATGTTCAAAAAAATTATAAATTAATATTTACGTCTGACTAATATAAAATAAGTAAAAATTATAAAAGTTTAATATTTAAAATGGTATAACCTTATTTAAAATAAATATTGGTTAACTAAAGGTTAATTAATGTGATAAGGATTTTAAAAATACTAAAACATCTATAAAATCAATTATTTTGATATATTTGAACATTATATGTTATTATATTCGAATAAAAAATATTTTGGTTTTATTTTTATTGATATAGTCTTCATTATAAATTATTATTTTGTAAATTCTAAATGAGCCAAAGACCACAATTATAAAAAAGAACCTACTCCCCCATCACATTTCTTCACCATAGTAATTATATCATGGAAAAACTCTAAAAATTTTAATTATCTACTTTCTAGGATATATAATAGTAGTTCTGGTCGTCTCAAAGGAACAACCCTAGTGTCTCGAATTCAAGATCCAAATGAGGTTCTCTAAAGAAGAGGAACTCATCCTTACAGACACCATTAAAATTATTTCTTCTTATACATCATCTTTAGGTATTGTTCATTATAATGTAATATCATTGATATCATATATATATATATATATATTAAAATATGTTATTTTGAATATTGTACAACCATATTAGACCTATTATTCATCCTATAAAAAACAAAATCAATACTCGAGTATACGTACGACTTACCGTCTCTATGCTGTGGTGTCATTTTTTTCCTCAACACATTACATGTAAGGGTTTAATGATGGAAATAATTAAAATATATAGTACTTATGATATGATATTGTCTCCTTATAATTAACTTATAAGGAAATATTTTACCCTTTTCACCATTTAGGGAATGACACACTCTCTCATGCCTATGTACGAGCTATTATATCTATAACACAATGATATTATTTTTCAACATTAACCATTTATGAATGATTATTAAAATGTATAAAATGAGTAAATATAATTTTGGTAATGTTAATTTAACTATATTAATGGATAATATATATATATCCTATAAATAATAACATCAACTACAGTAAAAAATCATCCATTGGAAATAAATAAAGGTAACACCAGAAACAATGGTAGTAACCCAATATTTTTAACAAAACGATATAATAATGTCATATATGATTTCAGAAAACATATATGATATTTTAATAATTTAACAACATGATTTAAAACATTTTATTGGAGCTTATATAACATTCAACAAATGTAATGATAAAGTATGTTTTTTCAGACTCATTATTATTTGTGATTTTTTTTATAAAAAAGTATTTTCTAGGGAATATTTACCATTCAAGTATATGTTTCATGAAAATATTTTCTAATATATTTTAAAAATTAAATAAAAAAATGTTTAATTTATTTTACCCACATAATAATATTTTAAATTTTGTTTTAGAACAATAATTCTTTTAATTTTCCTAATGAGGATCTTTATGTAATTTTAAATTGATGGAATGTTTTTTTACCATATGAGACATGATTTTCTTTGTAAGTCATTGTGACCAGTCTGACCAAAATTATTGATAAATTGGATTATTTTTAGATATTTTTTTTGTTCAAGAATTTTTTTAACGAATACTTTTTGTTTGATAAATATGTAAATTCAACTCAATTTGTGTTTGAGAAATATGACATGCAATGATTGAGAATGGATGGGTATATCGTGCCTGATTTTTTCATGATGTAAATGGTCATCATATTATCTGTGAATCTGATATGAATTGTGTGATCAAATTATTCTATAATTATAGTCAAAATGGATATGATATAAATGTGACTATTATTTATTGTTTTTGGATTCTCATAAATGATATGTATCTGGTAAACTTATATCAAATTGTATAAGAACTAAAGGGAGAAAAAAATGATTTCAATCATATTCAGATTGATCGTATATGGATTGAAATGAAAAATTTTTGGTGTGGATCGTATTAATTTAGATAAGAATCATACTAATCGTAATCAAAATTAGTATGTTCGTGTCAATTGTGTTTTGTTAAATCGTATTCTGGTTGGGAAGGAAAGGAAGAAATTGATTGCGATGTTACAGTACTTTTTATTTAAAATTATATTTTTTTGAATCTATACTAAATTGTATTAAAAGTTATAATATAAGCTGTGATAGAATGATAATATAGGAATTAGATGATGTTTCTAAAGTTGATGCATCTGAAATAGTCTTATCATATTCGACATACCATAGTCTTCATTAATTAATTAATTTTATTCCATGACTAATGGTAATGGAATTGAGTTCAAGCTGATGCATATCATAATGATAGATACCTTTAAAATATGCATTCAACCATTTAAAATGGTTGAATTTGTTTTCAATGGTTGACATTAAATCATTTATTCTTTTAATATTTTTATCAAATGTCACAAACTGAAGCTATTGGTTTTTAGTTAGGACAATATAAAAATGATATAAATATTCATAGAATTTACCTGATGTGTATTTTACAAATTTGAGAATGAAATATATATTATTTTATTTAAGGGGTTTACATCAATTGGTTCATGATCCATACATTTGGAGATGATATTAATTCATTTTGATGATCATTTTGACATAATAAATACATGAATTGAAATAATATTTATATGTTTGGTGAAATTTCGAAGATTCCTGAAAGCAGTAGATGTGTTAATCATGGGGAGTTTTAAATTCCATGAATTTGATTTTATTCATCAGTTGAAGCAGAGAAATGTTTTGAAGAAATAATTTTGATGAGGAAACTAAATAATGTTTACCACGAAGATGAAACCTTCCTATTTCATTATACATTTATTTGGTTCAATTCATCATAATAAGGAAATCAGTTTGAGCAAATTGGAAAGGGAAAAAATTATAATTTTTATTGAAAAGAAATTATGAATTAGAATTGATGTTGTGAGGAAGATTTGAGATGATTCAAGAAGCATTTAAGAAGATATAAATTCACCTCAAATTAATGTAATCAGGAAAATTCAAGGAATTTGGATAAGCAGGAAACAATTTCAAATTCTCACCAAACCACGCTTGGGTCACTAATAAAAGGTGACATTACTATTTACATTTTCTTACTAATGTATTTTTCATGTTAATAGAGATATTATTTGAAATTATATAGAGAGAATAAGTTTTATGTGTCGATCCTTTTTGGAAGAAGTTTTCATAGGGATAATTTAATGGAGAAGAGGAATGATCATAACTCTATTTTATTGAACATAAAATTCAGTTATCATCATATTCAACAGTTTATTATATTGTTCTTGTCATCATATATAGATGGTGACCATATTAGGATTGAGAATCAAACATTTATGTCAATTTTGTGATTTTTGGAATGGGGAATAAAAAGTTCAAAACATTCACATTCATTTTCATGCAATTCTATATAAATCATTTTTGGGAAATCAGTTCAGAATAATCATATAGGGATGATTTGAATGAGAATTCTGATTGAATTGTATATCAAAATTGTTGATGTTATTATCCTATTCAATGATATAAATGTGCTAATTTTTCCATTGAATACATTTGTGGAAGTTCAAATGAAGCACATGTAATATGTTATGTTACACAATCATTGTCTTACCCTATTACTAATAAGAGTGTGCACACACAATATTGGATTGTATTAAAAGTGTGACACATGAGAAATTTTATATCCTACTAATTCTATTACAGATTAATAAATTTGTTTCTACTGGGTTTCATGGTATTTTAACACATCCAATATATAATAAAGACATTCCTATTCATATTGAATAGTTAAACCTGTAAATACTTCTATTATTATTCATCTCTGTTTGAATTTTCTTCAACAACAAATGAAATCAAAAACTAGAGGATATGTGTTTTTCCTATTTAAGGAATCATAAAAGAATAAGTAAAACCAATTTATCCTTCTCTGTCTCAGTGATACAATTGGCATGATTTTCCACTGTCAATTTGAATTAGTGCATAGGAATATTTTCGTATTCTTTACCCATATGAAATTTGAACTATTTGAATAGTAAATGTGTTCGAGTTTTTATGGACTTAATTATATTATATAGAATGATATAATGTTGTCTTATCTTTTATCTATTTGATTTTATGTTCTTGATGATTCAACATATGGGGTTCCTCATTTTTATTATAATGTTTATCTTTCATTAGTTGATAAGGTGAATCTTGAGAATGTTGGAAGGTTGAAGAATGATTTATTATCACTAATTTCTAAAAGTGAATTCTTATGTGTTAATGATGCTTCCACATACAATGGTATATGGGAAAATTGGAAATACCTTTATATGTATGAAATAATATAGTTAAGAATGAACAATTAAATGTTTGGAGGTAAAGTATAAATATTTGAAGATGTGTGAATAAAAAGATATTGGAAGCTTATTTACAAGGGAGAATGACATTTTCAGTAGTATCATAAGTTAAGTTTTATGAAAATGTTTCATCATTTGAATATAGAGATCACGAAACATTTTATTTAGATGATATTCATAGCACTCTGATTACATATGTAATGACAAGGAAAAAAACAATCAGAATAAAATGATTATGGGGAATAATATTTCAATGATTCTAAGAAAAAATTCAAATGAATATTCGTTTTGATGATGAATATGGTGAATAAAATTATGAAAATGTGGTATGTATAAATTTTGATGATATATTATCCTTGGTTTCTAAACATTGGAAAAGAGGTACCTGGAATTAAAAAAGGAAACATCCATTATTTTTTTTAATATGATGTCATTGAGAATTTTGTGGCTAATTTTTCTCAGTAAAATTAATAATATGATAATGATGAAGAATAATGAAGAACATAGAGATTTTCTAAGAATCATTGAGATAATATAAAATCGTATTCCACAATTAAATATATAAAATCCATAAAATCCAAAAGAAGATGTTTTAGATCTAATGATGAAAAAATACGGAATTTATCTTCAGTATAGGAAATATGTTGTTCATGGTAATGATTTTTTTTTCAAATTTGAATTATAAATAATTCAGAAGAAGTTGATCAAAAGATGAAGAAACTCACCGTGAATCTCATTTTAAACCAGAATTAAAATAATACCTGAGAACGATCAGATGCCTCAAAACGAAAAAAATAGTTAAAAGATGAATTTTCCACAACATGAAATAAGGAATTTTTTTGGATGAGAAGGAGACTCAAGTGATATATATTGGTGATCCAAATAAATTTCATATGGAATAAAATAATCATGATTATCTTTAGGATGTAGATATTAAAGAAAAATAAGAATAGTTGAATCATTCCATAAATAAAATTAATGATGAAGTGAAATTTACATCTTTAAAAAACACAATATCTAATGATAGTTAATGTTCATGTATTGATAAACAGAAGAAGAATAAAATGTTTTACCTTCTATGGTTGAGAACAAGGATGAATTTCATTATGTGAAAAAAAATACTTTGAATGTTATGGTGGTTGACAAGATCAACAATGATGGGAATTCAATGGTTTCATAATACCCAATGTTGATTTATATTTCAAATCACTTGGTATCCAATAATATTTCCAAAATGTCGAATTCTGATATATATGAACAGAAAAAAAATAATATGACTAATAATTGAAAATATTGTGGCTCAAAAAACAATTAATGATGATTAATGATAAATATAATCCAAATTTCTGTAAGTAGGGATGTTTCAATGGATAATACTCTTTTTATAGAAAATTTAGGTATTTTGGTGGATTCAAGAGTTTTTCTAATATGTGTTGGTTTAATAAAAAAATTAATATAATTATAATGGTTATGAAATAAAATGTTTGAGGGGTAGTCAATTCACACAAAATAAGATGTATGAGAATGTTTTTTATATAAACCATATATGGATGAGCTAATAATTGAAAATAAGTTAAAACCGTTAAAATAAAACATGTAAAATATGTGAAAAATCATGAAACATTGCAAAAAGAAATCATGTATTTTTACCGAAAATAAAAAGATTCATAAATATCCATTAAAACAGAATGATATGAAAGAAATTGTGTACTAAAGTTATCTAGATGTTCACACAACTCTTAAAGCAACCGAAAGAGAGTGTACATAGATAATTTATATTTGGTTTTATACTCATATGGTAGGAGATAAGATGTTTTTGATGAATATGAAAATTTTAAATGAGTGAACAATGACATAACGAAAAGGTGAAAATTTGAGAATACCTATTTTGGAATTCAATATTATTTTGTTGGGAATGGATCCACTACCTACCCAAGAGAACATTACCACCATGCCATCATATACAAAAAAAAAATGATTCAACCACACCTGCTAGGACGCCGACCATCTCAACCCTACCACCTTTCAATCATGGCTCCCCTCCTATTTCCATTGTTCCCTCAGCTCTAATGGGCCCCCTTTGCCTCTATCCTGGCTCATCCACCAGGTACACTGGAGCTCCACATCCATCCCTAGCCCCGGTATTCATGATATTAGTGGTCTCTCACCTTCATTGAATCAATCTCACTCCCTTCCAGGGCACCCTTCTAACTCATTCATGAACTCTCTCTCTAGATCTATCTGTATCCCTCCATGAACCAACTTCACGGAGGTTTTTCCGCCTCTCCCTCATGTTTCAATGGATGTATCCCATGTATACTTGGATATCCCCATGTCTGCCTTCGAATAGGTGGCCGCCTTCCTAATGTGGACCCTTATTTCTCTCCTTAGGGTAGTGAAACCTCTGCTCTTGTCCTACCAATTTTTCATTGTTTCTATGGACCTTTGTCTCCAATCTCAAATATTAGTGATCTATAGAAGTTCTTTCGTCCTCATTTTTTCCTCAGATTAGTAATTTTTCCATTAGTGATTCATGGAAGAAATTCTTTCAATAGTGGAAATGAAATTATTCTCAATGTGGTCTAGATATCCATCTAAATGATCCTTCTCCCCTTATAGTATTGTAGCATTTAGGCGTAGAATGTCGTTACAAGGAAAGATGAAATCAGCTACCCAATCTTCCCAAGGATCTTCTCTCACTACCTATTTCATGGGAAATTCATAACGATGTATAGAGTATGATTCCAAGGTGAGTGGTGGCCTCCCCCATATGGGTTCTAGATCAATTGTCAGTTATACAACCTTTCCTCCCCACGGTTCTCATTCAGTCTCTCAAGTAGCCCCTCAGTGCCTTGTTGTCTCAATATAGGTTCTCTATGACCTCCCTTTAATGCATCCTATGCTTTCTTTGGCACACTCTACCAAGGGAGGTATGGTGTAGGACTTGGATCCTAATTCCTTTGTATGGTGCCTTCCCAGTATTTTGGTTGGAATTGTTTTACCTCCTCTCTTCTACTACCTACTACCCCGAAGAATCTATTTTGGGTTGTTCATTTAAATTTTCCATCCATGTTAGTCATGTCTTCCAGCTTTACCACCACCTCCCAATATTCTGGTGTCCATATTTCCAAATGCACCTAAAGGGTATCCTACCACTCATCTCCTATCTCCCAATATATGATTCAATTCTATTGAAGGATAAGAAATCAAAATGATCATTGATTTAGAAAGTGTTCAATCGCCTCCTAGACGGTGTCTGGCCTCTCCTGCCCCAGGCACAACTGTGAGTTAGGGGGAAGGCCTCACAATATATGGTCCAAAAGCTCATGAGAAAGGCCAGACTCCTCCCCTTACAGTCCATCATAGGAACACAATATTTTATACATAGGCCTTCAATCCCCAACACTAGAGCTTCCACTTCCATTGGAGAGTTCAAAAATTCAATATATAATAATTCAATGGAGTGTTATTCCTCTCATTCACCAAGTAGAAATGTATTGGAACCGCCTAAAAAATATTCATTTCATGAATCCTATCATCCTATAGAATTCACACGAACATGGTGCAAGGGATAAGGTGTATTTATCACATATGCTATTAGAAAATACAAGGCTAACATTGTCCCTATCCTCAAGCCCATGAAAAACTTCCCGAGACTCATAAAATTCTCCATGTAACATCGTTTTCACAGTTTCATGTATAGAGACTCCATCAAATGGTATATCTTAGTCTTCTAGAATAAGGACACCATGGTCAACTTGGTTTGGGCTGGCGATCAATACATGACAACTAAAGAGATTCAAGGCGATCACTCCTGATTTTTGTATTTAGTCTACATGAGTTTAGAAACCCAACTGAGGGAAAATCTATGGGATGACCTCAACATGATTGACTATGCATGCCTCCCATGGATTTTCAGGGGATAATTTAATGTATTTTCCAACATGAAGAGGTCAATGTAAGGGGTCCATTCATTAGGAAATCTAATATGGACTTTTTTCAGTCAACGGTAGGTAAATGACTCTCTGACATCAAGTTCTCTGGTGACACGTTCACCAAGTGAAAAAACCAAATAGGTTATCAAAAATCATGGAGATATTTGGACTATTTTCTAGAAAATATGCATGACATTTCCAGGTCATTCATTGAAATGGCCAGTCACATGATTTAAGGTCCAATAGATCACTCACCCTTCATGATTACTTTGGATCTTGGATAGGTCCCACGTGTAGGATTTATGTTCTATCTCCACTTGGTCGGAACACCAGGGTAACATGATCGGGTTAAGGAACTCAAAGATAAACCCTCTTAGGGGAACACATGTGATGCCTTTCACAATATGATGATACATCTTGAGGTCGGTCTAATGGTATGAAAAAAGAAATTTCCCATACTGACGGAATTATCGATGATGACATAGAGGAGGTGGAACATCTCAAGAATATCCAAGAAGTGGTATGGGATGACAGTACATTCAATGATCATTCTAGAAAAAAAGTCACCACGTAAATTATTCTTCTAAAATTGGATCTAGAATAAATGGAAAATGCCATAATCAAATGGATCTATTAGGGAGAATGGAAGAATAAGTTTTTCATTCTTATGTTAAATATAGGAAGCTCTCTATTAAACCTAACATACATCTAGATGATAGTTCATTTTCAGATAAGAGAGACCATGTGGGAGGTATGGCACACTCTTTCTCTAAGTACCTCCTCACTGGTCATAATCATCTCATGCTAAATGGGTACCCATGGGGACATAGATCTCATTGATGTGATTCCTAATCCATACTCCATCAAGGATAATGATGGAATTTGAAAATTCCAAGATGATTAGTAAATATACCAAGAAATGATAATCCTTAATACAAATAGTCCTCTAATTCCAAATAGAATACTATTATATTTATCTAAAGTCTCATGGGAGGTATTAATGGTTTATATTTTCTCAGCTATCTAAGACTTTTTTCTGCGAGGGTGTTTATTGAGAATGGTAAGTGAAAATATCATTATGCTCCACCCAAAAACAAGGAACCCCACCTCCACCATGCACTATAGGCCATTGATCGTGTGAAAATTAACTTATGAAATAATGGAAGCCATTATTAACTCTAGGTTGTCCTCATATCATTATCGGTGGGTCGCTATTGAGGAAAATTGTTTTGTGATAGGTCATTTGATCCAAGGTCCCATAACACAGGAAAATGATATTATATTAGATATCAATATCATGACATATGATTCCACCATGGTCGTTATGCTGGTCAAGAGTCAGGCTTATGGTCGTGCTGAGTGGGGCTTCATCACCAATGTACTGGCAAGTATTGGTCTTTCCTCATGGATGTATGATCTTCTCATTATGGGTCACAAATCGTGGTGGCTAGAAGTTACATTCATATGGAAGTCATATGGATTCTTAATGTCAACCCACAACATTAGGTTGGGATATCCCATCTCCCTGAGTATCATTATCCTCTTCCAAGACATTATATGTAGCCTAATACATAAGATCTTGGACAATTGTGATATCCTGCCCTACTGTAGAAGGATGTGGTCCCCCTCCATTTACCTCCTAATGATTGTGAATGATACTGTCCCCTTGATGAATTCTAATAGATGTTATATTATATGAATTAAAAAGGTGCAGAGGGAATACATCCACTGGAGTGGCCAAGGGATCAACAAGGGAGATGGAATCATTTACATCTCGAATAGATGCTCCTTCATCCAGATCATGATATTGCACCACATCCTCAACATGAATTGGAGGATATTACCTATTGCCTACCATGATATGACTATCTCCGTAAGTATCCTTCTCATATGGGACATTTATTTACTCATCGCCAAGATCACGAAGAAGATTCTCAACTCGGAGAATAGATACATATCCTTTGTGGGATAGATTTCTTTTATTAATAGTGGCATTCCTCCCACACCGATGTATGCACACTATGTTATAAGATTCACTATATAAACCATAAAAACAATTATATGATAATGGATGGATTCGTCTTCATCCCGGTATATGTGGGTAAATTACCCTAGGCTTCCTGGCATATAGTGGAAAGTACCGAACAAGAAGGGGGAACAAAAATTAGAAGCATTTAGGACTCACTTATATGCATGAACTCAATGTTCATATAGATGGTCCTAGAGGATCACTTATTATGGGGCTTAACAATTCACAACTACCACTCTGGATATATGAACTTGGTGGTTAGCCCAGCTTATATTCTAAGGTATGTTATCAATGCCATGATAACTCTCGTTAAACCTCATACACATTGGATCATCGGGATGGGTGATGTTTCCTTCATTAATTAGAACTTGGTGGGGGTATGTTCGTGGATTCCCAGAATTCCCAACAACCAAGATTTCATTCAAGGAGTCTAGATCATAACCTTTCCCCATAAATAAGTGTTTCATGAGATCCAATAAGAAATCTGTAACCTCAATAACAATACTTTCGATCATGATTGATGCATTTTTACTCATTCTCCCATGGGGGATTTCTGATTAATATGATTTTAGAACATCATGGAGGTGCATGATCATGAAAATTTCTTAGATGGAACTCTTTGGGAAAAAGTAATTTTCATGACCTGTCCTCTAAGGCCTGTGTCGTGACTACCCCATGCCCGCTTTCCATAGGACAATGGCTGATGACTAACACTGAAAGGCGTTTTACCTAAAACTGGGAAGGCGTTGGTTTTATAAGAAGCAAACTGACATAACCAACCACACAAGTAGATTTAAACACAATCTAACTGTATATCCAATGTTCGAAGAACATAAAGGGGCCGCAATACAAGCCCAACAGTTAAGGTAAAATTACAACTAAAATACAATACAACTAAAGAAATAGAAAAAGTTAGTTAATGGGTCATCCTCTGAGGTTTCTTCCTAAAGGTTTGGTGAAGATTGAATCCACAACACTCCATGTCCACCTGTCTCCTTTGCGTACCGACACACCGTATGGTCCACCTCTAGGCACCGTCCAGTCCTGGTACTCCCATCCTCAGTCACTGTTGTCCATCTTTTTCACCCTACAATACAAGGTGTGGGAATAGCCCATGCAGGGGTGAGTATAATGATACTCAGTAAGGACCCAAAGACCCACAATGTCTCAGAAATCCACCATGGATAAACCACAAATATGAAATCAAAAGATATCCATTCATAGGTATATTCCCATACATATACCTATGTTATCAAGTAATCCATCACAAAATGAGGAAAACATAAAGATACTGACTCAACACACACCAGGATTTATTCTAGTGGTTGTGACAATTAACATCTCCAGTCACATCATCTAACACCTCAGCTGCTTGAAAAACCCTCCCCTATTGAGTATAGTGGGCCTGTCTCGCCACAAAGAGGATTTTCCCACTAATCCTGGACTATTGAGGTACTACTCTTGTCGAGTACCATAGTACTGCCACGTCACACCGAGGCGCTCCCCACCGTTGTCTACCGCATCACACAGAGGCACTCCTGCCCGTGATTTGCTGAGATACTCCTCTGTCGAGTATCGTGGGTCTGCCGTGTAACATAGAGGCACTCCCAACTATGGCCAGATGAGGTACCCATCCTGTCGAGTACCATGGGTATGTCATGTCACATATAGGTACTCCCCACTGTGGGTATTCCACGTCACATAGAGGCACTCCCCACTGGGCCTGTCAAGTCACTCCGAGTTGCAATGGTCAATAGTCCTCATGTCTCAGCCAGCTACACAGTTCCCGCACTCTGCTTGCTGGTCTCTAAGAGGATCCACTCCACAAGATACTGGTCGATATTTCGACTACCAAGAAGCCTCGTGAAGAATCATATCAAAGTATCGCCACATCATAGGGGTCTCAATGCATTAGAAAATGTGTTAATCAGACGCCCATTCTATGAGTTATTAGATTTTTAGTTTAGGGGGGCCCAGTTGGATTTGTTCTCGATCCAACCTGATCGTTCCCCATAAAAACCCAAAATATCATGTGGGGTATACTAAAAGTGGTCATCTCACTCTATGATTTCCAACACCACTGACGCTTTGTCAAATGGACGTCTCGTGGAATAGTTATGGAAAAAAAATTAAATGGGTTGTATTGGGACATCGTCCGGTCCTAACTGGTTAGACCGACCCACCCGACCCATATTGGGCCGACTCGGTTCGGGATGACCCAGCCTCACCCGCTGGGTCAGGCTCGGCCCGTAGTGCGGCCATGCCCGTTAGGTTTGTCCCGGCCCACTGGGCAGTCCGGAAGGCCACAAGGGGTCACGAGAGTTCTGCTACGGATGTCGCAAGGCCATGGGGTGAATCCGCCGAGGTGGCTCGGCCAGGAGGGTGGACACCGTTGTGTGGCTTGGTCAGAGTGGTTCGGTGCTGCGGGGTGGCCGGGTCGGAGCGGCCTGGTTCCACAGGGAATCACGGCCGGAGCGGCCCGATGCCGCAGGGCAGCACGGTTGGAGAGGCCATGTGCCACATGGTGGCTAGGCCGGAGAGGGCAGAGGCAACGGGGTGGGGCGGCCGGAGCGGCCCGACGCCATAGGGTGGCTCGGCCGGAGTGCTCGGCGCCGCGTGGTGGCTCGGCCAGAGTGGCCTGATTCCATGGGGAGGATCGGACAGAGCGGCTCAGCCATGGGGCGTCTCAGCTAGAGTGGAACAGAGTTGCGCCGTAGGGTGGATCGGAGGGCCGCGTCGACGCGACTTGGAAGTGGGGTTCGGTTGCGGATGGTGGCCCGGTCGCGGGGTGGTTCCTCCGCAGAGCTGTGGCCCAGCTGCGAGGAAGTGGTTCGGCTGCAGGGCGGCGCCGTTTCACTGTTGCCTTCATCGTAGCCGGCAGTGTGGTAGACCGCTGTCCTCGTTTCTCCTCATTGTACAAAATCCCACACTGGTTTCCATCACCAATGGTGTATTCCTCTTTTGAAAAGGGTACACCATTAAAGAAGAACGGCGAAGGGTTCGGGGCATGTCTGTTTGGCTGGCGCCCTCCTGGTTAGAGTGGTAGCATGCAGCTCATGATGAACATGAATAATTAAATATCAACTCCTATCCTCTTGGAATGATTATTCCCAACCTACAAAAGAAATCATCTGCGTTAATTGTTAAAAAAGATGAACATGGAAATATAATCATACACAAATAAAACCCCTACCTTCAATTCTTCATTGATGGAGATTGTGAGGCAAGAGACGACGTTGTTGGGGAGGGAAAGTCTATCGTCGATTGAAGACATCCCATGGATGAGGATGTCCCAGGGAATAAAGTTGAAGTTGTGCATCAGCGTTTTTCGTTGGAGAGCTTTTCCCCAATTCTCCAAGGCTCTACCCTTCACCAACTCATTTTTCCAATTCCACCAAAATTAAAATATCGACTACTTCATAATTTAAATTTTCAAATAAAATAATGTTGGCACAATTTCAAAATGGTTTATTTAATTAATTGATGTGTGATATAATAAAATGTGAGGATGATTGGAATAATTATGTGGGGAGCTCAAGTGGATTCTCCCAATTTAATATGTAGTTCAAGAGGTTTATATATTCATGTGGTCCCCACCACCATAACCTCCCATGGGTGGTCAGGCAGGGTGGTCCCCACCTCCATAATCACACGTGGGATGTTTTAGTTTAGGTGGTCCCCAGATGTGAAATTTCCACATGGGTGGTTACAAAAAATAATATAAAATTTGTGATTATTTTATTTTATTATTTCCATGAAAAACCCAAAAATCAACATTCACCCTCAGTCAACTATCATAGAGGTGAAAGTCTTATTAAGAAGATAATGGTGCTACGATTTCAATGATGCCCTTGGATTTCAATTCCGAGCACCGCATCAAATGCTCGAAAAAACCCACTCACACATTTACTGAACGTACCCGGACTAGAGTTCATAAAATCATTCCGGGAAATTCGATCCTTGGAATCACACTACGTCAATTTTCAAGGACTCGTAAAATTCCCATATATTAAAAACCAATACATTGAAATTCCGTGTATTTACATTCTCCCACATCAAGGCTTTATGTCCCCGTATTCCACAACTCAAATGAAGGGAACAATTGGGGTTACTGAGCAAGCATATGAGCCTCCTTCTCCAATATTCTCTCTTAGAGGTTCCCGTGCTTCCAATGAATGCACACCAGAGGTATTAACCATCTATGAAGGACCCACACCACTTGATCCTCAATCTCCACTAAAACCTCCATAAAAGTTTCCCCCTCGTCGACGTCCATCTCTCCATGGTCGATGATGTGAGAAGGGTCATGCACATATCACTTCAGCTGGGATATGTAGAAGATGTCGTGCACCTGCTACAACTAAGTTGGAAGAGGTAAGAGGTATTCCACCTCACCATCTTTAATGAGGACATGAAATGGTTCGTTGAACCTCGTATATAACTTCCTTCCTTGACCAAATCTCTGCACACATCGACGGGGTGAGACACATAGAAAGGCGTGGTCACTATCCTTGAACTCCAGATGTCTTTATCTCCTATCGGCATATGATTTCTCCCTGCTCTGAGCAGTATTCATCCACTTTTGGATGATCTTCAGTTTTTCTATGGTATCCCGTACCATCTCTGGTCCCACTAGTGCTGACTCCCCTAGGTCAGTCCAGCATAAATATGATTTTCATGGTCACCCGTACAATGCCTCAAATGGTGTCATCCCAATGGTGGATTGATAAAAATTGTTTTATGAAAAAACCACAAAAAGAAAATTCTCATCCCAGCTATGTTCGAAGTCGAGGATGCAAGCACACAACATGTCCTCAAGATTCTAAATGGTCCTCTCAATCTGGCCTCTCGTCTAAGGATGGAAGGTGGTCCTCAAACGAAGCTGCATCTCGAAACCCTACTGAATCCCCTTCCATAGATGAGAATTAAAATGTGTATCACGATCGGAGATAATTGTCGAGGTCACTCCATGTAGCCGCAAAATCTCTTGCACATAGAGGCGTCCAAAGTTCTCAACTGGACCCTGCTCTCTCTCGGTAAGAAGTGGGCCGACATGGTGATTCGGTCAAAGATCACCTAAATCGAGTAATGTCCCATGGATGTATGTGGATGAACTGTCACGATGTCCATGGATATCCCATCCCACATCCACTATGGGACCTCTAAAGGATGAACCAAGCCTTCTGGTACTTGATGATCTGCCTTCACCTACTGACAAGTGAGGCATTGAGAGACAAACTCTGCAAAACCGATTATTTCATTCCTGACAACTAGTGCTGTCATCGGAGATCCTGATACTTATTTCCACTCTTGTTTGTACCGCTAGATGGGATGTGTGGAATTCCCTCAACACATCCTCCTAAAATGGCACAAGTACCATGGTACATCCTCTGAAGAAGATGACGTGATCCCCACCTTCATAAAATCCATCAGGTGCATGCCCTATGTATATCTAAGCACATCGAGCCTTGCAGTATGCATCCCCACGCTGTGACTCCCTAACTCACTGAGGAAGTGGGGGAGTGACTGTAACAGACTGAAGGAAAAATGCTGCATCTCAATCTAAAAAGGTTATATTCAAAGAATCCACCTTCTCCATCACCTCCAATAGAATCTATATATCAATCCTCCTGTTGTGTGAATATACAACAATGTTCCCCTTCCAATGAGTATAGACTATCTCGAATTCATAGTTCATGAGGAACTCAAGCCAACTTCGTAGTCTCTGGTTCAAGTCCATTTAAGAGAAGATATAACTGAGACTATTGTGATCAGAGTACATTGAGAAATGTTCTCTCATTAGATAGTGTTGCCAAATATTCATGGTGAAGACCACAACTGCTAACACCAGGTCATGGGAAGGATAGTTCTACTCGTGTTGTCTCAACTGTCGAGAACCATATGCTATCACCGCTCACTCCTACATCTGAAAACATCTATCTTCAGTCCCTCATGCATTGCAGTAGACTACATACCATAAAACCTCCTTTGGAAGCCTCAGTATTGGGGGACTAGAAATCCTCACCTTTAGCTCCTGAAAATGTTGCAGGAATCTCCATGTCCACAGAAAGGGTTTCCCCTTCTTTATCAATGCTGATAGTGGTGCTGCAACCCTGGGGAAACCTGGCACAAAACGCTGGTAGTATCCAGCTAGACCCATGAAAATAAATACCTCCTTCACACTCCTGGGTGGTTCCCAAGAAAGTTATGCTTCAATATTTGTTGGATCCACTGCAACTCCAGCCTCTGATATGTCATGTCGTATAAATTGAACCTCTCAGATCCTAAACTGGAACTTCGAGAGCATACCATAAAGCTGTTTCCCTCAGAGTGTGTCCAATACGAACTGAAAATGATAGGCATGCTCATCCTCAGTAGATAATTAAATCCGAATATCATCGATGAATACTACTACAAAGAGATCAATGTATGACTGAAATATCGTGTTCATGAGTCTCATGAACACTGAAAGAGTGTTTGTCATGCTGAATGGAATAACCAAGAACTCGTAATGTCCATACTAACATTTGAAGGCCGTCTTCTACATATCCTCACATCGTTCCCTGAGCTGGTGATAGCCAGATATGAGGTATATATTCGAGAACCACTGTGCTCCCTTCAACTGATCAAAGAGTTCTTCAATACTCAAAAGTGGGTACTTGTTCTTCATGGTCACCCGGTTCACACGCCGATAGTCAACATAAACCCTCAATCTCCCATCTTCCTTTTTCGCAAACAAAATCTAGGCTACCCAAGGGGAAACACTGGGCCGGATGAATCAATTTCCTTGCTATTCCTCTATCTATACTCATAACTCGCGATGCTTCTTGAGATCCATCAGATACACTTGTGTTGATATCTTTGTTGTCATGGGGTAAAAGTCAATTTAAAAACCACCTATCTATGAGGAGGTAGACCTGGAACATCATTAGGGAAGAAATCCACAGACTAGTCCACCACTATAAAGAAAATTCACACTCTCTACATCAACTGCTTCGAGGGTATGTCTTTCCAACTGATGTGTAATCGGATGCAACCTCCTCCAGGTAAGTCCATCCAGTGCTGCAAAGGCTCCCTTCTCACTGGTGAAGGAGAACCTGGCCCCATCCATGAGGACACACCCCATTTTTCACCTAATATAGATTATATAAGCATGAAATGTAGATAACCATTCCATACATAATATGACATCGTAAGGCCTCGATGCTACTACTAGGAGATCCCTTCCGAAGATCTCACCTCCTATAGTAAGCTCGCACTATAGACACTAGTGTTTAATAATAGAATATGCTCTCATAGGAGTCTCTTGCCATAATGATCGAGCAAACATCTCCGTTAGAATATCTGAGCTCAGAACAAGGGAAGTGGAAATAAAACAATGACTGGAACCTCTATCTATAAGCACTACAACAAAGGTGGATTAGACATAGATCATACATCATATAATATTTGGGGTACCATGATCATAAGCCTCAACTGCTTGGAGCTGAGCTCTCCCCTGTCCACCTGCTCCCTCTAGTCGGGGTGGACCTCCTAGTGGTGGTGGCGGTAACATCTTGAATCGCCTCCCACTGCAAGCTACACGACCCACTCCTCTACCACCGCTGACTGCTCCCTACAGACCACCTCGATCGAACAAATGTCTCTACTTGGGTTGTCCCTCGACCTTCTGGTGATCATCTGTTTGAATGTTCGGACAGTCAGGAGCCTTCTTATCCTGCCCGTCGTAGGAGTAAAACTGCTTGATCCATGCTAGACTGCGTCCACCTCGGGTGCCATGTAAAACCGATCCACAGTCATGCGATCGTCCACAGGTAAATCTGGTCGTCCTGGACGGCTGTGACGTCTGTCTGCTGCCATCTACAGAAAACACTAATATGGGACGACTCGTGGTGGGTCTCGCTACCGGTGACTGCATAGCAAGGAAACTCTCTACTAAGAGGTCTCTCTCAAACACCCCGTATGTGTCATGATGCTGAGTGAGATCATCGAATCCTTTCTCTCCCACCTGATCCCCTGCCCAAAGGTCTGAGCCTGGAAGAATGTGAGTCGTACAATATATGTGGAGTAGTGTGAGAGGTTAGTGAACCTTGCTGAATACTGATATATAGTCATTCTTCCCTAATACATATGAAGATGCTCTTTTTTGCGCACAGTGTAAAGAGTCTCTGGGACAATCTCTGCCCGAAACAAGCTCTCAAAGACTACCTAGAGAAGTATCAACTCTGTGTTAACCACTAGAATAATTCTCCACCATCTTTCCATCATTTTCTGTAGAAGGCTGGTGGTAAGGATCACCATGAGATCGGCTGGTGTCCTTACGAGTCGGAAGACTATAACCATAGGCTCTATCCAATCCTCAGCCGCCTCTGGGTTCGTCTCTCCCCTGAACATGGGTGGCCTCTGGTGCTGGAACTTGTGCAATGCAATCAAGTGGTATGAACACTCTGATGATGGGGATGCTAGCATTGGTGGCCCAATGGGTAATGGTTCAGCTTGTGCCTCCACTAGTGTCTCTACAGGAAGGGGTACCTGTACTGAGGCCTTGTCAGTCGGTGTGCTATAAGTGCATAACACCCCTGAAACCATAGCAGGATGTCAGTGTGGAAGTATCCTGAAATGAAAAAAGTGCACCACAGTCAATATTTTATACCTGGTGAGCTGACTCTTCACAAAAAAGACTCTGGGAAACACACATGCAATAAGGGTTTTCGTGCTCTGAGTTGGAAATCAGAAATCTAGGTCCTAGTGTAAGGATACGTTGCCCGCTACACCAACAATGGATTCCCTAAAACGAGAAGCACACACAATAAACCTAACACTAATGTCATTTAAATGAAATATTAGTGTCATATTCTCAATGATAGAACCGACTCTTCTGATACCAATTTGTCATGACCCGTCCCCCGGGGCCCGTGACTTGTCTACCCCATACCCTCCTTCAATAGGCCAGGGGCTAGAAACTATCACCAAAATGAATTTTCCCTAAAAATGGGAAGTCATTGCCTTTATAACCTACAAACTCCAGTAACCAAGAACACATCAAGATACAAACACAAGAAAAATGTATTAACAATGAGTGTTCAACGGGAAGGGGTCACAATACAAGGCCAAAAGTAAGGGCACAAGTACAACTGAAATTAAATACATCTAAATAAATTGAAAAATGTAGCTACTGGGTTGACCTATGAGGTTACTACGTGAAGGGTAGGTATAGATCGCATCCACAACACTCCATGTCCACCTGTCTCCTCTGCATACTAATATTCCATATGTTCCACCTCCGAGCACTGTCTAGTCCTGGTACACCCAACCTCATTCATCATTGTCTATCATCTTCATCCAATACAACAACGTTCAGGCATAGCCCATGAACGAGTGAGTATAAATATACATAGTAGGGACCCTGGGACCATCATGGTCTCACAAATCCAACAAGCATAAACAAAAATTATGAAATCAACAGATAAACCTACTTAGGTATATGTTGATTCAGATATCTATGTTATCAAGTAATCCATCCAAAAAATAAATAATACAAAAAGATAATAACTCAACTCACACCATGATTTATTATAGGGTTAGTGATATGTAACATCTCCAGTCACATCGTCTATCACCTCGGTTGCTAGAAAACGCATCCTCTATCGAGTATAGTGGGCCAGAAGCTTCACATAGAGGCGCTTCCCACAAATCATGGAATGTAGAGGTACTATTCCTATTGAGTGTCGTAGGTCTGCCACATCACACATTGGTGCTACCCAATGTGGGTCTGCAGTGTCAAACATAGGTTCTTCCTCTCGTGACATGTTGTGGTACTCCCCCTGTCGAGTACCGTGGGTCTACCACATCACATAGAGGCGCTCCCCACTATGGCATGCTGAGGTGCCCCTCCTGTCTAGTTCCATGGGTATGCAATGTCACAAGGAGGTTCTCCCCATCGTGGGTCTACTGTGTCTCACATAGGCGCTCCCCACTGGGCCTGTCTAGTCACTCCGAGTTGAAAAGGTCGGCAGTCATCAAGTCCCATCCAGCTACTGGATTCCCGCATTATGCTCGCTCGTCTATGGGATAATCCACTCCAAAAGCTGCTCGGAAATATTATAACTACCACTAAGCCTCACGAAGAAGCATCTAAATGGTCCACCACATCATAGGGGTATCAACGCAACAAACAAAATGTCAATCAGACGCCTTGTCTAAGAGTAATAAGGCTTTTAGTCTAGGAGGCGAGCTTGGATTCATGCTTGATCCAACCTGACATTTACCCATATTAACCCAAAATACTTTTGGGGTATACTCAAAGGGACCATATCACTCCATGATTTTCAACGCCGCTGACGGTTCGTCAAATGGACATCCGGTGCCAAATTATGGAAAAAATAGGTAAATGGGTCATAGTGGGCTCAAGTCTGGTCCGAACCGTTCGGACCAACCTAGCCCGACACGAAATCTGCCGACACGGCCCGCTGGGCAGTCCAGAAGGCCGCGTCGGTTCACCCATGGATGGTGTGAGTCCGTGGGGAGACTCGGTTGTGGCTACTCGGCAAGGATGGTGTAGTCTGTGGGGGCGGTGTGGCCCAATTCCGCGGGGTGGCTTGACCGGAGAGGCTCGTTGCCGAGGGGGGTCACGGAAAGAGCGACGTGGTTCCATGGGGCGGCTCGACTGGAGCGGACCGGTTCCAGGGGGAGACTTAGCGGGAGAGGCCCAATGTCACGGGTTTCTGCTGCAGATGGCGGCTCGGCCGTGGGGTGGTCCGCTCACAAAGTGGCGTCCAGGACACAGGGCGGCAGTTCGGCCGTGGGGTGGCATCGTTTTGTTGTCGCCTTCATCATGGCCGGTGGTGTTGCTGGCCACCATTCTCATGCCTCCTTGGTGTCCAAAATCCTGCTCTGATCGCTGTTACCATGGTCATCTTCTTCCTTCGCGAAGGGTACACAATTCAAGAAGAACAGTGGAGGGGTCGGGCCATGTTTGTTTGGCCTGCGTCCTCTGTGTTAGAGTGGTAGAATGCGGCTCATCAAGAACATGAATAATTAAACATCAAATCCATTCCTCCGATAATGATTGTTCCAATATTTCAAAAGAAATCATCCGCATTCTTTGTTAAAAAAAAGAAGAACAAGGGAATATAATCATACACAAATTAAACCCCTACCTTGGATTGTTCATTAACAATGATTGTGAGGGAGGAGACAAAATCATTATAGAGGGAAATTCAATTGTCGATTGAAGACGTCCCATACTAGAAGATGTCCCGAGGAAGATAGTCGAACTCATGTGTCGACATTCTTCATTGGAGATCATTTCCCAATTCTCCTAAGGTCTCTATGATGCCTACACTTCTCCCCAATTCCAACAAAATGGAAAAATATCCACCATCATAATTTATGTTTTCAAATTAAATTTTTTTGAAAAATTTCAATATGGTTAAATTTATTAATATATGGATGTCATGATAAATTATTGGGAGGGTTGGAATAATTAAATGGGGAGATCAAGAGGATCATCCCCATTTAATAGGGTGTTCTAGGTATTTTAACCCTCATGTGGTCCCCAACACCATAAACACTCATGGGAGGTTAGGCACAATGGTCCCCACCTCTATAACCTTTCATGGGAGGTTTTAGATTAGTTTGTCCCCACCTGTAAAATATCCACATTGGTGGTTACAAAAAATAAAATAAATTGTGTTATTAATTTATTTTATTATTTCCATGAAAACCCCAAAATTTAAAATTCACCCACAATCATCTTCTGTTGAGGTTAAAGTCTTCATAAGTGAATATTGGCATTACGAGTTCAACAGTTCCCTTAGATTTCAATTCCGAGCACCGATTCAAAAGATAGAAAAAAACTCACTTGCATGTTTACCCAACGTTCTAGAAATAAAGTTCAAAAATTCATTCCGGGCAATCCAGGACTCCAAATCATGTGACATAAATTTTTGAGGACTCGTAAAATTCCTATATATTAAAAAAAATTACATGAAAATTCTGGCTCTTTACATGAATTCCTTTGAAATATAATTTATTTTGATGGTGGATAATGAAAGATGTCGTCCCCATCGATGATAAGATTCAATAGTGTAGCATTATTATCACTTCCTGATATCCTTGCTACAGTAAAAATTGGGAGGATAGCACTAGTCACCACTTCAATGAGGGGGACTGGGTGAGTATTGTTTGGGGATATGTCGGGGGTGTTCACTATGATATATGATAATTCCATGGAATAGCTTCATTCATGGACATGTGGTTTCACCGTGCGGGAGAGAGGGGCCCCAAGAAGCTAGCTCACTCCATTGTTCTCCAGGCAGCCTAATTGTTCATCTGGAAGGCCCAAAATAATACATGGAATGAAGGGAATTATGCTTTTGGATGATATATCATTTTGAGAATGAAGTACCTTCGTCTAGATCTAGTCATCATCATCAAAAATATGGACAATTATCTCTACCTTCAATGCCTTTATTGGAACTCTCCAAATTCCGAGCCTGGTAATAGTAACATCTATGGCCATTGGGTCCAATAGAACCCACCATCATGGGGACATAAAGATTATATAGACTAATATTTCTCTATGAGGAACCTTCATAGTATTGGGGTTTTTTTGACACCTATATATGTTTTATACTAGTTTTTTTCCTTCGTAGGATAAGGCTCCTCACATCATGTGGTGGTTAAAGAACTTCTGTTAGGTTTAGGATTCTACTAGTATAGAGGTATGAAACTCATGGAGGAAGAAACAGATTCAATGATCCTTCACAATGCTGAGCATAGTAGGTGATCCATTCCATGGTCGATTAATTATATTATATGGATGTTCATGGAATTTCTCAATAATAACATAATTGTTATTTACACATAGTGTGAGGGATAACATGTTGCGGAAAAACATTCATTGCAGGATGTCACTATTTCAATGAAATTATTCTTTGAAAATGTTAATATCATGAATCATATGCTATTAAATATGATTATAGTTTATTCCATTGGCCTCCATAATTTTAGGCCCCCCTTGGAATCTTTTTTTTACCATATGGCCTCTGTACCTTTTTCTCCCCTTCTCCTAAATACGATTTTTAAATGTTGATGATGATGATGAGAATCAAAGGTGTTGGATAATCCATTATTGGAAAATATAAGTTAAAATATAATAATGAATATTTTTTTGATAGAATAAAACAAAAAATTTAGGTGTTTCACGATTTATTGATGAGACTAACAATGTGATATTCATAAAAGTTGTATTTTTTGTGGAATGTGAGGAAGATGGAATGATTGTTACAATATACCAACAAAAAAAGGAAATTTGTTTGAGGTTGATGAAATAAAAAACCCTATTGACCTAATTAATATGGAATACAATAAAATGTGTCTTAAATGGATCGTACAAATGTATCAAGGAAAAATGATAAATTTAACCAAGTGAGATAGTGTTTGAGATATTCCATATTTTCCCAGAAGAATAGATTGGTGTCACACTATTATTTTGAAATGAATTTTTACAAAATCAATGGATATTAAAATTTTGATTTTTTAAAAACAAACCTTAAAGATGATTCATTCCATTATTTGTGGTCCAATTATCGATAAAATAAAAATTAAAATAAGTACATCATCACATTATTTGATGTTTTTAACCAAATTAATTGGGATATGATTATGAAACATAAATTAGATGATATGAAAATGTTTAAATGTTTGAAAAATAAAGATGAAACAAAAATTGATTATTTTTTAATGATTTTGGTAACTAAAAATGATGGTGAATAATGATGTGAATAATATGAATGTTAACATGAGAATAATTGAATTCAACATAAGTATTGCTCCCCACACACTCATCCAAAAATGGGGTTACTGAATGAATGACTAGATGTTTGGAGGAAATGGGAAGAACTGTGTTTGTGGAATCAGACCATTATTATTATTATTAGAGGAAAGACACTATTACAATTTTGTATAATCATAAATTATATATTTGTGGGTTAATCGTACATATGACTCTATATGTGTTTTAGGGGGATACTCCATTATTTGATAACATAAGAGTTTTTTTGGGTTCCCTTGAATTATAAATAAGATGGGTGGAAACATGGGGATGATTGAGTAGAATGGTGAAGATCAAATTTTCACTAACTGTTCACTAGAAGGAAGTGGGTTCATATGTTTCAACAATTAAATAGAAATAATTTTTGAATCATTTGATGTGATAGTAATTGAACAATATGATGTATAAAAACATATTCATACTAGAAATGATGTTGAGAATCAAATGTATGAATACAATTCTGATAATGATATAGAAAATATTAATCATACCCAAGAAGAAGAATACTTGGTTATTCCCAATGATGATTATGTTACATTAAAATTAAATCCTCAACAAAAGATGAAATTATCTTCTCTGAATATTATCAGTGGCAGAAATCAGAATCCCCAAGCAAGAATAATAACAAATTATAGTATGCAAAAATCAATGTATTTAACTATGGAGACGAATGATGTGAATCCATAATAAGTTCATTAAATTAATGAATATTTCGATCACATTGAAATGAATGACACATGGGAACTCATACCCATGATAAGTAACAACCACATTGTTGGACCAATGTGGGTTTTCTGACACAATATGAATTAATAAGGTGACATAATAAGAATCATAGAAATATTTTTTTGCAAAGGGTATTCAAAAATTAGAGGTACATATTTCTAAGAAACCTTTTAACTGGTGGAAATATTAGAAACAATTAGATTTTTTTTTGTAGTTTAATTAGGCTACCATATATTTCATATGGATGTTATATCCATATTCATGAATGGGGATGTCATCATCATCAAATTTAAATTTTTATTAAACCATTTTGAGGAAAAATGGGAAACCAAATACACATACAAGACCACTATGTGCTAAAAGAGCCCACAAAATTATTAAACACGAGACTTAGATTACCCGAGCTAGCTGCCCTATAAAGCTCCCATTTCAAAGGACTAACCAGTGTTTCTGGGTCCTCCCTAATAATCTCTTCAAAGTGGGTAAGCATCCTCTCCATTGTCTGGATGAATTCCTCTGAGTTGATTTTGCCCTGATTGAAGCCCCGGGCCAGAATTCGGTCTTGTTTGTCTATCCACAGCTCTTGTTTGTGAAAGTTTATAATTATATGTGCTTGTTGAGGAAAGATTTTTAAGAGGTAAAACATGCTCTGAGAGAATGAAATTCCATTTTGGATACTTTAATACAGAAGATGGGTTTTATGAATGTAATAGTGGACATCAATCATTATATACTAGATATTGAAGAGTATTCCCTCATCATAATTACTTATTTTAATGATATTATATCTGTTCATAATGATGAAATAAGTTATGAAATATTATATGAAAAGATTAAAAAGGTATTATAAATGTACATGCTAGGGGAAATGAAATACTTTCGTGGGTTATAGATTTTATAAAAGAAGAAATATAATATTATTTCCCATGTAAAATATTTTATGAAACATAAATGTGGTTTGAAAAGGAAAACCAAATTACTTTTTCCACCCCGATATTTTGTGGTAAATTTTTGAAAAAATATTCATAAGGATAAAATGTTAATCAAAATGAATTTTTTCAGCTAAGAAAATTTTTATTCTATTTGACTACCTGAATACATGATATTATTAATGATACTACCTTATGAGCAATATTTTTAGCGTTACTAAATTAATCACATTTACTTATGTGAAAATTAGTCATAGATACGTCAAACGAATAAAATATTTCCAAAATATGAATGAACAATCAAAACGTATTTAATTATTTGGGTATTATGTTTAGGATTTGGAAGTAAATGTTGATGAAAAAGAATCCAAATCTAATTGAGTATTTTTTCTTGGATTTAATTAGTTTAGTTCGCATTCAATGAAATATAATTTAATTACTCTCATCATGGATACAGATGAGTATGTTCATTCTAATCTATATACTACCCCAATTATGTGGATGAATACTCAATTACATGATTTACATGATGAAGATAATCTACTCTTTATTTTGGATTGTTATAGTCAATGTAAAATAAATCTCTCCTTGAATCTAGTCCAAAATTCATATTTAAATACTCTTGATAAATAATTTCATTTTATTAAATAGTATGTGGAGAATAATTAATTTAATATTGAGTTTGTTCCAATATCATAACATGTTTCAAATTTTTTTAGAAAAACCATTATTGAAGGAATAATCTACCAAATTTATGATGAACATGGGAACCCAACCACTTTCACATGATGGGTGAGGTATTTGTTTTGCTCATTCATCACACATTTGTGGTGTGTTGTTATGGGGAAGCTATCAATTTTTTCATAATTCATTCATTTTAAATAAATTTAAAAAAGAGGATTTTTGTGTAAGATGTGAATTTATTATTTTACTTATCTGAACTATTATAACATTTTTTTGGAGTGGTTATTGTAAAAAAAGACTTTTTCTTTGAAATGTGAGAAGTTGAGTAAGTTTTCATATTAACATATTTTATAAATCATGGGTTTTGTGTAAATAATTATTGTTAATTATTATGAATTATCTCATGTAGGATTAGAAATTTTATATAACAGAACGATCTTGGGGATGAAATGTTAAATGATTCTTGAATCATGTTTGAAAAATAACAAAAGAGGTGATTGATAGGACATAACTGATAATGATGGATATTGATTTTTGATATTATCTCTTTTTCACGAGAATGATATGTAAATAATAATTATAAAATACCCCCTTGTTTTATTTGGGAAATTAGACTCATAATTCTTTAAAAGGGTTGACTGTATTTGGGTTGAATTTTTCTTGAATAATGTTGTCATCTAATTCAAAATGAATTTTTGATTAATTTTGTGATTTTATTGGAGTAGAATCAAACTATGTAAGGATATTATTTGAATATGATGATTAAATAAATAAATAAATATATATATATATATATTTCTACAAAGATAGATGTTTCTGGTAAAATTTTGATACTCTATTGATCAATGAATGAGGGAGTGAATGATATTCTTACACTCATATTCAGAAAGATCTGATATGGATGGATAACGAACATTTTTATTCATCATGATCATAATTATGCAAATCATAATCATGTCTATCATTTTCTGCAATGTTGTATTTTGAAAAACCATATTCTAGTTCTGAAGGAATGGATGGAAATAATTTAGAAGTTACAATAAATTTTAATGGAAATACTATTATATTGAATCTATTCTCAAATGAATAAAAATTAATAGAGGAATTAATGATACAAGAATAAGTTTGGAATTGGAGGATTTTTCTGAATTTGAGGATTCATGCTTCGATCCATCATATTTATTGTGACATCAAAATCATCAAAGGAATAATTTTATTCAATGATTGATGGTAATATAATTGATTTTAAGTCGATTGAAAACATAATGAAAGAGACTGATCAACGACGTAGTTAACCATTTTAAATGGTTGATTTTTTATCAAAGGTAGAGCTTGAATCATGAAGGTTTATAATATTTTTATAAATTGTGATAAACAGATTGTACATGTTTTTATTTAGAAATAAATACCTACTATATAAATCATCAATGAATGAGATGGTGGGTATCATAATATTAAGAGAAAAAATATATTTTATTTATTATAAATGGTTTTCATTAATTGGATCAAGATCCATCGTATTGAATTTGATACAGATTCAACATTAGGATCATTAGGAATAAATCATTATGAATATTGAATTCATATATCAGTATTTAAATGATGTAAGAAGAAATTTGATAGAGGTAGATATGTTGTCGAGGGGGAGTTTACATTCAAAGAAGATTTTTTGATTCATAATTTGATGTATAGTAATGTATTTAAGAAATCATATTAATGAAAAATCATAATAGGGTTTTAGAAGATGATGATATCTACTTATTTCTTCATATATATAATTTGTTTAGGGAATTGTAATGAAGAAATCAGATTGAGCTAATCAGAATAGGAATGAGAACATGACTGGTGATTTAATAGATATTCTGATGGAGAACTTATGTCATGAAGAAACATTGAGAAGAATCTAGAGGCTTTAACAATGTAAAATATGTACCTATATTTTATGTATTAATAATAATTTTTCATATTTGATTTAGTGGGAAACCATTTCATATTCTAACCAAACCCAATCACATGTCACTTATAAAATGTGAATGTATTGTGTACCATTTATAACTATTGTACTATTCATGTGAAAATAGAGAAGCTCAAAATTTAAAATGATAGAAAAGTTTTCTATTTTGATATCTTATCAAATATATTTTGAAAAATATAGTTCAAAATATAAGTGAAATGTTTTCACTAATATTCAGCTGATAATGATATTTAGTGATCATTGTATTCATCTATTAACCACATTCTTCTTGTCATCAGGTTCGGTTGGTCATCATATTTTGCTGGAAAATCAAATCATGATTTCAATGTTGGGACTTCCAATGTGATGATGAAGGAGTTTTTAATTGTCTACATTGTATTAATACAATGGTATATCCATCATATTTTGTTATCATATGGAAATAATCAAACTGGTTAGATCATACTGAGAAATCATATTGAATTCTATATAAAATTTCCGGATGGTTTTACTATCATCTCTGTACGAAATCTATGAGTTTCTTTTCAAAGAATATATCGTTCAAATTTGAAAATAATTACTGTTAAAATTTTTGTTACAAAAACGTCATTTTACCAAATGATTTCTAATTGGTTCTAAACACACAAATAGATTGACTTCAAAGTGCTACATTAGTGAAATAGTCTATCCTTGACATAATATTCCACATTAAAGGATTGTTTTTTTGTGGATTGTGTGATATTGGATCATTTACAAACCATAAAAAGGAAGTATATATTCTCATTTAATATTGAAACATATATATACTTGTGAACCTATGGATACGTGTTTGAATTGCTATTCGTAGGGAATGAAATCATTATTTGGAGGTGGAGGTTGTTTTATTTTCAATGAAATAGTAGTGAAAAAGAATCAGTAATTCACCCCCTCCCCCTCTATGTGATACAATTAACTGGACTGTATAATTTCACTGACATCGTAATGTTTTGTAGCTTCTATCACAGTCATAGAAGGTTATTATTTCATTAGTAATTAAACACCTTCAAAAAAATGATATCAATTTTATAAGAGGTATTTCAATCAAGGATTTTTTTAATGATTTTATATTAGTATTTTCATCCATTCCAAAATATTTTTTTTAAATTTATTCCTTATTGAAGATGATCTCTTCTGAATGTTATTTTCCATATTTCATTGAATAATTAATGATTTTGATTTATTAGGGAGATGTATTTTGATATTGTTAGTTGTTTATGAATTATGTATTCAGAATTTGTATGCCAGCATTAATATGAATGATTATGTTAATTATTATTCATATCCCCTTTCAGATGAGAAATTAATTGGACATAGTATGTGATGAGATTGGCCCGTTATAGCCCCAGATGTGTCTGTTGGTCTTATTAGACAAAATAGATTGGGTATTGGATGATGCCTTACCTATTTATGTACGGTGTATTGGGTAAAGCCATCATGGCTTGTTTTGAATGCTTGTAATTATGTGGTCCCTTATTTTGAGATTAGTTCATAATATTCATTTTTATTACTAGACTAATATAATATCAAAGGATATGATTTCTGGATCATACGAATAGTTATATAGTTTTATTTATTATGGACATATTATTCTACAAATATGTTTAAATTGAATGTTTCTTTGTTACTGACCTTTATATATTGTATATCCATATAGGTTCATGATATATTAAATTTTACTCATACCAATTATGTGTATTTTATCTCACTCATTACTTCTGTTTTATTGTTTCCCAGATGCAGAGATTTGTATTATGACTAATATACAAGGATAATATAGTAGAATATTGATTCTCTCAAATGACATACTATTTTGAAATTTATTGTTAAATTTAATGTAATTTTCTTGTTTGTAATGTGAGTTCCAAAACATCAAAGCAGGTCAATCATTCGGGATTTGATTCCATTTAGTCATGACAAAGTAATAATTAGAATTCATTTTAATGATGATCACATAGGGTCGTATGTCACTAATCTACATATAGAAATATTTCATCGATGCACATATGTTTTAAAGTCAATGATCCACGATGGGAACTCTTAGGATGATCCTTGCTAGGTTGCGCTATTTTAGTTCCACATTTTCTCATATGTCAACGATCAATACAAGGTCATAAGTCATTAATCCACATAGGGTTGTAAGTCACTAATCCATGTTGGCACACTCTACAGTTGTTCCTCATTGTGTCGCACTACTGATGATACATACATGGTCGTATGTCGTCGAACCACATAGGCATGTAATTCATCGATCCACATAGGTTGATAAGTTACTAATCCATTATGGGACTCTCTATGGAATTCCCTATTTAGGTCATGATAATGCTGATCCACATAGGGTACCAATTCATCGATCCACACATGGTAGCTCAGATGATGTTCCAGTAAGGATCACTCTTCACCTGAAATCCAGCCAGAGGATTCCGGCACATGGTGCGCTTGAGTTCCATAGATTCTACACCTCATGTTATAGGTTGTAACACGACTTCCAAAAAGTCCCATGAAGATGGAATGTGATGAACAACCATGACATAAGGGTTCAAACTCTATATACACCACGTCTATCATATGCATGGTCTGTATGTTATAAGAATTTTTGGACTAATGGACCTATTGGATTCGAGTTTGATTCAACCTGGACATACAACAAATTTCACAAAATCTCATGTGAAGTTTCTCAAAAGAACCTCCTTGTAATAAGGGTGTTGGAGTCATAGACGGTTCTTCAAATAGATATTTGGTTTAGGAGTTATGTCCATTTAAATGTAACTCACTCAAACTATGTCCGGGTCCGGTCTGACGCAGTCAGACCGCACAAAAATGACCTAGACCACTAATACACTCGTAGACAGGCTAGCCCTGGCCTGGTCTAGCTGGACACAACCCAGACTGGTTGGACCCTATCAGGTACACCGGATGGGTGCAACCCTCCAGAAGGGCATGGTCCCTGATCCCCCGAAAGGATGTTGGTCAGTTAGGGTCTTTAAATAGTGGCTCGAGGTCAGTGATGAACTTCCAATGGATTGGTCTGGGGGACCAGTCATGGGACGGTCTCATGGACACAGTTAGGCCACCTCTATAGCTGTGTCGCAGCACACCACCCACCATCAATGTGCTTGGCATCGGCCAATGACCCCTATCTACCAAGGCGCCTATAGACTCTGCCCCTCCTCATGGACACCGTCACTGGGTCCCGGCATCACTTCTGTAGTCCACTGTTTAATATCCAGTGGTCATTGTTTACTTTACATCTGGAATATGGGCCTCCTAGGACCCCACCTTCACTGTGTGTCCCTCAGTTTTTAATTTCCTTCAAGTTGAACATTAACCCATGAAGAACTAATCGAAACCAAGAGCAGCAGATGGTATGAGCCTTGTTATTTATCCCATGCCTTCTGCATTAGTGTTTTATTAATGGAAATTAATCAAATCAATACCAAGATTAATTTCGCGCAATTTCCACCCATAGATTCAAAGTAATCGCGGATCACCTAGTGAGTTGTATGATCCGTATTCATAAAAAAATTCAAGAATGTGGTTGGAGAAATCAATAATTAACTTTGACAAAATAAAACACTACATGAATATGATTGATTTGATGAAGATGAAGGAGGAGAATACATTGTTAGAATATGTATGTCAGCATTCATCAACACTCGTTGTTGTCCAGTTTGAATCCTCAATGGAAGCATCAAATCTATATTCTCCGTTGGAGGAATAGATTTATAGTTTTTCTTTTAAGTATCCTCTCATAGCTCTCCCAAATCCCATGATAATGAATTGATTAATGAAATAAAAAAGAATGACCTTTGTTTAATACATTAATCTGGTTTATTAATGAACTGCAATTAAGGTCCCATTAATCCTATGAGTGTCGCAGTTACACAACCAAAGGATAATGTCAATAAATGGATCTCAAACAAAGCCTGAAGTTACACTGTGATCCCACCACTATCTCTCAATGTTTCCAAAAAGTATAAAATAACATATTTATCTATTTTATTTGTTTTTTATCAAATGTCTAAAAAATCAGTTTTTTGTAATAATATTTCCAAAATAATTTACACTTCACCTAAGAGAATCCCGACTCTTTCAATTCAACGGTGCCCTAAAATTTTTAATCTGATCCCCATATCATGGTATAGAAATTTAGGATCGGACATTTACTAAACATACCATAATAAAATTTCAAAATTATGTATTGGGCTCTCCGAGTCACATTATAGTACTGTCAATTTCCACAGACTCATAGTAATTCAAATTATTTTATAAAATTATATAGAATTACGATATCTTTACACTTGTCACATATCCTTTAACACCTAAATCATCAACTCTGACTGACCATTAGTATGAGGGTGATATGAAATAACCAAGAGAGCTTGGGAGTCATGTTCCTACTTCAACCCTTTCCTGAACCATTATGTGAACTCTACATCTCTATATGAAATTATATAATGGTGTATAAAAAAAATTATCACATTCTAATGGATGTATAGACTTCCTCACCCATCAAAAAATAATCTATACATGATCATAAATAAGTGAGTAACTTTGTTCACCCTATCAACAATATCCCTTACTAAATCATTAACATGAGGAGATCTCACCAAACATGTCATGAGATCAATGGTGACATCATTCCATTTCCATGAAATAATGAGAGAGGTTGTAGAAGTCTAAAAGGATTATTTTTCTCTACCTTATCCTATGGATAGGTGGCGAACTTACTGATAAATTAAGAAATTATCCAATTTATACCTTGCAATAAAAATGTATGATCCCTACATATGTACATATTGGTATGCCAATGATGGAATTCACAAACAGAGGTATGAGATTTACCCTATCAACATCACTCTTATATCCTCAAGCTCCAATAAAATTCCATAGAATATTAGAGTCTGACTGAAATCAACAACCCATCCTAAAGGTGGGTTTTTTCCTACGATGAAATAAAATATAATAAGGCCCTTATGAGTTGATAAATGAAGCATTTGAACAAATTTCCGAAGAGAGTAAGTCACTGCGAGATATGCTAACACTGGATGATCGTGATTTTCTAGAACCTCTATATGAAACTCAAAAAAAACATTCAGAATATTCCACTCAAATATAGACATCTAAACAAACTACCAAATTATTTTACATATCATGTAATTAGAAATATAATTACCCATTCCAAGAGTGTAAAATATATCAAAAGAAATGAAATTAAAGTATTCAACCAACTAGTTCTGCATCATATTCATGTCCTGCCGAGTGAATATATATTTTTAAAATATAGTGACTTATGTAAACAATAAATAATTCCACTAAAATAAATTCCTCTAAAATTTTAGGTAATGAACAAATATTATGATCATGAGTTCTTTCAAAGAATAGTTCCCCCCATGAGGCCTCAACTTGTGAGATCCACACTATATAACTCAATATCCATGCATCATAACTGCAAAAAATCTTATTTTGGAAGAATCACAATATATTATATAAATATTTCTAAGATCTAACGATATTTGGATATATGATTAGGCGAGTCATCACATTTTCTCCAAAAACATATATTTTACCAGATTCAAACCATTCGAACTACAATCCCTTATTAATAATGTCATAAAAGTTTCTTCTATGTTGGAGAAGTCCTAGTTGAATCAAATGTAATAGCCATCCATCAATATGATGTTTTGTATGATAATGTTTTATGGGATTCTCTTAGGTAACCATAGAACTAACCTTTTCTGTGGAAACATATACACATTCATATGTTATAATATGACCTATGAAGTGAACATTGTTGATCCAAAAGATTCATTTTATGATATTATCATATAGCTAGTGATCTCTCTATGTATTCGGTATGATCTATAGATTACTTGTCATGTCTATATCATTAAAAATATGACTAACATAATATAATCACGATAAGGGAGGAATGACAGATTAATCAATGTCATGAGTATTTTTGGTGCATTTTTCAATCCAAAATGGAATAATTAAATACTCATTGAAGTCATATATTCTGAAGAATAATGTATGTGATATGTATAATCTCCTTACTTGAAAATGTTGATAGATAATCTAAAATTGATATTTGTGAAAATTAGTTCTCCAGACATCTAATTTCAGAGTTCATCTATCAAAGGAGTTGGAAAAAATCACTATAATCTAGTTCAATTTGTTATAATATATGCACAATTTGTGGGTACTAGAATCCTTCTTTCTTAAATTCACTGGTGAACCCCAAGGTGATATAATAGTTCTAATAAAACCCTCATAATCATGGTCATGATGCTATTTCTTTAGTTATTAGAGTATTTTATACGGAGTAATGGACTCTGATACTACACTTGGAACATTCTCAATATTGATCTCATCATCAATATCTTGTAGAAATCTTAAGAAATAATTATGGAAGACAACCAAAAAATGATCCATGATAATATGAAATTTACTAACATTATTCTTTCATATGTCATAATGTGATGCACCAAATGACTCATCACTCTACCAAACACAGTTCACATGGGACCAACATGTCATGTCTTTATATCCCATTCTCCACTTGGTAACTACATGCTACTATAATGTTATCTGAATGATATTCGATGATTAGGGAAATCAACAATGTCATTATTTGGAAAAACCAAATCCATTCCAATAATTATATCTAATTTGGAAATCTCAAAGATGATGAATTTTTTAAATAAAGAGCACCTAACTCTCTTACAGGTGACCAGATGACACACGAATATACCATTTTTTCAGATCACCAACAACATTTCCTAAAACATAACTCCATAAAATTTCTCAATTTCTTGATTATGTCTTTCTACACATGCATCGACAATTAAAGTGTGAGGAACACCAGTATCAAAATGGGATCAAAACAATGACGATTGTATGAAGATAATACCTACAACATTAGATGTCTATTAAATATGCTCATATAGAGCTGGAAAAAATTCATACACATGGGCTGAAACATAGTCCTGATATCATTCTTGTATAGCCATAGTAGATCCACTTGATTAACGTTGATGATATGGGGCGAGAATCCCTCATGCATGGATGCTACTACCTCATACTAATTGTAATGTATAAGAAAAAATCAATTATTTAAATAGATTAGATGATCCCATACCCATTGAATATTCTATTAGGAATCCCATGTCACTATAGGATAGAGGAAGAAAGAGGCAGATACTCTTAATGTTACTCATCTTGCCACAATATCAGTATTCTATAGAGTACCTCATGCATTGGTGTATCATACACTTTATCAGTACACATGAGTGATAGAATAATGATTACGTGATTTTCACCTCGATTGTACAAACCCCATTTTCTCCGTCTAATAGATGCTTCCTACTCTTAAATGAACTATCACCATGTCTTGAAAATTATCCCCTGGCTCATATTTCAATCTTCTCTAAGATTATGATTCATACGTAGAGCATGGTTCATGATCTATGTAATTGTATACACACATATATTTTCCACTGCGAGTGTATACTATGCACAAGAATAACATCAATGTGCCTAGTAGTAAACAATTCATCATTAAATTGAGATCTTGGAAAATCTAGAGACCCATTAAAAGAGTAAAATACTCGAGCATAGTCATATTTCTGAGTTAAAGATGCATGAATTCCTAAAATTGTTCCTCTCCCAATTTCCATAGGAAGAAGTGGTAATATAAATCCATCTCTAATTTTATCTAGATCATTCCATAGTAATGCAATGACTAATATATAAGTCTGATCCAATGCTTGGAATAGTCACAGAATATATTGTTAGTGAGCCTAACACTCCTCTATAGAGGTGTCTCAATATGGTGGATTAACGAACCAATATACTATGTCCATGAATCTATAGAAAGGGCCTTCCAAATCCCAAGACTGATGGTGGATGATGAAACTCAAATTCACATGTCATCTCTTCCATGGTATGGGCAGGTCGGGGAGAAACTTGAACTAAATTCATAACGAATAAGAAATTTTCAGGAAATTATGCGTCAGTGCCTACTGGTAGTGGAACCAGAGGATGTTTTATTTCAGGAGATACATGAGGTATAATGGGCGGATCAAGCCCCACCACCTCTAGGGCATTCTCATTTCCACTTTCTAGGTCGAAAACTTGTGGGCGTTAGGTAGGGTATCCATACAATATCCAAACACATGCCTCATATACAATTGAAAACAAATCAGGAAAGAAGAGAAGGAAAATTATTAATGTATGGAAAATAAATGTCCACCCTAAAACATTTAAATAATCAGAACATACTTCTAGAGTTAGTTTTAGGTGATTGGAAAACAAAAAAGGATCACTAAGAACATGATAAGCATAGATTATTTCAAATTTCTATATTTAGGTATCAAATTTTTCTTATAAAGTGGTCAATTGAATTTAAACATGGTTTTCAATTTAACATATGTATACCATTAACCCCCCTTCAATTTTGATGAATTAGGTGGATCACTATTTTAATTTATAGGGTCACATAAAACATTTACATTGAAACTGAGAATCCACTTAACACAAACCATAACATGGTTATGAAGGATAAATTTGTGAATTCCATTAAATAATCCCAATAGGAAGTATAAGGATAAAAAAACAAGGAATAATAAAAATTAGAGGATCAATTGGAAATGCATACTAAAATTAATCATGTCCTGGAATTATGAAAATCATTTATCTCCATAGTTTCCAAGAATGATTCTTGTAGTGAAACATTATCAGTTTGTTGGGATAAAATAAAATCAATCATCATTATAATCATTAAAATATGATATCAACATAATATAAATGTGTTAGACAACAATAAATCTATATTAATTATAAATGGTATAATCAATAACTAAACTATTCCATCCTAGGTAATTTGAGTTCCCTATGTTTATGGGATTCCAATATCCAAGAAAAGGGTATACCCTATATTCCAAATTTCGTAGTCTCCATTCCAACACAAAAAGTTAGGAAAAATGAAAATGTAATATGAAAACATTTATACCATCCCTCCATGAGTTCCACTGAACTATGCCTCGGGATGGTGGTCCACATCACATAATGTGCATTTTCTTGAATGATAGATGCTGCTTATAATAAATGTGGGAATGGGTTTGAATCTGGGGAGACTATGAACTTATATATTAGTGTATACTTGATGGTAAAAAATGGACAACACTACAATAATATTAAATAATATAAAATCAAAAATGTATGTAGTGTAATAAATAATACATGTATAATAATAACAATGTAGAAGCATTATTAAAATATTAGATATAAAAGATGATCATGGTGTCCTGTACCTATGAAATGTGAGTTTTCATTGGAAAATGGGTTCAAGAATATACTACATGCTATACAAAAAGGATAAAAATGAAAATATAGTGAAAAAATAATCTTTATTATAGGCTCAATACTCTACCATAAACACCGTTATATATGTATTAAGTAAATCAATAATAAAAATATACACAGTTTCCTTTATCAACACCTATGATAATAAAGACAATTATGGTACCAAATACTTCATGAGTAGGGTTTGATATATATATATATATATATCATAGTAGGATATCACCCACAATGTCTAGGCAAAGCCATATCATCCAGAAAATATGGATTGTGTTCCATGTATAAATATGAGTATATCATTAAATAAATAACACATGTAAACCATATCAATGTTACAAAATTGACACCCATCCTATATAAGCTTTCTCATCATATGATGAAAAATTGATAGAGATACATGTGAAAGGAATAATATATATAATGTAGTCTTATTGTAAAAATTTCAACCAAACAAAGAACACCCTTAATCATGTGATTCGGATTTCAGTCTCAATATTTATCCATCGGATAAACATGGTCAATAGAATAGTAATATCATTCAATGCATAACATATGAAATGATTGATCATCCAATCCATCCATTCTTGTTGTGGAGTCTAGTCTCATCCTAGGATAACTAGAAAAAATCCCAAGGGATGCTACAGAACATCTCATATAACCAAAAGACAATATGTTCATCAATGGAAACCCATTAGGAATCCATTGTATGACTCATGAAATAGAGACTCTGAGTTCATACTATGTATATCTCTCAGCGGACTGAGTATCTCTTGAGGCATGTCATTGAAATCACTCCAAAAGGAAATATCCTCAGTTTATCCCCTTGGGATCTAGAATCACTCACAATTTTTAGTAAATCTACCTGGGGAGCCCATAGATGGTAGGACAAATTATCTCTCCCTGTGCGTCAATAATATCCAACCATGAATGATGGATCTATCTATCTAATCCTAATCTTCTATGGCATTTTCAATCGTGGAGAATATCAAGTGAGCCATAAAAATCAAGCCAAATATCCAAATATATACATTTATATATAATCACATACTATCATGTATCCATATCAAAACCGTATACCAATCACGCTAACCATCTATAGAATTTAGTCAAAAAACTATGTCCCATGTATACGGAAACGCACAAGGTGTAAAACATGATAAAAACAAGAAATGATTCAAAATAATAATGTAATGAAATATATATAATCCTTGTCTATTAATAGAGTCTTCACAACATAAGATAACAAGAATTACCATGGAAAAAAATTCAATTTTGTTCATTTAATCATCACATAAGCGACAAGAATAAATACTAAATAGGAACAAGACAAATTGATTATCATAAATGTAATAAATGAATACGGAATGAATTAATATGTTGATCCAACATAAAATAAAAAATATAATTCTAAACATATATTTTTTATGAAAATAATAAACATGGAATTAAATATAATGGGTGAGTCATGGATCTCATTTCAATAAGTTTTAATGAATCAAACATAAATAATCAGGGAACTAAATTACTAAGGAACAAGTCCATGATGATTTATCCATTTTAAGGAATGGTCAAATGACTATTAATTATATGAAAACCGAAGGGGTAGAAAAGTATAAGGAAAACATCAAAGGATAGGATTCACAGTATGTTAGGGTCACTACTCATATGCATTACCATACATTTAATTTATTAATCAAAGACGAAGTGTCATCAAATAGTCCAGCATGGAGAACAATAATTTGATATTTAAAATGAGATTAAACATGATGGAAAATAGTATACTCACAACCATGATGTCACATCACTCAACTCATCTATTTCTAAGGATTTGATTCATCCTAAAATGGATGAAATTAAGGAATTTATTAATTAATCAAATATAGTGTAAAAATGTGTCACAGAAAAACTGTGAAATGGATAGATTAGTAACATTAGAATTAATTAATGTGGATATTTGATATTACTAGGATAGTTATTTAGCATCATATGGAAAAAGAGACATTGGATAAATGAGAGATATATTTGAAAACCCCATGGATCTGTATAAATAACACTTCAAATGATCGGGGGAGGAGGAATCATCAAGAGGGATAAAATAATGTATGATAGTTAAAATTTCTATAACGGTAGTTTGTGTATTTAAAACAAATAGTATTGTTCAAACAGTTTGGCCACACAATTTTTTGAACCGTGCACCATCCATGTGGGACAATATTGTCTGAATACAATAGGTGGCTTCATGGCCATCCTCACTAGTTTATAAAGTTGTAAACAAACCTTAATGAACTCTAAAACCCATATTTTATATCCATATTATATTAGGTAATTATGTAGTCTATATAAATGGTTTACTATAATCAGGCATTCTAGTCATCCACATTCCATTTAGAGGATTCTAGATAAAAATGACCCTCAAATGCACCTTACACCCCCTCTAAACTCTTATGCATTAATACATGAGAAATTTAGAGGATTTAAACATAAAATTAAAATGGTCCAAACCATTGGTATTATTTGGACATTTTGTATATTAATTTTATGGTATTTTTATATTTTTTTATAAATTTTTCATGATTTATTTTTGCACTTTCTTGATGTTGTTATCTTTGTTTTGGATTTTAATGTAGGTATAGTTGTATTGTCTTTTAAATAATAGTATTTTTTTTGAATCAACAATATTTATAATTTTCATGATATCACTTAGTTTGGACCCAAATTTCATAATTTTATTTTCGCAATGGTGTTATAATTCACAATGGTATATATAATTTTGATACCGAGGTTTGTTTTTCGATCCTATTGAATATTTTAAGGCCCTATTATGAGATAACTCAAGAATCAATATAAATTTTCTTTTTTATGTCCATTATTGTTAGTGTGGTTGATATTGTTGATAATAGTTATTGAATTTCAGTTAAATATAGATAAATCAATATGATATAATGTAATGAATATTTATTTTGGGAAATCCCCAAAGGATTGATTTACATTATTCTAAATGCTACATTAGCATTTTCTCCCTTCCTATCACATTACCCAATTCCCAGAATATTTTTATGCTTCACATTACATTAACATAAAAAACAATTCTATGATATATGGATGGTCTCATATAGAATCTAACTAGCTTAATTGGGAGACATGTATGGTTTTATCTATACTGTATCTCATGTGGATAATAAAACTATTTTTTATAACCTGAGAAAATGTGTTTAAAGGTAAAATATTTGATTATATAATTGATATGAGATTTATTATATATATTTCCTTCCAATACTATGAAGATTTTTGTGGTATTGTTTTATAAAAATCCTACTATATAACTATTTCACATCTATTGGTCAGTGGTTTATATAGTGTTCCTTACCACTTGATGAATGGATGACAAGACTATTAATAGGATATATTATTTTTTTAATCACTATATTGAATATTCAAATGGTGGGGAGGATATAAAAATATTAGTTTTCACTAAAGATAAAATATACATCTTCTATGGACTCAATGCAGATATTAATTTTATTAGACATAATAACACTAAATTAATTCAATTGATATTATTTATTGATATTAAATAATCTCAACATTTAATTTAAGAAAATATATTCAATACATATAGAAAGTGTATAATGATTAATTCAACTTTATTGTAGTTTTCACTGAAAATTAATTACCCACTTGTAATTTTAATTGTGGTATCAAATAGGTAAATATTTTAGTAATTTTTCATTAATATTTAATTATAGTAAAAAAACATATTATTTTTAGTGAAAATTTTAAAAAAATATCTGATAAATATAATTATGAAATATATTATACCAATATAATATTATTTTAATGAATTAAATTGTGTTCTATGGTTAATGGAAAATGAAACCACTATAGTACATTCAATATATAGGGTGTAATTTTTGTGGGAAAAGTTTAATCAATGTTTAAAAGTATAGTTATTTTTCTTAGAATTTCATTAATTCATAATAATAATCATTCTAGATAAGAAAAAATTTATATACCTTTTTTACTATGAATGGTTTGTATAATTTTTCTTATATTTAATAAAATACAATTCTCACAGATTCATCAATATACAACTTATTAATTATATGATAAAATAAATAGGACATTTTTCATCCTATTTAAAAATTTAGTTAAAAATTTATTACCATATTTATTGTTGGAATATAAATGTGTAATTTTATTGGAAAATATTTTCAAATATATACCCTTTAAAATGAATATATTCAGCGTTATAGTTTGATTGTAATTATTTTTATATGTATTTTATAATTTCATATTGACTATAAATTTTTTTAAATAATTATTTGAATTAAAAAAATAAATGGATGGATATATAACCATGATGAATGAATGTAATAATATATTAATAATCATAACAATAAATTATTGTAATACTATAATAGTTATTATGTAAGGAGGGCAATGATGAGTTGATATAGTAGAATATTATAGGTGGACAGAGTTCCCAAAAATATGTGGACATTAAGGCTCATTTCCATTTTATACATTGATGGTGTATATAAGTTTTCATGGATATTATTTCATAGTAAAAAGGATACCATATATTTATCAAACAATTATTGAAATATATTTTAATTCCACAACCTCTTATGAGTTTATAATTTTTTATATTGGTTAATACTTAGTTATGATCAATTTAGAATGTAATTTATGTGAATAATGTATGGATAAAATATACTTAAGTATAATAAAATAAGGGTTAGAGGATTAAGGATATGTAATCTATTAATTGAATAATATAATTAATTTATTGTATATTGTTCATGAATGAATTTATTTTTTTGTTATAATATGTTTTCAAAATAATAATATTTTCAATTAAGTGGATGATAAAAATCTAATCGTTTTTATGATGACATAAAATGGAATTTATTCAAATAGTGAATGTGTTGAATTTGATTGAATTGTTAATGATGATAATTGTATCAATTTATTTAAAACTTAATTTAGAATTAGTTAATGTAATTATAATGTATATGGTTATTCAATCAAATGTGTGACATAATCATGGGTGAATAAGAAGCTATGGTTGAATTATATTTCAATACTATGATTAAAATATTGATTTGTGGCATATTATTTCAATTCTAATGTGATGGAATTATTTTTATAAGGATTTATAATATTATAGAAATTAATAGAAGAATAAAATGTATGTATATTTTATATACTAAATGGAATAAATATGGACCGTGAATATTTTCTTTATCATCCCAATTGTATTGTTCCTATAAAGATAATTAATTAAGACCATTCTTTATTGATCAATAAATATTTTTATCATGAAATGATCATATAACATAAAAACCCATTGAGTTAGTCATATTATCCTATGATGATCATGTATAGAGAAATTTTAACTATGTTATAATTATCCAAAACAGATAATTCATATGATGATATTCATATATTATGTCATTAGAATTAGCATTTATATGTTTTTTGAAATTGGAATCAATTTGGATTAATGTAGTAGTAGGATTTATATTTATGATCGATTATCTCGGATATAGGATGAAAATTGAAATATAATGAGTTGATTTTATAGTATCTTAACTACTTTAATGTTTGAGGTATCCTTTGGTAGATTGATATAAATGGATATGGGATGTGATATTAGACCTCCTTCACAGTAAACATTTAACTAGATATTGAGTTACATGTTTGCAACCAATCTATCCCTGACACACTAATTTTTGTAGATTTTGACGATAACATATTTATGTCTCTTCCCTATAACACACTCAACTCTATTTTGAGTAATTTATTTTATTTTACCAAGAATGATTATGATTGTTAATTCATTATGTATATATTATGTTTAATAGTCAATGTTTTTTAGTTCATTCAAACTCATTGATATAAGATGATGATAGAGGGTATATCACAAGAGTGGTAACAATGTTCATATCCTTCATACAAATGGTCAGAATGGACAATGATTTTCGAAATTAAATCTATTCCCCTACAAATATATTATAAAATTATGCATACAATATATAATATTTCTACACAAAATATATAAATTCAAAGAGTTTATTTTTTTGTATTTCTTTATGCATTCATAAATGTATTTTATTTGGAATCCCAACATTTATACAACTACTAGAATTAGAGAATTTATTTTTATATACTACATCAATGAATGGGTGAAACATGTATATTTTCTATCAAATCATGGTAAATGATGCTATTCTAAATTATAATTCTTACCCCTAGAGGTTCACTATCTATTGGTATATCATGTGGCTTTGAAGAAAAAAAATGTATGTAATAGTAAGTTATTTATCAAGGATATTGTTGGTTAATATTGATATCTATATGATTAGAGAAATAATTATAATGAATAACCTCATGATTTTCATTATAGGAATATTATCTAATTCAGATATGATGGATTCATAATATTATTAGAATTTTAGTTTTTACATTGTTTCATTGGGGTTTTTATACATATATTTATAAAAGTATTTATTTTATGATTTATAAATTTCATAGTAGATGTCTTTCATGACATATGGTAATAGGAAATATATATATATATATATATATATATATATATATATATCACCTCCATTTAAACTACTTGGATTCCTCAGGCATGTAATTATCTCCAAGACTTGTGGATATTGTCATAGGGAGATTAAATATTAATAAGATGATATGTGTGAATAATCAAGGGGTATTTGAATTCAAATTATGTAATTAATTTTTTATAACACTTTCTAGTTGACATCAATTGGTAAAAATGAATCTACCAAATCATATATAAAAGCCCCAATTTTTAATACCTCAATTAATCATGAATGATATCAAAATAAATTCATAAATTTATTGTCGTTACAGTTATATGATTTCCAACATAATTTCTATTAAAATATCCCATAGATTAATCATGTGAATTTATCATACATTTAAATTATTTTTAAATTAATAAATGATAAGATTTCAGCCTTATTCGTCATAATTTTCTCATAATGTGTTATTAATAAAATATTCTTCCCATTACATGAATATTCACCTCACATTGATGAAAAATATATAAATAATCTTTTTAATAATGTGAACCATTATTTTTCATTGAAATATCACCTTTTATTAATAATTTAACAATTTTATTATCTATTTAACTTCCTTTGATATTCTTAATATCATAAGGATTACTAATTGTAAATTATCCGTGTATTGAAATTACATTGATATAACTCGGATGAATCTAATTATGTACATTAAATATCTATCCATAAGGTTTATCTAGATATGTATTCTTGTCAACACTATCATTTGAATATTTTATAATTATATATCCATATATCCACTTGAAAAAGTAAAGCCTCATTTCAAAAATACAAAAAAAATTCCTCAATAATATATTATAAATGATAAATGAAAATTACGTTTAAAATTTAACCGACTTCAATAGTCTTATAATAATTTCTATTCAATTTGGATCACCAATGGAAAATACTAACAAGCATTTTAACATTTTTTTTCCTGGAACGTATACGTCTTACCTTAAAAATGATATTATTCCATAAATATCATCATATTATTCATGGATGATAATGAACATTTAGTATAGTGATTCAATGGGAATATATCTTCCAAATGAATGAGTATTCAGTGAATTGATAAGAATAAAATCCATAAATGAGAATAAACATAACATATAGTTCCTTAGTATATCCAATATATCTGTTTATTATGAGAACATGATAAAAAAAATAAACAATCTAATTTCATATTAATTTTATAAAACCATATTTAATGTAACAACCATAAATATATTTCACATAAAAATATATTTAATACTTTATAAATGATATCTATTTATAGTCTTCCCTAAATGGATACTCTGATAAAGAAATCAGAAGATAGGGTGACATTTTTAATATATAATTATTTATTTTCATATGATAACATATCTACAAAAAGGAAAACCCATTATTCAATTCTCAAAAGGAGTTATAAAATATTAAAATTTCTTGACACAAACCTATGTAATTTTGATTATCTCTTGTTCACCTCCTTCTTCTTATACCATTGAAACTTATTTTCTTGGTGATAATCCTATGTATTTGTCACCCCCTCCATCTCATGGATAAATCCTCCATCTAATGAAAAATACCACAACTTGATCATAATATTATGATTGAAACAAAATCATCACCTTAATATTCTTACAAAATTATAATTATCTGATATCTATATGTATTAAAACATGAAATATAATCTATATGTAATGTATGTGATCAGAAAATATTTTTTATTAGCTGTTTTAATTTATTTTATTATATTAAAATAACATTACAAATTAATTATGTTTTCAAAAAAAGTAATGGTTATTCAATAGTACATTGAAATTTGATCAACAATGTAGAATAAATAGTATGTGGTCTTGTTATAGTAGATAAAAAATATAGAATAATATTTCAAATCACACAGTATTATTTCATATAGACATTAAGGAAAATATTTAATATTTAATTTGTTAAATTCTGTGATAAAATATTTCACCTAAAAATACCTATATTTTTTATGATTTTCCATATTTATATTTTTGTGTTTTTAATATGTTAGTGATGTTATTAAAGATATTAGAACTAAATTTGAATAATATTTAGAATATTATTTATAAAATTTAGAGTAAAAAAATTAAAATGGTATAGTACACATGATTATAAAATCCATCCCCCCAACATTAGTATGAGACATTTGTTCTGTTAGGATAAGAATAAAAGTTTATTGTGACGATTAATTTCATATAATGTGATTAATATATTATATGGAATTGTGTTTTACATACACATGAGATGAAATATATTTTTGAAACTATGTTATTCATATAAACCATAATAAGTGACTCATGGGATTATATAACTCAGATATAAAAAATATAATTCACATATTGAAGATAAATTATCATATGAAATATATATATATATATTGATAAATAATATATATGTATTATATATATATAAAATAACTTCAATATGAACAATCATTGTTCTAAAATAATCCAAGTCATTGATTTAATATTTGGGGACCTAAAAAGGGAATAATTGGTATTCTAATTTGATTTAATTATTTAATACAGTTTACATTAATATGGACCGTCCATTACACATTAAAAATATTGAAATAAGTCAAAAATAATTACATTCTCAAATATTTAGGATGATTTTTTGTTTATAGATTTTGTGAATAAGTACATCACTTAAAGATAACAAAATAACAAAATTCAATGTGGTGACTTATGATCTGTAACCATTTTCCCATAATATTTAAAGCAACAAATGTGTAATGATTTATTTTCATTTAAAAACTCCATGAATTCCATCTTTACTTCATCCTTTACATTTCAAATACTTTAACCATGATATAAAATTTAATAAAAATTGGATGAGGGCCAAATAACAATAAGGGATATGAGAATGTAATGAAATCATTAGTTTTGTAAAAACATGAAAACACATAAAATATTTACCCTCCTATTAAAAATTCATTGAGAATATGAAATAAAAAAATTTCACATGAATACCAAATACTCATTTTCTCAAACAAAATCATTACCAAACAAAAAATTAAATTTCAAAACTTTTCTCACATAGATAATCATAAACATAAAACACATTAAAAAACCTTTCTACAGGACTACCCATGATGAATTATTCTAGCATTATAATTATCATACTCATTAATTATATATAAGGGGGATCACCCTCTATATAATTAGTATATGGATTGCATATTTTATTTTATCAATAGTGTGGAACACCCATCATAAAAACTATGTCAGGATCACCAATTACATATAATGTGAATTAAACCTTCATATAATAAATATTAGTATCAACCCTTTCATATAATTAACATGTATTATCTCAAGAGTAAAACACTCTCATCAGAAAACACTTTAAAACCTATTCTAAACTAATATTAAAAAATATATTTAGTAGAAGTAAATTTTTATCTTAAAAAACATTTTTCTATACCAATACATCCCTTTCATTTAAGAATAGTATTAAAAAAGACAAAAATATGGAAATTGGTTTTTTTATTTTAGAGAGAGATTTATCTGTCAAATTAATCAATAAATTAAATAGAAGTCACAATGATATGAAAGGTCATTCTAATTTTACAATAAAAACAATAAATTTCATTATTCATATGTCAAAAATATCTCTATAAAAAATGAAAAAAATCATCCCTTTGAAACCCATTAAATTAAATTAAAAATATTAATAAATTTTTTTTATAATTATTTTATATCCATATTCATAAATTAATAAAATATTATAAATATAACTAAAATTATGAATATGATTTTGAAATTAAAAATCTATAAATTCAAATCCTTTAAAAAGAGAATAATCATCCAATCATATTCACCAATAAATAATAACATTTATCAAGACATTAAATAAATTATATTATATAAAATATGGAATTATAATTTTAAAAGAGTTATATATGGACCTTATAAATGAATAATGGTTCATATCATCAACAAGTGAGTCAATGAATTGAAATTGAGTCAATATCCATAACATGTGTGGTAACATATGTGTTGGAAGACCAAAATTAATATTAATATAATGAAACATTTTAATAACATGTAGATAAAATAATTAAAGATAAATTATTTATTAAGGTGTAGTATGTATTAGATACAAAATAATTTTAAGTGTTTAATGGTGTTTTCCTCACAAAAATATTGAGATAAGATTCACTTAGACTTAGTCTGTCTTCTCATGTTTTTATAACATTATGGAATAATAAAATAATGTAAATTATATTATTTCTTCATTGAAAATTTCATGTTTTCATTACGGTTATTTCAATTATTTATATTTTTCATTGAACAATATAGAAAATTCGTTTTTTTGTTTGATATTTGGACAATATTTGTTTTTTGTGTAAAAAAGTCTTTGATATGTCTACTATGGTCAAAGATTTCATTATAAAAAAATGCTGGAAAATAATTATAATGTAATAATATCATTTATATGTATATTATACTTTTAGAACAATCCATGAATTTTGGTTAAAAAATTAACCAAAATTACAATAATGGAGGCGGTAGGTCATATATACGCATGTGTAACACTCCAATTTTTAAATGAACAGTATAAAAAAAGGTATTTTAAAATTTTTAATTTCCATAATAACAATTTTATAGTATATATCAAGTAAATTTTAATCATATATAATTATATATATAATTCCTATGAGGTAAAATGAATCTCATTATGTTGAGAAGGTAGTATCCCACACATCCCCAAACTATGTTATCAGTTTTTCGGCCTGTGAAATGGTGATGATGAAAATAATATAGTAAAATTGATGTCATTTTATTATTTCATGAATATCATATTGAAATTTATAATTTAAAATATATTTAATTAACACTATCCTTAATAAATTCAATGTTGTGGTTAATTATTTCAAATCTCTTTGAGAGGGTGGTATTCCAAACTTATATAAATAATGTTATCCTATTTAAAAAAACTGTAATGTATAATGTTAAATGTTATACATTACATAAAGAAAACTTAAGTCATAATTAGTATCATAACATTCATATATACACATTTTTTACATAATAATTCCCACACTGATTGTTGGTAATGGATGAAATAGAAATCAATATTTTGTGAGGTTGTAGTTCACTATACACAGAAACAATATATTTGTTATACATAAAATAGAATTTTCTATAAGTGAATGTATAACTACTAATTTAATAAATATCATAATATTATAGGTTCTAAGGTTATTACGTTGTCATATAATAAATATAAATAAATGTATTGAGGGAAGGAATCTATGTTAAAAATTCATGTGGGGGGATATTACTTCCACTTTGGGTAAATCAATTTGGATCACACCAATGGACATGTTTTTTGGGATATATAATAATGGATAAGAAAAAATAGAGATGCATGCGATATTGGAAGATTATATGTTTAGGGGTTGGCTATTCAATGGTGGCTTAAGAGGTGTAATGAGTGAGAGAAGTTATGATGCCTTTTAAAAGAGGGAAATGGACACAGTGGATATTCTTCAAACAATTATGTGTTCTAAAAGTATTAAATGTGACCCAATATTTAAAATGGACCTTTTTGAATAAAAATTTATGAAATGAAAAAATATTCCCATTTAATAGTTTTTAGATATGTGTAAGGTCATTTTCATATCTTCTTTTCCATGTTTAGTCAATAATGAATATTTATTCAGTAATAATTGTAAAATATTTAATCTATTTCAACAATTATTTTCCTCAAAAAGTAATAAGATATTATTAGAGAATAAATATTATAATAGTTACAATTATTTATGTTTAATTTTATAAATTCAAGCTGTATTATTGGAAAATCCATCGTTATTTCTTATCTCGTAAATGTGGCAGAAACAATTGTTTTTAATGTGTGAGTATTCAAAATATTGTTTCAATTTTATATATAAAATCAAAATAAAATTCCTAATTTTATAAATTGTTTTAACATATGTATTAATGATCTATAGTAACTTTAAAACAGCCATTTAATATAATATAAAATTAAAAATATTTAAATGAAAGGGAAATTTTTACTAAAATACTGTTTTTTCACCCATCATTAATAAATTAATGATCTTTGAAAAATACAAAAAAATTAAATAATGTAATTTTTTATATTTATTATTCAAAAAAAATTTAATTTTTTCATATAATTATTATAAAATTTATAAAATTTATATTTAAAATGGGTTCAGCAGAAAAAGGTGGTAAAATTACCATTTAAAAATATTTATATTTTTATGATAAAAATTAGATTTCTTTTTATTTTAAGCATATCAAATCTAGTTGGTTGATGTGAAATCATTAAATAATATTTTTTAATGTATGTTTTATTAATTCCCACTGATATAAAATCATTTTAATATCTACCACCTAAAATATTAATATTAACATTATATTTCTTTTTGATATAACTATGTAATTAATTTTATAAATGTTTTCTAAGATAATCATTGTTGGATTACATGTACACTAATTGAGATAGAGTCCCATTTATGGTAAAATGATTATCTAATTCATAAAAATTAATATATATGAAAATTAGGTATTCTATCAGTACATGTGTTGTTACATCCTTTATATTAAATTAGTATTTATTTTCATTTATAATTATTTGGTATCCAATGAAATCAACTTATTAAAAAGGTAAAATTATATTTTTTATTTATAGTTAATATCATATCATTCCTCCAGTATTGTGTCTATTTGACAAAAAAATAATAAAAATATTGATATTGTATTGTTTTCTAGGATGAATCATGATTTCATGTATCATAAGAGATGAAATGTAGTCGATTTTCCATTAAACACAATAAAAACATAGTGTTGTGTGTGATTCAAGAAAAAAATATATTATTTGTAACAAAATCTATTACAGAATATAAATTAATTTGAAATAATATATTTTAAAAAATATAAAGAAGTTATATCATACCCCCACAAAATGAAATTCTCCCCCATGATTTAAACATGGTTATTTAAGATCAACTTTTATATAATTCCTTTATAGATATTCAGATAATTCAATGTGTAAACAAATAATCTTTTGAAAAATGATAAATGGGGAAAAATAAGGTCATTTGATGTTACTCGTAATTGGGATTCCTCCTTTTGAGACCAATGGTGGTTAATTAAAAGATTGATTTGTATAGGAAAATAAATTACAATATGCTAATAGATACTGATAAAGAACATGTTCAAGATGATTATAATGGTGGAAAACCCACAATCCAAATATGTTTGTAAATGATAATTGATATCATCGAAAATGATGGAAATTTGATTAAATTATTTTCCATCATGATTATTTTCCTAAATATGAATGATTCCATCATAATATATACTAAGAGAATAAAGAAATATTATTACATGATTAGTATAGATTTATCATTCAATCATTTTCCATCATTTACTAATCTCTTTCTCTAAACAATAATTTTCCATGATAACATTTCTAGACTGATAAAAATGAATCCTCTTCATATAAAGCACATAATTTGAAAAATGATTACATATATTCCTCCTATCATTATATATTTAACAAAACATAAATGGTCAGTACATAGTATGGTAATTCAAACACTATTTTGATGAGATATTGTTTTAATATTTAATATTCAATATTTTTATCTTAAATTTAAACTAAATCATTACATTTATCTAAAACACTAATACATAACAATAACATTAAACCCACATACACACTATTAAAGGTATTATTCATCAAATAACTTTCCAACATATATACAAGGAATATATTGAAACTAAATAAATTTCCCCCATAAATATCATTGATTTAACAAATTAACATATGAGGTCCTAATACATTTTATTATGATAATATTTAGAAAATATTAAATTCTTTAGAGAATCAATAATTTTCCATGAATGCCCAAAATCGTCAGTATGTGGGGAAACTAATTTATCTCATCCTTTTTTTATGGCGATAATTTCCACAAAATATATGGTTTTTTAGACACAGTTTAGCATAATGAACCATGTAATTGTAGCTAAAGAATCTTATAGTTGGTTATAAATATGACTTATCATTATTGGATTATTCCCAAATCATTTCCTTATAGTCATGAACTGTGTGACCAAACATAACACGATGATGACAAATTTATGGTCCTGACATAAAATCCTGAAAATGTATTTTAACACAATTGGATGTTGTTTAAGACATTCCTCTAGAATTACTAGTTGGTTTTTTCTCTATTTCCATCTACCTTATTCATTACATACTCTTCATCTCATGGAACATAGGTGTCACCAAACACCATTTAATCATTCTAATGAAAACAAAAAATATTTCTATAATATTTCAATTCTAGATAGGCCAAATATAATTATAAATAAGGTATAAATACTTTGTATAAAGAATTAATTTTTCTATCAATTTATAAAACAAAATCAAGAACAAACCCCACCAATATTGTATTTTATTCTTTATATGTAAACACTAAATCACCATCCTTTGTCTTTAATTACTAGATCTTATTCCCAATCCTATACTGATAAACCTTAGTGAATCATTTCTCAATGTATGTGATTAATAAATTTTTCCCATTCTATGGAATCCTGAATATATTTTAGTCAATTTTAAATTACAAAATTAAACAATAGATAAGCCTCACTAACCAAATGACAATTTGAAATGCCTACCTTTAAAAATTCTAAACATCCCATGAATTCAAATATTTTATCCATGCCATTGATCCATCATTCATATACCACTAGGTCAGATTATCCCTTGAATTATGGGGTATGTTTTCCGATGAAGTGATACAGTATCACAAAATTTCATTATGGAAGTTCAGTTTCCTATTTAGCATGGATATATCCATATTTTATAGTCTCTTCCAGTTGATATATCTCATCAAAAAATTATTATGTTCAAATTCCTATCATCTTGAGATACGCTTCTGAATTGATTTTTTTCTCTGATGCATCACCGCTATATCATTCAATATTCATGTACATATAATAGTTCTGAAAAAACATACTATGTATGATTATCCATGGATATCCAAAATTGGATATCATATTAATATAACTAGAAAGTAAAATATTCTAAGGGAATGATACTAATATTAACCGAGAATATTAAGTTAACTAATACATTCATTTGATTACAAATATAACAACCCAAACCTAATTTATTATACAATCGTGGTTTAATTCATTATTTTTACATTATTTAACATGGGGGATAAATTTTGGTTTTTAGTTTTATATTATTAGGTCATAACTCATATATCAAAGTCATAAATAAAATTTGAAACAACCTATCATTATGGAAATATTCCATAATATAAATTTTGTGTAATAAGACATGCATTTATTTCAATGGAAATGTCCTGAATTCAAAAAAGATTTCTTCCTTTTCCCTTATACATTCTTATATAGTATAATTTTTTTTGAAAAACATGGGATGAATACAAAAGTTCATGAAAGGATATAAAAATAAAATGAACATTCAGTTCAGTAAAAACATGAAAACTCATTTATCAATCACCATTATCATAAAAAATCATTGATAATATATAAAAAAAAGAGGGCATTCACATGAAATTCACATTTTCTCAAATAAAATAACTAAATCCCACAACATGAAATTAGAACATTTATTTTTCTTAAAACATAAAATACCTAAATCCCTTTCAAAAAAAATTATTGAGAATAACTACAAGATCAAAATATGATATTATCATTATATTATTCATTAAATATCTATATTAAGATCAACCTTATTATAATTTATACTGGTCTCACCCATATTTCGTAATCTATAATGTGGGTCATCCATTCCTATAACCTATATAGGGCTCATCTGTGTGGTACAGTAGAGGTAAAACCATCATATAATTTTTATTGGACTCACCCATTTCTTATAATGCACAAGTAAAATATCATTATTAAAACACCCCCATTATTAAACCCTTTGATAACTCTTTTAAACTGATATGAAAAAACTGTTTACAGGTAGAATGAAAATTTTCTTTTAAAACCCAATTTTCAATACAAAAAACAACAATTTTTTAAAACCCCATATTAAAAAAAATATTCAAATAAAATGAAATATTGGTTCTCATGTAAGCCAACATTCAATACTTTAATGGATGTTATAAATCAAATTAATTTCATGAATACAAAAAATATCATTATTATTATACTTTGAAAATTAAATATTTCATTTTTCATTATTAAAATAAACCTTATAAAAAAGATAAAAAATTTACTTTTTAAACCCAATTTAATTAAATTAATAATAGACATAAAATTTTCCCTATAATCGATTTATATCCATATAAACTAATGGGATTTCTATAAGTATTATTTTTTACATGAAGATAAATATTTTTAAATTAAGTAATTAAAATTAAATGTTTTTAATACCCCCTAGAACATTTAAATAATAACCCCAATGAAAGATTAAAATTTCAAAAAACATGAAATAAAATGTTTAAATATGAAATATTTATATTTAATGTCACAGGGCTTGTATATAAACCTTATAAAATAATGAAGGTTCATATCGTCAAGAAATACCTAAATAAAAGTATATTTAGACAATGTCCATTACTATTGTGGTAGCAAGTGAATTAGAAGATCCAAATTAATAATAACCATATGAATCAATTAATTAAAATGATGAGAGAATAATTAATTTTATTTTATATAAAATTTTGAGTAGGTACAACACATAAAAGAGGTTTTTGGTGTTAATGGCATATGCCTCATCGGAATAAAAAGTGAGGCGACAATCCCTTATAATGATTATGACTTTTCTTGTGTGTCAGTATATTCCACAATAATAAACATATTTTAATTATCTAAATGTTTTATAAAACATTTCATCTTGTTAATTAATTTTATTTCATTTATTAAACATCTCAACACATTTATATAATAATTTATGTTTAAGTCATGTGTTTTGACTATATTTGGTTTTTGTGCCAATAATAAATTTTCTATGCCATTGATTATTAATGGTATTATTATATAAAAATAAAATATAATCATAATATATAAATATTTATCATACTAGTAACAAATTTAAACTTTTAATACCAAAAATTAATTATGTTTATGAAAAATGAAATAATGTTATAATTATGTTGACAGTATGTTGTACATACAAATGAGAAATGATGACATTTTTCAATAATCATTATGGAATGATGGTAAGAAACAATTTAACATTATATAAAGATAATTATAAAAAAATATTATATAATATTATATACTTATATATATATTCATAAAAAATGAATCAAATTATGTCGAGGAGGTAGTAGTCCACACATCCACGAATGGCATGATTGTTTTTTCAATGTTTGAAATAGTAATAGTGAAAATGATATATTATATTTATAAAAATTTAATTATTCCCTAAATAATATATATATTTTATGTATGTCACATATATTTAATTAAACCAATCAATAATGCATTGAATGTTGTGTTTGAACGTATCACATTGCTTTGAGGGGGCAGCAATCCACAATACCACAACCAATATTATCGTATTTACACAAAAGGGAAAGTATAATTGTATGTGTTATAAAATATTTATATTAAAACTAAAGATATACTCAATATATTATATGTCATTTATAAAATTATTACCCATCATAGTGACCACCATGATAGGTGTTAAAGGAAAAATGAATTATCATCATATCGTGAGGTGGTTGTCAACCATACTCATAAATAGTATGTTCATTGCCAATTAAATTGATTTTTGTTTAACTGAATGTATTGTTATTAATATATGAACATATTAGTGTATTAAGAATAGTTATTTTATTATCTATTCATATAATAATAATAAATAAAGGTAATAGAGAATGAAAAAATTTAAAAAAATTTGTCACAGAAAGTTACCTATTCATCGGGTAGCTTATTTTGGTTTTCACCAAATGAGTTTTTCATTTGATTTAGGCCCATGGTGTGGGGAGTTATATTTGGACAATATTTTTTCATGGTTCATGAAATAATATTCTGTTTTGGAGTTTTAAAGGGATGAGGTGGAGAGGAGGAAATCTATATGTGGGAAATGGACATATTTGGTATTCTTAGATAGAATTGTGTTTCCTCCATGTATTACATGTGTCCCAAATGTCAAAAAAGATCATTAAGGATCCTTACAGTCTAGAATGACGACCTATTTCAAGAAAATAGTTTTATACATGTTTGGGGCCATTTGTACACCCTATAGTCTAGGTTTAGTCATTAATTACATTTGTTTTTCCTAAAATCCTTTATTGAATTTTAATTTCATTCAATTATATTTTTCTGGAATGGTATTTTAATATTATCAAAGAATAAATGAAAAAAATAAATAATAATTTTATTCCATTTTTAATGAATTCTATTCACAAATAAATAAAAATCATGTTCAATGTTAGTCCCACAAACATGGTGAGAAAACATGATTTAAATGTTAGAATGTCAGAAGTTCATTAATATTTTATATCTAAATTAAATTAAAATGTTTCTAATGATATAAATTGGATTATATATGTATTATTTATGTATTTTGACATTAAAAAAGATATAATATAATTTAATAATTACTATTAGTTGAACAATGTGACATTTTCAGTAAAATGCATTATTATTCACTATTCATCAACAAATTGATGTTTGCAGAACAAATGCCAAAAAATCACCCAATTAAAATTTAATATTTATATTTAAAAATGATTTTTAATTATTCATAAAAAAGTATAGAATTTCTAATAGGTATAAATTATAGTGACCCGAACCTAGATATATTAGAATCGGTGTGTGCTATGAAATTAATTTGCATTATTATAATGAATAAAATCCCAAAGGACTGATGATTTAAGTAGCCTTGGTAAACCATATACAAAAATAACAATTTATTACAAATGTATACAATAATTAAAAAATAATATTATTCTCAACAACACTGAGGATACCATTATTCCATGTAGTTAGTCTGTGCATATCTTTCAGAGTATGATTGTTGGGTTCCTATGAAATGAAAAATAATATTGGTGTGCTCAAATGTTAGGTAAGGGATAAAGATAGTTTAATAAATAACTAATTAATTATAGTAATAATTATGTTATGGTAAATAAATGAACACACATACCATGTAATTAAATATTGAGAAGGATTCACATAAAGAGTATAGAAAATTTAATAATATGAAACACATGACATTATAATATATAGATTAGGAAAAATCAATAAGAAAATGAAATAAATTGAAACACATTCCATTTCATCAATGTACTAAATTGAAATTTATATATATATATATTTTATTTATAATACAATAAATGAATAATAACATAAACTAAATATGGTAAATGATTAATTATTAGACAACACGTCTATAGAACGTGAAAACTTATATCATTAAGAGATTTCAAAATATTGTTTAAAAATAAATAAAGTAACATGTTTAATTTTCTAACTATTTGTTTCTAATTAGAACATGTCGATGCATATAATGGTTATATAAATTTTAGGCCTCAACTATTATTAAATGTACAAATAATTACTCATATTAATTTATCAAGTTTATATAATATTCATTTAGATATATAATTTTACAATAATTTGTATATAATTATCAATAATATATCTATGGTGGATAACTATCAATAAATTTTTCTGATGTTAAAGAATGAAAATAACACTTCAAGAATACTAAATAATATTTAAGTAATATTATAATATAACAATCTAAATCATCCCCTACCTCATTGAAATACTTGAATAACAATTTTGTTTGATGTAATAACATCACATGAAATATTAATATAATAAGTGTAAATAGTTTTGTGATATAACATGTTGAAGGGAGGAATATACACCAAATAAATGTTAATTGATTCATAATAAAAAAATTTATTCACCTGAATTAATAATAATGAATTAATATTGTAAATAACGTGAATATAAATGAATACATGATTTAGTATATCAGAATAGGTAGTAAGTACACCACACAAAATAAGTAAATGGTGAACATGATATTTATCTCACAGATGTAAAAAGTGTGATGAAAATCTGTTAACATCTGTTTCCTTTCTAGAGAACATCATATAAATTCATGTATAATAGACTAAGTATTATTATTTATATTATTTGGACACTTTTCATATTTATTCTATTAGTACTCGACCTTAAATCATTTAATAATATTGAATTAATCAAATAATTCACATTGAAGATCTTTTTAGGTTTAGAGGTTTATAGAATTAGGACATAACTATTACATCTCAAAAGATTACAATGTAGAAACTTCTAATCCATTTATATTTTTTTTCATAAAATGAAAACTCCTGAAAAAAAAGAGTCAGTACTAGTTCAATTTTTTAGTCAGCATGCCATTTCTTTGATCCAATCCTTGATGTTATTAATCATTATGTCCTGGGAAATAACATTTCAAAACATCGGATGAGCATAAAATATCAGTATGGGTTATAATGAAAAATAATGGAAACTATAGTTCATAAATACATACAAACCATAAACTCTATTAATTTCTAGATGAAATCATAAGATTTATGAATAACACATTGAAATCATAAATCATAAAGGTAACTTTTGGCATCCACAACATACTTACATTGTATCTACCATAGCTACATAGGGAGTTACATTGGAATACTCATCACAATATATTCCATAAATCCCTTAGGAAAAATATCCACATTTACCTCTATCACGTTACCTAATTCATTAGAGAGCTATCTTAGGATCACCCGCCCTAGGTTTATCACGGAACCACCCATATACGTAAATAATTCCCATGAACCTTAACAAGATCATAACACATAACATAAGTATAAGGAAAAATATAATATCCACAATGGAATAACAACATAACATTTCAATATATTAATATATCAAAACCATTATCAAAACCATTTTCAATACCAAAAATACATAATATAATATATGGTATTCATTTTCCTTTTAAAAACATTACGGTATGTTATGGGAGCCAATGATCCAATAATACTCATGGTGGCGGAAAGGTCGTTGTCACCGATTACATTAAAAAATTATTATTTTTTGTTAAAAAAACCTCTTCGTAGAAAAATATTCCCTTTGAATGAAATAAAAATTCAATGGTTTTTATACATCGTATAAAAGAATGTCGTGTATTAAAACAAAATATGCCTCAATGAATGGAGATTGAGACGAAGTCCCTTACCTCATGTCCAACTTGACTTGCTTGCTCTTTAATCTCCTGAATAATAAACTAGAGTTAATTTATACTTGATTAAGAACCATTTTCAGGTTTATTAATCCTTTTATATCACTTATTACCATGTTACAAACATTATGAAATCATTTAATTTAATAGCATTCATTTTTTCGATATTTGGTACTTGCGTCAAAAATGAACACCTTATTTTTAAAAGTTCTCCATGTGGTCAACATTCCGTTATATCAAGAATTATATTCATTATTTAGATATATTATATAACATATATATCATATATATATATCGATTATATATACATATTTATAATAGTTCATATCGTTTAGTGGAATAAAATGAAATACACCATTTTTTGGAGACGGTAAGTCGTACATACGCATGAATGCTGCATTCATTCCTATTTCTTATTAAAATTTACTGATACATAGTTGATTTATAATTATAGTATAATATCAAATATAATATCATTTTCTCCATTCTTCATACATCCCACATATGGCATTAATGAGTCATATCACTATGAGGGGGTGGTTGTCCGCACTTCCTCTAATAAATTATCGTGTTTAGCCACAAAGGAAACCATAAAGATATGCTATAAAAAAATATACACACAATGAAAACATAAACATAATATATATCATATATAAATATTGTGTCATCTAAATGGACACCATGATACACAGTAGGAGATAATCGAACAATCATCATCTCGTGAGGGGTTAGTTTTCCATACACAAAAACAGTATGTTTTTCACCCATTATGTGGAGGTGTGTGTATGTGTAGTTATAATCCTTGTAATTAAAAAGTCCTAGTATATTTAGGATAATTCGTTTTGTTATAAAATAATGGAATTACAAGATTTTATGGGTTGGATAGGTAAAATAAAAGAAAAAATGTATAGAGAGACGGTTACCTTTAATTTGGTTAACTTCCTTTGGGTTGAATCAAAAGGACTTATTGAAGTTCCTTATGCATAAGGTAAGGATTCTAAGAGGAGTAAATGTATTTATGGATATTAAATAGGACGTTTTTTAGAAGATATAAATGCTTTAGAGGTGTTAGGAATTGGATATAAGTGAAGTCTTTTTATAAGGGGGAGGAGGGGCTCTTTAAGAAAGTGTGATAATGTTGTTTTAAAATATATTGATATACAGATTTTAATGGACCAAAACTAATTAATGTCGAATATAGGATGAATCATGGTCGAAATAAATTCATCAAATAATAATTGGACAGGTTTTGGATGTTGTTTTAATATTTATAATGTTATATATTTAAATATTTTATTAATGAGTTAAATACTACATCATTATTGTGTCATAGATAATTTAATTTATTATTTTGCCTAAAAATTATAAAAAAAATACCATGATGTAGAAAATATTATTATATATCCAATGGATATTTATAGTTGAAATTATAATATATATAACCCCTTGTAAAAATTAATTTACTATAAAATAATTGTTAATGTCATTTTTGCCTTTATGTTAATTAATATAAGTTTCATTATCACTCCCAAATGGCTCAATGGGTTCCAAAATCTACCCAAAGATTACCATGTTTGTAAATTACTCAACCGAAAAGGTTTTTAAATGTGTTAAGGTAGTTTTTAAGTATTTTAATATTGATTTTACCTTGAATTTAACTATATACCTTTAAACGCAGTAAATAAAAGTCAAAACTTGCTTTTCACCAAAAATTATTTTAATCATATTGAACCACATTTTACATACTAATAGAAACCATATATGTATGATTTTATAAATTCAATTCACAGATGTGGTAAAATTTCATTTAAATGAAAATTTCATTTTTTAACCAGTACAAAGTGGTTTCAGTATTCATCAAAAATTGATTTTTTTCAGAAAAATTCGAAAATTATGCCAAAGATTTCATTGATATTCCAAATTAAAATATGATTTCTATTTTTTAAATTTCAAAACATATAAGTAGAATTAATTAATTTAATATTATTTCTCATTGTTTAATCAAATAATGTGTTTTTAAGAAATAGAAACTATCGAAAGATTGACACTGGTTTATGTCCAATTTCAAAGTGAAATTAATTCGAATGACCACAAATGGATTAAATGGTAAAAATATATTCTAATTACACATTAATACCAATTAAAAAGATAATCTAAATATATAAATATTTATTATTAAAATGTAGTTTTGAATTAAAATACAATATTTTTCAGTATTTATTAAAAAATGAACTTTATCAGAAAATTTACACAATGAAAATTTTGATGTCCCCATTATAAAGAAGGATTTTTTCGGTCAAATTGAGAGTATTAAAGTGAAAAAATAGACTTAAATATAGTACGCCATTAAAAGGCAGTAAATAGGCCATTAAATGTAAAATATGCTTAAAAATAGATTCATTCACATTTTAATCCTCAAACTCTTTATTTGATTAATATAAATACATTTAAAAAACTTGTATAATAATTTTGTAGTTAGTTTTGTTCATTCCTTTGAGTACAGCAGTTATGAGTTAACTACCACTTAAAATAATTATATTATATTATTAGTGTGCAATGTAATATTTTAAAGAAACCAATTATTCTGTATTGGGTATGCTATCAAATATAGAAACCCCTTTAAAGTAAAATAAATATTTAATTTAATTTTTTTAATATATATGAAATATGTCTTATTATTTATTTACCTAGGATGTCACATCCATCACCCCTTTTGGGAATTTCATCCTCACTAGTTTACTTATCAAAATAAGTGAGGTTATTTATCCCTCATAGCATTTTCAGATTCTCACGTTGCCTCTTCAAACATATGGATTTTCCCCAAAACCTTTACCTGGTGAATTACCATATTCCACAACACTAGTATTCTTCACTCATGAATCTGGACTGGTTGTTCCACATAAGAGATATTCTCTTTCAACTGAACTTCCTCTGGGCTCAAAACATGAGATGGATCATGAATATACTTTCTCAACATCGAAACATAAAATTCATTGTGTACCTGGGATAAGCATGGAGGTAAAGCCACTCTGTATGCAACTGATCCTACTTTCTCCAAGATTTCAGAATGTACAATGAACCACGAACTCAACTTTAACTTCTTACCAAAACAAATCACACATTTCCATGGAGAAACATTGATAAAGAAGGCATTATATACCTCAAAAGAAAGATCCTTCCATCAGTTATCTACATAACGTTTTTGTCTACTTTGAGATGTTATCATGTTCTTCTGATTCAACTTAACTATCACTGCCATCTCTTCAACCAATTTTGGTCACATTAGCTTCCTATCATCTATTTTATCCCAAAAATCTGGATTCTGACAATGTATTCCATATAATTCCAAAAAAAGAGCCATCTGTATACATGAATGAAAATTGTTATTATATGAAAAATCAACTAATGATTTATGTTGGTCCCAAATTATCTGATAATCCATCGAGAAAGAATGTAACATATCCTCCAAGGTCTGAATTGTTTATTCTGATTTCCCATATGATTGAGGATGAAAAGCTGTACTAAAATTTAATTCAGTATCCAATGACTTCTGAAGGCATTTCCAAAATTTTATAACTAAACATGGTATCATGATCAGATACAATGGAGAAGGTAACTCCATGAAAAATTACTATCCCTTTAACATACAACAGATAAAGTTGATCTAGAGACAACATATCTCTTAAAGGAAAGAAATTAGTACATTTAGTCAATCGATCAACAATAACCCAGATTGCATTATTACCTCGAGATGTCTTCAGTAATCCCACAACAATGTCCATGAATATATTTTCCCATTTCTACTCTGGCACCGGTAAAGGCTAATGTATCCATTTTGGAAACTGTATCTCTTCTTTAACTTGCTAACAAGTCAAACATTTCACAGTAAAATCAGCAATATCTCTTTTCATTCAATCTCACTAGTAATAAACCCATATATCTATGTACATCATAGTACTTCCATAATGAACTGAAAAAGGGAAACTATGAGCTTCACATAACAACTCATACTTAAAATGTGAATCAAAAGGAATACATAATATCTTTCCAAATCTCAAAACACAATCATTATCAATGTGAAATTAAGGCAACTTACCATTCTGAACCAACTCTACCTTCTTCTATAACTTTCATACTTACTTCTATTCATGTGTAATTCTGTCTAGTAGATATTATCTCACTGACACCTTATACAAAACAGAAGAATTTTATGCACCAATAACATCTATGACAAATTTTATCAAATAAAACCAAAGGATCTTGTTCCGAATGTAACATGGATATTGAAGCATTACATTTTTGACTCAAAGAATCTTCCACTTTATTTTCTTCACCCTGATGATAATGGATGGTGTAACCATAAATAATGATTTATCCTAACCATCTCTTATTTCTCATGTTCAATTATTTTTGAGTGAATATATACTTCAAAATTTTTTGACCAGTATATATTTCACATTTTACTCCATAAAAATTATGCCTCCAATTTATTAATTAAATAAAAACAAAAGCTAATTCCAAATAATATTTCGTGTAATTTAACTCATGTGGTTTCAATTGACGTGAAGAATAATCAATTACCTAATCATTCTTCATTATAAAACAACCAAGTCCTTTCTATAAAGCATAACTATTGATATCAAACTCACCATTTATATATAACAGTTCCAAAACTAGAGCATTAACAAATATTCATTTCAATTCCTGAAAACAATCATCACATTATTTTGTCTAGATGAACTTACCAGTTTTTCGAGTTAACATAGACATTGGACTAGATATCTGTGAAAAATTTTCAACAAACCTCCGGTAATAACATACCAATCCTAGAAAACAAAATATCTCATTTATATTTTGGGGTCATGGCCATTCTTCAATAATTTTTGTTTTAGCAGGATCAACAGTTATGCCATTTTTTGAAACAATGTGACCACGGAAAGATATTTTTTACAACCAAAACTCATACTTGATGAATTTACAAATTAGTTTCTTTTAATTTAAGGTTTTCAAGACAACCCTTAAATGAAATTCATGTTCATATATACTTTAGAGATAAACCAAAATATCATCAATGAACTCAACCAAAAACTTATACAAGATCTCACAGAAAATTCTATTCATAAGATCCATGAATGCAGCAGGTGTATTCGTTTAAAAAAAAGGAATAACTACAAATTCATAATGTCCATATGTAGTACAAAATGAAATCTTCTGAATTTATGCTTCCATTACTTTAAAATGATGATACCACGACCTAAAATCAATCTTCGAAAAATAATGAGCTCCCTGGAGCTGATCAAACAAATCATCGATATGAGGACAGGGATACTTATTCTTAACAGTGATGTTATTCAATGATCTTTAATCCATGAACAATATCATTGATCCATTTTTCCTTTTAACAAACAAGATATGAGCACCCCATGGTGATGTTCTAGGTTGAAAGAATCCTTTATCTAACAAATCATGCCGCAATTCTAGGAATTGTTTTTCCATTCTATGATGAACCACCTTAAGAAAATATTTCTCAAGAAACATACCTTTTAATTCATCCTAATCGAGAGAATCAATATTCTCAATATCCCTAGTATTTTTCACCTCCGACCACAACTAATCAGCTTCTCCTTCAAAATGGTAAACAATGAGACTAACCTTTTGATGTTCTGAACAACCCATGACATTAAAAATCTTATCTAGTGCATTAATCCACACATCCTCTAGAACCAGGTTAGATGTCACTCTTAATGATGGGGGATGTTGCCTTATGAAATGCCCCACTACTGACGTGATCCTCTGTGGTTGATCTGGTTGATCACATACATGGATACAACCACAATTTATAGCCCGACTTAATTGTGTCATCACGACAACAAACTGTTCAGTTCCGATTCCAACCATCCCATGTTGATGAATTTCAAGGATGTCTTCCTCCTAATGTTATCCCAACATTGTTGTCCTGTTTCCTCTACGGAAAACAATTCTAAAAACAAAAGTATCTTAGGAAAATAAACATGGTAATCAGTAAATGCTATATGATTTCAATATTTACATAAATCACTTTATGGAAATTAATTTAACAATTCCCTAACTCAAAATTTTATCTAAACCTCCCTCTACTACCAACTATAAGGACCCAGCCATAAAACATTACATAATATTGAATTAAAATAATAATTTACAAAGAATATCTTTTCAAGTGTAATGTTTTATAGAATTGGGACATAACTATTACATCAAAAACTATTACAAAGTAGACACTTTTAAATAGTTTACATTTTTTCATAAAGTAAAAACTCTTGAAAATAATGAGTCATGTCTAGTTCCATGTTTTAGACAACATTACTATTCATTGATCCCATCCTTGACCCGATTCATCAATATTTCATGTGAATAACTTTTCAAAACATGGGATAAGCATTAAAAGCATAGTAAGGATTATAAATCAAAGTATTAAAATATTAGTTCATAAATACATAAAAAACATAAACACTTTTACTTTCCTCATGAAATCATAATATTTATAAATAACACTTATAAATGATAAATTATAAAGGTAACTTTTGGCATCCATAACATACTTACAATATAGCTATCACAACTATATAGTGAGTGTCTTTGGAAGACCCAACACAGTATATTCCCTAAATATCTTAGGAGAAAGTTCCCTATTTACCTCCGTCATGTTACCCAATTCATTAGAGATAAATCTCGGGCTCACCCGCCCTATGTTTATCACAGAACCACCAATATACGCAAATAATTCCCATGAACTATAACATGATCATAATAAATAACATAAGCATAAATTAAAGATAACATTTCCACATTGTAAAAACAATATAACATTACAATATATTAATGTATCAAAACCATTATCAAAACTATTTTCAATAATAAAACAATATAAAATAGTATATGGTAATTATTTTCCTTTTAAAAACATTACGGCTTGTTATGGAAGCCAACGATCAAATAATACTTATGGCAGTGGAAAAGTCGTTGTCACCATTTACATTAAAATGAAACATTATATTTTTTCGTTTAGTAAAATGTTTCGTATAAAAAGATTCCATTTGAATTAAATGAAATTTAAAAGGTGTTTATACACCATATAAAATAAAGTCCTGTATTAAAACAAAATATGTCATTGTGAAAGGATATTGAGACGAAGTCCCATACCTCATGTCCGACTTGACTCGATCGCTCTTTAATCTCTTAAATAGTAAAATAAGTTAATTTATACTTTCATAAGAACCATTTTAATGATTATTATTTAATATATATCACTTATTACCATGTTATAAACATTATGTAATTATTTATGTTAATAACATTCGTTTTGTCAATATTTGGTACTTGAGACAAAAATGAACAACTTATATTTACATGTTTCCCATGTGGTCAATAGTCCCTTATATCTAGAATGATATTAATTATTTAGATATCATATATATCATATATATCATATATATCATATATATCCAGTACATATATATATATATATAACAGTTCATATCATTTGGATATATAAAATGAAACACACCGTTCATGGGGACAGTAAGTCGTACATACGCATGAATGATACTTTCAATTATATTTATTATTAAAAAATAATGATAAATAATTATATTATAAATCCTGTATAATATAATATATAATGTCATTAACTCCATCCATTATATGTCTCACATATGGAATTAACAAGTCATATCACATTGAGGGGGCGGTAGTCCCACTTTCTCAAATGAAATTATCGCATTAACCCATAATGGAAACCATAAAGGTATGTTATAAATGAAAAATATAGAAGAATAAAGAATAAAAGAAACATAATATATATCATATATAAATATAGTGTCATCTTAATGGCTACCATGATATGATGTAATAGATAATCGAAAAGTCATCATCTCGTGAGGAGTTAGTTTTCCATCCACACAAATAGTATGTTCTTCACCCATTAGATTAAGGTGTGTGTAAGTGTGATTTTAATCCTTCTCATAACAAAATACTAGTATATTGTGGAAAATTTTGTTGTTATAAAATAAAGCAATAAATAGAGTTTATGGGATGAGGACGTAAAATAGAAGAAATGAAGTTAAGAGAAATTGTTACCATTATTTTGGGTAACTTCATTTGTTTTGAACCAAAAGGACTTCTTGAAGTGACTTATGCCTATGTTAAGGATTCTAGGAGGAAGAGAGGGATGTAGGGAGATTAATTGGCCAGAGGATGGATGTGACCAAATGCTTTATTTTTTTGAGGGCTTGGTTAGAAGTGAGGTATTATTATAAGGGGGAGGAGGGGCTCTTTAGGAAAGTGTGATAATATTATTTTACTATATAATGATATACGGGTTCTAAAGGTCAAAATATAATTAAAATTGAAGATAGGATGATTCATGGTCGAAATAAATTCAGCTAATATTAATCTAATAGGTTATGAAAGTTGAATTAATATTTATAATCTTATTTATTTAAATATTTTATTAATGAGGTTAAAACTGCATCATTATAGTTTCATAAATAATATATTTTTGTTAATCTCTATAAATTATAAAATGATTCCATAATATAGGATATCTTATTAGTTTTCCAATGAGTATTATAGTTGAAAAGATAATTTATATAACCCCGTGTAAAAATTAATTTACTAAAAGACTTTTGTTTTTTTCATTTTTAACTTTACTTTATGTTAATTAATCTAAAAAGTCATTATCACTCCCAAGTCGCTCAATGTTGTCCCAAGATCGACCCAAAGATGAAAATGGTCGTAAATGACTCATTAAATAATGTTTTGACAAGTGTTATGGAAATTTTAAATTATTATCATATTCTTTTTACCTTTAATTACCCTATTTACCTTTAATCGCGGTAAATAAAAGGAAAAAGTTACTATTCACCAAAAATTATTTTCATCTTATTGAACCAAATTTTACATACTATAAAGAACCATTTTTTTTGGATTTTTTAAATTAAATTCACATAATTTGTAAATTTTCATTTAAAGGAAAAGCCAGTTTTTTAACTAATACTAAGTGGTTTCACTATTGATCAAAAATTGATGTTTTTCAAAAAAATACCAAAACTTCATCCTAAGCATTATTTGATATTCTGAATTCAAAAAATATTTCTTTTTTTAAATAAAAACATAGAAGTGTAATTAATTAATTTTATATTAATTACTATTTTTAAAACAAATAGAGTGTTTTTAAGAAAAAATAATTATCGAATGATTGACACTTATTTATGTCCAATTTCAAAGTAAAAATAATTCCAATGAACAATATTGGATTAAATGGTAAAAATAAATTATAATTAAACCTTAAGGAAATCTAAAAAGATAAATTGACCATATATATAAATTATATTAAAACATAGTTTTGAATTAAAATTCAATATTTTTCACTATTTCTTAAAAAATGAACTATATCGGAAAAATTGAAAAAGTTTACACATAGTAAATATTGATGTCCCCATTCTAAAGAAGTATATTATTCTGCTGAATATATTGTATTAATGTTACCAAAACTAGTTATAAATATGGTTCGTCATTACAAGGAATTAAATCGGCCTTTTAATGTAAATTATGCATAAAATTAGATTCATTCACATTTTAAGCCTCTAACAATTTATTGGATAAATGTAAATAAATTTATCAAACATGTCTAATCATATTGTAGTTTGTTTTTTTCATTTCTTCTAATACAAGGGGAATGAGTTAACTACCATTTAACATAATAATATTATATTATTAGTGTCCAAAGTTAGATTTCAAAGAAACCCGTTGTTGCGTCTCGGGTATGCTATTGAACATAAAAATCCCTTTAATGTAAAATTAATATTTAATTCTAAAAATTTAATAAATATGAAATATGTATTATTCTTTATTTACCTGGGATGTTACGTATCATAACTCATTTTCACTTAATACCATTTCATATAAAACTATATAATCAATAAATATTATGGTGAGTGTTGTGACCAAATTCTATATATGTGTTAAAAACTACATTCACATGTCAACTATGTTGAGTGGGGACATTATATAACATCTTATAATGATAATAATGAAATAATTATCTCATATATACATCAATTAATTTTTGAAAGCTGATTATTAAATATTGTAATGAAAATGAAGTAATGTTAAAATCCTAGATACAGTAGGCCAACATAGACATGAGTAACATTCCTGTTTATCAATGATCATTGTGGGAATAGGGTATTAACAATATATAATTATAAAATGATCATTATATCATAAATACCAATTTATTCAATCATATAGATTAATATTTACATTTATTGTGAAATCAATAACCATGTTTCAAGGAGGTGTTAGTACACATGCCCACTAACGTCGTTATCGCTGTTTTTTATTGTGCGAGGGTAATGAAGAAAATGATATATATATATATAATAATTTTAGAAAAATAATTATTTAATGAATAAATTTTTTTTTATTTTTTTTATTTTTTATTTAAATGATGAATTATATATTAAATGTATTGTGTGTATGAATCACATAATTTTGAGGGGAGCTATTCCAAACAAATAAATGATGATGTAGATTTTATAAAAAAAATGGAAGGTGTAACATTATATTTTTTAAAAAGATTTATAGAAGAATAATGAAATTATAATCATCAAATATATGACATATAAATATTTTTTTATAACAATACCCACTATCAAAGGAGGTATTGGAGAAATGAACAATCATCATTTTTTGAGGTGGTAGTTTGTTATACAATTAAAAAATATTTTTGTTACCAATTATGTGGATTTTTGTGTATTGAATATTGAATTATTAATATTAAAAAATAATATAAAATTTTGGACACATTTTTTATTTGATAATATAAAAATATATAATTAAATGAGTTGATAATGTAAATAAAACAAAAGATATAAAACAAGTATGTTACTTCTTAATCAAGTAGCTCCTTTTGGTATTCACCAAAGGGACCCCTTGGATTTTATTCCTCAAAATGAGGCGATAAAAGGATGAAGATATGGATTTTTAAGTGAATTAGGGAGATATATTCCAAAACTAGGTGTCTTGAGTAGTGTGAGGATGTGGGATGAGAAGAGGCCTTTTATATTAGATAAGGATATCCATTGTGGTAATATTTTGAAAAAAAGTAACCCACCAATGTTTTTAGGGTTGATCAATAATGGTAAAATGAATATAAAATATGGTATTCTATTCATATATAGACATTAAATTTATTTTGGACAAGTGTATAGATTTTATTAGGCCATATGTAGATGGTCTGGTCCGTTTTTAAGTATATTTTCACATAAATCATTGTAATAAATTTTTATTACATTAAATAATATTTTTAGTCAAAATAAATTTTAACTTATTATATGTTATAAATTATCTTTATTCAATATATTTAATCCCTTTCTCCAACTTCCATTGATTACAGTGGAATAAATTAAATTAAATTTAATCATGTAGGTGAGATGACAACAGAATTGTTTAAAATGGTGATGTTTAAAAGTTTTCTATGTTTTTATATTCATTTTATAAGTCAAATTAATTAAAATGAAAAAAAAATTATTTAATTAAAATATTATCTTATTAAATATTGAAATCAATAAAAATATAATTTATTTTTATATATAAATATATGGTAAGAATTTTTGAGATGAAATTTATTATTTCCCTTTATTACGCAAGACTTGAATCCTCATAAAAATTTACAAAAAACACCCTACCCTAATTTTTATGTACCTATTTCAATATTAAAATTTTCATTAAAAATAATTCTTATAAAAATTAAAAAATTTGCAATCAAAATACATTCTCCATTAAAAGGGGATTAATTAATCTTAGTTAAAATTTACATTTTAATTGGATATTATATACTGTTATTTCCTTGGTGTTAGGTGTCATACACTTTAATGAATAAAATGCTCCTATATTAGATTTTTGGGATCTTACATTATCACCACATTAAATAAATTTCAACATCCTCATTTTAAATCAATATACATAAAATATAGTTTAAAATTTATTATATTGAAATAAAAATTTTTATAGGGGTTAGTAATAAATCCTCTGTAAAATGTTTTATAGAATGTAAAATTGTTACGTGGTTGAACATATAATGTGGTCACAAAGAAGGTGAACATTTGAGGAAATTAGTGAAACATATATGGAGTAAAAAATAAATAGTTACATGGATTGAATGAGGTAATAAATAACAATAAAATATAGTGAGTAATGGAAATACGAGGACCTCAAATCCATAGATTTATTATTTTTTGTTAGACTATCAGTCAGATAAAAATATAGTTATTAGAAAAATAATTTTTTTTTACTATTTCCCTAATGATGAGTAGTTATTTTAATACTTATAAATATATGGAAATATAATTTCATAATACATTTCAATTTAATCTATTTGTTGTACATAGATCAAATTTAAATTCATCACATTACATTCAAAAAGGATAACCAATGATTAATGTTATTCTCTAATGAACTAAAAAATTCCATAGCTCGTAAGGGCCATAAAAGAGATAAAAGAGTTAATATTTTTCTCTAACTATTATACAAAGTCATTGTAGTTAATATAATAATATCAAAACCAAAAAACTGACACTATTGGTTCAACATTATTATTTATTCATAAATTTTTTTAATCATTTCACACTAATCAGGATGTTGGATAGGTTAGTGGTAGGCACATAACCCTTACAATAATTCGGTCATGGGTTCAATCCCCAAAGCCTTTCCATTATTGATGGGTTGTCACCAGACACAAATGTTTTCCTTTTGTAAAACCATTTTTATATAATTTCCAAAAAAAATATATGATTAAAATACTTTAAATTTCTTTAATTAGTAAATATCCTTTTAAATAATGTTTTAAATAAAACCCTAATATGTAAATACATTATTCTTTTTATTTCTATAGTGGTTTTTCATTGGCTAATGGATTATCTATGATATTGTTTTCGAATTTCTAATCAAGATACTTAATATATAATCTAAAACTAATTTAGTTTCACCTAGGTTATTCATTGTCATATTCCGTTATAATTGTACAAAATGAACATGTGAGTTTTCCTTGGAATATCCCCAAGAGTGTAAAACTAGGTTTCTAGTAAGGCTTTTTCTCTTATACATGGTTACCCCAAGTCAGTCCTGAGACCCCTTATCATAGTTATTACTCATATGTAAATCAATTCTAGAACCATGTATAAGTGTAGTATATTTACTGGATTGTATTTATAGGAATATCCACATAATATATAACTTAACAAAATTATAGGATGAAATTTTATTCTTATTCTTAATGTATAACAATGTGTTGTTCTATGAAATCTATGTTTTCTAAATACAGTTTCAATGTATATTGCTATATTACCCATGATACCAACTGTAGTGACATGTCACCAGATTTCTTGGAGACTATGTAAACAATAAATTAAATAGTCCTGATTACAAGGAATAAAATCTAAAATTACAAATAACTTTTGTAGTCTTTGTAAAAAAGATCCACAAATGTGTATTTTATTACAAATCATTACAGAAATTACAACATAATTTCTTCTAAATTTTTTTGGTTCTAAATATATTTCATCTAGTAAATCCATTAATATATATTTTAGTATGATGCTTGATTCTTATGGAATGAAACAAAATATTGGTTGTCTTAAAATATTAGTACGCATGAAATAGAGTGGAATAAATAAAGAATCAATGAGAGTAATAATTTTCACCTAGTAAAAAACTAAACACGCATACCATGTAATTAAAAAATCATGAAATATGTGAAAATAAAATATAGATTGTTAATAACTATTAACCCAAGCCTTTCAAATAACTAGATAAGAAAAAATAAAGATGGAATGGTTAGAAAATAGAATCAATTTCCATTTAATAAATGGAATAAAATTAAATGTATCCATAGATATGTTGAGGCACATTACCCTGAATGAACAGTGACTAAAAATAAAAAACATATATGTATTATTATAGGATTTCATGTCAATGTAAAAAGAAAATATATATTTATAAAGACATTCATAAGATTGTTTAATACAATAGGAAGGAACATTTTTAATTTATAGAAATAGTTTTTCTTAAAAGAACATATAGATTCATTATAAATCTATATAATTTTATAGCCCCATCCGTCACTACCTATCAAAAGTGTTCCTCATATATAAAAATATAAATAATATAATATTCATTATCAAATATCTATAATGAATAAATAATATAGACTGACCAATAATTCTATATTGTAAGAGGACTAACAATAAGGGTTGTTGATATTGATGAATAAAGATACAACTCGAATATTATTATAAAAATTTTGGTGAAAATTATCCTTAAACAATCAAAATATCCCCATACCACTCTGAAACATATTAATATCAATTTCGTATTGACTAATAACATAATATAAATTCCATAATATTATGAGAGTATTAATATTCATGATATAACATATCAAAGTGTTTTATATATACTAATAAAAGGTGGAAAACTGGATAATAACAAATATGTCTCATGACAGAATAATATAGAATGAATGTCTTAATTACTATTAAGATAAAATAATTAATGATATAATATATCAAAATGTCCATTAAATTGACTACCTAAAATAATTAATACGGCTATCATGGAATTTATCTCATAGATTTAAAAAGTGAGATGAAAATCCCTTACATTGTGTTTCCATTTCGTTGAATGTTCATTAAATATTATATTAAAAAAAAATTGTTAATCGTTAAATTTCATGAGAAACTTTTTCATGTTTATAAAAACTTATATTTCAATTATTACTATTAATTTAAAAAATTACATAAATATTTATGTTGACGTTGATTGTTTGGACCAAATTCGATTTATTTGTCAAAAACAACCTTATTATGAAAACTATCATAAATTGGGTTATTATATAAAATCACTGTAAAACAATCAGGGCATAAGATTTATATGTTTTCAAAATTGATACATTTAAATACAATAATTATTTATCGTCCTGAAAATGAACAAATGTTACAATCATAGAGATTGTAGGTCGTATGTATGCATGAGTAACATTTACATTTTCAATGGTCATTATAGAAAGAAGGTATGTAAAATTATATCCTTCCAGAATAAACATTATATAATAAAAATATATTTATTAATATATTGTTTTATTTAGATTTAGTGAAATGGATTTTCAATCTGTACAGAAGCTATACTCCACACTTCCACAAACAACATTATAATTTATTATATGTGTGAAAGGGTTATAAAGAAAATGATATATATATATATATATATTATTTTTAATGAAATTTAATTATGTTATGAATATAATATGTATTTTTTATGTTAAATAATATAATATAAAAAATCTTTTATACATTCAATGTATAGTGTGAATGAATCACATCGTTTTGAGGGGGAGGTCGTCCACACATCCACAAATGATGTAATATTTTTTAAAAAAATGGAAGGTGTAAGGATATTTTCTGTAAAATAATTACACATGATTAAAGAAATTATAAATATCTTATATATAATATATAAATTTTTCTTCTATTATACTATACACCATGAGATGTCGTAAAAGGAATGTGAACAATCATCTTTTTGAGAAGAAATAGTTCTCCACACAAGTAAGCAGTATGTTTGTTACCCATTAGAAGGATGTGGTTATAACTATATGTTGAAACACTAAAATGATACAAGTATCATTATAAAATAATGGTATAATGACAATTGATGGAGTGCATATATGAAATAAAGTTAGAGGTCTTATGAAAGGATTTTATCTCAAAATCGAATAACTCCTTTCAGTTTTCACCAAATGGATTCCTAGAATTAATTTTTACAAAATGGAGGATTAAAACAGTGTGATAGGGTTGTTTGGGGTGAATATATAAGATCATGGATGAATAAAATTATCTTGATAGGTGTCATGAAGTGGTTGGAGTGGATGCCTTTTATTATGGAAGAGTTTTACTCTTGTACTTTTTTTTGAAAAAATGGATCCCACCCAAGTTATTTATTAAAAGCGGATCAATAATTATCCAATGCAGAGAAAACGTAGGATATGGTAAAAATATGTGTAAAAATGGATTTTTTAAAATTATCTTGATCATAGATGGACTTACTTATTTGTTTTAATCCTTTGTTAAGCTTAATTACTCTTTAATCGGTAGAATTATGTTTAATTACTTTCACTAATATTTTTTGTTAAAAAAATATCTTAATAATATTATATAGTATAAATTATTTTTATTCAAAATATGGAAAAAATTTGAAAATAAAATTTCTAGAAGCTGTAGAAATTTATTTTAATCCAGTATTGCTGACGGGACGATAATAAGTGTTTTCAAAGAATAAATATTCAATTGATATATATGTTAATATATTAAATTAAAAAGTAAATTTGATTTAAATTTCATACATTGTATTACATTATAAAAATACGATCTAATTACAATACAAAATCAATCGAAATTTTATTATATCCATAGGCATAAATCTTATGAGAAGCAGTTTTGAGTGAAAATGCAGTATTTTTCATTATCTATCATTAAATTAATATTGATTTTAAAATACCAAAAATACAGCTTATTAAAATTTATTTGTTCATATTTTAAATTATATTTATCATTACAAATAAGATTTATAAAAATTAAAAAAATGATTATAAGTAGGTCCTCCCCAATAAGGTCGTGAAATTGCCTTAAAAAATATACATTTCTCTATGTAATATTGGATTTGTTATCATGTTAAAAATCTAAAATATATTGTATGAATTTAAAAAAAAATTCTTTGATTATATAACATATATATTTTGTTAATATGATTAAAAAATTGTAATTAATTTAATGTTGTTATTTCAAAATGCTTTTGTGATGAGAAAAATAATAATATTACTTTTATCATTAATTGGATTATATATTAATTTAAAATTTATTAGTGACCTATTAATTAATATTATATATGTTTAAATCATATATTTTAATAATATTGTTAGTAATACTCATAACCACTAATATAATGTAAAGGTATTGTGTTATTATATTAAATAGTTGTATTTTAGTAATATATAATTTTTTGGTAAAACTATATCTTGTGTGTAATGAAAGCCATTAAAGAAACTATGTGTTACACAAGTCACATGATAAATCAGTATCACATGCTTTGAAAGATATATAATATAATAAATTTATATAAAATAATAAATATATTGTAAATTAATTGCATATTGTATTCCCCTATGCAATTGGTGTTTTGTATCATGAATGTTCTCAAATACAATTTTTTACATTAAATTATTAGGAAATTACATATTTAATATGGTTTCACAATAAAAAGGTGGAAAAATTAAATTTTAAAATTATATAGTCTTTAATTATTAAATTATTTTTTAATATTTTTTAAATACAATCAAATTAATTAGATTAATGTAAAAACATTTATTAAACATGTTTATAAATAATATAGTTATTTCTATTAATTCTGGATGATAATGTCTCCCAGAGAAAACTACCTCTTAAAATATTAATACTAACAATTTATAACTTTTTGATATAACTAATTCTTGTTAAAAACATAATATTTAGATGACACTCTTTATTGAATTGTGTGTTCATTCTTAGGGAAACATCCATTTTTAGTAAAATTATTATCTAATTCACAAATAATAGTAAATATAGAGAATATATAATCATTCATTACATGCCACATTAAATACTCTATAATCAATTAGTTATTATTTTCAATTACAATATATTTTTAACAATATTCATCTTATAAACATGTATAAAATATAATTTTATAAAATTAGAAAATTCTTTTATTTTCCCCATTCTAGAGGATAGGTGATATGTATAATAACTATATCGATATTGTATTTATTTTTTCTTGCAAGACAATATATAAAATGTAAACGATGAAATTAAAGGTAGTAGTAGTTTTGTGAAACACTAGAAAAATATTTTGTTGTAGGTTAAGGAAGAAAAAAATGTACTTTGTGTAACATTATAAATTAATTAATTTAAATTATTCAGAAAAAAAATATTTCACAAAATATATTTATGTTATCTTGTTGAAAAAATGGATAATTTGAAAAAAATTCATCATATGTGGGGAATAAAAAATGACCAAATATATCTTATTCATTTATTGAATGTTCTATTTTACCCTAGCTTTCAAGGGAACTTTATTCACCTGGAAAAACCATTTAATATTAGTTATATCATTGTGATTAAAATATATGACAACGTTATTAAAAATTAAGATAGTACGTGATAAGTAAAAAAGGAGGTATTTTCCTCATCAGTTAATCCATACAATAGTGTATTTACTTATGAATTTAATTTTACAAAATAAAAGTCCATGAAGAATGATTTCATAGATTCAAAAATTATAAGAATAAGTTGTGGAATGATTTTATTTTTAAACCACGTGAATTAAAATAAATGTAAAATTGAGAGTTAAAATTATTTACATTGAAAATAAACACATTTCAATAAACTATGAATTATACTAAAATGTAAAAAAATGTAATGATAATACTATATATATCAGTTGATCATTTAATTGCATCTTTATAATTTTATGGTCACTATAATAAGAAAAAAATTCCGCGATGTCAGTATGCAACTGTGTATCTTATATCATGTTTCAATGAAGTGTCAAAAACCTGTAGTTATATTTATAATATGAAAATTAATTTAGTATTTTTTATATATTAATTAATAATAGATTTTAAATTTGATTATTGGAGGATATAATTTGAAAATATTGTTATTCCTATTTTAATTACATATAATAATAAAAACATGTGATGCTATGAGCAAAATATAAAAATGAAATTTGTTTATATTATCATGTAAAAATTTTATCTATTGAGTATATAAAAAGTTAATTTAAAGTAACATGTAATTTAAAAAATATAAAATTTCTGGATTAATATTCCACTACTCCAAATAGTAAACTACACTCATATGCATAATTAAATTTTTATACATTTTATTTTAAATTGGGTTTTTTGTTATATTTTTAATTTTTACATTTCATAAAATAAGAAAAATTAGTTTCAATAATTTTAAGAAAATAAATAAAAATAAATTTTTAGTTTACATTATTGGTCGATAAGTTAATTTAAACAATTACCAATTTGATTAAAATTATAAAAATGGTTCTCATAATATTTAGAAACTATAAATTCATCTAAATATTTCATAGCTCACTAAATCAATAATTAATATATATTTTTTTTAATTTTTATGTTTTTTATAGGATATTTCTAATCTAGAAAAAAATTAATAGAAATTAAATAATTTGATTCATTTTATAAAATTCAATATTTCCACATTGTATTTGATCTTTTGTTATTTATAAAATCTTTCACAGTCTTCTGGGATTATAATTAATAATTTCATATTATTGGCTCTCAATTTTTTTAGTAATTCAATCAATCCTTTTCATGTGATCATAAATATTTTGGTTAACCATAGACATTTTTTAATATTGGATATTTTTAATATAGTGGGATCTCAAATAGAATATATTATATTTAAAATCCTATTAATCCTTCTAAATATTTTCTATAATAATATTTATAAAACATGTTATATTATATTATTTTTTATATAACAATATTATAATATAAATTAGATTATATTTACCCACTATTACAAAAGAAGGATTTTTTATATATCAATTTAATTTTTATAACAAAAATTATATTTAAAAACATATTTATAAAGATAAAAAATTAAGGAATTAGGGTATTTTAAATTATATTATTAATTAATAATAATAAATATGAATCTATAATAATATTATATTTTAATTTTTTCATTATATGTTATCTATAACACCTAACTAATTATGTGAAATGTTACAACCTGAGATTTTAGGATATATTTCATTTTAAATAATTTTTTTTGATATATTTCCACAAGAAAATCAGTAATTTTAAACAAACCACGTTATTATATAATTTTGAGAAAATTATATCATTTTTTATATTATCATTAAAAATTTGGTGATGATATATGTTTCTATTTTTTCTAAAATTATATATTTTTCAGTGAATTGTGAAAATACAGCTTTTTCTAAAAATAACATTTCTTTTCATTAAATCATTTAATATAAAAAGTTCATTTATATTTTTATTTTTTAGTAAATTGATATATAATAATTTTTATTTATATTATGATCAATATTTAATAAAATGTTGATATTATGAAATTTTTAGGCTTAATGTTTCATAATTCTAAATGATCGGTATTCATTATATTTTGTGAGTTTATTTAAAAATCAATTTATTTGACACATTGAAAAAAAATTATATAAAAAATTCAATATTTGAAATAAATATTATTAAATATGGATAATATAACACATTAATTTTTTGGTCATCCCAATAGTAATTCTTGTAAAAAATTTCACCACTGTTAATGTTAATCCATGAAATTATAGTTTAAAAAAATAATGCATTTTGAATATATCAAAAAAATACCATTATTAAAAAATATCATATTGATTCATCCATAATAACCTAAACATCGATAATATTTCCTTTAATATATTTTACCACTCATTTTTATCTTTATTGAATTTAATCAAAGGATAATGTAAAAAATGTGACTGTATTTTTGTGTATATATATTATTTTATGAAATGGTTTTAAAACAAATTAATTTCAAAAAGAGTTGTTCAATTAAAATATGATATTAATTTTACTATCACGGTACCTTTCTTATTATTTTTTAATTTATTAAATACATAATCTACTTATTCAATTCTGATATATTATTTATTCATCGAATTAAAATTTTAGATAAATGTATTTAAATCAACATATAATAATAAAATATTGAATAGTTATTCCATTAAATGCAGTCTATAAAAAATATAATATATGTGTTTTGTTTTAATGTATTTTATTACAATATTATATTGGAAATTATTTTTCAATTAAAAATATTTTAATTGTTTCTATGATGGTATTAATAACATTTTATGAAAATAATATTTCATTATATTATTTAATAGTAAAAAAATATAGAACAAGGAAATAAGGAATGTGATATTTTTAAAAATATCATCCCTTTAATTTTTTTGTCTATTTTTGAATTTATGTTATCTTCATTGTCTCTTATATTGTAAAATGTGTTATTATCATGATAATTATCAAAAGGGAAAATTTATTGGATAAAATAATGCGATGATGTTGAAAAAACAAAAAAAAAGACGTAAAATTTTTAATGGATGATTTTATTTTGAAATATTCACATATTTTCACAAAAATATATCAATTGGGATCCATTTTTTCATGAAAAATAATATATATTAAATTAAATTTAATGAAATATTATGAGTTCCACTCCCCTAACATATAAAATAACTTTTCTTATATACATTTATTACACGACATGGAGAAAAATAAATTATCTAATCCATGATAAATTCTGTTTCCAAATTTTTTATAAATATTATATATGTCTTGATATTCCCTAAAGAACAACCCTAGAGTCCATAGGATGTGATCAAACTGAGGATCCTCTAATAAAAAGTTGTATTAATAACTATAATCAATCATTTAACTTCTACCAACATAAATTATGTCTTAACTGTTTTGATAAAATACCACAATTGTCATAAATATATTTATACATATTTTCAATTACAATCCTAATATTTATTAATCTTCATATACAATAATTATAAATCAAAAAAAATCACTCATGTATAGATCAGGCTACTTATATGTACATCAGTTTTATTTTTATCCCATGAATGACATAGATTGATTGTGATAAATCTGGAAATAATTAATATATATTAAATTTATTACATAATTATTATTCATGAATTAGTATACCATACCTACCTTCTTACATTCAAATACTTTTGAATATTATAATGACCCTCATTCATATGTGTAGACTACAACCTCCAAGAAGAGATGTTATATATTTTTCATTTCCATTTTATTTGAATGATAATATACATATATTTAATGAAAAATATGATATGTATAACATGAATATTGATATACCCCAATTTTTTTATAAAAAATTTGAAATTCCCGAAACACTAGGTCATTATTTAAGGAAACTACTATTAAATATATATTTATAAACTATATGTTAATCATAAATATGAAGCTTATATATTTTGAATTTTAAAAAATAAACATCTATTATTGTGATCAGTATGTTATGTGGAGTTTGATTGAACCAACTAGATTTTTTGGTGAGTAGTAACATACCCTTATAAATAGTAATATGAATAGTAATATGAATATTAAAATATCCATTAATAATAGTGAATAATATTATTATTATTTTATTTTCTAATTTTTATGAAAAATTGGATCATGATTAATTTTCCTAGGTGATATAAATGGTATTATAGTTTTAATGTTTTTATATTTCAAATAAATTACTATTTTTTTAAGAAATTAAATTAATCGTATTTAGAAAATTATTTTCAAAAAAAATAGAGTACATTTTTTTATTTATAAAATATGAAATATGGTTAGGATGATTTTTTGTTATTTTTTTCTGAAATACCTGAAATTTTTGTGAATAGTTAAATTTCAATAATTATTAAAAAATAATAAATAAATGAATTTCATCATCATGAATGACTCAGGGATGTATTAAATGGATATTGGTTAGAAATCACGTGCACTTATTAATATTTGGGGTCACATTATCAGAACTATTCACAGTTTTGAGAAAAAATATTAAAATAATTGTTAATATAATGGAAATCCTCTCCTCTCCTCTACTATTGATACAACCCCTTCCCCCACTTACTTTCACACCTCTAAAGCTCTAATAAATTTCTATATTATTTTTTATACCCTTAATATGTATCTTCCTTATATTCATGACCTACTGGTCTAACCAAAAGGCCTAATCCAAATTCTTTAATGAGGATCTCAAGGATAAGAGGTCAACAGGTAATAATACACCTATTTTCTTGTGTTATATTTTCAATTCCCTTCTTTTCTTATACACTTGTCCCCTTAAAATATCAAATAGATGTGAAAGATATATAGTATTATATATGATATATTTTTTAATGATTATGAAAAAAATCATCAATATACTTCATTTCCTCCCACCTTTTCTTCTAAAAATAAAAACATCATCTACAATTTACCGAGTTAGAGAAATCTTGGAAGATGTGTTTTCAATTTCAATTATGTACATAAAAATAGGTTTTCAATCTGTTTTTTGGGGAAAAAATATTTTACAAAGTATTTTATATCCCCTTTTAATGATATTTAGTGAACATATATATATATATAATGTTGTTATATAATCAAACTTGTTCGTGAGTATCAAAGGACAACCAAAATGATATAAACGAATATCATTAATGATTAATCAAATTAATCAACCTCATAATATAAAAAAAGATTTAAGGAATCATTTCAATGTCTGGACACATATTAATACCATTTCATTCAACTTCTGGAGTTTCATATTAATTCAAAAAGAAATCATTTATGAAACGACCATGGAAATCATGTTAGGAATACACCCAAAATAGTGAAAAGATCAATATGTTATTAATTAATGGGTGGAATGTTACCATAAAATGATCATATAATTAGTTAGAAAAAATTATTCTTCTTTTATAGAATTATAACTATTTTTCAACTAATATATATGAAGTTTAAACATGTTATTTGTATGAAAAACCTGAGGTAAGGGAATTTATAACTGAATTTCTATTTATTGGGTTAACCATATACATCATTAATAAAGTACTACTAAGTTTATTTTCATCTTGAATTTAGTATATAATTGGATGTATTATGTGTTTTTAGATCGTATTCACATTATCATTTCTTTATATTTATACACTCCTAAATTATATTACTTTTTACGAGATATTCTTATACACATCATCATTTACAATTAAATATGTCAATACTGAAATGAAATGTTTTATGAAATTATTCATGTAATTAAATTATGTAAAGGTATATGGATATTTTTAGGGATTATGGGTGGGGCATATATCCCCCTCTGATTTAATTGGGTATGTTCAATTTCGAGGACATTCGTATGGTCACTCCAGTAGAAACTGTGACTGTTAAACCATAATTTAGTTATGAGGATTACATTGAAATATAACTGTGATGGTTAAAATTAAAAAATTAGAAATGAGGGTTACAAAGTTACATAACAGATTCTCAAAGATACCCATATTCTCTATTTATGTTTTATATTAATTATGGAAATCACATGTTTCAAAATGTAAGTATATTATTCATTATGGGTGAGAAATATGTTTTTGATAAAATGATATCATATTTTTATAAGTATTCATTTGATAATGGATTATTTTGTTTTTTTAATATCAATTACTGTAGATTAATGCTCATATTAGGTTTTCAAATGTTGTTCATAGGTCATAATGATCTCTACGATAAGGAATGATGACATGTTAAATGTTATTGTGATTTTTAAAATAAATCATTATGTTGATTTGTGTTATTAATTTTATGTTTTTGAAGAAATGGATTTTTTTATGTGTACCGACATTATTGGATTATGTGCTGATATGGATGAGTTCTTTCCTAACCTTATAAAACTCTAAAATAAAATGATCTTTTGGAATGTAAATAAGTGAAACCTAGTTCAAATAACTATAATATGCAATTTTTGTGGTTAGGACCTTATTGATGGTGTCTTATGAGAGTCTCTATAACATTATCGGTCAGGATTATGTCAATAGAATACCATAAATGATTTTAACATTATATTTATGTTGGAATTGTATAACATTTAATGATTACCATGTTTCTTCATCTATGATATTTATGTTCAAAATGGTTTTCCATAGAGGGAACATGGAAGCTAATGTTGGAATGGACTGAGAGTAAGATATCTTAATAAATCTGCAATAGGGATTTAATTCAACTATAATTGAGAAATTTGTGAAAGTAATGTCTCAGTTGAAGTATAAAATATTTGGTGTGGAATCTGTTCAAGAGAACAAATAGATCCACCCCAATAGAACATGGAGAGATTGGATCATATTATGAGGCAACATCCTATTTCCTTTAGAGGATATTTTGACCATGTACTAGCTGATGGATGGAATGAAGCCCTCAAAAATATATTCGAGGTTATGGGATGTTCAGAGAATCATATGTTTTTACTTGTTATTTACCATTTTTTTGGTGAAGTTGATTAGTGGTGTTTAATGGTCAACAATATCATGGATTTAGGGTGGGGGATTGATGTATTGGTTTCTAATGAAATTAATCATATTTTCCTTGATAAATATATTCCAAAGGTGTTTTGACATATGATTAAAATGAAATTCCTTGAATTGTGGAAAAAGGATGAAGTTTCAATGGATGTATATGATGATTACTTCACCCTATAGGAAAGGTACACTCTCAATAGTTATTTAAAATCTTGAAAGAAAAATTAATCATATTTACTCAGGATTTAAGCCATGATATCGATGGTCATTTGATTCATGTGTGTTAAAAAGTTATGAGAAACATGACTGCTATTTGTAGAGGGTAGGAATGTAGTTTTCTAATGACCATGTGTACCTTGAAAACTAAAAGACGAATAAGTATTAATGCAAAGTGTTGGATAAGAACCAATCAATGAAATATGATGGTATGAATGTTCAATTTCAAATTTTATAAATGTGTTTTAAAAAGAACCTTGAGTAATGAATTAAAAAAATTGGTAAGTGTTTTTGATGTTGTATGTTTGGAAATATGTCCAAAGATAATAATGAAAATTTTCATATGAAAAATCATGATATGAAAACTCTAAAGTGTGTTAAATGTTTTCATATATGATGTTTTGAAAATGCATTCCCAATGATATATATAAATGATGCAAATAAGCTATAATTTAAGAAGAAATGTATAGTGATATCCATTGTTACTACGTTAGTAGACTTCAGTCAATCCCATGATATTCTATCTTGTAATTGGTTGGTTTAGTCATATTTTACAAACATCTTGTATAATATAGGGTCTACACATTCCTTTATTTCTGAGATATTTTTTTTGTAAATTTTAAAAATCACCTCAATAAATGAGACCGAATCATATTGTTGAATCAAGTGGGGAAAATATTACTACAAGAGTAATTAAAAGAATCAACTTAATGTATTTTGTGGAAGGAATTTATATTAACACCATTTTCCCTTAGTCCATTTTTGTGTCATTTTGGGAATGGATTGGATTTCTATTTATGATATTAAAATTGATTATAAATCTAAAGAAGATGTTTTTTTATAAAGGATATTAGTTTTTATACAAGAATGAACCCGTATAATTGATACTATACGAGGATGATAAGAAACTATTGAATGGTGAATGTGAATGCTATTTCTCTCATATTGTTGAAAATAATTGAACTATTTAGAGTAATGATGTGCCAATAGAAAATGAATAACATTATATTTTGGATGATTATTTTCCTGGTGTTATAAATGTTCGTGAAGTAGAATTCAAATTTAAATTGTTTCATGATTCATTGTAAAAATCAATACCCCCATATCGAATGGGTCAAATGGATATTTTATACTTGAAAATTAAGTTGTAGAAATTATTATATAATGGCTTCATCAAACCCATCACATCACAATGTGGTGATTCTGTATTATATGTTATGAATATACACGGTTAAATGTGACTTTTATTGATTAAATATCCTTGATTATCATCATTTTAATAACAAGTATCATTGACCACATATCTATGATTTGTTTGATCATCTCTATGGACCATAGTAATTTACAATGGTTGGCCTTAGGCCAGGGTACCATCAGTTTAAAGTAAATGAACAAGACGTCCTAAATATTGCATTCCATTATAGATATTGTTATTATGATTGTGTTGTCATGTTTTTTGGGTTAAAAAATGAAATTTTTGCATTCATGGATTTTATAAATAGAATATTTCATTAGTTATTGGTTAAATTTTTTGTTGTGTTATTGATAAAATTTTGGTATATTTTAAAATTAATTAGGATCATGAAAAACATATAAGGGATGTTTTGAAAATGATAAATATAAATTATACAAAAGACATAAAAATTGAGAAATTTGGTTGTAATGATTTCTTTTTAGTGGGATATTATAATAAATGATGGAATAACAGTTTATCCAACTAAAAATAATTTTTTTGATGACTGGAAAAGACCATAAAATGGTAAAAATAGTAAAAAATTCATAGAATGGTTGGTTATTATTGATAGTTTTTTAAAAAAAATTCACGTTTATCTAGACTTCTAACAATGTTCACAAGAAAAGTGTGATAAATTTGATCGAACCGAAGTATGTTATTTTTGTGAGAAATGAAAATGAGATTGGTGAATGTTTAGTCATGGACCTTCCTATAAGAAATGGTGTGTTGGTCATCTACAATGATTCTTTATTAAGGATACTTTGTTGTGTTAATATTCATAATGATCTTTTAATTTCTTATTATTGATGAAAACTAAAAACTCATGAGCTAAATTATCGCACACAAGTTTTGGAATTAGAAACTGGGATTTATGATTTAAAAATTTTGAGGAATTATTTATATAGATCCTAAAGTGAAATATATACTTACCATAAAAGTGTTAATTATATATTCACATATAAGAAACTAAATATTTTTAGTTAAGATGGCTTGAATTAATTAATGATTATTATTTCGTGACCAATTACCATCTGGGAGAAGTAAAACGTGTTTAGGATAGATTTATTCAAAACGATCTGGAATCCATTACTATGTTATGATTCGAACATGAGCCTTTGATTAATGATTTGATAAATTATAAATTGGATGTTGTTGGTGATGTAATTTTCTGTTTTATTTTTAAGGGTTTAGTGCACTAATATTTGTTATATAGAGTTAAAAATGCAGAGAAGGATGATGATGATTTTTAGAAAAAGGAAAAACTAATTAAAATGAGTATGTTTCCATTATTTAAATTTGAAATATATTCCATTTTTATATTTCTAAATAGATTTTATGTTCTATGTGATTACCAAATAATGAACGATTTGTTCTTTTAATATCATATTTCTCTATTTTTAGTTCATCAGGACAGTAATAATATGTATAGTGACTTTCAGGGGTTTTACTAGGGGATGGAATGAAAAGAGGTATTATGTAATTCACTGTGAAATGATTGACATGTCAAAATTTCATAGATGAGCGGTAGTTATCGAAGTGGATTGTAAAATATTTAATAGTGCTACGGTGGAAATGGGAAAATATGTTCATGGAATTCATTATGGGGATACCAAATACTTCTTAATGTAACAATTAAATATGGGTTATTATTGATCGACAGACTCAATGTTTTCATTTCCTTCCTATTCATTATATTATTCCCTTGGATCAACATTCTTTACTGTAACATAATGAGATTTTCAGGTTACATGTATTTTTTATTTAAATTGTATCTGACCTTGTTCCAAGGATCACTTCTAACTTTTGGAAAGGCCTACAAGTGTTTTTAGAAATACATTTAAATCTATGTGGAACTTTTCAACCTCAATCTGATGGGTAGTCAGAACATTAAATTTTATATTTAAATGTTATTCTTTGATATAGTTCAATGGATTACTAGGGATGTTACAATCATTATATTTATTAATTTTAATTTTCCTGTAATAGCTATTTTCATTATAGTATACATATTTTTTCATTTTTTGAATTATATGGGAAGAGGTGTCGAACTCTAACATTTATAGAAATATTCAGGGAAATGATGTTGATGGGAAAACAATTTAGTATAGAAAGTGGATGATAATGTGATGATAATCCAGTAATACTTTAGGTCATCTTAGATAAGGAATAAATCAAATGTTTATAACATTAATAAATACTTTTCTTTTTAGTTAGGTGATCATGTATTTCATAGAAAATCACCATGGAAAAATGTTAGGGGTTCTGGTAAGAATGTAAATTATGTTCAAAATTCATTAGAACTTCTAAAATCGTAGTGAAATTTGGACCAGTAACCTACTATGTAGCATTTTCTCCGAGATTATCTTAGGTACATAATGTTTTTCATGTTTGTATTTTGAGAATGTATGTGATAGATTCATCTCATGTTTTGAGCATAAACATTGTTCAGTTGGAAGAGGTCCTTTATTATGAAGAGAAACATATTTAGATTATTGCTCTAAGATAACAAGTATTGCAATATATGTTAATGCACCTGTTAATGGATTTTTGGAGAAACCCCATTTTTTAAAAATAAGCAAGGGAATCTGAAAATTCAATGGGGGGAATGTACCCTCCTTCGATAAGTATGTAAATAAAATTGTGAGGATGGAATGTTCAAATGATTGGATGAATTTAACACCCCATTCTTTTAAAATTACATTGAAATACCTGAAACATTATATCTATAAATAATGAATCTATTTATATTTATAAATTTATAAACTAGCCATTAATTAAATGTTTTATTCTTCAATGTTTTGAATTTCCAAAAACTAATATCAATAGTTGTGGACTAAATGTTATTTAAAGTCTAATAAAACTAAATTTTTATTGTGAATAGTAACACACCATTATGAATAGTATTATGAACCTTCAAAATTGAAAATCAAATTATTATATTATTTTTTATTGTTATAATATAATGAGATCATGATTAATTATTCAAGGTGACACAAAATTAGTTGGAATTTTTAAATTATCACCTTTGAAATAAATTATGATTTTATATAAAAATTAAATAATTCTTGTTTAAAAAAATGATTTCAAAATATGATGTTAATTTTTTAATTCTATAATTAGAAAATGGGTTAGGATTATTTATTGGGATTTTAATGAAATGTATTATTTTTTGTGCATAGTTATATTCAGAAACTTATAAAAAATGCTAATTAAATGAATTTTTGAATCATGCTTGGGTCCTGAAATATGTAAATTTAAAATGGATTGAACTCACATTAAAATAATACTATTTTGGGTCATAGGTATCAATAATATTCATATTATTGAGAAAAAATATAAATTTAATGACTAAAATAATTGAATACCCCTATTCCACTATTCTAGAAATACAACACTGGCCTACTCTTCCTTTCACACCTCTCATGAATTGTTAATTGTTTGAATTATACATATTCCCCTTCCCTATACTCTTCCACACATCCCAAACCATTTGGCCTCATCAAAAATCCAAAACCAAAGGCCTTAAAGAGAATCTCAATGTGAAGAGATCAAGAGGCAAAAATCCACTTTTTTGCCTTTTTTAATTCTCTTCTTTTTAAATACTCTATTCTCATAACCCTATCAAAGAGACATGAAATATCCAGCATATTATATATATGATATATTTTATCATATTTATGAATAAAAATTTGTCATTTTATTTCTTCTCCACCCCCTTTATTCAAAAAAGGAAAACAACATCTGCGTTGTATCGATTAACCAAAATCATGGACAATGTGTTTTCAATTTCAATTATATCATTCAAAAGTAGTTATAAACCCATTTTGAAGGATGAAAAATGTTTTTAATTGTGATATATTCTCTTTATTGTTTTTGAGTTTTCATATATAAAAATAATATTATGTTATACAGTAAAACTAGTTAATGATTATAAAATAACTCACAAAATGATATAAATGGATATCACTAATGATTTATCTAATGATTAATCATCATAGTATTAATCCAAATTGATTTTTAGAATATTTTAATATTCAGGAAACACTATAACACAATTTCATTAAACATTTGGGGTTTCTCAATCATTCAATAAGGAAATAATTTGTGATGAAACCATTGAAATCATGTAATGAATTACCTAAAAATATATAACGATCTAAATATTATTAATTAATGTGTGGAATTATTTTATAAATTGATCATATTATGTGTTATAAATATCAATATGATTATTTAAAATATTAATAACACTACTTTAACCATTATAAAATATTTTTAAACTTGTTTTCAAAATGATGAACTAGAGGAAGGAGATTTCATACCATAAAAGCTATTTTTTTCATAACCTTCTACTTCATCAATTATGTGCTACTGATATTATTTTTGTAATGATTTTTTTATATTATGATTTATAATGTGTATCTATGTTGTATAATCATAATACATTCTTTATATTAATTATCACAAAAATTATATTATTTTTATAAGGAATCATCATTTAATTTTTTTAAATTATATTTTATGAAATTTAAAAGAAATAATTTTATATAGTAATTAATGTTATAAGATTATGTCTTGGATATTGGGAATTGTTTATTATCAATGGTGGGACATATATCTACCTCTAATTAATTGGGTATGTGTATGTTTCGGGACGTCCGTATATTTACCCTATGTGTGTCTATGATGGTTAAACCATCAGGTAACTATATGTGAAACATTGTGAGGTCGTTGTGAGAATTACCAATCATAAGTTATATATGGGTGATGGAAAATTTTGTAAGTGATTCCCTAAGATACCCTTCTTCAATATTTATCTTTATTATGATTTGTGGATATCTCATGTTTCTCAATGTAATTATATGGTTTTTTATGGGTGAGAAGTATGTGTTTGAGAAAATAAATTCATTAATTTATATGTATTCATTGGAAAATGGTTTCATTCATTATATTTCTATCCTTTAAATATATTCTTATGCTTATCCGCCATTTTAAAATTCTTTTTAGAGGTTGTAAGTAGGTGTAAGAGAATGATTGAATTTATGTTAAAGTTTTTGATGATTTTTCAATGAAATCATGATGTTTTTTTGGTTTTTAAAATTTATTTTTTGGAATAAATGGATTCTTTCATAATGGTACACACATTTAATCCTTGTGGGTTTATATGAATGGGATATGTTATAAATTTATAAAACGCTAAAATAATATATTATTTAAGTAATTAACAAATTGAGATCATGTTGAAATAACTACAATATTTAAATTTTATGTCTAGTACCATATAAGTATAATAATATACAGTTCAATTACAATATAATTTTCTTTTGCTCAATATATTGAAAAATGAAAACAATGATTCTGCTAACATATCCCTTCCATCCCAATTAACATTGTAATTTATTTTTCAACATATATATATATATATATTAATTATGAAAATAAGTATCATATATTGAATATATATGATATTCATATCATGAATAAATTTATATATATTATATAGCCATCTTAAATACTCAATTACTGTGAATATAAAATCAAAATATAAATGACCAAAAAAGTGTATATTACTCATTATATTTACCAAAAAATGGATTCTTAAGAAGGATATGTATAAATATTTTACATGTATAATATAAAATATAAAATATTATAATTGTTTTGTGGTATCTAATAATAATATATAAAAATTTATATTGTTAGAGGATACAAAACAAATATAGAACATAAAACACGAGTTATGTGATTTTATCTAAAATTACATTCTATTGTGTCCTATTTAGTATTATGCTATAATTTATTTTTGTGTGGAGTATATACATCCACTAGGATAAATTTAACTAGTATATATATTTATTCATGATTATTAATGATTCATATCTCATTTAATCTTTCATGGGATTATAATTTAAGGATACATAATAGGTAAAGATATATTTTAAGATCTAATTTTCTATGATTTATATTATTTTCATATGTATAATTTAATAATATATACTTATATAAGACTATCAAATTTATAATAACGTGGATATTTGAATATTTTCCATATTTTCTGCCTATAATTTCTTTTTTACGATTATAATCATCTAAATAAACTATTACATGAAAATAAGATCTTATTATTCATTTGATCATGTATATTTTTATATTATGTCAACATTTTTCAAAAATATTTTAAAACTGATTTTTTATTTAAATAAATGATCTATTCTGAAAACATTATATCAGATTTATTTTTTAAATAAAATATTGGAAAAGATATAATTTTTTAAGAATTTTTTTTCTACCTACATTTCACAAAACATAAAAATACTTTTTTTCTTAATTATCATATATTATGTTACTATATTTTCGTTCCACGATAATGATTTAAAAATAATTTAATTATATTATATTTATCATATATTTTTACTATAAAAATTTAGATTATTTGACAAAATATTCAATTAATGTTATTTTAATTTCTTTTTTCAATACGGAAGAAGATTATGATAAAACATTATGTGTGGCTTGATAAATTAGTTCACCACAGAGAAGAATTGTAATCAACACCACTATACTATTTAATAATTTACATAATAACATAATAAAATAACATTTATTAGAACATAGTTTATCTTTCATATATTAGGTCACCTGAATATGGTTAAGATTAATAACCATTCACATAAATAGGATCGTATTGTTACATAATGTGATATGCTTAAATTGTGTCACCTAAATTTATTAAAACCTCATCTATTTTGTGGAACTACTAATTCATTAGTATTTGGACATTATACTATATCCCTTGATATTATTTTTTTCTTTTTGGGATGTATTAAATGTGAGATGTTCATTTTGACAATATATTTTTTATAGGATATTTCAATCAATTATAGTCATTATTCTATAATAAAAAATAAGGCGAGAAATTAAAAAGAATGAAAATAATAATATTTAATTAGATATTATTTGATAAATACTTAGCTCAAGATAAGTGATTTCAAAAAAGATTATTTTCATGACAATAAAATACATGTTATAAGATATGAAGTACAATATTAGACTAACATTCTAATGTATTAAAATAATTTAATCAAAAAATATATAATTTGAATTTCATGACTATTTATTATATAATGGTCAAATGATGATATTTTAAGGGTACTATATTGAAAAATATTTTCATCATATATTTATATAGTATCATGTTCTACTGAAAATGAAATGTAATTTACATGATCATATATAATCCAGTTAAATGAATAGATGATCTTTTTAGAAGGGGACCAATAAAAAATGAACACACTAAATTATAATTTCATAATGAATCAATATCCTTCATGTAATTGATAGGAAATTAACATCATAGGAATATTTAAGTGAATGGTAGTCAGTTACATGTTTGGAGAGAATTTTCTTTTGGATAATGACTATATGGAAACGAAATATACCATTACTATGTAGTTCTTCAACTATAAAGTGATAGAATATTAATCAAACCAATTCCCTAATAATATATAGAACATAACATAAAATATTTCATGGGTATAATGATAAACCTGTGGAATTACTATATATAATGTTGATATTCCAATTTTTGTTTTAAGTGATAAAATTTCAATCAAATGTAGAATCGATTTTTTAAATTTAGAACTACTTGATGATTTTTATCTGAATAATTTCTTATTAGTATTATGTCACCACTTCATTGATTAAATTTTGAGTTATTATTGAAAATCATAAGATTTGAATTACCTCATCAATGATCTATACCACCTCTATGACATAAATTGGGGGGAATGTGCTATATTAAAATATGTTTATTCTAAATCTAGATAAATTTAATGTACTTTTGTGAATGATTTTCCTCTCTATATAGTGGAAAATGTAATTTTTTATGAATGAATGTTAATGTAAATACTCCAAATAATCCAAAAATATTCATTGTGTTATAATGTTATCATATAACTCTATTTAAAAACAACCAAACCCATATTAAATTGGGCACATATTCATGACCTCATTTTTATCCTATTCAAATAGAGAAACTAGACATTGAGGATAATTTTATTTTATGTAATATTGTTCATATATATATAAAATAATTTCATTGCCTTATTATGAATAATATAGATGAAATTTTAGTAGATTTTATAACTATTTCCAAAAAACTATCATATAATATACTTTTAATGGCCTGTATTTTGTTTTTGAAATATGAGATGTAACCCCATGATGGAAAAGATATGGCTTTCAGTCGGACTATTTCATCACATTGAGGTGCACCAATTCAATTTTTATGAATAATGTGGAATAATGAATCTATTCATTGGTTATTAATAAAAAACTTTATCACTAAAATAATGTATCCTCTTCAATAATGTGAATAATATATTTAATATTCTTATGGAACTCAATATTTGTATATTATTAATCATTGATTTGGATATCGTTAGCTAATTGTAAATAATATGGATATACCCAAAACAACCTTCTGTATGATGTATTACAATTTATAATTAATTAAAATTCCATTTTTATTCAAGAATTCCCTTTTTATATTTAGGGATTCAACAAATTGTGTTTTAATATCTTAACATTATCAGTTTGTGATTGTTAATAGTGATAATACTCAATTATATTATAATAGACTTGATGATAATGTGAATAATTTTTCAATTGAGTTGAAGAGAATATGGAGGAGTCATTGTATACTAAATTTACCATCAATTCATTTTGTAATCTCAATGTTTCATTATTGGGGAAAAAAATATCACGTGAATATATATTAGTGCATCCTTCCTAAATCGATATTGTATCTAATTAGACCAGACTATGCCTGGTAAAATAGGTTTCTTATTTTCTTAGGATGTTTTGATAATTCAAACACAATTTTATAAATTTATCATAATGATATTATCCACACATGGTAATGAATGAAAATGGTTTGTCTGTTCTCGTTGATTGATTACTATTATTATAATTTTAATGATTGAAAAGTATCATTGGTTACCACACAAATTCATACACATCCATATATCGGATAATTTTATTGGGTTTATATTTTGAATCAAATAAGTTATTGTATGTGTCTTCATTTATAATTATATGATGATAGATCATGGAGCTTTCTATTTATAAAATATTTTGTAAAATTACCAAACTCACAATTTAGAGAGGGAGGTAATTTATTTTTCCTCGATGATAAAGAAAAATTTTTGATATGGAGGAATGTGGGATTTAAATTCTGATCACAAAAGTTTAGTGTATATATTTTAAAAAATTGTGTTTAATATACATCCATGATGTATGTTAGATTAGATGAATGATTACGATGGATTAATTAATTACCACCTGGAGACACTGATAATGGTTTATGATCATATAAGTGGGAAAGATCATAAATATTTGATGATGATGATTGTATGTGATCTAATAAATATATATTTTATGAATTTAGATCATGATATTATGATGACATTGTATTGGCATTATCATTACAAGATACATTTTTATCCAGTAATCCATTAGTGGATTAATAAGGCATAGAATGAGGATGTAGAATTATAATATAATGTGAGCAATGTTATTGAGTTCAACCATGATCACGACAGAATGACAATGTGCATGAACTGAATAAGTTTCCCTTCAATAATAGAGTAAATGAATTATATTTTGGATAAGTCACATTGTTTATCAATATATACTCATCCTTGAAGCACAAAGAAGTACCGATATCTAAATGAATAAATTTTATGGTATAACATTAAAAGGAAAATTTATTTTTATGTATACATATTCATAGTGGGACAACATGTTATGTATGAGAGACTGATGTCAAATGGGATGTTACAGTGATTAACCATACCTGAATGGAAATGGGATAACATTTCAATGCATTTCAACATCAGATACAGTATGATTTCCTATGGAAAAAATGTTATTTGGATTTTATTTAATCCCAATATGAAGTAAGATAATTTAATTACTATTAAATATGTTTTCTATCTAGAATAATATTCTAGGTTAATAATTATTGAATTCATGATATTTCATGTTTTATAACTCTAAATAACATCGAATTTATATATATATTTTAAACTATGATCTCTATTATTTCCAAAATGTCACTCGATACAGAATGAAATTTACATAGTACAGATTATCCTCAAGAAAAATCACAGGCCGGATATGACCATTCACACTACAGAATACATTTCTAGATCATTCCCTAAGGATTTAAATGGGGTTTTAGATAAAAAACATGATTTGACAAAATTTTATTAAAATAATAGATTTAATAAAATCAATTAGAAAGTTCCTTCTAAAATAATATGTTAAAGGAATGGAAATCATCAACCTGTTTTAGTGATGTTAGAGAAATGATGATATTCATACATGAAATAGATGAGGAAATTAAATTTATTGAATGACCATTAATGAACATGAGGTTAGATAAAAGGTTGTAAAAATTTATACAACAATTTTTGGTGAGATCTATATTTTTAGGCTTCTTTTGTAGAATTTCAAAAATATCTCATTGGAATATGGTAATATGATTTGGAAATATGGGGATGTTGAGAGCTAGATATATTTTTCCCTTCAAATTTCATTATCAGGTTTGAATGGTTACATATCAACTGGATCTTCAACATAACATCCTTTATGTTCATTACTTTCACATTGTATCTACATTAATGAATTCATACATGATCCATCACATGTACTTTCATAATAAAGAATATCGTAAGAGAAAGAACATTCTATTATGAAACACAAGTAGATTATCATTATCATTTTGAGAATGTCTGAAAAAAAGAACACCAACCATGGATAATGTTTGTGGAAAACTATAACTTCCATGAAACAACATGGGATCCAAAATATGTGATGATGAAATATTATACCCAGATTTTTTATTAGGGAAATGGAATATTGAGTGAGAAATTCCATAATGTGTTGTAACCTAACATCTAGAGATTCCATTATAAATTTTTATTTAAATAAATTTCTTTGATAGATTTATTTATATGAAGCACCAATATTAAATGAACTATAACAATTCACTACTATATCATTATTTTATTTTTTTTGAAAGAATAATTTCATAAATATTATAGATAGAATGTTTTAAATTTTTGTAAAAAGATATATTTTTGAGGTAATAGTGAAAAAAATAATATTTGTAAAAGAATTTTTGAATTTCATCAAATTTATAAATTTTAAATTATAAATTATATTTCCGATATATAATTTTGGTGTATAAAATCTATTTTACTTTCATTTTGATTTTTAATTTGTATTATTTTTCACATAAGTACATTTTTAGAAATAAATATTCTTTTTTCCAGAAAACACTTCTCCCTCTCAATTTGTGAGTACTTAATATTAAATTATTTACCTTATAATAAATGAATTTCAAAAATTCGAATCCATAATTGATATTAAATTTCTAATTTAGGAAAACATGTCTCTTTTATATTTTATCATTATGACAAGTAACCGTTGTATATTTATTCGCCTGTTTTAATGGTAAAAATGTTAATTAAAATTAAATTTGTTTTGATAAGGCCTCACAATATTATATTAGAAAATATAATTTTATTTATTGTATTAGTAAATTCCATCCTTAATTACAAAAACATCAAAAATAATTTTTTTTTTCATTCATCATTCATTCCTTAGAATATATTTTTTCTCTAAGGGATAACTGTAAAAATTTGACTCTTTATTCTAATATTTAAAATATTCTATAATATTGATAGAAATATTAAATACTAAACTATAAATCATTTTTTTAATATGAATTAACTAACTCTAAAAGTAATTTTTTATTACATTTTTCAAATAAATAAATATTTTAAATTTTTATACAATGTTGACATAATTTTTATTCAATTGATAGAAATATAAACAAAATAATTTTAAATATACATCATGTAATATAATTATGATCAAATATTATATTATATGAATATTTTGGATACATATATAATATTACATATTTTTATTAAATGATTTATATTTGGAGTCCTCTGTGGATTGATGTTTCTAAAGACAAATTAAATGAACATGGTTACAAATGACATTAATGATATTTTAAGAAAATAATTTTTTTAAAACAATTATAAAGTCCAAAATATTGTGAACCATGATATGGTTGATAATATATGATTCACAATTTCATTAGATGGGAATTTACTAGGAAAATTTCAATGCTATGAATAATTATTGGCTTTTATTGTCTTTTTGTTGGTATCTTTAATTGTTAAAAATGGTTATAGTGTATTAAAACCAAGAAATTAGGGTTAAAACTCAAAAAAAATTGTATATTTTTAATTTTATATGTTAGGTAGACTCATAATAATCGTATAAAATTATAATTTTATCAATTAATATAAATTTTATCATGAAATGTAATTTATATTAATTAAATAGTACATTAAATTCAAATAATTCCACTCCGCTAACATATTATAAGACATCATTTATATATTTTAACAAAAAATAATATAGAAATAAATATAAACACCCCTAAAAAATTGTTTAACAAACCTAATTATCTAAATTTAGTGTTTTTCACATCCCAAAATAACTAAACTAGTTACCCTTATATGAGATCCAATATTGGTTTAGCTATGATAATGTAATCATTTTAACCAAAATATTTTTTTTACTTCTTATTTGACAAGCGACAATTATTTAATGGAAATTAAAATATAATTACACAAGTACATTATATATATTATTATGTTATTATTATTAGGGAATAAAATTTATTCAACTTTTCCAACATCAAATGGGAAACATAATCATCTCTCATGTCTAATAAGGACCACTAAATCCACAACTGGTGTAATAAGGTTTTTTATCACCACCCTAAATGGACAGTAACAATGATATAACTAATGAATATATAAGATATTTAATAAATTAAATTCCCATTAAATTTTAAAATCAAATATAACTTCTTATTCGATAATCATTTAGAAAACGATAAGGTCTCTCAGGTGTATTTATAGACTACCGCATCTACGAAGTGATTTGATCATTCATGCATTTCCACATTACATGGATACTAATAAGGATATATTTAAGTAATATAAAATAATATATATATATAATATATGAAAACATTTTAAGGTGAATTATTATTTTGATATCTTCTATTACATTCATCAAAAAGTGAAAATAGTGTTGACACTTATATATAAACAAGCATCTCCATGAAAAGTGTATTTAGTTTTTCTATCCGTATTTTAGTGGTGGACGTAAAAAATAATTATATTAAATATTTACATTGTTAGAATCATTAATAAAACTGTATATATATTTTAATTATTATCACGATGGTAGTATATATAAAATAAAAATAAAATGTACATGAAACATAATGAAACTAACTGCCAAAATAATGAAAATAATAAATGATACTGAAAAAACTAATGATATTATATTATTAAAATAGTATATATGATATTATATATATATAAATATGGTTACATTATGTTAGTATAATAAATTCAAATTTATTATACAAGAGATTTGAGAAAATACAATACAACTTAAAATTGAGGATATGGATTTCTTCCCAATTTCCACTACTTTTAGTTATAATGGTATAATGGAACTTATTATTTTTGTGTTTTTCATATAATGATAAATATATTTATATAATTTGAATATTTATTTATTACAGAATATTAATTTTTTTCTTATGTATTACTCAGTCCAACGGTTATAATTTGGATGTAACCAGAGTGGTATAGATTAATTTTTCAATCCCATTACATTAGGATTTCACATATATTCAATGAAATAAGTTAATATGGAAAAATTTATAAACTAAAAAAAATCTATTTAAATATATAGTTATTTTCTTTTCATATTTTAGTCTATATTTACCACATATTCTAAACTGAATTATTGAAAAATAAAATCACTATTCGTTCATATTTTACATTTGATGTGATATATTTTCCATCCATGTAAATATTTTTCAAATTTGATTTACAATATAACTTGTATTTAATAAAAAAATTTATATAAATTTTCAATTAAATTTTCATTATAAAAAAGGTTAATGAGAATATTTACGATGTCTTATGAATTTTTTTTTCTAATTACATTTTAAAAAAAGTAAAAGTAGTGATTATTTAAAATTTACATAACATTAACATATATTCCCAATTTATTAACCATTTTATGAAATTAATCATCTTCTATATGTTTTATATGTTTTTATTATGAAATTTTATAATAAATAATTTTTAAAATGTTATTTTTATTTCTCAATAGTTTGTGATTTTAAAATGTATTCCTATCTTTTATATGTTTTGATGGTCATATTTTATCTCATTATAATTTTTTGGTTATTATACATTTCATCATAAATTTAATTTATTCTACTCATTCGATAAGAAATATTTATTAACACAATTTTTCATAAAAAATTTTAAGAATAAATAAATTAGTTTGATGAATTTTAATTAATTAAACCATATAATTAATTGTTCTATTAAAATGTTGTAATTTAAAACTAGGTTAGTTAATCCGATTTAAAATGATTTAAATTTTTTGAGATTGAATTAAATAATTTTATAAGATATATTAGTGGTAATTAACATAGAATTTGTATTATATATTCTATCAAAAATAGAAACCATTTATCAGTACCCATATCCTAGTTTCTATATGAGTCAAATCCCACTATAAGGGAAGTCTATTAACAAAATCTCATAGGGATATCTAGCTATTGAAATTGTGTGTGTAGGGTGGATCCCTCACATACTGCCAAGGCATGTATGGGATGTAATGGGATCCAAGAACTATCTTTTTAACAACATGTGCTACTAGAGACCAACCTTATTATTTCATAAGACTATTGATTTCCATATGGTTTTGTTTAAATGAGTGACTAAGAAAATATTATTTCAAATGTTGGAAAAATATTTTATGGGAAACTATCATATATTAGAAAATGGTATCGTCTACTTCAGCCATATGACCTCGTACTCTAAAATTTTATCCCCACCTCATAATTTACCTAACATACCATACACTATCATCAAATCACCATCAAACACCATTGATGATTCTTGAAAAGAAATATATACATGATAATGGAAACTTTTGAACTTTGGATAACCATGTATGACCACCTGGACCTCTTATGACGCCTTCGATGACCTTTTCAAGGACAATGAATCCTTTTTTGAAATTTGGGTTCCATAACGACATTGTGATATCCTGATGAAATTTATATACAACTATTAGATAAAAATAATACTAAATATCATATAAGTAAATTTAATAGGGTTTTGGTTCCATCATGAATAGGTTTCACCGTATATACATGCACAAAAAGAACAAAAATTAAGCCACATCCTAATTGAATGTTTATCCACTCAACATGATTTTTTTAATAAATGATTCAGAGTGGTGTTTCTCAATAAACAAAATAGGTCATACGGATGATAAATATAAAACATTTATAGAAAATATGGGATAAATAATGGAATTTAATGGACATACATGGCTGGTTAATGATCAACTTTCTTATAAATGGAGAGTCTTACCACTGTTGAGGGAGAGGATTACACGCTTTGAAGTTGGTTGAAAGATGAAATATGGTCAATGTGTTCCTATTTATTTAATTTTTGTTATAATCACTATAAAATTTTTATTCCCTTAAAAATATAAAACATTAACTTTATTAATTCTCGTGCTATAAGTCAATTCCACAACCATGTTTTCATTTAACATATATATCTATCTCTAAAATATTCTTTCAACATATATTAGATTTTATTTTTATTATATTCATATGATTCCTTCCACTATGACCACATACTTACACTAAGAGAATAATGATGTGATATTTTGAATTAGGTAATGACTAGTTGTTTTTAATTCTGTGAGTAAATTACTTAATGATTTATTTATTATTTTGTGGTGAATGGGGGTTATTTTTATGGGTATGGTGACTGATCAATATTACAAATAACCCATACAAAATTATTTTTATTCTAAATTCATTTCTATATATTACCTTTACAAAAATTACTTCACATGATTTAGTAGGTTGGCATAATAGATGAAAAGAAAAATGATTGATTCATGTCCAAAATGATGCCAAAATTTCCATTGGGGTGTTTCATAAGACAAGACTGTATGGGGAGGTGTAATTTAGTTTCATTATGTATTTGATAATGGAAAAATTAAATTTCAGAATACCACTTTATAAATGAGAATTCATAAAAAATCTATATGATAGTTTCAAGAATAATGAATAATAATGAAGAAACTCAAAAACAATCTTTTTTCTAGGATATTTAATTTCTATAATCATATTTTATTACATGATATGATGGTTACTGTTTTTCATTTAATTTTTCTAAAATCCAAAAATTCATTTAAAATTGTTATAAAAAAACTTCAAAAAAGTCAATTATGTGATTTGAATGAAATTATTAGAAAACTATGAATCTCCTCAATTGAGATTACCCTAATATGCTATTTTATAAGACATGGAATGAAATTAAATATTTCATTTTCCACACCCCAAAGCAGGTATAGTGTCAAACCATAGTAACAGCACACCAGAAGTATAATTACCCTTAAACATAAAATCTCAATACTCTTCCAAACAGAAAAATAATAAAACCAATGTTTAAAATTCAATGTAAAAAATTTAAATAATTATCAATGATAAACCATATTTTCAGGTTCCATTTTAAAAATAATTTTAATTTCACATTTATCAATGAATTAATCAAAAAATGTATTACAATTTCACCCTAATAATTAAATTTTATAAAATTTACATTAAATAATTAATTATAATAATGTGTTTATATTTATCATGATATACTATAATTTACATCACATTGAATATTTTCTCTCAGAACTCATGATAAAATTTAAAGTAGAGATATTTTTATAATAAGAAAAAAAATAATATTTTCACTTAGTATTGATAATTTATTATTTTTCCCACATTGATGTGATAAAAGTATCATGATATCTATAGGGAATTTCATGATATGGTTACAATGGCTTATAAGGTTATAGTTTATAAGAATTTATTTGAAAAAAATTATGGCACAGATATGTGGGTTATCACTACAGTAAAAATAATCTAAAAAAGTATAATAACTGTCCAAATATACAATTAATATTTGAAACTCCCACTTCTTAGGATTAATGTAAATGTAATTATTAATGATAATATAATGAATCAATTTCTCTTATTGGAGTTTCAGTATATTTTCTATATTGTTAACTCTCTTATAAACTATTTATCAATATTTTTTTTGGTTTTATGTAATTCATGTGTGGAACAAGACACCAAACTTACACATAAACACATATAAAAAGAATAATTTGAATTGTAATAATGATTTCTTATTTTTCTAATTCACAACCCATTCATATTTTATATTATTTTCATAAATGGGAAACAATAATGTATAATGAATGAATCAACAATGTTTCATTATATCCACATTTCCACCCAATCACAATTTACATACATTATATTTCATTCATTTTTCCAAGACTTCCTCACATACACTACAATATTGAAAGCTCAATCAAAATTAATTGATAATGGTATTAATGAATAAAAAAGGTATGAAATATAGATCATACCTAACAAGGTAATTTATGAATTTTATGGGATGAACACAGATCAATATAAATAGAGGACCCCTGGATAAGGTATAATCCACAATAAAATTTCAATAAATCTAATATGGGTTCTCCTAGTCATGTATTTGAACATTTTCATTGATTTGTTTTATAATATCATGTTCCAAGAACACTCAAGAACTATGCTCAAGATAATTTTAAAATATTTGTTATTGAGATTATCTTATTAATAAAACATTAGAGATGAAAAAATAAATAGTATAATGAAAAATTATAAAAAAATAAATTCACAAAAATCTGAAAAATATAATTATTGGAATATGGATAGATAAATTAAATTTACATGATTCACTCAATTTCCTCACAACATGAGTAAACATTTCAATATCCATGATTCACTCTTATATTTCAATTCTATTATAGACTCATTATAAAATATTATAATATAAATACATATAATGGAATCATAGGGTCCATGAAAAACTCATACCTCTTACATAATTCAAGTAGAGCATAAATTCAATACAAGTTAATAAAATTTCCATTTTCACGTAGTCACAGAAATTTTCTGAGCAAGATGGATTCTGTCAAACAAATGTTTAGGGTATTAAACATAAAGAAATAATTGGTAAAATAATTTATAATGAATCATTAGTCATTTATTCTCCTTTACTGATGGGATGTTTCCATAATCAATAATTATCATAAAAATTCAATTAACCCATTAGGAATAAGGATCTTTTCAGTTAAACCTAAAAAATGATAGTGTAGGGCTACATCAAAAAATAATTCTATGACTTATATTTAATATTCTATGAAATATTGTAATGAAATATCATGGATTAATCACGGAATAGGAACCTAATTTTTTTTACTACCTGTATAATGTAAATACCTATAATTATCAACAATCAGTCGGGGGGTATAGATTATTAGATTTGATCCACCAAATATGAATTTTCACCCTAATCACATATTCCAAATTGGCGTGGAGTCCATAAATAGAGTACACAGAATATATCCCCATCACAATTTGGTATAACATGTATGGTATTATTAAGATAATGTATGTATCATATCCCTTCATTATTTCTACTTCCCTAAAATCCTCTTGTATGCCCAATTTTTTCTCAATATGGGATGTTTGATTTCATTATTTAAAGGCACATTTAGAATGTAATTTAACATGGAAATATATAAAACATTAAATATAAACATCCAAAATTTCACTTCTAATTAGTAAAGCCCTAGTATTATTATCCTCTTTATCATCCAATTTTATTTTTTATTTGACATCATCAAAAGCAAGTTCAATTATTAATGGAATCCCCACATATTCTTTATTATGTGACTAATCAGTTTCTTCAACTTCTTCCAAAAAACAATACAGATTTTCAAATCTATAATTTGAAAACATTGGTATGTGATACTCAATAATCATTCAAACAAACACGATACTAACCAATATGAATTTTTATTATGCCACATTAAAGAAAAAAGTGGGAAAACCATGGTTCACAAAACAGGGGTACCGATACGTACTGAAAGAGATTACAAACATATTAAACAAGATACTGTGATTATTAGAATTAGACAGTCTATATAATTCCAAATGTAATGTACTAATCTATGTGTCAGGATCCATGCTGATGAGCTATTCAATGTGAGTAGTCATTATGTCCACTGTCTGTATGAATTTCTCTGAGTTTATTTTACCTTGGTTGATGCCACAATCTAGGACTTGGTCTTGATTTTCTAACCATGCCTCCTTCACCTCCTTGGTGTCAACATGAAACCTTCTTTCATATATATTATTTTGATATTATTTTTTGGGGCATTTACCCAGACCTCTTTTTCAGGCATTTCTTCCTTGGAATGGTGGATGAGCTTCACGCAATCCCGTTCTTTTTCTCCAATTGTTCTGTTCTCCCTATTTATTCTCCACCTTCTCTATTATATGAATTCTAGCTTTCCATATTTCCACCATTCGTAGCAGACCTAGTTTCCTTTGATTTAAGAAAGTGTGATTAATCCTTGCATCCCATTCGTTTTTCCCCTTGACCACTATACATTTCCATGAGTCTCTATTTACTTTTTTCCCATTCATCATTCTATGGTTATGAAGACCATTACCATGAATTCATTCCAAACTATACACAGATAAATGGATAAAACTTTCATCAATTGAATACTCTTCTTCATGATCTAGTGTTAGTACTTGAACATCAATACCATCAAAATTGTTGCCCAACTCGACCATTAGACCCTCTTTGGGGGTAATCTGCCTAAACGGAGCCTTTGCCTTTCTAGGTTTAAGACCATTATTCATACCCATGATCATACACTTTAGGTGGGAAGAGGTTTTTGAAGTGAATGTTTTTATGTCCAATGGACCCAATACACTCACCTCTCCCTACCTCCCATGTACCTGAAATGAAACTACAGCAGGTGCCTCCTGCAATGAGGTTCCAGAATATGCGTCCTCTACTCTGATTACATCTGTAGTCTATGCTACCATTTCCTATAGGGGAACACTGACTAAGATTACCAGTTCATTATAGCTAGGATGTCTGGGGATTGGTCCCCCATTATAACCCAGATCCATCAACTGGAGGTGAATACCCATGTTTTTCATCAAACGATTATAAACACTTGCCACCTTTGGATGGTCACTCGACCATTTATCCTTTCACATGGGTGTCGAAGGATCTGTTACCCCTGGATTATCCACCAATGTAACTATATTTTTATTGACTTTGTATTGAAATCCTAGAATATCATCTACCATATCTGGTTGAACATCAGCTGCCTTGTTGACTGCAATCGCATCTCCCTTCATTGGAATGTGAGGTGTATTCTGGAAACTGACTGAAAGGATATGACAACATCTTGAAGGATCATGTCATATTCGACATCAACCAAAACATAAAGGTATCCAATCATCGTTACATGCCATTTGATGCCAGCAAAGCTCTCCCTCAATCTCAATGGTGATAGCTTCTAGTGGGCCTTTAGATAGATGGGTATTATCACATATCCTATGACCTATTGGATGACAAATAGCCTTGTTGTGAGTATCCGAACAGTGGTAGTGACCTAGAATATTACCTATCAACCAAAGAGTGGCCACATTTTGAAATGGTAGAGGTAGTCCTGGTAGAATTATCCAGAGCGCAGTGGTTGGAGGGTCGCAATATAGATGGATATTGAATGTCCACCAGAATAGATTAAACCTAGATCCCTCCATATAGTATGGAGAAAAATCCTAAGCATAAATATTATCTTTATCATTTGAAAAACAGACCTGAATGTGTCTCACATCTAAAAATCCAATAATTTCATGATCCTCTAACATCTATGAAGAAAACACAAACTGGTCGAACACATCAACGGATTGGTGAATCCTTCCAAATCGGGCAACCAACGTGAGATCCAGTAGGGCGGAATCATCTGTGAAATCCAAAGGAGAGATAGGTACCGAGAGCGCACCATTTGTGAAGGCTCGCACCTTGGGGCTTATTTCAATAGGAAGAAACATAGGGAGGGAGGACAGATCCATGAATGGAGCGAATGAAGGGAGATGAAATGGAAGCGAGCACGAGGGAGAAGTTGATACTCTCCTCCCCGTCCGAAGTGGGTCGAGGAGGGTAGCAAGAACCATTTCAATTCCCAACATACAGAAAAAAAATAAGATAGATATAATAAAATGATAATCATCCTATCATTGTTCAACTGGAATCTGATTCTCAGTGGTGAGTCCATCTTGATGTTGATGACTACTATACGGAGGTAGATAGTCACTCTCTTCTATATTTTCTAAAAATTACACAATATAAGAAGTGAATTGTTCCATGTCTATAATAACATTCAATGTCTTTTGATATAATAAATTTTACGGAATGTGGAGTTCATGTCATGCATCATACACATTCTAAAAGATGTTTAGATCTTGTGGATCTCCCACATGTATCTTGTAAGAAGTTCCACCATATCATTAATCTACCTTATAATTTTATTTTTTAATTGGATTGGATCATTGGTATGATTTTTATGTAGATACCTCATGTATCTAGCATCAATATAATAAATGACATCAAAAAAATTCAGTCAGATCTGATGGTACACTGTCATTTACCGTTAGTTTTTTCATGTATTTGTTTAGTTGATAAACCATGGAGATCAATTTAAAATTTCGGAATCAGGTGTATATTACACTATTTATCTTCTTCACCAATACCCAAATATAATAATCCATTCCTAATTCAAATTCTTAATAATTTAAATCATACACTTTTTATCTAGGTAATATAGTTAATTATTCCTTGAATTAAGGAAATTTTCATTTAAAAAAATCATGGAAAAAGAATCTTTTTTAGATATTTGATAATTTAATTAAAATATATCTAAATAGTGAATAGAAAAATGTAATTTAACAAACAATTTTGATATCTAAAATGATGAAATTTTTTACATCACACCAATCATGTTCTGTGTAAAATGAAAAATTAAATTTAATTATAAGTTGATTGCATTTTATAACTATGATATTCTTATACAAGGATCTTCAATAATTTACATGTGTTCTAATTCCCCTAAACTCCATGTTTCATCTTATTATTTTCAAAAAAATTGAAAATGATTTTTTTGTAACAACCATTGTTTTTATGAATATTTTCTCTAAAATCGATTATGAATCCCTAATGGATTACATATCATGAACAAAAAAAGTTATTATGGAATTATATGATTCACAAAGATAATATTTTATCATTTTGTAAATAAAATTAATCTTATTCTAAAAGATACATCAGGTATAACTTCGGTTACACTATAGACTATGCATCAATAAAATAACTTTTTATTATTATAAAAATTTAAAAAAAGATTATTATATCATATCTATAAGAAAATTAATACTAAAAGGAAAAAATATTTTAAATAATATTTATAATGGTATTATTTAACAATGAAATAATGATATTGAAATATATAATTTTTTTTAACGTTTATCAGTTTTGGAAATACTATTATCTCAAAATGAATTTATTTTTTAATTTCTTTGGGAATAATATGAAAATTAATTTTAAATAAATTATGAATTTATATATTATAATAGAAACATTTTTTTAAATTCATAATATTAAATTTGACTTATGAGAATTTTTAATAATGTTCTGAAATATTTCATTTATGGATGAATAGTGAAAAATATATGATTTTAATTGAAAAAACCATTAAAATTTATTTATTTATATTGTTAGAATATATTAAAAATTGGTATTAAATTATAATTTGATCAATTATAAATTAATACGTACTATTTATCTCATATAGCAGATTTCACATTTAAATTGTATATAAAAACTTATTAACGTTTTGAAAACAATCAATTCAATAATCCATTGCTTTTTCCGATGTACAGAATTAATTTCAAATTAATATATTCCCATTATATGAATATAAATTAGAATAATTGATTCAATATTTGGAATTATAATAATTTAAACTTTTATAAAAGTCAAAAATATTTTTTTTACAAAAATTATTATCGGAAACAGTTAAAAAATTCATAGTGACTAAGATAAAACCAAGTTTATTAAGGGAATAAAATTTAGAAATATGGGAAATAATGACCTAATTAAAAGTAAATCATCAATTTTATTGAAATATTTTCTCCCCTAACCCTTAATGGATAAATTTAGATGCATTTTTGAAGATATATATTTTTTAAAACATGGGTAAAAAAATATTTTATTCTAAATATTTATTCAGTGTCCTCTCCCTCATTTATAAATTTACCCCACATATCCTAGTATTTTATACATAAAAACCAAATTTTTTTTGAATTATCAATCCGAAATAACATCTAATATTCAATATAACATTATATGAGGATTAAATTGATTAAATATATATCCATGGAACTATTTTATTGATTATCTAATGGTGATACCTGAAGAATAGGCGACAAACATCCACGATTGTTTTTATTTTACATATTCCCCAATAATATTATATTATTATATATATATATATTATAATAAAATATATACCATTACTATAGTTTTTTTCTTATATCATGTGTTTGACCATGAACAATAAACACTTAAATCATAAGGGTCATGTAACCATGATTAATGGGTAAGAGGACCACCCCCTCATAAACTAATGTCATTCATTTTTTCCATTACCACTAAAAATGGTTGGGATTAATAATATATATAAAAATTTATATTTAATATTTATTATATTTATTGTTTTATGTCACGACCCCCTCCCACCAAAGATACCCCTCCTGAGCTGGCAATGGTGAAAGGGAGATAATGACCCCCAAGTCCCGCCTCCAGTAGGCCCCGGGTTAGCGACTAGCACCAAGGGTATGAGTTTTCACAAATATGGGAGGCATTACCCTTTTTATTATTTTGGATCGGGAAATAGGACAAGTCAACCACCAAAAAGCGAAAAGAACAAGTGTACATAAATAAACCCAAAACAAGCCCACATGCATGTTTAAACAATTTTTATATCAAGGTACAAGTACAAGGAAGCTCAAAAGTACATGTGAGTACAGTACCAAAAGGAAAACAAGAAAACAGCAACTGCACAACTCCCACTGCCTGACTAGTAGGGTCCCGCACGGCCCATGTAGTCCTCCTGAAAACCTGAAACAACGTAGGGTGAGCATACAAGTATACTCAGTAGAGAACCTAAAGCTCTCGTGCACAAGTGGGGAGACACCCTAAGGTCCCGTGAGAAAACAGAAGAACCAGAAACTAACAAGGAAAAACTATCCACCCAGCCTCATTGGTCACACTCACCAAGTAACACAAAAAAGTTTAGTATGTATATAGAACAAAAGTATTGGGTACCCCGCACCATTTACCATTTAATTAGATTCTTCTCTTCCTAACGGCAAATGTCCTGACGCTACCACACTCTTCCCGCCCGTACACACCTAGGCCAAACCACGCATCCCGCCCACACACACCTGGGCCTCACAACCACGCATCTCGCCCGCACACACCTGGGCCACAACCACTAACCCGCCCGTAGACACCTGGGCCTCATCCCGAAGGTTCTTGGGAACGGTAAGCCTGCCCGAAGAGTCTTGGGCTAAAGGTCGTCTCAAGCCATCACAGCCTCCGAGACCTACCCGAAGAGTCTTGGGTGTAAGGTCACCTCAAGCCATCATAGCCTATGGAAGAAGGAGCAGGAAGGAGCTAGTAACTAAGGGGGAACACCCTCTCCCATAAAATGGGAGTGTTCGTCACTAGGTGCTTGACATGGGTGTGGTGCAACAAAACACAATGATACAATTATATATATACATATACCATACACACAGCCCAACCTATGGCTTCTAAAAAAAGAAACTGGGCATGTGCCTCGGCACTGCTACCACGAAGCATGCATCAACAACCAAACAATCATCCCCCAACCCCATTTAGGTTTTCAGGTATCATGCAATGGTTTAACAAATTATTACTACTGAGAAACTATCATCCAGACAAAACCTTTCACAACATATCCATGCCATCCACAACCAAGGTTAGGTAAAACGCAAGCAACCACATGCCATTTCATTTACAAAAGATTATCACAACCATACAACATTCCATCATTCATTTATTTCAAAGTTCCACACATAAAACCCTTTCCACACACAAAACATTTCCGCATTTGAAAACACCTTTTACTTCAAAACACTTTTCATAATCAAAACAATTTTCATAAATAAAGGGATTTTCCACAACCAACCACTTCCCATTTCAACCCCATCGTTTACAAAACATTTCACACCTCCATGTTTCCACCATCAACCATTCCAATAAGATCACCACCCAAAAGTCGCAGCCCCGCTGCTCACCCAAACCACAACAGCCCACAAAACACCCCCAACACATGCCACGTAACCAAGCCAACACCCACATGTTCATTATTCCATTTTGGTTCAACCGGGGTGATCACACAAGGGTTCTAGATTTTCATTTAAAAAGTCAACTTTACATGATTAACCAAATTTCCACATTCCATGAAGTTTCCATCCATAAGAAAATACAGAAGGAGAGGGCAACATTTAATTGCGTAAGCAAAGTCCCCCAACGACTGTGATTTTTAGTAGGTAGAAGCTCATTCAATACACAAATATAATATCACAGGATATAAAAAGTAAGGTAACAACAATCACTAACTTCCCAACCCCATTCTTTAACCAGTTATTATCTTTATTTAAAGGTTCAACCATTTCTCATGAAAACAAGAGGATACCCGCCACACATGATACACAAATTAGAGAGGCAAAGGTGAGATCCCTACCTCAAAAGGTCCCGATCACGTCGCTTCCGACGACGTCTTTCGGTGTCCTCCGCCTTCGCCAAACCCGAAAAACGCCTCCTAGGCTGGAAGCTGGAGAAGGAAGGCCAGAAGGAAAGGTTATTATTCTAAGCTTAGAAGCTTCGTCTTGTCGCTACGATCCTGTGGCCGCTGACGGATCGTAATTCGGAGCTCGGACAAAGAAGTTAGAGGAGGAAGACATCTTGATCATCCAAGAGTGTCGTCGTGCGAAGAAAAAGCGATTGGTCTGGAAATAATCCGCGACCCTTTCTTATATATCCAACGAATAGGTAAAACAGTATGCAGCGTGTATTGATGAATACACGGTGTGACTGTACACCCGTTACGTGTTTTGATTGGTTAACACACAACACGTCACGCGGTTTCCACGCGTTTTAATAATAATGATAATTCTATTAATATGTGGTGTTTCGTTGACCCAAGGCATGAGTCATAAAAAGTAGCTCATTAATGGTCTTAAAATGACCGTCATAATTACAGGATTACACTGCCGCTGACGGTTTGTCAATCCGATACCGTATGAGGGAGATACGTTGGATACAAGATCCCGTAATAATAACTATATTAAATCTATTCATTCATGAGCGTTTCAGGTACCCAATCCGGAAACCCTAAAAAGACACCCAATATTGGACTCAAAATTTTCGTCTCATAGTCAGGGTCGCACTTCCACTGACGGTTCGTGAAACTGAGGTCGCACGAAGAAGTTATTGTGAAAAAAGTTTTTTATCAACAAAAATTAATAATAACAATATTTTATTATTATTATTAATCAATTATTTATTTATTTTTCATAACTCCAAAAGAAATCACGTTTTGGAGTCTTCATGGGTGCTATAATTAAACACCAATTCCTCCTTTTTCATTTATTTGTCTTTTAATTTTATTTTTTTTTTCTCTCTCCAATCTATTTTTTTTTCTTTCAGGATTCTCTCCCACCACCAAAAGTGGCGCCTCCCATTTCTTTTACTCCATGTGGAACACCCCAAACTCCATTCTCAATTCAACATTATTATTTAATAAAATTAATAATAACAACACCCATAATTAATGTACTAATTTAATCCCATTAAATTAGTTTACCATGGTTATTAAGTTAAAACCATTCCATTTAATTAAATTAAATGACTAAACAAAATTAATATAACTTACATATTCCACCCCTTTTTAATACATTTAATTTCATTAATCTCTCACACATAGTTTTAAGTCATCATTGTTATTACTCTTTTTCAATAATAACAATTCATTATTTCATTTTATTAACTCATCGCCATTATTATTTTTAATAACAATAATATTTATGCTCATCGCATTAACTACATTAAACCACCGCGTTGGATATCTGAATCCAACCATGGCACATCAATGTCGCGTAAAATACGTCAATTTAATTATTCAATTCTATTTCTTTTATTTCACATTGATTAAACTAAAACCATTTTAATTTAATTAACACCAAATATTTTCAAACCATCATAATAATAATAACACTTACGCTACGCATCTTCATTTATTTATTTGTAATAAATATCATAACTCATTTTATTAATTTCTCGTCAATATTATGAATAATATTAATAACACAACACCTATTATTATTATTCTAATTTAATTCCAACAATTTCTCAATTAATATTAAACTAAACGCCTTATTTTTTTAAATTCTTATTTAGAATTAAAACCCCTTTTAATTTAATTAATCACACACTTTATATCACCATCTTTATTATTAAATATAATAAACTGACAAATCATCTTTTAAATTTTTATAAATTCTTCTTCGTTTTTATAATTAATAATTATCATTGTTACGCGCGCCGTGTTGACCACATCGATTTCAACAAAGGAATGGACCGGAGGGGTCCGGTCCATTACATCAGATACCTCTTAAAACATTTTCATCCTCGAGAATTAAAAACCAACCAAGAAAAAGAATGGATCCAAAAAACCACTCCGCAAGATACCTCTTAGGGCTCTTGTCATAACAAGAAACAACCGACAACCCTAATTATGTATGTTAGGAATTCCCTCTCCTATGTCGAGATATTATCCGCTTTTGGGGGCACTGACTCGCCTGCACGGGTTTAATCGCATCCGTATTAATGCGTCTTGATTAAGGACTGGGCCTTCCCACTTCCATATATTAGGTTTTTTTTCCAACTTACACTTCACCCAACAACGTACAACCAACACACTGCCCGGACACATGGATTGAGGAATTCCTTCTCCCATGTCGAGATATTATCCTCTTTAGGCGGCACTGACTCGCATGCACGGGTTAAATCACATCCACCTTAATGTGTCTCGATTAGGGATTAGGTCTTCCCCTCCCCACATGATAGGGCTCTTCACTTACATTTAAAGAAAAGCGGGAAACAACATAGCATTAAAAACTCACAAAAACAAGGTCCAGGCCCAGAGAATGAGCAAAAGTGTTCCAACAAAGGAGTGTGATGATCTTGAATTTAAACAAAACATAAATGAGAGAATTTAAGTAAAACCGGAAACATCTCTCTCGATCTCTGGCCTTGCTAGGGTTGCCACTTCTATTGCGTGAAACTGTCTGTGTCCCACTCCTCTGCCGTTCTGTTGATGTCCAGGTGCCATAGTTGTTCGGTAAACAGGGAACGCCTAAGCCCAAGTAGTAATGAAAAACTCAAAGTTTTAATTATCATTTTATTTCAATTGTTTTTCCAGAACACCCAAATCAAGTAAAACACAAACATGATGATGTATGTACCTTCCCTAGGGTCTCTACCCTGCAATCAATATAGTCTCACTTGGTCGTTTGGTAGGCTCAGAGTCCTTGCATCGGATCACGGGGGGCCCTAAAATCCCGTTTCCTAGCCGGTCTTCCCTGGCCTATGTCACGCACCAAGATTAACGAACACTATTGCCCTACCATCCCATGCAATCCTCACTGTGCCTAACTCCAGACTCTATCCTATCTCTCAACCATCATCCTCTGATACCATTCTGTCACGACCCCCTCCCACCAAAGATGCCCCTCCTGAGCTGGCAATGGTGGAAGGGAGATAATGACCCCCGAGTCCCGCCTCCAGTAGGCCCTGGGTTGGCGACTAGCACCAAGGGTATGAGTTTTCACAAATATGGGAGGAATTGCCCTTTTTATTATTCTGGATCGGGAAATAGGACAAATCAACCACCAAAAAGGGAAAAGAACAAGTGTACATAAATAAACCCAAAACAAGCCCACATGAATGTTTAAACAATTTTTATAACAAGGTACAAGTACAAGGAAGCTCAAAAGTACAAGTGAGTACAGTACCAAAAAAAAACAAGAAAACAACAACTGCACAACTCCCACTGCCTGACTAGTAGGGTCCCGCACGGCCCTGGTAGTCCTCCTGAAAACCTGAAACAACGTATGGTGAGCATACAAGTATACTCAATAGAGAACCTAAAGCTCTTGTGCACAAGTGGGGAGACACCCTAAGGTCCCGTGAGAAAACAGAAGAACCAGAAACTAATAAGGAAAAACTATCCACCCAGCCTCACTGGTCACACTCACCAAGTAACACAAACAAGTTTAGTATGTATATAGAACAAAAGTATTGGGTACCCCGCACCATTTCCCACTTAATTAGATGCTTCTCTTCCTAACGGCAAACGTCCTGACGCTACCACACTCTTCCCGCCCGCACACACCTAGGCCAAACCACGCATCCCTCCCACACACACCTGGGCCTCACAACCACGCATCTCGCCCGCACTCACCTGGGCCACAACCACTAACCCGCCCGCAGACACCTGGGCCTCATCCCAAAGGTTCTTGGGAACGGTAAGACTACCCGGAGTGTCTTGGGCTAAATTTCTCCTCAAGCCATCACAGCCTCCGAGACCTACCCGAAGAGTCTTGGGTGTAAGGTCACCTCAAGCCATCATAGCCTATGGAAGAAGGAGCAGGAAAGAGCTAGTAACTAAGGGGGAACACCCTCTCCCATAAAATGGGAGTGTTCGGCACTAGGTGCTTGACATGGGTGTGGTGCGACAAAACACAAAGATACAATTATATATATACATATACCAAACACACAGCCCAACCTATGGCTTCTAAAAAAAGAAACTGAGTATGTGCCTCGGCACTGCTACCACGAAGCATGCATCAACAACCAAACAGTCATCCCCCAACCCCATTTAGGTTTTCATGTTTCATGCAATGGTTTAACAAATTATTACTACTGGGCACCTATCATCCAGACAAAACCTTTCACAACATATCCCTGCCATCCACAACCAAGGTTAGGTAAAACGCAAGCAACCACATGCCATTTCATTTACAAAAGATTATCACAACTATACAACATTACATCATTCATTTATTTCAAAGTTCCACACATAAAACCCTTTCCACACACAAAACATTTCCTCATTTGAAAACACCTTTTACTTCAAAACACTTTTCATAATCAAAACACTTTTCATAAATAAAGGCATTTTCCACAACCAACCACTTCCCATTTCAACCCCATCGTTTACAAAACATTTCACACCTCCACGTTTCCACCATCAACAGCCCACAAAACACCCCCAACACATGCCACGTAACCAAGCCAACACCCACATGTTCATTATTCCATTTTGTTTCAACCGGGGTGATCACACAAGGGTTCTAGATTTTCATTTAAAAAGTCAACTTTATGTGATTAACCAAATTTCCACATTCCAAGAAGTTTCCATCCATAAGAAAATACAGAAGGAGAGGGCAACATTTAATTGCGTAAGCAAAGGCCCCCAACGACTGTGATTTTCATTAGGTAGAAGCTCATTCAATACACAAATATAATATCACAGGATATAAAAAGTAAGGTAACAACAATCACTAACTTCCCAACCCCATTCTTTAACCAGTTATTATCTTTATTTAAAGGTTCAACCATTTCTCATGAAAAAAAAGGATACCCGCCACACATGAAACACAAATTAGAGAGACAAAGGTGAGATCCCTACCTCAAAAGGTCCTGATCACGTCGCTTCCGACGACGTCCTTCGGCGTCCTCCACCTTCGCCAAACTCGACAAACGCCTCCTAGGATGGAAGCTGGAGACGGAAGGCTAGAAGGAAAGGTGACAAGTCAAGGCTTAGAAGCTTCGTCTCGTCGCTATGATCCTGTGGCCACTGACGGATCGTAATTCGGAGCTCGGACAAATAAGTTAGACGAGGAAGACATCTTGATCATCCAAGAGTGTCGTCGTGCGAAGAAAAAGCGATTGGTCTGGAAATAATCCGCGACCCTTTCTTATATAGACAACGAATAGGTAAAACAGTATGCAGCGTGTATTGATGAATACACGGTGTGACTGTACACCCGTTATGTGTTTTGATTGGTTAACACACAACACGTCATGCGGTTTCCACGTGTTTTAATAATAATGATAATTCTATTAATATGTGGTGTTTCGTTGACCTGAGGCATGAGTCATAAAAAGTAGCTCATTAATGGTCTTAAAATGACCGTCATAATTACAGGATTACACTGCAGTTGACGGTTCGTCAATCCGATACCGTATGAGGGAGATACGTTGGATACAAGATCCTGTAATAATAACAATATTAAATCTACTAATTCATGAGCGTTTCGGGTACCCAATCCGGAAACCCGAAAAAGACACCCAATATTGGACTCAAAATTTTCGTCTCGCAGTCAGGGTCGCACTGCCACTGACGGTTCGTGAAATCGAGGTCGCACGAAAAAGTTATTGTGAAAAAAGTGTTTTATCAACAAAAATTAATAATAACAATATTTTATTATTATTATTAATCAATTATTTATTTATTTTTCATAACTCCAAAAGCAATCACGTTTTGGAGTCTTCATGGGCGCTAGAATTAAACACCAATTCCTCCTTTTTCATTTATTTGTCTTTTAATTTTATTTTTTTTGTTTCTCTCTCCAATCTATTTTTTTTCTTCCATGATTCTATCCCACCACCGAAAGTGGCGCCTCCCATTTCTTTTACTCCATGTGGAACGCCCCAAACTCCATTCTCACTTCAACTTTATTATTTAATAAAATTAATAATAACAACACCCATAATTAATGTACTAATTTAATCCCATTAAATTAGTTTACCATTGTTATTAAGTTAAAACCATTCCATTTTATTAAATTAAATGACTAAACAAAATTAATATAACTTACATATTCAACCCCTTTCGAATACATTTAATTTCATTAATCTCTCGCACATAGTTTTACGTCATCATTGTTATTACTCTTTTTCAATAATAACAATTCATTATTTCATTTTATTAACTCATCGCCATTATTATTTTTAATAACAATAATATTTACGCTCATCGCATTGACTACATTAAACCACCGCGTTGGATATCTGAATCCAACCATGCCACATCAATTTCGCATAACATACGTCAATTTAATTATTCAATTCTATTTCTTTTATTTAACATTGATTAAACTAAAACCATTTTAATTTAATTAACACCAACTATTTTCAAGCCATCATAATTATAATAACACTTACGCTACGCATCTTCATTTATTTATTTGCAATAAATATCATAACTCATTTTATTAATTTCTCATTAATATTATGAATAATATTAATAGCACAACAACTATTATTATTATTCTAATTTAATTCCAACAATTTCTCAATTAATATTAAACTAAACGCCTTATTTTTTTAAATTCTTATTTAGAATTAAAACCCCTTTTAATTTAATTAATCACGCACTTTATATGACCATATTTATTATTTAATATAATAAACTGACAAATCATCTTTTAAATTTTTATAAATTATTCTTCGTTTTTATCATTAATAATTATCATTGTTACGCGCGCCGTGTTGACCACATCGATTTCAACAAACGAATGGACCGGAGGGGTCCGGTCCATTACATTTTATTAGGTTTATTTAATTTTCATATTATAGATACCTACATGCCTTCTAATTTGTGGGAATATATTAATGGGATTCGTATGTATAGTTGACTACCACCTCACGAATTGATATGATTCAGTAAGATTTTACATGAAAAATAATAATTATGGTTTTAATTATAGTTTTATATATATTGGAGATAACATTAATTATATAATTATAATAAATCATATTCTTTTCTTTCATTCAATTTGAAATGAAAAATGATTCTATGTTCATGTTCATGTTAGGAGAAACGTCCCCAACAATAGTGTATTACATTTGAATTTCAATATTTTTTAATTTAATATTTATACATATATACATAATATATATGATATTTATAACATCCTTATAAATCTGGATATTACGTGTTGTTGATTATAGTAAGAGGACTAAATATATATCAAATAAAACATATACAAAAAAGTGATTATTACAATAAATGTATTATTAACATGAAATTGTTAATAAATGTTTAATAATATGTCACAAGAAAATAATATATAATTTTATATAAATAAATTTATTTACATATTTTATTTTTCATATAAATATATTTTTTATATACAAGGATTAAATGATTACAATAGAAGTCATGAATTACATGAAGATATTTTTGTCTCACTTTTGGTTTTCGTGAGACACTAAACATGATCACTACATATTCCTTGTATGTTTCCTTTTAACTACCCATGAATTGTTTTATAATTTGTATAAAAATAATTATTTCTATTTACATATCAATTTTATGGTCTATATTTCATATAGTTATTAGTTATGATGTTACCAACACAAAATGATGATTTTTTTTCATAATTGTTTTTTTCATTGAGACATATTTTCTATTATGAACCTATATGTTTTCATGATGGGTATATAAAAACCGTTGAAATGTAATTACATGATTTTTAAACCTAAATGATATTTTATGTTTCTTTTATATTTTTTCCTTGATGGGGTTTATGATTTAATGTTTCTAATGTGGAAATGTTTTTTCTACATTATCATCATTTATCAATATTTTTTTGATTATGATCCCATTGGTGAAATATTATTACCCATCTCTAAGAAAGTATAATTCTTTTTATTCCCAGATGTTGATTAATGATATATTATTGTAATGATATAATTTTTTAATTCTTTGGTCCATATGATATTTAATAAATTTTTTTAAGAGACCCAAATGTTATCTATATCATTGGAATGAAATCTGTTTTCACTAAAAACAATGTTTTAAAAATATACATAAAAAATATTTTTTCCATTTGATAATGATTTATTATTATAATATTAATCCATTTACTAAAAATATTTTAGTCAATATTTTCTTTTCATTTTTCAGTTAATGCATATTTCTAATCATTTTACAATGAAACTGAAATGTTCATTTATCATGTTTAGAATGTACAGATTTTTTAACCATTATAATAGTCCTTTATTTCATTCATACTTTTAAAATTTTAAAATTTTTTAGTAATGAAAATTATTATTTTTATATATTACTAATTTTATTTTAAAAAATTTTATTTCAAAATTGTTTTACATTTTGTAAATAAATATATAGGTCGAAAACATTTTATCCAAAAGAGATGTTTTAAATGAGATTTAAATTTTTTTCCATCTAGGGTGATATCCCTTTTTATTAATCATTCATTATTGGGGATATGATCCACGTCTACCAAAAATATTCTTCTTTTAAATGGGTTTTTTTATGGAATATTGTTTATGAGACTCTTTTATCTTCCATGTGTTATATGCTTATGATGAAAATTTCACTTCCACAATTTTGATGGATATGAATCCCAATTCTATTCATGTGTTATTATTTAATTGTGAAAACATTCTATTTAAAAATGTTTAAGAAATGATGAAATTTTTATCATATATATTTCATTTCATGGTTTTTGATATAATTAAATTTCATGATCGTGTTGAACAAACATATGTTATTTCATCTTGTGATCAGTGGGATATAGATATTCATAGAAATAATTACATAATTAATTATATATCATATGAAATAAATGGATGGAATGGGGAGTGAACAAGGTTTATTAATAGTTTTTTCCTACTACAATGGTCTTTGTATTGTGAATTTAATACTAAATGAATTGGGTAGTGAAAGAAATTTTCTAGGATACCATTGGATGAGATACCGTAATTATATAGAAATTTTATTATGTGTTTATTTTTTTCCCATATTACATGACATAAGGCTATGTTATTCTCAAATGTTTTTTGATATTTGATTCGTTTATGGTTTTTGTGTCATGACTATAATTAATAATTTCAAGAATCCAAATTATGATATTTGATAAATAATGTATTGGAAATTTATTCCCAAAAAGTAATGTAATATTCAACCCTAATATAATAGGATGATGTTGTAAAAAGATAGTTATTATGACCTTATATATCTAATGAAATTCTGGAGAATGTTACAGTCATGAAAAAACAAATCATTGAATATCATATTTGGAATAAAATTTCGGCTGATAATGATTTTCATGATCAAAAAATAATTTTCGAGATATGGTGTTTGTAATTTATTTTTCACTGAATAAGGTTTTGTGGTTCTATAATAATGGTAATCTATTCCCTATGTATATCGATCACTTTTATATTCTCGATTGGATCGAGATGTTATTCGATCACATTTTGTGTCAACCAAACATCAATTATATAAATTTTGTTTTTTATGAATCTCCCGTGAAGAAGGACATGCCTAACCTTTATCTTGTAATGAATTTTTTTTTCATTCTATTGGATAATGATATTTCATACAAAGTACAATTAGTTGATATTCTAAATTGTATTGACGATGTTGCAAAAAATAATAAAACTTTGAGCTGTTCAATGTTCTATAGGAAAACTACAAGTACGAGGAAGATATCTAAAAACAAGAAAATATTGTTAGGTACAATAATATCCATTTTCTGATTATAGTGAAGATTTTTTAGGAAAAACTAATTTTTAATTATGGAGGAATGTAACAAAATTAGTTTTTATGAATCTTTTTTCTAATAAATTAAATTTTATTAATGGAATTTATTTCATACTATAAAATAATATATTAGCATTTTAGTATATTAAATTTTAATTTTTTTATTATATTAAATTTTAATCATTAAATACATGAAACATTTGGTATAATATGCATTACACAAAACATTTAGTTCCTAAGAAATTACATTTCATTGTTATAATTATTTAAACATGATAGTAATAACCCATTAATTAAACACAATAATATTAATATAAATAAATACTATTTAAATATTATTTATAATGTTATAATATAAATAAAACATTTTGATATTAAAAAATATAATTTTCAATTTTTTCCATATGTTTGAAAATAAAATTTACACAAAATAATTGTTTTTTTAATTTTATGAACAATAAAATATAAAAGTTTCATATATTTTGATTATTTATTTGATAAAATAAACATTAATTTAGAATACATAACATTAAAATTATATTATAGTGATGTTTTGAATATTTTTTTGAAGTATATAATTTTTGGACAATAATGAAAATTACACAATTTTGATTGAAAACTGTATTATGATCTACTATATTTATATTGTTATATTTTATAGAATTTTATTGTATTATTAATTATTCAATTATAAATCATAAATTCTTATTTAGGACATTTAGATCAATTTAAAAGTAGAACATTTCATATAATTAGATATCAATCGTTGGAACATTTTCTATTAAAACCCAATTATTTTGTCTCATTTTTTGGGATAAATTTTAAATATAATTCTTCAAATAATCTAAATTGAATTTAAAAAATTGAATTTCATATTTTCAATATTAATAATTTATTACATATAATAATTCAAAATTATATTTTCATGAAAATTATTTGTGAATATAAGATAAATAATTTCCATTGATAATGAAGAAAATGAGTTTATTAAGGGATTAAAATGTAATCATAAGATAAAAAATCAACTTAAAACATTTTTTACACCAATTAATGGATATATATTGACATTTATCTTTCATAAATCTATATTTTTTAATTATTATTTCATTTTTATTAAATAAACATTTGTATAACAAACATTCCTTAAAAAATACCATGTGAGTTCTCTCCCCCACTTAAAAATTACGACCAATCTCCCTATCCAATCACAACATCAAAACCGGTTGGTTAGAGGATTAAATGAAAAAACAACTTATCCAATTCAATTCTATAATCCTAGAAGCCTTACATTTTCCATAAATACAATCATAGAAGTCCTTTTATAAAAAGAAAAAGGAGATCCTTATATAATATGTAACATTCATCAGAGAATATTTTTGATTTATTTCATCCGAATACATATAAAATTATATTTATACAAATTTATATAAAAATTATTATAAAAAAATAAACATATATAATGTTATGTTAAGGATAAAACCTAAAATAAAAGAATCATCTACAAAAGGGATTATCAAATAATACTTCATGGGAACAACATAATACTGTATAGTAAACTAATATCGTTCATTTTTTCATTACAACCAATCAAGGATGGGAATAATGATTGAAATATTATCCAAATATAATTGAAATTTTTTTATGATTTTATTATGATTCGGGATTTTTGATATCATCGATAACTACATACATTCCATTTGGTGGTTATACGATAACATTGTTCATGTATACAATAGACTATTGTCGTACAATACAATGTTATTTGTTCAAACCTGACATGTTTTATATTATGTGTTGTTTAAAATAAATTTTTTTACATATATTAAATAAATATGTTTTTTGAATTATAATATATCATATAATTTTATTTCATTCAATTTCAATTGAAAATGAAAAAAACATTAATGTATACTTTTAACCTACCATCTCCATGAATAATATAGTTCAGTTATATTTATATCACATATAGGTTATTATATATATATACTATATATATATATAATATTAATACCATTTTTATCATTTTATTGATGAATAAATCATGATTAACGTATGTGGACCAAAAATATAACAAATCAGAAACATATACAAAAAACAATGGAGTTGTTATTTAAAAAGTAACTTTAACAAGGAATTTTTAATAAACTGTTTATAAAAGGGCATGAGAAAAATTTTTATGGTTTTATATAAATTAATGTGGTTATTAAATAGAGTAATAGTAAACATATATTTAAAATAATGGATTATTGTATCATAATAATAGATGTCATAACTTATGTTATGAGATTTTGGTCTCACCAATTTTTTTAGATAAAAGCCACATTAACCACCTATTTAATATATGTCAGCATTATAATACAATTTTATGAATTTTATATTAATTTTATTTATATTTATTTGAATTTAAATATCCATTTTATGATTAATCCTTCTTGGTGAATATATTTAAAATATTTCAAATGCAACAATGAGAATTTATTTTCCTCAATTTCACTTCTCTATGGTGTACAATATGTTCGTCATCTATGTTCTTTCATGAAGCGTATATACATCACACTGACATGTAAAATAATTAATTTTTTCTTCCCCATGATATTTATTTCATTTAATTGGATTTTAGTTCATCATGGTTATCATGAATCAATGTTACCAATTTTAGGAGAGTTTATTATTACAATTTCATCATTTATCGGGGTTGTTTATGACCATGATTCCATTAAGGAAATTTTATGATCAATATCATATTAATTATCATGATTTTTGATTTATTTTATTTATTGATGTTATTTAAAATACATGGTATATTTATACAACTATTTGTAACATATGATAATTTATATGTTTTTATAAATTAAAATTTATTTGTCACGCTGGTCGGGAATTTGTTTTTTGATTCAAACATTTTTTTATATGTTATAAAAAAATGTTTTTATAACCTTTGAAAATTATTTATTAAAGAAATTGTACACAATTTTAATAATCAACAAGTAATATGCTTCTGAAACATGATTATTATCATGGGTTATTCTATGATTATGAATCCATTTTTTATAATATTATTAATATACTATTAAATGTTTTTTATACTCATTTATTTTCTTGTGTTTTGATATGATGAAAAAATTATATTGTGGAACACATATTTATTAATACATTATATTATAGGTGGGACTTATTTCTCCATCCAATATATTTGGTGAATATTTTTTTCTCCTAAGACATACATGGATGAAATGGGTATAACACATGGTTTTGTAAATAATTTTTTCAGTAATGATAGTCTGGGGAGTGAACCATTATGTCTAAGAATGTTTACGGATAGAACCCATTCATCCCAGATAGCCTTGGATGTGATCCTTGACTTTTTTGGAAATTGCATTACATATTTATTTATTTTCCTTAATTCCTTATCTTATAAATATGTTATGATAAATTGTATTATGATAATTGATTCCTATATGATTCATATCTTATGACTACAAATAATTATATCATAACTCAAAATTATGATATCTTATATGTACAGTGTGATCGTTATGTTTTCTACTGAAATTCTCATACTCTTATAATCATGATTATGCCCATGTTTCTACATTATTTAATATTAATGGGCATATCATATCAACCTTTCTTAATTCTCCACTACCTAGGTAATTAATAAATGTATTATTTATTATTTTATTACTATGTTTTATTGTTTTGAATAATTTAGTCAGAGATGATTATTTTACATATATATCAGTTTTTTTATTTCCAATGATCTAATCAATAACAGACATTGTGCATGTGTTTTTTTAATGTTAATAATATTATGAAAAATTCATTTAAATTGTATTTGGTAGAAACTTGGGTTTCTATGTTTTTTTATTTTTGAAAAATGAAATGAAAAAAACATAATCCTAACATGAAATTAATTCTGAGCAAATAATATAATGAATCTGAGCATGGGATATGATTTAGGTTCCTTCATTATTCACAATGGTTTTTTATATTCAATTTTATAGTTTAATTTTTATTTATATTAAGAAACCTATATTAAATAATTATTAGTATATGTAATCTAAAATTTCATGGAAACTAAATTCAACCTCCTCTTGAAATCATGTTTGATGACACAACAAAATAATCAGTCATACATCTTTTAGGACATCTCTTTATTGTATTTTAGTGCATCCACTGAATAGATAATCACAATCATGTGAAGTGATTTTGTTAAAAAATATAAAGAAAATATTTATATAAATGAATCCAATTGTGTTTGGGATCAATGTTGGATTGTTAATTAGTTATAAATATACAAATCACATGTATTCACCAAAAATAGAATCAATGTAATAATGAATAATTGAGAATAATTTATCAAACAAAAATTCTTACATAAATCACAATCCAAATGTTTTTCTTCCATTACCAAAAGGTATAGACTTAGATTAAATAATATTAATTTGTTAATATGAAAGATAAAATATAATTGGGGAAAATGTGAGTGATAGAGAGGGAAATAAAAAATTATGATGTTAAATGTAAATAAATAGTGTCAAATCTCATGAATGTAAAAAAATGAGTAATATTTTAAGATTAACTAACATTTAATAATTGTAATATAAATAAAAAAAATTATTAGAAACATTATTTTCTTCAAAAATCACTCATCTATGATTCTGATTATTCACCCATCCCCATATTAATGGTAAATCACTCCATTAATAGAGAAATGAATGGTCTCCGTATTCATTGTATATGAATTAAATTCTCATACAAATCACATATATAATTTTCATAATTAATGGTCAATAATCCATAACACATGGGTTGTATTATGTGGAATCACCATAAGATATCATGTGTCAAACAATTGATTCATGGATACACTACATCATGGGAAGAGACATTATTTTTGGGCATCAAGTGCATATATGTGGATAAACCTATAATACATAGCACAAAACCCCTATAAGGTTTCCATATACAATGTAGCATAGTAGTATATGATAAATTTTATTGATCAATAACACATTATATAAAAATATATATATGGAAATATCATACAAAGCAAAAATTCTTCATCAAGTAAATAAACTTCAATTGAATTGTCCAAGGTCCCATGGTTCATGGATTGTTATCAAAATCTCAACATTGGACATTTTGATGGAGAAAGAGCATATTGGTCTGCTTCTCTGGTGTCTCTAAATTTTGATTATATGGTGGTGTTGATGTTTTGTCGTTGAGCTAGTGGAATTTAAATTTTTGGTTATTGTGACGAGTTGTGAGGGCACCATGATAGAGTCATTGTAAGTGTAAGCAGTGCTGGAGATAAAATTGTCCAAATAAAAAATTAGAGTTTTATAGTTTCACATTTAAATGGAATCCAACTCTAATAATTTCATATATGTCTATAGTTGGTATGGTCTCCCACAACACACACACATAGAGAATCATATGCATCGTTCCTTCTAGCAGGACCTGCACGAGCCTTAGACAAACCTATTAATGGCCTCCAAATCACTCACACTACCTTTTATCAGTGGGTAAAGATTTTGTGAAAATATAAGCATGTTGATGTTGCATTTCAAGAAATTAAATAATGATATATCCTTTTTGTATGTGATCCCTAAGAAATTGATACCTAAAATCAATGTTTTCTTATAATAGTGATGTGTCGGGTTATTACATAAGGAAATGGATCTAGTATTATAACATAATATTTTTGTTTTGTTAAAACTCATACCATAATATGTGAGTGTGTGTTTCATCTACAATAAATTGGAACAACAACTTCCAGTTTCTACATATTCGGCTTCAATAGTGGAATTTTCTACAGTGTGTTGCTTTTTTCATGATAAAGAATCTAATTAATCTCTTCAGAAATGACAATTTCCAGATGTACTTTTCATATCAATTCTACATGCAACAAAATTAGTTTCCGAAAAACATTTTAAAACAAAATCATTCCACAAAGTATAAAATATTCCCATGTCCATGGATTCCATTAACTATCATAAAATTCATTCAATGCCATTAAATGGGATTCCTTAAGATTGAATTGTTATCATACACATAAGAATACATAAAAAATTAAGTCTGGATGATTTGATTTCATGTATAGTAAACATCAAATAATCCCTCTAAAAGATGTTTGATCTACTGGTTTCCCAACTTCAATATGATCAAGTGAATTTTATATACCAATAAGAGTACAAATACTCTTATTGATTTTATATCCATATATTTTAATAAGATCCTTTTTATACATATGTTGAGATACATATGTTCCTTCTGGTTTTTGAGAAATTTGGAAACCTAGGGAAAATGATAACTCACCCATAATACTCATTTCAAACTCAGATTTCAATATATATGAAAATGAGTCATTAAAATATTTCTATGTTGAACCAAATATAATTTCATCCAAAGAAATTTGAATATTCAAAACATTTTTCTTATATTTCTTTTCAAAAAGTGTTAGATCAGAATTTCCCTTTTCATAATTATTTCATAACAAAAATATTGTAAGTCTATCATACCATGCTCTAGGGGTTTGTCTAATTCCATATAATTCTTTTCAATGTTTGAAAACTTGTTCAAGTAGTTTAGTATCATAAAAACTAGGAGGTTTTTCATCAAAAAAATCCTCTTGATCATGGCAGTTAAGGAAAGCACATTTAACATCCTTTTGAAAAAGTTTGATGTTAAATAATGCTAAAGTGGAAATTAGAATACGAATAGATTCATGTATAACAACTTTTTAATAGGTTTCATCATAGTCAATTGATTAATGTTGATTATAGATGTTAGCAACAAACCTATGATTATTTCTTAATATGATTCCATTTCCATCACAGTTATTTCTGAAGTCCCCTTTTACTCCAATAATAGGGTTTTACATTGGTCTTTCAACCACGGTCCAGACATTATTCTTATCAAATTAATTTAGCACATCCAGTATGTGTTTTATCCAATCATCATCACCTAAAGCATCATTAGTACATTTTGGTTACAATAGGGAATGGAATTGTTGATGTTCTACATAATTTCTTAAGGAACATATAGCCCTTATAGGTTGATTTACATCTCCAATGATACAATCACTATGATTATTCTTAAGAAACAATTGATTTGTGTTTTGTAAAACCAATAAATCAACTTATGGTAGGATGTATTCTGGGTTAAATTCATAAAAAAAATTTATGATAATTTTCCATATTAGAAGAGTCTTCTATCAAGGGTTAATAATTATTTTTTGAAAAAACATCTGATAATGTAGGATGGGGTTGTTTTAAAAAAGTATAATTTTCATCATAGTTAACATGTACAATTTCATCAAGAGTTTAAGTATTTTTTTTAAACCACTATAAGCCATAGAATTTGTGGAGTATCCTAGAAACATTCCTTTATCAAATTTTTGTGTCAATTTATGTAAATTATCCTTAGTATTCAGAATGAATACATTGTAGCCCACTACCTTGAAGATGAAAAGTATAGGTTTTATACCATTCTACAATTCTTAATGGGTCTTGTTAAGAAATGGCCTAATAAAAAATCAATTTATAGTATAAGAAGTAGTATTTAAAGATTCATCCCAAAAATCATTAGATATATAATATTACTCACAATTTTTCTAGTTATCCCTTGAAGAATTAGATTTCTTCATTCAAAAACACCATTTTGATGGGGATTTCTTGGTGCTAATAATTTATGATTAATACCCTTTTCACTAAAAAATGATTAAAAATTAGAATTTTTTAATTCTCTCCCATGATCACTATTATGAATTATCAATGGAAAGTTTTTCTCATTTTAAACATGGTCTTTAAAAAATTTAAAAAGAGAAAAGGCTTGATATTTTTCTGTTAGAAAAAAGACCCACATAAATCTTGTGTAATAATCAACCAGAACAAATTTCTAATATTTTCCTCCAATTATTCTAGTTTTTATTGGACTGAAATGATCCATATACAATAACTATAATTCATCAATAGTTGAGATATCACAAATTTATTTAATATATAATTTATGTTTTTTTCCATATTTGAATGGATCCCAAACTTTTTAAGAATCAAATCTAAATTCTGGAAGATCCTTAACAAAAATTATCATCATGATTTTACATAGGTTTCTAGGGTTAAAATTTCTTAACCTTCTATTCCATATCCATGCTTGAATGATATTGCACCAGGACAAGGTATATCATGTCTACTATGGTCATTTTTGGTTAGTGTGTATACATCCTCTTGCCTATGGGAAGAAATATTATACGCTTCCCTAGAATTGTGTACTAAGAACTTATCATTCCTAAAATTCACAACCTACCCTTTATCAGATAGTTGGATAATGATAATGCTGTTTTTCGTAAGACCATTAAAAAATAAATCATTTTAAATTAATGTTTCTTCAAGAAGAACCATATTACTTATACCAATATTTTCACCTTGAGAATTATCTATGAAAGTTAATTTTCATCCTTTCATCTTGATAATATTTTCAAAGATGTTTTTATTACTAGTCATATAACATGAACATCCACTGTCCATGTACCATCTATTGCCGTTGGATCAATATTTATTTTCTTGAATATAAGAGTATTAGACTTTCAGAATCCTAATTTTTATGGATCTATAAATTTTAAAAAGATTGATTTTAGTGATCCAAATTTTCTTATAAGAAAATCATTTTGAAAACAAAAGGACATTGTATTATTTAGAATATAATTATTTACCCAATTTCGACCAGACTGACATTTAGTACATAATTAGTCACCTTCAGGATCAAAAGGATTATTACTAAAAACATGATTGGAATTACTATAACCTAGTCCAAAAATATTCCTTAAAAGGCGAATTTGGGAATACATTTTGTCAATGTTTTCCATAAAAGTGGTAACGTTTGTAAAACTCTCCCTCAAGGAAATTTTTTTAACTTTAGTTTAATAACCAAGATTTTAACCACAAAACAATTATATTTATAACTACAGTTCTTCTCTAAAATAGATTTCATTGAAATTAAATTTTCAAGATCGATAGAAAGGTCATCATACTCATAATACTGTTCCTCTATATTTTTATAAATACTTTTAAAATAAAAAACATCATTATTAAGATTTTTTGAACGATCTGACACATCTATAGTTAAAATATAAATTCTATAATTTTCATTATTAATCTATTTCCTGAGTTTATAATTTTCATTCACTATATGTTTAGCAAACCAAGACAATTATTCATAATAAGGTAATGTATTATCTACATCAAAATATTATTATTCATATAAATAATTATTGTATTTATCATTATTATAATTTACATTGAATGATACATTTGTGATAGATCCTGAATTGTTTACCTTGGCCATTAAGAAATGATTTTCTATGGGTATTTTGGCTAGTAGGCCATGATTCTTCTGATCAGATAATTCTTTCACTGAGGATTAATTAGAAGACTATCCACCACAAGCACTGAAGGTGTCAATGGATTTAAACACTTTCAATGAATTTTCCTTGTAATTCATTTATTTATTACTCTTAAAATACATTGCAATTGTATCCTATTTCATAAGTATATGAAAATCTAGCCTGATATGCCCTGCTCTTTTGCAATCATAACAACTATCATCTGAACCATTATTTTCATTTCTATATCCATTATTATATCTATACTGAAAGTATTTCTATCCAATTATCTTGTTCATCCTTCAACCAAGATTTGATAGTTCATTTTAACTATGTTCATTTTCACTAGATTTAGATAAATTAGAGACTTTCTTAGACTAGGATGTGGTAGCCCATTCAAGAGCCAGAACATTAGTTGTAATAAATGATACACTTCCATTTCTATTTTTATTCTTATTTATATCATCATCTCTATTCATTCCTATTTCTAGTTGAAGAAGATTTCCAAATATCTAATCAAGTGAAATTTTAAATACATTCCAATTCTCATCAAATTTTTTTCTCTTTGATTCCCACCCTTTAGGCATGATATCAAAAATCTTGTCCACAAGTCCCTCATCTTCTAAAACATTTTCACCCATTGGTTTTAATCTATAATAAATTTTAATATACCATTGTTGCACTTTAGATAATTTTTCTCTATAAGGAAATAAAACTTCAGGATTTTATGATATAATCATAGCTCTTGTAGTTACAATAAATTAGTATGTACAAAAATGAGTAACCTTTAATTTCTTCTAGATACAGTTAGCATCATCACAAGAAAAAATTTGACTATATATATTCCAGGACATGGAACATAATAATGTGCGTCATACAATGTAGTTTTGTTGATATTTTGACTTTCTTAATTGGTTAATGTTTTGAATTCTTTATAAAAAATATTGTAATCTCCAGTAAGAATAAAAATGTTGTCCACTCAAGTATTAATAACAAAAGTCTTCATACGATCTATTGAATATTCATAATCATTACCATAAAATATAGGTGGTCTAGTATGATTTATATTATCAATTGAACCAACATTATTTCCTGCCATCTAAAATAAAATATCATTCCACAAAAATAGGTAAATAGTAAATTTTTTTCAATGCGAATAAAAATCCTGAGTAAGGAAAAATAATATTTAGAACACTGAAAGCTTGAGCTAGAAAACATATATGTGAATATTAGTATTTCAGATTCCTCCAATGATGCCAATTATAGTATAGTAATTTTAATATAGATGCCCAAATACAAGAGGGGGTTAATTGTAACATTAAAAACTTTTTTTATAAAAACCTAGGGAAAACTATGATTAACAAATTTAAACAATGTTAATTCATAAGACTGCTTTTAGTTTTTAAAACATACTAGGTTCTAGAAATATGGTTCCATTAATGAAACATATGGAATGTTTACAATTAAAATATAACACCATAGTGTGTATAGAATCTTACTTATCAGAGTATAAAAAAGTACATTAATGTATAAGAGTATTATACATTCTTCCTTTATGAAAATACATCATAAATAAATTTGAATCAAACAAAGTAACATGTATGAAATCATTTAACTCAAAGAGTAGGTTACCCAATAACCATTTATAAAGGTCCCTTGATTTAGACATTCATGAATGTCTATATTACCTACACTAGGGTAATCCCTCGATATGAATATCAGAATATATCTTGGTATCCCTACAAGCACTCTAACATTAATGTAGATGGAACCTATGTCATCTAATCCACAGATTTCCTCGGTCATTAAGGTAGTCGGAACCACTGAATTCCTATCCTCAGAAGTCCTTGAACATTGAGGTTGTCCCCACCTCTATCTTCCAATCCCCAGAAGTCCTTGATTTTACTCAGCAACAATCATAGTCTCACGAAGTAGGAAAAACACGATTTTTGGTATGCACAAGGCATGGGGGTCTCTCTATCTGGAAATCATTTCAGCAACATGCAATCTCTAGATAATTCTTAGTGTATTGTGAGATTTTTTAAATAATGTCTTATAAAAAGAATCATATTCAATGGTCGGATCCCTCCTCCAATGGTCATATTTTTCCATTAATCTCATAGGAACATATACATGTGTCACTAAAACAACAGTTAGTTAGCAAAAGATTGTACGACATCATTTCATAACTGTAAAAACTGTAATATTAATGTGGTTTCTTAACCACATCTAACATTCAAGGACTAAAGAAAAATTAACAATTATAATCTAACCAAATAAAATTTTAGAGACATTAACTCATGGAAATTAATGTTTTGTTATTCAAGATATTAAATGTCTAATTTATGAGGAATCAGAGTATGAATTCTGAGGAATTCGGATTATGAATTATATGGAATTTGGAGTTTGAATTTATACGAATTCAATGTCTAAATTGCAGAGATTTCAGAGTCTGAATTTCGCAAAATTCAGAGTCTAAATTTCTTAGAATTCAGTTTGTGAATTTCAATGAATTATATATATAAATTTCTAAGAATTCGGAGTCTGAATTTTATAGAACACAGAGTCTGAATTTTATAGAATTTAGAGTCTTACATTCAAATAATTCAATGTTTGAATTTCATAGAATTCAGAATCTAAATTTTTGAGATTTTGGATTCTGAAAATATAATACTCTATAATCATGGATACATCGTATTTCAAGGTTTTATACGTGAAACTAAATATTATACTATTAAATAAAAAGATTTATATTGAGATTAACAATAAATTGTGTAGTGAAATCATATATATGGATAAAATTTCTTTGGGGAAAGACAATTTTCTAATTATGATAATTCTTATTAAAAACAATTTTCTTAATGATAAAGTGTTTTTGATTTTCAATGGGTAGAGGAATGTAATAGTCATAATGAAATATTATTGAGTCAACACATATATCATTAGTGAACATATTTTATTTTATTTTAATCCACAATACATGGTTTTACAAAACACCATTTATATGTACCTCCATAAAGCAATCTTAATCATTGAGAAAATCAACCAAATGTATGATATGTGTTTCATTTTGACATGGATATTACATAATTTATATGATATTTATTCTCATATAATATGGTATAATGTAATAGGGATATTTTTTGTTAGATTGGAAATATGTGTTTCTATTTATTTTATAGAGATATACTATTTTATCATATATAAGGATGAATGTTGTGGATGTTATTTAGAGTATGGGTATCCATGGAAGTACAAATATGAATAAAGGATATAAATAAGAATTATATCGTTAATATATAACTTACATGAACTAATATTGAATCTAAAATTGTACTATAAGGAATTTGTGTAAAACCCAATGATTTTATAAAAGAAAACAATGATTAGTATATTATTCAATATGCTATGTGGAGCTTAATCACCCAAAAAAAAATGGTATAATCATATCACAACAATTAAATTACAATATTTGGATAGTAATTACTATATAATGATATATATATATATATATGTATTTTTTCAAATAATTATTAATTATTTCAAAAGTTTTTATACATAATCAAACAATTTTTATAATTTAATTTATTTTCATAAGAAAAATATTTTATTAATAATGTATTTTTAATTCATTCCATGAGAAAGTAGTAACAACCATTACTGTAGTTACCAACAGAAGATGTATTAAAATATTAAAAATAAATAATATATGGGGAATCAAATATTGAATGAACGAATAATTTATTAGTAATTATAAACTAGATATATACATTATTCCCATATTACATTTGAAATAAAAAAATTAAAACATAACTTTTTTAGATAATTTCATTATTCCATCTATATTTTCATTTCATATCAATCATATTAATGTCCATGGATTCACAAAAAATGGGGAAAAATAATGGCGAGATAAAATTCTTTATAAGGGTTCAAATTAATAAAATATATCCTGAATAAATAATCATAATCTCCTTGGATAGTAAAATAACTAAACTTTCATTCCAATAAAATTATTTGAATATAAATATTAGTATCTAAAGGTAAACAATTGAAAAATAATTCCATTTACTCAAAATCATGACATTCTTAGTTGGATAAGGTATAATCAATAACGATGTATATATAAGTAAAAATACATTCAATTTTATAAGTAAACAGAAAATGAAATTAAGTTAGATAAAATATCATTATGAAATTGTCATGCATAATAATAAAATAATTGGAAATAAAATAAATGTATAATGATGGGATTTAATCATGTAAATAACTTGATATTTATATTATCATGACATTTTCCATGACTTCTAAAAATAATAGGTTTGAACCTATTTAAATATAGATTACCAAATCACCTTAAAAGAATACCGAGTCATTGAGTTTCTATAATCATTTTGGAAACACCCATCAATACCAGTCAAAATTTTTACTCACATATAAAATATTAGATTTAATTTATGAATAATAAATTGTTCCATTAACTCTCATTTTGGAAGAATAAAATGAATAATTAATATTTCCCCAGTCAATCAATTTACGTTCATTGTAAAACTGTATATAGATATGATATATGGATTATGTAATAATATTATCCTTGATAATTAATACTGATATTTATTGAATATTTTATTTCTAATAGTCACATAAAAGTGAATAATTCATGGAATAACTTGATAAGTAAAAAAATGAATTCAGGAAGTCAAATTCAATTCTACCCTTCATTAAAATAATCATACACCATCGAGATTAATAAAAATTTTGATGTGAAAAAAATTCTATAATGGATTATATAAAAAATAATGAGTTTTTATCAATAATTAATAGAATGACTGTATAAAGATCGTTCAAAATATTTTTGAGGAAAATATCATTTTATTTTTAATGTGACCGAATAAAACTATGACATAAATATTTTAAAAAACATTTCATTGAAAATAAATCATAAGTCTTATAATTGAATCCTTAATTAATTTATTCATCATTACAACAAGAATTTAGAATATGTCTAACATGTAAAAAAATTGATTTCATTCATTTTTTATTGCAAATACCCAAATTAACATTGTTAAGAAAACAACATGACAATTTAGTTATTTTTTAAAAAATTGAATAATGGTTTCATAATTGTTTAATATTATTTATGATATTTCTAAACATTTTAGAAAAACAAATATGAAAAAATATTTTTGGATGAAACGATATTTTATTATAAAGATAGAAATGAAATCATGTTTTAGTAATAATATATTTCTATTCATTTAAGGTACTAAAATAGTGGAAAACATGCATTATTAATTGACCAAATTATAAATTAGAATATAATAAAATGAATGGGTTTTACAATACATTGGTAAAATAATATTTTTCAATTGTAACACATGTATATACAATATCGACTAATATGATATTTTGAAGTAAAACCTTAAAAATCATAACATTTTAGTGATAATTAATATATGAATTAATTATTTGTATCAAATTTAAATGATCCAAAATGATTTTAACTACAACATAGTAAAATAAAATTTTGACGCACACCTAATAATAGAATATCACTAAAATTGATGATTAGATAAACCCAAATGAATATAAATTGAGTTATGATATTCATTGACACTTTTTAAAATTCATATCAATGACCATAGATGAGAGAAATTCAAATTTAAACATAGAATTCCATGATATGTTAATGGAATGGGATGTAAAATATAAAATTCATATTATTTACATAATATAAATGAAATTATATTTATAACATATCAATTTTTCTTTTTGAAGGGAAATTGATATGTTGTGCATTACATATTCTTTATTTTATTTAAAAAATAATTAAACTATGGTATAGTTTTATTGAAAATGTTATTAATTGAAAAAATAACCATATTATAATTAATAACAACAAATATGATTTTTTAAAACATCTTATCACCTATTCATCAATAATAATTGATTATTTTCTTTATTTTAGGTGTCAATTAATTTATTCTCACATTAATGATTTTTCATCAACGTTATGGTTTTTATGAGGAATATTAATTTATATCATTTTCATATTAATATTCATGGAATAATAGTTCCATTTAAACATCAGTTATATTTTTCATAATGATCATTAATGATGGTTTAGGGAAATGATGTACATATTCAACATGAAGATGGTGGGTCATATATATTCATGTGTAATATATCCATTTTTGATTGATCAATATGTGTAAAGTATATAATATTATATCATTTATGAATGATAATGATATCATAGATACCATTTTCTCTCCCTATTAATACATTTATATGTCATCTCTGGGTTGTGGTTATGAAAATATAGTCACATCACTTTGTGAATGTGTTTGTCCAAATGTAAACAGGTGACATTCTAATAATTTAATGATTAAAAATATAATTAATATAATGCTATTTTTTTTTCTAAAAATGATATAAATTTCATTTATATATTGATAAATTTGTCAATATTACACATATCAATAAAAATAATATTTATTAAATTCCATATAAATAGATAATAGAAAACAAGTCATGTCTCATCCCAAGGAGGAACTATTCCATAAACACGAGGGACATAATCATATTCCCTAGATAATGAATTTAAATATTTATATAGGATATAATTAATTTGGAGGGGTAACTATGTTTTTAAAATCATATTTTTATACTTAATATCCATTTTCATATCTAACATTGAGAGGAGTTGATTGAAAATTCTTCACATTAGATCATGAGGTTATAGCCCCCCATACTAATGAGCAACATTTTTTGTTTCCCATTTTCTTGATAGGGATATAGATATTGGAAATTATAATAACATAATAAAATATTATTTATTATTAATAGTGGAATTATTTTTTTATCATAAATGATGATGATTTAATATAGCTGTAGTAAAATTAGAACAAACAGTGACATTATACATTTTATTTCATCTTTAAAAACCACTTTTATAATACACCTAAATTCATAAAATATTTTATTTATGATGAGAAATAGTAATCAATTAGGATTTAATAAATTTTATTTAATTATTTGGGCATCTAATTTCGTATAAGTAATGTCTTGATTCTATAAAAAATAGTGGATAATTGGTGGTCTTATCTAAGTGAAAAGAGTGGAAAGCTAGAAATTTCCGAATATTAGGATGTGTAACCACATTATTTATATACCAAAAGAGTATAAAATATTTTATTAAAATGAAATGAACATTATAATGTTGAAATAAATCAATTAAATATCATTTAGACATGCTTTTTGGTAATTTAAACCCTTATCATTTTAGTTTAACCATGATAAAACCTTTTTTCCCTTAACTATGATAATTATTTTTTACCATATTCACTATTAATTCATGTCAAATATCATGTCACCTTTAATAGATATTATAAGTATTTATGAATAAAAATATGAAATAAATTTTAAATATTTCTTTAAATTAAATGGAAATATTTAATTAAATATTATTCAAGAGAACATGAAATAAAAGTGGGTTTTCAAAGAAAAAAAATTCCAAAGATTACATAGTTTTGATATCAATGTTTTATATAATAATGTTTTCAGTGATATATATTGCCTCAAATATTATGTGACTTATAAACTTATTTTAAAATCATTTAAGAATATAATATAACCATTTTAATTATTTATTGGAAATGAAATTTTCAATCAAAATTAGTATTTTAAAATATTCATTAAAAAAATGATAATTTTCAGTATAAAATAAAAATTTACTATTGAAAAATTTTACTAATTCGATTTCAAAAAATTAGTACATTTTATAAAATAAATTTTTTGAAAATTAATTATATAGTTTTACATTTTGTTCATATTAATAAAATAATCCTTCCTTTAGAAAAAAAATATAGTTTCCCAGAAAAAATTTCTTTTTTCATACAAATGAATTTTATAAAATTTCTATTCAATAACCAATTATTTTTTTATATATGTAATCTAGATAATTTTTATATATTATTTAATTATATATTTATACAATAAAATTTAATATCTTTATTATAATGGTCTATCTTATTATAGTTCATTTTGACTCATGGATGTGTGTCCATCAAGCTATCAAAAATATTATATATAAAGAATCATATTTCATGGGTGGTTTAAGATTATTATTTAATGTCGCATTATCTATAAAAAATAAAAAATATTATTTAATATTTCATATAGTTTTATTCTACTAATCATAAATATATATTTTCCTTATACATTAAAGATGATCTCAGTAATTAATGATCTGATATTTGAAAATATTTGTTAAAAAACATTTAAAAAATGATATATAATATATTATCTAAAAGGAGGGAATTAAAATAACAATGTTCAAATTAAATATAAAATATCTAAGGTTCCATGTATTATAGCATTAGACAATTCTATGATATAGATACAGAAAAATTGGATACATTAAGAGATTAATTTATATTTAAGGACCTAAAAATCAATAATTTGTGATGATCTCAATGACCATTTGATTCATCAATGTTGATGCTAATATTATAACCATTTTTTAATGAAATTTTCCTAAATTTGATTAATTATTTTACATTCTATCAATATAATAGAATTTAAGTACATCATACATTTACATATCATAAAAATAATTTTATCCTTTGATTTTCCTATGATCAATAAGTTATTTATAAATTACATTGTGAAATTAACATACAAAAAAATTCATGTACCTTTATAACTAAAATTATAATTTAATGGATAATATGATTCAAAAATTAGTGAATATTATTTCTTTTATCTCAAATTATTTTCTTAAAATATTATAAAATGAAAAAGAAATATAGATTTATAAATTAATCTATAAAGATCACATATAACATGATTGGTCCATCATAAATATCTATTTTCTAAATCATTTAACAAAAAATATCATAATATTAACTAGGATATCATATATGAAAATTTATGGCATTAAATATTTATAACTATTATGTTATAGGTTCATGCCCGTGAAATTTCTATATGTGATGGTTTTTCACCTGACAGGCGGGTTATCATTTTCTAGCAATGTATTTTATTTCATCAATAAATTAGTTTCTCCAAAAAAAACATAGATTTATTGAAAGGGTTATAAAACAATAAATGTTTTCCAAACAACATTCATATTCTTTATAGACTCCCATCACATAAAACCTAAAAGGGTTGATTAATAATTTTCACATATGATCATTATTTAAGACATTATCACGTGAAGGAATCCAAAAAATTATAATTTAAAAATGACATATCAATACAAAATTAACACAATCCATAGATGATTGACAATTATTATAACAAAAATATTGTTAGAAAAAATATATTATCAATATTTTTTCCAATCATCACATAAATACTTCCATCATTTCATTTTGAAATAGTTTGTTCATTTGTCTGAGGGAATGAAATTAGAATTGGTAATTTACATGTATAATTAACATATTCCCCACAAGTATGAAAATGTACTATAAATTGATAATTGGTATGGAAATTATTTCCATCCATTGTAAACATTCGTTTTCCTATGTCATTCTTACATTATTCCCATTTTTTCCACCCAAATGATTTTAATATACATTTTAGAGACATTATCGACAGTCAATTTATATATTTATGAAATTATTTAAATTTAAATTATATTTCATACAGATTCTATAACACTCATGATCTTTTAAAAATCCAAAATTATTTCATTAGTGAGTATGATAATTGTTTAATTTTTAATTTTTAATCATTTTTATGATATCTAATTATGCATATTCATGATATCATTCAATATATATGTCATAACATTTTATTATTCTAATTTATTCAATCTTATTATATTAATAATTAATGGGATTTTTTATTTTATATTCATTGACTAATATTAATTAATCATATTTTGTAAAAAAATAATCTAAATGAAAAAAATATTATATTTTATAATATTTATAAATCATGACACTATATTTTCAGTATATGAAAATAGAGATTTGACCTAGGTCATTCTATATGACAATATTTTTAAATCCAAAAAAATGGTTTTTTTACAAATAATTAAATTATACATATAATATCCCTTAGGAGTGAAAACCCTAGTGCATAACAAGGCCTATTTTAGTGATGTATGTGATAAATAAGTAAATCATAAAAAAGTATTTTCTAATTTATTATACATATGTACAAAAATTTGTCATAATCAATAAAATTATAAAGATATGCCTCCAAAAAATATATCATCACTAAAGATTCATGAAAAATAAAATCATGATTATAAATAGTGGAAATTCATAATCATTTGACATCATGTTTTCAAAAACATAATACCTCTACCATAAAAGCATTTCAAAAAAATAGTTTAAAACTACATGTATAAATATATACAGTTCAAGAATACTTAATTTCTTAATGATAATAGACATTCATTATTTAGATATAAAATTATGGGCCTCAACCTTAATTTCATATAAATTATATTTCTCAGATATCAAATAATTTAAATAATTTAATATCAAAGTCCATTAAAATTATATATAAATATTGAATATGAAATATTGATTTTATATATTCGTCCATTAACTCAAATAACATTTAATGTAAAATAATATATATATATATATATATATATATAAGAAAAATTGATTAATAAATAAAAATACACATGATAAACTAATATGGATGCTTAGTTGAATTTTAATTTCCAATGATCACGTGAATTTTAATAAATCAAGGGAATATAAATGGCAACTGAAATAAATCATGGAAGATAGTTTCAATATTATTCATTGTCAAAGTAATAATAAAACATCTAGATTAAGAATAAGTATGTTATAAATACAACATACCCCATGTAGTGTATATGTAAAATAGTGGGTTCTTTGAAATGTGGAATTAAAATACAATAAAACCATCATTAAAAATATTATGAATGATCGACCTTTTCCATTTTAAAATCACCTTTCCAAACAAAAATTTCCAAAAAAATTAAAAATAAATTCCATTAAAAATAACCATGCATATATACCATGGAATAATTATAACAATGATTTTTCATAATGGAAGGAAATTGTGCCCATGTCATAAATGTTTAAAAAATTATTCCATTCAAATTTTCATTACAATCAAAACAATCATTTTTTTTATAAGACAGGATCAATACTTTATAAGTATTCAAAAAAATATTTAATAACAAATTTTTTTAATAAATCATTTTTTAAGAACAATAAATATTTTTTTAAATCCTTTTTAGAAATTTGGTTTTGGAAGAAAATATACTTCCGACTGAAGTGTGAAATGATTTTAAATTTCACAAAAAATGCTTCCTCTATAGGATTTGGTATTTATGATAAAGAAAATTGTTTTATTACAAAAAACATACCTAATATCTATAGAAAAAACAATGAAATTTTATTTTTATTCAATGATCAAATAATTTTCATCAATACAAACTCATTTATAAACAATCATGTTTCAAATGAGATTATGAAATAACACTTTACATTAATCATAATTTTTATTGGAATGTTAATAAATGAATATATTTTATTTTAATAATATAAATATACTGACATTAATTTTAAATAAAACATGATATAATAAATTTTAATTACACACAAAATCCTTAAAAATCAAAGAATTATAATTAGTTATAAAACTCAATGAAATTAAATTGAATAATGAAATTCATTATTGCCTTTTAATTATCATGTTAATCCCCGTGGATGAAATATTTAAAATTAAAACCTAAAAATTGAATCATGAAGGATTCATGACAGAAATTTTAAAAGTGTAATTTAGTATACCATATTAAACAAAATAGTTTCCTAACATATTAATATGCATAAATGGAGTGAAATTATGTTTATGCCCCATATGTCACTCTTCCAATCAATTAATCACAACCAATACAAATTTATTATGTCTTTTAATATATTATTATCATATAAAATAACCGTGTAAATATTTATAATAATATATTACAACCTTTATAACGTCATAGTACTTGTTCGTTAATAATATCTCATGGTTTTCAATGTTCTATGTGTTAATTTCATTTTTTTAACATTCATTCTTTAACAAGAATCTTTTAATTTATGTGATTTTGATAAAGATCCATCATATATAAAATAATACCAATGATATAAGTATACTATTAATATAATAATTATACATTTATAAAAAATTACGATACGTGTTTATGTGAAATTGTGTCCATTTAGATCATAGGGATAGTAAGTCACACATATGAAAGCGTAACATTTTTATTTTTCATTAGTCATTACAGAATAAAGTTATGTAATAATATATAACTGAATAATTATCATAGTATATTGAATACAATATTATATATTATAGAGTGTGTGTATATATATATAATCTATGTGGTGTGGTTATTAAAAAAGATTACATCGCTTCGTGAATGTGGTAGTCTCTATGTATACTATGATGTAATCAAATTATATTCAATGAAAATGTATGAATATAAATGACATTTTATATTTAAAAATATATATATATGTCCGGGATATCATAATTATTCAATTAAAATCATATAATTTTTTTACATTATCACTGTTACCTTCCATTAATGTGTTATTGAAATAAAAATAACAACTCATTTTGAACGGATGTCCCACCATATAAATCATACGTGTTAATATTTGTGTTTATAGAAAACATTTCATGTTGCTTTGGGAGATGGTGGTTCGCCGTATGAATTAGAGACATTATATTTTCCCATTTAAGGGAAGCTAATATTGATATATGACATCACTAAATAATACTAAATTAGTATTTTATGATATATACTAGTGAAAATATATAAACATCATTGTAAATGATTTTAAGGAGGTGTCAGAATAAATTAAACAAACCCATATTGTTAGGAATTTTAATAATTGTAATAGAATATCATTATAAATATATGTTAATAATAAATTTAATTTATTTATAACAAAAATATATATATTTTATATAGTAATATATTATGGTATATCATTTTGGTATGTTCAGGAGAATCCAATAGTGCATGATCTTTTGAAAATATTAGGATATTGTTGGCCTTTTATAAATTAGTTGAGTTGAAAAATTATAATTTGTGAAATGAAAATGGTGTAAAAACGTTTTTTGTTTCCACAGGGGAAAAAATAATATTCATAATATTTTAAATTTATAATTTCTAAATCTTGGACAAAAATTGATTTTAGAAAAGTTTTTTTCCATTTTAACAATGTTTTTATTAATCCATTGTAATCCGATTTTTACCATAACATCGATAAATAATTATTATTGAATTCACAATTCGTTTTTGGAATTTATTAATTTGACCATATGAGATACTATAAGATGTGTTGATTTAAAACATAAAATTTATGTTATCAGTGTTCAGTTCATTTAAGTGGAAAATTTAATATTAATATTAACCCCACATAAGCAAAAAAACTAATTTTTCAAATAGAAAATGTTAAATGTTTACAAAGATTTTATACCAAAATAAAATTAATGTATAAATACAATGAAAAAATTGTTTTCATTAGAATATAATTTAAGAACTTTTAAATTAAAACAAATTTAATATATAATTTAATTTTTTAATGAAAATTAATTTTTGAATAAAAATAATTATTTTTCTCTATAAATTAAAAATATAATCTTTTAAAAAAAATCAGAGATAGTTATCCAAAAATAATTCTAATATGATTATTTAAAAACATAGTTTTTTTACCAAATACATTTTATTAAATTGGTACAATCAAATTTATCATTATGTGGGAATATAGTGAAAAAATTGTTTTATAAAAAAATATTTCCCCAAAAAAATGTATTTTTCATTTAAATGGTTATTATTTTATTTTCCAATAAATTAAAAATGTTATAGTTTTTAGAAATTTCTAAAATATAATTTTCATATTTGAAATAGTTTTAATATTACCCAAAAATATAACATCTATGTAATAATTTAATATTATACTATGCATAATTTGGAATCAAGGTTCTGTTTTTCCCAAGCTATCCATGAGATAAATATTAATGAAATATATTTAATTGTGTTCTGGAGCTCTAAGTTGTGTGTTTCATACCCTATTGATTATTATTTACTTCGTTTAGAATTCCACGTTCTTACAAAAATATTATTATTAAATTTTATATTTTTTAGAGAATTTATTTAATAAAATTTACATCATTATTGAATATCATAAAATCGATATTTAATTTCAGTGTTAATGTGGTATTGTTTTTTAAAATAATAATTTATTGTAAATACATACAGATAATAATTTTTGTAGAAATATCCTTTTCTATTAAAAAATTAATAAATTTAAAACCATCATGATGTATTAAATATTTTTTAAACTAATATAAGTATTATATAGTCATAATAAATCTAATATATTTAATTTGAATAAAATTTACATTTGATTTAATTATAAAACAATATTTGGGTATAAATTAGATTTTTTCCAAAAAACTTGTTTTAATGTGAATAATGCTTCTACTTTCTAATTAAATATAATAGCCACAAATTATAATAAATTTAAATTAATTTTATATATTATATATTATTAAATGTTGATTTATATTCTCAAATTAATTTTTATTAGTCAATAATAACATCTTAAATCATTCAAGCCATTAAAAATACACTTCTGGAAAACCCGATTTTCATCAATTTTGGGGGTATTATTTTATATTAAATTTTCTACTTTTTTTATATTAATTTTTTAAAATAGTTTATATATTAAAAAAATTAATTCAAATTATCTAATAAATTTAAAAAATTTAATATAAAATATTAGTTAAAATTAAAAACATAAATAGTTATGGTTACACTAAAATCGAGTTTACCTAAGGGTTAAATTAATAATATAAGGGTAAAAATGGAAAACTAACATTTCTAGAAACTATTGGTTGTCTCTATTATAACCCTATATAGTTTAAATATTTATAGTGATGCATTTTATTGTATTATTTCATGTAAAAATGGTACATAATTTTTATTTCAAAAATTGCATATATGTCACATCCCTCACTTATAAAAAGTCACCCCAATCATCTGTTAACCATACCTATAATAATGTTTTTATCACAAAAAGCGTAGATTAATAAAATTTAAAATTTAATAACGTAATCCATGAAGTTTTCATTTTTTCATAAATCCAATATAGTAATTTTTTAGGTATAATGCTAAAAAGGTTTTCTGAGAAGAGGTACATTTTGAAGTTATATTTTTTTTAACATCTATATATTCATCTTTTTAATATTATTCAACTATGATAATATGATATCATAGATTTATAATATATACTATGATAATATTATATAAATAACATAACCAAAATCAATATCCCTATTGATCAAATTTGTTACAAATTAATCATTCTTGTGTATGGCGGACAACTGCCTCATGAATAGATGTCATTCATTTTCCTCCATTGGATCTCTTATCTTGTTTTAATGACTTATTTAATGTAAATATCAGAAAATTTTAATCTAATTATACACATTTAGTAATTTTATTACATATACCTACATTACCTTACATTTTGTGGGGGATTCTATAACACCGCTCCACTGTATGGGGGACTACCACCATGCCAATTGATGTTATTCATTTAATATTAACGCAAAACATTGAATGTATTGACTATAATTTTAATCATTATATATTAAAAAAAATTAAATAATAATCATATAAAAAACAAATATATCATTATAAATAGATTATTTTTCCTTTTTCGTTTAAACCAAAAAATCATATCATCTGTTAGGTACATACAGACTACGACATCAATGAAGAAAAATGATTCTCTTTTAATCAACACATCTCATGAAATATATATATAAGTATATTTAAATAAATCATATACTATTAATTATATTATAATAATTATATAAATATAAAATTATAATTATATTCTTTATATAATGATTATAAAAAAATTGAAATGTCACTCATGAGTCTATACGACCAACTATATTTTTTATAGGAATGTAAATCGTTTTTATAACCATTTTTCTAGAATTTTTTTCAATGTATAATTCATGAGTAAATATGTTATTTATTTCATGATAATTATTATAGATATTTTAATATAATGAATCATTTGACTATGGTCTACACCCCAAATCTATATCAAAATAATAAACCGAACGTCGTTGAAACACATAGCATGAACTTAAACGATTATGTATTCAAATACGAAATTATAAACATTTAAAATAATTTATTTATGTATATGGGGATAAAAAAATTATTTCTTTTTAAATCAAAAATCATATGGGTTATTATTATATAGGATTTAAAGTAAATATAAGGATTGACTGGACATGATGTAATGAATTTTCCTTTCATACATTTATTATTATGATCGATAATACTTATTCACCTAAATTTTTTATTTTTCGTTGTATATGGTTTATCTATACAAATATTAAAATTATTCAACTATAAATATCAATATTTTATGTGACTATTTATATTTTTTCATTCATGTATAATTGACATGAAATTTACCCTATGTTAAATAATGACTTTAAAAGAAATTTATCCTTGGGTTACATAACATCATCTGAGATATTTTTATTTCATAATTACGTTATTATTTAATTTTGTTCACTTTATGATTATTTTGTAGTTATTTTATTTAATTATAAATTAAAGACAAAAAATATAATTATTTATTAATTCTAATATTCAATGGTATGATTTTGGAAAGGGATATTCATATTAATTTTGTATTCTTTTAGGCATACGTATATGATATGAACTTGAAAAAATTTAAAAGTTTTATATATTTCAATGTATTATTATATATCAGGAAAATATTATATTAATTATATGTAATGTAATAGTTGATGATACTATTTCATTGAACTTATGTTTTATGAGATACAAAACTTGATATGTTTTTATGTTGTAATCTTCACTATTTTGTAACTTGTTATATTGAAGGATAATTATGATAAAATATTACGCACTTATTTCCAATATCTCTATATATTTCTTCTATTATTATTATTAAAAGGATAAAAAAATTTCTATGTTTTCTTCCTTACATATTAAATAATCATCATTAATGTAACTTGTAATTGATAATTTTTATCTATTTTATTTTTGAATTAAATATATTTCCATAATATATCATTGTATTATTAAATGTTTTCTAAAATTAACTTTTATAATAGGGAATATTTTTTTAATTCTATTTTAAAATTTATTTTTCATTCGTTTAATTAGTTTTAATGTGGAATTCATAATGTTTTCAAAATGAGTCATTTTTAACACCCTTTTTATAATAGTTTTAAAAGAATTAATATTATTATCATTTATTCCATGATGAGATTTTTCCTCCATCATATCCATTATATTCATTGACGTTTACTTAAAATAATTCCATAGTATTTTTTCAATAATCAAATTCACAGTAGTTATTCATTATTAATTTTTAAAATTGGGATTCAAACGAAAAATAGTTATTTTACATAAAAATTTCATGAATTACCTTGTTATGTCATTTTTATTCATAAACATTAGAAAAGAATGTTATTAATTATTCTCCAACATGGATATTTTTTAAACATTAAAACTTTATTCTATCACTATATGGATTTTTATTTTTGGTAGATATTGTTTGTGAAACTGTTTATTAACCATGGGTCAATTGTACTACAAAGAGGTTTTTTAGGAATCCATTTCACTTTTACTGGTTAATCATGATTAATAATGATTGTGACGTAACATTATTATTTTATACAGTTCAATAATGTTTCAATGAAATTAATAAGAAACCAATTTCCTCTACAATGATTATTAGTCTTATGAATGTAATAATTATATTTATATGAGTTAATGATTAGATAAATGGTCTATGTACATTATTCATGATACAGTTCATTGAAATAGCTAAATATGTTGGTGGTTCTATTATAATATAAATATAGGTATGTATGTTATTAAAAACTGATGTGTGGTTCATGATAAACCAATAAGAGTAGAGAAATTATATTCCTCCAATAAATATAGTACCCCAGTGATGGAAGTTGGCCATATTAGATAATCATTTTTTATGATTGATATGATGATAATGTTTCTGATATTATAGATTTTTTTAATAATACATAATAAGTGTTTATAATTTTATTAATAATCAATATTTATATCACATGGCTCATGATTATTGATTTAGTTAGATAATAATATATAATAGATTTAATAAATATTTTAATGGTTGATTTTCAATGAATTTAGAGTTACAAATATTATTATTTATACACATGGATTTTCATTATGTAATCGTACCCTTATTCTATAATTATAATCACTAATGAAATTCAATTGATGATACTTACATTTTTGGATTATTGATGATTTTACATCAATATTCATACGTATTATTTTCCACAGGTAATAAGTGTTGATCTATACATAATTATGTATATAATGGATTTTTATGTATAAAGATTATGGTCTAATGTCGAATATAAAAATCATTATATTATGGGAGATAATGTTCATATATTTGAACCATTTGATTATAATTCAATTGTTTTAATATATTTTACTAATTATCTTAAAAATAATTCCTATAATACACATGATAATGTATGTGATTGAATTATTTCCTATTTATCTTTTATGTCTCAGACAGAGAAAAATGTTCACCATCATCATTATCCAATATCAAAATGTAAACTATAAATTGTAATAAAATAATATGATTGTAGTGGCCCACACCCACCTGGTCCATTACATTTCCAAATATCTAGTTTTTGGGGGTGTCATGGGTTCCATCAGTAATTCGTTATGGTGTTTTCCAAAAAAAAATCTGTCCCAAAAAACGGATCCACCTAAATTATGTCACTGTGTCAGCATAACCATCACAGTCGCACCATCACAGCCTCACACAAAAATGGTGGCACCTCTTACGGGGTATCACCGAACTAGTGGAAGCATTACAGTGTCACCATTACACTGTCTCATCGAATGGTGTCCCACCCTTTGCTAATTTTATTCCATGTTTCAAATGTTTTTCCATTTCCTCCCCAGGTAATGTATCATTCGACAAAAATGCTTTTTAATACCAATTTCAAATCCATATAAATATAGTAAAAGATATTTTAAAACCCCATGAGATGGTAAACCCTTCATTTATCATAATGTCTGTCTATTATCCTCAGTGTCTCATTATTCCCTGTACTTTTTTGCATCACCCATATTATGTGGTTATACTCTGTTTAAATGATATATTTTAACACACAGTCATTATCTCATTCATATATATGGAAAATTATTATGTAAAAATTAATCTCAAGATGTGAGAATACCCAAATGTGTGGTCAATCCAAGATTTGACTTCAAGTGAATTTAAATATTGTCCCGGATTTTATGATCAGTTATTTCTATTTTGTTGATATACCCTATTCCTCCATCCATTCAGTTTTTCAACGTAAACCTAGAGGCATACTATGGAGATGAATCATCCACTAATGTTGGAGCCCTTCTCTCTTATCCCTAAATGTCATGGAGTTCTTCCTCGCAAAGTCTTTCATCCACAATTCTTAGAGAAAAAATAAAACATTGATTGTTGACCATACAAGTAGTGTTTTCTTTAATATATCATTACAGTGTATAATGTTGGTTGGGTATGATGATGATTCCCTCCAGTCGTATATGAATCATAACGTTAACACAGATAATAAACGAAATTTTATAAAATGAATGGTTGATAATTATTATGATTTTTTCATATTCATTTATCATCATTTTTTTGTTTTGAATTGTATGGCCACATGAGATGTGAAAAATAGTGGCTTTTGGGGGTATTTCATGCACACTAATGAATGTCTGTTTTCTGAATAATCATGTGATAGAATGGTTGTAACATTGAAACTGGTTAATCATGTAAACTCAGTAGATTAAATCGATGGATTATCAATAATATTCCCCTTGTTATCCCCACAGTTTACGAAATGGAATGTATGGACTTGATAAATGGTTGGTAAAATATGAATTCTCTATTACTCGGTTCTACCAATAAGTATGGCTATTTTTCTTGATTCTTGTGAGGTGATGTGGATGGTGATGTTATAACCTGTTGTTCAGTTGTTGGTATTTGTATCTGAGGCTGTAATGGGTGATATTTTGGGGCTTGGTTAGGTTTTAGTACATTGAGGGATCTAACAAGTCCCTTTTTTTGTTGTGACTTTACTAGATAAACCAGTGTGATTCATTAAATTTGTTCTTTTTTGTTTTCCATCAGTTATTGTCTTGTCTTGTGGCTATTACTATTTGTTTCTTGATATTGATGGAATATTAAAATGGAGTCCCTTGAGCATGATAATGAGAACAATTCTAATGGTGTGTTGTTATCCAGAAATGGGTTGAGCTCTTTTTGTGGCTGTTGTGTATTTGTGTATGTAGGGATAGTAATGAGAGTGGTTGTTTATGAGCTAGTTTCGGAACCTATATGTTGGGATGAATTCTTGATTAACTATATATACAAATTTTGTTATGTTTTTTCTAATTCTAACCCCTCCCACATTTAGAACATCATGTCGACCATCCCCATATCATTGGGGAGGGTTGTTTTCCAAACATTATTATGAGTTGTTCGTTATTAGGACCTTTATGAACCATCTATCAGGTAGCCTAAGACTGTTCAAATAGGTTGTGATATCCTATGGTTCATTTTGGCCCAAGAATCATTGTGTATGGTCTTTTGTGGTTGTTGGCATAGGCGTGTGTGTGAAGGTTTGATTCCCAAGGGTCATTAGTATGAGGCCCAATTGTCTTTGGTCATGGTAGTGGTTGTTATAGCACAGGTGTCTGTGGGCATGGTGATGTGTGGTTGTTGTGTCCTAGGTGTATGTGGGCATGGTGATGTGTGGTTATTGTGGCCCAGGTGTCTGTGGGTCTAATGCGTGGTTGGGGTTACCTGTAAAGTTATTGTTCGGGAGGCAGTGTGACTGTAGTGGAACGTATATAATTCCATAGACTTAAACAATACATATACATGAATTAATTTTATAATTCATATTAAGGATCATTTAAAGTTTATATAATTAGAAAATTTGTCAATAACTTAAACATAACAACTTGAATACTATAAGAAGACATATATACTCAATATCCATTTTTTCATAAAATAAAATCTCTTTAAAAAGTGACATGTATTAGTTCCATGATTTAAAAAGCACGACTTTTCTATGAAGACATCATTGAAACTATTCATTTTATGTCTTGTGAGAACATTTCAAAAACATGTTTTGGGCATAAAATTCTTAGTAAGGGTTATAAAAAAAATAATGAAAATATTAGTGCATCATTATATACAAAACATAAGCTCTTTTTCATACCATATGAAATCATAAAATTTATGAATAACCCATTGAAATTATTATTCAAAATGAAAGCTTATGGAATCCATATAATACATAATGTTTATCTTTCACTACTATATATAGAGATAAGTTTGGAATACCCATCATTGAATATTCCTTAAATATCATACTAGAAACTTTAACGTTTACCTCTGTCACGTTACCCAATGCATTGGAGATCTATATAGGGATCACCAGCCCTAGGTATATAATTGAAAAACCCTTATATGTAATCAATTAGCAAGAAACATATCATAATAATAACATATAAAACAATCATAATATAAGGATAATATTTCCTCATTCCAATCTCAATATAACATTTCATGATATTGAAATAGACAATCCATTTCCAAAACCATTTAAATCATTTAATAAATAGAATTTCGAATCCATGTGCTCCATACAACATTGAAACCATTAAAAAATTAACAATTTATAACATTACTATCCATAAAAATAAATCCATAAAACCACTTTAAAAAATGGATATTAATGAGAATGATTTATATGATTAATGCATTAAAACATTTAAAACCATGTTTTTGTTAATGAGTCTCGTGTCACAAGATAAAATAATTGAATTAAAATAACAAAAGAATAACCTTAAAATAAAGCTATAATATCATGAGAATAAAGAGATTCATGTTATAATATTTCAAAAGGATAGGATATACAGTTTATAGGATAATAATGGTGCATAATATTCAAGACATTCCTCATTTAAAAGAGATTGATAGGAAGACCCTTACTAAAATTTGCCATCCAAATGATGTCAATTTAAGATTCATAAAATGAGTTGATGGGAGTGAAAAGGACTTATCATCACTTGTACATTAAAATTATTTAAACAATGATATACAAGAACATATCCAAACATAAGAAAATTTAATTTAAAAGACATTATATTAATTAAGTCTTTTTCTATAAGAGTACAGTGTAACGTTCACTTACCTCATGTCTGGCATGAATTTTTCATTCATTAATTTCCAAAATAATAAATATAATTTAATTTATAATTTCCTCAGAAGAATTAAAATTAAAATTATTATTTTTATATCACTTATCACCTTGATATAACAATTAGTTAATTATTTGAATTCATATCAGTCATTTAGTTTATGTTCGGAAAAAGAATAAAAAATGACCATGTTATAACCACAAATTGTCCATGTGATCAAGAGTCCATTATCTCTAGAATTATATTCTGGATTTATATATAATATATATCATATATTTCTAGTATATTTCTTTTGAATAGACCATATTATTTGGATATATGAACCATTAATGCATCATTCATGGAGAAGATAAGTCAAACGTATGCATTAACACTACTTTCATTTCATTTTAATTATTTTTAATTGAATGAAAATCAAATGATGAATAGGTATATTATTAATCCAGTATAATATCAAAATTTATATACCTTAAATATGTTCAATAGAAGAGTCCTTTATACGGTCAATGTATTGTATGAATGAGTCATATCACATTGAGAGGACGGTAGTCGGCACATTATAAAATTAATATATCGAATTTATACAACCTGAAATGCATAAAGGTATCAAATAACTCTGAATTACATAATCATAGAGATAATATAAATATCAAAAATATCATATAAAATTATACTTCCTTCATATTGGGGACCATGATAGGTGGTAGGGAAAAATCAAACATTCATCGTTTCGTGAGAAAGCAGTTAACCGTACCCAGAAACAATATGTTCATATCCATTATATGGAGTTGTGTGTAAGATTAGTTATTATACTTATAATAAATAAACCTAGTATATTTTGGATACTATTTATGATATATTAATGATGTATAAGAAGATCTTAGGAAATGGATAATGAAAATTAATTTAAATAAGCATTAGAGAAGTTGTTACCTCACATCAGGTAACTTATTTTGATATGAACCAAAGGACTCTCTAGAATTTCCTTATTCCTTGGGGAAGGATTATAAGTGGAAAAGAGGGAATCTTTTAGAAATTTTTAACATATTTTTGGTGAGAAAATGAGATTTAGAGTTGTGAGTAATGTGTTAGAGGTGGTGTATTTTTATAAGTGGGAGGAGAGGCGCTTTAAGAATGTTTGAATGCATCATTTTATTATAAAATTATTTTTAGTTTCAAACGATCTAAAAATCATTACATTATATTATAATAATAATATTAGTAGAAATAAAATAATCCCATATTAATTTCACATGTTTTGGATATTAGATAATCCTCATGGTTTTTTTAAACCTATGTTAACTTATTTAACAATTACCATTTCTTCTGGTATATTCATACTATATGGTTAATATATTAAAAATAAAATTCCTAGCAACCCAAAATTGATCATTGATGAAATTTGGGACATATTATATATAAATTAGACAAATAATATATATTTAGGACTATTTTTTCATTTAATAAAATTTTAATTGATTTAAAAACTCATTTATGTCTATTTTTACACTATTCATATCATGAATTTTTAAAAATACATAACAACATTATCAATTAAAAAATATTATAATCAAATTATAACAAGTCATAATCATCCTTAATATTGGTGGATTGTATAAAATGTTCCAAAATAAATTTATTTTACTATTAATAATCTCATTTTTTTAAAACATTCATTAATAATGTAATCATTACATCCTCATTGTTTCATAAATAAATATATTTATTTGAGGTTTTAAAATTATATAAAAAATTCCATGATGTGGGAAATACTTTTATATATGTAATGAAAATATTTTTTAAAATATATAAATTATATAATGTCACTTTAAAATAGTTTCACAAAAACAATACATGTTTATGATATTATTATTTTTACAATCAATAAAAAGTTATTAATGTAATTATCTACCACAAGTGGCTTCAAAAGTCCAAAAATTCCACCCAAAGATTTTATAATTCATCCATGACTCATTAAATAATGTTAGGACATGTTTTAATGGTAAATTCATATTATTATAACAACATTTTTACAATGAATTACTTTATTTACAATTAACTGTAGTAAATAAAAACGAAAAGTTAATATTCACAATAAATTAAATTCATCCTATATAAACAAATTTTATATACAGATTATAACCATGTATGTCATATTTTGGAAATTCAAATAGCAGACGTAGTATAATATAATTTAATGGAAAATTTTTTGTTTTTATCCACTATGCAGTGTTTTTCACTATTCATAAAAAATTGAACGTTTTCCAAAAAATACAAAAAATTCACCCAAAGATAATTTTGATATTTATAATTAAAAAATTATATCTATTTTAACAAATTTAAAATGAAGATGTTTCATTAATTAATTTTAATTTAATTCCAATCGTCAAAACAAGAAAGCATGGTTTTATGATGTAAAAAACTACAAAATTTTTTACATGTGTTTCTGTTCAATTTCAAAGATCAATTACATCCAATGAAAAAAATTAGATTATATTTTTAAAATATAATACAACTACAATTTAAACCCTTTTAATAAGACAATCTATCCATATAAATAAATCAAATGAAAGTGGAGTTTGGACTTAAAATATTGTATTTGTCACTATTCATTAAAAAACAAACATTATCAGAAAAATATCAAATATAATACCACTGTAAATTTTTATATACCACTTATAAATTAGAAGTTTATTTTATGAAATAGAATATAAAAAAATGAAATATAGTTGATTTAAAATTGGATTCTCCATCAAAAGGTTGAAAAACTACCTTTTAATCCTTTTAGAGAGTTTATTAATAAAATTAGTTTCATTCTAATTTTCTGCCTCTAAATTTTATAAGATAAGTGAAACATAATTTATCAAAAACATTTAATCATAATATGGATTGTTTTTTTCATTCTATCCAATACAAGGGTTAAGCGTTAACTACCATTTAATATAATAATAACAATATATTATTTTTTGGTATAACTCAAAGTTGTGTATAACCTAAGATTAAAAAGAAACCATTGTTGTGTTTTTAATAAGCTATAAGACATAGAATATCCTTGAATGTAAAATGAATATTTAATTCAAAAATGTTAACAAATATGAAAATTTCATATTTATTATTATTCGGGATGTTACATCCTTCCCCCCTTTTGGATATTACAACCTTAGAATTTTAAAATTGGGCTCAGAAACATCAGTAAATGTCTGACATTGAAAAAATTGAAAATAAAAAATAATATTAAACAAAAAAAAGAGAGGTAAACAGGTAATCCAAGACAACCTATACTATAATTCCATGTTGGAAAACTTGGATATGGAAGAGAAGTGTCATGTTCTAATGGCGTGTGATGGAAAACATGATCAGGAGAATGTAAACAATCTAAAAACCATAAAATTGTGATGGGTTAAATGGTCATTGTATTACCATTAGGTAAATTAAATAGATAAATTTTTTTTATGTTTCATTTAATAAGTTTGATTAATTTATTTATGATATTGACTAAGGACATATGGAAATATACTTACTTTTCTCATAGAGTTTTATCCTTTAATAAGATTCTACCAAAACACATATTTTCTCCAAATGGTGAGTATTCAAGATGACATGGTCACACCTGAACCACTAGAATCAGCTTCATGATTGTCACATAATCCAAATAAGATGAACTATATATTTTCCCTATCATAATAAATTAAACAAAACCAAAATGGATAGTATGAGGTTAGATAATCCCCATAAAAGATAATATTTTATAAAAAAATATTACTCTAAATCTCAAAAATTGATCAAAAAAAATCCCACAACACAATAGAGACCATTAAATACACAATCGGTCATAAATATTTTGAAAATAATCCAAAATATGTTTGAAACACCATATTCTCAAGGATTTTATCCTAATGCCTTCCACAAAAATCATAACATTTATCTCCAAATAATATCGCATGCTCTTAAAGTATCATAATAAAAAGTAATTAACCTAACCACTTATCTTAAATGATAGGTTAATCATTTACATTAATAAACCAAATCTCCATTTGTCCACAACAAAAACATAGATTCATCCAAAATAAAATTTCATCTGTTACTCCACAAATGACATCACATAGTATTTTATTTTACATAAGCTTATAGTGTTCCCAAAAGTGAAAATGTATACCAAAATTACATTTATCAGTTAATCACAAAATAAATTTCCTACACTAAGGATATCCTTTAAATAAAACATAATATCCAAAACTAACATATTCATGATCAATAAAATCATTCAACTAAAAATAATAATTCGTAATAACCTGGGACTTCACCTAGTCCAGTGGTAGGCGATAAATCCCAATTGCACATTGGTTATGGGTTCTATTCTCATAGAATTATACAAAATGATGGGTTTTCACAAGGTATGCATGTTTTAATTTTTAAAAAATAAAATAATTTTATTGCATTCCCAAAAATGAGATAAATTTCTCAAAAATAACCATAGGATATTTTATACTTAAAGAATATCTAATACCTTTCATTATGCATCCCAAAATGTTATAAAAATTTACCACCTCTAAAAAACTATGAATCTTTGTTATATAGTGACCATCATGGTTATTTCACTTATAAAAAAATGACACCCTAACCTCTAATGTTATCTAAACCAAACTCAGATACCAACTATAAGGCCCCAACCATATAAATTTCGTAATCTTAAATTAGGTTATTAATTCACATTGAGGATTGCTTCATGTTTTGAGATTTATATAATTTGGACGTAAAATATACATAACAACATGTATATTATAAGAAGACACTTCTACTAACAATACATTTTTTGGTCAAAAAAATCTTTAATAAGAGACATGTTTTAGTTCTGTGATTTAAACATCGTGAATTTTTCGTGATCCCATTCATGATCCTATTATTATTTATGTCCCATGAAAAAAATTTGTAAAATATTTTATGTGCATAAAAAGCTCAGTAAGGGTTATAAAATAATGAAATAAAACATTAGTCCAACACTATATAAAAAACATAATATCTTTAACAGAACTCATGAAATTATATGATTTATGAATAACAAATAGAAATCATAAATCATAAAGGTAACATTTGGAATCAATATCATACTTACTGTGTAGAATTCACAGATATTTAGGGTGTTATGTTTGTAATATCCATCATAATATATTCCCTAAAACTCTCAGGTGAAACGTTAACCCTTAACTCTGTCATGTTACCCAATGCATTAAATAGAAATCATGGGATCACCCACCCATGGTTTATCATATAACCACCTGTATACATAAATAATGCCCAATAACCATAACATATTTATATAATATAAATAAATAATAAATTAAATATAATATTTCCAAATTCTAATAATATTATAATATTTCAATATACAGGAATATATATTCCATTTCAAAAACCATTTAATACATTTAATAAATAGATTTCTGAATCCAAGTGTTTCATACTACTTTAAAACATTAACATTATTTAAAATTTTAAAACAGTATTTCCATATAAGTAAATTTATAAAACCATTTTTAAAACACAGAAATTAATGATAATGATTTAGAATATTAAATCATTAAAACATTTAAAATAATGTTTTAGTTAAAGAGTCCCTTGCCACTTGAGAGCATACTTGAATAAATTCAATGAAATAATAACAATAATAGAACCCTAAAATATCATGATCAAAATTAGATTAATGATATATTATATCTAAAGGTTTTATATACTCCTTATAGGATAATAAACATTCTCAATATTCAATATATGCCTCATTGAATGGATATTAAGACAATATCCCTTACGAAAATTCAGCAGCCTAATGACGTCGAATTAAAATTAATAAAATGAGTTGATGAGAGAGAAAAGGTTCTCTCATCACTAGGGAATAAAATGTACAAAAATAAGGATATATAAGAACATATCCCAACATATGAAATTGGACATTGAAATACGTGACATAATAGAAATCTTTGACTTAAATAGTATGTTGAATGGTTCCATTACCTCATGTCCGACTAGACACATTCTTTCTTTAATTTATTGAATAATAAAAATAAGTTAAATTTTACTTGTATGATAACCTATTTCAATTTTATTATTCATTTCATTCAGTTATGAATTTTCCATAACAATTAGTTAATTATTTGAGTTCATATTGAACATTTTGTCGATGTTTGGAACATGAGTCAAAAATGAACGTCTTATAACCACAAATTGTCCGTGTAGTCAAACCTTAATTATCTCGAAGATGATATTCATGATTTAAATATCATATATATCATATACATCTATTATATATGTATTTAAAATAGTCTATATCATTTGAAAATATGGAAATGAAATGCATCGTTCATGGAGATAGTAAGCCGTATATATGCATGAACGCTATGTTAATTTAATTTTTTTCATTTTAAATGGAATGAAAGCCAAATGATAAATATATATATTATTAACCATTTATAATATATTATTTTATATACCTTACATATTTTTATCAAAACCGTCCTTTATATGTTACATGTATGGTCTGAACGAGTTATATCACTTAGAGAGGGCACTAGTCCACACTTTCTCAAATGAAAATATCGCATTTATAAAACATTAAAAGAATAAAATTATGTTGTAAATGAGAATTAAATAATAATAGATAGAAATTAAAAATCATAAATATCTTATATAATATTGTTCCTTAATAATGGCCCCCATTAGAGGTTGTAGGGGAAATTTGAATAATCATCGTTTTTTGAGGCAGAAATTCATCGTACACAGAAACAGTATGATCGTATCCCTTATATGGAGGTGTGTGTAAGTTTAGTTAGAATCCTACTCATAATAACAAAATATTATATTTTTGGATACATTTTTTATATAAATTAATAATAAAAAAAGAATATGTATTGGAGAAAGAAAATTAATAGAATGAATATTGAGAGAAGACGTTCTCTCAAATTGGGTAACTTCTTTTGATTGGACCCAAAGGGATCTATGGAATTTTATTTATCCTAGGGGAAATTATAAATGAGTTATAGTGGGACATTGGGAGCTTATTTGTGAAGATTATTTAATATAAAATGTTCTTGAGTGGTGTGAGTAATGGAATATAGTTGGTGTCCTTTTTTATGATGGAGGAGGGGTGACTTAGGAATGTTTGGAAGTATTATTTTATTATAAGTTTAATTTTGGTTTCAAAAGAACCAAAATTCAATAAATTGGACGATACTATGAATATAATTCGAAATAAAATAGTCCAGTAATAATCTCACTGGTTTTGGATATTTTTTGATCAAAACTTTTTTTATTTATACCTTTGTTATCTTATTTATATTTTATTATTTCTTCTATTACATTCAATCTAATTTGATATTATATTTAAAATAAAAACCTAGGAAACAAAAAATGGATAATTAATGATATTGGTAACATAATCTAGGTTATTTGTCCAAATTATATATTTTTATGACTATTTTATAATTTAATAAAATATTAACTGTTTTAAAAACTCATTTATGTCAATTATCATACTATTCATATCATGACATTTAAAAAATACCTAACTACTTTATCAATTCAAAAAAACATAATAAATTGATATATAACAAGTCATAATCACCCATATAATTTTTCCATGGCATAAAAAGTTTCAAAATAAATTTATATTAATATTTAAAATCTCATTTATTTGAAACATTCCTTAATGAGGTAATCAATTCATCATCATTGTGTTATAAATATATTTATTTATATGAAATTTTGAAATTATAAATATAATACCATGATATACGAAATATTTTTATTTTTTTAATGAATACATAGAGTCAAATATACCAATTATATAACCCCATGTTAAATTTTTTATGAAAAACAATACATGTTTATGATATTTTATTTTTTACTTTAATGAAAAATTAATTGATGTAATTATCATACACAAGTGGTTTATAATGGAAAAATGATCTACCCAAGGATTTTATTGGTATTCCATAATTCATCCAGTTATGTTAGAAAATGTTTTATTATAATTTCAAATTATTATAATATTATTTTAACCTTGAATTACCCTATTTATCTTTAACTGTGGTAAATATAAATCAACATAACTAATCACAAAAAAATTATTTTCATCCTATTGAACAAAATATTACATAAAAAAGACAAATATGTATGTCAATGTTTTGAAATTTAATTCACCAAAGTGGTAGAATTTCATTTAAATTTAAAATTTGGGGTTTTAACCACAACGTAGTGTTTTTCACAATTCAAAAAAATTGAACATTTTTAGAAAAATATGAAAATATCACCCAAATATAATTTTGATATTCTAAATTCAAAAATGATATTTGTTTTAAAAAATCCAAAAAATAAAATTTTGATTAATTATTTAAAATTAATTTTTTAAGACAAAAATAGAAAGCATGTTTTTGTGAAGTAAAAAAACGACAAATAGATTTACATTTGTTAATGTCCAATTTCAAAGTAAAATAAAATACAATGAAAAAAATTTATGTAAATATTAAATATATAATCCCAGTAATAATTATGACCACTTAAAATTAAAATCTATCAATACAAAAAAAATTATTGGATAAGATAGTTTTGATTTAAAATATAGTTAATTTTACTATTCATTAAAAAATAAACATCATCAGAAAAATACAAAAAATTTACCCAATGTAAATTTTGATATCCCACATATAAAGAAGTTGTTTATTTTCTCATTTTAATCATATAAAAGAGATAAAAAAGAACATTTTAAATAGGTTTTCCATAAATAGTTGGTAAAACTACCTTTTAAAAATATTTGAGTATTTATTCTTAAAATATTATTAAGTATATTTTTAAGCATCAAAATTATATGGGATAAAAGAAAAATCATAAAAATAAAATTCTAGTCATAATATGGTTAGTTCTGTTCATTCCTGCCAATACATTAGCTTGGCTTTAACAACAATTTCAAATAATAATAATATTATTTTATTTTTTCATATAAATCAAAGAGGTGTGCAACATAAGATTTCAATGAAATATGTTAATGCATGTGGAGTACGGTATGAGACATAGAATCACCATTAATATAAAATATATATTTAACTAACAAATATTAATAAATTTGAATATTTCATATTCATTATTTACATGGAATGTTACATCTTTCCCCACTTTTTGGAATTGCTTCCTCGCAATTTTAAAATATTGCTTAGAAACATCATTTAATATACCAAATTGGAAAAAGTGTCTATAAAAATCCTTTTAGAAGAATGAAATAGAATTTCAATGGTCACCCAAGATAATAAAATAAAAAATAACTCTTTCGTGCTATTCGGCCAATGTTCTGATATAATGTGATAAAAAACATGATTAGATGTAAGTTAATAATCTTAAACCATAAAATTATTATGGGTTTAATGTTCTTTGGATTCCCAGTATGAAAATTACAGAGACATCATTTTTGTTGTATGTTTCATTTAATATAGTTGGAAAATTTATATTTGATATTGTCTAAGGACATAAGTAAATATACATAAATTTCAAGTAGTGTTCCATGATTTAATAATTTTCTTCCAAAAAGTCATATTTTATACAAACAATTAGTATTCCTGATGAAATATTCACACATAAAGAGAATGAATCATCGTCTAGAGAATCACATAATCGTAAAAAGATGAGATATATATGTTCCAAATCTCTATACATTAACAAAAACCAAAATGGTTAGTTCACGATAAGATAATCCCTAAATAGGATATTATTTTATAAAAAGAAATATTACTCTTAATAACCACAATTGAAAAACCAAAACCCAAATTTTAAAAAAGTCCATTCCAAAAACAATTGTTCTTAAATTCATTCAAAATATTCCAAAATAAGTATGGTACCGAAAATTCAGAAGGATTTGGTCACAAGGACTTCCACAAAAATCATAACATTTATCTTTAAAAAATATAGGCTACTATTAATGTCTCATACTAAAATTAATTATCCAAAATACATATTCTCCATTTAAGGTTAATCATTTCCATAAATAAACAAGATCACAATATGTCCAAAACAAAAACAAATATTCATTCAAATTAAATTTCAACCATTACTCAACAAATTTGATCAAATATATTTTTTCATTAAGCATATAGTATTCCAAAAATATAGAATGTCATCCCAAATACCCTTTATATGTTTATCACAAAATCATTTTCTTACACTATGGATATCCATTTGGTAAAACATAATATCTCAAATAAAATTATTCTTGATCAATAAAATAATTTAACTAAAAATAGTTAGTCTTACTATCCAGAGACTTCATGTTGTATAGTGGTGGGTGATAAATCCCCATCGCACATTGGTTGTGGGATAGATTCCATCTATAAGGTCCCAGCTATAAGGCCCCAGTGTTAAATAACCCCATAACCTCTACAGTTATCAAAACCATCATCCAATACCAACTATAATGTCCCAAACGTAAATGTTAAATAATCTTGAATTATGTTTATAATTCACATAGATGATTTTTTCAGGTTTAGTGATTTAAAGAATTATTCCATAACATATACCTAACAACATGAATATTACAAGAATAAGAATCTTCTCACTATTTATTTTTTCCTAAAAATCCATTATAAAGATACATGTTTTAGTTCTATGATTTAAACAACATGACTTTTCCATGATCCCATCCAAGACCATATTCATCTTCATCTCCTGTGAATTTTTTTTCAAAAACATGGTATGAGCATAAGAAGGTCATTAAGGATTATAAATTAATGATATAAAACTTTAGACCATAAACATATACAAAACATAATATCATTAACATACCTCATTAAATCATAATATTTGTGAATAAAACATAAAAATCATACATAATAAAGGTAACTAGTGGCATCCATATCATATATACAGTGTATCGTTCCATTATACCTAGGGTGTTATGTTTTCAATACCCATTAACTATATATTCACTAAATCACATAGGATAAACATTAATGTTTACCTCCCTCATGTTACATAATGCATTGAAGATCCATATTGGGTTCAACCAACGTAGGTTTATCACGGAACCACCCATATACATAAAACATTCCCAAGAACAATGAAATAATCATAAAATATAAACGATGCATAAAGTAATGATAATATTTTCACAATACAATCACAATATAACATTTCAAGATACTAAAATATTCAATCAATTTCAAAAACCATTTAAAACATTTAATAGATTTATTTCAGAATCAATGTGCCGCATACCACATTGAAAAAATTAATGGAATTAAAAATCTAAAACATTAATCTCCATATACATAAACCCTTGAAATAATTTTTAAAACATGGACATTATGGGGAAATATTATAATATTGATTTATTTAAACAAATAAAACAATGTTTTTGTCAAATAGACCCATGCCACATGATAAAATAGATGAATGAAAATAATTAAATAATAACATTACAAGATAACAATAATATTATGAGAATAACGAGATTCAATATATAATATGTCAAAGGTTATTATATACACCTTATAATACAATAAAGTTTCACAATATTCAAGATTATCTTCAATTAGAGGATATCAAGACGACGTTCCATATGAATATTCGATAGACTATCGTCATCACATTAAAATTATATAAATGATATGATAGGATAAAAAAGGGTCTCTAGTCACTTGTAAATAAAATTCACAGAAATAACGATATATAATTACATATCCGAACATAAGAAAATGTTAAATAAAAGAACATACATAAAATAATTCTATGATAAAAAGTGTACGGTGAATGGTTCTCTTACCTCATATCAAACATTGCTCGTTCATTCTTTAATATCCAGAATAAATAACATAACATAATTTATACAATAATCAAAACCTTTTCATGTTTATTATTCCTTTTATATCAATTATATATTTTTTATAATAATTAGTTAATTATTACAGTTCATATCAGACATTTAGTCGATGATCTGAACATAAGTCAAAAATAAACTTGATATAAACCCCAATTGTCCATGTGGAAAAAAGTAAATAATTTAAAAGATGATATTAATTATTTATATATCATATATATCTACTTTATATGTATTTTTTATTTTCCATATCATTTGGATATATGATAATGAAATGCAAAGTTCATGGAGATGGTAAGTCATATGTACGCATGAACACTACTTTAATTACATTTTTATCATTTTTAATGGATCAAAAAACAAATAATATATAGGTATACTTTTATTAAATTATAATATAATATTTTATATACATTACATAAGTTCATAAAAATCATCCTTTATATGTTCCATGTATGGTATGAACCAGTCCTATCGCATTGAGAGGGCGGTAGCCCGCACTTCCTAAATTGATATATGAATATTTATACAAAATGAAATGAAAAAGGGTATGATATAAATGATAATTACATAATAATATAGATTATAAAAATACCATAAATATCATATATAATTTCATTTCCTTCATAATGGATTTTGTGAGAGGTGGTAGGGGAAAATCCAACAATCATTGTTTCGTGAGGCAGCAGTTCGTCGTACATAGAAACAGTCTATTCGTATCCATTATATAGAGGTTTGTGTAAGTGTTGTTAGAATACTCCTCATAATAACAACCTAATATATTTAGAATTTTTAACTTATATAATAGATAACTTTACCTCTAATTGGGAAACTTATTTTGATTTGAACCAAAGGGCTTTCTGTATTTCATTCTGCCTAAGGGAAGGATTCTAAGAAAAATATTGGCATGTTGGGAGCTTATTTTGGAAAAGTTTGGTCAATAAAAAAGGCTTAAGAGGTGTTAGTAATGGGTATGTGGTGGTGTTCATTTATAAGAGGGAGGAGCGGCACTATAGGAATATTTGAAAGTATTAATTTATTATAAAATTATTTTCGGATTAAAATTGCCACAAATACATAAATTAGGAGAAAAAATGAATATAAGATGAAATAAAATCATCCAATAATTATTTCTCTGGTTTTGGATATTTTTTAATACTTATCCTTTTTATTTAAACCTTTATTAACTTGTTTAGATTTTAGATTTTTTCATAAAAATCCATAATATATGGTAAATATATTTATAATTAAATTTCAAGAGACGCAAAATGGATATTTAATGACATTTTTAACATATGATATGTCATTTGGCTGAATCATAATTTTTTGGAATACTTTATCTTCTAATAAAATTTAATTGATTTGAAAACACATTTATGTAAATTTTTTGTACTATTTATATCATGACTTTTTAAAAATCAATAAAAACATGATCAATTCTAAAAAAGATCACTAAATAGAAGATAACAAGTCATAAAAATCAATAAATTTTTTTAATGGCATAAAATGTTTCAAAATAAATTTATTTTAATATTTATAACATAATTTATTTTAAACATTCATGAATGAGTTAATAATTTCATCATCAATGTTTCATAAATAAATTTATTTATTGGACTTCTAAAAATTATTAATAAATTACCAGGATGTTATAAATTTTTGAATATTTAAAATGAATTTTTATAGTTGAATATATCTTTTATATAACGCCACTTTAATTTATTTTATCAAAAGAATACATGTTTTTGAATTTTTTTTACAATAAAAAAGTTATTAATGTAATTATCTCACCTATGTGGCTTCCAAAACCAAAAATTTTACCCATGAAAATTATTGGATTACCATGACTCATCCAATAATCTTTGGACACGTTTTATGTAATTTTTATATAATAATAATATTATGTTTACCTTGAATTACCCTATTTACCTTTAACAGCCGTAAATTAAAATCAAAATTTACTATTCACCAAAAATTAATTCCATCATATTGATCCACATTTTACTTAATTATGAAAACATTGTATATCAGATTTTTATAATTCATTTCACAAAATTGGAAAAATTTTATTTAAATGAAATAGTTTATTTTTTTATTACTGTGCAGTGTTTTTTATTATTAATAAATAATCAACCATTTTCGGAAAAATACCAAAAATTCACCGAAAGCTAATTTTGATATTCTGAATTAAAATATTATTTTTATTTTACAAAATTCGAAACATAAGAGTTTCATTAATTAATTTAAAAATAAATTATGTTGTCCAAACTAGAAATCATGTTTTTATGAAATAAAAACATCAAAATTATAGATATGTGTTTATGTTCAATTTCATAATGAAATTAATTCCAATAGAAATCATTTAATTAAATGGAAACAATATAATCCAATTAAACTTTAAACCCATATAAAAATATAATCTAACTGTATAAATATATCACATGAAAAGTCTTTTTTAACATAAAATGAAGTACTTTTCACTTTTCATTAAAAAAAATCAAATTAGAAAAATACCAAAAATATAACCAATGTATATTCTGATATTTTTCCTCCAAAAAATAGTTTAAGTTTTCAAACGGAAAATATTAAAGTGAATAAAACTATATTTAAATGGGGGTCTCCATCAATAGGACGTAAAACTACCTTTTAAAAATATTAGAGTATGTATGCATACAATATAATTCATTCTTATTTTAAGATTCAAAATTTTATTGGATTAATGTAAAAACATTTACCTGAATATTTTAATCAAAATATGGTTAGTTCTATTCATTCATACAAAAAACAACTAGGCTTTAACTACCCTTTATAATAGTAATAATATTATATTTTTTTGGGTATAACTCAAAGTTGTGTGCAACAATAGATTTCTAAGAAAATCATTGTTGAATGTTGAGTACACTATCAGACATAACATCCCTTTCAATGTAAAATTAATATTTAATTCCCAAATATTAAAAATTTTATAATTTAATATTATTTATTTACATGGGTTGTTACAAATTATGGGGGGGTCTAACATGCAGGATGTCCTAAAGAACAAGTGGGAATATGTGTGGGGTACCCTAATATCAATGTGTAATTACATTTACTTAACCTAACATGTGTAATTTGGGGATCGTGCCTTGGTGAGGTTGGACTAATAGTTTCCTTGCTTGGTTTTTTGTTTATCTATATTTCTCAAGAGGCATGAGAATTCTTCACCAATTATGCACATGAAATTTTGGTTTTCCCTACTAATTGTACCTATATACTCACCCTACATATATAAAACTACACTCAAGTTTCCAGGAAGACTATGAGTTCTATGCCAGACCCTACTAGCTTGGGCTTAATGAATTTTCATTGCTGTTTTTCATTCATTTGGTATTTTTTCATCTGAGTTTTCTTGTAACTTGTATCAATTTATCTTGAACATTTATATGGGAATGGGTTTTGGGCATTACATTTACTTTTATTTTTTTATTTTTTGGGATTTATCATCTTATCTCCCGATATTATTCCATAAAAAGGTTAATGCCTTCCATTTTATGTGAGATTATATACCGTTGGTGATATTTTCCACATCACGGCCTATTGAAGGTGGGAATTGGGGGGGTTTAATTTCACACCTTCAACATGAAGAAGGAAGGGTATGCCAGTTTTGTTGACCATTTCCTCATCACGGTGAAGGTGGGTCATGAAAAAAATAGTATCAGATGGGATGGTTGAGATATTTGATGGAGTTTGGGTTTGGAATAGTGGGGATTGAATGGGATTTTAGGGAAACATTGTTAGGAAATATTGGTGTGTGAAATAGGATAGGGAATACTGGATATGACATGATATTATAGGGCCCATCTTGATCTAATTCAAGGTCTCTGGTCCAACCAAACAACCAAGTGAGGAAATAATAATTATTGGTTAGAGTCCCTTTGAATTGTAAATACAGCATAATGACATGTGTTATTGTTTTTTCTGGTCATTTTAGGAGTTTAAAAATGATTAAAATGTTTATGAAAAAATAAAATTTATATCGTCTATATTACTTGGTCTTAGGCATTTCCTTGTTTACCTTATAGTTATGGCACACAGAAGATGACCAAGACTAGTTCGGGCAATCGAGGACCAGGATATGATTCATATGATCATTAGAGGACTCAGCAGGAGGATGAGGATATCCAGTGGTAGATCGTACATTGTGAATTTTAGTGATAGAACCTTAGAAATTACGAGGGCAGTATCTCCGACATGGAGTCAGAGAGCTGGCTCGAGGAGATTGTGATAGCATTCCGCTTGATGGGGGCTCCTACATGGTACTATATTCCTTTGGATGTGAGCCAGATGTGGGGAGAAATGCAGTATTGGTGGATTCTCCACCTAAGGGAGAATATTGAGGCAGAGTTTTTGTGGTTTGACCTTGAGAGGGAGTTCTGGGCAGAATTCTTCTCTTTTACAATGATTCCTAAGAAGCAGTTGGAGCTACACTTCATCTAGGAGGGGAGTATGTCAGCTATGTAGTTGTATTCAAAGATCACAATAATTTCTATTAGGACCTATTTTTATATGAGGAGTCATGGGAAAGGTGCTTAGAGGAGTATCCCCAACCTTCTCTCTAGTATTCTCTTACTCCCTTCACTCTACCAACATATGTGGAGGATCGAAAAAATGTGAAATTGGTGGATAGAATTCGCATGTTGGGTGGTGTGCCATGTGAGGGGAGCCAATTGATATATTCATAGGGGAATGTCATCAGATATAGGCCACCATCATCTGGAAATTCTAGGATTCTGTCTAAGGGGAGAAGGCCTCAGCAGTTTCAATTTCGATCTCTCATTCCTCACCCATTCCCTATAGTCTTAGGACTGAGATTCATTATCTGTGGATGTCATGGGAATTTTAAGATCTTGTGACTAGACCTAGTGTTGTATAGTAGAGGTGGGTAGGTTCATAACCCACCTTACCAGCTTCAGTTTCCTACCAGACCCTTTTAACAATAGTAGTAGGGACAACAAGCTCCCACTCCTCTGAGGGAAGATGTTGTTGGAGGAGACTAACCTCAGGGAACTCCATTGGGACCTAGATCTAGGATTGGACTGGTAGGTAGCTGATATCCCAGGGGTAGGGGAGTTGGGGGTGGATAGCTATAATCCACATAGGTAGTAGTTTCTGCTGGGCCGGAGGTCATTTGATGTATGATCACTTGGATTAGTATTCTTCCTTCTGTCTTGATAGATTCAAACGTTCTCACTCCTTTGTTTCACTCAGTCTAGTCCATGTCTAGTGACTCGACGTAGAGAGAATCTCAATTCCCCTAGGGCTGAGAATGATGGTTTTATGTTATACTAACCTATTTGGTGTTTTTCAAGGATTTCGACTGATGTTTGGGCTGCATCAGTCTAGTAGGGACATTTTTCTACTGCAAATGCAACCACATGAGGTCATCCTAGGAATCGACTGACAACATTATGTACATGCTATTATTGACTTCATTCATATAAGGGTCATGTTTTCAGTTATGGGAGGCCAATGTGTTATATTTGTTTGAGAGCGGGGTTTTCAGTAGGGAAACTAGTGAGTAGAGCCCCTTCATTCCATATTTTCTGTGTAGTTAGTGGAGTCGGCAGACATTTAGATGGTGGATATCCTAGGATATAGTAAGTGAGTTATTAGATGTATTCCCTGGATAGGTGGTGACTCTACCCCCTCGACAAGAGGTTGATTTTTGGATAGACGTGGAACATGGTGAATGTAGGTTTTCGATGGTTCCCTATCAGATGTATCATTATTAGTTGTAGGAGATGCAAATATAAGTTAATGACCTGATTAAGAAGGGTTTTATACAACTGAGCATGTCACCATAGGGTACTTTTGTATTCTTCTTGATGAAGTCATATGTTAGTCTAAGTATTTTCATATAATACCAATGGATGATCATGTAACGGTCCAGAACACTTACCCCTTCCCAAGGATCAAAGAACTTTTTTTCTAGTTTACGGTAGGAGGTTGGTTCTCTAAGATCTTCATGCATTAATGATATTACAAATTGTGGGTGACGTAGGGTTACATCTCAAGGACATCATTTATGTGGAGATACAGACAATTTGAGTTTGTGGTCATGTTTTTTGGAATTAAGAATGAACCAACTGTGTTCATGGTACTCATGAACTCTGTTTTCTGTGAATATATGGATAGGTTCATAGTCAATTTTATTAGAAACATCCTGATCTACTCATGATCAAAGGAGGATCACGCAGACTATCTTAGGATGTTTTGGTAAGTCCTCCCACACCACTAGCACTATCAAAATTTGTCGAACATGATAGGGTCACTTCCTTTGAGTGTTCTAATAGGGAATATTAGTGGACCAATCGTTAGTCGTAGAAGTTGTTTAGTGGGATGAACCCAAGAACATGGAAGGGGATTATAGTTTCCAAGGACTGGAAGTTTTCTACTAGGGGGATTTTCACAGCATCTATCAAGTTGCAGCGCTTATGAAAACATTGGAAATTAATGAACAAACATTCTTTTGGTGTGAGTAATTATATAGGTAAATCAATTATCCAAATTGGAAGCATGTATGTTCCCCAATGATGAGGATTCCATAAGAAGGGGTAACATGTGAAGTGTTATGTGATTTTTCTGGTCTAGGAATGGGATTTGTACTAATGCTATAGCAAGGAGTTATATATTATCGGTCTATATAGTGACTTCCTCACAAACATAACTATTTCTCCCATGACCTGGAACATTCATCGATTGTGTTATAACTGATGTTGTGGTGGCATTAAATAATTGGGGAACTCTTTATAATCTTCACTGATCACAAGAGACTGTGTTATGTCATCCCATAGAGATACCTGATCTTGAGGAAACAGAGGTAGATGAATATTCTTCGGGACTACGATGTTGATATTTTATACAACATAGGAAGGGGGAATGTGGGGGCCAAATCCTTGAGTATGATGTTTCCGAAATATGTGGTTCGAGAGTCAACAGATGCTTGGAATGAAATGAAGGAGTTGATTTTTTTACATATGAGTGTGAGAGTGGAGGATGGTAGAGGATTCACGTTCCAGATGACAGTGCAGTATTCCTTGGTATAGAAGGTGGAGGGGTCTCAGTGGGAGAACATAGAGGCTGATGTGATTTGTGATCATGTTATTTAATGAAATGCGCTGGTTGTATGGTTGGTATATGGTCATAATCAGATTATTTTACATGGGAAGTAGATTTTACAGAGACGATGTGCATGGGAGTTCTTCATGAGTTACATAAGTCACCCATAGTGTTACACCCATGAGTTTCCATGATATAACATGGACCAATGGAACAGATTTGGTATAATGTAGTGAAGCGGGCAGTGGAATATTTTGTGGAAACGTTCCTCATCTTCTAGCATATGAATGTTGAGCATCGCGTTCCAGGTGGTCGATTTTTCCTTATGCGTTCCTAAGTGGAATTTGGAAGATATTTCAACGGATTTCATCACTAGACGGCATAGGGCTGTGGGAGGTTGTGATGTCATCTTGGTAGTGGTGGTCTGACTGAAAAAATATTCTCACTTATCAGTGAGTTAGGAGTTGAGCATTAAGGATTCCATAGCACAATAGTACATGGGTGATGTGGGATGGTTTCATGTAGTTATGAGCTCCATATTTATGAAATGGGATGCACGATCTACCTCATGGGTCTAGATGGGATTACAATGCGATTTTGGCAACCATCTATTCCTTAGAATTGCATTCTACCCCCAATGAGATTTGAAGATAGTGTGGACCATCCAAATGTTGGACGATATTCAACATGAATGGTTTTTGGACATTGAGGGATCATGGGTATTAAACATTCCCAAGGAATAGATTTCCAATAACAATTGTAATCATACTACCATTGGTTTGGATATATTCAACGAATTGTATTAGAGGCCATGTCATTCTCCTGTTTTCTCAGCTGAGGGAGAAAAGGCATGTGTTCTTGGCCTAGAGGTAGTGTAGGTAAAGACGAAGAATATTCATATTCGGTGTGAGATGATGAAGGTGGCTTAGGACCGGAAGAAGTCCTATGCTAATCATTGGATGAGAAAATTTTAGTTCATGTTTCGGGGCCATTAATTCTTAATGGTAACTGCTTAACGCGAGTAGTGGATGTTTGACATAGAGAGTATGGTTTATTCCAGGTACTTTGGACCCTTCTAGGTGTTCAATCGAGTCGGTGAAGTGGCATAGTGGCTGGTGTAACAACCACTACTCTAGAGGGTCCACAAATTATTCCATGTGTCTCAGCTCCATCGGTATCTACATGATGATTCAGATATCATCGATTAGGAATAGATGGATATCAAAGAATATACGACATTCATAGACTGATCAGTGTGTATCGAGGATCATTTTGAGAAGGTGCTTTATGTATGAACCATTAGCTTGGTTCGTAAGTTATAGTGTCACAGTGGCCTCATGGAGAGTACATGGGAACGATAGGCACATATACATGCCCAGTAACCATAGGTGTGTTATTTTTTGTTATTTTTTGTTATATACATGACTATGATGTAATGATTGACCTTTCTAACAATGAGATGGGATATTGTACATATTCTCTGAATGAGTGTGAATGTCCTGTTGTGGGTAGGGGTACCTAGTCCCTAATCAAGACACATTATGGTGTATTCGATTAAACCCATTAGCTTGAGTAAGGGTTTCCCAAAGAGGACAATATCTGGACATGGGGGATGAGAGTCCCTAACCAATACATCTCAGTGTTGTGAAATATATATGTTTTTGTGGTTACATGGGGAAAAAGGGTGGTAGTGTACCTGTATTGTTCTAGAGATAGAACATAATGTGGTGTTCCTAGATATCGATGTTGTTCTAGCCTTCGAAAAACTCTAAGGTTTTTTTTCCTGAGTGGTATCTTATGAGGTGGTTGTTCACACACGTCTCCTCTCTTAGGGAATACACTTATATTCTCAAGGATGAGAATAGTTTGAGAGGTATCTTATGTAATAGACCATACCCTCCTGATCCATTACTTTTCCAAATGTTTGGTGTTTTGGTTATCCTTATAAGCCCCCATCCTTAAACCTTACTTAATCTTGGGTTATTACATGATTACACATTGAGGATCTTTTTAGGTTTAGAGTTTTAGAGAATTAGATCATGACACTTGCATTACATTCCACATTTAAACAAAGTAGTTACATAAAAGACAGTATTCATTCTTCCCATCAACGAAAACATATTTAAAATGAAACATGGATTCTTTCTTGACACATCCTTGTCACTATCATCACATCATGTACCATTCCCTTGACCAGTGAAAAATATTTCAAAAACATGGGATGAGCATAAAAAGCTCAGTAAGGGTTATAAAAATATGGAAAGGAAACATGAGTTCATATATATATAAGAATGAAATCATACTTTACCCATAAAAAATAGGCACTTTAACATGCCTCATCAAATCATGAATAAATCATAGAAATTATAAGACATAAAGGTTACTTGAGGCATTCATAACATTCTTACGTAGGGAGTAACCCTGTTGGTTACGTTTGGAATACCCATCACAGTATATTCCCTAAATCTCTTCGGAGAAACCTTAACGTTTCACTCCTTCGCATTACCCAATGCATTGGAGAGTTATATCGGGCTCACCCTCCCTTAGTTTATCACGGAACCACCCGTCTTCATTATAATTCCCAAGAACCTCAACATAATCGGATCTCATAAAACATGCATAAAGGAAACATAACATTTCCACCTTTCAATAACAAGATATCAATACAACACATTGATATAAAAACATTATGAAAACCATTTTCAATACAAAAATAAACGAAAAGCAAAACATGGTATTTATTTTTCTTTTAAAAAGAAGGTATGGCTTGTAGAGGAAGCCGAAACTCAAATAATGTTCATGGCGGTGGAAAATTCGTTGTCACCGCATGCGTATGAAAAAAACCATTCCCTTTTTTCGTTTAGTAAACGCTTCGTAGAAAAATATTCCTTTTGAATAAACGTGATACCCAAAGGGGTTTATACACCGTATAAAATAATGTTGTGTATAAAACAAAATATGCGTCAATGAAATGAGATTGAGACGAAATCCCATACAAATACAGTATCCTTGGATTAAGGATAAATCAGTTACATAATTATGTGTGACAAATGAATACATGAAATATAAGTGGGTATTAAGTGTAAAAAAATCAGAGGAAATTCACACATAATCATAGAACGACGTATTCAAGGTGTACAGGTTTATCCCAAATAATCAAAATTGGGTTAAGAAGTTCCCTTGCAAAAATTCGACAGCCTAACAGCGTCACATCAAAATTCAGAAAAAGAGTTGATGAGAGATAAAAAGGGTATCTCATCACTTGGACATAAAATTTACATCAATAAGGATATTGAAGAACATATCCCAACATAATAGTATGAGAATTAAAAGACATAACAAAATAATTCTTTTATAAAGATGATGGTGAAAGGTTCCCTTACCGACATGGGTATCTTTCAAAACATACATCCCGTGAAAGAAGGTCAATACATCATTAATTTAAATACTCATAAACGAATGTATATTACAGAAAGAGTATAATAATGGGTAGTACATACACCACTCAAAGGAAATTGTGTAAAATGTAGCATAAATCTCATGGGAATAAAAGTGAGATGAAAAATCCCTTACGAAAACTCGGCAGCCTAACGGCACCACTTAAAACTTCCAAAAATGGATTGATGAGATCAAATAGGGTATCTAATCAAATTAAAATAAAATGTACATAAATTGGAATATATATTAACAACCCCCATCATTACAAAGAGGATCTTAAAAGAAGTTACATAAAGGAGATTACTTAATGAGAAAGAGAGAGGTTAGATCTCTTACAAAAATTTGGCAGCCTAACGGCGCCACCCAAAACTTCCAAAATGGATTGATGAGAGAGAATAGGGTATCTCATCATTTGAACATAAATATTAAATTAAGAGTAATATAAAATAATATCCCAATAACAAGAAAGATGAGCTCATAAGGAATGACATAAAAGAGTGTACTTAAAAAGAAATAGAGGAGTAGGATCCCTTACCTCAAGTCCAACATGTCTTGTTTGTTTCTTTATATTCCTGAATAATAAACTTTGTTCAATTAATAATTCTCTAAATACCTCCTTTAGAGATTATTATTCAGTTCATATCACATATTATAATGTTATAATAATTGGTTAATAAAGTTAGTTCATATCAGACGTTTTTGCCGATGTTTGGTACATGAGTCAAAAATGACCTTGTTTGAAAAAAGATTGCCCATGTATTTTTAACTAAATAATATCCAGAATAGTAATAATGATTAAAATATCATATATATATAGTAAATATTCATTTTCTACTATTCCATATCATTTGGAGATAAAAAACGAAAAGCACCGTTCATGGAGACGGTAGGCCGTACGTACGCATGAACGCAACTTTCATTTTTTGTCATATTAATGGAATTAAAACAAAATGAGAGAGATATATATAAGTTATAATTCCGGAATGATATCCATAATTTATATGTAATATATTACATATATATCCATTATATATATGTACTTATAATGTTACATAACATTTTGAGATAAGAAATGAAATGTACCGTTCATGGAGACGGTAAGCCGTACGTACGCATGAACGCTACTTCCATTTCTATTTCATATTTAATGGAATTAAAACATAAGGATACATAATATTATTTTAATTACAGTATGGTATCACATATAATATCATTAAATATATCCTTTATACATGCCACATATGGTATTAACGAATCAAATCACTTTGAGGGGGCGGTAGTCCGCACTTCCTTAAATGAAGATATCGCGTTTACCCATAATGCAAACCATAAAGGTACACCATAAATGAAAAATAATGAAGCTTAAGTAAAACATAAACATATTAGATATCATATATAAATATAGTGTCATATTAATGGCCACCTTTTAAGTTGCTAGAAGAATGTTGAACAATCATCGTTTCGGGAGGCAGAAATTCGCCATCCACAGAAACAGTATGTTCTTTAACCATTAGTTGTAGGTGTGTGTATGTGTAGCTAAAATACATCTTATAACAACATACTAGTATATTTAATATAATGTATTTGTTACAAAATAAATGAATAAAAAGATTTTAGGGTGTTAGAGAAGCAAAATAAAACAAAAGGACAAAAGTGAAGACATTACCTTAAAATCGGGTAACTCCTTTTGGTTTGAGCTCAATGGCTTCCATTGGAAGACTTCTGCCCAAAGTGAGGCTTCAAGGAGTAATATAGGGAAGTGGAGAGACAAAATGGGCTGGGGTTGGCCGAGACAAAGGCTTTGGGAGTGTGGGTACAGAGGTAGAGGTGGGGCCTTTTATAAGAGGAGAGAAGGGGAACACTTGTAAAGTTACAAAATGTTACTTTATTTTCAAAAGAATTTCGGATTTTAAAGGACCCACATTGATGTATTTCGAGGATAAGGTGATAAGGGTTCCAAATCCACTCATCCAATAGGTTTTGGACATGTGTAGGTCTTAGATATTACATTATATTTCCATTTTATTTAAATCGTTAAATAATGAGGTCATCGTTGCATCATCATGATGTCATAAATAATTTAATATATTTAATTTCTGAAAAGTATAAAACTAATACTATGATGTAGAAAATCGTTTTAGCTTTCAAATTACTATTTATAGTAAAAAAGATGACTTGTATAACGCAATTTAAAAATTGTTTTAGCAAAACATCTCATTTTTGTGTCATTTTTACTTTAACATTAAATAATAAGATATTTATGTCATTTTCCAACCAATATGGCTCCATGGGGTCCCCAAGTTGACCCATGGATTATCTTGGTCGGACATGACAAATCCAATGAGGGTAGGACATGGGTCTAGGTCATTTCATTTTATTAAAACATTATTCTTACCATAAACTACACTAATTACCTCTAATCGCGATTAAAAACTTAATAAGTTACTATTCACCAAAAATTTATTTTTATCCCATTGAACCACATTTTACTTCTTCATAACAACCATGTATGTCGGATTTTTGAAATTCAAAACACAAAGATGGAAATATTTCATTTAAATGGAAAAATCAGTTTTTATAAGTACCACTTAGTGGTTTCACTATTCATCAAAAATTGATGTTTTTCAGAAAAATCCCAAAAATTCACCCTAAGATATATTTTATATTCCGAATTAAAAAATGAAGTCTATTTAATAAAATTCAAAACATTTAAGCCACATTAATTAATTTAATAATTAATTCCTGATGTCAGAGCAAATAGCGTGGTTTTATGAAACAATAAGTATCAAAAGATTGACACTAGTTTAAGTCTGATTTCAAAGTGAAATTAATTCCAACGACCACTATTGGATTTAATGGTAAAAATATATTCTAATTTAACTTTAAAACCAATTCAAAAGATAATCTAATCATATAAATAAATTAGATTAAAAAGAGGTTTTGAATTAAAATACAACATTTTACACTATTCATTAAAAAATGAACTTTATCGGAAAGATACCAAAAAATTACACAAAGTAAATTTTGATGTCCCAATTCTTAAGAAGAGTTTTATTTGGTCCAATAGAATTTATAATAGTAAACAAAACTATATTTAATGACGGTTCACCATCAAAAGGCGATAAGTGAACCTTTAGTGAAAACTAGGGCATATATGCCTAAAATTGAATTCTTTCCGTATTTTAAACCATTATATTTTATAGGATAAATGTAAAAACATTTAAAAACATATATAATCATATTTTAGTTATTTCTATCCATTCTCACCAATACAATGACTACATGTTAACTACCATTTAAAATAATAATATTTTATTATTAGAGTGTAACGTAAGATTCCCAAGAAACTCGTTGTTGCGTGTTGGGTACGCCATCGATCATAGAGTCCCCTTTAAAGTCATAATAATATTTTATTCACAAATATTGATAAATATGAAAATGTCATATTCTTTATTTACCTTGGGTGTTACATCCTTCTCCCCATTTGGAAATTACGTCCTCGCAATTTTGAAAATTGAGCTTGGAAACATCCTTTAAAGTCCCACATCGGAACAAGAGTCGGTAAAAAAATCACTTTAAAATAAAGGAAGATAAGTACAGAGGTCATCCGAGTTAACCCATACTAGGATTCCATTTAGAAAAACATGGACATGGATGAAAAATCAAAGGGTCATGTTCTTGAGGGAGAGTGATAGTAAACATGTCTAGGAGAAAGTTAACCATAAGAAAATCACAAACTAGTGATGGGTTAAACGGTATTCGATTCCCCAGTAGGAAAAGTTAATAGACAACATTTTTGTTTTAAGTTACATTTTATTGAGGAATTTATTCATAAGGAAACATAATCACTTATCATGTTGACTTTCATCTTTTACTATATTCCTTAATCAAACTCATATTTTTTCCAAAAGATGAGTATTTTGGGAGACTTGTTCACATTAATAGTACTATAATCAACTTCTAGAGAATCACCTAATCCACCAAAGGAACTATATACTTCCATGTCTTTAGGATTTATCCAAAACCAAAACCTAAAAGGTTAGTATAAGGTCAGATAATCCAAAAAAGGATAACCCTTCAAAAAGAAAATCTATGCTTAATCTCCAAAATTTGTCCATCAAAACCCAAAGGTCAACGAGGACCATCCAATAAACAAATTTTCCATAAAATTATTCAAAGTAAACCAATATAATATTGAAACCGAAATATTTGAAGGATTTATTCACATAGTCTTCCAAGTTAAATCGTAACATTTTTCTCCAAACAACATCAGTTGCTCCTAATGTCTCGTATTGAAAAGTAATTAACCTAATAACATATCCTCCATGATAGGTTAATCATTTTCATAAATAACCAAAAATAAACTTACTATTAATTAATAAAATCATATAACTAAAAAGAATCAGTCAAACTAACCCCGGACGTCACGTAGTCCAGTGGTAGGTGATAAATACCAGTCGCACTTTGGTTGTGGGTTCGATTCCAGCAGCTTTGTCTGACGCAGAGGGTAGTCACACGGTCTGCGTGTTGTCCTTTTTCCAAAACTATATAACTCTCAAATAATTCCCCAAAAAGGGATAAAATCATCAAAAATGACCATAACATAATTTAACCTCGATTTTATCTCATGCCTTTCACTTCAATCATAACATATAGTGACCCATAATTACCTCAAAAGTAAGGATCATATAAACCCAAATGGTTCATTATAACTATGTCCACAAAAGAAAAGATAATTATTCCTTGAATAAAATTTGAATACATTAAACATTAGGGTTACACATAATATAAAAAGTCTTCTAATGTAACCCCATCATCAAAAGAGACTTAATACTCTTAAGAATTTCACAATAACTCTTGAAGCCCTTATATGTTGAAATCTTAATCATTCAACATTGTTAATGATCCATTAACCATTCCTTTCCATCTTATTCCTAAATACCTATTTCCTAAAAACAGAATCATGAATCATATCCTATGGTTCCAAAATAGGAAAACAATAGTCATGAAATAATACATACCTTTGATTGGTCATTGTCAGTTTCTTTATCTTCAATCAGAATGGCATTAGGTTTTAGTAAAAGAACATTTTTACGCTCTTGGTGATCCCAATCACGATACTTCTTCATAGGACATGTGTTTTCATAATGACCATGCACACCACATTTAAAACATTCAATTGATCCCTTAGAAATAACTTCTTTCTCTTTCCTCGAGTCAACTGGATGCTTCCATTTTCCATGGAAGGTTCTTGCTCTATGACATTCATTTCCACATCTATAGTATATTTCTGTCCCTTTGAAACATTTTCCTAGGTGTTTCTTTCCTCATCTTTGACACATAGGTTTTTAACACACTTACCTTTATAATTATTACCTGTACTTCTGTAGGGATTTGTTTCTTGAATATATGATTCCTTAGAGAAATCACAAAGGTTTAGGTGTTCAATCATGACTTCAGATAGTTGGTTGAAGCTAATCACAAGAGTTCTCATTGCAGCTCCCATATCATTCAGTTTCTTTCTCAAAAAACTGTCACAGTTTCCTTCACATCCACTGTTACATTGGTGCCTGCTAGATCCAACCATTTACTAAAACCAAAAAGGTCAGTGTGAGTATATCAAAAAAACAATCATGTACTAATGAGGAAGATAAACACTAAGATATACTTACTCATTCACTTTATCTAAAACTAGGACTCATTCGTAAATCCTAACCATTATGGTAATGCCACTTATACATAAAGAATACCCTAACCTATACAGTTATCTAAACTGACCGTTGATTCCAACTATATGTCCCCAACCTTAAACCTTACTTAATCTTGAGTTATTACAAGATTACACATTGAGGATCTTTTCAGGTTATGATTTTTAGAGAATTAGATCATGAAGCTTTCATTACATTCCACATTTAAACAAAGTGGTTACATAAAAGACAGTATTCATTCATCCCATCAACGGAAAATTTTTTAAAATAAAACATGTATTCTTTCTTGACACATCCTTGAAATATCATCACATCATGTACCTTTCCCTTGACCTGTTAAAAACATTTCAAAAACTTGGGATGAGCATAAAAAGCTCAGTAAGGGTTATGAAAATATGGAAAGGAAACATGAGTTCATATATATATAAGAATGAAATCATACTTTACCCATAAAACATAGACACTTTAACATGCCTCATAAAATCATGAATAAATCATATAAATCCTAAGACATAAAGGTAACTTGAGGAATTCATAACATTCATACGTAGGGAGTAACCCTCTTGGTTACGTTTGGAATACCCATCACAGTATATTTCCTAAATCTCTTCGGTGAAACCATAATGTTTCACTCCTTCGCGTTACCCAATGCATTAGAGAGCTGTATCGGGCTCACCCACCCTTAGTTTATCATGGAACCACCCATCTTCATAATAATTCCCAAGAACCTCAACATAATCGTATCACATAAAACATGCATAAAGGAAACATAACATTTCCACCTTTCAATAACAAGATATCAATATAACACATTGATATAAAAACATTATGAAAACCATTTTCAATACCAAAATAAAAGAAAAGTAAAACAAGGTATTTATTTTTCTTTTAAAAAGAAGGTATGGCTTGTAGAGGAAGTCGAAACTCAAATAATGGTCACGGCGGTGGAAAAGTCGTTGTCACCACATACGTATGAAAAAAAACATTCCCTTTAGTCGTTTAGTAAATGCTTTGTAGAAAAATATTCCTTTTGAATAAATGTAAAACTCAAAGGGGTTTATACATCGTATAAAATAATGTTGTGTATAAAACAAAATATTCCTCAATGAAAGGAAATTGAGACGAAATCCAATACAAATACGGTATCCTTGGATTAAGGATAAATCAGTTACATAATTATGTGTGACAAACGAATACACGAAATATAATTGGGTATTAAGTGTAAAACAATCAGAGGACATTAACACATAATCATATAATTACATATTCATGGTGTACAGGTTTATCCCAAATAATCAAAATTGGGTTAAGAAGTTCCCTTGCAAAAATTCGACAGCCTAACGGCGTCACTTCAAAATTCAGAAAAAGAGTTGATGAGAGATAAAAAGGGTATCTCATCACTTGGAAATAAAATTTACATCAATAAGGATATATAAGAACATATCCCAACATAATAGTATGTAAATTAAAAGACATAACAAAATAAGTCTTTTAAAAAGAGGATGGTGAAAGGTTCCCTTACCGACTTGGGTATCTTTCAAAACATACACCCCTTGAAAGAAGGACAATACATCATTGATGTAAATACTCATAAAAGAATGTATATTACACAAATAGTATAATAATTGGAATTACATACACCACTAAAAGGAAATTGTGGAAAATGTAGCATAAATCTCACGGGAATAAAAGTGTGATGAAAAATACCTTACGAAAACTCGGCAGCCTAACAGCGCCACTTAAAACATCCAAAAATGGATTGATGAGATCAAATAGGGTATCTCATCACAATAAAATAAAATGTATAGAAAGCGGAATATAAAAGAACACCCCCCATCATAACAAAGAGGAGCTTAAAAGAAGTGACATAAAGGAGAGTATTTAAAGAGAAAGAGAGAGGTTAGATCTCTTACGAAAATTCGGCAGCCTAATGGCGCCACTCAAAACTTCCAAAATGGATTGATGAGAGAGAATAGGGTCTCTTGTCATATGAACATAAAAATTACAGTAAGAGTAATATAAAATAACATCCCAATAACAAGAAATATGATCTTAGAATGAATGACATAAAAGAGTGTACTTAAAAAGAAAGAGAGGAGTAGGATCCCTTACCTCAAGTCCAACTTGCCTTGTTCATTTATTTATATTCCTGAATAATAAACATTGGTCAATTAATAATTTCTTAAGTACCTCCTTTAGATATTATTATTCAGTTAATATCACATATTATAATGTTATAATAATTGTTTAATAATGTTAGTTCATATCAGATGTTTTTGCCGATGTTTGGTACATGAGTCAAAAATGAACTTGTTTGAAAATAGATTTCCCATGTAGTTTTATGTAAATAATTTCCAGAATAGTATTAATAATTAAAATATCATATATATACAGTAAATATTCATTTTATACTATTCCATATCATTTGGAGATAAAAAACGAAAATCACCGTTCATGGAGATGGTAGGCCGTACGTACGCATGAACGCTACTTTCATTTTTTGTCATATTAATGGAATTAAAACAAAATGAGAGAGATATATATATGTTATAATTCCAGAATGATATCCATAATTTATATGTAATATATTACATATATATCCATTATATATATGTACTTATAATATTACATAACATTTTGAGATAAGAAATGAAATGTACCGTTCATGGAGACGGTAAGCCGTACGTACGCATGAACTCTACTTCCATTTCTATTTAATATTTAATGGAATTAAAACATAATGATAAATAATAGTATTTTAATTCCAGTATGGAATCATATATAATATCATTAAATATATCCTTTATACGTACCACATATGGTATTAACGAATCAAATCACTTTGAGGGGGCGGTAGTCCGCACTTCCTTAAATGAAGATATCGCATTTACCCATAATGAAAACCATAAAGGTACACCATAAATGAAAAATACATAAGCATAATTAAAACATAAAAATATTATATATCATATATAAAAATAGTGTCATATTAATGGCCACCTTTGAAGGTGTTAGAAGAATGTTGAACAATCATCGTTTCGGGAGGCAGAAATTCGCCATCCACGGAAACAGTATGTTCTTTAACTATTAGATGTAGGTGTGTGTAATTTTAGCTCGAATAATTCTTATAACAACATCCTAGTATATTGAAGATACTGGATTTGTTACAAAATCAATGAATAAAAATAGTTTAGGGGGTTGGAGAAGCAAAATAAAACAAGAGGACACAAGTGAAGACATTACCTTAAAATCGGGTAACTCCCTTTGGTTTGAGCTCAAAGGCTTCCTTGGGAAGACTTCTGCCCAAAGTGAGGCTTCAAGGAGTAAGAGAGGGAATTGTAGAGACAAAATGGGCAGGGTTTGGTCGAGCCAAAGGCTTTGGGTTTGTGGGTAAGGAGGTAGAGGTGGGAGCCTTTTATAAGAGGAGAGAAGGGGCACTCTTGTAAACTTACAAAATGATACTTTATTTTCAAAAGCGTTTCGGATTTTCAAGGTCCCACATTGATTTATTTCTAGGATATGGTGTTAAGGGTTCTAAATCCACTCATACAATAGGTTTTAGACATGTTTAGGTCTTATATATTACATTAACATTCCATTTTATTTAAATCGTTAAATAATGAGGTCATCGCTGCATCATCATGATGTCATAATTAATTTAATTTATTTAATGTCTAAAAATTATAAAAAAAATACTATGATGTAGTAAATATTTTTATCTTTCTAATTACTATTGATAGTCAAAAATATGACTTTTATAACCCCATGTAAAAATTGTTTTAGTAAAACATCTCATGATTATGTCATTTTTACTTTAACATTAAATAAAAAGATATTTATGTTATTTTCCAACCAAAGTTGCTCCATGGGGTCCCCAAGTTGACCCATGGATTTTCATGGTTGGCCATGACACATCCAATGAAGGTAGGACATTTTTCTATGTCATTTCATTTTATTAAAACATTATTCATACCATAAACTACACTAATTAACTCTCATCGTGATTAAAAACTTAATAAGTTACTATTCACAAAAAAATTATTTTTATCCCATTGAACCTCATTTTACATCTTAATGACAACCATGTATGTCATATTTTTGAAATTCAAAACACAAAGATGGAAAAATTTCATTTAAACGGAAAAATCAGTTTTTATAAGTACCACTTAGTTGTTTCACTATTCATCAAAAATTGATGTTTTTCAGAAAAATCCCAAAAATTCACCCTAAGATATATTTGATATTCCGAATTCAAAAATGAAGTCTGTTTTACAAAATTCAAAACATATAAGTCAAATTAATTAATTTAATAATTAATTCCCGCTGTCAGAGCAAATAGCGTGTATTTATGAAACAATAAGTATCAAAAGATTGACACTAGTTTAAGTCTGATTTCAAAGTGAAAGTAATTACAATGACCACTATTGGATTTAATGGTAAAAATATATTCTAATTTCCCTTTAAAACCAATTCAAAAGATAATCTAATAATATAAATAAATTATAATAAAAAGAGTTTTTGAATTAAAATACAACATTTTACACTATTCATTAAAAAATGAACTTTATCGAAAAGATACCAAAAAATTACAAAAAGTAAATTTTGATGTCCCAATTCATAAGAAGAGTTTTATTTGGTCCAATATAATGTATAAGAGTGAACAAAACTATATTTAATGACGGTTCTCCATCAAAAGGCGATAAGTGAACCTTTAGTGAAAACTTGGGCATATACGCCTAAAATTGAATTCTTTCCGTATTTTAAGCATTTATATTTTATTGGATAAATGTAAAAACATTTAAAAACACATATAATCATATTTTAGTTATTTCTATCCATTCCCGCCAATACAACTACTACATGTTAACTACCATTTAAAATAATATTATTTTATTATTTGAGTGTAACGTAAGATTCCCAAGAAACTCGTTGTTGCGTGTTGGGTACGCCGTCGAGCATAGAGTCCCCTTTAATGTCATATTAATATTTTATTCAGAAATATGGATAAATATGAAAATGTCATATTCTTTATTTACCTGGGGTGTTACAATCCTGGGGACCATTAGTGATTCATTAAGGTGTTTTCCACAATTAATACTCAGTCCCACCAAACAGGTCCACCAAAATGGTGGCACTCTCATGATGGAACTGTCCACATCAAACATTCAAGGATGCACACCCAAATGGTGGCACCACATATGGTGTCTCATAGAACCTATGTCACTATTACGATGCCTCACCAAATTGTGTCCCACCAATTTCCAATTTGTTTTGCCATTTTCTTGAGTTCATGCAGTTTTTCCCCTGGTAACAGTGTTTTTGAGGTAAATCTATCTTAATACCATTTTCAAAACTATTTAGTTCCATTACAATATTTTCTAGAACCCTATTATTTTTACAACCCTTTAGTTACCAAAATGTGTGGCCTTTTCCCTCAATGTCACACCTTTCCACATGTGTTCCATCTTCACACCTATTACATGGTTTTCACTATTTGAAAAAATAAATATTAACTCAAATTAATTTTCTCCACCATCTCAATGTATGTTATTAAATAACAATTCATAATGACATGTGAAACCCCCGAACTGTGTGGTCATGCAATGAAATGATTCATGTATATTGATATCATCTCCCTGATATTAGGATATGGAATTTTTCTTAAGATAAGATCTTATCTCCCTTTTTACATTCGGTTTCTTTATGTACACCTAGAGGCTTACTCTGGAGACTAATCGTGATCCTCTTCTGGAGCCCTCCCCCCCTTGACATTTAGACCTTGGTGTTCTTCCCCAAAAATCCATTCATCCCCTTTTTTGGAATGAGGGAAAAAATTGATTGTTGATCATACATGTTGGGGTTTCCTTCACCTCTCTTTATTTCATATAATGTGGGGAGGGTATGATAATGTTTCCCTTAGGACATAGAAGAAACCAAACCATAACAAAATTAATAAATGGATTTTTCATGAATGAATGGGTTTGAATGATGATGATGTTTTTGAATTCTTTTATCTCAGTCTTTATGTTGTATCCTATATGTTCTTTTACCCACTAAAAATTGTAGCTCTTTGTAGTCCATTCATCTACTCTAATTATCTAATATTTTTGGGGTATTCCTTTGATTGAATGTATATATCATGGAAAGTAGATAATCACTTAAACCTGGTTGATTAAATACATTCCTAATGAATACGAATCCTTGTGTGATCACCGCATTTAAAGAAATAGAAATAATGTACTTGATAAATGGTGTAGTTAAATCTGAAATCATCCTTGATTGGTTTTGCTAATAAGTATGGTTGTTCTTTCTGATGGTTCTAGGTTGACATGGATGGGGATATGATCTCTTTTAGTTCAGTTATTCGATTGTGGATATGAGGTCTTGTGGTGAAATATATTGGGGTTTACACATCTTCCAGTACTTATAGTGATCTCATGGATCACTTTTGATTTTGTGACATTACAAGAGAAGATGGTCAGACTGCTTAAATTACTACGTGGAAATTTTCCTTCAGTTGTTATCTTGGCTTGGGGTTATAACTGTTTGTTTCCTGGTAGTGAGGTGATATTTCAATGTAACCACTTGAACACGAAAATATGAACATGTAAATTGGGGATTGTATTCTAGAAATGGGTTATTCTATGTATGTGGTTGTTGTGTATTTGACTATGTAGGGATTTTAATGAGAGTGTTTTTGTATGGGCTAGTTTCGGAACCCTTAGTTTGGGATTAATTCATGACTATCTATATGCATAAATTTTGTTCATTTTTTTCTTATTCTCACCCCACCCAAGTTGAGAACTTCATGTTGAGCACCCCCATTTCATGGGGGGGGGGGGTTCCCCAAAATTTTTATGAGTGGATGGTTATTAGATCCTTTATGCTCACTCTCCCAAATATCCAAGGACTCATCTGGCAGGTTGTAATGGACTAAAGTTCATTGTGGACCAATAATCTTCAGGCATAGTGTGTTGTAGTGGTTGCCCCAGGTGGGTGGGGGAAGGTTTATTTCTCAAGTGACATTACGATGAGGCCCATGTGTCTTTGAGTGTGGTAGTGGTTGTTGTGGCCCAGGTGTCTACGAGCATAGTGATGTGTCGTTGCAGATGCCCATGTTTCTACGAGCATGGTGATGTGAGGTTGTAGTGGCCCAGGTTTTTGCGGCTGGGATGCATGGTTGTGGAGACCAATAAGGTTTTTTTGGGTCATAGTGGGTCAAAAGTGGATCTTTTGGGGGAGAATGGGCACGTATGATGTCTTAAATAACCAATTGTAAAGCGGTGTAGGGTACCCAAATATTGATGTATTATTACTTTTAAACTACCTATATTGCATTATTTGGAGAATGTTCCTTGGTGAGGTTGGGTGGATAGTTTACTTTTTTCATGCCATTGTTCTCTCTATTTATCATGGTTAATTAGAATTCCTCTAAATTTGTGAATGAATGATTTTATTTTTCCCTACAGAGTTACATGTATATTCAACCTATGTATATAAACATCTTTCAGGATTCTAGGAGGACTTTGAAGAACGTATCAGACCATACTAGGTCAAGAATTAGGATTTTTAATTGCTGTTTGTCTTCATTTTGGTATTTTTTTCATCATATATTTTTATAACATGTATCAATTTATATTTAACATTCATATGTGAATGGGTTTTTTGATTTACTTTTATCATTCATTTTTTGGAGTTGTTTGAGATTACAGTCTTATTTCCTTATATTATTAAACTAAAGGATAATTCCATCCATTTTAAGTGTGATTTTATACCCTTGGTGCTCATTCCTTCTATGGAGCCTATTGAAGGAGGGACTTAGGGGTCATTTTCTCTCTTTACCCTTGTTGAAGGAAGTGTCTGACATTTTTTTATCCCTGTCCTCATCCTGGTGAAGGTGGTTCATGACACTAATATTGTGGGTTCAAGGTTGTTATTGTTAGTATTAGAGGAATATATAGATAACAGTAGATATTTTTTTATAATTTTTAAATTATAATAATAATAACGTATTCCAACATAGGTATAACTGAAAAGGGCTGATAAAATTGTTAATATCCTAAAAACCCCTCTGTGGTTTTAAAAAATCGTATCTTAATGTAATCCATATCATTTTTGGAGTTATTTTATTTGGTTGACGTATATGTAAATATGTGGAATAACATGATTTATTAATTAATATTTTTTTGCATCATATTTATAATATTGATAACCATCAGGCTTTATAAGACAGGGGATATCTATGTAATTATCAGATCAAATGACTTATTAAATAGACAAACACAAGATTTAAGAATGATTTGGAGACTATTTGATTAATTTTATTTCAGATGAAAATCATAATATATTTGGACATGTAAAATGAAGGTTATGAAATAATTTTTTTCTTATGAGACACATTCATTTTGAGGTTATTTAAGAATGATTTAGTTTAATATTTGTGTATTACAATTTAATTATTGAGATAATGAAATATTTCATCATATGATGTTTTACTCGTTATGATGAACATAATATCCCTGGAAAACATAATTTTTTTCTAAAATTGAAAATTCATGTTGAATATATCGATTAAAACCAGTTTGAGAAATAATTTTATTAAAATATTATTTTATTGTATCAATAATGTATACATTATGTTTAATATTCATCAATCACACAAAATAATGAGATTAATAATGAAATTTAATAAATATGAATTTATAATTTTTATTTAACTATAATTACATATGTTTTCAATATAAACTAAAATAAATTCTCAACTCTAGGAAACATTTCATTAAAAATGACTTGTACATTAATTTTTGAGGAAGTAATGGACTTTTCACTAGTCAAATTCTTATGATTTTAATGTCCTTATCATTGAAATGATTATTAACATTCATATGTTCAATTATCTCAATCAATATCCATAATTATTTACCCATTAATTCAATGTCAACATATTCACTTCCAACCTATGTTCCTCTACTTGGAATACCAATATGTGATATTTCATATTACTAATGTATGTATATTTTTCTATTATAAAGAGATTGTTTTATAAAACCATTTATGATTTGAATTTTCAAAAAACTAAATCATTAATTTTCCAACGTCCAATTACAATGATAATGTTAAAATTTCATGAAATTATATTTCAAATGGGGATGGAGCATGTAATTCTATCATATTTTTGAAAAGAAAACAATGATCAATATAATATTCGACAAGCATCATCGACGTTTATTGACCAATAAAATATATTACCATTAAATCCTAATTATTATATTGGAACAAATTAACATTATTAAAAAAAAATTGAAACATATATAAAAATATCCAAATTAATATGAATATTTTATAATCAATGTATTTTTAATAATGTAAATTTATACATCAAAAATATGATTTATATGCAATTAATTTTTTTTACATTCACGAAAATATATTATAATTTACTTCCTTAATTATCATAAAATTAATTGTATATAATTTTTTAATTTTTAAAATTGGATTATTGAAATTTATATTCAGTGAAATTATAGGATATTTAAAGAATTTTTTTTGAGAAGACTAAAAATATATATTTTTTGTAAAAATGAAAATATTTCATTAAAATAAGAAATTTAAATTTCCCGTATGATTTAATTTTGATTTAATTTATCAATGTTTTTATTTTTAATTATTTTATACAATAATAATTATTTTTATCAACTTCATAATGCAATTTAGGGTATTGTTTTGTATGTGATTAAATATTGCGTTTTTTCAAAATCTTTATTTAAGTGCATAATATTTATCTATATTAATTATAAAAAAACAATAATGTGGAATCATTTATGTGAAATTTATTTATTATATAACAAAATATATAAATTATGATTAATTAAATAATTATTATTAAATAAGATGTTATTCTAAAAAGTATTTTTTATGAGAAAAATAATTATTCAAATTCCCTTCTATCATCGAATCTATGGGATTATATATATATATATATTTTTTTAAAAAAATCATCTTATATGAACTGAATTTGGTAAAATTGATTCAATATTTTTAATTGGTCTAATTTATATTATTGATTACATTTATCTTAAATTTTTAACAAAACGAATTGTTAAATAGTAATAATAAAATAATGTGATTAAGGTGAGAAAATATTTATAAGGGATTAAACTACAAATTTGATGGCCAAACTATCGAAAAAACGTCTTAAAAGCATTTCCATACCATATTTCAACCCTATATTTTTTATGGATTCATAATGATCAATTTTTATGTCTTCTGGTATAGTGATATCAAAAATATTATCCCAAATATGGTTGTTTCTTTATTACAAAAGCGATAAATATAAGGTATCTAATCATGATAGAAATTATACATTAGTTTTAATGATATATTATTTGAAAAATATTAAATTTTAATCAATAAAGAAACATAAAATAAAAATATATATTCATTGAAAATTTCATCATTCCTCTTAGATTATGTCATGACCCGTCCCCTGGGGCCCATATCGTGACTACCCCAAGCCCGCCTTCCATTGGCCAGGGGCTGGAGACTAGCACCAAAGGCGTAATTCCCTAAAACCGGGAAGGCATTGCCTTTATAAACCGTAAACACACACAACCAGAGTACATGAGGAAGCAAACACTAAGTAAAAACTGTATAACAAGAGCACTGAATGTAAATGGGGTCCATAATACAATACCAACTATAATGTAGAAATACAACTGAAAACAAGTACAACTGAAAAAGGGACAAACAGCTGAAAGGTGAAAGAAGCTCCTGGATCGTCCTCTGGGGTTCCTACCTGAAGGGTAGGTATAGATGGCCTCCAAAACACTCCACATTCGTCAGAATCAACTGTGTACCAATATGTCGTAAGGTCCTCCTTCGGTTATCGTCCATTCCATGCGCTCTCGGCCTCCGGCAGCATTGTCCATCTTCTACATCCAACACAATGATGTGCAGGTATAGCACATGTAGGGGTGAGTATAGCGATACAAAGTAGGGACCCTGAGACCCTCAAGGCCTCACAAATTCCAATAAGGAGATTCCACATAGTCTGAAATCAATGGATAACTATTACATATGTATATTACCATACAGATACCTCTGTTATCAAGAAGCCCATCTCAATCATGAAAAAAACACAAAGGTCATTGACTCTGCTCAAACTGGGATTTTTCATTATCAAAACTACTACTGTTGGAGAAATCCTCCTCTATCATGTACAGTGGGACTATTGCAACACCGATGTGCATCTCAATAACCTTGTTCTGGTGAGGTACTCCTCATGTTGAGTATCGTGGGTCTGTGGCCAAATATCGGGCACTTCGTCCTCTATTGGTCTGCCGCCAAATACTAGGTGCTCCCCCTAATAGCCTACAGAGTTACTTCTCCTGTCGAGTACGATGGGTCTGCTTCCAACTACCAGGTGGTCCTTCTGTCATGGGTCTTCTGCCAAATATCGGGCACTACATCCACTGGGCTAGTCGAATATCTCCAAGTCGAATCAGTCAAGCAGTCGTCGGGTCTACAACTACTTGGTCTGTAATATGTCTGATCGTCACCGGAAGGATCCGCTCAATGAGATACTAGTTGATACTCTATGTGTCATGAATTCTCACGTGGAAGTATCTCAATAGACCTCTATGTCATATGGGTCTCAACGCAATAGATAGCGCGTCAATCGGACGCCCGGTCTGCGAGTTATTAGCATTTTAGTCCAGGGGACCTCGTTGGATTTTTGTATGAACCAACCCGACCATGACTCAACTATACCCCGAAATCCAGTGGGGTATACTCAAAGGTATGACTATGCTCAAGAATACGGGCGCCGCTGATGGTTCGTCAAACGAACGTCTTGTGCCAATGATATGGCCCAAGAAGGTAACAGGTCAGTAATGGGCTCAGGTCTGGTCCGACCCAGTCAGACCGACTCGGCCCTACCCAGTATAGGCTGACCCGGCCTGGGAAAACCTGGTCAGTCTCCCAAGGTCTGACACATCCCATTGGGTGGGTCATCCCGCTATGTGTTGTCCCGTTCCATTGGCCCTGGCCCTGTGTACCATGAGGGCAGTTCGACCCGGTAGTCGCCACGTAGGTGGCTCGGTGACTCGGCCAGGGAGACCAGGCAGGTTCAGCCAACCACACATCGAGGGACACCGCAGGTCGGCTCGGAAGGCTAGTGACCAAAAGGCCATCACGCAGGCCGCACGGAGTGCGGGAAGGCCAGTTCATCACCGGGCAGGTCGCGGGTGCCCCGGGCAGGGCGCCGGGCAGTGCACCAGGCAGCGCGCTTGGGCACAGGCAGTGTGCACCAGGGCACCAGGAAGGCAATGGTAGGGGACCACGGGCGCCAGGCAGGGCATCGGGTAGCACGGCAGGTGGACGTGGGGTCGCCGAGTAGGGCGTCGGGCCGCCGAGCAGTGCGGCAGGGGGTCGCGGGGGCGACGGGCAATACGCCATGGCACCAGGCAGTGCACTTGTGCGGCGGGCAGCGCAGTAGAGGGATGTGGGGGAGTTAAGGAGGGCGCCGAGGTGCTAGGTATGCTTCCAGCAGGGGTCACGCAGGCCTTCGGCAGGGTGCGGGGGCACCGGGCGGTCCGCCGGCAGGGCGCGGGGGCGCCGGGCAGTCCACCGGCAGGGTGTGGTTAGCGCGTAGGGGCGCTCCGGTGGTGGCGCGGTTCACAGAGGACATCGGTAGAGTGGAATTTGTTCTCCATCTTCGTTTTTGGCTCCATTTTCAACATGTACGACCTCTGTTGACATTGAACAACACCCAAAAAAAGGGGATGCATGGGCCGTGTTCGTGCAGTCTGAACCCTCCTCGTTATGGTGATATTATTCGGTTCTCAAAGCACACAACATACAATGGGGTATGGAGGGTAATATTCAATCGTAAATAACCCATACCTTAAATTTGGTGATCTGTGAAGGAGACGTGGAAGGAGGTTGTCATACCATCAAAGATAGAGGGAAAAGAGCCCAAAGAAGACGAGTCGGGATGACATCGTTGGTGTTCTTCGTGGACAGTAGTGCTTCACTTTATTTCCTCGGTTGAAGAAGGATATTGACAGCGTTCATCGTTCTCATTCATAGTGGGATATAGGTCTTTGTTTGAGGAATAATTATCCAAGGGTTCGGTGTCATGTCTCTTTGCCAGCGTTTCTCCGCTTGAAAATGCCACCCCAAAACCTTCCCCCAAGCTTACTTTATATTAGAGAGGGAGGGTTGTCTAAAATTTCATTGGCATGTAATTTCAAAAAAGAATAATTAATAACCCTCAACCCTAATTAAAACATGTTTCATTTCATATTAAATTTAGGAGGAATCCAAGATGCTTCATAAATTAAAATACAATAGTTGGGGAAAAAATTGGTGGGGGGGGGGGGTTGGCACATTAAGATGTGAGAAATTGTTCAGGATGTTTCTCCCAATTTAATGGGGAGTTGAGGAAATCAATAGGGTTCCCCCTCATTAATTAGGGGAGTTGGGGAGTTTTTCCTCTCCTCACATTATTAGGGGGGTTAGGCCTCGTGTGGTCCCCACCTTATTTAATCTCCCATGTGTGGTGGAATTCAGGTGGGTCCCACCAACTTAACCTCTCGTGGGAGGTTATGGTGTGGTGGACCCCACCACTAACATTTCTTTGGAGGTTCTAACTACCACTAAATAAAAATATGGCTAAAAAATATTTTTATATAATTAAATTATAAACCACAAAAAATATCTTCCAAACTCGATAAAACACAACTGTAGTGAGGGTCTCTCTTAGCAATCACCAACCCTGCAAATTCAACGGTGCCATCATATTTCTGTTCTGAGAACCAGATCAAATATTATAAAACTCTGAATGTACGTTTACTAAATGTACCAGAACAAGAAATCATAAATTTATTCCGGTCACACTTGGCCTCGGAATCAAGCGCAGTTAGAAACTACAGAATCGTAAAATTCTAATGTATTTAAGAAAAAAAAATTCCATTGAAAATTTGGGTCATTACATTCTCCCCACCTCAGGGATTTACAACCCTGTAAGATACAACTCACACTAAGTGAACAAATGGTGGTACTGAGCATGCATCAGAGCCTCCCGCTCCCATGTTCTCTCCTGGAGGTTCTCATGCTCCCAACGAACGCACACCAGAGGTGTCGACCATCCACATAGGACCCGCTCCTATCGATCCTCAATATCTACTTGAACTTATGTGAATGTTGCTCTGTCATCGATTTCCAACCCCCCATGGTCTATGATGAGGGATGGGTCATGCACGTATCTCCTCAGCTGAGACACGTGGAAGATGTCGTGCACCCTATGTAGCTGAGGTGGAAGATCCAGGCGGTAAGCCACCTCACCTTCTCTATTGAGGACCTGGAATGATTTGATGAACCATGTAGATAACTTGTATCCTCACCCAAATTTCCACAGACCTCGTCGAGGGGAGACCTATAGAAAGATGTGGTCGCCATCCTCGAACTCCAAAGGTCTCCGTCCCCCATCCACATATGACTTATTTCTGATCTATGCAGTCCTCATCCACTCCTGGATGATCTGCACCTTCTCTGTGGTAGCTCGTACCTTCTTTGGTCCCACTAGTACTGACTCCACTTGGTCTGTTCAGCACAGTCGCGATCTACAAGGTTGACCATAGAATGCCAAAAAAAGGTGTCATACCGATGGAGGAGTGAAAGTTGTTGTTGTAGGCGAACTCCACTAAAGGTAAGTGGTCCTCCCAGCTACGATCGGAGTTGAGGATGCATGCACAAATCATTTCCTCGAGGGTTTGGATGGTACTATCATTCTGCCTATCTGTCGGAGGATTGAAGGTGGTGCTCAAGCAAAGTTGTGTCCTGAAAGATTCCTGCAACCCCTTTCATAGTCAGGAAGTAAACCATGCGTCAATGTTGGAGACAATAGAAGAAGTTACTTCATGAAACTGCACTATCTCTTGCACATAGTGGTGTCTCATGCTCTCAACTATTTCCATTATCTCTGATTGGTAGGAAGTGGGGCGACTTGGTGATTCGGTCAACGATCACCCATATCGAATCGTGACACCTCAATGTACGTGGAAGACCCATCACGAAGTCCATGGATATTCCATCCCACATCAACTATGGGACCTCTAAGGGTCGTACCAAGCCTACTGGTACCTAGTGCTCCGCCTTCACTTGCTGACAAGTGAGGCACTATTAGACAAACTCTGCTACCGCCTTCTTCATACTCGACCACCATTGCTATCGTCAGAGGTTCTGATACATCTTCGCCACTCCTGGATGTACCACTATAGGGTATGTGTAGAACTCCCACAATAACTCCTCATGATGTGATACTGGTACATAGGTACATCCTCTGAGTAGGTCGACGTGCTCCCCACCTTCAAAAAATCTATCTGGTGTCTTCCCTATGGATATCTGAGCACGTCGCGTCATGCAGTCAGTGTCCCCATACTGTGCCTCCCTGACTCGCTGAAGAAGTGGGGGAGTGACTGTAAGAGACTGTAGATAGACTGCTCAATATTTATCAATAATGTATATCAGTAAAGCAGTCAAATGCTCTTTTGCCTCTCCTAGCAGCAGAATACCTGTCCTTGTGCTGAGCGCATCTGTTACAACTTTCCACTTCCCAAGAGTATAGATTATCTCAAAGTCATAGTCCTGGAGGAACTCAAGTCATTTCCACTATCTCATGTTTAGGTCCTTCTGGGAGAATATTTACTTGAGACTCTTGTGATCAGAGTTCACGAAAAAACATTCTCCCATCAGATAGTGCCACCACATCTTCAAGGTGAAAAACACTGCTACTAAGTCAAGGTCATGGGTAGCGTAGTTTTGCTCAGGCTGTCTCAACTTTCGAGAACAATAATTGATCACTACTTTCTCTTGCATCAAGACACACCTAAGTCTAGTCCCTGATGTATCACAGTAGACTACATACAATGCGCCAACCTATGGAAGCCTCAAGATGGAGGAACTAGTTAGCCTCTGCCTCATCACCGGAAAGATTTTTGGCATCTCTCTGACCACATGAATGGTTTCCCCTTCTTTGTAAAGGATGATAGTGGTGCTGAAACTCTGGTGAAGTTTGGAACGAATCCCCGGTAGTACCCAGCCAATCCCAGGACACTCCGTACCTCTGTCACATTCTTTGGTGGCTCCAAAGCATGAACTTATTCGATCATCGCTGGATCCACTACAACTCCAGCCTCTGAGATGATGTGTCCCAAAACATGAACATCTTGAATCCAAAACTGACACTTAGGGAGCTTACCATAAAGATGGTTCTCTCGGAGTGTGTCCAGTACTACCTACAAATGGTAGGCATTCTCCTCCTTGGTAGTCTAGAGGATCTGTATGTCGTTGATGAAGACTACAACAAAGAGATGGAGGTATGTCTGGATGATCCTTTTCATGAGACTCATGAACACTGCTGGACCGTTGGTTACACCGAAGGGTATAACCAAGAACTCATAATGGATGTACCGACCCCTAGATATCGTCTTCCTCACATCCTCATTACGAACTCTGAGCTGGTGATATCCTGATCTGAGGTTTATCTTCGAGAACCATCATGCTCCATTGAGCTGATCAAAGTGGGTTTCAATCCTTAGGAGTGGGTATTTGTTATTTATCGTCACCTGGTCCAGGTGACGGTAGTCAACACAGAGCCTCAAGATCCTATAATCATTCTTGGCGAATAGAATTGAGGCTGCCCAGGGAGAAACACTGGGACAGATTAATCCCTTCCCTTTCAAGTCCTCTAGTTGTACGCTCAACTCGCAATGCTCAGCGGGAGCCACCAGATAGTCTGGTGTAGATATCAGTGTCGTCCCAGTGTAAAGGTAAATGTAGATGTCCACGTCTCTGCGAGGATTTAATCCAGGGACATCGATGGGGAATACATATGGTACTGGTCCACCACAACATGATAAGTTAGACTTTCCACATCTATTGATCTGAGGGTAAGGCAAGCCAACTGGTAAGTGATTGGTTGTAGCCTCCTCCGAGTAAGTCTATCCTACGTAACAAAGGTTACCTTCTCGCTGGTGAAGGTGAACCTAGTCCCATCCATTCGAACACACCACTCTTTGAGCCTAATATAGTAAATATAATCATGGACTATAGATAATAAGTCAATACCCAAGATGATGTCGAATGGAATCGACTCTGGAACAAGGATATCCTAGTATAAGCTCTTGCATCCTAGAGTAAGCTCACACTACAGGTACTTGTGCGTAATCGTCGAGTCTGCCCCCATAGGAGTCTCTATCCATATGTATTGAGTGAAAGACTTCATAAAAATCTCCATGCTCCAAATGAGGTCATTGGAAATGAAAGAGTGACTGGCACCTATGTGTATAAGAAATGCAGCTATGGTGGAGTTGACACAGATCATATCTTGTATCATCTCCGGAGCCCCATGTTCATAGGCCTCAGCTTCCTGAATCTAATATATCCCTTGTCCACCCCCTCCCTATGGTCGGGGTGGACCTCCTGGTGGTGGTGGTGGTGGTGGTGGTGGTATCACCTCGTATCTTCGGACACATCCAGCTATACATCCAGCTCCTCTGCAATGTCTGCCTGCACCCTGCGGACTGCCTCGATCGAACCTATGCCTCTTCTTGGGAGGTCCCCCAACTATCTGCTGATCATTAGAGTGGAGGGTCAGACAGTCAAGATACATGTGACCAAGCCCACCGTAGGAGTAACACTATCTTCTTTTGGCATGACTAGCTCTGTCCCCACCCTGGGTGCCCCGCACAACCGATCCTGAGTCATGTAGTCATCCACCTGTGGGTATGGTCCTCTTAGACCTCTGTGTAATCTGTCTACTGCCAACTGTAGAAGAATCTATTGCATGTCGACTTGTACTGGGTCTTGCTGCTGGTGACTACTCATCAAGGAAACTCTACACTATGATGAATCACTCCAACACACCTGACTGCATCAAAATGTTGAGGGAGATCATTAGAGCTATGATCTCTATCCTGAGACCCAGATCCAAAGTCTGGGCCCTACAGAATGATTCTCTTAGCATATCATTGGAGTTGCGCAAGAAGTCAATAAACCTCACTAAGTTCCTCACTATAGTCATACTGCCCTACTGCAGATGAAGTAGCTCCTGTATCTACACCGCACCAAGGCCGGCTGGAATAAACTCTGCCCGTAACAGGCTCTCAAATTCTTCCCATAGAAGTAGATCTTCATCGTGGACCTGGATCATCAGGGTCCATCATCTTCCTGCTGTTACCTAAAGGAGGATGGAAGCAAGGATAACCATGAACATGGATGGTGTCCTTGCTAGCCTGAAGACTCTCTCCACAACCTCCAGTAAATCCTCATCTTCATGTGGGTTAGTCTCTCCCTAGAACCTAGGTGGCCTCTGGAGTTGGAACTCATGCAACACGCTCAAGCGTCATGCATCGTCTGCTGCTAGGGATAGTGGCATCGGTGGCCCAATGGGTGGTGGTACCACTAGTTCTTCCACTGGTGCCTCAACTGGATAGGGTCCCTGTACTAAAGCCTCATTTCTCAGTGGGCTGTCAGTGAATACAACGTTCGGGCTCTAATTTTTCATCTGGAGGGAGGCATCTAGAAATAACAAATGTGACACGGTCAAAAGGCTATACCTAGTGAACTGACCTGATTTTTTCTGACATAAAGGAATCTTTTGTAAACACACATGCAATCCGTGTTTTTGTGTACTATGTCTTCAATTAGTAGTCAGGGTCCTGGTGTACGGTTACATCAACCGACGCACTGACAATTGACTCCTTGAACTGAAAACCACACTCGATACTCTTTACACTATTTCCTTATAGAAAAGAATGATCAGAGTCCTATGTTCTGTGGTTGAACAGACATTTTTTATTCCAATTCTTCACGAACCATCCCCCCGGGCCCGTATCGTGACTACCCCAAGCCCACCTTCCATAGGCCAGGGGTTGCTGACTAGCACCAAAGGCATAATTCAATAAAAATGGGAAGGCATTGCGTTTATAAATCGTAATCACACACAAACATTGTACAAGGGGAAGCACACACTAAGTAAAAATTGTATAACAAGAGTTTTGAATGTAATGGGGGGAAAAATACAAGCCCAACTGTAATTTACAAATATAATCGAATACAAGTAGAACTAAAAAGGGCCAAACAGCTGAAAGGTGAAAGGAGCTCCTAGAACGTCCTTCGGGGTTCCTACCTGAAGAGTATGTACAAATGGACTCCAAAAAACTCCACATCCATCAGACTCCACAGTGTACCGATACATAGTATGGTCCTCCTCAAGGTGTTGTCCAATCCTGGTGCTCTCAGCCTCCGTCAGCATTGTTTGTCGTCTACATCCAACACAACGAGGTATGGGCATAGCCCGTATAGGGTTGACTATAACGATACACAGTATGAACCCCGAGACCCTCATGGTCTCACAATATCCAACAAAAAGATTTTACAATGTATGAAATCAATAGATAACTATTAATTAGGTATATTCCGATACATATATCTAATTTATTAAGTAACCCATCTCAATAATGAGGAAAACAAAAAGGTCATTAAATCTGCTCAAACAAAAAAATTTCATTATCAACACCATGGCTGCTGGAGAACTCCTCCTCTGTCGAGTACAGTTGGAATGTTGTGACACTGAGGGGTATCTCAATAACCTGGGACTACTGAGGTAATTCTCCTGTCGATTATTGCGGGTCTGAAACCAAATATCGAGCGCTCTGTCCGCTGTGGGTCTGCCGCTAAATATCGGGCGCTCCCCCTAATTTTATATAGAGGTACTCCTCCTGTGGAGTACCACGGGCCTACTTCCAACTTCTAGGAACTCTGTTCGCCCTAGGTATGCTTCCAATTACCAGGAACTCCATAAACTGAGCTAGTTGAATCACTCAGAGTCAAATCGATCAAGCAGCTTTCGAGTCTACAACTACATGGCCTTTGTACTCTTCCGGCACTTCACCAGAAGGATCCGCTCCACGAGCTACTGGTCGATACTCCAAGTGTCACGATGTCTCACGTAGAAGTATCTCAAAGGAATAACATATAATATGCGTCTCAACACAATTGACGGCGCGTCAATCGGATGCCTGATCTGTGAGTTATTAACATTTTAGTCCTAGGGGCCCAGTTGGATTCGTGTACAATCTATCCTGACCGTGACTCAATTATGCCCCGAACTCAAGTGGTGTATACTCAAAGGGTCGACTATGCTCCAAGAATAAATTTTCCGCTGAAGGATCATCAAACAGACGTCCAGTTCCAAAGATATGGCCCAACAAGTAATTGGGTCATTAATTTGCCTAGGTCCGGTTCCACCCGGTCGGACCAACTCGGCCCAACCCAGTCTGGGCCGACCTGGTCTGGGTCAACCCAGTCAGACTCGCTGGGTATAACCTGGCCCATTGGGTGGGTCATACATCTATGTCTTGACCAGGTTGGCTGGGCTCAGCCCAGCGGACTGTGAGGGCGGTTCGACCTGGTAGTTGCCACGTAGGCAGTTCAGTGACTCGACCTTGGAGACCGGGCTTGTCCGGCCAGTGACACTGCGGGGGACAACATGGGTCGTCTCGGACGGCCGGTGGACGGAAGGCCAGTAGGCAGACCGTGTGGGGTGCGGGAAGGTTGGCTGGTCACCGGGCAGGTCGTGGGGGCACCAGGCAGGGAGCCAGGGCGTAAGGGCACCAGACTGTACGCCGAGCAACACGCATGACCGGGGGATTGCACCGGGGCGCTGGGCATGATACAGGAGGGTTCTGCAGATGCCGGGCAGGGCGCTATGGTGCCAGGAAGTGCATTAGGGGGCCGCGGGGGGCGTCGGGCAGTGCGACAGGTGGGCCTCAGGGGCGCCGGGTAGCGCTCTAGGGCACCAGCAGCATGCCAGGGTACCAGGCAGTATGGCAGGGAGCTGCTTGGGCACCGGGCTGGGAGCTGTCCGGGGTTAGGTAGGCCGCTGGTAGTGCATGGGGGCACCTGGCAGTCTGCCGGTAGGGCGCGGGGAGCGCGCTGGGGCGCCGCGGGGTGGCACAGTTATCGGAGGCCGCTGGTAGCGCGGCATTTGTTCGTCATCATCGTTGTCACCACCTCTTTGCCGCGTATACCACCTCCATCGTCGTTGACCAAAAACCAAAAAAAGGGAGGTTCGATCCTTGTTCGTGCGGTCCGTACCCTCCTTGTTATGGTGATATCATTCAGTTCTCAAGGCACACAAAAAATGACGGGGGTACGGTGGGTAATATTCAAACGTAAATAAACCCAACCATGATTTTTTTGATCGATGATGGAGTCGCGGATGTCGATCAACGTTCTGTCAATGTTAGAGGAACAAGATATCGAAGAAGAGGAGTTGAGATGACATAGTTGGTGTTCTTTTTGGGCGGTAGTGCTTCCCTTTCTTACCACCATTGAGGAAGGATGAACACGATGTTCATCGTCCTTCGTTCTTTGTGGGTGATAGTTCTTTGTTAGAGGAATAATTCTCTAAGGGTTGGGTCTCGCGTCTCTTTTCCACTATTTCGCTGATGGAATAAATATTCATAAAACCTTCCCCCAAGGTTTTATTATTTAGGAGAGGGAGGGTTTGTCTAAAATTACATTGGAATGTAATTTCAAAATGAAGAATTCATAACATGCACCCCAAATTAACACATTATAGGTGTCATATTAAATTTAGGAGGATTCCTAGAGGCTTCCTATATTAAAACACAAGAGTTTGCACAAAAATTAATTAGGGGGGCAGCCATTTATGCGGGGAAGTGGTCAGGAAGTTTCTCCCCATATAATGGGGAGTTGAGGAAAACGAGAGGGCTCCCCCCCACATTAAAGAGTGGAGTTGGGGAAGTTTTCCTCTCCTCCAATTATTAGGGGGTTTGGCCCTGTGTGGTCCCCACATTATTTAATCTCCCATAGGTGGTTGAATTCTGGTGGGCCCCACCACCTTAAACTATCATGGGAGGTTATGGTGTGGTGTCCCCACCACTAACTTCCCTTTGTAGCTTCAAACTCCCACTAAATAATAATATTTCTAACACAATATTTTTATTTAATTAAATTAGAAACCCCAAAATATATTTTCCTATCTGGATAAAACAAAACTGTGATGAAGGTCTTTTTATGCAACCACCGATGCTGTGAGTTCAACGGTGCCCTCATATTTTAGTTCCGAGCACCGGTTCAAATGTTATAAAATTTTGAACGTATGTTTACAGAACGTACCCGAACAAAACATCAGAAATTGATTCTGGGCACACCGGGCCTCGGAATCAAGTGCCTTCAGAAACAACATACTCGTAAAATTCCCATTTATATAAGAAATAAAATTTCCACAGAAAATATAATCCCTTACAGAGTATCCCTATATATCAAAAATAAAATACCTCCCCATATATAGGGAAAAATAAAACATATGAAATATGTGAGTTCAACTTCTTAGTAAGGGTAACTATAAAATATAATCTATTGATAAATTTTTAATTGACTACACCTATTGGGAAATAACTAAAACATATTCCATCTAATCAATAACATCATAATTATATGTCGGTAACAAATGAGGAAAAATAATTCCATATAGATAATCTACTGATATTGATGACATTATTATGCATAATTTCAATATTAATATAATAAAATTTATTATAAATAAATATTTTCTTAATTATGGAATTCATAATTCTTGGAATCTAATACATATCATTGAGTCCTTCTTGCATGGAATAAAAGTAAATTGGTAATGAATCCTCATAAAAACCGACCTATTTTTTCTTATGAGACCTACTAATGCATTGAGGGAGAACGTAGGGCTCCACACATATCATAACAATTTCAAATAAGTCCTCCTTTTAAATGGGTTAAACATAATTCTGATAAACATCCATATTTAAACTAGCATAAAAAATCAAATTCTTTACCCAATGAATAAACATAATAATAAAATATCAGGAGTAAAATGAATGGTATCATCGTAGAACATCCCAATAAAAACAATTCATAAGCAATCAAAAAATTAATAAATATGATATCAGTATAGACTATCCATATTAGATCTTATGTACAATAAAATGTTCATTTTATTTCTGAATAGAAATAACATAAAAAATAGAATAAAAACATTTTTACTTAAAATATTCATTGCATAATTAAACTAGCTTATTTAAACAAAATGTTAAAAACATGTTTTGAGAATACTTTTCATTGATGATATAATTTTAAATTATATAATTTAATCATTAAATTTGGTAATTGGCTATGATGGTGGAAATATCCATTCATAGCATTAATAATAAAATACCGATTCCATTTAAATTTTTGTTGAAATATAAACTAGCATTATTTTGAAAATGATATACGTATTACATTCAAAAAAATAAAAAAACATAAATTTTAAATATTTCATTAATAATAATGTTTTCAATGTATAAAGGCATATTTGAGAACAGTTAAATAAAACATTGGTTTTTATAAGAAATTATTTCCATCCGAAAAATAAAATAATGTTAACTTATCATAAAAATATCAAACATTTTATGTATGAATGACTAGAATAAACATACAATTACTTGAAAAAGATTATGAAAAACCATATTTTAAGAGAATAAATTTATTTTATGACATAAATATCAAATAATTTCCCTATGACATATTGAAAAAAAATAATCTTGAATAACGATGATATTGTGAAATAAACCATTACAACATTAGTAACATCATAATCATAATCACCATAACACAATTGTTGTACATGTAACATCAAATGGCATAATTATAAAAATAATCACAATATATCTTATCAATGTGGTAGTATATACACTAAACAAAAGAAATAAGTGGTCAAATTGAATAATGTCTCATAGAAGTAAATGTAGTGCGGGTAACCTATGCTCTTGTCCAATTTCCTTCGTAATTGTCCATAACTACTTTAAAATGTTTTTAATAATATTAATAATTTATACTAGATTCGCACTAATTGTTATAATATCATAAATTTTAAAATTAAAAAATATTAACAACTATTTATTATTAATTAATTGACAAACTCATCATTTATTGTAAAAATTGATTCATTTTTCATCTATGTATTATTTCAGTATTTGTTTTCCTTTTAATGTATTAACGAAAACATAATCTCAGCAATGATTAAAACTATATAAATATCGCATATATTCATTATATTTTTAAATAATCTATATCTGATATTGATAGAAAATGGATTATGTCATTCATGGATATTTTAAGTTGTACATATACAATAATGTTTTACCCATTTTTATTGACCAACAAAATAAAAGAAAAATAAATAATAATTTTAATTCTTAGATTAAATATTATATTTTGTAGTTAATTTGTATTAATAAAATTCAACCATAATTCAATACATGTAACGATAAAATGATGAAATTTTCACTTCATAAAATTGAGGAGGTCATCAACAAGTAAACATAAGAAAAATTATTTTTCAAAATAAATTTAAATGTAGGAATATATATTTTATATAATATTTCAATAAATATATTTTTATTATAAAAATAAAATACATTAATTAAATTTTATCATAACTACCATCCATAAGACGATTATTTAAAAAATGAATCCACACTTTTTCACGAGGTGACAATGTGTCACAAACACAAGGGAAGTTAATGAATCACTCATTGAAAGGAAATGAAAAAGTAATATGTGATATAATTAATCAATAATTATAAATTTATTATAAATATAATTCATAAAATTTACATAAATCATCAAACACCATCATGGGAGGTGTTTACTTTAAAATTTTCACATTAGCTTGAGAGACTTTATTCCACTATACACATGGTTATCATTATTTTTTTCAATTACTGTGAAGAAGATATAGATGTTGATAATTCAAATATAATAATTACATATAAATGTATTTGATATATCTTTATTTAGTCAATCATAATTAAATATTATTTTATATTGGTGGTAGAAGAAATAAAAAATGCATTGTTATGAATTATACCTCATTTAGAACCACCTAATTAGGATTTATGCTACTGTTTATCTATGTTTGTGTTACGACAAAATTAAGGGTTCTAGGATGATTTGATGATTGTTATGTATTAAATATTGAAGAAATTGGCCAAAACAAAAGTGTTTTATGGTTTAAAGAGGATTACAGATAGTGTGGTTATTTAAATGTGATGTTAGTGGCACACTTGTAATATTTGAAATGAATTTCGGTTACATACTATTCTCAATATAAAAATGTAAAACATGTAGTATAATTGATCCGTATACATAATAAAGTCAATATATCGATAAAAATGGCTTTTTAACATGTGGTGTCTTATTTTTAACCGTTATCTTCTTAGTATATCTGTAAAATGAACATATTTTTACAATAACCATAGTAAATAATTAATACAATGTTTTCTATTAATTATGTTAAATATATTTAGGGATTTCGTGGGATAATAATGATTATTCTGATTAAAAATATGTAATCTATCTTTATAAATTAAATTTATAGATTTGGGAAAATATATTTTAAAATTAATCACCTAGATGCAATTAGAAAGTTGTTCTTCAAATATAATATGTTAAAACATTTAAAAATTTATTATATCAAAAATCAATGTGAAAAATATTTTTTATAAAAAAAATTATTTCATATATTATTGGAGTATTTAAAATTTGATAAAAATTAACAATATAACATTAATTTGTATATTTTTTAATTGAAATGGTACATTTCAGTGAAAATATAGTATTTTTGAATAATAATAAAAAAATAAACATATCGGCTAAACATAAGGAAGAAAAATAATGATAATTTATGTATTATGATTAAAAACATGAAGTTTATTTTATATCAAATCTTATCATATGTGGTAAAGATTTAATTATAAATTATTTTCCCGAATCCTGACTAATTATCAATTTAGAAAAGTATATTTTTCTAGAAAAAAATTTCTAATATTTAAATGTTTCTTATTTTACTTGTAATCAATATATATCTATTAAATATTAATAGTTTAGTCATTTCAATTCAAAAGTGATAATTTAATGATTATATTATAGTTTCCATGTATAAATAATACTATTCTTGTTTAGTATCATGGCTTATTTGAATTTAGTGATTTATGCCTCACAAATTAACGATGAGACATGATTTATTTAAAGGGAAATATATCATAATGTCTCAGGGTGTTATATTTTCTACTAATAATTGTAATTAATTTCATACAATCCATCAAACAAGACGTTACTATTTTAAAATCATAATTTTTATCATTCCACTTTCAATAAAAAGATTTATTCCTTAATTGCTAATAATGATATTTTAAATTAAGGGTTTGACATATGAAAATTATATTCTTGAAATCTGTAATCATAAAGGGGATAATATAAAATCATCTTGATAAGATATAATGAAATGTATCATAGTCATCTAAAATAATTACATAACATGTATTCTAAGTCGGAAAATAGAAGTGGGTAATATATAAATGTCAATTAAAGAGAATTCTAACACCCAATGATTAATAAATAGTTATATAGAATGAGGAAAAATGATATTTGGTGATCTATATGAGGCAAAAAAACAACAAACCATAATATTTTTTTGAGCTAACAGAGCATTTGATACATCAGAAATAAAGGTACTCGGAGAACCTTATTATTTCATCAGTCTTTTATAGTGTTTTAGAACTCTCTGTCCTTCAAGAAATAAGAATTATTAAATTATATATACATTATATCTTTTTATTTCATTGAAAAAATTACACATTTTGTGTTTTTGAAAAATTATTTTCGAAGCCATTTCTTAAAATACAAAAAAAAATCCATGATTATTATTTTATTCATGAGTCACTAAAATTTCATTTTAATAGATGTTTTGTTCTTTAATGTAATAAAAATGTATTCATTCTTCCTTTAATAAAACCAAAATGGATATAAAATGTTCTTTAATATCACCCATTTTTATCATAATACATTCCATTAAATGTTAAAATAAAATGTGGTTTTAAATATACAATACTAAATTTTTAATTTTTTTCACTAATTCAATATATTATTTCCCAAATAATATAAAATTTCTGTTAATGTGACAAAAAAATTTTAAATAACATTATCACCCAAATTGAATAATGAAAATGAAAATTATAACAAAAATATAATCCTAGGTTGTCCAATATATTCTATAAATCAATTATTATAGTAAAATCTTAGAAAGATTTCATCATCTATCAAATATCTAACCACTTTCAGGGTCACTAAAATTGTTCAATAAAAAGAACATTGTTATCTATGAATTGGAAAAATATTAAGGGTTGTCTTCCCTCAATCATTTGTCTTACATGAGGTTAATATTTTCTCAAAATTAGTTTTCTTGGTCTTTAGTACCATTCAACAGATTCTCTAAAATCCTTATGAAATTTTAATATAGTGAAATCCTTAAAATTTTCATAATCCATATATCCAAAATTTCGTTAATAAAAAACATTTTCTACATATTTCATGAATCCAAATAAAAATTAACATTAATCATTCCACATTGTATATATCAATGAAATATTCCAGAAAATGATCTATTACCTTTCCATGTGGTGTATTCCCTTTAAATTTTTTGAATTTATTTGAATAGTGCACATATCACAATAGTTAAACAATTGAACATTGGAAATTATTTTCATTTCCATGTAATTATGAACACAGTGACCTTTCTCTCTATGCTCTGAGAAAATAACATTTTCACATATAAATTATTCAAGATGTTTCCTTCCACAAGAACCACATGTTAGAAAATATTTTATCCCCTTCTTAATTTTTTCAATAGTTTTCACTATTTTAATATTTTTATCTTTCTCACATTCAATGCAATAATTATTAGATAATTATTTATTTAATTTTATAAAACATGATTATATTTTGTTTAATGGTTAAATTATTTTTTATACTAGTTTCCAATAAATGATTATCATAAGTTCATCATGTAGATAACAATTCTTACATTTTTGATTACACACATTGATACTGTTATAATTTATTATTGATATTTCTAGATATAAGTGATGTAAAAAATATATTAAATCATAAACTTTCGAAACAAAATGTACAATACAAATATTGTGAAATAAATAAAACAAATGGAAGAAATTATGAAATGAAAATATCATTATCTTAAACATGGTTTCCTTGGGTAAATACTTATTTTTAACTCCTTCATAATGGATGAAAAAAATGTTATTTATCCTAGGAATATCCGCAAATAAATTCCAACATGATGTATTTTTAATCATGTTGATATGCACTAGGTGAATATCAGATGATTCCAAATTCCCCCTTTTCAAAATCGTTACCAATAGATACATTTGTGAAAAACCGAATAATATTTTCTCTAACCATATAATAGACTGTTCATCTATTCTAATACTACATGTCGATTATCTCGTATTTTTATTAATTATTTGTTATCATAATTCATGTTCCCATGATTTTATTATAATGTTCTTCTAATTACCATGGTAGTGACCCTGATCCTAGCGACCCTGATCCTATATCGACATTATTAGGTTTTCATTATAGATAAGGTTTAAAATATTAAATACCAAATGGTATAGTATTCTTTTTAATATAGATAAATTATTGAAATTCACATTTTTTTGAACAAAATTGACAATAATTATTTTCCATAAATACCATTAGTCACATTAGGTTATCCCTACATCTGAATCAGAAATTATATCCACATATCCAGATGAAAATAAATAATTAATGTCGAGTGAGATTATATTATTGGTATGGGGAAACATGTAGAAGAATTTATAAATAAATAAGTCAAAATCTATTAAGGACAATAAATAATTAAAACATATTAAAACTAATAAATAACATGAGAATATTATGATAATTATAAATAATGACTAAATAATGTCATATAAATAATTACATATGGTTAAAAACATAATAGTGGATATTTTAACTAATTTAATTTTAATATGGAATAAGAAAAACATAATTCATAATGATAGAATACATAATTATAGACATTTAAACCATATCATTAAGTTCTTCTTCCATGACATATAATTATATATGTAATACTATTTCCAAAACCAAATATAGATTCTGTTAATAGAACTAATTTTATAATCAAGTGGGTACAACAGGGCCATCTTATCACATACAAAGTCTTTTGATTTCCTCATACAGAAGGGTGTATTCAAATTTCATAGAAATATACTTATTTTAAGAAGTATACAAAATATAAATACTTTCAAAAATAACTAAACATAATCATAAGACATTAAGAATAAAATTAATGGTATGAAAAAATCACTATCATAGTAAATCTAATCGAAACCATAAATTGAGAGAAAAATTATGATATATAATTATCATATCCTTAGTGGATAACATGTGACATAAGTCGTTGTTTTTTATGTAAAAAACTGACATAAATACACTATCAAAACTAGAATCTATCCCTATCTGCAAAATATCTAAAGTGAATTCTTTATCCCCATAGTTGGAAACTATTACCCAAGTAACAATCATCTGGGGGAGTCAATGATTTTTAACAAACACTATAAAAACAAAGGAATTCATAAACCTAGAAGATAGAAACCATAAATGATATAAATATATGTCATTGTATAGAGTTAAATATATGAAGGAAATAACTTAATTGGTAGAGAAAAACTCTCAAATAGGAATGTATAACTATGAAGGATGAAATAACTAAATATATTTCTAAACATACAATAGTTGATAGTGTCAGAAATATAATACCATCTAACCTCTAGCATTCCAAAACCAAGCTGACATAAATCCTCATTTCCTCAGTAAGGCACCATACCTTTCACAGAATTGATATATATTAGCATATCAATGCAGCACTGAAGGGGAGTTCATGGTGTAATATTAATGTATAAATAGGATCTCACCCTAGTGTTCCATAAAATTTTTATGTACAATAATCCATCAATTATAAAAGTCATTTAAAACAAGGAATTTTTAATTTTAATATTTTTTTATATGAAAATATTAGAAAAAAATTACATTCAACCTTTTTCATAATTTAAAATTTTTAATGATCAATAATATTATATTTATTTCATAAACATATATCTAATAAAATATTTCAAATGAAACCAAATTTTTTATCCCATATTAAACCAAATCCATTTTAATTCAACAAAAATAATACACTCCAAATGTGTCCCAAATGATTATGAAGCATGAGTAAAATCACTATAATGATCACACTTTATCATGATAGCGGGGATAGTCATAACTAACATACAAAATCGAGCACACATCAAGTATATTGGCATATTCATCATGTCCTCAAATAATAGGAATAACATATAATGTAAACCCATACACAATAGGTCTACAACTCAAAAGAATAATTGATTTAGGTAATATAGGAAGGCCCCATGATAAAACCCCTGATAGGGGTTGAATCATCTTACCAAATGATCCACCTATGAAACCATGGATTCCCATGGACTCTATTTTCCAAATCAAGTAATCGAAGGGTTTTCCTGAAACCATGTTTTGAATATTATATAACAAAACAAATTTCTAATGCATTAAAAATACCCATTTACTTTACCAATGCTAGTAGAAGATGATATTTTATAGAAAAATATTTTTCTAATACACAAATCAAATGAATCAATCATTAGATTTAATTTATTAAACAATGTATCAAAAACAAGATCAATGCAATTCACCATCAAAAAATTGATATGGAACTGCTTACCTCTAAAATTGGTTCTCATTTTCCAGTAATGAAATCCACCAACAATAAAGAACAAAAAACAATTTAAGAGGATCTACAACCCATCCTAATGTCTCATAATTGATTGAATTAAAAAAATTATATAGAATATGAAACGAACACATGTCTCAATAATGAAAACCCACCACACAATTACCAATAATGAAGTAGCTCTCGAATCATGATGGCACAATATATATATGGGGATTCAAGAAGTATTTATCTCTACATAAATTTATTTGATAAAGAAACAAAATATTTTTCTAATTATCGATGAAAATGAAGAAGGAGATGAAAGGATTACTCACCAAGATAGATGAAACCCAACAATAGTGAAGATCAATAACTGAATGATTAAATTTTCAAAAAGTGGATGTCCCCAATATCTACAGAATAGAGCTCCTGGTTTTGTTCAAGGAATAATGTGGAAGAATTTTAAAATAGATCACATGCATAAAATTTTAATATAACATTTCATGAAATTTATTGGATGTGTAACCCATATACGTGTTTTTTAATACATTGGGTCTATGTATACTGAAAATATCATGAACCATTTAATAAAATCCTAATTGTTAACATTACAGAACATGTAAAGTATACACAATGTGTATTCTGAACATGTTATGTACCCAATTCAAGGAATCATTCTTGAATAAGTTTCACTTCCTGAACACTCATTACATAGACTGTATGACTCTTGAAAAATAAAAAATGTAAATATTATCACAAAAAAACAAAAGTAACATTAAAATTATCAAAAATATAATAGAACAACATTAATATGTTACCCGTTTATACATGTTCTCATTTAATTAAAATAGGAATACATCATTAAACATTAGTTAATTTTCCAACATAAATTCACTCCATCACCAGGAGTCCCAAAACAAACCCAATGAATGAACAAAACATGTAATGGGAATTTAATAACTTGAAAACATGTAACGTGATAATAAAAATCCCATACAAAAGTATTTACATCCTCGAAAATTATTGTGGAATAATGTTGTTATGTAATGTGGGGAGACCATGACTCCCTCATTAATGACTCACAACCCCATGTCTCATTAAAATCTGATATGTTTCTCAATAACACATTAAAAAATATAATATATATAATCCCCAATACATTCACATGAGAGTCAATGATTTATACTGGTTTTTCCAAAATAATATCATGGAGCTCTATGTTAGTAAATTTCCTATTCTTATTGTTATAAGGGTTTACCTAGTATTTCTTGAGTTGTAAAACATGGAAATATCATGAATTCTTATCGACATAATGGGGAATTAGAACTGATAAAAATCAGTACCAGGGAACTAAGAAAATTAAAATTGTTGAATATATTTGTGATCCATATTTCCCAATATTAAAATCCCACAAAGACATATGTGAGGAGAAGATTCCTTAAAGGCTTAATCACATAATGCAAACTAGATAATGTTGATGTTTTTTATCCAAATAAACTTTATGTTGACTATAATATATATTAAAACTAAAACATAGTTCCAAAATTATTCTAGACATCTCTTGATCCAAAATGGGTCTTGAATAAACAGCTTATGCCAACTATAACCATGAATGCGATTTCATGCATTGGAAAACATACAATGCCTCAAAATGAGAAATTATGATTAATGATGGATACTATATATTATAAGAATACTCAATATGTCCTTGATGGATATCCCAAGATCCACCAAAAAATTTAATATAGGCATAGAGAATATCCTCTATGATTGGAATATCATTATTGTTTTTATTATTCATCTATGGTTGATAAGATATAATGAACATGAATGGATTCCCCATCATCTCAAGGAGAATTTTCTAATATAAAAATGAAATCATTAGATCCTGATCTAAAATAATAGTATAAGGAACCAAATGTATCCCCACAATCTCATCCACATATATCTTACCAATATCTTCAACATTTGTTGTATCCTTGATTAGAATGAAGTGAGATATCGTTTTCAACCAACCAAAAAATAACCATATTGAATTCCTCACTCAAATAGTCTTTGTTATTTAAAAAAAATTATAGATACCTCGTTAAATTTCTAAACCACAACTAGATGACTATATTGTGAACCTATATAATTGATATGTTATCCCTTTATCAATTGGTATGCATAATAGTGGGACAAATAATATGAAATTTATTCCTTTATACCCAACTAACAGAATCAGTATATTGTTTTAGAATAAATACTTATAGTCCCTGAATGAATATCTATAATGAAAAATGTTCCTAACAAATATGATCTCCTCATTTTTGATGGGATGAAAAACTAATACACCGTTGAAATAACTACATCTGAAGAGACAGAATAACCCAAAGTGGTCACCCCATAATAGATGGTTTCTAATATTCCCTTAAAATCAATATTATGTGGATTAATTTTTAAAATATAATCCCTGATATCTGAGGATAACTGAACTTAAGTCATAACTATACCTAAAACATCTTTATGCATTTCTAGATAAAAATAATTAATGAGACTCATAATTTTCATATCTCCCATCAATTCCAAAATAGATTTTGTTGGAAATTTCTCACAACGAAAATCTTCAACATAATTCCCATTCCTCGAGGAATATGACCTGTTGAATTCCAACATTGGATGGTATTAAACACACCAACTATGTTTATGATTCATGTATTTCTATGAAAATATATATCTCACAATATAATTGTATAAATAGATATTGATATTATCCCCTGAAATATAGTTCAATATGAATTTATTCACATTCATAACTATGGAAATCATTAAATTATGATTGGTGTAACTATTATAAAGTAGTTGAAGGGGATTAAGGTACCAATGAGTTGCCCACTCTAATAGGGGCTAAAATCTTGAAAATGTACCTAATACTCTCTCATTTAATACAATTTTTAAATAGGAACATGTGTTAATAGGAATTTTCAAACCTCTCGAAGAAAGAAGACGTTGAAATAAGGAGCTTAATTAGATATAGGCCTCCTATTATTAATGGATCATCTAATTCCTCAATTTTCTAACAATGGATCAAAACAATTTAAAATATCTTCTCTTCACTTCAAAGTTCTGCACAAGAGAAGGTTATTCTGGCTGCTTATCATTTATAGGAAGAATCCAATCAATGGTGACATTGATAAAAAATATGAAGCCTACAGAAGAGATCGAGGATTTTGAATTGATGGACTTCAAGAATATGTTTTTTGATAAATATTTTTATAACACACTCCGAATTTAGATGGAAAGGGACTTCATTACCCATGATAAAAAAGATAACGAATCTAAGAACCATTAGTGGAAAACACCCCAATGATTTCATTATATGTCTCCGGAAATGTTTTTACACCCGATTGCAAGATTGATCACATCATTGGGGGGGTTAAAACCTAACCTACAAAATCCATTGTGATTTGTAACTTCAAGAGATATGAGAAAATTTTCTAATGTTCCCTCAACATCCAAATGGAGATCGGAAAACCTTAAGGGTATAATGGGGATAAGAAGCATTAGGTAGAAATTAATTATGGCAGTCTGATGGTTAAATCCAATGGTGCAGGGGGAATCCACTACCCCCATAACAATGGTGAAAAAAGAATCACCCCAAAAATTTCCTAATGGGGATGAGGAGATCATTTATTTGTTTAGGAGAAGGGAACCAATGCATTAACCGCTGACTATGAGAACTTATGTCAATGAAAGTGGCGAGGAATGATCTTTTTGAACCTCAACATGTTCTTCATTGCTTCAACATCAAAGACCCTATGCGTTATGCAATCCAGTTCCCTATGCCTATTGTTTTTGATGGAAACCAACAACCTCCATGGTAGCAAACATGATATGTTTCCTTCACTACAACTGATGTAAACAACAATAATGAAGTGTTGACATGTACTCTAGTTATTCATTAATGAATAAATAAAATAATTTTTGATTATGGTTCTACACATTATTTTATATCTATAATGTTTAATTGGATAATCTCAACACCACCACAAATCATGGATGCAAAGATTTCGGCTAAAACAACTAATGGGGAAATCATTCCATCACAAGAATATAACTCCTCCCCAATCATAATTTGTGTGTTTAACATTCCAACGAACCTCATCATACTTCCTATGGTGGAATTTTATGAAATTATTGGAATTAATTGTCTTTATTTATTAAGATACAACATAAAATATCATGAGTTGGAAATCACTCCCCAAGTGGAGAATCATCCCCCAATTATGTACAAGTGAAAGGATGAGGATGAATATTCTTTATAACCATCATGTCATGAGTGGAATTTACATACCTATGATAACACGTATCATGCTATTAAATTTTAGTCTATGGATGCAGTCATCCTTGAAGACGTGCCAATTGCGAGGGAATTTGCTGAAGTGTTTCACGAGGAATTTCATGGTTTTCCTCTGAGAAGAGATGATTAATTATCAATTGATCTTATACATGGGGAATTTATAATTTACAATAATCTGTATAGATTATTCTTTCTGGAGCATGGTAAGTTCAAGAAACAACTATAAGAGAATGTAGATAAAGGGTTTAATCTCCCATGGGCATCACCATGGGGTGATCCATTCCTCTTTGTCATGAATAAAGATGTTTCAATGCGCCTTTTCATTGATTATCATGAGCTCAAAATAATCATGACAAATACCAAGTATCCTCTGACATGAATTGATGGCTTGTTTGATCAGCTATTTGAATCAAAATACTTCTCCAAGGAGGATATGCAGTCTATATATTGTCATGTAAGGTAGTGGAAGGGGGATAACCCCAAGACTAATTTTCATACAAGTTACAAGCACTATGATTTTAGATTAATTCCTTTTGGACCTACTAATTCTCCAACAATCTTCATTGTCATGATGAATAGAGTCTTTAGATATTATATCAAAAAAAATTGGTATTCTTTATAGAATATATTAGAATATACTCCAATACCAAGGAGGAGAATGAGGAGCACCTGAGCACTGTACTATAGATGTTGCAAATGGAGATACTCTATGAAAATAACAACAATCATGAGTTATAGTTGAATGAGTTCTCATTCATGGTTCATATCATCATAAGTAATTCGATATCTTTGAATCCCTCCAAGATAGTTGCAATTTAGGGATATGTATGTCCATCATCAGTAACAGATATCCATAACTTTCTAGGAATAACTAGATATTATAGCCAATTTGTGAGATATTTCTCAGGATTGTTTAACCCTCTTACCAAGATAACTGATAAGATATTGGTTTATTATAGGATTTATGAATGATAACATATATTCAATAATTTTCTAGAGGGGATTTTTGTTTTATTGGAGTGATTAATGTGAAGAGAGATTCAACTATATGAATATGAGGCTTATCACTGGAACCGTGCTCACACTACCCACAAGTTGAAAACATTTTTTGGTTATTATTGATGATTAGAAGAAGGTCATGGGATGTGTGTTGATGAAAAATGAAAAAAATTCATGCCTATGCTTCAAGGAAATTGAATGTTAATGAACAAATCAATCCTACACATGATTTGGAGCTGGATGTTGTATTATTCCTTTTAATATTTTGGAGACATTACCTCTTTGGTGAGAAGTGTGAAATATACTCATATCAAAAAACCATTATGTAAATATTCACATAGAAAGTGCTGAATATCCACCAACAATGATGGCTAGATATGATCAAATACTATGACTTCTGAATACATTACCACCATTGGAAGGGGATTATGTTTTCAGATTCTCTAACTTTAATGGAACTGAAAATTCTACCATTAATGATAATTGAAAATGATCCAATAATTAAATATTTTATGAATATGGTCATGGGAATCATAAATAATGGAACATAATCAATAAATTCACTAATTATTATAATTGTCTCAGTTCGAAAGGCAAAATTCTACTCAAACGAATGATATGGGAATTCAGAAAAAAGTGGAAGCTATCAGAGAAGGGAAATCCTTAGAGTTAACTGTTAATGAAGATCTAATATTGAGATTTTGGACAAGACTATCTGTTCCATAATGTTTGGAGTTAATGAATGTACTTTTGGATAATTCCCATGTTTAAAATTTCTACATTCACGTAGTAAATACAATGATTTATCGAGATCTCTGACAGCAATACTGGTGGCATAACATGAAGAATTAGATCACTGTGTACACATCAAAGTGCCTAGTATGTCAGCGAGTGGAGGCTGAGTGGTAGGAGTCTAAGTGGATGGTGCAACAATTTCCCATACCAGGATGGAAATGTGAAGAAATCACCATAGACTTTGTCAATAGAATTCTAAAGAAATCCAATGGAAACAATGTAATCTGGTTTGTTGTGGAACATCCTACAAAGATTTCACACTTTAGTGAAATTATAGAGAATTTATCATTAGATAAACTAGTATGTATATATATATATATTAGAGAAGTGGTGTGGCTAAATGGAGTACCACTATCTATTGTATCCGATCGAGATCCATGATTTTAATCCATGTTTTGAAAGAGTCTTCGACGTGATATTAATATTGAGATGATCAACAATATGAATTATCATCTACAAACAGATTGCCAATCTAATCAGACTATCTAAACGCTTGATTACATGTTGAGATCATGCTCAATGGTCTTTAAGGGAGTATGGGATCAACATATTCCTATTATTGAGTTCTCTTACAATAAAATTTTCCACTCAAGGATCCAAATTGACCCTTATTAAGCACTGTATGGGAATTGTTGTAGAACAAAAGCATAATAGGATGATGTTGGGTAAGGAAAAATCCTAGGTCCAAAAATTGATGAATATATATTAGAGAATGTTAAGAACCTCCAACAACTCATTAAATCAGCTCAGTGTCGAAAAAAGATCTATGTTATTAATCATCGATGAGACATAGAAATTGATGTCGATGACATGGAATTCCTATACATATCATTATGGAATAAGGTTATGTGATTTGGGAATAAGGGAATTTATATTCCAAGGAACATCTACCCTTCTGAGATCCATCATCTCAATGGGGAAATGGACTATCGACTAGCACTCCCACCGAACCAATATCAAGTACTTGATGTATTCCATGTATCACTGTTGGGGATGCACATAACTTTCTTATTACATGTACACAATCCAAAGGATGTAACATTAGATAATGACCACTCCTATGAAGATATTCTGAAGAAGAACAAATATATTAGGGAAAACGTTCTACGAAATATGATAATTCCCCTCAAAAGTTGTTGTGGAGAAACCCAATGCTTGATGAAGCAATGAGTGAATAAGAGGAAGTGATGAAGCAGTGTTCCCCCCAATTGTTTTATTTTGGGAAAAAGAAGTTTTTATGGTGAAACTTAATGGGGGCAGGTACGATTTTGACGGCCAAAATTTTTTTTTAATGAAAATAATTTTGATATAATTCAATGTCTCATTATGTAATATTGTTTATAACATGTGCACTTCCTTTGTCTCATTTTTTGGATTTTAAAATTATGTTAGGAATTGTGACTGAATCTAATATAGCAGTTGAATAGTGATCACTTGAATAGTATAAACATAGGGCGTTAACAAATAAATTAACTCAAAAAAAGGAAGTGATGGCCTCATATAGTAGGAATTCTCCGTATAGATCCCATTTATTGGAGGTTAGAAATGCATCACATGTCTTGATTTTGACAAATCCCATGTATTGTTTCAACATGTTATATTTGAGTGGAACCATCTTTAGTAGAAGTGGAATTTAATAGAGATTTCCACCTAAGCGATGTTCTCTAAGACTCCCCATTAGACTTTCTCCATTTCACAACTTGCACTTCTTTCTAATGTGTTTGTTATAAGAGGTTTTGTAACATGACCCTTGAGATAGGATTCTGTGCCTTTTTTTATATATAATACGCATTCATTTTATTATTGATACTTTGTAAATAGTTATTTAATGAAAAAGAATATTTTTAGATAATTTTCAATTAAGATTTCTATTTTTGATAAAATAATGGATTATTGAATTAAATTATATTTTAATAAAATATTATTACTATAGTACATTATTTTAAAAATCAATGATAATAAAATTTTTAGGAATACAATATTACCATTTATTATGGTTTGAAACCCATTTTTACCAAAACACATGAATTTTAGAAAAATGTTAGTTTTTATATAAAATAAAATTCACATATTTGTAAAATTAATTATATAAAATGAATATTATTTTTGGAATCAGGATGTCATAATTATTTAATGGTGAATTCTTCATAATTTTCCGAGACAATCGAATTTTTGGGTAATAATTAAATACCATTAAAATATATAATGTGTTTTATGAAATCATAATTATCCAATGGTGATGTATTAAATACAATAAATAATATATTCATAAAATATATATTTTATATTTAAAATAATGTAATTTTATTATAGTTTTATTAATTTTATAGAGCCTTAGTGGTCCTTCCCGGACTAATATAACATTTAACTTTTAAAATGATTTCTTTGAGAGTGTGACTGACCTCCACGCAAGAAATAACAGTATTTGAAGACAGTTGTCCACTTTACATATAAAATATGTTTTCCACTACCATTTGGAAAAAAACTAGGGCACAAACCATATTTTGGTTTTTTGGTTTTGATTAGATTCACGTGTGTTGTCCAAAACGTAAATAATAAAGAATTCCCAATCATTTCCTCTGTAAGCCCACCAAAGCCCCAACTTACTCTTCAATTAAACCCTTTAATAATTCACCAAGATCTACCCTACTATCTATATATTCCACCCATGTATCTATATGCTCTAAATAATCCTCTCTCTATCCCCTACACAGCCTTTGATATCATACTTTAATGTATGGGATTTCTTCCTTTCTCATTTTTTTACGAAATTTTATTATTATGTTATGCCATTTAATTGTTATTTAAAAATTATGGGGTATAATTTTACACATACCCCATACTACCCTAAACGTGTTTTAATGATTAGATACCTCTTTATCTCTCATTAATGACTCTCATATACACCCATTACCATGCCAAAATTCCGTAAGGAATTTATCTCTCCTCATTTACGTTCAAGAAATTATTTTTTATTTTGAATCTAAATTCCTATATATATTTTTGTACATCTATCTATATGACCCCATATTATACATTTCATTTACATATTATGAGACACCCCTTTCTCCGTCATCAACCATTTTTATGACTTCTTATGTCATGATGTTATGATGTCGAAATTGTACCGCGATTTCCAAATCCAATGTCATTTTGTAGTGAATATCAGGACCATTTCCCTATCAAGGGTATTCAACATTATTCACATATACATATTTATTATAGTTTTTCATATATTAATTTCAGGTTCCATTATCATGGATTAAATTAATATGATTAATTAATCCGTGTTTTATAATCCTTGTGGAACACATAAGCATGAAATGAATTGGTTAAGAAGGGTGCGCCCTGATAGAGCTCAAATGAATTGAGTGAATTTTAGTATCATAATACATCATGTGAAATGTGGGTTTAATCATGATAATTCATGTTCAATTAGGGTTTACTCATGATCAATGTGCAATTATCCTTGGCTCATGTTAATATCATTTTAAATGTTGTTGCGTCATTTCCATGTTATGATGGGACATGATAGCATACATGAGAAAAGGTGGAGCATGGTGATTCCTTCTCCCAATTTGTGACTAATGAATCCACTATTCTGGTCACACCCCCACTAGTAGGAAAGGGAACTTCATCGTCCTCAAAGTGATTGGTTACCTCTTTCTCCCCCTTTTCTGAACCCTAGATTTTCCTCCTTTCTCGAATCTTCCTATACCATAAGGTTCTCGACCTCAATGAAGGATTCTATAAACTGCCATTATTGATCACAGAGATCAATAAATCCTCATCACTCCACAATAATATCTTAATTGATCGATTACTATAGAGAATACCTTTATTGGACACAATTTATAGGTTTGTTTTTGGTTCATGGGATTTACATTATAAGGACACTATGGTTCTACAAGACACTAAATGCATCATGATTCATTTCACATCATAGGATGACCTAATCAAGGATTGGTATTGAAATCCTCGAAGCTATAATGGGTTCCACTTCTTCCTCCACATATGGAACTATGAATTCCATAGGAAGTGGGACTCCACAATGGTGGTGATATAGGTGTGTTTCCAAAATCCCCACTTTCCAATTCAAAATCCTTCTATTATTAGGAATCTTATGAACCTCTTAGGTGGTTATTTATGATCTGATTTCCGAAGCCCAACTATTTTCATATTTTTAATCCAGAAATGTGTGTAGAAGTGGATGCTTTATGTAATCCTTATGTTTGAATTTTTATTACCATAAGTGATGAATACCATTGTATATAGTAGGTTTTTAATGATTTGTGGGTTACTTTTGTTCCGATTTCATGTGATTGGGACATTTTTCATAGAAATGCATACGTATATCTATACATTATAATTTTATACTACCATTAAATAGAGTATGGTTCCAGGTGAGTATTATGATCGTGACAACACTTTATGGCTGAATTATAATGGTACAAATTTAGATTGTCAGTTGGGTGTTCCACATCGATTTGGCAACAAGTTTTTTCGGATGTTGTGTTAGTAGGTTGTAGGAAAGGAGGTATCCATGCATGCCAAGGAAACACATATGGATTCAAAAGTGTATTATATACTTGTTATGAAGAAACACAATTTAAGAGTGTGGATTCCAACTAGTATTTTGTTAATTCAATGTGATATAAGGGCACTAGGTGATGGAATTTCCTGAAGTGATGATCTTAATGTAGTTGTGGTGATTTTGGACTCTAGGTATCATGGTGGGTATTTCCATCATGATATAAATCATTACTATGTTTTTGAGTGTCACAAGGTGTATAAGAATGTCCCTAATACATCTATAGTATCTTGTTATGATGAGGTGATTTCGTCTAGGAAATATGCCATGGATGGAGGTCAGGCTGTGGGTTATAAGGAACCAATCAACTTAATTCACAGAAGTGTGTATGTTGAGATAGATATGGGTAATCATTTTTATAGTTTTGAAAATGATGAACCAATGTAGGAGAATGGAAATGATTTGGTCAGGTTCTCATTGGATGTGGGGAAGGACCATGGGATTGAGTCAATTGATGCATATTACATCCACATAGCTAGTGATTCAGATGCCTTCTAATTGGGAATATAAATGCATAGAGGCATTCACAATGAATTAAAATACTACTATTATTTGATTCTTCATTTGGAGACTAGATTCATGAAGAAGTTGAAAGCTATTATGGTTGATAATGAACCTCTAAAGACCATCTCCCAACATGTGATGTCTAGTTCAGTTCTTGAGCAATCATTGAAATTTCTCTTAATCATGGGAGAGGAAATGCTTGACTCAATTTTTACTATTAATTTCAATGATCAATATTCCAATAGGATGATGAGTTTAATTTAGAAGGTTTCTTCATAGGAGGAACAATTTTCCTAGATTGACAAGAAATATTTTATAATGATACAGGGGGTTCAATGAGAGTAAGATCAATGTTTAGTTTTATATTTAGTCATGGGACTAGGTGGATTTCCAGTTTGAAGAAATACTAATGGAAGAACCATATATGTAGGTAAACACTATCTCTTTGAAATTATTTAGAGATTATAAATCTATTAGGCTTAAATTGTAATATAATGAAACTGTTATCTTCTTATGTGGATGAACATTGGGTTTCTCTATTTCTCCCCAAAGGTGTATGATTATTAAAAAAGTAAATTTTCAGTCATGTTATGATAATCATTCTATACCATGCCTTTATGTTCATGTTTCTCTTATCCTCGATTGATATGGTAATTTCCTAACATATATTGTATTATTCTTGTTATGACTTGTTTACTCTATTTCTAGGAATTATAGCTAACACTTTTCTTAAATGTGTCCTCGTGTTATCCCATGCCATTCTATGTATGATGGAATGTGTGTGGTCATGTAAAATATGGTTTCAATAAAGATTTGTATTTCATGTTTTATGTTACTATGTAATGTTCAGAAAACCCAAAGTTAATAGACCACCTGATCTTCTTTGTTGTATGAACTGATGATTCTATGAAATATATTATGTTTATGTGTGAAATAAAGAGCATGGATGTGGTATGCTCAACCTATTTGATTAATATCTAATTAAAATCACAACAACTATATACTTTTAAATGCCCCATTTATTGTAGAAAAATAATAAGAATCATTACAAATTTATTTTCCTTAAAAAATTTTATCAATAATGAAATTATAAACAAAGAAAGCCTAGATATCACACTATCTTAAAAAAAAGAGGACATATGGTCGATAATAATTTATTTATCCAGTTGAAATAGTTATTTTGCTCATTACATTGTGTTCCAGTGGTATAAATCATTCTACCTCTATAGTTTCAAATAAAATAATATAAAATCCATGAATCCACTACCACAAATGGTTTTTGAAATTAAATATATGATTACGATCCCCAAAACAAATTACAATCATCACCCCCTATGACAACTACATCCAACCGAGGACACTACAACATGACTGTAACAACTAACACCAAAGAATAGTCCAGAATATTCCAATAGATCACATTTCATAATATGGAAAGAAGAAATGGTAGAATAAGGGTTGATGAAAACACAATAATGGAGGTAGATCATACCATCAAATGATAATAGATCGACACTTGATGCATGCACCAATATAGGGCATCACATGTAGTAGAGATAAACATCAAGAGGAAATGATCCATGGATTAAGGATTGATCACACAACTCCAATGTGTTGATGGAAAGGATCCAATGCCACTCACCTAGGAACATGAATATTGTATATGTGAGGAAGATTTATCATCCCTTTAGATGATTTAATAGATAATTGGTTTAAGATACACTGGATTTTCCATTAAAATATGATTTCATTAAACCATGTGGTTTGAGAATGAAACGACATCCCAATCCTTAAGAAAATTAATATTTGTGTTATATAATTTTAATCGGTCTTAAATGCCTTAAAATAATGAATTGCATTCATTTCACGCCAATAAAAATGCTAGTGGGGATAAACATTATGAAGCTAGAAACATTTTTCAAAAAAGGCTCATCGATAACACTATTTACCAATGACATAACAAGAATACTATTTACAAATATCTCACCAACAAAATTGTTAAAAAATGACTCCCCAATGGCACTGTTCAAAAATATTTCACAGTTCTATAATGACTCAGTAATTGAACTATTCCCAAATGACTCCCCAGAAACACTGTTTACAAATGACTCACTGACAGCAGTGTTCACAAATGACTCACCCACCACAATTTTCACAAATGAATCACCGACAACATAGTTCAGAAATGACTCATTGGCATCACTATTCACAAATGACTCACCTACACCACTGTTAAAAAATGACTCACAAATAACAATGTTCTTAAGTGACTCACATACAACAATATTCATATAACTAGAAACATTGTTCAAAAAGTTGGAAATTTAGAAAAGATTTGGAAACAAGCTGCCATGGACTCCCAGAACACCCGAAGCCCCAGATATTCCAAAAATAATGGGCCAGTGAGGTCAGGTCCATTACATAAGAATCCTCTCAAAAGATTCTCTCCCTCTAGAATTCAAAACAAACCAATATATGAAATATAAAAAGGGCTTTGAACGACCACCCTATGAAATGCCTATCAAGGCCCTTACCACTAAAGCAGATCATCTCCTTAAAAAGGGGACATGTGAGACCACATGACAACCATAAAAAACTCCTAAACACACTTCTAGGTGGGATACCTATCAGATATAGAATTCCACAAAAAAAATCGATCACATAAACACAAAAGGGTTATATTTTCATGACCCGTCCTCAGGGCCCGTGCCTTGACTACCCAAGCCCGCCTTCCATAGGCCAGGGGCTGGTGACTAGCACCAAGGCGTAAATCCCGGAAAAAGGGAATGCAATGCCTTTGAGAAGTAAACAAGCGCCATAGAGTAAGCAAACGGAAAAGTAAACACTAAGTAAAAACTGTAACAAGCTGTGCTGGAAGTAAAAAGGGGCCGGAAATACAAGCCCAACTGTAAAGTACAACTGAAAGGGGAAAACAGCAACTGAAAAGAAAAGCCGCAGCGTCGAGCCGTCCTCTGAAGGTCCCACCTGAAGGGTAGGTACAGATAGCATCCACAGCTCCTCGATCCAGCCATCCGCTCCGAGTACGTCAAACCCAGTGGTCCACCTCCAGGTACCGTCCTGCTCCTCATGCCCCAACCATGATCAGCGCTGTCTGTCATCTGCAACCAACACAACGAAGTGCGGGCATAGCCCGTGCAGGGGTGAGAATAAGCTACTCAGTTGGGACCCCGAGACCCCCGAAGGTCTCCATGAAACCACAAAGGATAATCCACAAAGGAAAGAAACAATCACGAAGTAACATCTGCCACGGCTTAGGTATATGCCCATACATATACCTAAGTCATCAATTTCCGCTCGGCTCCAATGTCCGAGCTCAAGCCCAACCCAGTCCACATAGGAAAGCAAAATGTATACCCACAGAGGATAGCACAACACAATCTACATTGGAGAGTAAAAGTAATCCACATAGGATAGCTCAACACAATCCACAAAAGAGAGTAAACAGGATTAATCTCACACAGGTATATATCTTCGGATGACGATAAAGATGATCACTGATCCATCTAAGTCGTCGGACCCACAAAGGATCGATACGTACTAACCCCCGCAATGAACCACACAGGATCGGGCCCCCACAGGACCTGTAGGCGCTGGCCCACACAGAACCGTTGAGCGCTGACCCACACAGGATCGGGTCCCCACAGGACCTGTAGCACTGACCTGCAAGGGATCGCTGAGTGCTGTAGTCATCGCAGTCCACTGAGGATCTCTGCACAGTCGTCATCGCAGTCCACTGAGGATCTATGCACAGTCGTCGCTGCAGTCCACTAAGGATCTCTGCAAAGTCGTCGTTGTCGAAGTAGCAGTCGCATCCACCTCTAGGGTTTCCGCACACAGCAAGCTCGTTCGGGAGGGTCCGCTGCACGAGCCGAGAGGCTGATACATCAACTGACACAAGGTCCGAAGTTTATGTATCCAAAAGTTCCGTATCGTCAACAGGAACTCAACGTCGCAGACGGTGCGTCAATCGGACGCCCGGTCTGAGAGTTATTGGCATTTTCGTCCTAGGGGCCCGGTTGGTTTTTAAGAAAAAACCAACCCGAACATACTGCACCTATGTCCAAACCTCGGGCGGAGTGATCCAAAAGATCCGTCTCACTTATAGGAATTCAACAAAGTCGATGACACATCAATCGGACGTCCGATGCTCAAGATATGAGCATTTCCGCTCCGAGGACCCGGTTGGTTTCGTGTACGAACCAACCCGGCCGAACTCAAGGTATTCCGAAACCTTGAGTGCGATATACAGAAATGAACGTCTCGATCCAAGGATCGTGTTTCCACTGACAGCGCATCGTTCAGAGGCCGGTAGCTGATGTTACGGGCAGAAGACCGAAAATGGTCCAAAGGCGGGGGTCCGGGCCCGGGCCGACCCGGCCCGACCCCCCTGGGTCGGCCGAACTGGGTCACCCGAACTGGGTCGACCCAACCCGGTCCGACCCGGCCGGACCCGGTCCGGTCAGACCGGCCTCACCCGGCTCGGTCGCGCGGCCGAGCATCTCGGGTGTCGCGGGGCGCTACCCCCGCGGGTTGGAGGTTCCGTGTCCCCGCGTGGGGCCGCGCTGATTCAGCGGACGCGGCATCTCACTGCGTCCCGTGCAGGCAACCCAGACCCGCTCGGCCGCGCCGGAGGCCCGCGCCGTTGGCAGCTTCCGTGGGCCACCGGAGTTGCTCTGGTGGTCCGTCTTCCTTCCCGTCTGCGCCGTTGCCCCTCCAGGGTTCCGTTCTTCACTACGGGATCATCAAAATGCCTTTGCGTCATGTTTTGTCGTCACCCGCCAAATCCGCACAACCACGAAGAATGGCGGAGGGTTGTCGGGCTGTGTTCGTTTGGCCCGCACCCTCCGCGTAAGTTAATAACAACGGGAGAATTATTCAACACATGAAACAACAATTTTAATAAACTTAAATTGTTCATATGAATCTGGTTCTTTAATTTTAAAGAAATGTTCACTGAATATAAAATATTCACAACAACTCCTACCTCGTCAAGTCGTCGCCCGCGGGTTCTTCGTGGAATTGCTCGCCGCGGAAGGAGGCGATCGTCGCGTCGTCGCGGTATCCGGCATTGCATCGACGAACTCCGAGGTCCAAGAAACAACATATTTAATTTTAATAATTAAATCTGTGCGTTGTTAAAAACCACAAAGGAGTTTTAAAAGAAAACCGAAACTCTCACCTCAACTGATGATCGAAGGTTTTTGTTGCGGATTAAGGAACGTCACCGAAGAACGTCGCAGGAGAGGAAACGTCGGCGTCGCGACACACGATGTCGCGTCGTCAATTTCTGTGGGTTCTGTGTTCTTCGTCGGAGGACGGCGTTCTTCGCGTTCTTCGCAAAGAAGGGTGAAGTCACAAGAATTCAGTCAATGCCTCTCAATGTGTAATCCTCCAAAAGTCGGTGTTGGTCTTATTTTATTATTACGCCAACAAAAGAATAAGAGGTAAGTAACAACCCATAAATTCATAGAATTAATTCAATGAAAGAAACTGCCCATTTAATTCATGAATAAAACTGCCCAATTAAATGGTGCGTTAAGAATTTAATAAAACGCGTCAGTTGACATTCATAAAGACGAGTCTTCGCGGTTGCGTTACTTAGCGGAAAAGAAACGGTGGGGCTCGTGCGGGCCCCACCCCACAAATATCCTACCAAGAGGGTAGGATATTTTGGGATAGCATCCTAACCAGATCAACTCAGCTTAAGCCGCTTTAAGTGGCTTCAAGTGGAATCCAAGTGGCTTAAGTGAAATAAAATAAAGTTTGTTGTACAATTATTTTATTTATTAACTTTAAGACCAAAAATTAAAAACCACAACCGAGAAAATGCAACCCCGGAAGAGGCATTTCTATTCAAATACCGGCGCTGTGATTCCATCGGTGCCCTCAGAATTCGATTCCGGGCACCGGGTCAAAAGTTAGAAAAACCCGCTCGTTCGTTCACTGAACGTACCAGAGCCAAATTTTGGAAAATGATTCCTGGCACACCGGGCCTCATAATCAGGTGCCGTCAGAAACTGCGCTCTTGTAAAATTTCAAAGAAAATTAAGAAAAAAATTTCTTTGAAATTTACGGGTCTTTACATTACTCCCACCTTAGGGCTTTGCGTCCCCATAAAGATACATCATAAACTAGGGAAACAAATGTGGGTACTGAGCACACATCTGAGCCTCTCGCTCCCAAGTGCTCTCCTGGAGGTTCCCATGCTGCCATCTGATGCGCACTAGAGGAATCGATCGTCCATGTAGGACCCACTCCTATCGATCCTCGATCTCCACCGGGACCTCCGTAAAAGTCGCCCCATCATCCACGTCTAGATCCCCATGTTCAATGATGTGTGTCGGGTCATGCACGTATCTACTCAGCTAAGATACGTGGAAGACGTCGTGCACCTGGTGCAACTGAGGTGGTAGAACCAGGCGATACACCACCTCACCAATCCTAATGATGACCTGGAAAGGTCCGATGAAGCGTGGAGACAACTTTTCGCCTCTTCCAAATCTCTGTAATCCACGTCGATGTGAGACACGCAAGAAGACGTGGTCGCCATCCTCAAACTCTAGTGGTCTCCGCCTCCTGTCAGCATAATACTTCTGCTGGCTCTGAGCTGTCCTCATCCGCTCCTGGATGACCTGGACCTTCTCTGTCATGGTCCGAACCATCTCTGGTCCCACAAGTGCTGACTCCCCAGGGTCTGTCCAGCACAAAGGCGATCTGCAAGGTCTTCCGTACAACACCTCATATGGTTCCATCCTGATAGTGGAGTGGTAGTTGTTGTTGTAAGCGAACTCCACCAATGGTAGGTTGTCCTACCAGCTGTGACCAAAGTCGAGGACACATACATGGAGCAAGTCCTTGAGAGTCTGAATGGTCCTCTCCGTCTGACCATCCATCTGAGGGTGAAAGGCGGTGCTCAAACGTAGCCGCGTCCCGAACGCCTCCTACAACCCCTTCCAATGCCGGGTAGTAAAACGAGCATCCCGATCGGAGACGATAAATGATGGCACACTATGAAGCCGTATAATCTCCTGAACATAGAGACGCCCCAAGCTCTCCACTGAGCCCTTCTCTCTGATGGGCAAGATGTGTGCTGACATGGTGAGTCGGTCGACAATCACCCAAATGAAGTCGTGACCTCTGGAAGTGCGTGGAAGTCCAGTCACAAAGTCCATAGATATGTCATCCCACGTCCACTCCGGGACCTTCAAGGGTTGTTCCAAGCCTACTGGTACCTGATTCTCTACCTTCACCTGCTGGTAGGTGAGGCACCGTGTAAAGAACTCTGCCATAGCCTTCGTCATGCCCGTCCACCAGTGTTGTCATCTGAGGTCCTGGTACATCTTTGCCACTCTAGGATGTACCGCCAAAGGGGAAGTGTGAAACTCCCTCAGCACCTCCTCCCGCAAAGCAACTGGTACCAAGGTACATCCTCTGAAAATGACGTCGTGCTCTGCTCCAAGGGAGAAACCATCAGGTGCCTGTCCTGAGGATATCTATGAACGCCACATCTCACAGTCAGCGTCCCCACGCTGTGCCTCTCTAAACCGCTGTAGAAGTGGAGGAGAGACTGTGAGAGACTGAAGGAAGGCTACTTCGTCCCTATCCACGAAGGATATCTGCAAAGCGGCTAGCTGCTCTGTCGCCTCTTCAATTAGTTGGATGCCCGTCCTCCTGCTGAGGGCATCGGCTACCACGTTCCCCTTCCCAGGAGTATAGTCTATCCCAAAGTCATAGTCCTGGAGGAACTCAAGTCATCGCCGCTGTCTCAGGTTTAGGTCCTTCTACGAGAAGATGTACCTGAGACTTTGGTTGTGAGAAAAACTGTAAAGCGCTCGCCCATCAGATAGTGCCGCCATATCTTCAGAGAGAAGACCACTGCTGCTAACTCCAGGTCATGGGTAGCGTAGTTCTGCTCATGCAGCCTCAACTGACGTGATCCATAGGCAATCACGGCCCACTCCTGCATCAGGACACATCCGAGTCTGGTCCCTGATTCATCGCAGTAGACTACGTATCCAACTCCCTCCTCAGGAAACCTCAAAATAGGTGTGCTGGTCAATCTTTGTCTCAGCTCTTGAAAGCTCTGCTAATATCTATCTGACCACACAAAGGGTTTACCCTTCTTCGTCAAAGCTGAGAGTGGCGCCGCAACTCTAGAGAAGTCCGGCATAAATCTTTGATAGTATCCGGCTAGACCCAAGAAACTCCGCACCTCCGTCACGCTCCTGGGTGGCTCCCAAGCTAGCACTGCCTCGATCTTCGCGGGATCCACTGCAACTCCCGCCTCAGAAATGACGTGCCCCAAAAAGTGGACCTCACATAACTAGAACTGGCACTTCAAGAGCATGCCATAAAGCTGGTGCTCTCGGAGTGTGTCTAGTACAACCCGGAAGTGGTAGGCGTGCTCCTCCTCCGTGGTCGAGTACACCAAAATGTCGTCGATGAAGACCACAACAAATCAATCGAGTTATGGCTGGAATATCCTGTTCATAAGAATCATGAACACTGCTAGAGCATTGGTTACGCCTAAAGGCATATCCAAGAACTCATAGTGTCCATACCGACACCTAAAGGCCGTCTTCTGCACGTCCTCGTCTCGAACTCTGAGCTGATGATAGCCTGACCTGAGGTCTATCTTCGAGAACCACCATGCTCCCTTGAGCTGATCGAAGAGGTCACCAATCCTCGGTAGCAGATACTTGTTCCTCACTGTCACCTGGTTCAGGCGACGATAGTCGACACACAGTCACAAGCTCCCGTCCTCCTTCTTGGCGAACAAAATCAGGGAAGCCCAGGGTGAAACACTAGGTCGAATGAACCCCTTGCCCTCCAAGTCCTCCAACTGTACCCACAGCTCTCGAAGCACAGTGGGGGACATCCAATACGCTAGAGTGGATATCGGGGCGGTCCCCGGTTATAGATCAATATAAAACTCTACCTCTCTGCGAGGAGGTAGCCCCAGTGCGTCATCGGGAAAGACGTCCGCGTACTGATCCACCACTACAGGAAAACTAGGACTCCGCACGTCAACTGCTCCAGGGATGATGCAAGCCAACTGATGAGTGATGGGTTGTCCTCTCCTCTGCGGAAGCCCATCCTGTGCTGTGAAGTCTCCCTTCTCGCCGGTGAAGGTGAACCTTCTCCATTCGGTGCACACACATTGCACCTTGTGCCTAAAGCAATCAATCTGAGCATGGACTCTAGATAACCAATCCATGCCCAAGATGACGTCGTAAGGCCTCGACGCCGCTACAAGAAGATCCCAGCCGAATCTCTCACCTCCTAGAGTAAGCTCACACTACCGGCACCAGTGCATAATCATCGAGTCTACTCCCGTAGGAGTCTCTAGCTGTAAGGATCGAGCCAATGGCTCTGTCAGAATCTCCGAGCTCCGAACTAGGGAAGTGGCTATGAAAGAGTGACTCACTCCTGTGTCTATAAGAACTGCAGCAAGGGTGGAATAGACACAGATCATACCACGAATCATCTCTGATGCGCCGTGGTTGTAGGCCTCCGATGCCTGGAGCTGTGCCTGTCTCGGCCCGCCAGCTCCCTGTGGTCGGGGCGGACCTCTTGGTGGTGGTGGTGGGAGAGCCTCAAAGCGTCACCCACCACCTGCTGCTCGGCCAGCTCCTCTGCCTCGTCCGCCGCCCCCTTGAGGACCACCATGGTCGACCTTCTGCCTCTACCTAGGTGGCCCCTCCACCGTCTGCTGCTACTCGGTATGGCGGGTCAGGCAGTCATGAGCCATGTGGCCCTACCCGCCGCATGCGTAGCATTGCCTGTGTAACACCCCAGGTAAATAAAGAATATGACATTTCCATATTTATCCATATTTGTGAATAAAATATTAATATGACTTTAAAGGGGATGCTATGCTCGATGGCATAGCCAACACGCAACAATGAGTTTCTTGGGAATCTTACGTTGCACTCTAATAATAAAATAATATTATTTTAAATGGTAGTTAACATGTAGCCGTTGTGTTGGAGGGAATGGATATAAATAACTAAAATATGATTATATATGTTTTTAAATGTTTTTACATTTATCCAATAAAAGACAAAAGCTTAAAATACTGAAAGAATTCAATTTTAGGCGTATATGCCCTAGTTTTCACTAAAGGTTCACTTATCGCCTTTTGATGGAGAACTGTCATTAAATATAGTTTTTTTCACTATTATACATCCTTTTGGACCAAATAAACCACTTCTTAAGAATTGGGACATCAAAATTTACTTTGTGTAAATTTTTGGTGTCTTTCCGATAAAGTTCATTTTTAAATGAATAGTGTAAAATGTTGTATTTTAAATCAAAACCACTTTTTAATCTAATTTATTTATATCATTAGATTATCTTTTGAATTGGTTTTAAAGTGAAATTATAATATATTTTTACCATTAAATCCAATAGTGGTCATTGGAATTAATTTCACTTTGAAATTTGACTTAAACCAGTGTCAATCTTTTGATACTTATTGTTTCATAAAAACACGCTATTTGATCTGACAGCGGGAATTAATTATTAAATTAATTAATGTGACTTATATGTTTTTAATTTTGTATAATTGACTTCATTTTTGAATTCGGAATATCAAATATAGCTTAGGGTGAATTTTTGGGATTTTTCTGGAAAACCTCAATTTTTGATGAATAGTGATACCACTAAGTGGTACTTATAAAAACTGATTTTTCCGTTTAAATGAAATTTTTCCATCTTTGTGTTTTGAATTTCAAAAATCAGACATACATGGTTGTCATTAAAAAGTAAAATTTGGTTCAATGAGATAAAAATAATTTTTTGGTGAATAGTAACTTATTATGTTTTTAATCGCGATTAGAGGTAATTAGTGTAGTTTAAGGTAAAAATAATGTTTTAATAATATGAAATGAACTTTAAACATATCATAACCTAATTGGATGTGTAATGGCAGACCAATACAAGACATGGGTCAACTTGGGGACCCCATGGAGCCACTTTTGTTGGGAAATGACATAAATAACTTTTTATTTAATGTAAAAGTAAAAATGACACAAACATGATATGTTTTACTAAAACAATTTTTAAGTGGGGTTATACAAGTCCGAATTTTTATTATAAATAGTCATTGGAAATCTAAACAGATTTCCTACATCATAGTAAATATTTTATAATTTTTAGACATAAAATAAATTAAATTATTTATGACATCATAATGATGCTGCGATGACATCATTATCTAACGATTTAAATAAAATGAGAAGATAATGTAAACTATATGACCTACACATGTCCAAAACTTATTGGATGGGTGGATTTCGAACCCTTATCACCTTATCCACGAATAATATCAATTTGGGACCTTTTAAAACCGAAACATATTTTCAAATAAAGTAATATTTCTTACTTTCCAAGAGTTCCCCTCCTCTCCTCTTATAAAAGGCCCCCACCTCTACCTCATTACCCACACTCCCAAATCCTTTTTCTCGGCCAAACCATGCCCATTTACTCTCTCCACATCCCTCTCCTCATCCTAGAGGATTCCCTTTGGGCATAATCCTTTCAAAGGAAGCCTTTAGGCTCAAATCAAAAGGAGTTACACTTTTAAAGGTAATTCATTCTCTCATGTTCATTTGTTTTATTTTGCTTCTCCAACCCCCTAAACTCTTTTTATTTAAATATTTTGTAACAACACCAGTATCTTCAATATACTAGGATGTTGTTATAATATTTATTCGAGCTACACTCTCACACAACTACATGAAATGGTTAAAGAACATACGGTTTCCGTGGATGGTGAAATTCTGCCTCCCGAAACGATGATTGTTCAATACTCAGTAAACACCTTCAAAGGTGTCCATTATGATGTCACGATTTTTATATATGATATATAATATGTTTATGTTTTACTTATTCTTCTGTATTTTTCATTTGTGTCTTACCTTTATGGCTTCTATTATGGTAATACGCGATATCTTCATTTTAGGAAGTGCGGACTACCGCCCCCTCAAAGTGATGTGATTCGTTAATGCCATACGTGGGACATATAAAGGATGGATTTAATGTTATTATATATGATGTTATACTGGAATTATTATATAACTCTATATCATTATTATTTCTTTCCATTAAATTATGAGATAGAAATGAAAGTAGCGTTCATGCGTACGTACGGCTTACCGTCTCCATGAACGGTGCATTTCATTTCTTATCCCCAAATGTAATGTACTATTATAAGTACATGTATATAGTGGATATATATGATGAATGATACATCTAAATTATAAATATAATTTTGTAATTAAACTATACATACCTCTCATTTAGTTTTAATTCCATTAATATGACAAAGAAATGAAAGTAGCGTTCATGCGTACGTACAACTTACCGTCTCCATGAACGGTGCATTTCATTTCTTACCTCTAAATGATTATGTAATATTATAAATACATGTATATTCTGGATATATATGATATATATGATATCGAAATCAGGAATTTCATTCTGGATATAAAGAACCTTTGACCACACGAACAACATGTAATTGTAAGAAGTCCACTTTCGACTTAAGAACCAAATATCGGCAAAACAAACATGATTAACTTAAATGATTAAATAATCTTTATAACATGGTAAAAAGTGATATAAAAGGAATAATGAACTTGAAAAAGGTTCTTAAGGAAGTATAAATTAACTCAAGTTTATTATTCAGGAGATTAAAGAACGATCGAGTCAAGTCGGACCCGAGGTAAGGGATCCTACTCCTCTCTTTCTTTTTAAGTACACACTTTTATGTATTTCCTTTTAAAGCTCATATTTCTTGTCATTGGGATGATCTTTTATATTACAGTTACTGTAATTATTATTTTCATGTGATGAGAGACCCTATTCTCTCTCATCAATCCATTTTGGAAGTTTTGAGTGGCGCCGTTAGGCTGCCGATCTTTCGTAAGAGATCTAACCTCTCTCTTTCTTTTTAAGTACTCTCATTTATGTCACTTCTTTTAAGTTCCTCTTTGTAATGTTGGGGGATGTTCTTTTATATTCCTCTTTCTGTACATTTTATTGTAATGTGATGAGTTACCCTATTTGATCTCATCAATCCATATTCGGAAGTTTTATGTGGCGTCGTTAGGCTCCTGAGTTTTCGTAAGGGATTTTTCATCTCACTTTTATTCCCGTGAGATTTATGCTAAATTTTCCACAAATTCCATTGAGTGGTGTATTTACTGCACATTATTCTACTCTTTGTGTAATATACTTTCGTTTATGAGTATTTACATCAATGATATATTGTCCTTCTTTCATGGGTTGTATGTTTTGAAAGATACCCAAGTCGGTAAGGGAAACTTTCACCCTCCTTTTTTTTAAAAGACTTCTTCTGTTGGGTCTTTTAATTTACATATTGTTATGATGGGATATGTTCTCATATATCCATATTGATGTAAATTTTATGTCCAAGTGATGAGATACACTTTTTATCTCTCATCAACTCATTTTGATGTGATGCCGTTTGGCTGTCAAGGGAACTTTTTAAACAAATTTCGATTTCTTTGGGTTCAATATGTAGTCATTGAATATGTCATCCATTGAATATGTGTGAATGACCTTTTATTGTTTTAAACTTAATATCAACTTATTTTGGGTGTATTTATCTTTTTCACACATATTTTAGAGATTTATTTGTCCTTAATTTAAGGATACCATCTTTATAAGGGATTTCATCACATTTTACATCTCTATTGAGACTTAATTGTTGTTATGAACCAATTCACTCTTATATGGTGTATATACTGTCCTTTGGAATATTATATCATGAATCCATTTATTCTCATGATATTATAAAGTTCTGATTAAATGTTATTCCTCAATTATTGTATTCACGTGTCTCTAATTTTGGTAAAAACCCTTTAACCAAAATATCACTTTAAATGTTTTAATGATTTCTTCTTATTAATATCCATGTTTTCAAAATGGTTTTAAGGACTTATTTATATGGATATTAATGGTTTAAAATTTTAAAATCTTCACGGTGGTATGGGACACTTTGATTCAAAAATCTCCTTATTAAATGTTTTAAATGGTTTTGGAAATGGTTTCTTTTTGAACAGAATTTTTAATTTCAATATACTGAAATGTTATATTTTGATTGACATGTGGAAATGTTATGTTTCCTTTATGAATGTTTTATGTGATATGTTTATGTTATGGTTCTTGGGAATTGTTATGAAAACGGGTGGTTCCGTGATAAACTAAGGGCGGGTGAGCTCGATATAGCTCTCCAATGCATTGGGTAACGTGAAGGAGTGAAACGTTAAGGTTTCTCCGAAGAGATTTAGGGAATATACTGTGATGGGTATTCCAAACGTAACCAAGAGGGTTACTCCCTACGTAGGAATGTTATGAATGCCTCAAGTTACCTTTATTTCTTATGTTTTCTATGATTTATTCATGATTCGATATGCCTATGTTTTAGGGGTTAAATGTGATTTCTTTCTAATGTATATATGAACTCATGTTTCCTTTCCATATTTTTATAACTCTTACTGAGCTTTTTATGCTCATCCCAAGTTTTTGAAATGTTTTTCACAGGTCAAGGGAAAGGTAAATGATGTGATGATAGTGTCAAGGATGTGTCAAGAAATAATCCGTGTTATATTTTAGATATGTTTCCGTTGATGGGAAGAATGAATACTGTCTTTTATGTAACCACTTTGTTTAAATGTGGAATGTAATGCAAGTTTCATGATCTAATTCTCTAAAACTCTAAACCTGAAAAGATCCTCAATGTGTAATCTTGTAATAACTCAAGATTAAGTAAGGTTTAAGGATGGGGCCTTATAGTTGGTATCAGAGGGAGGTTTAGATAACTTTAGAGGTTAGGGTATTCTCTAAGCATAAGTGACAGTACCATAATGGTTAGGATTTCAGAAAGAGTACTAGTTTTAGATAATGTGAATGAGTAAGTATATCTTAGTGTTTATCTTCCTCGTTAGTACATGATGGTTATGTTGATATACTCACACCGACCTTTATGTTTTTAGTGAATGGATGGATCTAGCAGGCACCAAAGAGACAACATGTTTGAAGGAAACTGTGGTGGTTCTATGATTAAGATACTAGATAAAATGGGGGATTCAATGAGGAAACTCGTTGTTGTTCTAAACCAACTATCAAGGAGTCATGATCAACCACTTCAAACTTGGTGAGTTCTCTAATGCATCATGTACGAGATGGCCAACTCGATGTGGAAATTCATGTAATAATTATTAAGGTAACCATTAGGATTTATATGATACTTAATTTTTAGGTAATTATGGGTTACTCTATGATATGATGGAAAATGAAAGAATTGAGACAAACATGAGGTTAAAATATGTTATGATTATTCTTGAAGATGTTATCTCATTTTGGATAATGTTTTAAGAATTATATAGTTTTGGAAAAAGGACAACACGCAGACCGTGTGACATCCCGTCGTGTCGGACAAAGCTGTGGGAATCGAACCCACAACCAATGTGCGACTGGTATTTATCACCTACCACTGGACTACGTGAAGTCCCTGGTTAATTTGACTGATTCATTCTAGTTATATGATTTTATGAATTTAGTGTAAGTTGATTTTGGGTTATTTATGAAAATGATTAACCTATCATGGAGGATATGTGATTAGGTTAATTACTTTTCAATACGAGACTTTAGGAGCAACTGATGTTGTTTGGAGATAAATGTTACGATTTAACATGGAAGACTATGTGACTAAATCCTTTAAATATTTGGGTTTCAATCTTATATTGGATTACTTTGAATAATTTTATGGACAAATTGTTTATCGGATGGTCCTCGTTGAACTTTGGGTTTTGTTGGACAAGTTTTGGAGATTAAGAATAGATTTTCTTTTTATAAAGGGTTATCCTTTTCTGGATTATCTGATCTTGTAATAACATTTTTGGTTTTGGTTTTGGTTAATGTCTAAAGACATGGGAAGTATATAGTTCTATTTTGTGGATTAGGTGATTCTCTAGAAGTTGATTATAGTACTCTTAATGTGAACAAGTCTTCCTAAATACTCGTCTTTTGGAGAAAATATGAGTTTGTGTAAGGAATCTAATAAGATTTTAAAGTCAATATAATAAGTGATTATATTTCCTTATGAATAAATTCCTCAATAAAAAGTAACTTAAAACAAAAATGTTTTCTACTAACTTTTCCTACTGGGGAATCGAATACCGTTTAACCCATCACAAGTTTGTGATTTTCTCGTGGTTAACTTTCTCCTAAACATGTTTTCTATCACTCTCCATCAGAACATGACCCTTTGTTTTTTTCCTCCATGTCCATATTTTCATACTTGGAATCCTAGTATTGGTTAACTCGGGTGACCTTTGTACTTATCTTTATTTATTTTAAAGTGTCTCTTTTACCGACTTTTGTTCCGATGTGGGACTTTCAAGGATGTTTCCATGCTCAATTTTAAAAATTGCGAGGACGCAATTCCCAAAAGGGGGGAAGGATGTAACACCCCAGGTAAATAATGAATATTACATTTTCATATTTATCCATATTTGTGAATAAAATATTAATATGACTTTAAAGGGGATGCTATGCTCGATGGCATACCCAACACGCAACAACGAGTTTCTTGGGAATCTTAAGTTGCACTCTAATAATAAAATAATATTATTTTAAATGGTAGTTAACATGTAGCCGTTGTGTTGGCGGGAATGGTTAGAAATAACTAAAATATTATTATATATGTTTTTAAATGTTTTTACATTTATCCAATAAAAAGAAAAGTCTTAAAATAAGGAAAGAATTCAATTTTAGGCGTATATGCCCTAATTTTTCACTAAAGGTTCACTTATCACCGTTTGATGGAGAACTGTCATTAAATATAGTTTTTTTCTCTATTATACATCCTTTTGGACCAAATAAAACTCTTCTTAAGAATTGGGACATCAAAATTTACTTTGGGTAAATTTTTGGTATCTTTCCGATAAAGTTCATTTTTTAAATGAATAGTGTAAAAAGTTGTATTTTAAATCAAAACCACTTTTTAATCTAATTTATTTATATGATTAGATTACCTTTTAAATTGGTTTTAAAGTGAAATTATAATATATTTTTACCATTAAATCCAATAGTGGTCATTGGAATTAATTTCACTTTGAAATTAGACTTAAACCAGTGTCAATCTTTTGATACTTATTGTTTCATAAAAACACGCTATTTGATCTGACAGCGGGAATTAATTATTAAATTAATTAATTTGACTTATATGTTTTTAATTTTGTATAATTGACTTCATTTTTGAATTCGGAATATCAAATATAGCTTAGGGTGAATTTTTCGGATTTTTCTGAAAAACTTCAATTTTTGATGAATAGTGAAACCACTAAGTGGTACTTATAAAAAATGATTTTTCCGTTTAAATGAAAATTTTCCATCTTTGTGTTTTGAATTTCGAAAATCAGACATACATGGTTTTCATTAAAAAGTAAAATGTGGTTCAATGGGATAAAAATAATTTTTTGGTGAATAGTAACTTATTAGGTTTTTAATCGCGATTAGAGGTAATTAGTGTAGTTTAAGGTAAAAATAATGTTTTAATAATATGAAATGAAGTTTACACATGTCCTAACCTCATTGGATGTGTAATGGACGACCAAGAAAAGACATGGGTCAACTTGGGGACCCCATGGAGCCACATCGGTTGGGAAATGACATAAATAACTTTTTATTTAATGTAAAAGTAAAAATGACACAAACATGATATGTTTTACTAAAACAATTTTTAAGTGGGGTTATACAAGTCAGAATTTTTATTATAAATAGTCATTGGAATTCTAAACAGATTTCATACATCATAGTAAATATTTTTTAATTTTTAGAAATTAAATAAACTAAATTATTTATGACATCCTAATGATGCAGCGATGACATCATTATCTGACCATTTAAATAAAATGAGAAGATAATGTAAACTCTATGACCTACAATGTCAAAAACATATTGGATGAGTGGATTTTGAACCCTTATCACCTTATCCACGAATAAGATCAATGTGGGACCTTTTAAAACCGAAACACATTTTCAAATAAAGTAATATTTCTTACTTTCCAAGAGTGCCCCTCCTCTCCTCTTATAAAAGGCCCCCAACTCTACCTCATTAACCACACTCCTAAAACCTTTTACTCGTCCAAACCCTGCCCATTTACTCTCTCCACATACCTCTCCTCATCCTAAAGGATTCCCTTTCGGAAGAATCCTTTCAAAGGAAGCCTTTAGGCTCAAATCAAAAGGAGTTACACTTTTAAAGGTAATTCATTCTCTCATGTTCATTTGTTTTATATTGCTTCTTCAACCCCCTAAACTCTATTTATTTACATCTTTTGTAACAAAACCAGTATCTCCAATATACTAGTATGTTGTTATAAGATTTATTCGAGCTACACTCTCACACAACTACATCAAATGGTTAAAGAACATACGGTTTCCGTGGATGGTGAAATTCTGCCTCCCGAAACGATGATTGTTCAATACTCATTTAACACCTTCAAAGGTGGCCATTATGATGTCACTATTTTTATATATGATATATAATATGTTTATGTTTTACTTATGATTATTTATTTTTCATTTGTGTCTTACATTTATGGCTTCCATTATGGGTATACGCGATATCTTCATTTTAGGAAGTGCGGACTACCGCCCCCTCAAATTGATGTGATTCGTTAATGCCATACGTGGGACGTATAAAGGATGGATTTAATGTTATTATATATGATGTTATACTGGAATTATTATATACCAAATTATCATTATTATTTCTTTCCATTAAAGTATGAGATAGAAATGAAAGTAGCGTTCATGCGTACGTACGGCTTACCGTCTCCATGAACGGTGCATTTCATTTCTTATCCCCAAATGTAATGTACTATTATAAGTACATGTATATAATGGATATATATGATGAATGATACATCTAAATTATTAATATAATTCTGTAATTAAACTATACATACCTCTCATTTAGTTTTAATTCCATTAATATGACAAAGAAATGAATGTAGCGTTCATGCGTACGTACGGCTTATCGTCTCCAAGAACGGTGCATTTCATTTCTTACCTCTAAATGATTATGTAATATTATAAATACATGTATATTCTGGATATATATGATATATATGATATCCAAATCAGGAATGTCATTCTGGATATAAAGAACCTTTGACCACACGAACAACATGTAATTGTAAGAAGTCCACTTTCAACTTAAGAACCAAATATCGACAAAACAAACATTATTAACATAAATGATTAAATAATGTTTATAACATGGTAATAAGTGATATAAAAGGAATAATGAACTTGAAAAAGGTTCTTAAGGAAGTATAAATTAAGTCAATTTTATTATTCAGAAGATTAAAGAACGATCAAGTCAATTCGGACCCGAGGTAAGGGATCATACTCCTCTCTTTCTTTTTAAGTACACACTTTTATGTCTTTCCTTTTAAAGCTCATCTTTCATGTTATTGGGATGATCTTTTATATTAAAGTTACTGTAATTTTTATTTTCATGTGATGAGAGACCCTATTCTCTCTCATCAATCCATTTTGGAAGTTTTGAGTGGCACCGTTAGGCTGCCGAACTTTCGTAAGAGATCTAACCTCTCTCTTTCATTTTAAGTACTCTCATTTATGTCACTTATTTTTAGCTCCTCTTTGTAATTTTGGGGGATGTTATTTTATATTCCTCTTGCTGTAGATTTTATTTTAATGTGATGATTTACCCTATTTGATCTCATCAATCTATATTCGGAAGTTTTATGTGGCGCCGTTAGGCTGCTGAGTTTTCGTAAGGGGTTTTTCATCTCACTTTTATTCCCGTGAGATTTATGCTACATTTTCCACAAATTCCATTGAGTGGTGTATGTAATGCCCATTATTCTACTCTTTGTGTAATATAATTTCGTTTATGAGTATTTACATCAACGATATATTGTCCTTCTTTCATGGGGTGTATGTTTTGAAAGATACCCAAGTCGGTAAGGGAACCTTTCACCCTCCTCTTTTTTAAAAGACTTCTTCTGTTGGGTCTTTTAATTTACATATTGTTATGATGGGATATGTTCTCATATATCCTTATTGATGTAAATTTTATGTCCAAGTGATGAGATACACTTTTTATCTCTCATCAACTCATTTTGATGTGATGCCGTTAGGCTGTCAAGGGAACTTTTTAACCTAATTTCGATTTCTTTGGGTTCAACATGTAGTCATTGAATATGTGTGAATGACCGTTTATTGTTTTTCACTTAATATCAACTTATTTTGGGAGTATTTATATTTGTCACACATATTTTTGAGATTTATTTGTCCTTAATTTAAGGATACCTTCTTTATAAGGGATTTCATCACATTTTACATCTCTATTGAGACTTCATTGTTGTTATGGACCGATTCAATCTTATATAGTGTATATACTGTCCTTTGGAATATTATATCATGAATCCATTTATTCTCATGATATTATAAAGTTCTGATTAAATGTTGTTCCTCAATTATTGTATTCAAGTGTCTCTAATTTTGGTAAAAACCCTTTAACCAAAATATCACTTTAAATGTTTTAATGATTTCTTGTTATTAATATCCATGTTTTCAAAATGGTTTTAAGGATTTATTTATATGGATATTAATGGTTTAAAATTTTAAAACCATCAAGGTGGTATGGGACACTTTGATTCAAAAATCTCCTTATTTAATGTTTTAAATGGTTTTTGAAATGGTTTCTTTTTGAACAGATTTTTTAATTTCAATATACTAAAATGTTATATTTTGATTGACATGTGGAAATGTTATGTTTCCTTTATGAATGTTTTATGTGATACGTTTATGTTATGGTTCTTGGTAATTGCTATGAAAACGGGTGGTTCCGTGGTAAACTAAGGGCCGGTGAGCCCGATATAGCTCTCCAATGCATTGGGTAACGCGAAGGAGTGAAACGTTAAGGTTTCTACGAAGAGATTTAGGGAATATACTGTGATGGGTATTCCAAACGTAACCAAGAGGGTTACTCCCTACGTAAGAATGTTATGAATGCCTCAAGTTACCTTTATGTCTTATGTTTTCTATGATTTATTCATGATTTGATATGCCTATGTTTTATGGGTAAAGTCTGATTTCATTCTAATGTATATATGAACTCATGCTTCCTTTCCATATTTTTATAACTCTTACTGAGCTTTTTATGCTCATCCCATGTTTTTGAAATTTTTTTCACAGGTCAAGGGAAAGGTACATGATGTGATGATAGTGTCAAGGATGTGTCAAGAAAGAATCCGTGTTATATTTTAAATATGTTTCTGTTGATGGGAAGAATGAATACTGTCTTTTATGTAACCACTTTGTTTAAATGTGGAATGTAATGCAAGTTTCATGATTTAATTCTCTAAAACTCTAAACATGAAAAGATCCTCAATGTGTAATATTGTAATAACTCAATATTAAGTAAGGTTTAAGGATGGGGCCTTATATACTGCCTCTCGAAAGACTGGGTCCGTGCTGTGTTCCCCGCACTGCTGAGCTAGTGTCCCGAGGTCGTCTGCCGGAAGGTCTGGTCTGCCTGGAGCCCTGAGTCATCCATCCGCTACCTACTGCTAAAGACTCTGCTACCTGCCACCATGCGGTAGGTCTCGCTGTTGAAGTAGACTCAGCCAAAAATCTATTGATCAGAAGGGATCGCTCTAGTACTCTTGTCTGGGTCAGGATGCTGAGGGAGATCAGTGATGCCCTGATCTCGTGTCTCAAACCATGTTCAATGGTCTGGGCCCGGAAGAAGGGGTCTCGTACCATGTCGGTCGAGTAGCGAGAATGATCGGTAAACCTCGCCGCGTACTGGGCGACCGTCAAGCTGTCCTACCGCAGCTGAAGAAGCTCCTGAATGCGCACCGCACGGAGGGTGGCCGGGATGAACTCTGAGTGGAAGAGGCACTCGAAATCCGTCCAGATGAGAGATGCCTCATCGTGCACCTATGGAATCAAGATCCACCATCGTCCTGCTGCTGCGTGCAGTAGGCTCACCGCGAGGATCACCATGAGGTCTGCTGTTGTTCTCACTAGCCTAAAAACTCGAACGACCGCCTCCAGACAGCACTCAGCTGCCTGGGGGTCCGTCTCCCCATGAAACCTGGGTGGTCACTGGCGCTAGAACTCGTGCAGAGCTCCGAGATGATGTGCATCGTCAGCGGTCGGTGCTGGAAGCATCAGGGGCTCGATGGGTAAAGGTACCGTCGGTGCCTCTATTGTCAATGGGCCCTGTACCGAGGCCTCGTCGCTTGGCGGGCTGTCATCGCGCTCTACTCTCGGAACCCTAGCTGGCTTCCATCGTGGGTCCATCCTGAAATGGAAACAAGTGCACCATGGTCAGAACAGTATACCTGGTGAGCTGACACAAGTAATCACCATGAAAACTTGAAACACACATGCAATCATTGTTTTCGTGCATTAAATCGGAAATTAGAAGTCAGGGTCCTGGTGTACGGATAAGTCGGCCGACGCACCAACACTGGACTCCCTGGACTAATAACCACACTCAATATGCTAAACACTATTGCTTCACATAGAAGAAAGATTGGATTCTGCGGTAGAACCGACCACCTCTGATACCAATTTGTCACGACCCGTCCTCGGGGCCCCTGCCGTGACTACCCCAAGCCCACCTTCCATAGGCCAAGGGCTGGCGACTAGCACCAAGGCGTAAATCCCTGAAAAAGGTAAGGCATTGCCTTTGAAAAGTAAACAAAACCATGGAGTAAGAAAATGGAAAAGTAAACACTAATTAAAAATTGTAACAAGCTGTGCTGGAAGTAAAAAGGGGCCGGAAATACAGGCCCAACTGTAAAGTACAACTGAAAGGGGAAAACAGCAACTGAAAAGAAAAGCTGCAGCGTTGAGCCGTCCTCTGAAGGTCATACCTGAAGGGTGGGTATTGAAATAATCCACATCTCCTCGGTCCAGCCATCCACTCCGAGTACGTCCCACCCAGTGGTCCTCCTCCAGGTACCGTCCTGCTCCTCACGCCCCCACCACGATCAGCATTGTCCGTCGTCTGCAACCAACACAACGATGTGCGGGCATAGACCGTGCAGGGGTGAGTATAAGCTACTCATTAGGGACCCCAAGACCCCCGAAGGTCTCCCAGAATCCACAAAGGATAATCCACAAAGGAAAGATACAATCACGAAGTAACATCCGACACGGCTTAGGTATATGCCCATACATATACAGAAGTCATCAATTCCCGCTCGGCTCCAACGTCCGAGCTCAAGCACAACCTAGTCCACACAATAAAGCAAAACACATACCCACACAGGATATCACAACACAATCCACAAAGGAGAGTAAAATTAGTCCACATAGGATAGCTCAACACAATCCACAAAGGAGAGTAAACAGGATTCATCTCAAACAGGTATACTTCTTCAGATGACGATAAAGATGATCACTGATCCATCTATGTCGTCGGACCCACAAAGGATCGATAGGTACTAACCCCCGCAAAGACCCACACAGGATTGGGCCCACACGGGACCTGTAGGCGCTGGCCCACACAGAACCGCGGAGCGCTGACCCACACAGGATCAGACCCACACAGGATCGGGTCCAAACAGGACCTGTAGCACTGACCCGCAAAGGATCGCTGAGTGCTGTAGTCGTCGCAGTCCACTGAGGATCTCTTCACAGTCGTCGCCGCAGTCCACTGAGGATCTCTGCACAGTCGTCACTGCAGTCCACTGAGGATCTCTGCACAGTCGTCTCTGTCGAAGTTGCAGTCGCAGCGAGCTCTAGGGTTCCCGCACACAGCGAGCTCGTTCTGGAGGGTCCGCCCCACGAGCCGTGAGGCTGATACATCAACTGACACAAGGTCTGAAGTTGATGTATCCAAAAGTTCCATATCGTCAATAGGAACTCAATGCCGCAGATGGCGCGTCAATCGGACGCCCGGTCTAAGAGTTATTGGCATTTTCATCCTAGGGGCCCGGTTGGTTTTTAAGGCAAAACCTACCGGACCATACTCCACCTGCGTCCAAACCTCGGGCGGAGTGAGCCAAAAGATCCGTCTCACTTAGAGGAATTCAACAAAGTCAACGGCACGTCAATCGGATGTCCGAAGCTCAAGATATGAGTGTTTCCGCTCCGAGGGCCCGGTTGGTTTCGTGTACGAACCAACCCGACCGAACTCAAGGTATTCCGAAACCTTGAGTGCAATATACCGAAATGACCGTCTCAATCCAAGGATCGTGTTACCATTGTCGGCGTGTCGTTCGGAGGCTCGTAGCTCAGGTTACGGGCAAAAGACCAAAAATGGTCCGAAGACGGCGGTCCGGGCCCAGGCCGACCCGGCTGGACCTGGTCCGGTCCGGCCAGGGCGCGGCCCGGCCGGTCGGACCGGCCTGGCCCGGCACGGCCGAGCGGCCGAGCAGCACGGGTGCCGCGGGGCGCTGCCCCCGTGGGTTGGAGGTGTCGTGGACCCGCGTGGGGCCGCGCTGACTCAACGGACGTGGCATGTCGCCGCGACCCGTGCGGGCGAGCCGGACCTGTGCGGCCGCGGCTGAAGTCGCGGCGGCTCTTTCCGGGGGCGCGCCGGGGCGTCGCCGCCTCCGACCGCCGGCAGCTTCCACGGGCCACCGGAGTTGCTCCGGTGGTCCGTTTTCCTTCCCGTCTGCGCCGTTTCCCCTCTCGGGTTCCGTTATTCACTGCGGGATCATCATAATGCCCTTGCGTCGTGTTTTTTCGTCGCCCTCCAAATCCGCACAACCACAAAGAACGGTGGAGGGTTGTCGGGCCGTGTTCGTTTGGCCCGCACCCTCCGCGTTAGTTAATAACAACGGGAGAATTATTCAACACATGAAACAACAATTTTAATAATTTAAAATTGTTCATATGAATTTGGTTCATTAATTTTAAAGAAACATCCACGGAATATATAATATTCACAACAACCCCGACCTCGTCAAGTCGTCGCCCACAGGTTCTTCGGGGAATTGGTCGCCGCGGAAGGAGGTGATCGTCGCATCATCGCGGTATCCGGCATTGCGTCGACGAACTCCGAGGTCCAAGAAACAACATATATAATTTTAATAATTAAATCCGTGCATTGTTATAAACCACAAAGGAGTTTTAAAAGAAAACTGAAACTCTCACCTCAACGAATGATCGAAGGTTTTTGTTGCGGATTAAGGAACGTCGCGGTAGAACGTTGCGGGAGATGAAACGTCGGCATCGCGGCACACGACATCGCGTCATCGATTTCCGCAGGTTCTGTGTTCTTCGTCGGAGTCCGGCGTTGTTCGCGCTCTTCGCGTTATTCACGTTATTCGGGAAGAAGGGTGAAGGCACAAGAATTCTGTCAAAGCCTCTCAATGTGTAATCCTCCAAAAGTCGGTGTTGGTCTTATTTTATTATTACGCCAACAAACGAATAAGAGGTATGTAATGACCGATTAATTCATAGAATTAATTCAATGGAAGAAACTGCCCTTTTAATTCACGAATAAAACTGCCCAATTAAATGGTGCGTTAAGGATTTAAGAAAACGCGTCAGTTGACTTTCATAAAGATGGGTTTTCACGGGTGTGTTACTTAGCGGAAAAGAAATGGTGGGACTCGTGCGGGCCCCACCCCAGAAATATCCTACCAAGAGGGTAGGATATTTTTGGATAGCATCTTATCCGGATCAACTCATCTTAAGCCGCTTTAAGTGGATTCAAGTGGCTTCCAAGTGGGTTAAGTGAAATAAAATAAAGTTTGTTGTACAATTATTTTATTTCTTAACTTTAAGCCCAAAAATTAAAAACCACAACCGAGCAAACGCAACTCCGGAAGAGGGGTTCCAAAGCAAATACAGGCGCTTCGATTCCATCGGTGCCCTCAGAATTCGATTCCGGGCACCGGTTCAAAAGTTAGAAAAACACGCTCGTCCGTTCACTGAACGTACCCGAGCCAAACTTCGGAAAATGATTCCGGGAACACCGGGCCTCGGAATCAGGTGCCATCAGAAACTACGCTCTTGTAAAATTCCAATGAAAATTAAGAAAAAAAATTCCATGAAATTTACGGGTCTTGACATATATACACATATGGATATCATTACCAGAAAAGTGCTAAACATAAAACGTCTCAGTGTACTTTGTGTGTATCTAAGAATCAAATTCCCATGTACACTCCTCTATGACAAAATGTCACCACAATACATTAACCAAGGGGATATCAGGAACATGAAACACCTTCTCCTTGCTATCTTGGTTCTCTACATGCCACTCCTCGATGGTTACATCATCGTTAATGTCAATCTCACACTAATAGATGACTGGAGAGTCATCATGAAGATAATAACATAGCTTTGAAAAATGAAAAACTTTTTATATTTGGATCATCATTAGGGGAAGTGCTACCTGATTTTTCACAAATCCAACATGATACCACACCTAGAAAGCTCAAACAAACTGAGGAGTGAGCTTACTCCCGTGACCAATCCTTTGGTAGCCATGATAAGGAGTAACCTTTAGAAAAACGTTATACCCAACAGAAAACTATAAATGTATTCCCTTTAGTCGGGAAATGATCTTTGATGATCATGAGCTTCTATCATTCTATCTTAAATCTGATGAACCATATATGTTGTAATTTTCAATAGTTCCGGCCTAGGAATTACTGATTCTATAACCCAGTCTAGAACAACGGAGAAATGAACAGTTGGCCATAAATTTCTTCAAATGACGTCATACCATTGGTGGAGTGAAATCTATTGTTGTAAGATATATCCTCCAAGGGTATGTGCCTCATCCACGATCCTACAAAATAAAGGACACTGGAGCACAACATGTCTTCGTGAGTCTGGAAGGTCCAATCTATCTGACTTCCCCTTTGTGGATGAAAATCAGTTCTAAGTATATTTGTGAACCAAAATCATATCGAAGAGTCTCCAAACCCGAGCGGTAAAACATGGATCATGATCAAAAGTGATCCACCTTCGGACATGAGGGAGTATCACCACATTTTCCAAATACATCCATGACAAAACCTCTACTGAGCATGATTCTGTGATCACTATGAATTGGTCTTATTTTTTTAAAAGATATACTACCACCCAAATATTGTCATAGACTCCCTGTTCTAATGGTAAACATGTAACAATGTCCCTGGTGATTCCCACCCACTTCTACTGATGAAACTCTAACAATTGATGAAAACCACCAGGGACACGGTGCTCGGCCTTCACCTTCTAGAAAACCAAGCATCAAGACACAAACTATACAACTGCATGATTTATTCTAGGCCACCAAAACTAACTCCTCATGGCTCGGAACATCTTTATCACACCCATATATACTTATAAAGGTTAACTATTGAAATCTCTGAGAAACGTCTCATGCATCCCCAATGGAACAAAAATTTATCCCTAATACAACACTAGGTGATTCTCATCCTCAGTCTAACCATCTGGGGAACGACCATAAACAAATCGGTTTCTATAGACTTCCACCTCTAGATCCCCAACTAGGACACTTCCACCTGCTGCACTAGAGGTGACAACACCATCATTAGAAAATGACAACCTCTTCCATAAACTTCTCCCATATTAATATGAAATTATTACATTTATTCCATTACACTCTATGAATCACCAGATTCAAGCATTACATCACTATGATACTTCATGTTCATCAAAAATACTACAAAATTCATCTTTCCATGTGTATATGAGATTTCGAAGTTTTATTCATGTAAAAAATCCATCCACCAACCCTGAGACAAGTTTTTGACATACTGGGAAAAACCATACCATAGGCTCTTATGATCAGTGAAAACCAAAAAGCACTCACAAATTAGGTAATGTATCCAAAAAATGAGAGAAAACACCATGACCACCAACTCAAGATAGAGTGTGGAGTAGTTATATTTCTAGGTACACAACATCTGATACACATATGAAAAGACTGATCTCTACTTCATTATAATCATGTCTAATCCCTGATGTGAAGTATCACAAAAAAAATCAAAAGGAACTCCCTCTATTGGTAGAAAATTAAATGGGTCACTTTCTGAAATCTACTTCAGATACTCAAAAGATTCGTGACATTGATATGTCAACAAGAACACCCAATAATTCCTCTTAAATGCAGTCGGTGGAGTCTCATCCGAAATTAAATCATCTACGAACCTCCTGTAGTAGGATACAAGACCATATAAATATTTCATCTCAACCACTGTCTTGGGGGCTATCCATTAGATAACTACATCAATCATTATTAGATCAACAACTACACCCTTCTAGGAAAGAACATGCCCAATGAAAAAAATTCTTCCGCCCAAAAATCACACTTCGGAAACATTCCAAATAAATACTATTTACAATGAACACCAAAAACATAGTTTCGAATCCATCAATGCTCCTCCTCAGAAACATAGTACACAAGGATTTCATTGATGAAACCAACCATGCAATTATATAGTAACTCATAGAACATATCTTTCATCATCCCCGTGAAATATTGTGGAAAATCCATCAAATTGAATATCATTACGATGAACTCATAATGACCATGACGACAACATAAAGAAGTCTTCATGATATCCTCATCCTTCAGACGATTTCTGTGATATCCTAACAAAAAAATGATCATCGAGAACCAACTGGCACACTTCTGTTTGTTGAATAAATAATCAATCAGAGGAAGTGGATATCAGTTCATCACTTCCACTTTGTTTAAGATATAATAACTGATACGCACCATAAAACCTCCTTCATCCTTTTCATGAACAAAACTGGTGCACCCAACGGTGACCCTTGAATCAACACAAAAATTCACTATTATAGACAATCGTGCTGTATATGTAGCTCTCGTAACTTAGAAGTGGACATCCAATATAGATACATAGATATAGGGGATGCTCCTAGTTATAACTCAATCCCAAACATGATCTATCCCTGATGGGGTATTGCTAAAACATATTTCAGAATGATATCAGGGTTCTCTTCTACAATAAAAATAAATGACCACTATTGAACCTATGAAGAACTCAGCGTTAGATCATCCATCAAGGACAACAAGTATGGATAATGCTGTTAACCCATCCATGGGCCTCTCATACCAAAAAAATGGTTTCCTCTCCATCAACTTCGATGAAAACCACATTCCTTTATATGAAATCTAATGTAGCCTTCATAGAATACAACTGATCCATGCCCATGATGACATCATATTGTTGTATTTGTAATCATAAGAAATATCTTCAAGAGCGGTGCATCCCCAAAACAAGAACATATTCTATACATAATTAAATAAAGTCAAATAAACCTCCGACTAGAATAGTCAACACCAAGGGAACTGGAAGACACTCTACTCTAAGACGCAAATAAATCATAAGGGATGGGGACCTAAAGGATTTCGTCTCTACTAAAACAAACATGGAAACAACCAAGTATAAAACAAGAATAGGGTACCTCAAATGATGTCTGGATCCCCTAGCACTGGTAACGCTAAAGCATGATGCTAACTAGGACCAACTCTAAAGCCTCTCTAACACTTTTTATGACCACCAAAAATATCATGGTAAACTCTATGAGGATGGGGAGAGTCATGGGTCTAACATCTGACCACTAAATCTTCCTTGTGCTGATCCAAAGTCGTAAATTTTCATTGTTGCCTCGGCTAGAAATTCCAAAATAAAAGATCTTGGGGAAGAAAATGGTGCACGATGACCACTCATAAAGGTGGGGCACTCTTTTTAATAATTAATTTTATATCCAATTGAAAAAAATGTCCACGATCCCTTGGCATAGGCCCAATATCCTTTATCCTATGAGAAACGAGATCATGAGGGCTGGGTCCTAGCCCCGGTGGAATAGAAACTCTTCTTCCATAAAAACTAATAACCCTAGAACAAATATCTTCTTCGAGAGGATTCCCGATGAATCCCCTCTCAGGAAGATATAGTTATGGATAATGTCCTCTCAATGACCACTACCCTCCCCAGCACCTCAAGATATGGCTTCAGAATGAATGGTGTGATCAGGAGCTGGATCTATGGATAAAAATCATCCTCATCTAAAAATGGTCTGAAGAAAATCATAAAGGGTACAAAAATAGATTCCAAACTATCCCACACTAGATAAACCCTTTTGGTGGGTATTTAGATTCAAAATAATGGATTCTTTCACAGATGAAGAAGGAAACATGGTTCCTTAATTTTATCATAACTCCTCTAATGATAACTCAAAATCCTTTTAATACCTATGGAATATGAACCACCACTTCCTCACTACCCCACACATCTTCATCACAACCAATGACACCCATTTCTCCTTACAATAATAGAAAAAACAAAAGGCTATCTCAACTTCCTCCAAAAATACTTCAGTGATTGAATATGAAATGGATCCCTCATACTTATGTAGACTCTGGAACTAAAACTCATGGAGTGTCTTCCTCTATGTTATTCCCTCATCAACCTCTTCATTGTGTTCATCTGTAGGCATAGCCAGCTGGACATCTTCAATCTGAACCTGATGAGAATGTCATTCTAAAGCCATACCTGAAAAATAACAAAAGGATCGATCTCATAATCCATTAATATAGAAGAATCAACATTAACAATTTTTTTTTAATTTATCCATTTTAGGATAACCTATCCCATGATGTACACATTCCAACAAATACATAATAAAGAATTATACATGATCTATTCCTAGGTCTATACCTTGAAACTAGTTTCACCTAGTTTAGTAGCCATTGTACACATAAATATTCAAACATCAGATCACATGGGCCCTAAAAAACCTCTGTGTCAACTGGTATCATGTGTTCACGTCCCTTGCTAATCAAGAAAACCATTGTTTCCCTACCATCCCATGAAACCTTACGTTTTCATAACTATATATTCCATCTTATCCCTCAACCAATCCTCTGATACCACTCTATCATGACCACATCCCGACATTTTTTACTCCTCCGTGGACGACAATGTGAGGACGGTGATAGTGACCCCCCTGAGTCTTGCCTCAAGTATTCCCTTTGTTGGAGTCTATATCAAAGGGTATAAAAATCACACAAATGTTAGGCATTACCATCTATGAGAACAAATGTAGAAGATATAGATAAGATAGAAACTAACAAACTGCAAATCATACTATAATATAAAATAAAACTCAATTACTGATAAGTAATGTCATGGAAGAACTAGTATAAATGAATGGGAAAACACCAATTACCAAAAAAATGCTAAAAATGGTAGTTTCCATGAAGCCTGAACAACTCATGCAACCCCAATATACATACAACTATCCTGATCTTCAACATTCTCAATGTGGCCTAGAAAGATTATTATAAATACATAGGGTAATTATAATAGTATACTCTGTATGATCCTCCCTAGAACCTCTCATGAAAAAGTAATGAATGCATGTTAAATCATTGTGAACAACAATTGAAACAAACTCATCACCTAAACAGTTATACTATGATCCCAGCCACACCATGGTTACTATCACCAAATATCACATTTAATATTATATCATATAATACTTTATATCATGTTTACACTACTTTCACCTCCCCAATGGTTACACTATTTTCCCCAATGTCACATATCCTATGCCATCTCTCTCCAAAAAATGCTTTCCCACAGACACCTGGGCATAGAACCACAACATGCACATCATGTAACAAAGCCACCAAATCATAAAAAAAAATTAACTATTTTTTATGGAGCCACCACTGCTCGCATAACGTGTTTCATAAATAGGGTATTAAACCTCAAGCCATTATATCCCTTTCACTAAGTAAGGATCCTCAAGCCATTACAGCCTATACATGTTACACATACAATTTTCCAAAGGACACTATGTGTAGAATATAATTGTGTCAATAACCACAAAAAATTAACAACCTCCACACACATATATCAGGAAAACTATCCACCATTCTTACCAACATAAATAACTAAAAATGGAAGAGATTGTGGAAATGGGGGTAGTCATCCATCCATCCACCCACTAGAATACACGGGAAAACACCCTACCCAGGGTTGAAAATCCTCAAGGTTGTTAGTCACCCTATCCTATAGAGTGGGGTAGCCTATAGAAGCTTAAATAGTACATGACACACTATATATCACAACCACTCTATCCGCATAACCTAGTATTAGACTCAACTAGAGCTAATGTCTCTCGACTCATGGCTGTCGGTACTAAGACTGTGCATCCTATAAGGAAGAAACCATTTAAAGAGACACATTATATTACATTATCCTTTTTCATCAGATTCACATTATGTTAAATAATTCTTTAAACTTAAATTTACTATTATTAATTCCACATTACATTTCATTATAATTCCACAAATGTTTCATTCCCTTTAGGCATAACCAATCCAAGTCCACTGCTTCTCAAAAAAAATTAACCATCATTACATCACATCACGATAAAACACCATGGGTTAACATAATTTATTCAATAATATATTCAGATTATTATCACTACCTTATATTCCCAAGAATCATAGAAATACATTTTAAGATCCTAAACAAATGGGGCTCAAAAAAGTCGGTATTTGTACTACCCATCAGGACCTTTCCACATATATAAAGAGCATAGACCCATCCTCCCTAGAGAAGCTAAAAACAGAAAGAATGTGGAATACATTTTCTGACTTTTCCCCTATTGGAAATAGGGTATTCGAGACCAGTTTCTTTGAGCAGTGGGGAATGAAATGAAAATAAAAAAACAAATAATATTCATCAAGCATCCAACATTCATATCCTACCTATTTCATCATCTCTAGTGTCCTCCATGACACCCAAATGAACAAACCGATGCATCTCACCACTATAAGAATCATCATCTGGCACAACCAATGGTCCCCCCCCCTCTATATCAAAATAGCAATGCAAGATCAAATAAAAACACAAGAAATAAGAAAAAAATCATATCAAATGGGCTCTAAACTTTAAACATGGAATTATTCATTCTTACATAATGAGATATAATAGCTCCAATAAAATGTCAGTTGGACTTTACAAGAAGGAGGTTAACTCAGAAACCTAATAGTAATTATCATTTTTGAAACAACTAGTCCTAGAATCAATCTTTATTTAACCTGTTTTATTATAGTATGTTAAAACTATGGGAAACCAACACAAAATCTATCATAGAATTCAAAAATAATTAAACATGCTTACAAAACCAATTTGATCATCATAAAATTACAACAAAAAATGGATAATTTAAATTCCTCTATTATCATTGAAAAATAAATTATAATTATTCCTTGTTTATGTTATTTAATAATTTTCATCAGGAATGACTTGCTAAATAAAAAAACATCGATATCACACTATCTAGAAAAAATGACGGCATAACAAATGATAGATTCCAGTTTATTTGTATGGTTCCAATATTAATTATGTGAATTCCCTTATGAGCCAGGGGAAAACACTTTCTAACTCTATATTTACACATAAAAGAATTGTATAAGGACCTAGCATTATTACATTACATAATCTTGAATTTCAGTCAAAAAATAATATCCATTATAAATGAGAATATTTTCATGCATAGAGGTTATGATAATTAAGATATAAAGAATACATAACATACCACATTCATATGGAGTATATACCCCCAAAACAATACCCATATCTTCCAAAATATAAACCTTTTTAAATAAAACATGTTTTGTTTGAAAAATATTTATAAAATTTAACATGGATTCCTTCTTTATCTTACACAACCTTATAACCAGTGGAAATAATTTAAAAAATTAGATGTGCCCAAAAATCATAGTAAGGGATTTAAAAATAAGGAAATAAAAAAATATTTCATGAATTCTTTTAATGTGTGAAATCATTTAACAAAATACATACTTGTACCCATATTATCTTACTATTTGAATCATAACATTTTGTTGAGATATATCAAAATAAAATATAGAACATAAGAATAATGAAAAATTTATCATGGTTAATTACCTACGTAATATTCTAACCATCTTGGCTACTTTATAATTTGTATCCCTACAGACTACCTTACAATTTGTGTAACCATTGTTGTTAGGAATTGTGTAAACATATAGAAGACATCCAACATACACATAACCAATTCATTGGAGGGAGATATAGTTCCAAAAATTCATCATAATCAATTCCCAATAACAACAAAATAATCATACAGGAGACAAATTTCATAAAGAAATTGCATTTATATTTTGTAAAACTGAATATAAAATATGATTTTCAAAGAAAAGACACATAAATATATCATATAGTTGAAATGATAATTAATAATGTTGTCTGAAAATGTATAAAAACTGAAAATACACATAATTAAGCATAAAATAAAAAAATCATCACACAAACAAACCTAATACCACATATATAATAAATTAGAACGTTATCCCAATGAATGGAAATCGGGTTATGAGTCCCCTTACATCTGGGTTTTCATACATAAGACTAGTTTAATATTCCTATATAATGAATAATAGTGTGTTATTAATATCTATAAAAAACCATGTCTATAATAAATTATTTTATCTTTTTATTACATCATTTCTCACATTAATTGTCTGTATTTTGTTCCTTCTAATGCTTTTGGTATCTTCTTTAGACGATTTACATGATTGATTAATAATGTACATTTTTATAGATTGGTAGTAAAAATCATGAGTTTGAGTATAAATGTGCTTGCATATTTCTATAACCCTAAATTATACCTATCATCTTTTTGAATTTCTACATGAGAATGATTCATACATCAAATCATCTTTAATAAATATTTTTTGACATTTTTGAGATTCTTTGATCTTAATGTACTCATTTTGATTCATAAATTAATAACAATTTTAAAAAAACTGATTCCATAACCATATAAAAGATATAATTCATATATTATATTCTTTTTTAACCAATTTTTTTTCAGGACAAGTCCTGAAGGATGTAAAATAAATTGAAATCACATCGACCATGGTGTTGGTAAATCGACACATCACGTATGGAGTCTTAATTACATGAATAAGTGGGAGATGAGAGAATGTATAATGGTGAATCTAACAAAAAAATGATGAAATATATAATATTTATGGTAATCAAATATTTATTTATCTTGGATAAGGGGGTCTTTTTGATAGAAGAAGAATATAAAGGTAAACATAAAGAATATAATTAACACAAAAGAGGATGTTTACCTCTTGATCTCTCCTCTTGAAGATCCTCCTTAAGGCCTTTGGTCTTTGCCTTTTAAAAAGACCAAAAACTCTAAGACATGGGTAAAATCCTTGGGAGAACTATTGGGCATAATTATTATAAGGCTCATGGCTTGAGTGAAGTGGGAGGAAGAGTGGAAATAGTGGGGTATTTATAGTGGAGGAGAGGAGGAATTATTCATTATTATAATATTTTCGCTCAAGACATAAAATACACTAAATTAATGTGACCCTAAATATTAATAATGGTGTTTGAGTTCATACAATGTAAGAATAAATCACTTATGATCTCATAAATAATGTATTTAACTGATCAATTGAATATACATTATTTTATCGTATTTCACTATACATAAAAAATCATGAACTTCATAAAAATCCCAAAAATTCACCGTAACCATTTCTCAATGTGTATAATTAAAAAATGAACTCCATTTTTTGAAAATAATTTTTTTCATTTTATTAATTATATTTTAAAATAAAACAATAATTTATTCAAATATAAATTTTTTGAAAATATAACTCATTTTTTAACTCCTTGAAAAATTAATCAAGTTGTCATTATCTTAATTCCATATAAAAATAAAATAAAATCACAGTTTAATATTCATTAGTATCATATTATAATTAACAAAGGTATATTACTATTCACCAGAAAAAATGTTGGATCCGTTAGACTAAAAATTACTTACTGATCACAATTGTATATGCCAATTATTCCAAATTAAAAACATTGATGTGAAAAATTATATTTAATTTCTTGTTAAAATATCTACCTAAATAATATTCATGCATTAAAATTTATTTTGAAAAACCAGGGGTGATATATATAGTTATTCCATGAGTCCCCAAACTGAAATGGTTATTTACATTCTTCAAACAATAATGATCCACACAACAGATTATGATCGCCTCCCCCATGACAACTGCATCCACATGAAGACATCACGACACGACCTCACCAATTGAAACCAAAGAAATGTCCATTTGAAACATGGATATCTCATTTCATAACATTTAAAAGATAAGAAATAAAATAATAATGGATGAAAACATAAGAACATTGGTATATCATACCTTCTATCGATGATGGATCGACACTTTTTGTTTGAACCAAAATACGAGGTGCACATACATAAGGAAGAAACCTCGATGGGAAATGATCTGGGGAATAAGTATTGATCACCCCACATCTATGGGATAATGTAAAGGTTCTAGTGTCTCACAACTAGTGAAATAGAAGGTATAATAGGGGAGGGATATATCTCGTACCTTTATAATATTTAACGGAGAAATTGTTTTAGTTAAAGTGAATTTTCCAATAAAATAGATCACATTATAAGATGTTGGATGAACCAATTTAAAAATATTGAGACATATGAAAATTAATATAGGAGTTATGTCTTTGAATCGTTTATAAATCCCATAAAACAAATCCTTCAATGTGTTTTTCCTCAAAGAAAATGCTGAAGGGGTGAAACGGTAGGATGTCAGAAACACTGTTAAAAAAATGACTCCTTAACAGCACTTTTCACAAATGACTCATTAAAAAATCAATTCACAAATTAATAATTGACAAAATTATTCACAAATGAATCACTGATAGAATTTTTCATAATTGACTCCCTAAAGGCACTATTTAAAAATTACTCACTGACAACACTTTTCACAAATGAATCACCCAAAGCACTATTCACAAATGACTCAATGATAAAATTGTTCAAAAGTGACTCCCTCATAGTGTTGTTAACTAATGGATCACCAAAAGCATTGTTCACAAATGAACCACCTACAACACTATTAAAAAATGACTAACGGACATTATTTTTCACAAATTACTCACCGGAAGCACTGTTCAATAAACTAGAAAATTTTTCCAAAAGCTATAAATTTAGAAAAGTGTTGGAAATAAGACACCTTGAGCTCCATGAACACACCTAACACCATATTTTCACAAAATAAGGATAGACATGAGAGGTCCAGTACATTACAGTTTTCATGTATTATTTTCCAAAAAGAAATGTGGTTTAAAGAGATTCTACAGTCAATATAGAGCCTGGAAAAAAACTATTATAGAAATGTATCATTTTCCTCAAATCAATGAATTTTTTATCAGATTCATGGAACTCAGTGTTTATAAAATATTCATCTATGTACTAGTTAACGTTAAATGAAGTTTAAGGATGATAAAATTCCAAAGATATAATTTTTTATGAGAATAGGGTGTTATTTTTTTATTCCTATATGGTTATTTAATTAACATGTTGGATTTTTGAATCTTATGAATATTGTGCACTTCTAGTTTTTAGATATTTTTTGGTTGTGTTTGTTGATTATATTTTGGGATTTTTATAAAATCCAGGACGAATAAATACGTCACTTCTGGATTTTTTTTTAAAAAAATTATATGAAAATAATCTATATGGAATTTTTAGTAAGAGTGACAATTGGTGGAATAATTTAGATTCCTTTGTTATACTATTTCTATATATGGTATAATCGCGGACAATTTTAAAAAAAATTACTAAGAGTAGACAAGACCTTATAATATTACTAAGATTCATAGATTTCAAGAAGTATAAGGTTATGATTGATGAGTTTTTGAAATGATTGATAGGTTATATTTCTCAACGATTATGTAAACTGAAAATGGAGTTTATTTTATTTAGAAAATATAATGAGATATTTTTTTCAGGATCAAAAAAGATCACTGTTCTCTACTATTGTTTTTCCCATTACATATATAAATAAAGAATTCATTATCTTCCATTAATTTTCATTAAAATAAAATTCTTCTTTTCCAGTGAAGAATAAAATTTTAATTTTTTATGCATCGTGTAAGTTGAAACTATTAATTTAAATTACATACACATGATTCGGAATGACAAATATTTTTCTGGAATTATAAATTTGGTGGCATAATTTTTTGGTATTATTTTTTAAATATAAACCAATAATTAACGTTTAAAGAATATTTTCCCTCAAAAAGAGTTAAAAATTTGGAAGAGGATATGGATGGAGGTAATTGGTTTTTATGATTAATCAATCCATTCCAATTAAGGAAAAGTAAACATGGTAGTTGATTCCTTGTGTATATAAATAATTAATATATTAACTATGTTACATTTGAAATGTGGCCACATTCTTAATGGTTTGATTAAATTTTTCCTAAATGTTTTGGAACGATGGTCATCCTCCATTCTGTATTAGGTTATAGTGTAATAAACAATTTCATAATTCTTTTAGATAACTGAATATGTGGTTAAATATCCGCAAAAAATTTTATAGTCTTTTAGGAATGGAAATATTCTTGATTCAAATATTTATGAGTATGTTTTCTATAATTTGATACAATATTATATAGTCCTTGTTATTCAAATTTGAGTAAATATCTGTTGACTAAAGCTCATAGTTCACAATTTTACATCAATCAAGGTAGCACAAGAATATACAGGGACATTCAAGAGTGTTACTGGTGTGATTGAATGAAATTAGATATCTATGAATTTAAACATAATTATATTATATGTAAAAAATTTAAAGTTGAGTGAAAGTTATAAATGTGGATGATACAACCTTTAACAGTTCCAGACTTGAAATGGAAGAATATGTCATTGGATTATAGGGTGGGATTGCGGAAGGCTTCATATAGAAATGACGTGATTTGGGTTGTAAGGGATCAGTTATTAGTGGATCGACCCTTTACATATTTTCAAACACTGATTTTCTCGGATTAGGTTCAGTAGATGTTTGGAGGAGTTTGGTAGGGAGAAAATCGAAATTGGGGGTACATTACTTGATCAAGAGAGACCCAATGTGTGACATTCAGGATTTTGAAAAAACAAAATGTACCAAGGAGATGTGTTTTTCAGCCTATGTCATCTTGAGGTGGTAAAAAATGTGACAATAAGGTACATGTAATGTAATGACCCACCGCTGTCTATAACACCCCATTCATCAATTGTACACATGTCTTTGAATAATACAATTCCATGTGCTTAATGCAACATAGGGTTCTAACACACCACGGAAAATCAAACTACCCGTTATGAATATTAATACCTAATTTTTAATATTTTATAAATTTTAATTTTCAAAGTGGACTTCATTTTTGTATTTTTAATATCAAAATAAGGTTATGGTGATTTTTATAATTTTTCTAAAAACATTCAATTTTTTATGAATAGTGAAAAACACTACGTTATTGTTTATAACCAACGTTTGATTTAAATAATTATTTATTTTATTTAAATTTATATAAGGTATAAATAGATATATAATATCTATATATGTTCAATTTAATTCATTATTATAATTTTATAATAATATTAGATATATAAAATTTTATTGAATTTTTTACTGACATTTACCCAAATTTTTGGCGCATTTGAGAATTTTTATAAAATGTATTTTTACCGAATTTGTGAATTGAATTTAAAAAATATGAGTGACACAGTTTTCAATAGTAAGAAAATTTGGTTGAATATGATGAATTTTTTTTGATTAACATCAACTTTTGACTATTATTTACCATGGTTTAAAATAAATTTGGTAATTAAAGGTAAAGAGGATATTAAAATTACACTAACACATGTCCTAATTACATTGGATAATTTGTTTTTCAACCTTAATAAACTTTAGAAATAAAATATGACCCTTCATATCCACTTAAATTAGATTATGATATTTATTATTATTTTATTCGAAGAAGAGTTAAAAGTGTTAAATTTAATGTTTTATAACATTACCATTTTTAAAATAGAAAAATACAAAATAGAAATTCGACTATAAATATACATTAGAAATATAAAATGTTTTCTTAGATAATTGTTTTTTATTAACATTATTTAGACATTAAATAATTAAATTTATTTATGACACAATGATATTGTTGTAATTACCATATTAATGAATGATTAAAATAATTGATATTGGAAATATGCAAATAAAATAAAATTGATACTTATAATGAATTAAACTAATTTTATAGGTTAATATTATATTTTAGGGGTGACTAAATAATTTTTTATGTGATAAAGTAATTATGAATTTCAATAAAAATACCAAATAGTGTCAAAATTGACAAAAATGAGTTTTTTTAAATACTATATTATTAATGGATATAATATTCCTAAAATATATGGTTCATCCAATGGATTTAGATAAGGTTAGATATATAAATAATGAACTACTTGTTTTTTTCATGGATTTTTATTGTATGTTTATTAATCATTTATTATAATAATACAATAATACATGGTAAAAGTTGAACTATTTAAATAAGAGTTAAATTTGAAAGATAAGATAAATATGGTGACCTAAACCTATATAGAACTTATTTTTTGAGAGGTTTTAGACCATTACTCACATTATAATCTAAATAAATCATTTTGGAACCATTTAAATAGAATATGATAGTATAATAAGATAATATTTCCCTCTTTTCCTAAAATGACCCTCAACTCTCTTATAAAAGGGTACTTCCCCTTCTCTCAAAATAACACCTCTAAATCCGTTTAGATCAGCCAGAAACTAATCAAATATCCTCCCAAATATCCTCATTTATACCTAATGGCCTTTATTTCATCATAAATACAACCTATGAAGATATTTTGATCAACTAAATCAGAAACTCCTAAAGAAGAGTTAATAATTTCACCACCTATTTCAAAGTTATTTTCTTCTTCCACTTCGTCTCCCATTTTTGTTTTCATACCAAAATAATAAATCCAGTACCTTATAAAAACATTGATGATATTATTAATATTTTACAACCATATTCATTATTCTATTCATCCTATGTATGACAAGTCACCATTCATGTGTACGTACGACCTTCTGTCTCCTTGTCGTGGTGTAGATTGTTATTCAAACACATAATTATTTGGATGGGTATAATAATGAGATAAATAATTTAAATAATAAATATAACATGTTAAGTATTATATATATATTCTATAACATCCAATTACACACTATTTCACCATCAATAGAATGATATTGTCGCTCGTGCTTACATACGGATTATCGTCTCCATGAACTCGACGAAAATTATTCCCCATCAGAACCATTCAGGAGTAATTTTAATTTTATGATTATAAATAATGTTTAACAACATAACATAATTCATTATATGAATAAAATAGATCATATCCATAATAAACATGGCTTACATAACTAATCTTATATAAGAAAATGAATTAGTTAACACCTACATCAACAATACTACTAAAATATTATAATCAATGAAATATTCAATGATCATGTATGATATCATATTTATATATTTGGTTATTATATAATTTAATAAAGATTATTTAATAATTACACATGAGGTTAAAATATCTTATATCAGGGAAATGTACAAGTTAATGGTTAATTCTAAAATCTCATCATTATCCGAGGTTGTTTTTATATGAGTATCTATAGGGGCCTATTTATCATCCACATTCTAGTTTCTTAAAAATTTATTTCGATAAATTTTTACTATTTCCAAGACTATGGTTTAAATTTATTTATAACCATGTTTGAATTTTTATCAAATTTTTATAATGGAATCTTTCTGTCATTTTCCAAATAAGGTCATTCATGACTTCTTCGACCAAATTAATTAAATAATGATTTTTTAACTAATATGGAGGGTATGCTTATTTTATGTCCTTATGACAACTTAGTAGCTTCCCTTACAAGAATATAATAATATTTTCAAAATAAATATTTTCTTTTAAAATTACATTACTTTTAAACTATTTTAATATAGAAAGAGTTATTTCTCTCAAATAGATTTGATTTCAACTATGCCTACATTCTTTTTTGGATTATAAGATTATTTGATGTTGATTTATTATGATAAAATATTCCATATTTTATTGACGGTTTTGTTTTATGCTTGACTATTGATGTGATATTTTTATACCATTCATATATTATGGTTATAGTATTGAAATTTCATAAGCGATATTTAATATGGATGTTTAAGTTATGTCTTATCCTTTTCGTATTAGGAATACATTGGATGTAATAAGTGATGGGTGGGGCCTGCTATATCACATCAGTGCATTGATATGTCTCTTGAAACAATCTAGTGTCTTTTCACAAGGCCTTGAGAAAAAATTTTATTTGTAGTCTTGACATGAGGCATTGGCTATGTGGTTATGAGGTCTGGTGTTATGCATTACATCATTATGAAATTAGATATTGATGTTACATGTGATTATTCGACTAGTAGAATATCCACAAAAATAGGTAAATGGAATGTTTTGTTTTATCATTTCCAAATTATGCGAAATTCTATGTTTAAAATGATTGTGTTTTAGTCTTATACATTGTATTAAATGTTTATTCTTATTTACGAACATTTTTACTATATTTTTTTCCATATTAAGCACCTAAGATAACCCCTTTCTATGTTTAATTTCTCCATGGATTCGAAGAAGTATATATTGAATGACTGGTAGTGATAGTCGACGGGAGATGAATGTGTTAAAAGGAGTCACAATGTTTTTTTTCAATTCATAATGTAATGTAAAACATATGTGTGTATGTAGTACATTCAATGCTAATAAATATATCAGTCTTTATAGATCTGATCCCATGTTATCATGCCAATATTATATAATAATGCAGCAACTCTTGGTAACTAGGGTCAGGGCATTATAGTTGGTATTAAATGAATTTGATTACAAACATTGGAAGCAAGATTTATAAAAACAAGGATTATAGATCATTAACAAAATATAGACATTGAAGATTAGTATTGAAGAACAACCTATAATTTTTGTAATGTAGTGATTTTGTGAGTTTTCCAATCAATACATCCCTGTAAAGATATAATCGGGTAGAGGTCTCTATGTCAATGTTTTACCTAGATGTAAAAAAAAAAGGTGTTTTGGGATTTACCTGTTGTATACTGATACATGACAATGGCCTTTGCTTCACTCTTGGTTACAACACTCATGAGGGATTTGCTTAGGATTATTCACATTTATATTCAAGCCACAATGAATGATTTATGAGTATATTTCCCCTAATTGAATTTTTTTTATGATTATGGATTATATGCACAAGCTATTTAATTTATGTTATGTGTTTTACAACCTTTGAATTTTGTATATTATTTTATAAACTAATCTATCAGTTGCGATTTTTTATAAGTTGCGTCTTGTGGGAGGAATGTAAACTGTACCCATGCACATAATCAATGTGGGGACTGTCCTATTACTCTAGATAATGAAAGTGGAGAAAGTGATGAAAGTGGTGATGATCAGGTAATAACCATATTGTGAAAACTCACTCATGTAATGAATAATAACCTTACCCAAATGGAGCACCCTGATCCACATCTCAGAGGATCATTGTTAGGCCAATTCATGAGGAAAAAACTACTAACATTAAATGGGAATAAAAATACATTTTTAGATAAGTAGTGGATAGGTTTTCTAGAATAAATATATTATAATTTGAGGAGTAGTAGAAGTTAAAAAGTTGACATGGTAGTTTATCACCTCACATATGATGCAGATCAATGGTGGTCATTAATTGAAAACACCATGAAATATGAAAATTTATCTAATATGAAATGTAGGGTTTTTAAAGATATTTTCTTAAATAAATTCATTCTTCGTGACCATTGAAAATATATAAAAATACAATTTTTGAGTCTAAGAAAAATGGAGGATAAGAATGTCACAATATATGTGGATAACATTACAAAAATAGAATGGCATGGAGAAGATTATATACATAAACACAGTATCATGATTGATTGATTCTTTGATGGGTTAAATCCATTTCTCCATAGAACATTATTCTCTCCATCCGTCTCATCGTACGATGATTTTTTCTTATGTGATATCAAGATAGAAAATGAATTTTATATGTCTTTCGACTTTATAGAAAATCAAGTTAAGAAAATATATACATAAATCATAGGAAATGGAAATAAGTGGCTGAATGGAATAGTAGAATATCCATCCTACAGAAAATTTCGGATGAACCACCCATGTACTAGACTGAAGGGAATGAAAGTCTATTACAAGTCTGGGGAAAAAGGCCAAAATGATCATGATTGCTTAGTAAATAAAGAGGCTATCAATGTTTAATTCTATAATTGAAATGAAATGGGGAATTATGAAAATGAATGTCCTATGCAACATGGAAACAAACCTCAGACAAGACCAAGGGAGCGAGGACAAGCTTATTAGATCACTACTGAGGAGGTTGAAGTTCCGAATGACTTGGTGGCATGTAATTTAATGGTTTCCTCAAATTTATCCAATGCATTATTTGATTCTGGAAGATCGCATCATTTTATATCTTCACAATTGTCTATGAAAATTAGATATTTCTAATTATTTATAAAAATGACGTTGCCAGTCAAAACTCCTAATGAAAGTATTATTGCTAACAAGATTTGTGAATAATTCCCCATTTGGGCTTATAAATGTTGTTTTCTTATGATATCATATCCATAACCATGATTTAATTTGATATAATTCTCATTATGGATTGGATTTCATACCATGATGTGAATATTTATTGAATGAAGAAGGAGGGTACATTTTTTGATGATGATAATAAGTTCCATATATTTATAGCATAAATTTCACCACCTGATTCTTATTTAGATCCACCCTAGTAGCTCAGCTACATTCAATAATTGGGGAGGAAGAGAAACAAATAACTATTGATGAGGAATGAAAATTTAAAATAGAGAAGGTACCTATTGTGAAAGTATATATTGATGTGTTTTCAGAGAACTTACCTAGACATCCTCGAGCATGAGAAATATTTTTTTTCCATTGTTTTAATTCGTAGTTAAAGGGAAATATCGAAGACCCCTTATAGAATGGACACAATGGAATTAGTATAACTAAAGAAACAATTATAGTAATTGAGCAATAAAGGATTTATTCTCCCTAGTGTTTCTCCATGGCGAGTCCCTATTCTTTTTTTATAATGATAGAAGGATCTATTAGGTTATGCATTGACTATAGGGAGATCAATGCTATAAAAATAATCAACAAGTATCCCCTACATCACATTGATGATTTATTTGATCAAAATCATGGAGATCAATATTTTTCAATGATTGACCGTCGATCTGGATATCATCAGTTGTGTGTGAAGAAGGAAGAAATTCTGAAAACAACATTTCGAATGAGGTACATGAATTATGAGTTTACAGTAATTCCTTTTGCACTGACTAATACACCCTTTTTTTTCATGGATATAATGTATAACGATATCATGGAATATCATGATGACTTGTTAGTGGTATTTATTGATGATATCTTGGTTTATTCCGGATAATTTGATGATCATGAAAATCACATCGTACTATTATAGAAACCCTTAGAAGAAATGAATTATATGGGATGTTTAGAAAGTTTGAATTTTGTCTTTATGAAATTTATTTTCATTACCATATTGTCTCTGGGGATGGAATCACTATTGCCCCATCTATGGAAAGGGAAATATATGAATGTCCATCACCAATGAGTATAACTGAGGTATGCATTTTTATTAGTGTATCGGGTTATTATCAGTGTTTCGTCCAAAATTTATCCTGATTGGCTAACTCTTTAAGAATTCTCTTATTTAAAGGGGTAAAATATGTTTGGAAAAAAAGAGTGTTAAAAATTATTCGAATAACTAAAGATAATATTAGTTAATGCTCCTATCATGACTCTACTATCAGGGAATGATGGGCTTGTTATTTATAGTGATGCATCAATGAAAGGTAATGGTATTTTCCTTAAGAATAATGATATAGTTATTTCCTATTCATCACAATAACTAAAAATTCATGAACAAAATTATCCCACTAATGATATTGAGTTATTAGTTTTCGTCTTTTATATGAAGATATGGAGACACAATATATATGGTGAAAATATGAGATATATACCAATCACAAGAGTTTAAAGTATATTTTCTCACAAAAAGAACACAGTATGAGGCACGAAAAATGGATTGAACTACTCAATGATTATGATTTCACTATACATTGTCACTCGTGGAAGGAAAATAAGGTCTCTGATTATTTGAGTTTAAAGGATTATGTAGTTTTGAACAAGATCAGAGTGGAAAGGGTTCCTATGTTCATTGGTCTAGTAAAGATGGATATTCGAATAATCATTGAAGGTGAAACATCAATATTTTTTCAAATGGTTCCTAAATTATCATTTCTAGAAAGGATAAGAATTTATCTGACTGATGATGAGGAGTTTCAAAAAAAATGATTTAAATGATAAGAGATTCATAGAAATTTTATATGAATATGGGTTTTGGATCATTGGGAAAGGACTTTGTGTTCCTGACATACATGATAAAAAAATGGAATTGTTGGATGATGCTCATAGCTCCAATTTCTCTATAGGACCTGCTATCACCAGGAAATATTGAGATTTGATGGAACATTTTTGGTGGTACAACATGTAGAGACATATTGCTGATTATGTGTCCAGTTGTACGGTTTGTCAACATGTGAAAGCAGTAAGACAACATCCTCGAGATGTCATGAAAACTCTTACCATACCTGATTGGATGTGGGATGATATTATGATGGACCTTGTCATGGGACTACCAAGGAATCATAGAAGGAATGATGTAATATAGTTTATTGTTGATTTTCTTTCCAATTCAGCACATTTTCATTCTATAAGAGATGATTTACCACTTTAACGTCTAGAAATACTATATATTAATGATGTTTTAAGATGTCATTGAGTACCCCTATAAATTTTTTATTATCGTGATCCCCATTTTACATCATTGTTCTTGGAAAATAATTCAAAAGTCCTTTGATACTCAACTTCATTTCAGCACTGTCTACCTCCCTCAAACTAATGGAAAATTAGAACTGACTATTCTAATCTTAGAAGACATGATTAGATCTTTCTCACATGACATTCAAGGTATGTGGTATCAACATTTACCTCTTGTAGTATTTTCTAACAATAATAGCTTCCATTAAAGTAATCAGATGGAACCATATGACGCGTTATAAGGAATGATATATCGCACACCAATATGTTGGGATGCTGTTGGTGAAAAAAAAATTATCTTCCCAAAACATGATGGTGAAAAAATGGAAAAAGGTGAAGGTTATCAAAACCCACATCCAATCAATTAAAAGTAGGAAAAAAAACTATGCCATTAAATGAAGGAATGATTTTGGATTTCAAATAGAGATCATGTTTTCATGAAGGAATCTCTATGGAAGGGTGTTATATGTTTCAGTAAGAAGAGTAAATTATTCTCGACTACATTGGCCCTTTTTAAATTCTGGAACGAATTGTAGTTGTAGATTATCATTGGGAAATGTAGCCAAGCCTCTCCAAAGTTCATGATGTGCTCCATGTATCATTGTTGAGAAAAATACACACCTGACCAAACACATGTAATCAAAAATGAAGATATAGAACTGGATCCCGATCTATCTTATTGTGAAGACACTATCAAGATTCTTGATACCAGATAACATGTGTTGTGAAAGCGAATGACCCATTTGGAGAAAGTTATAGGAGAAACCATATGATGGAATATGCATTGTGGGAATGTAAAGAACATAAGATGAAGAACCACTTGAATATTTTTAGGCTATAATATTCTATAAATTTCAAGGAAAAATTATTTTAAAAATGGACGAATTTAATGCCCATAGCTTCAATGGTACCCTTCTCTTTAAATAATACATTTTATTGCACTGTACGCAACTTCAAGTTCTAACACACCACGATCAATCAAACTAGCCGTTATGAATAGTAATACCCACTTTTTGAAATTTTATAAATTTTATTTTACAAAATGGACATCAATATTGGATTCATAATATCAAAATTAGCTTAGGGTGATTTTTTGGTATTTCTCTGAAAATTTCATTTTTTGATCAATAGTGAAAAGCACTGCATTTTTGTTTAAAAGAAGCTTTTTATTTATTTAATTAGTTATTTTATTTTAATTTATATTATGTAAAAAGAGATACATAATACCTATATATGTTTAACAAAATTCAATAGATTAATTTGAAGATAATATTAGATATAAAAATTTTATTTAATTTTTTACCGTCTTATATCTACTTTCTAGCCGCATTTGGAAATTTTCATAAAATGTAATTTTACCGCTTCTATGAATTAAATTTAATGAATCTGAGAGATATGGTAGTAAATAGTAAATAAATGTGTTTCAGGAAGTTAATTTTTTTTTGATGAATAGTAACTTTTGACTTTTATTTTTCCATGGTTAAAAGTAAATAGGGTAATTAAAGGTACATAATGATATTATAGTCACACTAAGACATTTCCTAAATCTATTAGATAACTTTATTTCGGCCAAAATAAACTTTAGTAATGAAATATGATATTTTGGGTCCACATGGATTTGATTTGGACATTTATTGTTATTTTAAATAAAGATGAGTTAAAAGTGTTAAATTCAATGTTTAATAACTGAACCATTTTTAATATGGGGTTATACGTAAGATATATTCTACAATAAAAATAAATTTTAAAGATAATATGTTTTCTTACATAATGGTATTTTATTTATAATTTTTCAACATTATATAATTAAATTTATTTATAATACAATGATGATGTAGTAATTACCATATTAAGGAATGATAAAAGTAATTGATATTATAAATTTCAAATAAATGTAAATTGAGACATCAGATGAATTACACTAATTTTCAAGGACAATATGACATTTTGGGATTAATTAAATATTTTTTTTGAAGTGACAGATTTCTTATGACTTTCACAAAAACAAAATACTAAATAGTGTCAAAATTGGCATAAATGAGTTCATTAAAAAATACAATATTATTAATTGATATAATATTCCTAAAAATATATGGATCAGCCAATGGAAATAGATATGGTTATATATATCAATAATAACCACATAGGGTTCTCGTGAATTTTTATAACTTGTTTATTAACCATTAATTTAAATAATACAAGAATTCATGGTAGAAGATAATCTATTTAACTATGAGTTAAATATGGAAGATAAAGTTTAGTATTGTGTCCCAAACATATATAAAATCTATTTTTTGATATTTTTATGACATATACTCACCTTATCCTTGAAATAAATCATTTTGGAGCCATTAAAAACCAAATATGATGGAATACTCAAATAATGTTTCAAACTATTCATAAAGTTACTCTCACATCTCTTATGAAAGGGTACATCCCCTTATCTCAAAATCACACAATCTAATACTTTTGGCTCAACCAAACCCTACTAAAATATCCTCCCAACTACTCTCACATCGACCTAGAGGCCTTAAATTGATCATAATGTCAACCAAATGGATCCCGTTTAATCAAGTCAAAAGGAAACACCCAAAGAAGAGGCAATAATTTCCTCACCTTTTTCCATGATCTTTAATTCTTCCACTTCCATATTTTTTTTTGTTTACATACCAAAATAATAAATACAGTACCATATAAATACTGTAATGTTATTATAAATATGTTAAAATCATATTAATTATTCTATCCTGAATATTAATGACATGTCACCATATGTGGGAATGTATGGCTTACCATCTCCACGTCGTGGTGTAGTTTTTGACCAAACACTTCATTATATGGATGCGTAAAATAATGAGTATAACTGACATAAATAATACATATAACATTTTAAGGACTCTGTATATATGATAAACCATATAATTACATACGATATATCCATCAATAGAATGATATTTTCACTCCTGTGTATGTACTGATTATCGTCTCCATGAAGGCGATGATAATCATTCATCATCATAACCATTAAAGAATAATTTTTATTTTATGATTAAAAATAATTTTTAAGAACTTAATATCATTCTGGATATAAATCAAAGACATCATATACATAAAAATAATGGATTACGTAACCATGAATATAAAGGAAAATGAATCTGATAACACCAGAAACAATGAAACTACTAAAATAATATTAAAAATTAAATATTAGAAGATCATATATGATATAATATTTATTTATTTGTTTTATTTATAATTTAATAAAAATTATATAACAATTACATAGAAGGTTAGCATACCCTCTAACAAGGAAAAGTGCAAGGTAAGCGTTAATTCTACAATCTCATCATTATTTGTGGTTGTTTATACATGAATATCTACTAGGACCTCTTTATCATCCACATCTATGTTTCTTAGAAATGTTTTTTAAACATTTTATATATTTTCTGGAATATGTTTTAAAGTGATTGATACCCTTTTTTGAATTTTTATAAAAAAAATTATAATGTAATCTTTTCATCATTTTCCAAACAAGGGTATTTACAATAATTTCATCAAAGTTATGGAAAGAATGTTTTTGAACATATAATATTAGTGAGGGTATTTCCACTGTTATAACACCTTCTAAGATTCCATTACAATATTACAATAATATTTTCAAAATAAATATTTTCATTTAAAAGTATATGATTTTTAAATATTTTCAAAATATAATGAAATATTTCTCTCAAATATTTCTATTTCATCTATGTCAACATCATTTGTTGAATTTTATGAATGTTTCAAGTTGATTAATTTAGATACAATCTTATATATTGTATTAATATTTTTTTATATGTTTAAAAGTGGATGATATATTTTTATATAATTCATGGTTTATGTTTAATGTATTGAAATTTTGTATACTAGTTTTAATAAAAAAATATTTTCTATGTCTCGACCTTTTCAAAAGAGGAATTAATTGGATTTAGTAAGTGATGGGTGTAGCCCGCAATAGCTCCTTGATGCATTGGTATGTCTCATGAGACAAACATATGTTTTGGAACAAGGCCAAGAAATAATCTTATTTGTAGAATTGGCATGAGGCCTTTACTATGTGGTTATGATGTCCAGTGTTATGCATTCCACCATTATGATATTGGCTGTTGAAATTACATTTTATTATTCAACATGTAGAATATCATTTTGAATATGTAAATGGAATTATTTGATTTATCATTTCCTTATTATGTTTAATATTATGTTTAAAATGCATTTGTTTTAGTCTTATACATCGTCTTAAATGTTTATGTTTATTTATGAATGTTTACGCTATATTGTTATCCTTACCGAGAACCCGACCTCAGTGTTTTATGTGTTTATATTATCCCATATGCGTAGAAGAATATTAACAATGACCAGTAGGGTAGTCCAAAAAAGATGAATGTGTTAAAAAAAATACACGATTTTGTTATTTTTCAATTCATAATGTAATTTAAAACTTCTGTTTGTATCTAGAACATCCAAGTCTACTAAAAAGATTGGCCTTTTAGGATTTGATCCCATGTTATCATTCCATTGTTATGTAATAATGAACCGACTCTGGGTGACTAGGGTTAGGGAATTACACTGGTTGTTTTAAAGAAAAATAACCCCACGGCTTTTTCAAACCCTATGGCTTGACAACACCCCCACTCGACCCCAAACGACTTAAATGCCAACCTCTTCAATATTTGAGAATTCCCGCATTCTGGATTTGGTTCTCCATAACATTTCTCTGATATGTCTTCAATATGAATTAAGATAAAACTATTTCTTTTAGTTTTCCTTGAATCGACATTTCCTGTTTCTCTTTTCCATTATATGGTGTTTGATCTCCATGTTTCAAAGAGGGGTTTTTTTGGTTTTTTGGATGCAGTTTTGTCACGACATCCTCGGGTGGATATAGTTGGTGCAGGTCAGGCAATCGTGATCTTCTTCATTGATCCATTCTCAAGAGAAAAATGTAGAAAAACTTTTATGGTAGGTGATTTAATATTCTCTATTCATTTATAAGAAAGTATAGAGTTATCAAATATTATCCCTTTGTATCTTAATGTATTTAACCTAATTAAATCACTGAACTAGATTAAATGATCTTGTTTGATAGGATGTCGTTTCTTATCCCTATGATTCTTGTTTTCCACCTCATTTGATAGATATTGTGAAATCAATTCTATGCTTCTCATAACTTAGTTCTTGATGAAATTTATAATGAACTTATTATAGAAATTAATTTATAATTATTTTTCCATTGAAAAATTTGTATGTAAATGAATATGGTTGTTGTTGTTGTAATTTGATGTTAATAAAATTGATATAGGTAAGAATGATTAATTATTTTTGATAGTTATGATAGATTTCTATTTATGATTCTCATAGTTATATCCTTCTAATAATAAATTTATAAATTAAATAATATTAATGAACTAACTATTTGAAAAAAATTATAATGCCACGAAGGGTTCTGAGTTAGCCTTTTTCTTGTAATGTTGAGTGTCTTATGATTTGGATCCATGAGTGCTCATTATGTATGAAAGATGTATGCCTTATTTAATAGACACAGTACTTGTAAATATGATGTTTATTTCCTACTTCTTATGTCATGATGTGATCTAGGATGGTTGTTGTGATATTTTGGGGTAGAGAGACCCATTGGTTGTTGCATTATATGACAAATAGAGTGGCGAGATGCATCGGTTTTTTCATGTGGGTGTCTAGGAGGACATTGAAGATGATGAAATGGTCTTGGTGTGAATGATTGGATGATTTCCTAATCATTCGGGTTTTTTATCTGCGATACTTTCCCCAATACTTATGTAATTGGTCTTGCATACCCTCCTTCCAAAATGGTTGAGGACTCATTATATATTCCACATGATTTATGGGTTTATATTATTGGGGGACGATTGGATTATGCTCTTGATATAGGTGGAAAATATATTAATGGTAGTTTATCTACTTCGTGTGTTGAGACCCCTTGTGTTTAGTAGCTTAGAATTTTTTTTATGTAATTATAGGGAATATAAGAATGTAATAATACTATTAATCAATGACTGAATAAATTATGTGAACCCATGTTGTTGGAACATGGTGTATTTCAATGATGAGGTTACAATTTAAAGGAATAGTGTAATTTGGGTGTGATGATAATGAAATATGATGTTGAATTGTTAATGGTTAATTAGAGTTGAAGAATTTATTATCATTAAGTGAAACTGATAAAAAGGAAATAATGTATGTTAATAAATCACTTTAAATGGTTGTGGGATTATTGGATACATAGTCATAACAGTGGTAGTTGATAGTTCGAGAAACGTTTGCTGCATTAGTGTCTAAGAATAGGTTATTCCTAGATTTTGGTTGTGTGTAGTAGTATATTATCTACTTCTAGTGTTTCTAAATTCCAAACCACCCAATCAGTTAGGGGAATTGACACCCCAACGATTTTAATCCATGGGAGTGTATTCCCAACATTCAGGTGGGAGGATGGATGGATGACTACCCAATTTTTTCTCTTTCTATTCTCTTTATAGTAACATGTTCTGGTAAAAACAATGGTTAGTTTTCCCTATATATGTGTGTTGTGGTATTTAATAGACTGTGGTTATTCACACACATGTATTTTGGTTATAGTTTCATATGAACTACTATATGTATAACGTGTATAGGATGTGATGACATAAGGATCATTACTCAGTGTATTGGCTATAATGGCATATGGTATAATTCTAGATGTATGATATAAGTAATTCATGAATTAGTGGATCCAAAAAACTTCCTGGTGACTTTGGATATGTGGATGTTTTGGTTGTGTTTCTTGAGGATTAGATTTTGGTGATTCTCCCATCTATCTTTGGGAAGACACTTTTGGATAGAGATTCGTAGAATGTGCAATATTGGGGAAAAGAAGCAAACCAATGGGGAATTAGTTGCTGAGAACCCTTGATATATTTTATTATATTAAATACTCGTGTATGAGATACATTAGGATAGTATCAATGGTGAGTCTAAGAATGTAGTATACATGTTTCGTTGATTATTTAGTTTTGGTTTTTTCTCATTGTATTTTAACATGATTTCTATACATTTTCACTAGAAGATCGGGGGAGGTTCCTACTGAGTATACTATTATAAAGAAACTACGTATAAATAAAATATTTTCCAGGTCACATGGAGAATGATAGATTTCAGGATATTTACTACAAGTGTAGGGTTAATGGAGTGTTCAGGCATTTTGGTCACTACTGTTTTTAAATTCCCTTAGTACATGTAGTTTTACCTTTATGTTGTAGTAGTTCTTGAATAAAATTACATATGTGTAATTGGTATTTATTTTATATTATAGTTTGAGTTTCAGTTTTGTCAGTCATATATATATCCATCACATGTGTTCTCTTATAGGGTAATGCCTCCAATTTTTGTGTTCACAATACCCTCAATTCCAGTCTCCAACACGGGGCCTACTAGAGGCAGGACTCGAGGGGTTACTATCTCCCTTCTCATCTATCCAGCCCAGGTGGGGTAGAACCTGTGGGGAGGGGGTCATGACAGAGTGGCATCGGCGGTCAAGTTGAGGGATAAGATATAGTTTGGTGTTAGGTATAGGTAAGGTTCTATGTTTTGGTATTGGAATTATGTCAGTCATGTTGTGAATGTTTTGTAAAAGCATCAGAAATGTTGTGGAAAAGGAGTTTAGGGACTCCTGTGATATGATTTACTAACATTTATGTTTATAGTGGCTAATTATTGGGGTGATACTTGTTGTAGGGCAGAGATATCTGAGAGTATCATGAATTATTCTTCATTGTGCCTATGTTTGAAAGGGTATACCATGATATTGTACAACATAAAAAGAATAAATTAAAACAATTAAATAATTTATCTCGAGTGCTCTATATTCTAGATTTATGAGATATAAATGTTTTCTATTCGGTATGTATGGATCCACATCGATGTCCTCACCAGGTCTGCCCAAATGCTGTCAAGGAGGCTCTTCCTGCAGATAACTGCATGTTATAAGTTAATTAATATAAAAATTGGAGATGGATACTCTGAGATATTTAGTACCTGATTCTACAAAAGTTTGAGTGATCCATTTTATATTTATCCACATAAGATAGGTTAGAGGATGTTGAATAGCCTTCAATTTGATCCATGCTTGAAATGAGAACTGGGTGACTTGGGTTGTGAATATAGTGCATGGGGAATCAATGTAGTGGTGGTTATTGTTCCTTGGGTACTGTGAGGTGTTAGTGATCAAGTGGGAGGTGTTCTGATACAAGTTAGAAGTTTAGTGTCTTTTTCTTCTACTACGGAGGCGTCCATTCACCCTGAGATTCATACCCTTCGACAGAGGACCTCTAGTGTTCTTCTGTTTGGAATCCAATTTAGTAAACTTTTACAATAATCACCAGACCTGCTTCCAAATGACGTGGCTAGGGTGAGGAATTTTGAGGAGTCTTTCTGTCCATAGATCTTGAGATACATCACCATTTTTATGATGAATACATATCTTGATGGGTTGGTGAGGGCAGTGGACATCAAGAGGACTTTAGATAGATCTAGATCTTCAAGAGAGGAGAGACACCATGATTCCTCACAAAGATTTCATATTGTCCAAGGTTCCGCATTTTTTTCGCTGAAGTGTTTCTATTAAGTCAGGGTAGGTCACATCGCCTACCATCTCATTTTTGTAGGGGATGTTTCTCTCAAGACAATTCCTAGGGATCCAGTGCACGTTTTTATTGTAGATATTTAGGGCATTGGAAGTGAGAGTTCTCATATTTTTGTAGCAGTCATAGTGCTTTAGGGGTCCACTCTAGTTTCCTCCGTAGAGGTAGTTTCAGCAGGGGATGCAATAGTATGTTTCACATGCTTTGGATTAGCAAAGAGAAGATGGGGAAGATAGATGATGGCGTCATGATGATCCCCATCCACATTTAGAATAGAATTTCCTTTGTGGTTATTGTAATTAGGGTCAGATAGGCCATGGAGGAGGTCGTGGTAGCCTTATGCTTTAGCGTTGCCAGCTCCAGTTGAACCAGATGTCATTGGAGGTACCCATTGATGGTTTTATACTTGGGAGTATGACTTTTTTGATTCAGGTGCGATGTAATTTTTTGTATCCCATTCACATATCCACTTTTAGGACTTTAGGTAAATTGACTTCCAGGGACCTTGTCATTAACTATGCTAGTTGGAGATCAAGTTTAATTATTAAAATGTTATATAGTCTATGAGATATTTCTACGAAAGCACTGTTTTGGGGATATTTACTATGTTTATTGTTAATACCATATGATTTCATCCTCAAAATTTATTGTTTGTATTTAGTTCATGCTACCATAGATTTATTTTTGAGGATAGTGGTGATCTTCGATGGTGATTGAGAGACAACAATTTTTTTTTGGCGAGCAAGACCCTTCTGATATGTCAGAGGCGTGTTCTACCCCTATCATCCTTGATGTCTTGGAAGATGCTAAGTTCATTAGTGGTTCAATAGTTGGTATTTTTTAGGATCATAGAAGAGTACCTTGATTCCATTCTAGATGAGTTTTTATTATTACCCCCTTGATGAGAGGATGAGTTTTTAATCAAGCTACATTCTGGAGAATATAAAATATCTGTGTATCCTTATAATATGGACCTCTCTGAGTTACTAGAACTACGTATACAACTTGATATTCTTATATAGTGCGATTTTGTTTGGCTTAGTCTGTCACTACAGGGTGAAAGAGTTTTTTTGTGAAATATTCAGATGGATGATTGTTGTTTCTTATCGATTATAATCGCTTAAACAAAGTGATAGTGAAGAATCACAATCTTCTTCGAAAAATTGATGATTTATTCATCCACTAAAGGGTGAATGATGGATCCCAATGATCCAATTTTGATCACGATATCATCAGCTACATGTGAAGGAGAGGATATCCCAAAGCCTTCATTTTGATATCATTATTGGAATTACGTGTTCATAGTAATTCAATTCTCTATGATGAAATCTCCAGATGGGTTCATGAGGATGATGAACTCCATGTTCTGTGAGTTATTAGATATGTTCATGGTGGTTTTCATCAATGAATTCTTTGTGTACATAGAATCTGTGGAGGGTCAAGTGGATAATTTTAATGATATTTGTAGGGTTCTTTGTCAACAAACGTTATTTGGGATGTTTTTAAAGTGTGAGTTTGGGACTCGAGATGGCAGTTTTATTGGGATTTCTATATCTCATATGGTGATAGTTTTGGATCCATCTAATATATATGATGTTGTGTCCTGTGAAACCCCCAAGACATTCGAAGAGGTGAGAAGATTCTTGGGTCTCACAGGAAACTACCAGAAGTTTTAAGCTGATTACTCGTGGGTTAAGACTCCACTGACAGTATTCAACAAGATGGATCCAGAATTTTTTTGGAATGATTAGTTTGAGTCAGCTTTTTAGTATCTAAATCATAAGTTTGGTAAGTGACCCTTTTCATTGCCTCCATAAGGAGGGGGTTTAGATTGATTTTTTCTATGATGCATCATGTCTGGGGTTTGGATGCGTTTTTATATAGAATAGAGTAGTCGATTGTTATGGGTCTCGGTTGTTTTTTCCCCAAGAACATAAATATTCCACATGTGATCATGATTTGGTGTTCTTCGTGTTTTTTCTAATGTTGTGTAGTCATTACGTCATTGGAAATATCTTTCTGGTTTTCAAAGATCAGAATATCTGGATGTTTGTTTTCTTTAAGTGTTTCTGGAACAATTTAAAACATCATCTGATGTAGTTATTTCCAGAATACGACCATGAAATATCGTATATACCTATGAAGGGGAATGTAGTAGATGATTCACAATGTTGAAACTCATGTAGTGATGTAGTGCATGAATTTGGTGATTTTAGAAGTTCGATGAATGAAAATTCAGAAATACATGTTGATTTGGGTGACGTTGGGGCCAGATGTTTCCTTTGATATGTTCACTCTACAATTATTTATAGTGCAAAAAGTGTAAAATTACCCATTGGGGGATCTAGTGTTATAGGTCTGGAGTGATCGATATTATTTATGGAGATCCCCCTACTGATTTTCTTGTGGTGAACAACGTTGAGTGTTGTATTAGGGAAGGGCATTCATTCCTTTAGTTATTTGTGGGACATTTGTTAAAGGGTTTCGTAGTTAACTTTTTGGGGTGAATCCTGCCATAAAAACGATGTACCGGACCCTGAAGGGTCATTTTCAGTGGCCTGGGTTGAAGCGTGTAGTTGCAGGGTTTGTGTATCGATGTTTGGTCTTCCAACTTGTGAAACCAAAGAACTGTGTCCACATTAGTTTGCTCCATACATTATATTTTCCTTAGTGGATGTGGGCAGACACCTCAATGAAATTATTTACTAGTTTACCTTGACCTTATGGAGATAAATACACTATTTTTGTGGTAGATGTTCATTTAACAAAATAATCCCACATCATTGCGATCCTAGAATTGTTATTTTTGGATGTTTTCTCGAGGATGTATAAGTAGGAGGTGGTGAGACTCCATAGTGTCCCAAGTATGGTAATTTTTTATAGAGATATTTGTTTTACCTCTGGGGTGGTGAGGTGTCTCAAGAATGTATTTTTTTATTATATTTGTTGTAGCATTACATTTCTTTCACAGACAGACGGTCAAACATTGTAGACCATAAAAACTTTTGAAAACATGTTTTTCAGTTGTGTCGATTATTTTTGGGGTTCATGGAAGAGGAACATACCCTTGGTGGATTTACCTTACAAAAAATAGTTTTCAATACACCATTAATATGGCTCCATTTGATGCATTGTATATAAAACCTTTCCATTATATGTTTTGTGGTGCTGGGACTGGAATGTCTGCAAATCTTGTATCTAAACAAGTGAAGAACATGATAGAGATGGTTTAGATTACTCTTGAGTGGATGAAAGTTGTACAGGATTGTCATAAATCATTTTCTGATCAATGTCGGAGACCATTGTAGATTTATTTATGGGATCATGTGTTCCCAAAGGTTATTTCCCTTTGTCGGCAATGATGGACTGTTCTTGGGAGTTAGTTTTCTCCTAGTTTTATTGACCTTTAGAAGTGTTGGGTTGTATTGGAGTCGTGATGTATCAAGTAACACTTCCCCCAATGATGATCTAGATACATGATGTCTTTCATGTTTCACATCCTTGTTGTTATCTTCATTATTACTCTCATGTCCTCAATTGGGGTGATATCGACATTGACAATGATGCTACCTTCGAGGAGAGGCCTATGTGGATCCATGACATAAAAAATAAGGTGTTGTGCAGTGTTTTATAAACATGGTTCAAGTATTGTGGAAACATGATTCACTTCAGGTGAGTACATGGGAATGTGAGTTGTATATATGTGATCAGTGTCTGAATTTGTTCGATGATTAATTTTTTAGGAAACAACATTTTCTATATGGTTGTATCACTTTCATGTGTTTGAAATGACTTCCATTTGTTGTTTGATGTATCTTCATAGGTTGTGAATTGAATCTCCCCAGGAGAACCTTTAGTAAATGGTTGTGGAATACAGTATTTTTATCATCTTTCATTTGATATGGTTAAGCTCATGTGGGGGTGAGATCCTTGAGAGGTATCCCACAGTGTGGTTGTTTGGAAAACCCATTTTTTATTTCCTCCCTAGGATGGTTTTCAATTCATGAGGATGAGAATATATTCAGTGGTATCTGTGGTAATGTCTTGAATCTATGTGGATTGACCCACTACATGTTTTCAAACACCAAGGCACTCGGAGAAGGATAAAAGGATGTCTCGGGGAGTTCATTCAGGAGAAGTTGGAAACATGGGAGTACATGACATGACCAAGGGGGACACGATGTGCACTGTTTAGGTTTCAGAAATTTAAATCAATGTGCTATGGAGACGAGTTTTTCAGTGTAAGTTCCATCATTGTGTTAATAGAGGGGAGAAGAAGGTACACATCTTGTACTACCCTGCCACTAGTTGTATTATTGACACTCAGTCTCTTAGGCTTTTACAAAACAAATAGATTTAACTCACCCCCTCTATACCCCAAATGAGATGGATTCATCCCTCTTTAAGGTGTGGGGATTACATTGTTCTGGACCATTTCCCCTCTACCTTTATTTGATCCATCTTCAATCAGAGGTAAGATATACCAACATACATTTCTTTTCATCGATCCATAATCCCCCATTTATCCTTTCCATGCTATGGAATTAGATCTCCATTGTTCTAAGGTAGTTTATTTCGATTAATTTTGATTCAGTTGTGTCGTGACATCCTAGGGTGGATGCAGTTGTTGTGGGGAAGGTGAGAGTAATCATATGCTTTGAACCATTCTCGAATGTAGAATGTCATAAAAAATTTGATGTAGCGGATTCGTTGCTTTTATGTTAATTTACATGAAATGGTTTAGTTATAATGTTTTAGAATTTGGGATTGGAATTGAATTGACCTAATTACATTCTTACATGATATTTAAATAATTGTATTGATCAAATGATGATACATTGCATTATGATAACGGTTTTCCTCATGATTATATAGATAGATTGATATCTATGAATTTCATGTTATCATGTAGTTGTTCATGAAATTGGTGAAGAAGATTAAATATGAATTAATTTAAAATTATTTGGATAAAGATACAACGGCTTTTAAATGAATCTATTTGTTTTTGAAAATTGATATTAATCAAATTGGGGCAGTATGCATGTTTAATTTATTTGTAACAGCTATGATAGCTTTCTGTTTACTTTTCCCATATCTGAATCCTACTAATAATGAAATATTAAATTCAAGTCATATTAACGAACTAAATGTTTGGTTAACAGTAGATTTTTGTATGGTTTAGATTTACCATCATACTTGTAAGGCTGAGTGTCTTTTTCTTTAGAGCCATGAGTTCTCATTATGTATCTAGGATGGATGTCTTGTATTAGGTCCCAGAGCCCAGTTGATATGATGTGTGTTTCCTACAGCTTGTGTCATGATGTGATCTGGGATTTACGTTATGATATGTGGGGGCAGGGAGGCCGATTGGTTGTGGCAGCAGTTTTTAGCTAGAGTGGAGGGATGCATCAGTTTATACATGTGGGTGTTGGGGTGGCCACCATAGCTGATGAAAATGATTTTATGTGAATTATTGGATTCGTAATGAATTTTTTTTGTGGTTTATGAGATTTAATTTCTACATTACATAAGGAAACTGGTCCTTCCTACCATCCTACAAAAATGGTCAATGAGGTATGGGTCATGCCACATGCTTTCCTTGTTTTTCTTCTCAAGGAAGAATGAGTCTACACTCTTTCTATAAGATGCATCATCTTTTTGGGTAGTTCATCAACTCCCCATGTTGAGCCCCCTATGTTTTGTTTCTTATAATGATTTCAAAGATTTACTAGGAATATGGGAATGTAATAATGCTGATAATTAATTATTGAATTAATTAATATAACGAATTAAGATTGAACATGGTGTAACTTAATGCTAAGGATACTATATAAAGAAATAATGGACATTGGGTGTGATTCTAATTAAATATAATTTGGAATTATTAATGGTTAATTAATGTTAAATAATAAATTAACATAATGTGAAATAGATAAAAACGGAATGATGTAATGTAATAAATCTCATTAATTTGTTGTGTTATTATAGGATACCTAGTCTTAGTAGTGGTGGATGGGAGTACAAGTGATGTTAGCTGTATTTGAGTCTAAAATTAGGTTATGCCCACTGTGTGGTTGTAAGATATAGTATAATTTTTAACTTTTGTTTGTCTATATGCCCCTAAACCCCTTTAGAAATTCCTACTAAAACACTAGGGATTCTATGAAAGTGGTTGGTTTTGTTCTCCAACATTCCAGTGGGTGGATGGATAGTTGACTACTCACTTTTATCCTCCCCTATTTTTGTGATAGTTACTTGTGATTGTAGGTACAATTATTTTTTTCCACTTATATGAGTGTAGAGGGTTGTAGTGTCTTGTTGTTATTCATATACATATAATATGGATATTGTTTTATATGGAATATTATATGTGTAATGTGTAAATATTGTGATGTATTGACGATCTTTATTCAGTGCCTCGGCTATAATGGATTTTGGTATAATTCTCGATAGATGATACACATTATTCAAGATTTGGTTTCCCTTAGAAAATATCTGGATACTTTGGTTACATGGAATAGTGGTTGTGTTGACAGGAGGTGAAGATATTCGTTATTTTCCCAGGTGTCTGCTGTAAATCCTTTTTAGAGAGATATTTTTAAGAAATATGATCTCGAGGAAAAGAAAGAATCTTGTGGGGAATTTTTAGTGGTGTACCCTTTATATACATTATTATATTATATAATATTTAATGTGATACTTTGTGATAATATTCATGGAGATTCTTTGAATATAGTATACCTATTTAGGTGACGAGTTTGTTTCAAATATTGTTCCAAATTCTTTAACATGGTTAATTTATTTTACCACGAGAGGATCTAGGGAGGTTCTTTCTATATATACTATTATACTCACCCAACGTATATATAAAATATATTATGGTCACATGGTGTAGGATGGAGATCAGTCTGGTTATTACTAGCATGGGGTTGTAGGTGTTGTTCGGCCTTCGTGGTCACTACTATTTTTTACATTCCTTTGGTACATGACGTTTTCCCATTAAGTTGTATTAGTTCTTACATGAAATCACATATGTGTAATTGGTATTTAATTTATATTGACATCTGAGTTATAGTCGGTTACTGTTTTTATTATCATTCTATTTCACATGTGTAATCATAGAGGGTATTTCTTCCCTTTTGTGTGATTACTATACCCTCGTTACTAGACTCTAACCCTGGGCCTACTAGTGGTTAGACTCGCGAGGTCACTCTCTCCTATCTCACATTGCCATCCATGAAGGGTACACCTTATTGGTAGGGGATTGTGACATGTGATATTATTGATCGACTAACTATATATTCACATTTAAATATCTTTAGTGGTATTATTTATTTATATCAGGTCTCCATACTCTATCATAATGAGATTATTATTGTACTTTTAGTGACTATAATCATTATATCATACCATGGTATTTGGTACACATCGAATTATTGGAAGAGATATTAAAAGTGATTGGTTATTGAATTGAATTCAATTAATCTTTTTATCATCAAATAGATGGACAATCTCAATGGATGTTTTATGACTTATAATATTGTATCCATTCATCCTGAGTGTATTAACAAGGATGTTGGCATCGAAATAATTCATTTGTTGTTTTTTCATAAAATAAGAGTTTTTTTATAAAAATGGATCCTTTCAAGGAATTATTTTAAAATTGGACCTCAACCCTGGCTTCATGGGATTATGAATTAGAAAAGAATTTATTGCAATTAGTGTTGGTATAGGAATCGGAAGAGAATGTTCAGTTGATTTAGGTAAACATGGGGATAGTATAGAATAGTCATATGAGTTTTTTGGATAATCAATGAAAAGATACATTTTTAGAGGTAGGTGGTCAAGTGTTTTTATATGATTTTCCATGGAGAACTATGATTCAATTTGGAAAGAAGGGGTATCTGAGTTCATGTTCAATGGAACTCATGAAAAAATAGTGAAATTCGTATTAATTTCTTAAAAAGGGGCCTTACTTCCAATTTTATCTCATGTACAAAAATTATTTCATGGTTCAATGATAAGCATGTTTGCAAGAGACGAATCTCTTGTTTTTAGTCCCAGAGTAATTCAACGAGTAGATATTCACTCTTTTAAGGAACAACCAGATAATATTTTTGACCACATAATGAAAATTTTGTTGAATATTGTAACTAAAATGGTTATAGTTTAATTGAAAACCCATATAATTGAAGAGAAAAAATTGGTGTATTAAAATATTATGAGGGAAAAATATCCCCACTTATTTGATATATTAATAAAATTTCTAGGGTGCAACATCCAAAAGGGGGAATAGATGTAACATACCAGGAAATTATAGATTAATAAATTTTCATATTTTTTAATTATATAATAAATTTAACATAGATGAAAAAATATGACCATTATCATATCTGATACCTACAAATTGTTTTCTCTAAAATCATGTGTCACAATCAAGAATGAGATATATAAAAAGTAATTCATTTTAAATATTATTATATTATGTCGTAGGTATCGCTTATCTATTGTATCAACAAGTATGAATATGACTAACTTTGTTTTGAATAATATTATTTAATAGGTAAATATAATATAATAACATTGAAATATTTTGAACATATTTACATTAAAAATATGTTTGTCACGTCCTGTATATAAAATTAAGGTAAGATTGATTTCTACCAATTTGTATGTTTTTAATACGGGAAAATTGATCCTTAGTTGGAATCATAATAATTTATAATGTATAATAAATTCATCTTCTTTATTGAAAAATAATATTAATGAAAATAAATAAAAAAATTATATCTATTAAAAGAATAATTAGCTTTAAAAGGGAGAAAACATTAATCATATGGAATCAAATAACCTATAAACTTTTCTAAAAGGCATTAGATGACCATATATAGACTATATCTGAAATATTATCTAATTTTACCAATAATTAGATTTATAATACATGGGAAAAACTTATGTGAAATTTTATTTTAAAAAATATACAAGAGATTCACTCCTCATCCATTGCAAAAAAGACCTCACGCCTCTCACTTCTACACACCTATAAGGATACATTTTATTGACCAAGTGCTACATACATATAACCTCAAAATCCCACACATAATCTTATAAAGAATACATTGGGAGAAATACATACAATGATTCCATTATGTGAAGCAAATGTGTTAACCTTATAAGAGTTAACACCAATAGTAATGTTCTTTTAATTTATTTTCTTTATCAACATCTTCATGTATTATTGATCCATGAATATATAATAAAATTCATATCCAAAATATATTGAATTTTTTTATGATAATATTTTTTCCTAAACATAATAACACATAGATCTAATGGAAAACATACTTACCGATATCGTGTACGAGGAACTATCACGCCATGACATAATGTTCATTGTTTTTCCATTACCACAATTAATTGTTGATAATTATGATGATAAAGATATTTATAAATGAAATAAATGATTTTAATTATGTCTTTAGGAATCGTATGTTCTTTTATAACACATTATTATATACATTGAAGTTTTTTTAAATACGATAACAGTTTTTGTGGATGTGTTCACTGCCTACACATCAATTCAATGAGATACATTCACACAATACATAAAATATATTATGGATTGATTTAATTAAATAATTGTGACATAAAAAAAATATATATTATATTCATGACATAATATTCTATATTTAATTATAAAATATATTTTATTTTATTTTTTTACTCATAATAAAACATCTATAAAGTCGTTCATGGATGTGTGGACCACCACCACCTCAAAGGGATGTGATTCCTTTCTACATCCCCTAATATAAATATATATGTATATATGATTAAATAGTTTTTTATTTATATAAGATATATTTATGTTTATTAATATTTTAATTTACATTCTTTCCTTAAAAAAAATTCAAAAATAAGAACGGTTCTCATCTGTATATATAGAATACCATCTCCATGATTGTATCATTAGTACATTTTTCCTAATCATCATTCATTATTTTTTTAAAAGTGTAAATTATATATTAATATTATAATTATATGTTTATTAATATTGTTTATTTATTCATCTAATAACCCCATTGACAATATATTACCTTCAAAGGTCGTTTAGACACACAAACCAAATATGGTCAAAACACCCAACAAAAAATTATTTATCTTAGAAGTTGTATATAATATTATAATTTGTAAAATAAATAAAATAATTAAAAAATACGTTCTCATGAAAGTATTTAATATTTATATTTTTGGATTTTTAGTACCCTCGGTTTCTGGTATATAACCCTTACAAGATTCTTTTCGTGGTTTTAAAAGTTAACGACGACGTATGGGAGTGTTGGGAGATCATGGACTGATGTTTGAAGCAAAGGGAATGTGCACGGACGTTGCACAGTTTGTCAAGACCATGCAACCCAACCGTGTGTGGATGACTGAGGAGGCAGTGGCTTTTGCATGGTCCGCACATGGTTAAGGGGAATAGTGCCATGAGCTCGTGCGATAAGGGTGACCGAGGTAGTAGCTAACACACAGTTAGCGCACAGTTTGTCAAACTGTGCGGTCACTTAAAATTAGATCCTTATATTGTGGATCTTACTTGTTTTTCCTCTAATTGACTCATTAATGCTCTAAGTGGCCCTAACTCGGGATTTTGGTTTTCTTAAGGTCAAATGGGGTTCTCCCATATTTCCAGAGCTGTTCTAAAGAATTCTCTTGGTGAATCGATGCAAGATTCTTGAGGTATGTGATCGTTCTCCTTCATTCTTGATTGGTTTCTTAGATCTACTTAGATCTACATCTTCCTTTCTCTCGGTTTCATAGATCTATGCCCTTTATGGGTAGATCTAATTGTGTGGATTCCAAATATAATGATAGTTGGTCATGGTTGTTTTAGGAGAAGATATCTAAGGTGGTTTTTTTGAGATTTGACCCAGTGTTCTTGAGCGTTCTTCGTCCGTTGCTTGGTTTGGCCTTTTTTTGAGGCAGGTGTCTTCACTCTCGACTCCTCTTGTTAGAATCGGTTGGCATAGTTTAAAATTGGTTATTTTAATGTAATTGATTGTGAAAAGCATGGAATGAATCTTCATTAGTGATGATATATGGTTATGATGAAATTATGAAATTTTTGTGAATTGTGTGCAAAGTGGATTGACTAATTGAATTTAAAATGTGGATTTTAGATTATGAAATTTCTGAAATTGTAAATGGTTTGATGAGAAATGGGGTTTCAATAAAAAGGGTGTTTTATTGAAATGGTTTTTATGGATTTGGTTTTAATTAAAAATGATGTTTTATTGAAATATGTTGAATTGTTAGAACACACTTGGTTTGGATGGAAAATGGCTATCAATAAAAGGTGTATTATTGAATGGATGGTTTGGAATGATTGTTGGAAATGTGTAGTGTTTGTTCATATTTAATTTTATGAGTCTTGGTTGAAATATGACCTTGTGCATGCTGCCAAACGTTTAATGGAATGATGGTAACAATATGTATGAGGCTTGGTTGAAATATGACCTTGTGCACGGTGAAAAAGGTGTAATGGATCACAGAAAATAAGTACCTTGTGACGTCTTGGTAGATCGATGAGAGACCGCTCATGAGTATGGAACTATCATAACGATGCATGCATGGTTGATTTCACGGGTTTGTTAAATGGTTGGGAATGCCAAAATGGGATGGTTGTGAAACGGTTTGGAATTTTTTTTGGTTATTTTTCAAGAAAAACAACGTGTTGGAAAAGATATTTTAAGTTGAACATTGATTCTTTTAATCATGGATGGTTTTGGAAAACTTGTTTATATTTAGTTATAAACTGCTATGTTGAAAATGTTTTAAATAAACCATTTTTATATAAATGTTTCTATATCTCTTATCCTAAAGGCATGAGTATAGAAGTCATTGGGGAAAACCTTCTGAGTTATACACTCACCCCTGCTTTGGTAGTTTGGTGCTTTTCTAGATGTGGTATTCTGAGACACAGGTAAACATAAAGCATCTCATTACTAATGTCTCGTGGTGATTCTTGGGAGATGTTGTTGAGCTTGGAGTTTGTGGACCACAGAGTTGGGGTGCCTTTTGAGAGTCTTGGGTTGTTCTTCTGATGTATAACTTGATGTTTGGTTTCATCTTCCACAGTAGTGTACTCTGATGTGGTTTATTATAAATGAAGTTCTTGATTGGTCTTTCATTGTTTCATGCATCATAGAGTGAATCATTAATGGATGGGATTATTTTCAAAAAGGGTAAATCATCCCCCAATTGTATTTGAAATCCTTCGGAATTTATTTCTAACCTTGGGCATCTTGGGGATGTCTCTTAAGGCCTTGTATTTACTCGTTGCACAATCAAGACAATGAGAATTGGCAGGTCATTACCAATGGTATCAGCTTTTTTGGTCCTTGGCTAACAAGTAGTCCTCGATGTTCTTGGTCTTGGAGTTAAAATTCCTTCATGTCTATTCCTTGGGTGGTCATCAAAAACAGGAGTAGGATTGTTGGAACATGAAATGTATTGCCTAAAAGGACATAGCTAACCTATTTATGTTGAACTTAATGTTACCAGGGTGTTGGGTACATTAGTTTTTTGGATGCACTTATAGAATTTTGGAAATCTCATTGTCATGGGTTTATCCAATGAGATCAGCTTGACCTGCATTGTAGAGGAATGACTTCCCACTAGGATTTCATATCTCATGGTGAGGAATGAGTTAGATTTTTTTACAAAGATGTGAATTTTTGTAAAATTCATAATTTATTTTCAAATGAAATACTTTGAAAACATGGTATTTGATGTATTTTGAAAATGGATTAATTTTCCTAAAGTTTGTTAAATGTTTTAAAAAATGGCTGAACATGGAAAAATTTGATTGAGAACAATGTTATGATAGTTTATGTGATAGAATTTGAAATGATATGACAACATTTTCTAGAGAGTGCTACTGATGTAATTTTTTGTTGGTTTTGAATATGGAACCTGCTAGGAGTCATCGAAACCAACACGAAGAAGTTGTGGAAAATGTGGTTGCACCTTAATCACGTGTGAAACAAGAGACATTTTAGAGTATTGTCAAAGCTATTCAAGATGTGGATACGTTGAAAAAGAGGAATGAGCCACGACATCTGGATCATACCATTCATTTCATGAAGAAGATTACAAAGAACTTTAGGGGTGATGCTGATCCTGAGAAGCCGGATGTGTGACTAAGAAGGATGAATCGTATATTAGATTTCATAGGCATGCTAGTGAAGCTAAAAGTAATGCTGGTGATGTATATGCTCGGGGATCTTGCATGTCAGTGGTGGGATTTAGCAGTGCAAGCTATATTGGATGAAGGCCTTATATGGGAGGTTTTCAACGAATTGTTTAACAAACTATTCTATCCTCACACGTTCAAGATCCTAAAAATGAAGGACTTATTCAGCTTGAAACATGAGAGCCTCTCTATCATAGAGTATGTAGTGAAGTTCATGAATTTAGTCTGTTTTGCAGCAGTGGTTGCATCATGTTCTTCCTTGAACTCATGTATCTTCTAATCGGGGCTAAGGCAGGAGATTCGATCGAAGATTGTGGTGCTATGTATTAGGGATTATACATAGATGGTGAAGAGAGAAACAGTTATTGAACGTGATATCTCAGGATCGATAGGAGGAAGCATGATGATATCCATACGAATTGGTGGGAACTCCATTGCTGGGAACAAGTAGAAGAGGGACACCTACTTCCGAGGTGGGAGTGCAAATCAGAACCAGACGGCGGGATCAGTCAACCTTCCTCCACGACCCTAGAGAAAAACAGGTTGTTTTCAATGACGCACGATTGATTAAATGAAACAATAATTTACATCACCACTGAGAGCATGCCACAATGGAAACAATATGGTACATCTTCAACAATATTGTCATAGTGCTCCACGATCGGGTGTTCGGGACACTTCTGAGTCGTCACATGCATCTTGTGCTTCGACAGGGTGAGGATAGTAAAATCAGTGTCGCCAGAAGAACATAACTAGTTATGGGGTTTCCAAGAATACCATGACCTCTCAGGAAGGGAAATCTCTATAAGGAAATAAGGAGCAATGTGCAGCAACAAAGCAATTGTATGGACCAGAAAAGGTGATTGTGGACGACCAGTCTGGACCGTCTATGGTGAGAGGTACGATTCATTTTAATTCTACCCTCATACAAATATTTTTCCATACTAGTGCATAACATTCTTTTATGGCTTCTCTTATTTCTGATTTTATTAAATTAAAACTACAAATGATGCATTATTTGATAAATCTTCAAACTCCTCTCAGTGAAAGAGAAAGTAGAGACTTCCTGTGTAGATCAAGTTCAACAACTGTTGATGGAGCTGAGCTGAAATGGTATTTCACTGTGCTGGAGATTGATGTATATGATATAATCCTGGGTATAGATTGGTTGACAGAGTTTTGGGCTCACATCTACTGTTATAGCAGAACAGTCAGTTTCACGACTGAGGATGTCATCGAGCATCTCTTTAATGAAGAAGGAGTAGTGAAGGCAGGTGCAATGGGATTGTTGGCACCATTAGTGTCAAAAATCTCTTACCAGTTTGCTGTGTTAAACTTAGATTCTATGGAAGAGATCCTGAATAATAGTTTTCCAGTTGTGTTGGATCAATTCATGATGTTTTTCCTGAAAAAAATTTTGGATTACCACCTGTATGAGAAGTGGATTTTACGATTGATCTCCTTCTGGGGACCAGTCCTATCTCACTTACATCTTATAGGAAAGAACCAACGATGTTAATGGAATTGAAAGAGCAGTTGGATGAACAAGAAAGAAAAGGTTTTATTCTACCATGTGTCTCTCCATGGGCAGCACTAGTTTTGTTTGTGAAGAAAGAAGATGGAACATTGAAGCTATGTGTGGATTATTGTAAACAGAACCATGTTACGATAAGGAATAGATATCCACCTCAATGCATTGATGACATGTTTCATCAATTAAGGTGAGCTCAGTGGTCACTAAGATTGATTTGTGATCAGGATATCACCAATTGTGAGTTTGGAAGGATTATATTCCAAAGAGAGCATTCACAAGCTGATATGGCCACTACGAATATGTAGTCATGCCTTTCAGTCTAACGAATGCACCATCAGTTTTTATGGATTTGATGAATCAGATATTTCAACAATATCTGTATTCTTTGGGTGTGGTGTATTTGGACGATATATTGGTGTATTCAAGAACAAGGGATGAGCATGAGTAACACTTGGAGATAGTGTTGGAAATCTTGTGAGAACCTCAGTTGTATTCCAAATAATCAAACTGTGATTTTTGGATACAAGAGGTAAATTTTCTGGGCCTTGTTGTTTCTGAGAAAGGTGTTTCATTGGATCCAGAAATGATAGAAGATTAAAATTCTTGGCAACCACCAAAGAATGTTTTTGAAATATGATGTTTTCTTGGTCTAGCTGGTTATTACCGTCACTTTCTCCGTAACTTCTCACAACTAGATTATTCTATGACTACATTGAAAATGAAGAATAGTTTATTTCAATGGACATAGGAATGCCAGAGATCTTTTCAAAAGTAGAATGTTCTCCTTACATCGGAACCTATCATAATCTTTCCAGAATCAGGGCAAGGATACGTGGTGTATTGTGATGCATTAGGAACAGGGTTGGGTTGTGTTATCATTCAAGGAGACCATGTGGTTTCTTATGGCTCATGGAAATTGAGAGTGCATGAGAAAAATTACCGAACACATGATTTTGAGTTAGCTGTAGTCGTCCATTCTTTGAAAACATGGAGGCACTATATCTTTGGTGAGAAATTTACTGTGTTTACAGATCACAAAAGCTTGAAACAGATTTTCTCAGAGCGATATTTGAATCTGAGGCAGAGGAGATGGATAGAGTATCATCAAATGTTTGACTTGGAAATAATGTATACACCGGGTAAGGGAAATACGGAGGACGATGCATTAAGCAGGGAGGAGTATGCTCAGTTGGAAAAGGAAGCTTCAGATGAATGGAAGTTGCTGTCAGTCTTAGCAAAAAAGCATGTGGAATGGGAAGACTGAGGGGATGTTGTGGTTTTATTTTCAGTTAAGCATGTTCCTAATCTGGTAAAAGTGGTCAAAAAGGCACAAACATCTGATGCAGAATATCTCTTAATGAGTTCAAAACTCAATGGTGGGGAGACCGTTGAGGGATGGAAGCTGGAAGCAGGTTTAGTTTTGTGTTTCAGAGATTGGATGGTTGTTCCCAGGGGTTTTCAAGAACAACTCCTCATGCTTACCACTATTCAAGATGGGTTGTACATCCTGGTAAACAGAAGCTATATAAGGCACTAAAGGTGTAGTTTTGGTGGAGCGACATGAAAACGTAGGTGGTCGAGTTCATCTCGTGTGGATTAACTTGTCAGCAGGTTAAAGTAGAGCATTAGATACCAGGTAGTATGTTGCAGTCATTACCAATCCCCATGTGGAAATGGGATAAGATATCAATGGATTTTGTTACAGGTCTTCCAATAACGGTCCGGAAACATGATGCCATTTGGGTGATAGTGGATCGTCTAACCATGTCGGCCCATTTCAATAGGATTAATGAAACTCATACGTTGAGAGATCATTCAATATATATATATATATATATATATATATGAGAAGTGATAAAGAGGCATGGTTGACCCGTGTCTATAATCCCAGACAGAGAATCGAGGTTCACATCTCGTTTCTAGAAATCATTACAGCAATCCCTAGGGACTCAGTTGATCATGAGTACGATGTATCATCCTCAAAGAGATGGGAAATCTGAGCAAACAATAGAAAAGTTGGAAGGCATTATACGGGCATGTGTAATGGACTTTAGTGGATCATGGGAGGATCATATACCCTTAGTCGAGTTGTCATACATTAATAGTTATCAATCCTCGATACGCATGGCTCTATTCGAATCATTGTATGGGCATCCTTGTCGTTATCTAAATTACTAGGTGGAAATAGGTGAGACTTCACTAGTTGGGCCGACCCTTGTCCAATAAACAACGGAGATGATTCAGTTGATTAGAAAGAGGATGGAGACGGATCAGAGTAATCAGATATCTTATGTAGATCACTGTCGAAGACCGCTGTCACTCTTTGTGGGTGATCATGTATTCATTAGGATCTCTCCAAGACTAGGAAATGATCATTTCAAGAAGCATGAAAAGTCATCTCCAAGATAGATAAGCCCTTTTGAGATACTAGAACGGGTTGGTGAGGTGGCATATTGGTTGGCATTACCACCACGGTTCAGTTAGGTCCACAATTTGGTCAATGTATCTCAAATTAAGAAGTATCAATCCGATCCTGACCATGTGATCAGATGGGATCACATTGACCTAGAGTCGGATGCTTTGTTGATACATATCCCAATACAGATTGTGGATAGGCAAGAGAAATTCTTGTGTGGAAAAAGCATCGGTCTAGTGCGTGTTTTATGGCAGCATATTCAGATTTAGGATGAGACTTGGGAACATGAGAAAGAAATTTGAGAGCAGTGGCCAGAACTATTTCAGAAAAGCATTTCTTTTTTACTTTCTTAGGAAGGAAAGGCCAATGGTGGGGAGAAATTAGTAAACCCAGTTTCTAGTATGTAACCGTTACATGATGTTTATGATGGTTTTAAAATTTAAGGGCGATGTATGGGATAGATGGGAGATCCGGGACTAATGATTGAAGCAAAGGGGAAGGTGCACGGGAGGCGCACGGTTTGTCTAGACTGTGCGGCCAAACCGTGCATGGATGACTGAGGAGGCAGTGGCTTCGGCACAGTCGGTGCACGGTTTATGGAAACCATGCGATGAGGTCGTGTGAGAAGGGTGACTAAGGCAGTAGCAAACTCATGGTTAGCACACACTTTCTCAAATTGTGTGGACTAACCATGCAGTCACATAAAATTAGATCCTTAAATTGTTGATCTAACTTGTTTTTCCTCTAATTCCCTCATTAAAGACTCTAAGTGGGCCTAACTCGGGATTTTGGTTTTCCTAAGGTCAGAGAGGGTTCTTCAATCGTTCCAGAGGAGATCCGAAAGATTATCTTGGTGAATCGAAGCCGAATTCTTGAGGTATGTGATCGTTATCCTTTGTTCTTAAATGGTTTCATAGATCTACATAGATCTACTTCTCCATTTCTCTCTATTTCTTAGATCTATGCCTGTTATGGGAAGATCTATGTGTGTGGATGCCAAATATGATGAGATTTGGTCTTGGTTGTGTTAGGAGAAGATATCTATGGTGGGTTTTTGGAGATTTTACCTTGTGTTCTTGAGCGTTCTTCGTTTGTTGCTTGGTTTCACACTTTTGTTAAGGTGGGTGGCTTCACTCTCTAAACCTCATGTTAGAATTGGTTGGCGTAGTTTCAAATTGGTTATTTTAATGGAATTGATGGTGAAAAGAATGGAATAAATCTTCATTATGGATGATTTTGGTTTTGATGAAATTGTGAAATTTTTGGTGATTTGTGTGCAAAGTGGCTTGGCTATTTGAATTTAAAATGTTGATTTTAAATTTTAAAATTTCTAAAATTTTAAATGTTTTTAATAGAAATGGGTTTTCAATAAAAATGGTGTTTTATTGAAATGGTTTTAATGGATTTGTTTTTCAATAAAAATGCAGCTTTATTGAAATGGGATGAATTGCTTGAACACACTTGGTTTGGATGGAAAATGGTTTTCAATAAAAGGTGTTTTATTAAAAGGATGGTTTGACATGATTGTTGAAATTTTTAGTTTGTTTTCATATTTCATTGTACAAGGCATGGATGAAATATGACATTATGATCGGTGCCAAACGTTTAATGGCATGATGGTTACAATATGTACGATGCTTGGTTGAAATACGACCCTGTGCTCAGTGCCAAAGGTGTAACGGCACACGAGAAATAATTACCTTATGACAACATGGTAGATCGACAAGAGACGGATCAGGAGTATTGAATTTTCATAACGATGCATGCATGGTTGATTTCATTGGTTTGTGAAATGGTTGGGAATTCCAAAATAGGATGGTTGTGAAATGTTTTGGAAATTTGTTTGGTTAATTTTCTACAAAAATAATGTGTTGGAAAAGCTAGTTTAAATGGAACTTTGATGCTTTTGAGCATGGATGGTTTTGGAGAACTTGTTTATATTTAGTTATAAACTGATTTGGTGAAAATGTTTTATATGAACTCTTTTTATTTAAATGTGTCTAACTCTTCTATCCTAGTGGCATGAGTACGGAAGTAATTGGGGAAAACCTACTGAGTTTAACACTCACCCCTACATTGGCACTTTGGTGCTTTTGAAGATTTTGTATTCTGAGAGACCTGTAAATGTAAAGCATCTCGTTCCTAATGGTTCGTAGTGATGTTTGGGAGATACTATGGAGCTTGGAGGTTGTGAACCACAGAGTTGTGGTGTCTTTTGAGAGTTTCATGTTGTTCTTTCACTGCGTACCTTGAAGTTAGGTTTGGTCTTCTACTATTGTTTACATTGATGTGGTTTATATAAATGATGTTGTTGATTGGTGTTTCACTGTTTCATGCTTCATATATAGAATGGTTAATGTATGGGTTTATTTTCATAAATGTTAAATCATCCCACAATGGTATTTGAAACCCTTCAACATTTATTTCCAGCCTTTGGCGTCTTGGGGATGTCCCTTAAAGCCTAGTAATGACTCGTTGCATTCTCAAGCCAATGAGAATTGGCGGGTCATTACAGTTTTTTAGAAGGTAAAAAAGCATGTGACAAGCCTGACCAAAGATAAAAGATTCTTTTTTACATCACCTTTGATTGAGGCTTTTCATGATTATATACACCATTATTATTTTATATGGTCTATATACATCAACTTTGACACTAAAAATTTGTATTTTATCAATTATCATGTTATTTAATGTATTATAAAATGTTATTATTTCATGTAGATTACGATTTAATTATTAGAAGTTGTATGAGACACTTTGAATTTTCACGATGTAATCCTTTCACTGTGTGGATATTATTGATATTATTTATAAAATATATTTTATATGGAAATAAAAAGGGTTATTAAGTAAATTTAATATATATTATTATGTTAATTTAGAAAATTTGTAAAATGATTTTTTTTTAGATTTATAATTTTTTTACAATGATATTAGGAATGTTATAATTTTAACATACATAGCGGAAATGAATTTTCCACCGTCATTGGAATTTTATTATTTTGGATTACATGGTTATATTTAATGTTTTATTAAATGAAATACGTCATTTTTTATTATTTTCATATTAAAAAAGGGATTTTTAATTGAATTTTTTATTCTAATATCTTGAAATGGTTTTTTATGATGGAAAATAAAATTTTATGAGTAACATGTTGAAAATTAAAATATCTTATGTTATATAATTATATAAATTATGCATGTTCACATGAAGGTTTGATCTATAATAAACCAGTAATGGGTGCTTAAATGATAATCCAATGATATATGGGTCTATGCTATCCCTCTAATGCATTGGGTATGGAATACAACCGTATGGATAAACAATTTGTAGGAGTGACATTTATTAATAGTAATTGAATGGTTATTCCATTTATATGTTTGAAAAATAAAATATGGTTTCATGTTATCTATATCAATTTTAAATTAATTTTTATTGGATTATTATAAAAATTTTTTAATGAAAAGTGTATCAAATGAGATTATTATCAAAAGATATTATTTAAAAATTATCATGGTGAAAATATATTACTATGTGTAAATGATTTCATATGTCTTTAATGTTTAGAATTGGTTAAAAAATCACTACTTTTAAAACCCATAATGACCATTTTATTAAAATAACACTTTTTAATGTTTTATGAATAAATTTTGCATGTTTATGGGATTGGGATAATTAAGGTTGATAGTCATGAACAGTTTTCATTAAAGAGATAATGATTTATTTCAAATGTTTTAGATTTTAAAAAAAAGTATATGTTTTGGATGTTCCGTATTGATATTTAGTTATTTTATATATTAGAGTTCTGGACTAATTATCTAAAACTATAAACATGATAGTATCCTCAATTTGAAAGAATCTAACATTATTGACATAACCTGAAATTATATAATGTCTAAACCGATTTCATTATACTATAGGTCATACATTTGGGATAATGTATTTCAATTTTTATTAAAGAAATGCATTAAATGAATATAAACATTTATTAACCCTCAGAAACAATTAATATTATATATATATATATATAATCTTTTCACATTTATTTCTCGAGGTGGTAGTCCACACGTATATTTAAGAAAAGTTAATATTTTATAATGGATTGGAAGGATGGAAGTTAAATGATAAATTATATTTATAGAAGTATATTTAGACAAAAATATCACATATATTTATTATATTTCACCCTAAAAACATTCTATGTAAAAAATATGTTAAAAAATTCACATCGCTTCGTGATGTGGTTGTTTGTTGTACACATGAACAATGTTATTTAATCCCTCTTTAAATGGAATGTAAGATGGTTTTGTGATATAAAAAATCTATAGGTATAATATTATTTTAAATATCATGTATATAATCTATATCCATCATTATATGAAACTGTGAATGGAGTGGATGGTAAGTGTGTACATTAGTTTATAAGGCATAAATCATCTATATACACGAGTGATATTATTGTTTCCAATTTAAGTGAATAGAAGTTGTATACATTCCATCAACATAAAAAATAACATATATTTATCTGTTTGATAATGTTCAAATTATTTAATCATAAATTAATCATATTATAAATTTTTAAAAATTTAATGAAAAATGAATTGTTTGGAATTTAACCTCTTATTAAGCCACCATATTTGGATTGTACCTAACGTATTCATGGAATACCGTCTGGCCAAAAAATTAATTCCAAGATGATGTTATGGAAAATAGGAATTTATTTGGTCTATTATTTCAATAAGTAACATGGTTTTATGAGGTTAATTAGAGAGGAGTGTGGGTGTCTTTAATATGTGGGTTAATTGGAATATTTGTAACAATTGAAAAGAAAATTGTGTTCACAAGTATGTCACACATCACAAGTGTCTTAAATGGATTAATATACATTTTTGTACATGATATGTTATTGAAAATTCTATACAATTGGTTTTCAAAATGTTTCGGTACATTTACAACCCTTTTTATTATAGATTCATTCTTTAGTGAAGACATTATTACCATTACTGTAGTATTATTTTCAGTTTTAACAATTTATTATGGAAAAAAACAATAATGAAAAAACAATATAATATTTGATAAAGTTTTTAAAAAATTTTAATCGGTTATTTCCAATTATATTAAAATATGTGAAAAAAATATCACAGAAAATTATTCCGACAAACATGATGAAAAAACGTGTTTTCGAAGAAAAATTGATCAAAAATTTAACAGCGATTTTATATCAATATTCATATTTAAAAAGACTAAAATAATTTTATTTTTATTAATATATATATATATATATTTTAAAATAATTTTATATCAAAACAAATTAAAACTACAATTTATTGTTATTTGAAATTTCAATGAAAATGTTGGTCTCAATTAAAAAACAATATAATTCACTATTTATCTAAAAAAATTCCTATATTTCCAAAAGAATCAACCTAAGAAAATTTTAATATGATGATTTAAAATGATAATTACATAATTAAAATAAATTTTCTATATGTTAAAAAAATAATTATAAATTAAGTGTGCAATGAGTTAATTGACAACCATATTGAATTTTTTTCATAAAACATTTCATATTCATTAAAAATATGTTTATATTATTTATTATAAATAAATATTTATATAGTATTTGTAATTTAGTTTTTAATATTAATTACCTCCAATTTTACATCTCTTTTATGATATTCATGCTCAAATAAAAATATTTTACATGAGTACCTAGTTTTGTTTAAACCTGTAGTTGTATACATATCTAGATATTGAGGTGGATGGATATATCTAAAATTAAATATATCATAATTTTTAGTGATTTTATTTTTTATTATATTATTTATGTTGTCTTCAATAAAATACATCAATCATTTTATTCCTTCGTAAATATCTTGTGGTGTTTCATGTGGCCTGTAAAAAATAATAGTACAACTATTTCATTTCCAAAAATACACGTGTTCCACTAAAATCACTTATACATGTCCCCCAAGTCCATTAAATTTATTAAAAATTATAAAAACATTTGAATTTTGTAATACCAACCCAATTATTATTAAATATTCCACCCCCTATCCCTGAATCCTTGTTTTGGTCTCACATCAAATATCGGCATTCAATAGATATAATTCTAAATAGGTTATCCAAGAGGAGTAAAAATTCATAAATATAAAATTTTATTTTATTTATTCTTCCTCCTCATATAAAGAATCTTAAAATATGATTGTATAAAAATAAAATCATCTACAATGTATTCAAGTGTTATTTTTGTAATCTAATAACCTAAATCCATCTCATATTCCATCAACTGAAATATGAATTCATATTTCATGTCTACAGTGGACTTCCACCTCACGAGATGAGGTTATTCATATCCATTATCCACTATCACATTTTATTTTAGTGATTATTTTAAAATATATATAGATATATTATATTTTTTTACATATATATACATAGTCACTTATGATATCTTATATTCCTTTTATGTTCCATTTACTGTGTGATACAATAACATTGCTAGTGTCAAAAGAAAATTAACACCTCTCAGAGTGATGTGATTTGTTTTTCGCCCATGATTTACATGGATGGTTATAAGGATATTGTTAATAAATATATTTTATATAAATGAAATACAAATTTCAATCATGACATATTTGTAATTCTAATGTTATAATATATTCATTTTATTATTTAAAGAAATATATATATATATATATATGTTAATTTAAAAAGTAATGTGGAATTTATGATATTAATATAGTTCAATTAAGATAAAATAAAACATACATACTTTCCCTAACGATCATTGGAAAATGGAATCATTAGTCCTGCATATACATGACCTCCCATATCCTTGAAGCCTTCATAGATCATTTTTTCAAACTATTTTCATTATTGGTTTCAAATTTTTAATTGATGAAAAAATATAATAATTTTTTAATAATTATTATTATGGAAATTATAATATAATTACCTCTTTGAAAATTTTCAACAACGCAAATCCATTTTTTAAGAACAAACAAAACATCCTCAATAAACACGATGTAGACATAACTGATTAATTATTAAAAATTGTAATTTTAAAGAAATAGAATTAAATATTTATGAATAAGGTGATAAAAAAAGTAAATGTTCTAAAAAATAATTTTAATGTAATATTATTATATATGTGTTACAGTGCATTCATAGAATATTATAACTTTATGATTGATATTTTTTACTGTCTCAGTTTTATTCTTATGTGACATATGACATTTTAAAGACATAATTTTTATGTGGTATTTATACTACCCCATTATATGTTATTAAATTATTACATTATACATCATGTTATTTTGTTTAAATATTTGAATAATGTTGTTCAAGGGGAATTAACTTTAAATTTACCTTATAGTAAATAATGTAATAATCCGATTTCTTTTCATTATGTTAGATTACATAATCATTGTCATTTTCATATAAGGATTTTATATGTAATTAATTTTAATTTTAATATTTTATATTTATAATTAATTTATTTTGTGTTAAATTTTATACACATAATCCATTAATTGATTAATTCTCAAATTATATCATAAAATATTGGGTAGGGTTATTCATCGCATATAATATTTCCTTTAGAAACAGACAGAAAGATATAAATATATATATATACATATGATATTCCTGTATATTAATATTTGAGATTTAGGAAATTCAATTTGACATTTTATATAAATAAAATCATTATAATAATAAAATATAATGTACAATTTGACAATATTATTTCATCAGACTTATGATTCAATTGTTACCAGTGTGGTTAAAGTTTTACGTTACAATATCTATTATTTTCATGATTTATTTTGTATAAGACAATTTTTTAGGACATCATGTGATATAAATTATCTAGAATAGAAACATTTATTCTCCAATAGTTTTGAATTTTCCTTGAATGTTTCATTTAAATTTCCTTCCGTACATATTATGTAAACTTGTAGAATTTTTTCATTATGTGATATTGAAATTTTATTTTCTATTAAATGAGTTCTCTTTTTCTTCATAATCAATAGTTTCAAAAAAAGTATGAAAATTTTATTTTCTGGAAAATAATCATTTTTAAAATCCATTATAAAATATATTTTAATTTATTTTATAATATTTTAAAATAATTTAATTATATTTTTCCAAATGCTTCTCTTATGACTCCTCATTTAAAAAAGATTTTGAAAGGAATGATTATTTTTAACATACATGACATGAATATTTTTTCATTCCTCATATCCATTAATTTACATAATGTATAGTTTGTTTTGATCAATGATTTTTTTCATGAAACAATTTTTTTAATATTATTTAATTTTTTTTACTAATTTTTTTTTAAAAATGATATGTTTATTTTCCTAAAAATTGTTATTAATGAAATTATAATTGTGTTTACCTTCAACAACATCAGGAAAACATTTTGTTACCTATGACTATATGTGGTTATTTTGGAAATATACCATCCTAAATAATCATATATATTGATTATTATTTCATAAAAAACAATATTGTGGAACTCATTTTTTTCCTTCACGTTAATCGTTTTTCAATGCGATTATTGAGAAACAACATTTCTTTTCAATGATTTATTCATGTTTCGACAATATTTTCACGTAAACCATTTATTATCCAGTTTATATTTATTTACGAAGGTAATAAAGATTATTCATATTCGTTAATTAGGAAATAATTATTCAATGTAAATTAATGATGATACTATTCCTGGAATTTTTTTTATTATGGGAGGTTTCTTAATAAACCAAGAACTCATGGATCTGTTATAAACGATCAATCGGTGGTATCATTATTATCCTTGATTGGGTGGTTATAGGATAAACCATGTTTTAGTGGGTCCATTATATACCTCTAATGAATTGGGAATTAATAATATGAAATTAAACCTTATTGGACATTTCATTTATAAGACAGATATCATGATATTGTTTCCACTATAATAATATATTTTATCTATTCTTGATATATGTTTATAATGTTCATTTTTATCAATATTGATATAACATGGATCATTATTATTTATTATGATAACACATTCCACTGTTATTTAATCTTTACTTATATTAATTTTGAATGATACATGTATTATTGGGTATTAATATTTATATGGTATAATCATGAAAATTTATTAGGTCATCATACCCTTAAACTACTCTGATGCTCCCTAATGACATTAAATATTTAATTCTTATGTATAAAATTACACATTTTTTGAAATCACCCATATTATTATTCATTTTTCTCATGCTATAAATATGTTGGTTTAACAAATAATGTTTATGATGTTTTATATGTATTATAATATTGATCAAATATAGTTTATAAAAATATAGGTATAGTGAGAGATGATGTTCATTTTTGTGAATTGTTTTTTTTATGAATATTTTTATATTTTTTTTCTATATTCTATAAAACAATGACCTCTAAAGTTCCTTGAGAATATATAATATAATATATTATTTCTTCTAATTTATGTTTTGAATAGTGAAAATTGGCTTACAATCATCTATATTTAATCAATATGTGTAATTTTTATGTTCTCATGGTCGAATTCGGGTGCTTGGGTTTCTTTCTTATTTGAATTTGTATGAGTGGAAATGATTATATTATAGTAGCGATAATTTTGTTTTATATATTGGTAATCATTAGAGTAATATATAAATTAATATGCCTTTAAGATCAAGGATGGTCACAAATTTATATTCATAAACACCCATTACAGGTTTTAAATGATGATGTCTTAAAGTGATTAATTTAATTTTATGATAATTTTTATTATAATGATATATATGTAATGATTTTGTATAATATAATATATGAATTTTCATTTGGTTGACATAAATATTTGGTATTGATGACATTATAGGTTTATATGATCATGGATATTTAGTTAATAATGTGAACTAAGGTTTTTTCATCAGGAAAACCACTTGATTGAAAAGTGATTAGTTGATAATGTCAATAAAAATATATCCATAAGAGATTACACTATTTTTATCTTGTAATATAAAATATTTGGGATTATAACTGATATTTAAACACACAATAATTTCAGAGATATTTATAGATTATGTATTTTAACCATTATGTATTACCTATGATTTTATATGATAAATATATTATTTCAACTTAAGATCATTAAGATATTTTGGAAATCATGATACCAGGTTCATTCCATTTTTGTTTGGTATCTAAATAAAGTTGTAATAGATTTATTATCACATTAATTTTTATGTGGTTATTATATGTTTAATTTAGGTGATCTAGAATGATAAATTCATCTTGAATAGTCACTGGTTAGAGGAAAACATGAGATTGTGTTTGAAATTGGAAAATGGTTAAAATTTTCCTCATCAGGTATTTTTATTCAAATATTTTTTCACTCTATATTTAAACTATTTATTAAAATCTTGAAAAATTATCTTGAAAAAAATTATAAATTTACCCTCATTTATGATGAACTGATGCTCATTCCACACGTCCTAGTTTTGTGGATATAATATTTTATTAATCATTCATTTTGTAATGAAAAATTTTCTATATAAATCATCATAGTTATTAAAAAATTTATTCCATGTCCATAATATTATTTTTCACCTCTGTTTTCATACATTGAATCATAGAAAATTTTATTCCAGACAACTTTAGTAGAAACTTATCTATTTTATCAAGAGTAATTTTTTTTAATACTTTTATAATATATGGAATAAAAAATTTATATGAAATTTTCATAATTTTATAAATAATATAACCTTCAAAATTTGAGTATTTGATTTATTAAATGGTTTTTGGATATAACAACCTATTATTTAATACAAGAAAAATAGTTTTTCTTTTGTATTTGACACACAACTATTAATGTAAATGACCCAAGAGCTATACAACTGTTTTAACCTATATATTAAAAAAATTGGTATGAAAATTATTATATGATTTATCAAATTTATATTTATAAACTACACCATTAAATATATTTAATATTTTTTATTAAATAACATCTCATCTTTTTGAAAAGTAATTTTATTGTTCAAAAATATGTTTTCATCAAAAATTCTTTTTATTCCTTTTAATATAAATTTTTTATAATTTGATTTAAGAAATATTAATATTTTTTAAAAAAATTTAAAACACCATTTAAATGGGAATATTAGAATTTACTTATTGTTATGTTTTTCATTTTTTTGAAAATGTTTATTTCTTAATGATTTGTGAAAAATAATGATTTATGTAAAAATGAAACTTGTTTAAAATAAATTAATAAATTTATGTGTAACATATCATTTGATTATGATTTCATGTATTAAAATTATTATTTAGATATATTTAGTTAAAATAATTTATTTTTAATCAATTTTATAGTAAATTTTAGTAAATTTTTTTCTTTGTGTAAAAAAACTGTATTTGTCTAAAAAATATTAAAGTGAAAATGAGTCCCATTTTATGTAATTTAAAATACCCAAAGGTTAAATTATTTAAATAACATTTATAGATTAAATATAAATCAATATTAGTTCATATTCATATAGTAACTATTATTAGAAAATTAGTTTATATGAAGTCTTGTTTTCAATTAAAAAAAATACATTGAAAACATTATTTTTCCTTAAATATATTGGATTAATTTAAAAATGAATTTGGAATCATTTGTGAAAATAATTTTTTTAAATGGTTCTCATTTTTGGAATACTAATAATTTATAATATATAATAAGCCCAAGGAAATTTTACACTATTTTGAATTTTGAATGTAGTAAAAATAAAGTAATGTGGTTAAGGAGAAAAAATGTCATTTGACTAAAAATCCATTTCAAGAATGGACTTTGATACTAGAAACCATGGAACAATACTGTCAATTTGAGATGCTCCATTTGGGTTTTAGAAATTCAGAGTATACCTGGGTTAGATCGTACCCGAATCCAACTGGGCCCTCAATAATAAAATTCCTATAACTCTCAGATCGAGTGTTCGATTGACACACCATCTATTGCATTGGAACCCAAATGATAGTACAAATTAATTGGTTACTTATTTTTGGATCTTCATAAAATTGAGGCAGAAACAACCTTTAGGGGAGTAGATAGTACGACAACAAAGCTCACCGGGTGCAGGGAGTCCTATGGATGGCTTCCAATTGAAGAGAATCCCTATGTGGATCAGAATCATAGTGACCCTTTGTGGATTAGCATCATAGAGACACTTTATAGATCATCATCATTTTGAACATGTGTGTATCAACATCATAATGACCCAATTTGGATCAGAATCATAGTTACCCGATGTGGATCAGCATAATAGAGATGCTTGGTGGATTAGCATTCATAGAGACACTGTGTGGATCAACATCATAGAAATCTTTTGTGAATTAGCATCATAGAAAACCTAATTTGACCAAAAATCTAGCAACCATATGTGGATTAGAAATACACAACCCAATGACTGCCAGCATTAGATCGGCCCGTTGTGGATCAGAGATATATGAACCTGTGTGGATCGACAATGGAAGAACTGCTTCATGGTTCAGTTGTGGAGACTTCCTGAAGAAAAAAATGGATATTTAATAACCCTAATAATCTTCATTAATGTACTATTAGTTCTATACATAGTTTGAGCTGATATTTTTCATTGTGCTATGTGATTGTGATCATACATTGAGGTTTTACTTTGTGCAATTCTGAGAGACCTTCAGGGGTATCAGGATCCCAACATGGTATTGTTATTCTCACCCCTGTACGAGTTTTTCCTTTAACTTGTTGTGCTTATGCAGACGACGAGCAGCACGGCTGAGACTATAAGTTCCAGGACCATGCGGTACACTGAGGTGACTGGATTATGAGGAGTGTTCTAGATTCTTGTTGTACTTACCCTTTTGGCCAGATCCTTGGTGGTCAATCTCAGGATTTGTTTTCTTTATTCTGTTGGAGTTGTATCTTTTCAGTTGGGATTATATTCCATCCCATATTACATTATGTTCACACTTTTACTACTTCAATTTTACATTGATGTTTCATCCTGTTGTGTTCTTTGGTTTTCTAATTATACATGTTTAATGTAAATAACTTCCTAATTTAGGGATATTCCTTTCCAGTGCTTGCCAATAACCCATGGAATCTAGAAGGTGTTCTATGGGTAGTCACGACACAGGCCCCAGGGGATTGTTCATGATAGAGGCCTTGTCCAAAAAATCTACAAATAGATATTTATGGCCTTTCCCAAATAAATATCTAAAAATAAATGTTCAAGGCCTAATATAATCCGATATTTAATTTATCTTATGAGACCAACCAATGAATATTTTGGATATACCAGGCCCCACACATTACATACTAATTCCAATAAATTTATCATATGAAAATAGTGAAACATAATCATCCATATTAAAAATTAATATAAGAAATTATAATACAATAAAAATAAATAATGATTGGATAAAAAATAGAACATAAAAAGTAAAACACATCATAAAACCTTAAATACAAAATGATAGATTTTATTATAATAAATAATCCACAAATAAAAATAAAATACAACATTGGATATTGACATATATGAAAATTTTCTTCTAAAATAATAATAAATATTGATGTGAAATATCCCTTTTTGACATTGAAATAATTTAAAAGTCAACAAATTATAAAATAAATCATTTAAAAAAAATACCATTGGAAACTTATAGGTAAAATAATTATGGATTCCTGATGAAAAAATAAACTCTTACACGATATAAGTTAAAAAACATTCTATCTTCAAATTTTTGAAAAGGTAATAAAGTATCGTGTTTTGAAAATGATAGAATGATTTATTTGAAAAAGTTTTATAAAATCCAAAACATGGGTAAAAATTAATTTAATCATTAGTCCATAATATTTTGAATAACAATATTAGAAACATGGACATTGATGAAATGTATTTCTTAGTATAAAAATAAGTATAACCAATCATGTATAATAATTTTATTGTGAAATTAACCATTACCTATGGTCTGATACACTATGTGTGTGTCTGAAAATCATATATTGTTTTTATTATCATATTATTATCTTCTATGGGAATCATAAAAATATTATGATATCATATATGATTCATTTATGATATCATATATGATTCATTTATGGTATCATATATGACTCATTTATGGTATCATATATGATTCATTTATGACTTTATATTAACCATTTTTTAATAATTCCAAGTAAATGATACATTTATGGTAATAATCACTTTGTGTATCATACATGTTTTGAATTTATTTTAATATTATTAAAATAATAAGGATAGAAATAATTAAATTATATAAAAAATGATTTATATAACATATTTATTTAGTATATATATATATAATTGAAAGATTAATAAAATGGAACACACCGTTCATAGAGATGGTAGGCTCTACATATACATTAACTCTGTTTCAGTTTTGTTATCATGTAGAGTTGACCCTAGTAAATCGCCATACCTATATATATATATATATATATTATAATGGTAGAATAATTATTTCATATATTTCATATTTATTAATTACTTAAATGTGTATAATAATTTTTGAAATGTTATTAATGAAGGATTAATATCATCATGTCGTGGAGAAGATAGATCATACATACTCACGAGTGACAATATCATTACGTAATGGTAAAAGGTAATGAATTGTGCCAAATATGAATTATAAATATATAATATTTTTTCCTATTTGTTATTTTAATCTTCTAAATTCATTTTTATACCCATATAAATAATATATACAAGAAAAATAGTTTAAACCATTGTGTGGAGATAGTAAGTTGTATCTATGCCTTTATTGTGATATTGTTTTTAGTAGGATGGGTAAAAGGTAGAATATGGTTATCCCATACTAATAATAAGAGATCCTAATATATTAGATTATGGAGTTATTTCGTTATTGTAGAAACACCTTAGGAATAATAAATTGAAGTAGAATATAAATTTCAATGGGTAGGTAAAACTATTACCTCTTCTTCGAGTGTCACCTTTCAATTTTCAAAAATGAATCCTTAGATTGGTGGTCTACCATGTGTATGTCCTCTAGAATGAAGTGATGAATCCTAGTAATAATAAAGGAAATTTTTGACGAAACTAAACATCATTATATATGTGAATAAACAAGAAGGAGATTTGACCTTTTATAAGAGATGGGAGGGTCACCTTAGGAAACTCAAAATTTATTAATTTATTTTAAAGTTATTATTTATCAAATATTTCAATAGCTGGTTATTTATAGTATATTTTGAAGATGTTTCTAAATAATATCAACAAATGATTTTTAGATCGGTTTAGGTCATAAAATTTACCTTACCTTTTGGATATACCACTAAGTTTAATTGTTTAACTCTTACTGTATCTGCATGACTTTTATACTATATGGTTAATATAATTACTATAAAATGTCAACCAAAATCCTATTGGTTCATTTATGTAATTTTTAAAACTATAAAAACTATTTGGACTAACCTTAATTTTTTTCTGATTTTTATATCATTTAATAATATACTATTTGTTTTGAATTATCGTTTATGCCAATTTTTATAATATTCAATATTTTCAATTTTATAAATATCAAAACAACAAGAAAACATCGTACCAATTATTGAAATATTTCAATAACATATCTAATTTATCTATTTTATATGTTTATTTCATTAATTATCTAAATGTATAATTTTTTTAATTTTAAATATCAATAAATTTCTTATTCCTTAATTAAATCAACTATTTAATCATTATTTTCATTTAATTAAATATCCATCCATACATTTTTCCCCATTTTCAAAAGCCGGTTTATGGGTTCCCGATACCCCGCTACATGAGTCCAAAAATCCACATAAACCAAAACATACAAACACCAAAAACACAAACCATGCGTAAGAAACCACAAAACAGGGCAAAATGACATCATAGAAGATGAAAAAAAACACCCAAGATTACCTTGAGCGTCCTCCGGCGCGACCATCGACACCGACCCAATTCCTCCCGTTGGAAAATTCCATAGGAATTCACCCAGCCTTCAAGCGATGGAATGGACCCCATGGATCCACCCTCGAGGGTGTCATGAAAATCCAGAATGAGGATGGCCATCTCCTGATACCATTAGCACCCTGACCATAGAAAAACCAAATTAAAACCCACCAACAACTTTAAAGACAAAGTGAGAGGCAAGCCAAATAAGCCTAGGGGCGATGCCTCATAAGAAAAGGAAAAGTTACCAAAACATAGCCTTAGCCTATTATTGCTTTCCTCCTTGTAATGATTCCAATTCATTAGCCATACCTTAGCATCAGGGTCTTCCCCAATAACGTCTTCAAAGAGGTCCACCATTTTATCCCATGTATGAATATATTCTTCTTTGCTGATTTTCTGATCATTGAAGCCTCTCATTAGGATCAAATCCAGTTTTTCAATCCAGTTAGCCTGCTCTTTGTTGACCTCCACTCTTACAGCTCTTCCCATCATATCAGCCTCTTCCTATGGGATGTCAACATATAGAAATTCTTCTACCATGTCCTCCTCAGAGCAAAGGATAGGTTCCTTTATGTTCTTTACTTTTTCAATATAACATCCCATTTTATTGTTGTTCACCTTGATTAAAACCTGATAATCCTCCTCCACCGCGTTGTGAAATAAATCCGGAAACTTCTTTGAGGAGCGGGTCTCCAAATGTGGGGGGAGCGAGGAGTAATCCTTCTTCCCCTTCTTCTTTTAAAAACTACTGTTGTTCTTTGGGATTGGTATCACTTCATATGAATGGTCCAGTTCATCCAGATTGTATTCCTCTATGCCAACCTCATCTTCCTCACCTAGTGTAATGTGTTCCAAAATCACATTCTCCTTTTCTAAACCATAAAATCTGTTACATAAGGGGACTGATGTCCGAGTCAAGACCAGACCCCTACTCTCATCCACCAGTTGCAGCTTCCCTCCAGTTGTAGAACAACTGTTTCGACTAGCTGCCTCAGCCTGGTTGCCCTGTAAGAGTCTGTGCTCCATGAAATGGTTCTGTCTATTCATTTACTCTAAAGTCACCTCATGGTTTGCAAAATAGGCTTGCCCTGCAGACCATACCTCATTGAGATCTGGTTGAGAAACCCATGCAGGTCTATCCTGTCCAGACCTGCTCAAGATGACTGGGGACCAGGTTGGAGAGTCTGCACCCCATGGAATATTGTCATGGCCCGATCCCCCTGCTTCCCCAATACTGGTCTAGAACGGCACCTCCATGATAGTCCCCTGCAACTGAGAAGGGTCACTACCCTATGCAAGTGTCACTGCATGTGCCTTCTCCTTGTCATCTAGTATCTGGACCGTGGCAGTGTTACTCCCAATTCCATGCGGAAATCCTGCCTCCTGCTTAAGTGATTCTCCCACCCTCACTCTATAAATTTGGAGAAAAGGGGGGCTGGAGAGATCCTATTTCAGCTTACTACAAATCAATGCCACCATTGGTAAGCCCTGGGCCATCGATGTCTTCTGCAGAGGTGAGTGTGATCACGATTTCATCCCAAACTCTTCCATACAAGCAACTCCGTGAGGTCCTGTACCGGCCGTAGCCTGAGCCAGAATCTCTGCTTCCTCAAGCACCCCTAGTTCCTTTCCCATGTCCTTGTTCCTCCTTACACCGGACTGGGATCTCTTGTGACAGCATTCCGGTGGATGACCCAATCGCTTGCATTCTGGACAGATGTTCATCCAGGTTTCGTAGACGACTCGTTGCTTGTATCTGTATTCCGAGCCCACCATAATCCACACATAATCAAACGGTTCTCTTGACACATCCATTTCAATACATGCGCAAGGGTTAATATGGTGACAAACCACATCAGTTCTACTATCCGAACACAAATACCTACCTAACAGATTTCCCAGCATGTGTATCACAGCAAGATTTTGAATGGTAAGGGGGAGATTAGGAAAACTAACCCATGTCGCCATAGATTGAGGATCTTGCTTCATATGAAGATTGAAAGACCACCAAAAAAGAATGTATCTAAGACCATTAACACTACAAGGAGCGCCTACCCAGGCCTTGATGAGGTCTTCTTTCGATGCAAAGCGTATCATAATTTGACGGCTGTCGAGAAGGCCCACAGTCGCCCTATCCTACAAGTCCCAAGCGCTGAAGATGAATCTGTCGAACACATCCAATGAGGGTCGTCGCTGGTGAAATCTCACAACTAGGGTATGCTTCAAATGATTAGTTGATTCTGAGAACTCCTCATTCGAAATCTGAAGGTTAGGGCATCCTTCAAGCAAGTCTGGGTCTTTCGGTCCGAGTGCAATTTGGGGGAAATGGGGAATCAAATCCAGATTTGAAAAAGGAATAAAACAAGTCACCACACAGTTGAAGGACGTCGATGGTCCCTCCTCCAACAGTGGGCGAGGGACCGGCGCAGCGGACGTCATTGTCACGAGGGAGAACATGGGTTCTTCGGGGGAGCGGTCCCATGATTGTTAATTAAATATAATTATATATTCTCTAAAAATTATAATTAAATTTCCATGAGTTATTTACATTCCTAATATATATAGTATATTTATTTTCTGTGATATCACTTATATAACCAAATATTAAAATAGATATATTTATTAACATTTTAATCTGATAATATTATCTCTTCATTAAATAAAATATAATAAATGTCATAATCATACAGGTGTTACTTAAAGAGAATCATTGTTTAAACCTAATGTTCATTTAGGAAATGAAAAATATTTTATAAAATTATGAAAAGTATAATTTTTATTTTATATTACTATAATTTTATTTTTACCATTAATTACTGTATTTGTCTTCAACAATGGTAAAAAATATACCAAAGTTACTATTCACTGAAAATAATTTTTATCTTATTAGACAAAATTTTTCATACTGATTACCAAAATGAATGTTTATTTTTCAATAATCAATTCGTAGTTGTTGTTAAATTACTGATAATATTAATGCAGCAGATATGGCTATAAGGAGGGAAATAAAGTCATTCAAAGGGTCCTTAAATTTTTATATAAATAATTTTTATAAAAACTGTTGTAATGAGATAAATTCAGTGATTTTTTGTTTTATTTATCATATTTTACTATAAAATAAATTAAAAACTTATTTACCTAAATGAAAAATGCTTTTGAAACTGAAATGCTGTAATTTCACTATTTACAAAAAATTAGGACATTCTAGAAAAATACACATAATTTACCAAAGGTTATTTTGGATATTCAGAATTCAAAACTGAGTTTTATTTTATGAACATCAATTTCTATGAATGTGTAAAATTTATTTTATTATTGATATAAGGACCCGGACTTAAACATTACATAATATTGAATTAAAAGAATGATTCACATTGAGGATCTTTTCAGGTTTAGAGTTTTACGGAATTAGGACATAACTATTATATCTCCAAATATTACAAGGTATGCACTTCTACCCAGAATCCACTTTTTTTTATAAAATAAAAACTCTTGAAAAAAAAGTAATGTCTAATTCCATGTTAAAAAGAGCATGGATTTTCCCTCATCCCATCCTTGACCCTATTCATCTTTACGTTCTGTGAAAAACATTTCAAAACTTGGGATGAGCATAAAAGGCTCAGTAAGGGTTATAAAACAGTGAAAGAAAACTTTTCATCATAAATACATACAAAACATGGAATCTTTTACTTACCTCATGAAACCATAATATTTATGAAAGACACGTATAAATCATAAGTCATAAAGGTAACTTGCGACATCTATACCATAATTACATTATAGCTATCACAGCTACATAGGGAGTTACATTGGAATACCCATCACAGTATATTCCCTAAATTTATTAGGAGAATCATTCACATTTACCTCCGTCACGGTAACCAATACATTGGAGATCTATCTCGGTCTCACTCGCAGTAGGTTATTCATGGAACCACCCGTAAACGTAAATAATGCCCATGAACCATAACATAATCATAACACATAACAAAAGCATAAAGGAAAGATAACATTCCACATTGCAATAATAAAATATCATTTCATGATATTGAAATAATAAATCCATTCTCAAAATAATTTTCAATACCAAAATAAGTAAAAAGAGTATTTGGTATTTATTTTTCCTTTTATAAACATTTCGTCTTGTTAAGGAAGTCAAAGATCAAATAATACTCGCGGCAGCGGAAAGGTCGTTGTAACCGCTTACGTTAAAGAAACATTCCTTTTTGTGGTTTAGTAAAACAATTCATATGAAAATATTCCCTTTGAATAAAATGAAAAGTCAAAGGGGTTTATACACCGTATAAAATAAAGTCGTGTATAAGAAATGCCTCAATGAATGGAGATTGAGACGAAGTCCCTTACCTCATGTCCGACTTGACCTATTCATTCATTAATCTCCTGAATAATAAACTAAATATAATTTCTACTTGATTATGAACCTTTTTCATGTTTATTATTCCTTTTATATCACTTATTACCATGTTATAATCATTATGTAATCATTTAAGTTAATAACGTTCATTTTGTCGATATTTGGTACTTGAGTCAACAATGGACTTCTTATAATTACATGTTGTTCATGTTGTCAAAGGTTCATTATATCCATAATGATATTAATGATTTATATATCATATATATCATATATATCCAGTATATACATGTATTTATAATAGTATATAACATATAGAGTTAAGAAATGAAATGCACCGTTAATGGAGACGGTAAGCCGTACATACGCATGAACGCTACTTTCATTTATATTTATTATTTTAATGGAAATAAAACATAATTATACATAGTTATATTATAATTCCAGTATAATATCATATATAATATAATTTACTACATCCTTTATACATCCCACATAAGGCATTAAGGAATCACATCACTTTGAGGGGGCGATAGTCCACACTTTCTCAAATGAGATTATCGTATTTACCCACTATGGAAACAATAAATGAATTCTATAAAAATGGAAGTACAGAAGCATAAGGAAATCATAAACATAATATATATCATATATAAATACAGTTCCATCATAATGGCCACCATGAGTGGCAGTAAGATGTAATTGAAGAATCATCGTTTCGTGAGGCGTCAGTTTGTCATCCACAGAAACATTATGTTCTTCATCCATTAGATATAGGTGTGTGTAATTTTAGTTCTAATCCTTCTTATAACAACATACTAGTATATTTAAAATATTGGTTTTGTTACAAATTAATGAAATAAATTTATTTTAGGGGTTAGAGAAGTAAAATATAAGAAAACCATTTAAGAGAAACTGTTACCATTAATTTGGGTAACTCCTTTGGATTGAACCAAAGGACTTCTTGAAGTGCATTATGCCTATGTTAAGACTTTTAGGAGGAGGAGAGGGATGTAGGGAGCTTAATTGGGTAGATTTTGGTCGAGCCAAATGGCTTGAGAGTTGTGAGGAATTGCATAGAAGTTGTCTCTTTTTATAAGGGAGAGGAGGAGCACTTTAGGAAAGAGTGAAAATAATATTTAATTATATAATTATATTTTGTTTCTAATGGTCCAAAAATCATTATGGTGGAAGATAAGATGACTCATAATAGAAATAGAATCATCCAATCAGAATTTTACATGTTTTGGATAATTTTTTAATCATTAAAATCTTATTTAATTAAATCATCTATTAATGAGGTAAATAATACATCATTATTTTGTCATAAATAATTTAATTTATTCGATGTCTAAAAATTATAAACAAAATACCATGATGTAGTAAATCTTTTTATATTTCCAATTAATATTTATTGTTGACCAGATAATTTATATAACCCCTTAAAAAATTTAATTTACTAAAAGATATTTTCTTTTGTCATTTTTGTCTTTTCTTTATGTTAATTATTCTGAATTGTCATTACCACACCCAAGTGGCTTAAAGGGGTCCCAAAATAGACCCAAAACTTATAATGGTCGTAAATGACTCAACCAATAATATTTGGATAAGTGTTAAGGTAATTTGGAATGATTATAATAATTTTTTAACCTTCAATTACCCTATTTACCTTTAACCGCGGTAAATAAAAGTCAAAAGATACTATTCACCAAAAATTATTTTCATCTTATTCAACCAAATTTTACTTCGTGATAACAACCAAGTATGTTGGATTTTTGAAATTCAATTCACAGAAGTGTTAAAATTCCATTTAAATGAAATAGTCAGTTTTTTAACTACCACTAAGTGGTGTCACTATTAATCAAAAATTGATGTTTTTCAGAAAAATACCAAAAAACCAGCCTAAGCTATATTTGATATTCCGAATTCAGAAATGATGTCTATTTTTTCAAATTCAATACATTGAAGTGAAATTAATTAATTTAAAAATTAATTTCCGTTGTTAAAACAAATAGCGTGTTTTTAAGAAACAATAACTATCAAAAGATTGATACTTGTTTATGTCTAATTTCAAAGTGAAATTAAATCTAATGACCAACATTGGATTAGATAGTAAAAATATATTTCAATTCCACTTTAAAACCAATTAAAAAGATAACTAAACATATAAATAAATTAGATTAAAAATCACTTTTGAATTAAAATACAATATTTTTCACTATTCAATAAAAATGAACTTTATCAGAAAAATACCAAAAATTTACCCAAAGTAAAATTTGATGTCCCCATTCTAAAGAAGGATTTTATTTGGTCAATTAGAATGTATTAAAGTAACAAAAACTATATATAAAAAGGGTTCCCCATTAAAATTCGATAAAGCAGCCTTTTAATGTAAATTAAGCTTAAAATTAGATTCATTCACTTTTTATGCCTCTAACATTTATTGGATAAATATAAATACATGTATATCATATTATAGTTAGTTTTGTTCATTCCCACCAATACAACGGCTAGGAGTTGACTACCATTTAAAATAATAATATTATATTATTAGTGTGCAATGTATGATTCTAAAGAAACATGTTGTTGTGTATCAGGTACGCTATCAAATATAGCAACCCCTTTAAGCTAAAATTAATATTTAATTCACAAATATTAATAAATATGAAAATCTCTTATTCTTAATTTACCTGAGATGTTTCATCCTTCCCCCCTTTTTGAAATTACATCCTCACAGTTTTTATGCAATTATGAAAATATGTGGGGGTATTTTTCCCTCACAACATTTTCAGATTCCCACGTTGCCTCTTCAACCATATGGTTTATCCACAAAACCTTTACCTGATGAATTACCTTATTCCGCAACACCTACTCTCTACAGTCTAGAATATGGACTGGTAGTTCTTCATAAGAGAGATTCCCTTCCAACTAAACTACCTCTGGGCTCAAAACATGAGATGGATCTGGCATATACTTTCTCAACATCGAAACATGAAAAACGTTTTGTAACTGAGATAAACTTGGTGATAAAGCTACTTTGTATGCAACTGATCCAACTTTCTCTAGAATTTCCAAATGTCCAATGAACCTCAGACTCAACTTTCCCTTCCAACCAAAATGCATCACACTTATCCCAGGAGAAACTTTGAGAATGACATGGTCACATACCTCAAAAGAAAGATCCTTCCTCCAGTTATCCGCATAACTTTTCTGTCTACTCTGAGCTATTCTCATGTGCTTCTGAATCAACTGAACTTTCTCTACTATCTCTTCTACCAATTCTGGTCCCATCAGCTTTCTATCACCTATGTCATCCCAAAAATCTGGAGTTCGACAATGATTTCCATACAATTCCCAAAATGGAGCCATCTGTATACTGGAATGAAAAATGTTATTTTATGAAAATCAACCAAAGAAAGATGTTGGTCCCAACATCCATGGTAGTCCATCATGCAAGAACGTAACATATCCTCCAAGGTCTGAATTGTTCGTTCTGACTACCCATCTGATTGAGGATGAAAATCTGGACTAAAGTTTAATTCAGTACCCAATGACTTCTGAAGGCCTTTCCAAAAGTTAGAAGTGAACTTGGGATCACGATCAGATACAATGGAGAGGGGAAATCCATGCAACCAGACTATCTATTTAACATACAACCGAGCAATTTGATCTAGAGACAAAGTATCTCTAATAGGAAGGAAATGAGCAGATTTTGTCAATCAGTCAACTATAACCCAGATTGCATTATTATCTCGAGATGTATTTGGTAATCCCACAACGAAGTCCAGGGATATATTTTCCTATTTCCACTCTAGCACCAATAAAGGGTAAATCATTCCTTTTGGTAACTGTCACTATTCTTTAACCTACTGACAAGTCAAACACTTCACGATAAAATCAGCAATATCTCTTTTCATTCCATCCCACCAGTAATACTCCCGAAGATCTCTATACATCTTAGTACTACCAGGATGAACTGAAAAAAGAGAACTATGAGATTCATATAACAACTCATTCTTCAACTGTGAATCACAAGGCACACATAATCTCTTTCCAAAACTCAAAACACAATAATTATCAATGTTAAATTCATTCATCTTACCCTTCTGAACTAACTCTACCTTTTTCTGCATTCACTGTCTTCCTTCTGTGCTTTCTTTATTATATCTGATAGAGACAATCTCACTGACACCTGAAACAAAACATAATAATTTCCTACAACAACAATTTATATTCCGAATTTCATCAAATCAAAAACCAAAGGATCTTGTTCCAAACGTAGCATGGCTAATGAGACATTACTTTTCCGACTCAAAGCATCTACCACTTTATTTTCTTTTCCCGGATGGTAATGGATCGTACAATCATAATCCATTATTAATTCCAACCATCTCCTCTATCTCATGTTCAATTCATTATGAGTGAATATATACTTCAAACATTTGTGATCAGTATATATTTCACACTTCACTCCATACAATTGATGTCTCAAAATTTTTAAAGAAAAAACAACAGAAGCTAATTCCAAATCATGTGTAGGGTAATATAACTCATGTTGTTTCAACAGACGTGAAGCATAAGCAATTACATGATCATTTTACATTAGGATGCAACCCAGTCCATTCAACAAAGAATCACTGTAGATGACAAACTCACCATTTTTGGAAGGTAGTGCCAAAACTGGAGCATTCACCAATCTCCTTTTCAATTCCTGAAAACAATCATCACATTCATTTGTCCAGATGAACTTAACACCTTTTCTAGTTAACTTAGTCATTGGACTAGATAACCGTGTAGCGTTTTCAACAAACCTCAGGTATTATCCTGCCAAACTATGAAAACTATGAATCTCAGTTATATTTGTGGGTCTTGGAAATTCTTCAAAAACTTTTGTTTTTTGCAGGACCAACAGTTATGCCATTTTTTGAAACAATGTGACCAAGGAAAGAAATTCGTTGTAACCAAAACACAAACTTGCTGAATTTTCCATAATGTTTCATTTATTTTAAGGTTTTTAAGAAAACCATTAAATGACTTTCATGTTCCTCTTTAAATTTTGAATAAACCAAAATACCATCAATGAACACAACCACAAACTTATCCAAGAACCCACATAAATTTCTATTCATAATATCCATGAATACAATAGGTTCATTGGTTAAACCAAAAGGGAAAACTACAAATTCATAATGGCCATATCTAGTACGAAAAGAGGTCTTCGGAATGTCTGCTTCTTTTACTTTCAACTGATGGTACCCCGACCTCAATTCAATCTTCGAAAAATACTGAGCTCCCTGGAGCTGATCAAAGAAATCATCGATATGAGGAAAAGGATACTTATTCTTAACAGTGATGTTATTCAATGCTCTATAATCAATGAAAAGTCTCATTGAACCATATTTCTTTTTATAAAACAAGACAGGGGCACCCCCGGTTTATGTACTAGGTCGAATGATACCTTTATCTAATAACTCATGAAATTAATTCCTTAACTCTAAAAGTTCAATTTGAGACATTCTATAAGGGGGTTTTGAAATTGTCTTAGCATCAGGAACTAAGTCAACAGTAAATTCAACTTCCCGATTAGGTATCATGCCAGGAAACTCATTAGGAAAAATATCATGGTACTCATTTACCACTGGCACATCGTTAATATGAATAGTTCCTTTGTTATCAAAAATATGTGAAAGGTAACATACATTTCAATATTTTACCAGTTTTTCGACTTCCTGAAATGTTATCAAAAGAAAGGGTTCATTATTGTACACAAACTAAAAATCATTCTGATAAGAAACCTCTTTAGCTCTGCAGTCAATCTTAGCATGATAAACAGAAAGCCAATCCATGCCCAATATAACATCAAACTCTACTAGAGGGAAAACAATAATGTTTACAGGAAGATTATTTCCACACACAAGGACATGAATGTTCTTATGTTTTCTTTTTGCCTCAACATTTCCTCCAGGTGTTTTTACTGTAAGTTCAGTATTCGTATCATGAGTTGGAATTCCCAATTTAATCGAAAAATTTTCAGAAATTAAAGAGTGTGTAGACCCTGAATCAAACAACACATTGGCATAATATGAACAAACAAACAATGTACCTGATACAACTTCATTAGATGGCCCAACATCTGCTGATGTAGTTGAAAAGGATTTAGCCGCCCATTTCTGCTTGTAGTCTTGCTGCTTTCCTTCAGTTGAGTTTCTTGTTGGACACTCATTTGCATAATGACCCATTTCATTGCATTTAAACCATTTTACTGACTGTAAATCCGATTTTGTCTTACCATTAACCTGATCTTTTTCAGTACAATTACGAGCCTTATGTCCCATTTTACAACATCGGTAGCACTTACCAGAATTCAAAAGACATTCCCCAACATGCTTTTTACCACAATTTTCACAAACTATAAACTTAAGCTTCTTACCATCAGACTTTTTTTGAATAGTTATTTCCTTTCTCCTGCCACCTCGACCTATTATTTTGTTGTTTGTCAAATAATACATGATCATCGGAAAACTCCATTTCCACCTTCTCCGCACAACGAACAAGTTTATCATAACTTTTGAACTCACAAGAAGCTAAGGACCTTTGATACTTTGGCATTAATCCTGAGTAAAAACGGTTGATTTTACTATCAAGATCTCGTTGGATGTTTGCAGCATACCTTGCCAATCGAGTGAATTTTTCTTCATAAGCAGCCACTGAGTCATCCTCCTGCCTCAATTCCAGGAATTGTTTTTCCATCCTAAGACGAACCACCATAGGAAAATATTTCTCCAGAAACATACCTTTGAATTCATCCCAATAAATAGCATCAATCTCCTCACTATCCCTGATATTTATCACCATCGACCACAACTGATCAGATTCACCTTCAAAATGATAAACAGTGAGACTAACCTTTTGATGTTATGAACAACCCATTACATCAAAAATCATTTCCAGTGCTTAATCCACCCTTCAGCTAGCACCGGATCAGATGATCCTCTGAATGATGGGGGATTTTGCCTCATGAAATGCTCCACTACTGACATGTTCCTCTGTGGTTGATCTGGCGGATCTCCTACATGGATACCACCACCATTTATAGCCTGAGTCAAATATTCCATCACTGCAACAAACTGTTCAGTTTCGATTTTGATCATCTCATGTTGTTGATTTGGAAGGTTGTCTTCCTCCTGATGTCGTCCCAACATAGCTTCCATGTTTCCTCTGTGTAAAACCATTCTATACAAAGGAATATCTTAGGCTAAGAAACATGGTAATCTGGGAATACTATATGATGTCAATAATAACATAAATTACTTTATGGATATTAATTCTGAAATATCCTAACACCTAAAGTTATCTAAACCAACCTTTGATACCAACTATAATGACCCGGCTTTAAATATTACATAATATTGAATTAAATGAATAATTCACATTGATGATCTTTTCAGGCTTAGAGTTTTAGGGAATTAAGACATAACTATTACATCGAAAAATATTACAAAGTAGGCACTTCTACCCAGAATCCCCCTTTTTTTATAAAATAAAAAAACTTGAAAAAAAGTCATGTATAATTCCATGTTAAAGAGAGCATGGCTTTTCCTTGATCCCATCAGTGACCCTATTCATCTTTACGTTATGTGAAAAACATTTCAAAACTTTGGATGAGAATAAAAGGCTCAGTAAGGGTTATAAAACAGTGAATGAAAACATTTGTTCATAAATACATACAAAACAAGGACTCTTTTACTTCCCTCATGAAATCATAAGATTTATGAAAGACACATTTAAATCATAAATCATAAAGGTAACTTGTGGAATCCATACCATACTTACATTGTAGCTATCACAGCAACATAGGTAGTTACTTTGGAATACCCATCACAGTGTATTCCCTAAATCTCTTCGGAGAAACATTTACATTTACCTACGTCACGTTACCCAAGGCATTGGAGAGCTATCTCAGGCTCACCCGCCAAAGGTTTATCACAGAACCACCCGTATACGTAAATAATTCTCATGAACCATAACATAATCATAACACATAAAAAAGCATAATGGAAAGATAACATTCCACATTGCAATAATAAAATATCATTTCAAGATATTGAAATAATAAATCCATTCACCAAATCATTTTCAATACCAAAACACGTAAAAATAGTATATGGTATTTATTTTTCTTTTTATAAACATTCCAACTTGTTAAGGAAGCCAAAGGTCAAATAATACTCGCGGTGGCGGAAAGGTCGTTGTCACCGCTTACGTTAAAGAAACATTCCTTTTTTTCGTTTAGTAAAACGACTCGTATAAAAATATTCCATTTGAATAAAATGAAAAGTCAAAGGTGTTTCTTCACCCTATAACATAAAGTCGTGTATAAGAAATGCATCAATGAAAGGAGATTGAGACGAAGTCCCATACCTCGTGTCCGACTTGACCTGTTCGTTCTTTAATCTCCTGAATAATAAACTAAAGTTAATTTCTAATTTCTTAAGAACCTTTTTCAAGTTTATTATTTCTTTTATATCACTTATTACCATGTTATAATCATTATATAATCATTTAAGTTAATAACGTTCATTTTGTCGATATTTCGTACTTGAGTCAAAAATGGACTTCTTATAATTACATTTTGTTCACGTTGTCAAAGGTTCATTATATCCAGAATTATATTCCTGATTTATATATCATATATATCATATATATCCAGTATATACATGTCTTTATAATAGTACATAACATTTAGAGGTAAGAAATGAAATGGACCGTTCATGGAGACGGTAAGCCGTACATACACATGAACGCTACTTTCATATCTATTTATTATTTTAATGGAAATAAAACATAATTATACATAGTTATATTATAATTCAAGTATAATATCATATATAATATAATTAACTCCATCCATTATACATCCCACATAAGGCATTAACGAATCACATCACTTTGAGGGGGCGGTAGTCCGCACTTCCTCAAATGACAATATCATATTTACCCATTATGGAAACAATAAAGGAATGCTCTAAAAATGGAAGTACAGAAGAATATGGAATTCAAAAAAAAAATATATCATATATAAATACATTTCCATCATAATGGCCACCATGAGTGGTGGTAAGATGTAATTGAACAATCATCATTTCGTGAGGCGTCAGTTTTCCATCCATAGAAACATTATGTTCTTCATCTATTAGATGGAGGTGTGTGTAAGTGTAGTTATAATCCTTATTATAACAACATCCTAGTATATTTAGGATATTTTTTTTGTTACAAATTATAGAAATAAAAAGTGTTTAGGGGTTGGAGAAGTAAAATAATAGAAAATAATTTTTGAGAAACCGTTATCTTTAATTTGGGTAAATCCCTTTGGATTGAACCAAAGGCCTTTTTGAAGTGCCTTCTGCCTAAGGTAAGGGTTTTAGGAGGAGGAGAGGAATGTAGGGAGCTTAATTGGGCAGAGTTTGGACGAGCCAAAGTGCTTGAGAGAAGTGAGGAATTGCATAGTGGTGGGCTCATTTTATAAGGCAGAGGAGGGCTCTTTAGGAAAGAGCGAAAATATTATTTTATAATATAATGATATTCTATTACTAATGGTCCAAAAATCATTATGGTCGACGATACGAATACTCATAATCGAAATAAAATCATCCAATAAGAATTGGACATGTTATGGATAATTTTTTAATCATTATAATTATATTTAATTAAATCATCTATTAATGAGGTAAATACTACATCATTATTGTTTTATAAATAATTTTCTTTATATGATGTCTAAAAATTATAAAACAAATACCAAGATGTAGGAAATAGTTTTAGCTTTCCAATTAATATTTATTGTCTAACAGATAATTTATATAACCCCTTCAAAAAATTGATTTACTAAAGGATATTTTCTTTTGACATTTTTGTCTTTTCTATAAGTTAATTATTCTAAATTGTCATTATCACACCCAATTGTCATAAATGGGTCCCAAAATAGACCCAAGGATTCTAATGGTCGTAAATGACTCAACCAATAATATTTGGACAAGTGTGAAGGTAATTTTGAATGATTATAATATTTTTTAACCTTGAATTACCCTATTTACCTTTAACTGCGGTAAATAAAAGTCAAAAGATAGTATTCACCAAAAATTATTTTCATGTTATTCAACAACATTTTACTTATTGATAACAACCATGTATGTTGGATTTTTGAAATTCAATTCACAGAAGTGGTAAAATTCCTTTTAAATGAAAAAGTCAGTTTTTTAACTACCACTAAGTTGTGTCACTATTTATCAAAAATTGATGTTTTTCAGAAAAATAAAAAAAATTCAGCCTAAGATATATTTGATATTCCGAATTCATAAATGATTTCTATTTTTCCAAATTCAAAACAATGAAGTGGAATTAATTAATTTAAAAATTAATTCCTGTTGTTAAAACAAATAGCGTGTTTCTACGAAACAATAACTATCAAAATATTGATACTTGTTTATGTCTAATTTCAAAGTGAAATTAAATCCAATGACCAACATTGGATTAAATAGTGAAAATATATTTTAATTCCACTTTAAAACCAATTAAAAAGATAATCTAACCATATAAATAAATTAGATTAAAAAGCACTTTTGAATTAAAATACAATATTTTCACTATTCATTAAAAAAATGAACTTTATCAGAAAAAAACAAAAAATTTACCCAAAGTAAAATTTGATGTCCCCATTATAAAGAAGGATTATATTTGGTCAATTATAATGTATTAATGTAACCAAAACTATAATTAAAGAGGGTTTTCCATTAAAAGGCGATAAATCGGCTTTTTAATGTAAATTACACTTAAAATTAGATTCATTCACTTTTTCTAAATCTATATTTTATTGGATAAATATAAATACATGTATAATAATATAATAGTTAGTTTTGTTCTTTCCCACCAATACAATGGCTAGGTGTTAACTACCATTTAAAATAATAATATTATATTATTAGTGTGCAACGTAAGATTCCAAAGAAATCCGTTGTTGCGTATCTTGTAACGCCCCGACCCCAGTTACCCAGAGTCGGTGCATTACTTCGTAACATTGGCATGATCACAAGAAGATCAAATCTCGAAAGACCGATTGGTTTAGTAGCCTTGGAAACACTAGATATATTCATAAGTTTTACATTACATCATAAAATGAAAAACTACTACAACAACATAATGTTTCCACAGTCCACACTATAATCCCCTCATAATATCCCTGCAGGTCATTCATAACTTACATCGTCACATCCTGGGAAAAATAAAACATAGAAAAGGGGTGAGCTCAAATGCCCAGTAAGGATAACAATATAGCGGAACATTCAAAAATAAGCATAAACATTTAAGGCAATGAATTACTAAAACAAAAGCCTTTTAAACTTGAACTTCAACATAGTATGGCAAAAGTAAAATGAAATAATGCCATTTACTTGTTCACATGGATATTCTACTAATCGAATAATCACATGAAAAATCAATAACCACTTTCATAATGTTGGAATGCATAATGCTAAACGTTAATTCCTTTGTCTAGGCCTCATCCCAAGACCTAGGGGTTACTTCTAACCGGAACCCAACCCGGAGTGCCTCTAATAACCGGACACCAACCCGGAGTGCCTCTAATAACCGGACACCAACCCGGAGTGCCTCTAATAACCGGACACCAACCCGGAGGGCATACTTTTACCAGTCCCTAACCTGGAGGGCTTACTTTAACCAGTCCCCAACCTGGAGGGCTTACTTTTACCGGTTCCCAACCCGGAACATACTTGTTTAGCACATTCATCTGAAGAAAAGTTTGAAATATAACATAAACATTCGGATTAAAACTAGCATACGAAATGTCAATAGTTTCACCATAAACTATGAATGGTATAAAATAGCACATCCACAGTCAAACATATCACAAAACCTTCAATACAATATAGAAGTTTTGTATTATAATAAATCAACTTCAAATAAGCGTAAAATCCATTAAAGGATGTTGACATAGATGAAATCAAAACACTTTTTAGAGAAATATCTCTTTCTATTTTTGAAATCATTTAAGAGCCATATAAAATAAAACATTTTCTTTGAAAATATTCTTATAAGCTTGTAAGTAAAGCTTTGAAGATTTTATAACGGCGTAAAATAACCGCACCCGCTGTATAAGTTAAAAAAAACATTCTTATCTTAATTCTGTCGAAAAGGTTAAAAAGGACCTTGTTTTGAAAACGACGGAAAGATTCCTTTATAAACCACTTATAAAAAGTCAAACAAGGGTATAAATGACTTTAACCCATATTCTTGTAAATAGTAAAAATGTTTTGAAATACATTTCAAAGAAACATGGATGTGGATGATAAAGAGATCCCAGTAGATTATTACGTATAATACAACCTCGGATAATGAAGAGATTGTGAAATAACCCTTACCTTGTACTTTTCCTTGGTTGGGGTAGGTTAACCTCCTCTTCTTCGGGTTCTTCCTTTTGATTTGATCAAAAGGGCTCCTTAGGTTGGCTTTCTGATCAAACTAAGGCCTCTAGGTTGTAGTGAGGGATGTTGGGAGAGTATTTGGGCAGAGTTAGGCCGAACCAAAAGGCTTTGAAGGTGTGAAGAAATGAGAAGGAGGAGTGCCCTTTTTATAAGAGGGGTGAGGGGCACCTTTGGAAAAGCTAGAAATATTAATTTATAATAAATTCATATTCGGTTTCTAATGGCTCCAAAGTTGACTATTCAAAGGTTAAGGTAGGGATAGGTCGAAAACCACTCAACCAATAGAATTTAGACAGGTTTGGGTACTTATATTAACCTTATCAATAAGTATTAACTCTAAGTTAATTAGTTTCACTTTTACAATGTCTCTTTGTATTTTTATATAATATGGTTAATAAACTTACTATATACATCCAAGCGACCCCCAAGTGGTCCATTAATGATTAACCAATCATAATATAAGTCTCTTGGCCGAACCTTAGATTTTTAGGAATTTAATATCAATTAATAATATAATATTTGTTTTAAGAACTCTTTTATGTCAATTTTGACACTATTCAATAGTTGATTTTTGTGAAACTCATAACAGATTGATTACTTCGAAAAAAGTCCATTAAATCAATCCTAATATATCATATTAGCCTATAAAATTAGTTTAATTCATTAAAAGTTTCATATTATATTTATTTGGGTATTTATAATATCAATTATTTTAATTTTTCACTATTTTAGTAATTACTGCATCATCATTGTGTCATAAATAAAATAAATTATTTAATGTCTAAAAATTATAAATAAAATATCATTATGTAGGAAATCTTTTTAGCTTTCTAATGAATATTTATAATCTAAAATCCAACATATATAACCCTATGTAAAAATTGTTGTTCTAAAAGATATATGCTTGTGTCATTTTTGTATTCATTTTAACTAAATTAAAATAAAGTGTCATTATCACTTACAAGTGGATCCATGGGGTCCCAAAATTGACACAAAGATTCCCATGGTCGACCATGTATCAACCAATAGGGTTAAGACACGTTTTAGGGTAATTTAGTATTATTATAATATTATTTTTTTAACCCTTATTTACCGGATTTACCCTTAACCATGGTAAATAAAATATTTACCGCAGTAATTATTCAAAATGTCTAAAAATAAAAGTTACCTATTTACACAATTTGAACATCCTGATTCCAAATATGGAATCCATTTTCCTAAATTCAAAACACAGAAGTGGCAGAAATTAATTTAAAATTAATTCCCGCTGTCAAAACAAAAAGCGTGTTTTTAAGAGATAATAACTATCAAAAGATTGACACTTGTTTATGTTCGGTTTAATTGTAAAATTATATCCAATGACCAACATTATATTAAATGGTAAAAATATATTCTAAATATAATTTAAAACTACTAAAATTCATAATTTATCACTATTAATTATTTTGATTAAAAAAGTTGTTTTTAATTAAAATTTACTAATTTTCACTATTCATCAAAATATGAAAGTTATCCGAAAAGTACCAAAATTTCACCTTAGGCTAAATTCGATATTCCGAGTCCAAAAATGAAATCCATTTTCAAATATAAAATATATATAATTTCAAAAATTAGGTATTACTATTCATAACGGCTAGTTTGATCGGTTGTGGTGTGTGTTAAAACTCGAAGTTGCGTACAACACACGCTACTGTTTTATTCAAAGGAAAGCGTACCGTGTAAGCTTGGGATGTTTCATTTTAAATTTTTTGATGTCCCCATTTAGTCAAAAAGTATAAAATATTGTATTTAAAAAGGTTTCACTATTAAAAGTTGATAAAAGTGTAATACTGAAAATGAATCTGTTCTTGCATTATGACTAAGAAACTCATAATATGGATTCTAAAATTATAAGGATTATATAAAGTTTAAAATTTAGTTAATAATATTCATAACCTCTTTTGAATGGATTTTTCCTTTGGTAATTCATGGTGTGATTGAACTCGGTGTTGCGTGTAGTGCATGTTATTGAATTATTTTGAAGAAATAACACACTATGAAATCTTGGGGTGTTACATTCTCCCCTCCTTCAATAAATTGCGTCCTCGCAATTTGAAATTGTTCTTCGAAAATAAAAGGTTGAAAATAGAAAATATATTTGTGGGAAAACCCACATAAGAAATTGGGTTACTAAAATTTAGTCTTAATATGAGGAAAAGTGAAATGAAAGGGTCACCACCAAATTATGATCTCGATTAGGAGAACATTGGTGGCATTTAGAGACATATAATTGGAGGAAAAATGTAAATATTTATAGGTATTGATTGAGGTCATCAATCACAAACAATTGTAAGATTGAGGTCCTTAAATTCATCAATCTATGATGATTTGAAATACCATCGGTTCAACAAAACATAGGGTATTAGGATAACACATTTTTGACGTTTCAAAATATCTTAGTTGAAATCCCACATCGAAAAATGAATTAATGAGGACTCTATTTAAAATAAAAAGTCGAAAGTATGAAGATTACCGAAAATAACACATACTAGGGTTCCATGTTGGAAAATATGGATATGGAGGAGAAATCTAACCATCAATTATCTGATGGAGAGTGGTAGAGAACATGGCTATGAAAAGGCCAACAATCCCAAAGCCATAAATTAGTGATGATTTAAGGTACCATCTAGGAAAACATTTTTGTTCTATGTTCCTTTTATTAATGTTGAGGAATTTATTTATGAGATTGGATAAGATCAATAGGAGATATACTTACTTTATAATTATAGTTTTATCCTTTAATAAATTTCTACCACAAACTCATCTTTCACTCTAAAAGATAATAGAATGTAAAAAAATCTATTTACACTATTCGTATAGGGTTCCAAAATAAACGAATTTATAATTCATCTACCAGATCTTTTAAAAAAAACTACATTATTTAATCCAGGACATCTCTTGGGCCAGTGGTAGGTGATACACCCTTGTCGCCCTTCGGTTGCGGGTTCAAGTCTCGCAGCCTTGCCGGACGCGACGGGTTGCCGCCCGACCTCCGGGTTGTCCTTTTATGGAAATCCAAAATAATCCAAACTAGAACTATCCAAAATACTTCTGTCCAAACTCATAGTCCAACATTTATAAGGAAGGTAAGCATAATGTAGATTCTTTTTACCCCGTAATAGCATATGAATACCTTCATCATGTATTCTTTTAATACACTGAAACATCCTGAATTACCATATTCCTTATTAATTACATTCATGCTCCCTTATTCCATATAGAATGCTGGATATACTTCATTAATCCAAAAATGTTTTAAACCCCAACAATGATGGAATATACAAATCATTAATCAGTTCCAAGGTAGTCAAGAATATCCAATATAATTTATCCAAAACAATCATGTATTATTCCAAAATCACTACCTCGGTATCAGAACTATATTATGGTTTATCATTCTCTCAACCATATATTTTCCAAAAATTTATCCTACCATTGAGTCACTTTTCTTTATTCCACAAAATCTCAAGTCCTTAATGAAATAGTACTGCAGTACAATCCTTACATACTCCATAATTATTATAACAAGTAAATTGTTGATACACACTCAATTGACATAATCAACATAAGAACTCTAATCATTCCTCTTCATCTGTGGTAGTATCATAACTTGATTATTATCCAATAACATCATTTGCGGCATAGTTTGATGACTGGGACATAGGTTCGCGTAGTGTCCAAACTCCTTGCAAATGAAGCATTGTACATTTGAAACCATTTTCTTACCCTTGCAGTCACGTACTTTGTGCCATTTTTCTCCACACTTATAACAAACTCCCATTCCTTTCAGGCAAGTTCCAGGGTGTTTCTTTCCACAGTTACCACATATGGGAAAATTCTTCTTTTCCCTCTTCCCTTTATCCATCTTTCTCTCTTCCATCCTTTTCTTCTCTTGCTTCCCTTCAAATCCATAGGACTCAGTAAAATCTTTACTTATCTTATCAACACATGATATTATTTCTTCATATAATGATAATACATGGGAGACTATTACTCTTATAAATTCTGGCTTAAGACCATGAAAGATATGATCCTTCTTTCTCTTTGGATCATGTGCATTGCTGGAGTTCTCATTCCTTCTACTGGGCGCCATTTCTAAACAATGGCATACACTAGATCAGTTTATGAATCAAAATACATAATCCCATACTTATAAAACACTTAACATAAATTGAACTATTTATGGATATAATCCATAATCATAAGAATGTTTCCTTTGAGGACGTATATACTCATAAACCCCTCATAATGAATTGTAAAGAAAATGAGAGTTATCCTAAGCATATCCCCCAGGAGTGTCGTAACCAAGAGTGCAGCAAGGCCCGTTGTCGTGCACCAGTTCCCGTTCGAGTCTAGCTCAAAGCGGTGTTTTCGGGTTTTACCCCTAGGTACATCTGTGCCAGAGCCGCCTCTACCTGCTCGTATCCAGACAGGGATGTATTGCTCGGAAAACTCACAAAGTCTCTACAATACCAAAATTCTAGGACGTTCTTCTATACTAATCCTCAAAGTTCATCTTAGGTCTATGTGCTCTAATCAGAGTTTATCTAAATCTAGGTTCCAAGGTTTGTACTAAACTTCCTCTGATACCAACTGTAACGCCCCGACCCCAGTTACCCAGAGTCGGTGCATTACTTCGTAACATTGGCATGATCACAAGAAGATCAAATCTCGAAAGACCGATTGGTTTAGTAGCCTTGGAAACACTAGATATATTCATAAGTTTTACATTACATCATAAAATGAAAAACTACTACAACAACATAATGTTTCCACAGTCCACACTATAATCCCCTCATAATATCCCTGCAGGTCATTCATAACTTACATCTTCACATCATGGGAAAAATAAAACATAGAAAAGGGGTGAGCTCAAATGCCCAGTAAGGATAACAATATAGCGGAACATTCAAAAATAAGCATAAACATTTAAGACAATGAATTACTAAAACAAAAGCCTTTTAAACTTGAACTTCAACATAGTATGGCAAAAGTAAAATGAAATAATTCCATTTACTTGTTCACATGGATATTCTACTAATCGAATAATCACATGAAAAATCAATAACCACTTTCATAATGTTGGAATGCATAATGCTAAACGTTAATTCCTTTGTCTAGGCCTCATCCCAAGACCTAGGAGTTACTTCTAACCGGAACCCAACCCGGAGTGCCTCTAATAACCGGACACCAACCCGGAGTGCCTCTAATAACCGGACACCAACCCGGAGTGCCTCTAATAACCGGACACCAACCCGGAGGGCATACTTTTACCAGTCCCTAACCTGGAGGGCATACTTTAACCAGTCCCCAACCTGGAGGGCTTACTTTTACCGGTCCCCAACCCGGAACATACTTGTTTATCACATTCATCTGAAGAAAAGTTTGAAATATAACATAAACATTCGGATTAAAACTAGCATACGAAATGTCAATAGTTTCACCATAAACTATGAATGGTATAAAATAGCACATCCACAGTCAAACATATCACAAAACCTTCAATACAATATAGAAGTTTTGTATTATAATAAATCAACTTCAAATAAGCGTAAAATCCATTAAAGGATGTTGACATAGATGAAATCAAAACACTTTTTAGAGAAATATCTCTTTCTATTTTTGAAATCATTTAAGAGCCATATAAAATAAAACATTTTCTTTGAAAATGTTCTTATAAGCTTGTAAGTAAAGCTTTGAAGATTTTATAACGGCGTAAAATAACCGCACCCGCCGTATAAGTTAAAAAAACATTCTTATCTTAATTCTGTCGAAAAGGTTAAAAAGGACCTTGTTTTGAAAACGACGGAAAGATTCCTTTATAAACCACTTATAAAAAGTCAAACAAGGGTATAAATGACTTTAACCCATATTCTTGTAAATAGTAAAAATGTTTTGAAATACATTTCAAAGAAACATGGATGTGGATGATAAAGAGATCCCAGTAGATTATTACGTATAATACAACCTCGGATAATGAAGAGATTGTGAAATAACCCTTACCTTGTACTTTTCCTTGGTTGGGGTAGGTTAACCTCCTCTTCTTCGGGTTCTTCCTTTTGATTTGATCAAAAGGGCTCCTTAGGTTGGCTTTATGATCAAACTAAGGCCTCTAGGTTGTAGTGAGGGATGTTGGGAGAGTATTTGGGCAGAGTTAGGCCGAACCAAAAGGCTTTGAAGGTGTGAAGAAATGAGGAGGAGTGCCCTTTTTATAAGAGGGGTGAGGGGCACCTTTGGAAAAGCTAGAAATATTAATTTATAATAAATTCATATTCGGTTTCTAATGGCTCCAAAGTTGACTATTCAAAGGTTAAGGTAGGGATAGGTCGAAAACCACTCAACCAATAGAATTTAGACAGGTTTGGGTACTTATATTAACCTTATCAATAAGTATTAACTCTAAGTTAATTAGTTTCACTTTTACAATGTCTCTTTGTATTTTTATATAATATGGTTAATAAACTTACTATATACATCCAAGCGACCCCCAAGTGGTCCATTAATGATTAACCTATCATAATATAAGTCTCTTGGCCGAACCTTAGATTTTTAAAAATTTAATATCAATTAATAATATAATTTTTGTTTTAAGAACTCTTTTATGTCAATTTTGACACTATTCAATAGTTGATTTTTGTGAAACTCATAACAGATTGATTACTTCGAAAAAAGTCCATTAAATCAATCCTAATATATCATATTAGCCTATAAAATTAGTTTAATTCATTAAAAGTTTCATATTATATTTATTTGGGTATTTATAATATCAATTATTTTAATTTTTCACTATTTTAGTAATTACTGCATCATCATTGTGTCATAAATAAAATAAATTATTTAATGTCTAAAAATTATAAATAAAATATCATTATGTAGGAAATCTTTTTATCTTTCTAATGAATATTTATAATCTAAAATCCAACATATATAACCCTATGTAAAAATTGTTGTTCTAAAAGATATATGCTTGTGTCATTTTTGTATTCATTTTAACTAAATTAAAATAAAGTGTCATTATCACTTACAAGTGGATCCATGGGGTCCCAAAATTGACACAAAGATGCCCATGGTCGACCATGTATCAACCAATAGGGTTAAGACACGTTTTAGGGTAATTTAGTATTATTATAATATTATTTTTTTAACCCTTATTTACCGGATTTACCCTTAACCATGGTAAATAAAATATTTACCGCAGTAATTATTCAAAATGTATAAAAATAAAAGTTACCTATTTACACAATTTGAACATCCTGATTCCAAATATGGAATCCATTTTCCTAAATTCAAAACACAGAAGTGGCAGAAATTAATTTAAAATTAATTCCCGCTGTCAAAACAAAAAGCGTGTTTTTAAGAGATAATAACTATCAAAAGATTGACACTTGTTTATGTTCGGTTTAATTGTAAAATTATGTCCAATGACCAACATTATATTAAATGGTAAAAATATATTCTAAATATACTTTAAAACTACTAAAATTCATAATTTATCACTATTAATTATTTTGATTAAAAAAGTTGTTTTTAATTAAAATTTAGTAATTTTCACTATTCATCAAAATATGAAAGTTATCCGAAAAGTACCAAAATTTCACCTTAGGCTAAATTCGATATTCCGAGTCCAAAAATGAAGTCCATTTTCCAATATAAAATATATATAATTTCAAAAATTAGGTATTACTATTCATAACGGCTAGTTTGATCGGTTGTGGTGTGTGTTAAAACTCGAAGTTGCGTACAACACACGCTACTGTTTTATTCAAAGGAAAGCGTACCGTGTAAGCTTGGGATGTTTCATTTTAAATTTTTTGATGTCCCCATTTAGTCAAAAAGTATAAAATATTGTATTTAAAAAGGTTTCACTATTAAAAGTTGATAAAAGTGTAATACTGAAAATGAATCTGTTCTTGCATTATGACTAAGAAACTCATAATATGGATTCTAAAATTATAAGGATTATATAAAGTTTAAAATTTAGTTAATAATATTCATAACCTCTTTTGAATGGATTTTTCCTTTGGTAATTCATGGTGTGATTGAACTCGGTGTTGCGTGTAGTGCAAGTTATTGAATTATTTTGAAGAAATAACACACTATGAAATCTTGGGGTGTTACATATCTGGTACGCTATCGAATATAGAAATCCCTTTAAGCTAAAATTAATATTTAATTCACAAATATTAATAAATATGAAAATCTATTATTATTCATTTACTTGGGTTGTTACATCCTTCCCCATTTTGGAAATTGCGCCTTCACAATTTTTATCCACTTATCAAAATAAATGGGGGTATTTATACCTCATAGCATTTTCAGATTTTCACGTTGCCTCTTCAACCATATGGTTTTTCCACAAAAATATTACCTGATAAATTACCTTATTCTGCAACACCTGCTCTATACGGTCTAGAATCTGGACTGGTTGTTCTTCATAATAGAGATTCTCTTTCTACTAAACTACCTCTGGGCTCAAAAAATGAGATGGATCTGGCATATACTTTCTCAACATCGAAACATGAAAAACATTGTGTACCTGAGATAAAATTGGGGGTAAAGCTACTCTATACTTAACTGATCAAACTTTCTCCAGAATTTCATAAGGTCCAATAATCCTCAGACTCTACTTTCCCTTCCTACCAAAACACATCACACTTTTCCAAGGAGAAACTTTGAGAAAGACATGGTCACCTACCTCAAAAAAAAGATCCTTCCTCCGGTTATCCGCATTACTTTCATGTCTGCTCTGAGCTGTTCTCATGTGCTTCTAAATCAACTGAACATTCTCTGTCATCTCTTCTACCAATTCTAGTCCCATCATCTTTCTTTCACATACTTCATCCCAAAAAGTTGGAGTTCGACAACGCTTTCCATACAATGCCTCAAATGGAACAATCTGTATACTGGAATGAAAATTGTTATTATAAATAAATTCAACCAAAGAAAGATGTTGGTCCCAACTTCCCTGGTAGTCCATCGAGCAAGAACCTAACATATCCTCTAAGGTCTGAATTAACTCATGTGGTTTCAACGTCAGTTCACTCCATGTGTAGGGTAATTTAACTCATGTGGTTTCAACTGACGTGAAACATAACAAATTACCTGATCATTTTGAATTAGGACACAAACCAGTCCTTTCAACGAAGCATCACTATAGATAACAAACTCGCCATTTTTTGGAAGGCATTTCCAAAACTGGAGCATTCACCAATTTCCTTTTCAATTCCTGAAAACAATCATCACATTCATTTGTCCAGATGAACATAACACCTTTTCGAGTTAACTTAGTCATTAGAATAGATAACCCTGCAAAGTTTTCAACAACCCTTTGGTAATAACCTGCCAAACCAAGAAAACTACCAATCTCAGTAATATTTGTGGGTCTTGGCCATTCTTCAACAACTTTTGTTTTTACAGGATCAACAGTTATTCCATTTTTTGAAACAATGTGACCAAGGAATGATTTTTTTTGTAACCAAACTCACAGTTTCTGAATTTTCCATAAAGTTTCTTTTCTTTTAAGGGTTTTAAGACAACCCTTAAATGACATTCATGATAATATTTACTTTTTGAATAAACCAAAATATCACCAATGAACACAACCACAAACTTATCCAAGAACTCAGGGAAAAATCTATTCATAAGATCCATTAATACAGCAGGTTCATTGGTTAAACCAAAAGGCATAACTACAAATTCATAATGGAAATATCTAGTAAGAAAAGCGGTCTTTAGAACGTCAGCTTCTTTTATTTTCAACTAATGGTACCCCAACCTCATGTCAATCTTCGAAAAATACTGAGCTCCCTGGAGCTGATCAAACAAATCATCGATATGAGGAAAAGGATACTTATTCTTAACAGTGATGTTATTCAATGCTCTATAATCAATGCAAAGTCTAATTGAACCATCATTATTTTTAACAAAAAAGACAGGAGCACCCCAGGGTGATGTGCTAGGTCGAATGAAACCTTTATCTAATAACTACTGCAATTGCTTTTTCAACTCTAAAAGTTCAATTTGAGCCATTCGATAAGGGGGTTTTGAAATTGGCTTAGCATCAGGAACTAAGTCAACAGTAAATTCAACTTCCCGATCATGTATAATACCAGGAAAGTCATCAGGAAAAACATCAAGGTACTCATTTACCACTGGTATATCATTAATATAAATAGTTCCTTTGTTTTCAACAATATGTGCAAGGTAACATTCATTTCCATCTTTTACCAGTTTTCGACTTCCTGATATGTTATTAAAATAAAGGGTTCATTTTTGTACACAAACTAAAAATCATTCTGAAAAGAAACTTCTTTAGCTCTGCAGTCAATCTTAGCATGATAAACAGAAATCCAATCCATGCCCAATATAACATCAAACTCTACTAGAGGAAAAATAATAAGGTTTGCAGGTAGATTCTTTCCACACACAAGGACATGAATGTTCTTATGTTTTCTTTTTGTCTCATCTTTTCCTCCAGGTGTTTTTACCATAAGTTCAGTATTCATATCATGAGATGGAATTTCCTAATTTCCTCTAAAAAATTTCAGAAATGAAAGAGCGTGTAGACCCTGAATCAAACAACACATTGGCATAATCTGAACAAACAAACAATGTACCTGATATAACTTCATTTGATGGCCCAACATCTGCCTATGTAGTTGCAAAGGATTTCACCACCTCTTTCTGCTTGTAGTCTTGCTACTTTACTTTAGTTGAGTTCCTTGTTGGACACTCATTTTCATAATGAACCATTTCATTTCACTTAAAACATTTTACAGACTGTAAATCAGATTTTGTCTTACCATTACCCTGATCTTTTTCATTGCAATTACGAGCTTTATGTCCCATTTTACCACATCGGTATCACTTAACAGAATTCAAAATAAATTCCCCATCATGCTTTTTACAACAGTTTTCACAAATTGTAAACTTAAGCTTCTTACCATCAGACTTTTTTTGAAGAGTTATTTCCTTTTTCTTGCCACCTCGACCTCTTATTTTGTTGTTTGTCAAAGAATACTTGATCATCGGCAAACTCCATTTCCACATTCTCCGCACAACGAACAAGTTTTTCATAACTATTGAACTCACAATAAGATAAATCCCTTCGATAATTTGGGTTTAATCCTAAGTAAAAACGGTTGATTTTACTATCAAGATCTCATATGATGGTTGGAACATACTTTTCCAATCACGTGAATTTTTCTTCATAAGCAGCCACTGAGTCATCCTCCTGCCTCAATTCTAGGAATTGTGTTTCCATCCTAAGATGAACCACCTTACGAAAATATTTCTCCTAAAACATACCTTTGAATTCATCCCAATCAAGAGAATTAATCTTCTCACTATCCCTGGTATTTTTCACCATCGACCACCACTAATCAGCTTCACCTTCAAAATGGTAAACAACGAGACTAACCTTTTGATGTTCTGAACAACCCATGACATCAAAAATATATTCTGGTGCTTTAATCCACCCTTCAGCTAGCACCGGATCAGATTATCCTTTGAATGATGGGGTATGTTGACTGTTGAAATGCTCCACTACTGACATGTTCCTCTGTGGGTGATCTGGCAGATCTCGTACATGGATACCACCACCATTTATATCCTGAGTCATCTGTGACATCACTGCAAAAAACTGTTCAGTTCCGATTCTGACCATCTCAGGTTTTTGATTTGGAAGGTTGTCTTCCTCCTGATGTCGTCCCAACATAGCTGCCCTGTTTCTTCTGTGGAAAACCTTTCTAAACAAAGAAATATCTTAGGGGAAGGAAAATCGTAATCTGTGAATGCTATATGATGTCAATAATAATATAAATTACTTTATGTATATTTAATTAACAATATCCTAACTCCTAACATTATCGAAACCAACCTATGATACCAACAATAAGGACCCGACATTAAATATTACATAATATTGAATTAAATGAATAGTTCACATTGAATATATTTTCAGGTTTAGAGTGTTAGGGAATTAGAACATAACTATTACATCTCAAAATATTACAAAGTAGGCACTTCTACCCAGAATCCACTTTTATTTATAAAATAAAAACTCTTGAAAAAAATGTCATGTCTAATTCCATGTTAAAGAGAGCATGGCTTTTCCTTGATCCCATCCTTAACCCTATTCATCTTTACGTCCTGTGAAAAACATCTCAAAACGTGGGATGAGCATAAAAGGCTCAGTAAGGGTTATAAAACTGTGAAGGAAAACACTTGTTCATAAATACATACAAAACATGGACTCTTTTACTTACCTCATGAAATCATATGATTAATGAAAGACACATAGAAATCATAAATCATAAAGGTAACTTGTGGCATCCATACCATACTTACATTGTAGCTATCACAGCTACATAGAGAGTTACTTTGGAATACCCATCACAATATATTCCCTAAATCTATTAGGAGAAACATTCATGTTTACCTCCGTCACATTACCCAATGCATTGAAGAGCTATCTCGGGCTCACCCGCCCTACATTTATCACAGAACCACCCGTATACGTAAATAATTCCCAAGAACTAGAACATAATCATAACACATAACAAAATCATAAAGGAAAGATAACATTCCACATTGCAATAATAAAATATCATTTCAATATATTGAAATAATAAATCCATTCTAAAAATCATTTTTAATACCAAAATATGCAAAAAGAGTATTTGGTATTTATTTTTCCTTTTATAAATATTACGGCATGTTAAGGAAGCCAAAGATCAAATAATACTCGCGGCGGCGGAAAGGTCGTTGTCACCGCTTACATTAAAGAAACATTCTTTTTTCTCGTTTAGTCAAACGATTCGTATAAAAAGTTTCCCTTTGAATAAAATGAAAAGTCAAAGGGGTTTATACACCGTATAAAATAATGTTGTGTATAAGAAATGCCCCAATGAAAGAAGATTGAGACGAAGTCCCTTTCCTCGTGTCCGACTTGACCCGTTCGTTCTTTAATCTCTAGAATAGTAAACTAAAGTTAACTTATACTTACTTAAGAAACTTTTTCAAGTTTATAATTCCATTTATATCACTTATTACCATGTTATAATCATTATGTAATCATTTGAGATAATAACATTCATTTTGTCGATATTTGGGACTTGAGTCAAAAATGGACTTCTTATAATTACATGTTGTTCACGTTTTCAAAGGTTCATTATATCCAGAATGATATTCATGATTTATATATCATATGTATCATATATATCCAGTATATACATGTATTTATAATATTACATAACATTTAGAGGTAAGAAATGAAATGCACCGTTCATGGAGACGGTAAGCCGTACATACGCATGAACTCTACTTTCATTTCTATTTATTAGTTTAATGGAAATAAAACATATTTATACATAGGTATATTATAATTACAGTATAATATCATATATAATATCATTAAATATATCCTTTATACATCCCACATATGGCATTAATGAATCACATCACTTTGAGGGGGAGATAGTCCGCACTTCCTCAAATGAGATTATTGTATTTACCCACTATGGAAACAATAAAGGAATGCTATAAAAATGGAATTATAGAAGAATAAAGAAATCATAAACAAAATATATATCATATATAAATACAGTGAAATCATAATGGCCACCATGAGTGGCGGAAAGATGTAATTGAACAATCATCGTTTCGTGAGGTGTCAGTTTTCCATCCACAGAAACATTATGTTCCTCATCCATTAGATGGAGGTGTGTGTAAGTGTAGTTATAATACTACTTATAAAAACATCATAGTATATTTAGGATACTGGTGTTGTTACAAATTAATGAAATAAAAATATATTAGGGGTTGGAGAAGTAAAATAAAATAAAACAATTTAAGAGAAACTGTTACCTTTAATTTGGGTAACTCCCTTTTGTTTGAACCAAAGGACTTCTTGAAGTGACTTCTGCTTTTGGTAAGGCTTTCAGGAGGAGGAGAGGGATGTAGGGAGCTTAATTGGGCAGAGTTTTGACGAGCCAAATGGCTTGAGAGGTGTGAGGAATTTCATAGAAGTGGTCTCTTTTTATAAGGGAGAGGAGGGGATCTTTAGGAAAGAGTGAAAATATTATTTTATAATTTAATGATATTCGGTTTCTAATGGTCCAAAAATCATTATGGTCGAATCTAAGATGAATCATTAACGAAATAAAATCATCCAATCAGAATTGAACATGTTTTGGATAATTTTTTAATCATTATAACCTTATTTAATTAAATCATCTATTAATGAGGTAAATACTGCATCATTATTGTGTCATAAATAATTTAAATTATTTTATGTCTAAAAATTATAAAAAAATTATCATGATGTAGGAAATATTATTATCTTTTCAATTAATATTTATAGATGAATATATAATTTAAATAACCCCTTAAAAAATAAATTTACTAAAAGATATTTTCATTTGTCATTTTTGTCTTTTCTTTAAGTTAATTATTCTAAATTGTCATTATCAAACTGAGTGACTTAAAGGGGTCCCAAAATCGACCCAAAGATGTTAATGGTCGTATATGACTCAACCAATAATATTTGGACATGTTTTAAGGTAATTTTGAATGATTATAATATTCTTTTAACCTTGAATTACCCTATTTACCTTTAACCGCGGTAAATAAAAGTCCAATGTTACTATTCACCAAAAATATTTTCTTCTTATTGACCAAAATTTTACATCTTGATAACAACCATGTATGTAGGATTTTTAAAATTCAATTAACAGTAGTTGTAAAATTCAATTTAAATGAAGAAGTCAGATTTTTAACTACTACTAAGTGGTGTAACTATTCATCAAAAATTTAAGTTTTCCAAAAAAAAACAAAAATTCAGACTATGTTATATTTTATATTCCGAATTCAGAAATTATGTCTATTTTTAAAAATTAAAAACATAGAATTGGAATCAATTAATTTAAAAATTAATTCCCGCTGTTAAAAAAATAGCCTGTTTTTAAGAAACAATAACTATCAAAAGATTGATACTTGTTAATGTCTAATTTCAATGTAAAATTTAATCCAATGACCAGAATTGTATTAAAAAGTAAAAATATATTTTATTTCAACTTTAAAACCAGTTAAAAAGATAATCTAACCATATAAATAAATTATATTAAAAAACAATTTTAAATTAAAATACAATATTTTTCACTATTCATTAAAAAATGAACATTATCAGAAAAATACCAAAAATTTACCCAATGTAAAATTTGATGTCCCCATTCTAAAGAAGGATTTAATTTGGTCAATTATAATGTATTAAAGTAATAAAATCTATATTTAAAGAGGGTTCACCATTGAAAGGTGATAAATCGGCCTTTTAATGTAAATTATGCTTAAAATTAGATTCATTAACTTTTTATGCCTCAAAATTTTATTGGATAAATATAAATACATGTATAGTCATATTATAGTTATTTTGGATCATTCCCACCAATATAATGTCTTGGAGTTAACTAACATTTAAAATAATAATATTATATTATTAGTGTGCAACGTAAGATTCCAAAGAAACCCATTGTTGTGTATCAGGTACACTATCGAATATAGAAACCCCTTTAAGCTAAAATTAATAATTAATTCAAAAATATTAATAAATACTAAAATATCTTATTCATCAATTACTTGGGATGTTACAATTGATCACAATGTGACATAAAAAGTAGATCATTTTGGAAAATATTATTTCAAAACATAAAACAAAATATACCCAAACCTATACATTTCATTATTATTAGGTTTTATATATTTGAAAAAGAATAAATTTTATAATTTATTTTTTAATTTTAATGCTATTATATTCAATGGATAATTGAATTTTTTAAACAGTTATAGTACTATTGTATAGTTTCAATGATGTCAAACTTGCATATAACTCATTCCATTTTGTTATTTTCTATAGAAAATCTATGGGATTTTTTTATATTGAAATCATAATTTGAAATATTGGTGGGTATCGTTCTCCCCTACTTCAATAAAACCCTTAAAAATTTTAAATTTCACATAAAAAATTAATTTTTAATACTAGAAAATTTATCTGTGGAAAACAGACATCATAAATAGAGAAAATAATAATTACACTTAAAAAGAGTGAAATAGAAATAAAAAATTCACAACAAATTTCAGATTTGTAATAGTAGAAAATTATATGGAAGTAGAGATACATACATAGAGGGAAAAAGTAAATATATATATATATATTTAGTTATTGTGTTCATCAATCACAAAAAAATTGAATCATCAATAGAAAATTAAGGGCCTTAATTCCATAAATCTATAATGATTTAAAATAAAATTGGTTAAAAAACAAAATGTATTATTATAAAAATATTTGATACCTTTTCATAGATTTGGAGGATTGTTTTACTATCTAGATAATTACATGAGTGAACATTCATAATATCATTCCATTAATCAGTTTTATCCTTTGGTTGTGCTTATATCTCTTTTAACTTCATTTTACTCACCTAATGATGAATATTCAAGATGAATCATAATTCATTGAAGCACATTTATCTAAGAGTATGATCAATAAGTACTTAAATAATATTGTAAATTTTTACTAAAAACCAACATTTATTTCATAATATCCAATAAATCATACTAAAACCCCAAACAATAATATACAATGATCAAATTATCCCATTCCAACCTCAAGATCTTTCCAAAATACTTCTGTCCATATTATCATTCAAAAAAGGTCTCTAAATTTAAAAAAACAATCTTAAAATTAGATTCCCAAACCACATAATGTATCTATTATGATCAAAAATAAAATATTTGATCACCATTTAATCCATAATAAAAACATATATACTTCCATATCATTAAAGAATAAGTACTGTAGTATAATCGTTATGTATATCTCCTAAATATTATAACCATATAACTATTGATGTAATAATTAATATTTAAAAATTCTAAATACCATTAATTATTCGACTTCACAATATATACATTATCAACGATTCAAAATATATTTCCCTAATAACTCCTTAATTTCATTCTTATATTTAATCTATTCATTATTTTCAGTATAACTATTACGAGTATAACCCTGATGATTCTAAACATCAACCAAAACCTAAATCAAAATCTCATAGACACAAATAATAATGATATAGTCCTAAATAATCATTTAATGGAACTATAATTGATGCATTATTCAAGTAAATACATAAGTATATATGATTAAAGAATTTCATCAATTACTAAATCAAAACGATGTTGGCTTATACAAAAAAGTATCATAAAAGTCATAAAAATTGATCAATATTCTAATATATGTAATATCAAACTAACTTTCAATGTTGTAGATAAAATGATTTTTATAACAACTATTACAACTGATCCCCATATCTCAATATATGATGCATTATTTTAGAACATTATCATTATAACATGGAATCAAATCCTGAAGGACCTATCAATTTTGTAGTCTTAGAAAATAGATTATATATGTGAACTTCACATTACAATTCAGAACATAAAATACAACATCATTAATACATAGATAATTCCATTATTCTCCTAGTATAAAATGACATATAAATAATTATACACATATTGGAATCCATAGAAAAGAAAACATAAGAAATGGGTGTTCAATGATGCGCTATATGCTTGAACAATACAACAGAAGTGTTCATATATAACCATAAACATTGAAGAATGTATAAAACTAAAACTCAAGCAATTTAATCATAATAATGAACATAATATAAAAGGAATAAATCAAATATTTCAAATTAATCATTCACATTGATATTCTACTAGTCTAATAATCACTTGTAATATCAATATCTGATACTATAATATGGGAATGCATAATGTCAGTCGTCAGAAACATATTGTTGGGGCCTTAGAAAAGACATCTGAAAATCAATGTTTACGGAGTTAGCCAAATCTATATCGGAAACTAAAGGGGAAATTCCTTGGAAAAGACCATATCTAGTTTTTGAAATGAGAAAAAATCATGCTTAGAGGGTCTAAAATGGATTTCTAATGTACCATACTATGTCTAATTCATTCCTTATATAAAAATTGTGAAACATAATAATTCAAATATAAAACATGTCACAAAAATGTTATATCATTATCTATAAACCATGAATGGAATCAAAATAAAAAATCCACATTAAAATAATTTATAAACCCTTCAATATAAAATGGATTATATTAGTATAATTAATGAACCTCAATTAATCATAAAATCCAACAAAGGAAGTTAACATAGATGAAAAAAGTCTAATAAATTCATCAAAACTATTTGAGAAAAATATCACATTTTAACATTGAAATCATTTCAAATTAACACAATTATTTAAGAATGAAATATGATAAAAACAACCTTCTATGTTTTAAGGTAAACATGATAATATTCAGGAATCATGATGGAGGAAATATTTGTGTGCACTGTATAAGTTAAAAAAATTTCTTTCCATAAATTGACTAAATTGCCACAAATTACATATTTGGAAAAGGGAAAAAAATTACATTAAAGTAGTTTTATCATAAATAAAAAAGGATTAAAATGAAATTAAAAAATTTCTATATTATTTTAAAATATATTTAAAAAAACATGGTCATGTATGATAATGATGTCCTACTGGATACTTACATATAATCAACCTCAGATAATAATGAGTTTGTGAAATTAACCCATACATTTTGTCTGATATAATCCATACATGTCTGAAAAACTTGTATAATTTTTTAAGTATATTATTAACTTTTTTATGAATCAAAAAAATATTTATGATATCCTATATGTTTCAATTATTACTTTATATTCCTATTTATTAATAATTTCACTCATAAAGAAACATTTTGTGTATTAATCTTATGGATAATTCTAAGTGTTTTTTATTTTTATTCATATTCTTCAAACATATATAATGATTTAAATAAAAAAATACTATGAATCAGGATTTTTATATCATATACCTTCATTAAATATATATATATATATATTATTGATAAATAAAATTCAATACACCGTTGGTTAGGACAGTATGTCGTACGTACACATAAGAACTATTTCTATTTTTTATCATATTAAATGGAAGCAGATAAATGATATATATATATATATATATTTAAAAATATATAAATATATATATATATGGTATAGTTATTATTTAATATATTTCATATTATTCATTTTATACATTTCTATAATAATTCTGATATTTTTCTAATGGAGGAAAATTTTATCGTTACATGGAGACGGTAGGTCACACGTACGCATGAGCGATGATATCATTCGCAAATTTTATCATTTAAAAAACTGAATGGATTATTAATTTTATCAGAAAAATAATATGTCATATTTATTACTTAAATTCTTTATATTCATTACCATTCCCATAGAAATAATTTATACATGAGAAACAATTTACTCCATGGCATGAAGACAATATCCTATACGTATGCACACCTGGTTATATTTTCTTTCATAGGATAGTTAAAAAGATAATTCAAGTTATCCAATAATTATAATAAAATCATTAAAAATATTATATTCTAGGGATATTACAATACTATGGAAATAAAATTGGAAGAAGAAATAGGAGAAGAAAATAACATTGAATTTCCTAGTGAAACAATTATCTATTCATCATGTGTCTCACATTAATTTGAACAAAAGGAATTCATTGGATGCATTTAAGCCCTATTTATTGAATCTATGTGGAATTTATGGAAATAGGGGGGAAAATGGGAAGTTTTGTTTCGAACTAATGGGATTTAAATCTATAAATAAAACAATTTGAGAGGTTCTCTTTTATAAGAGAGGGGAGATGCACTTTTGGAAACTCCAAAACAATTAATTTATTGTAAGATTGTTTTGTATATAAAATAGCTCCAAACTGTGTTTTTTAAGGTATAATATGAGGATGTTTCAAAATACCATTAACCAATTCAATTTAGACATGTTTAGGTCACAACATTAGCCTTATATTTTGAATTTATCCCTTAGTTAAACAATTTAAATCTTACCGGGTCTAGTTGTCATTTAATAATATAATGATAATATAATTATAATAAAATGAAAACAAACCAATTGGTTAATTAATTTTATATTTATCATTATCATTATTATTTTGAATATCTTTATATTTTAATGAATTTTATATCATTTAATAAAGATGTATTTATTCTAACGTATAGTTTATGTCAATTTTGAAACTACTCAATATTAACATTTTTTAAAATTTCAAAAGAACATTAAAATGTCAAACAAATATATTACATATGTTACAAAAATATCTAATTTTTCAATAAATTAGTTTCTTTCAATAATATAGTCTAATTATATTTATTTTATTATTTTTAATTTCATCAAAGAGTTTCTCCATTTAATACATAAATTTCTGTATCATCATTGTGTAACTATTAAATTAGATTATTTAATGACTAAAAATTATTAATAAATATACATGATGTATATAAATTTTAATTCATTTTAGTTAATGTTTTTGGATTCCCATATCTTATAAAAAACATCATATTTAAAATGATATATTTATTAAAATTTGAATACGTCATTTTTAAAAATTATTTAAATAAAATATAATAAATGTAATAATCATACACAATTGAATTTAAAGGATCATTATTTCAAGATAATATTTAATTGGTTTGAGAAAAAATGATCCAATAAAATTAGGGAATCTGTTAGTGTAATTTTATATTATTATAATTTTATTTTTACTCTTAATTATATTATTTAACGTTAACTCTGGTAAATAAAACCCAAAAGATATAATTCATAAAAATTTATCTGTATCCCACATGGACAAATTTTTTGTACTGATTACAACCATGTATGTCTGTTTTTTTAAATTCAAATTATAGAAATACGATAATTATAATCTCGCAAATGTGGCTAAAAGGAGGGTAAAAGGGATGTTCAATAGTTCAATAAATTTTCATATCAAATGTATTATAAAAATATTTTCAATGAATAAATTGGTTTATTATCTATATTAATTATCTATTTTAACAATGAAATAAATTGAATATAAAATAATATTTTAATTGAGTAAATCTATTTCTGAACAAAAATACAGTAATTTCACTATTCGTCTAAAAATTTATGCTTTTCTTAAAAAATTCCAAAAAATCACCCAATGATAATTTTGATATTACAAATTCGAAAATTATGTATATTTTACAATATTCCTTTTCAAAGATAATTTTAAATTAATTTTATTATTTTCCACAAAAGGTCAAAAAATTTATTTTTTTAAGATAATAGTACATCTAAACATATTAATATTTTAATGAAAAATATAAATTTCATTATAAATAATTTTTATACATGTTAAATAATTTTAATTAACATTTAAAATTTATTTGTTACTATACATATTATTTAATTTAATGGAATATTTTTAAAAATATCATTTGTAAAATTTTATTACTAATATATAGTTTCATTGGAACTAAATCTTTTGTGTAACTCTTACCAATTCGGTGATTCATACAATAAAATATATTTAATTAATTTATAAATCTAACATAATATGAAATCATGGGGTGTTATTTCATTTATCATGGATATTTTTAAATTCCTAAACCATATAACACTAAAATATAAACTATTTACTTTTATGGTAATTATATATTTTTTATGGAAATATTTATTAATAAATTTCATTTAATAAATATAGATATTTGATAAGGCATATTATTTATTTATTAAATCATTTATTTGATACAAGGAATGTTTTTATTGGATATAACAAGTAGTCCATAAAAGTTATATAGCAAATCGATGCACATACAAAATTTTATAAAAGAAATTATTTTCACAAAATAAACATATTTGGACCTTTAATTTTAAACAATATATAGAAAGGTATCAATGTTACAGGTTTTCATTCCCCGTAAACTAGAATTCCATTAATTTAGAATTTCCTACATTGTTATTTATCGATGATTGTTGATTATATTTTTACTATGAAAATGTTTATGAATTTATTTCGATATAATGTTATTTATTGAATGGAATTTTTTCTCATTTTTATACCATTACATTTTGATTATGACATATCCTTTATATTAATGTCTTGTGTTTTCTGATTTTTTCATTTCTATATTATTATGAAGTTCTTTCTATGTATATTGATTACAAAGATTTTATTTTTAGTTCTTCACCATTCCATAATTATTATTCCAATTTATTCAGTATTTCATCCAATTTACTATATGATTACAAATAATTTTATCCCCACATTATTTTTATTCATTTTCCAAGTATTCTAAGAAGTGTATAATGAATGTGATTCATGGATATAATATATTGAGTAAATTTATCCATAACATTTCATAGTTCTATTTTTTTTATTTTTTAATAAATGTCTCATTATGTATCAAGTTTACCAAGACTACTAAATTTTTTGGTCCTATGGAACTTGATGTACATTAATATTTTGTCATGGTAGTGGAATCACAACATTGGATCTAATGTCTTTGGGGTTAGGTCACTAAAATGAATGTCTGTGAATTAGAGTTCAAATAGACATCCTTCCCGCCCTATATTATTTAATACTTATAGCTGATTGGAACCATGGATAATGAATTTTAATTTTTTAATTGTAACAAGTACATAAAAAATTATCCTTATCTTCACCAATAAAAATGGATAATTTAAACCAAATCATGGTACTTCCATGTCGTTGAATTACATATTGGAACACTAATCTTATCCCCACCAAGTATCCTATGTCATGGTTATAATACCTTGGTCAAAATTAGTGATCATACAGTCTACATTTCTATGTCGATCACCCATAATAATATAAATTTATCATGGAGGATATATAATGATTGAATAATAATGTCTTTCCAATAATAGATCCATGGAATATATTTCTATTTTATTTGTTCATAGGATTTCTAGTCAAAATATCTTATTAAAGGATTATGTGATTACACCATTGCTTTATAAAATATTCAATTTATTTTTCATATAAAAATCTGTTTAATACCATGTTAAATTCGTTTTAAACTAATTTCCATCTCAAAAAATAATTATTTAATTGGTAACAATTACTCCCATTAGTAACATTGTTTCCTTCTATTAAATCAATATGTTTCTTCAATTGAATTATTTTCATTATTCAAAATTAAATACATTTTTTCTTTTTTATTAATATTATTTTGATTTATTATTTAAAATAAATTAAAATATGATTAACATATCTATATCATGGATATCTTTAAAAATGGAATGTAGTGTTTACGAAATATGTATCCTCTCATTTAAAAAACAATATTTATATTATTGAATTTTTTATATTAACCTGTAGTTTTTTGTGGATATAATATTTATAAATCTAATAATATGTATTGAATAATTATAATTTTTAGCTAATTTTTTTGTCACGGATATAAATTTCATCTCATATTTTAAATGAATGTTTTTAAAATGATTATTTGAACACATTACAAATTTCTCCATCATTGAACTGTAATGATTTATTGTCATTATGAAATTTTTTGATCGACCTATTTCATCTATTTTGATATAATTAATGTTGGAAATGATACATTTGATGTACGATGATTACATATGTTCATGTAATTCCATGATTTTTATTTAAAATATTATGAACCAAATTTCGTAACTTGTTGTGTTAATGATTTTATGAAAATGGATTTTATTTTATTTATGTATAGATAATACTAATGAGGTATAATTTCTTTTATTATCTTTCAATGAATTAGTTATGTTTGATAACAGAATAAATATAAAGATATTTAATTTATGAGTTTGTTCACATAGGCCATTTCATGAAGATATTATTCATATTTAAATCTGTGGACATGATGAGTTTGTTCACAAAAGAATTTGAATAAGTGTCTTTATTACATGTTTGTTACATTATTATTATTTCTCTACCTTTCCAGGTTTATTTTTTTCTTTCAATTTTAAATTTCCTATATATTTATCCTTCATAAAATATTTACTCCTTTTATGTTACACACCAATGAATTAGGATTATTATTTTATTAATTTTTTTAAATTATTATTTGTTTTCCACTTGAGGACCATATTCTAGACTATTGTTCAGATTATTATTCTATAATATTATTTTTCTTCCTCACATATTTATTATCTAACCATTATGATGAATTTAATGGATCCAACTATTGATCATTTAAGATAAATGATTTCCAATTTTCTAATTCCATATGCAATGAGGAATAATATAGCATATAATATTTCCTGAATGGGGTTTGTATTGGTGTCGTTATGGAACATTGTCTCAAAATTTTGAAAATTTGATGTTTATATTGCTAATTTATAGGTGACTGTGCCTTTATGTCCTTGGGTTTTATGGATATTTTTTTGATATATCATCAAAACCAATGATATAATTTATTATTAATGAATGTGTATATTGTATTTACAACCATTCATTCTCTATTAAATTTTACAGTTCAATTTATAATTTTAATAATGAAATTACATTGGGATTAATGTGAATTGGTTCTGAAATGGTGAATTTGGTTGATATATTAATGTAATATTGTCGTGTATAAATATATATTTCGGTCCTTGCTGGGTTCATAATACACTATTTATATATTTCTTTAATATTATATAGAATTTTTTATATCATCGATCATGGATGGGGATTGAAGGCCTCAATTTAATTTATATATGTCAATATATAATTATCGTTACTATGTTTTTGGGTATATAGATATCATTATACAAAATAAAGATAATGAACCATTGTTTAAAAGTCAAATTGAGAGATGTGGTTCAAATATATAGTGTGTTTTATACAAAATAATCTATTTTTGATATAATTGGTTGATATTCTATTTTTAAAGTTTCATTTTTTAATTAAATAGTGTGTTTTTCTTGTTTAACTCTTATTGCGTCTTTTGGTATTATATTATAACATATGTAATACATTTATTAAATGATAACTGTGAATAAAAATATTTTTTTTAGGGTTTTGGTGTGCTTTTTTCCATGGTAGAGGTTTTATGAATGAGTTTTATGTGTAGAATAATGTTATACTTCTTAGATATGTTTTTCTGAAAATAGTAAATTGTTTATTGATTTATACAATGTGTGAAAATGATTTTTATGTACTTATTTTGTAGGTTTATGATATTATACTGATTTTTTAAAATAAAATATGATAATTGTTGATGTCAATTATTTTGAAAACATTTTATGAATTTTTGAAATGTTTTATTAAATTTTAAGAAGGCTGTGAAACATATTTACAACATATTTTATTTGAGTATGATGTTAATAAGAATATAAATGTGAATGGAGTGTTATGTGGTATGTAACATCCCAAGTAAGTAATGAATAATATATATTCTTATATATGTCTATTTATGAATTAGATAGTGTTTTTGAGGCTCAAAATGAGATTAAATCCAATCTTAAGCATGGAATACTCTAATATTTTTAAAAGATCATTTTACCGCCTTTTGATGGAGAACCATTTTTAAATCTAACTTTTTACAATTTTATAAGCTATATTTTTCAAAATAAACTTATTCTTTATGAATGGGACATTGAAATTTACATTGGATAAATTTATTGTATTTTTCTGATAATGTTCATTTTATAATGAATAGTGAAAAGTGTTGTATTTAAATTCACAACCTCTTTTTAATGTAATTTATTTATATAGTTAGATTATCTTTTTAATTGGTTTTAAAGTGAAATTCGGATATATTTTTACCATTTAATCCAATGGTGGTCATTATAATTAATGTTACTTTGAGATTGGACATAAATGAGTGTCAATCTTTTGATAGATATTGTTTCTTAAAAACACGCTATTTGATTTGACCGCAGGATTTAATTATTAAATTAATTAATGAAACTTCGATGTTATGAATTTGGTAAAATAGACATCATTTTTGAATTCGTAATATCAAATATAGCTTAGGGTGTATTTTTGTTATTTTTCTGAAAAACCATAATTTTTTATGAATAGTGAAACCACAAAGTGGTAGTTACAAAAACTAATTTTTCGTTTAAATGGAAATTTACCACTTTTGTGATTTGAATTTCAAAAATCCAATATAACTGGTTTTCATTATTAAGTAAAATGTGGTTCAATGGGATGGAAATAATTTTTGATGAAAAGTAACTTTTACGTTTTATTAATTACGATTATAGGTAATTAGTGTGATTTAAGGTAAAAATGATATTATAATAAAATGAAAATATCATAACACTTGTCCTAAACTTATTGGATGAGTCATGGGAGACCAAGACCAACCATGGGTCTATTTTTGGGACCCCATGGAGCAACTTGGATAAGATAATGACATTAATGCCTTTTATTTAAAGTAAATGTAAAAATGACACAAGCATGTATTGTTTTAATAAAACAATGTTTACATGGGGATATATAAGTCTTATTTTTGACTGTAAATAGTCATTGGAAATATAAAAAAATTTCCAACATCATAGTATTTATTTATAATTTTTAGACATTAAATAAACTAAATTATTCATGACATCATGATGATGCAGTGATTAGCTCATTAATGAATGATTTAAATAAAATGAAAAGATAATGTAAACTATAAGACTTACACTTGTCAAAGAACTATTGGATGAGTATATTTCAAACCCTTATCACCTTATCATCTAAATACATCAATGTGGGACTTTTAAAATCCGAAACTCATTTGAAAAAAAAGTAACATTTTATACCTTTCCATGAGTGCCCCTCCTCTCCTCTTATAAAAGGCCCCCACATCTACCTCCTTACCCACACCTCACAAGTCTTTGGCTCGGCCAAGCTCTGATCATTTTGTCTCTCTAGATCACTCTCCTCAACATTGAAGCCTTACCTTAACAAGTAAGCTCTTCAAGAAGCCCTTTTGGTTCAAACTAATGGGAGTTACCCGATTTTAAGGTAATGTCGCCACTTGTGTTCTTTTGTTTTATTTTGCTTCTCCATCCCCCTAAACTCCTTTTTATTCATTTATTTTGTAACAACTCCAGTATCTTTAATATACTAGGATGTTGTTATAATAAGGATTCGAGCTACACATACACACACCTACATCTAATGGTTAAAGAACATATTGTTTCTATGGATGGTGAATTTCTGCCTCACGAAACGATGATTGTTCAATATTCTTTTAACACCTTCAAAGGTGGCCATTAGGATGTCACTATATTTATATATGATGTATAATATGTTTATGTTTTACTTATGATTCAGTATTTTTCATTTATGGCATACCATTATGGTTTCCATTATGGGCAAACGCGATATTTTCATTTTAGGAAGTGCGGACTAACGCCCCTCAAAGTGATTTGATTCGTTAATACCATATGTGGTACATATAAAGGATAGATTTAATGATATTATATATTATACCATACTGTAATTATAATACTATTATGTATCATTATTTTTTAATTCCATTAAATATGAAATTGAAATGGAAGTAGCGTTCATGAGTTCGTACGACTTATCTTCTACATGAACGGTGCTATTCATTTCTTACCTATAAATGCTATGTAATATTATAAATACATGTATATTATTGATATATATGATATATATTATATCTACATAATGAATATAATTCTGGATATAATGGATATTTTACCCCACCAACAAACATGTAATTATAAAGAGTTTATTTTTGACTCAAGTACCAATGATCGTTAAAACGACTATTATTTACATAAATAATTACATAGTGTTCATGACTTGGTAATAAGTGATATAAAAGGAATAATGAAATTGAAAAAGGTTATTAAGAAAGTAGAAATTAACTCAATTTTATTATTCAGGAGATTAATGAACGATCGAGTCAAGTCGGACCCGAGGAATGGGACTTCGTCTCAATCTTCATTCATTGAGGCATATTATGTATTATACACAACATTCTTTTATACGATGTATAAAACCCTGTGAATTTTACGTTTATTAAAAATGATTATTTTTTATATGAAGCGATTACTAAACAACCAAATGGAATGATCCTTGTCGTACGTATGCGGCGACAATGACTTCTCCGTTGCCGTGACCATTATTTGAGTTTCGACATCCTCTACAAGCCATAATTTTTTTTAAAATAAAAAATAAATACCATGTTTTACTTTTCATTTATTTTTGTATTGAAAATGGTTTTAATAATGTTTTTATTATATCAATGTGGGGTATTGATATCATGTGATTGAAAGGTGGAAATGTTATGTTTCCTTTATGCATGTTTTATGTGATACGATTATGTTATGGTTCTTGGGCATTGTTATGAATACGGGTGGTTTCGTGATAATCTAAGGGCGGGTGAGCCCGATATATCTCTCCAATGCATTGGGTAACGTGAAAGAGTTAAACGTTAAGGGATCTCCGAAGAGATTTAGGGAATATACTATAATGGGTATTCCAAACGTAACCAGGAGGGTTTCTCCCAACGTAAGAATGTTATGAATGCCTCAAGTTACCATTATGTCTTATGATTTCTATGATTTATTCATTATTTGACAAGGTATGTTAAAGTGCATATGTATTATGGGTAATGTATGGTTTCATTGATTCTTATGTATACATGTACTCATGTTTCCTTTCCATATTTTTATGTCCCTTACTGAGATTTTTATTCTCATCCAATGTTTTTGAAATGTTTTTTCACAGGTCAAGGTAAAGGTACATGATATGACAATAGTGTCAAGGAAGTGTCAAGAAAGTATCCATGTTTTATTTTAAATATGTTTCTGTTGATGGGAAAAACAATACTATCATTTATCTAACCACTTTGTTTAAATGTGGAATGTAAAGCATGTTTTATGAGCTAATTATCTAAAACTCTAAACCTGAAAATATCCTCAATGTGTAATCTTGTAATAACTCAAGATTAAGTATGGTTTAAGGCTGGGGCCTTATAGTTGGTATCAGAGGTCGGTTTAGATAACATTAGGAGTTAGAATTCTATTAAATGATTATACAAAAATATTTTTTATGGTCCAATTGGAATGATATACAATTTGAAGATTACCGTGTTGCTTCATATAAGACATGTTTGTTCAGAATGGTTTTCTGTAGAGGAAATGGGGATGCAGTGCTAGGAAGGCATACATAAGGAAACGACATTCTGAATCACCATCCTGAGATGATCAGAATATGAACTAAATAGTTTGTTGTAGTGATGGAGCAGTTGACTCAAGCAATAAATGGTGGTGGTATCCATGCACGAGATCAGCCAGATCAAACACAAAGGAACATGACAGTGGTGGAAGCTTTCATGAGGCAAAATCCCCCATCATTCAGAGGATCATATGACCCTGTGCTAGCAGAAGGGTGGATTAATGCACTGGAGAAGATTTTCGATGTCATGGGGTGTTCAGAAAATCAAAAGGATTGTCTTGCTATTTACAGTTTGGAGGGTGAAGAATATCAGTAGTGGTCGATGGTTAAAAATATCTGGGATGCTGATGAGATTGATGCTCTTGATTGGGATGAAATCAAAGGTATGTTTCTTGAGAAATATTTTCCTAAGGCTGTTCGACTTATGATGGAAAAAAAATTCCTGGAATTGAGGCAATAGGAAGACTCCGTGGATGCTTATGAACAATGGTTCACTCGATTGGCAAGGTATGCTCCAAATTTTATCTGAGTCCTTGATACTAAAATTAATCATTTTTACTCAGGATTAAAGCCAAAATATCGAAGGGATTTAGCTTCTCGTGAATTCAAGAGTTATGAAAATCTTGTTCGATGTGCCGACAAGGTGGAAATGGAGTTTTTTGATGATCAAGTGTTCTATAACAACCAACAGAAGAAGTGACGAAGGTGGCAGGAGAAAGGGAAGAATTCTTCAAAAAATCCTAATGGTAAGAAAACTAAGTTTCCAGTTTGTGATAAATGTGGTAAAAGGCATGCTGGGGAATGTCTTATGAATTCTGAGATGTGCTACCAATGTGGTAAGATGGGACATAAGGCCCATGATTTCACTGAAAGAGATAAGGGTGATGGTAAGAACAAATTTGATTTACAGTTAGCGAAATGTTTTAAGTGCAATGAGAAGGGTCACTATGCAAACGAGTGTCTGAAAAAGAGATTGAGTGATGGGAAGCAGTTAGAGTACAAGCAGAAATGGGCAGTGAAATCCTTTGCAACTACATCAGTAGATATTGGGCCATCAATTGAAGTGGTATCAGGTACTTTGTTGGTTTTTTCAGATTCTGTCTATGTGTTGTTTGATTTAGGGTCTACACATTCCATCATCTCTGAAAACATTTCTAGTAAAATGGGAATACCATCTCAAGAAATTACTCTTGAACTTGTGGTAAAAACACCTGGGGGAAATGTTGAGGCAAAAATAATTTATAATAATATTCTTATCCTTATCCGTGGATAGAACCTACTTGCAACCCTTATTTTTTTCCCTCTAGTAGAGTTTGATGTTATCATGGGTATGGATTGGCTCTCTATTTACCATGCTAAGATTGACTACAGAGATAAAGAAGTTTCTTTTCAGAAAGACTTTCAGTTGGTGTACAAGAATGAACCCTTACTGTTGATAACATATCAAGAGGCCGAGAAACTTATAAAGGATGGAAATGAATGTTACCTTACACATGTCGTTGAATACAAGGGAACTGTTCAAATTAATTATGTTCCAGTGGTAAATGAGTATCCTGATGTTTTTCCTGATGAGTTTCCTGGAATAATACCAGATCGAGAAGTTTAATTTAATGTTGACTTAGTTCCTGGTGCTAAGACAATTTCAAAACCCCCTTATAGAATGGCTCAAACTGAACTATTATAGTTGAAGGAGCAATTGCAAGATTTATTAGAAAAAGGATTCATTCAACCTAGAACATCACCATGGGGTGCTCCTGTTTTATTTGTTAAAAATATAGATGGTTCTATGATACCTTTCATTGATTATAGAGCCTTTAATAACATCACTATTAAGAACAAATATCCATTTCCTCATATCGATGATTTGTTTGATCAGCTCCAGGGAGCTTAGTTTTTTTCAAAGATTGACATGATATCGGGGTACCATCAGTTGAAGGTAAATGAAGGAGATGTTCCGAAGACCACGTTTCATCCAAGATATTTCCATTATGAATTTTTAGTAATGCCTTTTGGGCTAACCAATGCACCTGTTGTATTCATGGAATTTTTGAATAGAATTTTCCATGAGTTCTTGGATAAGTTTGTAGTGGTTTTCATTGATAATATTTGGTGTTTTCTAAATGTAAAGAAGGGCATGAAAGAATTTAAGGGTTATTTATCAGACCTTAAAAGAAAAGAAATTGTATGGGAAATTCAGCAAGTGTGAGATTTGGTGGCATCAAATTTATTTCCTTGGTCACATTGTTTCTAAAGATGGGATAACTATTGATCCTAAAAAAACAAATGATGTTGAAGAGTGGCCAAGACCCACAAATGTATCTGAGAATCGTAGCTTCCTTGGTTTTGTAGGCTATTACTGATGGTTTGTTAGAAATTTTTCCCGGTAATCATTTCCAATGACTAAGCTAACTCGGAAGGGTGTTAATTTTATCTGGACAAAATAATGTGTTGATTGTTTTCAGGAAATGAAAAGAAGATTGGTGAATGCTCCAGTTTTGGCACTACCTTCTAGGAATAGGGAGTTTGTTATCTACAGTGATGCTTCATTGAAAGGACGTGGTTGCATCCTAATGCAGAATGATTAGTTAATTGCTTATGTTTCACGTCAGTTGAAAATTCATGAGTTAAATTACCCTATACATGATTTGGAATTAGCTGTTGTTGTTTTTGCTTTAAAAATATTGAGGAATCATTTGTATAGAGTAATGTGTAAAATATATACCGATCAAAAATGTTTATAGAATATATTCACTCATAATGAATTGAACATGAGACAGAAGAGATGGCTAGAATTAATTAAGGATTATGATTGTAAAATTCATTACCATCTGGGAAAAGAAAATAAAGTGGCTGATGCTTTGTGTCGAAAAAGTAATGTTTCATTATCAATGTTGCATTTGGAAGCTGATACTTTGGTTAAGGATTTGATGAAATTTGGCATAGAAGTTGTTGGAGTAGGATGTCCTTCTATTTTGTTTCAGGTATCAGTGAAATCTTCTCTATCAGAAAAAATGATGCAAGCACAGAAGTAAGACAGTGAGTTGCAAAAAAAGGTAGAGCTGGTTTAGATGGGTTAGTTTCCTGAATTCAACATTGATAATGATTGTGTTTTGAGATTTTGGAAGAAATTGTGTGTGCCTTGTGATTAAATGTTGAAGAGATAGTTGTTATGTGAAGCTAATAGTTCTCTGTATTCAATTCATCCAGGCAGTACTAAGATGTATAGATATCATCAGGAGTATTACTGGTGGGACAGAATGAAAAGAGATATTGCTGATTTTACTGTGAAGTGTTTGACTTGTCAACAGGTTATAGCAGAGAGGCAGTTACCGAAAGGGATGCTTCAGCCTTTACCAGTTCCAGAGTAGAAATGTGAAAATATATCCATGGACCTCATTGTGGGGTTGTCGAAGACACCTCGAGGTAATAATGTAATCTGGGTTATTGTTGATCACTTTACTAAATCTTCTCATTTCATTCCTATTCGAGATAATTTCTATCGAGATCAAATTTATCGATTGTATCATAACGATATAGTCAGGTAGCATGGAGTTCCCCTAGCCATTGTATCTGATCGTGATCCCAGGTTTACTTCTAACTTTTGGAAAGGCTTTCAGAAGTCCTTGGATAATGAATTAAATTTTAGTACAGCTTTTCATCCTCAATCAGATGGACAGTTAGAACGAACGATTCAGACATTGGAGGATATGCAATGTGCTTGTTCGATGGATTATCAGTGAAGTTGGGACCAACATCTTTCTTTGGTTGAGTTTTCTTATAATAACAGTTTTAATTCCAGTATACAGATGGCACCATTTGAGGCATTATTTGGGAAGTGGTGTCGAACTCCAGAGTGTTGGGATGAATTAGGTGAAATAAAGTTGATGGGTCCGGAATTGGTAGAAGAGTTGGTAGAAAAAGTTCAGCAAATATTAAAACACATGAGAATAGCTCAGAGTTTGCAGAAGATTTATGCGGACAACAGGAAGAAGGATCTCTCTTTTGAGGTAGGTGATCAAGTTTTTCTCAATGTTTCACCATGGAAATGTGTGATGTGATTTGGTATGAATGGAAAGATGAGTCCAAGGTTCATTGGACCATATGAAATTATGGGTAGATTTGGATTAGTTGCATACCGAGTGGCTTTACATCCGAGTTTCATTGGTGCCATTTATGTTCCTGGTAACTCCCTGAGGGTAGAGGCTTTGGCCCTTCATTCAGGCATATTGATTTGCAAGAGGAGAGGCTTGGCAGTGACAGAGATTGAATCTGATTCAGAGGTCCTGGTAAAGGTGGTGCAGGGAAGTTATGGGATTCCCTAGGATCTAACATACATTATTCGAAGGTTCAAGACAGAAACTAGTCATGGAAGGTTTATTCGTCATAGATGGAGAGAAGCTAACTTTGTAGCTAACTCAATGGATCGTTTGGGTAGTCAGGAGGACCCTCTTGTTGTTTTTGATAGTCCACACTCCCTTCCCCTAGAGTGTTTATGTGTGGATCGAGGGGATGCCCTAGGACTGCACCATTTTCTTCCCCCTTGAATGGATTTTCTTATTTTCCCTTGTCTTTATTTTAAAATATTAATAAAAAATAACTTTCAGACCATCTAATGCTTGGACTCCAGAGGTAGTTCAGTTGGAAGAGAATCTATCTTATGAGGAACAACCAGTTCAGATTCATGATCACAGGGACCAAGTGTTTCGGAATAAGGTGATTAATCAAGTAATGGTTTCGTGGAACAACCACATGAGTGAAGAGGCAACATGGGAATCTGAAAATGCAATGAGGGATAAATACCCCCACTTATTCGATAAGTAAATAAATTGCGGGGATGCAATTTTCTAAAGGGGGGAAGGATGGAACATCCCAAGTAAGTAATGAATAATATATATTCTTATCAATGTCTATTTATGAATTTGATAGTGTTTTAGAGGCTTAAAATGTGAACAAATCCAATCTTAACCATGGAATACTTTAATATTTTTGAAAGATTGTTTTACCGCCTTTTGATGGAGAACAATTTTAAATTTATCTTTTGACAATTTTATAATATATATTTGTCAAAATAAACTTATTCTTTATTATTTGGACATTTAAATTTACTTTCGATAAATTTCTAGTATTTTTCTGATAATGTTCATTTTTTTAATGAATAGTGAATAGTGTTGTATTTTAATTCAAATTCTATTTTTAATATAATTTATTTATATAGTTAGATTATCTTTTAAATTTATTTTGAAGTCAAATTAGAATGTATTTTAACTATTTAAATCATTGGTGGTAATTGGAATTAATATCACTTTGAGATTGGACATTAACGAGTGCCAATCTTTTGATAGATATTGTTTCTTAAAACAAGATATTTGATTTGACAACGAGATTTAATTATAAAATTAATTAATGCAACTTCTATGATATGAATTTGGTAAAATAGACATCATTTTTGAATTTGGAATATCAAATATAGCTTAGGGTGTATTTTTGGTATTTTTCTGAAAAACCTTAATTTTTGATGAATAGTGAAACCACAAAGTGGTAGTTACAAAAATGGATTTTTCGTTTAAATGGAACTTTACCACTTTTGTGATTTGAATTTCAAAAATACAAAATAACTGATTTTCATTTTTAAGTAAAATTTTTTTCAATTGGATGAAAATAATTTGTGATGAAAAGTATCTTTTATGTTTTATTAATCGTGATTAAAGGTTATTGGTGTGATTAAAGGTAAAAATGAAATTATAATAAATGAAAATATCTTGAAACTTGTCCTAACCCTATTCGATGATTCATGGACGACCAATACAACCCATGGATCTATTTTTGGGTCCCCATTGAGCCACTTGGGTAAGATAATGACAATAATGCCTTTTATTTAAAGTAAAAGAAAAAATGACACAAACATGTATTGTTTTATTAAAACAATTTTTAAATAGGTTTATAAAAGTCATATTTTTTACTATAAATTGTCATTGGAAATATAAAAATAATTCCTACATCATAGTATTTTTTTAATAATTTTTAGACATTAAATAAATTAAATTATTTATGACATTATAATGATGCAGTGATTAACTCATTAATGAACGATTTAAATAAAATGAATAGATAATGTAAATTATAAGACATAAACCTGTAAAATACCTATTGCATGAGTATATTTACAACCCTTATCCCGTTATCCTAGAAATACATCAATGTGGGACCTTTAAAATTCGAAACTCATTTGAAAAAAAATCACATTTTATACCTTTCCAAGAGTGCCCCTCCTCTCCTCTTATAAAAGGCCCCCACCTCTACCTATTTACCCACACCTCTCAAGCCTTTGGCTTGGAAATTCTCTGATCATTTTTTCTCCCCACATCCCTTTCCTAATCCTATAATCCTTCCCTTAGGCAGGAATCACTTCAAGATACCCTTTTGGTTCAAACCAAAGGGAGTTACCCGATTTTAAGGTAATGTCTTCACTTGTGTTGTTTTGTTTTATTTTGCTTCTCCAACCACCTAAAATCTTTTTATTAATTTATTTTGTAACAAATTAAGTATATTAAATATAATAGGATATTTTTATAAGAAGTATTCGAGCTAAACTTACACACACCTATATCTAATGGTTAAAAAACATACTGTTTCTGTGGATGGTTAATTTCTGCCTCACGAAACGATGATTGTTCAATATTCTTTTAACACCATAAATGGTGGCCATTAAGATGTCACTATATTTATATATGATATATAATATGTTTATGTTTTACTTATGCTTCTGTATTTTTTATTTTTTGCATACCTTTATGGTTTCCATTTGGGGCAAACATGATATCTTCATTTTAGGAAATGCGGACTACCGCCCCCTCAAAGTGATTTGATTCGTTAATACCATATATGGTACGTATAAAGGATATATTTAATGATATTATATATGATAAAATATTGTAATTATAATACTATTATGTTTCATTTTGTTTTAATTCCATTAAATATGAAATATAAATGGAATTAGCGTTCATGGGTACGTACGGATTACCGTCTCCATGAACGGTGCATTTCATTTCTTACCTATAAATGTTATGTAATATTATAAATGCATGTATATAATGGATATATATGATATATATGATATCTACATAATTAATATAATTCAGGATATAATGTATTTTTTACCCCGGGAACAAACATGTAATTATAAAGAGTTTATTTTTTACTCAAGTACTAATGATCGTTAAAACGACCGTTATTAACATAAATAACCACATAGTGTTCATGAAATGGTAATAAGTGATATAAAAGGAATAATGAAGTTTAAAAAGGTTCTTAAGCAAGTAGAAATTAACTCATGTTTGTTATTCAAGAGATTAATGAATGATCGAGTCAAGTCGGACTCGAGGTATGGGCCTTCATCTCAATCTCCATTCATTGAGGAATATGATGTTTTATACACAACTTTCTTTTATATGGTGTAAAAACCCCATTGATTTTTATGATTATTCAAAAGTAATCTTTTTTATATGAAGTTTTTACTAAACTACATAAGGTAATGTTTTTTGTCATACGTATGCAGCGACAACGACTTCTCCGCCATCGTGACCATTATTTGAGTTTTGTCTTCCTCTACAAGCCATAATTTTTTTTAAAAATGAAAAATAAATACCATGTTTTAATTTTCTTTTATTTTGGTATTGAAAATGGTTTTCATAATTTTTTTTATATCAATGAGTGGTATTGATATCATGTGATTGAAAGGTGGAAATGTTATGTTTCCTTTATGCATGTTTTATGCGATACAATTATGTTACGATTCTTGGACATTGTTATGAAGACAGGTGGTTCCCTGATAAACTAAGGGCGGGTGAGCCCAATATAGCTCATCAATTCATTGGGTAATCCAAAGGAGTTAAACATTAACGTTTCTCCGAAGTGATTTAGGGAATATACTATGATGAGTATTCCAAACGTAACCAAGAGGGTTACTCGCTACATAAGAATGTTATGAATGTATCAAGATAACTTTATGTCTTATGATTTCTATGATTTATTCATGATTTGATTAGGTATGTTAATGTTCTTATGTTTTATGGGTAAAGTATGGTTTCATTGATTCTTATGTATACCTGTACTCATGTTTCCTTTCCATATTTTTAAATCCCTTACTGAGCATTTTATGCTCATCCCAAGTTTTTGAAATGTTTTTTCACAGGTCAAGGGAAAGGTACATGATATGATGATAGTTCCAAGGATGTGTCAATAATGAATCCATTATTTATTTTAAATATTTTTCAGTTGATGGGAAAAAAGAATACTATCATTTATGTAACCACATTGTTTAAATGTGGAATGTAATTCATGGTTTATGATCTAATTTTCTAAAACTCTAAACTTGAAAAGATCCTCAATCTGTAATCTTGTAATAACTCAAGATTAAGGAAGGTTTAAGGCTGGGGAATTATATGACATGAGTTTGGTCTATTTGTTGTGTGTGTGTGTTTTTTCGGTAATGTAATTTTCAATTGAAAATTGTATTTTATGAGATGTGGAACTTGAGTAAGGAAAATGTTGGAATCCCATATATCATTGTGGGAGGGCATGAACTAGTATACTTGTGATTATTTGTAGTTTCCTCTATGTTTCTCATGGTATGTTTGGGGATGAAAATAATAAATAAAATATTTTGATGATTGCGTGGATCATTGGGTTATGGTTGTCTTCCCTACTACTGGATAATGCATAAGAGAATATATTTATTATGGTTACATGTCACCGATTTAAAATGTACCTTGGCCCCATGTCTAGTTAGTTATTATGGGGGTTCCCATTACTAGTCCTCATTGACTATATGATAATCACTATTTGTATATGGTGTATATTTATAGAAAATTTTGTATTTATTTCATTTTACTTAAATGTGTTCATTCCTTAAAATATCCCCCGTGAAAACTGTTTTCATTTAATGTTTCATCCTTTAGAAAGTTATTTCAACCTTTTCTTATATAAGAAGACTTTCAAGATATTATGATTTTAATGCTTAAAACATGGATTATTATGGGTCACATCATATTTGGAATCCAATCACACCAATAATAAACCATTGGTGTATGTATACTTGGTATTCATCATCTCAAGTAAGTACAAATATTTTAGTGTCATAGGTTAGGGTTGTTAGCTCCCATTTCATGGCGCAGTGTTGTAATGAAGGATTATGGATGATGGAACCTTTCCATATGGTGGACCTTTAGAAATTTTGCAGCTAATTTTAAGTTTTCAATCTCCTTAACTTATAATAAAACCATGTACATTAGTTCGTGAATTTTTTTAAAGGCTTCCTTGGAATAAAGTATCAGATTTAGTTTTTATTGTTTTTGGTTGTATAATGCTTCTAAATTCATGTAAATAATTCATAAATACTTTTTTATGATATCATGTAACATGTGATAGCCCATTGGGATTAGAAATGCCCTTTGGGCCTTAATAAGGACCAGTTGGGGCATCATTTTTTATGGTGACTATATATGGATTGTGACAAAATGGTATCATAGGAGGTTCTCACTTTTTAGGTCATCTTCTTTTGGGAAAGATTATAGTTAGAATAGTGATAAGTTAGTAGGTAATTGACACTCTAGCAATGAGTATTTTTCCTTTCAATCACACCTTGTGATGGCATTAATGTCTCCTAGGGATCTAGGGATGTATCTGAGTGCTTTTGCTCTCATTGCGCGTTTAGGATTAGGGAAATGAAAAATGAGTTTGGCTAATGGTGTCTGGGAGCTTTTAGGTCTAGGAAGTCAATTGAGAGAAATTAAAATTTCACTATAAAAATCATTTTGATGGTGATTTTATTTTTGAATGAACACCATCCATATGTCAAAGTCACCTTACGACACTAATTTCCCCTCACGCTGTCCTATGTCTCTTTATTTTGGAAATTTGGAAACATGGTTTTAAAACATAAAAAATGATGACAATATTTAAGGTTGTGTGAATTTTTGTGAAATAATTTTATAGTAATATAGAAATGGTTTGATATCTAAAATTGTATAAATTAAATCTTACAATAGTTTTTAATGAGTGAAGGGTGTGTTTACACCTCATTTTAATGAGTGAGTTATTTTAAGGTTGGTTTTCAAAATCTGTTTATAATAGATTTTTCTGACCTATTGAAAAGTGTTTTGAATGGAATGATGGGTTCATAAATTATTTTCGGTGTTTTTATGATGAATTTTAATTTTTTAATTGGTATGATTTGGAAAATTTTCATAAATTTTGGGTATTAAGTTATAAATTTGGATAAATATGTTTCTAGATGAATGGGTGTTGATGGAATGGAGTTTTTCATAAAACCATAACTGTTTTGAATTGAGATGAGATGTTTTATAATTAATTTGTATGACTTGATAGTGGGTTTTAATTATAATTTTCATTTTCAGAAAATTGTTGTAGTATTTTAATTGGGATTTGATTTTTTGGAAAGCGGATTTGAGAAAAAGGATGTGTCGGTTGAGTGTATTGGTTTTCAAAAGTGGAATAAATGTTTTTTAACCTCTAGTATATTAGTGACTGACCATATTCATGGATTTAAATTGGAATATGGATAGTTGAGTGAATGACTAGATGAGTGCTGGTATGGATATGAGGAGGGTGCATGGTGTGGCATGGAAAGAGGCATGTGTGAGGCCTAGGTGGTATCATTCATGGAGGCACCTACCATCAACCCGGTTATTTTCAAATAAATGATATTAAATGAAACGAATTATGTATTGATGATCATTATGGGTGGTGTGTCTTATGTTTTTTTGGGTATGTTTTTGTGGGGTGTATTTATTTTTATAACCCTTATTGTATGAATGATGTTCTGGGTTTTTATTTTTTGGAATTTTGAGATGAAGTGTTGATTGATTTCTTGTTGTGAGAAATGTCTCAGGATGCCCTTGGAATTTATCTCCTCATGTTTCCATACCTGTTTTTGTTGTACGCATTGACCAATGGAACATCTTGGATGGGTCCTTTTATTTCCATGTTCTCTTGGGTACACCATGATAAAGAGTTAATGCTTGATTAAAGTACATACATGGGTGATTCCCCATTGCTAGGAACTCTAGTTGATCAATGTACAGACACACTTCTTGGGTTTCAGGGATGATTCTACATGTATTATTTTTTGGTTAACAAAATCCATTCATGTAAGCTTAGTGTTTATAGAATATCGAAATACACCTTTTTTCCTTATGCTTATATAGTTTCTTAAATCGTCAAAGGTGATGTTTGACAACATTATTTAAACAAATTTAATTTAGAAGTGGTGATGGAGAATTTCAGTGAGGAAGGTGAATTCATTATAGGGTAGTTTGTGTAGAATTATTTTTAGAAGGGCCTTTGGTTCGTTCATCAGTCTCATCGAGGTCATGGTTAATGATGGTAAACTAGTGTGGAATAATCAGGTTATTCGAGGTTTTATTATTGGTTATGGTAATATCATGCTACATGGATCTATGTTCTAGGTTTTACTCTTGGAAATCACCCTGTCACTTCTAATGTTCATTCACTGTAGCATCTTCTTGTTTTGTGTTTGTTTTTTATGGAAACAATGGTTATTGGGGAAAATTTTGAGGGATTCAACTTTTGTTGAAGCATGTTTTTAATGATGAATTTTAATTCCTAGTTCAAAGGGAATACATATTCCCTATGTTTTCCTTTTTTTTATTTCAATTCTAGGGGGAAAGATTTTTTGCATTTACATCACCCATGTCCGTGTTCGGATAAAGGTGAGATGTTTGAGATAGTGATTTTTGTGTTGTTTTGTGAACATTATCACCTAACTATAGTGAAAAAGATGCTTCAAACATCAATGCTTCAACCATTGGTCTTAGAGTGAAGTTTTTCATTGATTCTGGAAATCGTAAATGGTGTAAGGGATCTTTTTTCACTTCCATATCTAGTTTTGGATGTGGAGAATGTTTGATGATTCATTGTGGTAGTTTTATTTCATGTGGTCCCATGTGGTGGAATGAGATGTGGTGACCCTCTCCCTTAGGGTTGTACTCCCTGTTGGTGGAGATGTATTTAATTTTTTTAGGAGGGCGAGATGGTTTTGATTCCTCCAACCCAGTTCCTGAACAATTTTGGGGAAACCCCTCTGTTTAGTTGTTAATGTATGAATAACCTGGTAAGCTCTTTTTGATATCGTTATTGGCTGGGCTTAGTCATTGATAGTGATGCAGGTGGAGTGGGGAATAATGGAGTGTCATTTCTGGTTATGATTTTTGTTGACAGATCCCCACACACTATTGCATAGGGGATTGGATATTAGGAGGTCTCCATTATGTCGACCCCATCTGGTTTGTACAGACAGTTGGTTTATATTGAGTGGATACCCACTATGTGTCTCATAAAGGTTATTTTTTAATATTTATAATGTTAGTGTATCCCGTAGGGTGGGCATTCTACTCGGTCTCTCCTTGTGGGTGTCCTGGTTATATATCACGAAATTATGATGGATCTTATGGTGTGGAGTCCACTCAGGTATCCATGTATTAGAAATTCAAATGTGTTCCTGTTGTTGGCATGGTGGTTGGTAGTCTCATTCAGAGCTATCTAACAACCAATTTTTTCCCTTCTAAATGTTGGATTGGAGAACACCCAATAGGATATGGTTGGAATATAATTGATAATATAAGTAAAGTGGTGTTAATTTTTGTTAGTGAGAGTATCAATTCCTTTTACTGATCAAATTGTGGGGTTTTGACCATTTGGTGCAGGTGAAATTTGAAAGGGAGTCAATATTAGACAATGAATTTTTTTTCTTATTACATTATTGTTACGATCTGTTGGAAAAATTAATTTTGGTGGCAATAATATTCACAATTATAAATTCAATTCCAATCATTGTTTCAAATATTATTTTGCTTCATAGTTTTCTCTTGGTATCCAAGAATTTCTGAATTAGATTTTGTGTCTCAAATGTACTTAATCTATGTCATTAGTCTTTGATTTAATTGATGGAATTTGGTGTTGTATTTTTTTTTGAAGGGATGTTATAAGGATGAGTTGTCTTGGAATTGAATTTGCGACACTACTAGTGGCACATTTTGTGGGATATATTTAATGGGGTGGTTTCTTTAAAATTTGGTCCTAACTATAAACCCATTTCTAAATTTAAAAATAAAATTAGTTTCTTTTATACCTCCTTCATTTTCCCACATTTTTTCACCGATTACACCCCCTTGTGGCCTCCACATACCTTTTCAAACCACCATATCAATATGGATACTTTAATAAATCACAATCATGGTGTATTTTGGTGATTTATTCAGGCCATGATCCAACCCGGGAGATCCTTTTCAGATTTAATGAAATAATTTATTTATTTTATATCTCATTACTTGTTAACATTTTTTAGTCAGTCCACCTTGCACTAAATCCCACAATACCCAGGCCCACCCCCATGTCCATATTCGATGTTTAGAGCTTATCTTACTCATGGATTATGCTGAATTACCTTAGGGTTTCTCAAATCATCCATATTTTCAATGAGAATTTTTTTCATTCATAAATATTTATGTTTACACAATTTCCCTCATTTCAATCCCCACATAACCTCCACGTCCTTATTTGATACTACATTCCCATTTTTGATGCGTGGAGATTCAACTATTTGTATATTTTGTGCAATTTCTTCAATGTTTTTTATGGAAGTTAATTCCTCTATTGTTCCATCCATTTCCTTAGGGTTTCACCCTCCTTCTTCCTGTACATAATGTCCAAAAACTAGGGTCTTGAAACTAGTGTTTGATTTCGGGTTTCTTGGTCAAATATTATTGATTTAGGTAAAATATCACTCCATTGTGGTGTGGTGGGGGTGTGGTTACTATTTCACAGAAATATTTGAGTATTGGGACACAAAAGGGAGGTAATTTTAGGTGTATGCCTTAACCGATGAATTAGATTTATTGATTTACTTATATATCATGTTCCTCATACATTTTTTGCGATGCAAAGCCTTTTTTTGAAGGAATTGGTTGAGTGATTATTTTTAAATATTTAGTTTTTCTTGAAATGGTTTGTTTTTATGTGTATCTATTGTTGTATCATTTGGGTCATTTTATAACATATGAAAATGTTTTTTTAAATGTGTGTTGGGATTCACAATCTGGTTTGGTTGGCTTTTGGTGTGATTTTTTCCCTGAAAGAGGTATTGTGAATGGGTATTAATTGAAAACATTTTTATACATCTTTGATGTGTTTTATGAAAAATGATAATGGTTTATTGATTTATAAAATGTTTGAAGGGAATTTTTCTGTATTGTATTGGTGTGTCTATACTATTAAAATTGTTATTTGAAAGGGAAAATGATGATATGTTATATCAAAGATTTTACAAACATTTTATTAGTTGTCAATTTTTTTATTAAATTTAAAGAATGCTGTGAATCATTTATACAGTTTTTTTGTGTGAGTATGATGTTAAAATGAATTTGAATGTTAATGGAGTGTAATATAACATGCCTGTGAGATTTCTGGTCTGTGTGTGTTTTGTAAGTGGAAATATTATTTTAAAATGTTATTTTATATGATGTTGAACATTATTTAACACAATGATGGAATCCTGGGTATAAAGGTGGGTGGGCATGTACTTGTATTCTAGTGATCCATAGTGGTTTCAACCAAGTTTCACATAGCATGTTAGACAATGAGAAAAGTAACTAAACTATTATGTTGATGTGGGGGAATAATCTCTTATGGTTATGTTCCATATGAGTCGATAATGTATGATAATGGATACTTTATTGGGTTAATTTTCACTGAGATATGAGGTATGTGGTGCCCATATCAATCATGTGCTGATGGGTGTTCCCATGACTAGTGCTCAATGGCTATATGATACTCACCATTCATTTATGATTTGTTTTGCGGGAAAATTTAGTGTCTGCTTCATTTTATTTAAATGTGTTCATTCTTTAAAATATCCCCCTAGAAAACATTTTTCAATTAATGTTTCATCCTTTAGAAAACTATTTCTACCTTTTCTTGTTTTTGAAAACAGTCAATATTCTTATCTTATAATCTTTATCACATGGAATCATATGGGTAGCATTATATTGTGATTTGTATCACACCCAAAATACACCCTTTGTTTTATGTAATCTTAAATATCTACATTGTAGGTATTGATAATGGATATTAGTGTTGGAGGATCATGTTGTTTTCTCACAATTCATGGTGTGGTGTTGTGGATAAGGCCTGAGGAAGATGGTCCATTTCCGTGTGGTGACCCATTAGTACTTTTTTATTGTAATTTTGAGATGTGTTACTCATTTAATTTTTCTAAAAGCAAGTATTTCTATTCTAAATTTTGTTAAATTAATGTTTTCATTAAATTTTTATATATAGTCTATTTAATGTTTTTTGATAATTCAATCCTCTAAATTTAGGTAAATAATTTATGAGCACATTCTTTATGATACCATGGAAGTTGTGCTAGCCCGTGGGCATTTGGTACACCCATCAGACCTTTCCAACGGCTGGGATGGGAATTGGTCTTGATGGGGACTTGAATTTTTTCATTACAACCAAGATCAATGTAATAGGACTGAAAACTAACATATCAAAACAAACATGAAAGGGAAACCCGTATTTATCTGAAACATGATTTTAATAGTAAATTTTATATAAACTGGTAATATAAGTTCTTGTGTCAATAATATTAGATATTAGATATTAAGTTATTTTTATTTAATGTATTTTTAATAATATTTTATTTATTATACAGTTGTTTAGATTGTGTATGAATGAATTCAATACCTAAGATAAGTGATTTTGATTTTAGTTTTATTTTCAATGAGAAACAAGAAACATTCCACAAATGTTTTTAATATGCGGTTTATATAGATAAGAAGAATTTTTTTTGGATTTTATCCTTCAATTAATGTGGACCTATAGAAAAATTTTATAGTCTATCTTTCTTGAGGATTACAGTTCAAATGGTACTGATATTGTAAGTTATTTTAGTATTTATTTTATTTCCTTGAGAAAATAGTTATGGAATGCACCTATATTATTTTATGATGTGTATATAATATTCCATTGATCCGCTACATATAGAATGTACTTATATAAATTATATTCAATGTTTTATTTATTATTATTATTTTTTAGGAATAAGAAATCATATTTATTTGACTGGTAAGAATTTTATTCTTCAATCACATCATTTACTGATATTTTTTATGATAAGGCATCCCATGATAAAAAATTATGATCCATCTCTAAATTAAATAAATAATATTAATCAAAAAAAATTATGTAATTATAATATATCATTTCCTTGAATTTTCAACTTTCTCTGTACTAAATAGTTAAAATTAATGTTTTAATAAAATAACATCTTTTTTGTCTCGTCAATCAATAGCCATTTTTCATCAACAATTTTTTTTTCTAATAATGTTTTCAGAAATTTTTTCAAAATTCACCAATTGTTTATTAATTTCTTCTAATGACATGTTTTCATTTTTACTAAATGGATTTAAAGTACATTTTATGCCATTTTCCAAATAATTCCAATTTGTATAATATAAAAAATGTGAAAATAATATTTGATTTAATTAGAATGGATTAGGAAAAATTTGGTGCCCCCAGGAAAATTATATTAATTTATTATTACATTTAAATTTTTCATGATTGTTTTTTAAAAAAGAATTATTTTTAATTTTTTGATTTACCAAAAAAATTCAAAACATCAAAAATATTCTCCAAACAGAAATTTTTTATTTTATTTTCAAAGGATCCCTTATTTATTTAAAAAGTTATATATATAATGGATTTTCAAAATGTTTTAGGTTTTTAAAAGAAATTTTAAATGTAGAAATTATATTATCCTAGATAAATGTTTAAAATGATTTTTAAATCATCCTTTATATGTTTTCGAAGATTACCTTCAATGAAAATGGTCTAAAAAATGTTTTATGAATTTTTTATATGAGATATTTAATTAAATATTATTTTCATCAAGAAATTATCAAATTTCCTTTTCCAATTCATTTCCCATGTGGGACAAAATCTGTTCAGGGTAAATATTATTTTGTAGTGAAATGTTTCATTGTAATTATTCTTATTCACTATCATAATGTGTTTTTATTATGATAGAATGATGTTTATGAATCGTGTTTGTCTTCTGTGAGATATACCATGAGAAAATGGATATGAAACAAAATAAATTCATGTGTTATGATTCTATTTTTTGATAAAATTATTAGAAAATCTATTTATTTTCAATATGTTATAGTATTATTAAATTTTTTATAAATAAAATTCATTTTATAGGTTTGGATTTAATTAATAATTTACGATCCTGTGGACAAATACATATGATATTAGTTGTGATATTAGTGGGACCTATATAAACCTCTAATATATTGGGTAATGATTTATATCACATGATATATACATATATATAATGGGGAGTCAACCTTGATTATTAATGTAATTTTTCATCTATGATGGTATTGGGAGTACTCCTTTACTACTATGAAGGCATGATCAGTGATCCCTGGAAATAGGAAATTATGGGATGTGATCCAGGAAAACAAAGGATATGGATTTCTATAATTATATGTATGCCACAAAATTTTGAATTATTCCAAAGTTATTCAATCATGTTTCTTGTTTGTTGATTTAATATGGATTCATGCCTTCTGAGTTTCTATTCACTAAGCCAAAAATCTAGAATTAGATTATTGATATATAGTGACTAGTCATCTTATATTATGATAATGCTATTATAAGCCTATGATAATGTCAGGATTACAATTTTCCCTTTTTACCCAAAAGAAGAATAGGAGCTCAATCAATCTTATGATTCGTTTTTCATGGTAATGCAGAATGGTTATTATTTGGGTATGTCAATGAAGAGTAAAAAATGGGAAGTAATATATTTATAACATTTAATATAATTCATTGTATAAATATATTTAATAAAACTCACTCCTATAACTACACGATTATGATCCTTGGGTGTGTGTTTTTTTAGTGTAATGGATATTCATATGAAACTATGTAATATCCATATATGAAAATACTCATACATTGTACAATTTATCCCTAATAACCATAAAATGAATTAATACCAGGGAAAATTTATTTTTCATTCCATTTATTTATTGAATGAATAATAAATTTTTCAAGTTATACTTTAGAAGGTGAAAATTATCAGTAGTAGAACCATATTAAGAATACGAGTCAAGATGATGAAATTAAATCCCCTAAATTGGATGAGTGTAAGTGAATATTTTTAGTAAGTACAAACCCTTTATTCTATATACATAAAATTATAAGGGATTTCATGTTCTCAAAATGATGGATGATGAATGTAATTGTATTTTTTAGAATAATTCTATAAAACATGAAAGGTATTATTTCGTCCCATTCATGTACCCTGAAAGGGAAATTAATGGCTTCATTGGTGACATAGAACCATGTATCTGCACTAATATTTTTAAAGAGAAATAAGTAGATATATAGAAATTGTTCAATGTGTAACTATCGTAGACATTGAAATTGTATATTTCCACCATAACTATTGGTTTGAGATGAAATGGAAATTTGAGAGTCCTGAAAAATCTAAAATTAATTCAATGAAATTAACTTCTTATTTGAATCTTAAATTAAATTTTCAGTGAAAAATTAGGTAAAATGTTTGATTTGGACTAAGATGTTTTTAAATGTGGGAAGGCTGGTCATATATCTAGTGAAACAATAATGGTCTTTAGAAAAAAAATTAAAACAGAGTAACGTAACATGATAACTAATGCTCACCCTTGTCCAATATTTAAAGTGCATGAATAATTGGAATTATACCAACTAGTGAATGAATTAGAGTTTTTTATGATCAATTTAAATAAAGTGTTAAAGAAATCCAAAATGGAAATAGTGTGTGATCATAATAGCCATTGTGGGTTATTTTATTAATATTGTGAAATAACGACTTATAATCTATATTCGATTTATATTATATTAACTTTTGGTTAAATATAACCTCAATTATATTTTTTATGAAATATATTTTCCTATCACACAACCAACTCAATCATTATATGTTTTACTCTAATGGGATAATGATCAAATCAATCAACTAAAATTCATCTATGATTGATTTCGTGTAAATTTTCTTCTACCAAATATTGTAATTTCTTCTTTCAAATAATTTTTTATATATTTGGAAGTGGATTGTGATTATTTTAATTGACCCCCCATTAATTCTTGATTTAGAGATGTTAAATTTAATATTCAAAACTAACCAATAATCATATATTAGTGAAATAGAATATATGATGTTCTATTAGAAGATAAATCTATTATATAGGTCAAGATTCCAACTCAAAACAAGGGTTTTTACATTAAATGGTTAGGTGGAAACATAACAACACATATATTATAATTTTCACTTATAGTTTAATTTATTTAATTAATAATTTATTACCCATCCACAAAATCATGAATAATTGTTTTCAATATAAATCATAGCATGTTCATCACCTATTTCCTATAATCAATGTTTAATGGCCTTAAATAAGATTCAGCAATGGAAAATGAAACTCTAATACCATGTTTAAAAGTGATTCATTCAGATAAGTTTGTCATCGTGGGGTGCACATATTATTTTTCTTAAGATTAATAATTTATCAATGTTAATTTTCATTAATTTTTTTGAAAATAAAAATTTCACAATCAATATCATGTATCATATACTCCATACTAATCTATTTTTTGAACAACTATGGACAGATCAATAATTTCCAAATATTAATATTTATTTATTATGTCTTCCAAAACTTCCCTTCTATATTAATATATTTAATGAAATTATTCTTTATATACAAACATCATAAGTTTATGTTATCCTTTATAAATGATATATTAATATATTCAATGAGTAAGGAAGGTTATGAATAAAATTTGTGGATTCTTTTGAACACCTTGAAATGGAGAATCAGTAAGGAAAATTCAATAATCGTTAATATTTGTTTTTGATAGTTTCATTAAATGGTCAAATAATATCATGTGAGGGTATAAGACCCAGTCTTTACAAAAAAAGGAATTGAATCATTTTATCAAAATATTAAGCACATTAAAAAATTAAATAATAGAGGACCATATTAATAATAGATCATATGAAATAGTTATCTTAAATACTTTATAAGGGTAAATATAAGGGAGATAAATATGAATATCATGAACATAAGGGTATGAGAACATGAGAAGAAGATTATATGATCATACCCATTATATCTAATATCATAATCTTGAGTCATTGAAAAAATATTACCAGTTCATAATAGATGAATGAAAATAAAATAATAGAGAAAGAATCATGGGAGCATATCATTGGAATAATACATAGACTCCTGGAATAAACATAATTTTTTAGCCTTGTGAACATGTATAAATATAAAAAGGTTCAACAGATATGTTATTTTCATGAGTTCAGGCCCACACATAAACATAAGGATGTGTAACCATGTCTATGAATACCATTTTGGACATGTAATCAGTTTCACACTTAACATTGTGAACATGTAATGAAATTCACTGATAACATTGGGACATGTAATTAGATTCATACATAACATTATAAACAAGTAATTGTTAGGACCAAACTAATGATGATGGTTTTATTTATTCAATTGTTGTATTTTGTTACCATGTCATGTTTTGAAAAATGAAAATCACATCACATTGTTTTGTTGAATCTTTTTTTTGGGAATCTGTTTTGAATAGAATCCGACCCATGATTTCAGAAAATTTGACTCATGCATTCAAAATGATTGTTCTCAGGTTGAGAAGAAAAGAATGAAACTTGAGTGAATGTAAAGTTATGATAATTTCTAGTGTAATTATGATGATGAATTGATTATTTATTTTTCATATAAATCATATGTTGGTATTAGAACTTGTGATGCATCCTTGGTGGAAGAAATGGGAAGTATAAGAGATGTTGTTGATTAAAAAAGAATCTTATTCTGATTCTAGAGAGAAATATTTGGTGCTGGTTATTTTTTCAGAAAAATAGTTTCTAGATTGAAGAGGTAGCTGCAATTTAAGAATTATTATCGATAATAAGAGAATGAAACAGTTTCAATTGTCAATCAAAATAATTAGATATTACGTTGAAGTAAAAGATCTTGCTTCGATCTGTATTTAGGTGGTGCTGATGAAAATTGGTGGTGATTTAATAGGTGATGTTAATTGAATTGGAGGTTCTAATGGAAGATAGTGTTGATGAAATATTGTGACATTTAAAATTGGTACCAATTTGAAATGGGTTTTTATAGAAGATAAAGTGATGGTGCTGATTATTTCTCAAAATGACTGTATCTTGGTAAAAGTTATTGAATAGTAATGGTAATGATCAAACAATATTGAATTCATATTTTATTTCATTATATTCATCCTAATCTTCCTTATAATATTATTGATTATCATATCATTGGAGATAATTTTTATTAGATTTTTTTGGATCAAATCTCAATAGATCATCTATATCAGATAATTTATTATCATATCTGGGAAGATAATAATTATTAGATTGTTTTTTATTGTATTTGAGAGATCATCCTCTTCAGATTGTATTGTATTGTATCTGGGATGATCATCAATTTATTGGATCATACCTAGAAAATGTTGGTACCTAGAAAATTTCCATACCTTAGATGCGATCATACATAGTATCGTTATCAGATTGTAATGTATCATACAAAGTGATCATATGGAGAAACAATTGAAAATTGAAATCGTTCCGAAGAATCATACCCAACAGTCATACCTACCAATTGTGCTTATCAACTAAACCTATAACTCTAGGTTTTTTATGAAATAATATTTCGTTTATTTTTGAATGAAAAATGGATATGACGATAAAATATGAAAGGGACAAAGAAGGTTGTGAACTTTGAAGAAGAGTTGATAATCATCTATATGTGATGACTAAGTAAAAATGTGTCCCAATATTTTCGGGGGAATTTAAAATATGGATAAATAAGAGTATATGGGATTGATTTTTTGGTTTATATCCAATTGTTTCGTGGTCAAATTATAAAATGAAAAAGAAATTTGAACATTATGTTGCTTGTACAGTTCACTATGGAAGAGATAGATCCTCTAGGCTTCAAGAGAGAAGAAGATATCAATTATATATAGCTTGAAATTTTTTTTTGTTGGTTCTAATTCATTCATATTATATTCTACATGACAATGGTATTCATTAATTGATGTGGTTCCCATTCTACTCTATATTATTAAATAGAATAAAAATTGAAATAGGAGTATTGTTTAGTAATAATTGGACTAAAAAATAATAATTAGTGTTTAATAATAATGTCCAGGTTAATCCAACATTTCTTCTGGTTATGGAATTTATGAATTATGTTTTAGTTGAATACTTTTATTGATCATAAAATAAATGCAGGTAACATGATTTGTTACATACCAATTTTATTACAGTATTGTTCTAAGAGGATTCACATGTACTAGTTGTATTGTTTAATAGTGAATCACAATTTAAAGGGTACATCATAATCATTGTAATCTGATGATTTATTTCTAGGGGATTGTATGGTACTGGATCATTTCCAAAATTTAGTATAGACATATCTATTCTTATTGAATGGTGAACCTATTAAATCGTTGTGTTCGGTTGGATGTGTGTTGATTTGTTTCATAGCATGGAATTGAGATCTTTAATAGGTGGAGATGGTTGTTTCAATTTAATAGAAACTTGAATGAAAAAGGGTATAACTAATTCACCTCCTCCCCTTCTTAGTAATAAAATCCTTTTACAAGGAACTTTCAATTTCTATCAAAGGAGGTTCACATCGCTATTCATTATGTATGGAGAATAAAAATTGTTTGGATAGTAAATATATTCCAGTAATTGATGGAGAAAATATCATATCTGGAATGATAGAATTATTCAATATCTAATGTCTATCATTTTTTATATTATTGAAGCTGCAAAAATTGGGTTTCCTTTAATTGGTTGTAGTGATCCACTTACACATGACGAAAATATGTTTATTGAGAATGATATATGGTCCTAGAATGCTATATTATGATAAATTTTTGAAAGATAATTATTATGTTTAAAAGGTGTTTCCAGAGCTAATGGTATATGGGATGAATTTAAAAACATATACAATGGAAATAAAAATTTGATAAAGGAAAATTTAAAAATATAGATATTTAAGTATGAATATTTGATGATGAGTGAGAATGAATATGTTGGGAATTTCATTACCTAGATGAATAAAATTTTGGAAAATATCTTATATCATAGTGAAAAGGAAATAGAATCTATGTTTTTTAAAAGATAGTGACAATCGAACCTGAAAAATTTGATGCAATTTTTTTAATTGGTATATATAAATATATAATAAAATATTATATCTTAATTATTTACACGGATTCGTTATCACTTATAACATTGAGAGATTTAATTATATGAATTTAAAAACAATTGTTCATAGAGAAATGTCTTTCAAGGCTATGAAGAATGAATAGTCGAAGAAATTTTTTTGTGAAGATGAAGCTGGTGTTTAATACTCTAAAAATGAGGTATATAAAAATCTCAATGAAATAAATTCCTTTTTTCAAACAATAAGAAAAGTGGTACATGGATATAAAAATGGAAATTATCATTGAAATATTTCTAATGTGGAGGTGTTGGTCATAATTCAGATAATTTTTCCCAATCAAAGAAATAAGTGGATAGTGATATTGATGAATGAATGACATTAAGATCATGGAAGATAATGGGAGGCCAAAGAAATGAAATGAAAATCATCAAATAAAAATGAATATGTTTATTTTCAAAATATGGTGATGATGATTTTATTAATGCTTAATGAAAAAATACATTGAGTATGTTGTTGAAAATAATGTTATTGCAATAGTGAATAATGAATAATTCAGAAGAATTAGTTCTGAAGAAAAATAATCTCTTCTTCAACATCATTTTAATGAATTATGAAAAGAGAGTTTGAGAAAAAATAGATTTATTGAAATGAAAAATAAAAATATGGAAGATGAATGTTCCTCAAAAAGATATCTATAATTATTTTATAATGATAATTTGAAGTAGTAGAATGAAATTTATAAATTGAATACATTTCATGAAGAATTAAATATTAGTAATGAGCATCTATTGGTGAATATAAAAGTAATATAATATGAGTTGGGACTTTCTAAACAAAAACAATAAAAAATGAATTGAGATACACATGTTTTCAGAACACAATTACTGAGCATGGTGAATGTTCTCTTCAAGAATATCCAGAGAAGATTCAAAAAATTTACCCACGATGGGTGACAGGAAGAATTAATTTGTTTCTACAAAAAAAGAATTCAGTAAATTATGATGTCTTATGGAAACATAAGTTCAAATATATTTTAAAACAATATAAATATGAGAGTGTTTCAAATACATCATAATCCAATAAAATGTAAATGAATATGAATAACCTTGCTGAAAATATAATGGTTGGTGGCTCATTAATGAATGTTTCTGAGAAAAATATTCACGATCATGGTCTATAAATAAGCTTCAGTTGAAAATACTATTTCTATATATATTGATGATATTGTGGTTAATTAGGTAGCACATCAAATATGTGTTGGTTTAGTTCACACCATTTCTATTATCCAACAAGATATGGAAGTTTGATATTGAGTTGAATTCAATCTCCATAATGAATGAAAAATGAGAAGGTTTTTTTTGAAGAAATATTAAAATAATGATGTTATGATTTAAAATTGGATCCAATCCTTGTAAACTTATTGAAAATATGTGAACAACATGGACACCTTGAAAAGGCTTTAGTATTTTTGTATAAGATTATCAAATGTTTCTCAATTATCAAAATCATATGGTGAACAATACAAAGAATGTATAAATGGGGATTTTTGTGGAAATGTAATAAAAATTATTAAAAGGAGAACAACCCTTGTTACATGATAGTGGGTGTTTATCACATATGATATGATAAATAAAATTTTTGAATAATGTGAATGAATTTTGATGAATTCACAATGACATTTTTAAATGACATGTTCATCAAAATAAAAGGATATAGGTCACTATCATTACAATATAAAAAATGAAATACATGAAAAATATTTATATTGATGGGATAAATAACAATGTTTTAAGTGTTTCACAATTGTGTGATGAGGGTAAAAATGTTATCATAAGAAAATATAGGTTTGTTATTAAGAGTGAAGTATATAGAATTATTATTAACAGAGGCTAATGTAAAAAAGAGAATTTGTTTCAGGTTTGTCAAATATAAATATCTTGTTACATGAGTGTGGTGGAATAGAATAAGTCATGGAACAAAACTCATGAACACATGTGTAAATGAGACATGAGAAATTTATCTAAAATTAAAAGTGTTTAAGAAATTAATTATTTACCAAAGGTAAGAGATTTTTGTTTCACTATCTTCCAGAAATGAATGATTACAAATGTTGTGCATAGGAATGTTTATATTTTTCCAAAACAACCCATCGAGCAAATACACTCTGATATATGTGGGTAGATGAGAAAAAATCTACAATTGGAGAAAATTATTTCATTACATTCATGTACTATTTTACACTCATTACTTGTGTCATGTATATGATACATAAATAGAATTATTTATTTATGTTTAAAAGATTTTGATTAAAATAACAGAAGGAATGTTGGTATTCTATGAAGAAGTTAGATACAGATAATGGTGGTGAATGCGAATGTAAAGAGATTTAGGATTATATTGTGAACATTGAAATTTATCATGAATAGAGTTCCTCGTACACTCCCCAACAATATAGGTTTGTGGAATGAATTAATTTAATCATGGAATAAATGGTAAAAACCATGTAACTTGAACATGACATTTCTCTTCACTTTTGGTGACATGACCTGAGTACTACTTTTTAAATTATGATTTTTTTTCTACAGGCCTCAATCTGTTATGAATACTTATAAATTTTTTATGGAAAACTATTTATTTTATACACTATATGGTTTTCAGGTGTCCATGTATTATAAATAAGATATGTGGAAACTATGGTATCTTTGAGAAGAGATATGATGATGAAATATTTCATGGATATACACTAGAAGGAGGAGGATAAATATGCTTCACCAATGAAACATGAATAATTATTGATATTATTGATATAATTTTTTTTTGAAATATCTGAGATAGATAAACATGTCCTAGTGGAAAAAGAAGTTTAGAATGTTGAAAATGATAAATTTGATAAGGATATAAACAATTGTAACCCTAATAAAGATGAAGAGATGAACTCATGTAGTTTTAGTTATGGGGAAGACAATGAAAATCTTATCCAATTCCGAGGAGAAATGTGGAAGCATAGAATATAATTTTTGATAAACATAAGATGGTTTTAAAAAAATTACAACCAAATCCATTACACTTAATTCATTGCATTAAAATGTGAAACATTATGATTTTAATGAATATTTTGAGCATATAGAATGGGTTGAAACCATGGAAAAAGAATTGGATCAGATAGAAAAGAATAATACATGATAACTCATACCCAATCCAAAAAACAAAAACATAATTTCCCCATAATGGGTTTTCTAGAAAATTCTGAATGAAATTGTAGATGTTATAAGAAAAAAACAAATATTGGTTTGCAAAGGGAGTTCACATATTGAGGGTATTCATTTTGAATAATCCTTTTTCTCCAGTGGAATGAATATAAACAATCTAAATCATTCAAGATATTTCTACACAATGAGGATACATGGTCTTTAAAATGGATTTTACATATTAATTCCTAAATGGTTATCTTTAATATTAGTTTTATATTAAACTACCTTATGGATTTGTTATTGGAAATGTGGAAAGTTATGTGTGTATAATGAAAAATGAATTGTATGGAATAAAAAAATCACAGGGAATGATATTCCAAATTAGATAAATCATTAAGAAAGGTAATTTTTAACAAAGGTATAGTGGATAATAGTCTTCACATAAGAGAAATTAAATAGTATTCCCTCATAATAATTGGTTATGTAGATGTCATTATCCTAGCTGGGAATTATGAATGAAGTTGGGAATGTTTTTTAAAGAAATTAAGAATTTATTTGAAATTTATGTGCATGGAGAATTGAAATACCTTCTTGGGATAAAAATCTAGTTATTGAAAGAATACATTTAAATCCCCCATGAAAAGTATGAAAAAGAAATTCTCAAGAGGTTTGGAATGTAAAATTGAAGACATAATTTCACACCAATTTCAGGGGAATAAAGCTGAGTAAAAATGGATGTGGAAAAGTAGTTGATCAAAAATAGTATTATAAGATGATTGGAAGTCTATTGAATATGACTACCTCAAGACAAGACATTTTTTATGTTGATACCTTATGTGAAAGATTTCAATGTTATCCAAATTAATCACATTTAATTGCTGGAAAAAGAATTCTAAAATAAATAAATTTCCCAAAAAACATTAGAATAAAATATGATAGATAAAATTTTATTGAATTTATTGTGTATTTAGATGTAAATATGGATTAAAAATAGATGATAAAAGATCCACATCTAGTGGTGTATTCATTCTGGGAATGAATTGTGTTAGTTTTCATTAATATGAACAATATTGTGTAACTCTAAGTACAGATCATGATAGTTATGATACTGATACTCAATCCAATACTCAACTAATGTGGATAAAAACACAATTGGATGGTTTACTTTTTAATGTAATGTTACCCTGGATTTTCGGTTGTGAAAATACAAGTACAAAAAATCTCAAAAAGAATAATGTGGAACATTATCTTTAAAAACTAGTTGATATCAAATATCATTTCATCAAATAGCATGTAGAGAAGAATTAATTAAATATGGATTATGTTCCAACATCAGAATAAGTGGTTTATTTTTTCAAATAAAATTTATCAAAGAAATCATTCTCAAAAAGGATGTTTTACATGTGTGTCCAACTACATTCTCTTGAAGGTTGAGGTATATGTATCATTCTCCAAATTCTTCAGACATTTGGATTGTTTTTCTAATGGGGAGAATTGTACTGTTTCATAAATGATAAGAATATATGAGAGTGTAGATGGTAAATTGTGAATTCAACATTGTTTTCTGATTAAAATATTCAAACTGTATGTTCAAGTGTTTGTAGGAAATGAATTATTTTCTCGGTAACATGGAATGACGAGATGAAATGATTGGAAAGAAGAATTATTTGTTAAGAAATACTGTTCAAACATCATGGCTTTGCAATCAAGGATTATTATTTCCTACGCTGATCTAACTCATGTAGGATTAGTATTTTTGATATGTAATCCATTTGTTAAAGAGAAAATTTTCATGGATTTACAATACATGGTTGACAAAAAAATATAAATGTGGAGATTTTTATGACCAAACTAATTATGAAGGTGTTTTTTATTCTTGGGATGTTTTTTAAGGTATGTTTTGAATAAATAATTTCAAATCAATTTATTTTTTGGAAATTATTTTTTTTGGGTTTTGTATTAAGAGGAATTATAACTATTTTTTCTAACAATTGAACCCATGTATTAAAAAATCTTGTTCAAATTATGAGAAGGAAAGAATGAAAATTGAGATAATGGAATGTTATAATACTTTCAAATGCAATTTGTTGATGCACGGTTTGTTTTTATTTTATAAAAATCATAAGTTGGATTTAGAACACGTGATTTAATATTGATCTATGAAAGTGGTAGTGGAAGAGATACTTCCAATTAGAAAAGATTCGTAATTGGATTTATCGTATATGTATGCCATTGAGAAATAATTGGCATCAATTTTTTTCACAAAATTCATATCCAGATTGATGAGGTAGTGCCAATTAAATATGAAATACTACATAGAAGGGAAAGAGACATTATTGATTGTCTTTTAATCCAATTTAATACCATGTGAAAGTAAAATATATGATAATGATTAGTATTTCGAAGGTGCTGATGAAATGTTGTGCTGATGGAATAGGTGATGCTGATTGAATATGTGGTATAGATAGATGTTGTTTCTGATGAAAAGTGCTCATGTTGAAATGTTCTGCTGATTGGAATGGGGTTTTGATAGTAGAGTAAGAGATGGTGCTGATTGTTTCTCAAAATGACTCTATCTGGGTAACATTGAATGAATAGACCTGGAAAATATCAAATACCACTCCTTCTAGATTTTATTGAATCATACATGGGATGATCATTCTTATATGTATGTTCTATCTTATATCCGGTTAGATCATCCTTATCAGATTGTTTTTTATAGTATTCATGAAGATCATTATTATCATATTATTTTAAATCGTATCAAAGAAGGTATTCCTTATCAGATTTTTTTCAATTTTATCCTAGAAAATAATCTTCATCGGATTGTTTTTTATTTTATCTAGGAAGATCATCCCCATTAGATTGAGTTTAATCATTTCCAGAAAATGATCATACCCAAAAAATGATCATACCATGAAAAAGATTTTACATAGAAGAAGGATATTTATTATATTTTAATGTATCTTACCTAGTATCATATGTAGAAACAATCATACCCAACAATCATAGCAATCAATCGTACCCAGCAATCGTACCCATCAATTTAACCCCGTTATCAGACCCATAATTCTAGGATTTACAAAAAAAATGTTTTTGGGTTTTTGGAATGAAAATTTAAAATGATGATACAAATGAATTGGAAAAAGAAGGAAGGGAATGTTGTAAAAGAATAGAGAAGCTTTGAGAAGTGTTAACAATGCAAAAATGTATACCTACATTGTGGGGGGGGGGAATTCACAATTGGATAAATTTTAATAAGAAGGAATTAATTTTTGGATTCTCGCCAAAGGTTTTAGGCATCACCTATACATTGGAAAAGTACATTATACATTTTTTCATTTTTTGTATTCACTGTAGTAGAGAGAGAAGCTAAAATATTATACAGAGAAGAATATATCAATTCAATTAGGATTGATAATTTTTTTCAAGATTATTTGATTAATTAATATTATCTTCATCATGACAATTGTATTTAAGATTTGATGTGGTGAAATTTTTTCCCTATTTCATTCTATAGAAATAAAATTATATTGGGAATATTTTTATTTAAGAATCAGGCTTGGAGGAATCAGTCTCAGAAAATAACATACTCAATGTTTCATAAAAACTCCACATGGTTCTAACCATTCATATGGGTAATTAATTCATGAATTCTATTTCAATTGATTACATTTTGTTAATTGAAAAGAAGCAGAGGTAACATGAGTTGCTATATATATATTGTAAGAACCTATTATTTAAAGAGGATGAACATGAAATAATTGTATTTTTTCATAGGTCGTCGCATGTGAAAGGGTACATCCTACTCGATGTAATCCAAGGATAGAGTTCTAGTGTATTTATTGGTGTTGTTTCATTTACAAACGATACCAAGGACGTATATATTCATATTGAATAGTGAACCTTGTAAATCATTGTGTTTCCTTGGATGTGTGTTGATTTCTTTCTTAGTAGGGAATTGAAATATTTAATAGCAGATGATGGTTTTTTCAGTTGAAAATATATATAAATGAAAAAGGATATCATTGATTCACCCACTCCCCCTCATAATGATATAATACACTGACTATGCACTTTCAGTATTTTGGTTCCCACATATTATTATAGACATGAAACATGGTCATGGAGAAACATTTTGAATGTATAATTTGGTACATGTATTACATTGTGAACATGTAATCAAGATCATACAAAAACATTTGGAAATGAAATATTGAAAAAAAATTATATTATTATCTTGTATTCAGTTTCACACATAACATATATAATCTTGATTCATCCATCATCACAAAATGATTTGAAAAGAGATATAGGCCCCAAACATCACATAATGAAACCAATTGTAATATCATTTATATGATCCTCACAAAATTATCAAATAAAAAATACTTGAAATACTCTTTTATTTATATTCATTAAATAATTTCATAAAATGTTGAACAGATTTTGGTTTCATTATAATTTTTTCATAGAAACCCCATAAAATTAACAAGGTTCCATAATCATTTTAACATTACATATCCCATTGAAGGGAAATGGGTTTCATAATGAAATTTTGTATATTAATCAAAATGCAACATCCCATCTCCTTCATGGTGTATGTTTTTTCCTCCATATGAGTTCCATTTTTCATGGAATTTTTAGATGTTTGTTTCTATATATTCTATATGATTTATGATATTTCCATTCCACATAACACATTTACATGTCGTGCAATTGTTGATAGGCGCCTACTATGAGAAGGGTTCACACTGTTAAATGATACATGATGTGATGAGACTTTACAAATCATGAATTAATTTGTTATCATATATTAATCCATGGAGATGGGTAATTTGAGATATATAGAAATCAGGGATTTCATGAGGTTTAAGGGTGTTAATTTATTTTTTATTTCCTTATAATTGTATTTTGGTTATTGTATATTATTTGGGTGCATATTTGGATAATGTGTCTTATTTTTTCTTATCCAAGGGTCCCTCTATATTGATTTTTGGAGACACTATTCCTTTTGATCGATTTCTTAGTCCATTGATCTACGTTGTGGTAGTGGATAGTCTCTCTAGTTGAGTGAACTTTATATTTATTCATTTCCATTTATCATTTTAGTATACTCTAGTTTTATTATCTGATTACCTTTTTTTGAATTTGTGTTTTTTTTGTTTCACCTTCAAGATCCTTTTTGTGATCTTATTATCCAATAATTTCTTTTGTTGGATGAGGATTGACATGTGTTCATTATAGATGTATCTATTGTTTCCTCTTCTCTGCCGACCCACTTTAAGAGTTCGCTCAATTTTGATTGATTTTTACAGGGTTCTTGATCGTTCTTTTTTATTAGACATCCATTTTTTGTTGATCATATTGGAAATTTTTGTGACCTAATATTTGAGGTAGTCAGTTCCATCAATATTCTATTTTTATTATCCTTATTTTTTATAAATTGTAAAGTGATTTATACAAGGAATTGGCATGTATGTTTTTTATGTATTGAAAAGTATTTTTAATGAAAAGTATTTTCCATTATTTTTTAATAAATATAATGAAACAGGGTATTTTAAAAGCATTAAAAGGAATTGTGGAATTGTTTTTATATGGTTTTACATGAATTTAAATGAATTGTTAAATATGACCACATGGGTTGCCTAAGGATATAAGGTGGAAGGATTACCTTGAGACCATCATCAATATTTTTGATTATCGTGAGGTTTTGTTGTGGATCATTCCCGTATTTCCTTGGAAAAAAATTCGAGGGGACGAATATTTTACTTTTTTTATGTTCTACTAATGGTGTATTAATCTCTTTCCTAGACCTGTGTTCTAGGAACCAGATTATGTACATGATTCATTCTTGTGTGAGTAGTAATCTAGTATAACCTATAGTGATCCATGGTGTTGATACTTATAATTCTATTTTTCCATGATGTTTTTCTCCTTGATATATATTCTTATTACTATTAAATATGAAGTAAAAAATGTCTTTTTAAATTGATATACCATTTAATCACGTAGAACTAATAAAAAGGGAAATTTACACCATGTAATTTTACTAATAGTACTTTAATATTATCATATTATGGTTTATTTGAAATGTGATTTCATGAATTGTTAAACATAAAATTATTATGGAACACTGGGGTGGGATCCAATTGAGCTGTCAGGTCTCACCTTTCGCACCTCTTTGGTTGTGTGCAGAATTATGTATGACTTTAAATGTAGGGAATGGAAAATAAACATTGTGAGGTAGTGCGGCAATATGTCAGTTGATCTGGGTGGTTGGTAGTGAGTTAACGGGAGTCCATCCACACCATCACATGGATGATCTATCAGGTTATTTAAATTTTTATTTTGCAATGTATCTTGGATATTTTTGATTTTTTGTTGTCGATTTGTTTATTCATCAATCTTACAACTATGGAACATATTTATAATCTTTCTTTCATTCATTCATACTCTGTGTATACATTTTACATGTGTTTGTTCTGGTTGAGGGATTTAATTCTATTTGTTTTTTTGTCTGATTCCTGGGATCATGTGGTCAGTATATGGGTTTTTGGAACCCCCTTCAGTTATGTGAAATAATGAAATGGGTTACATGTTTGAGGGTAACCTTTGTTGGTTCTTAATTAAAGGTATCTGGGAATGTATATCCTCAAGACTTCTTGGCTTGGTATTTCTCTTAGACTAGAAATAGGAATTTTGAAAATTGATTGGTATCATTCGATAAGTGTTTTTTCAGGTCATGTCATGAAGAGACTCATGTTTCAATGTGAATTTTGGATATGGCTCCCTATTATTGGGATTTTTTATAAATATTAGATTGGGTTTATGAGTTTTCTATTTTTAACAAATATTTACTCTATTTTATAATCATTTCTTCTATTTCGATCGACAATAGTATGCCTTCAAGAAATCTACCATGAGTTTCTTAAGAAGGTGAAGTTGATGCTCCCCAACTTAATCAACCAATAGATGAGAATACAACTGAGGATACAGTGTATGTAGTTTGTGTTATTTATTTTAATCTACCATGATATTAAAAAGTCGTTGTTGAATTGCAAAAAAAAGAAGGAGAAGAGATAGATCATTCATGGGGATCCTTGAATGACAAGTCACCATATATAAATTAAATGAATGATCCAAAAGTGGTAGAGGATTGGATGAATGGGATCAGATAAATATTCATCCTCCTCTAGACACCTATGAAAATCATGGTAATTTATGCAATATTCATGGTCAGGGTTTCAGTATGCAATGGTCAGATTCCATTGTAAAGGCATACATACACATGTACATTTATTGGAAGGGATTCAAATCAATGTTATTATATATATTTTTAATATATTACTTATTTTATAAAAATACATTGGAGTTGATATCGTATTATTAGGGTGATCATTCGGTGTTAGCGTACAAAAGCGGTTCGCTAATTCTATCTATTATGCTGTGGAAATCTTTAAGAATAACCTGTTGATAGATCAGAAGAACGTGTAGGGATTACAACTAGATATCTGATTATAGGTGTTTTGGTTACTGATTTGTACCTATAAATTTCATTTAGATAGTTATATGATGAAATATATTGATATAGTATGAATTGTTGGATTTTACACCCCTTATCATCCATCCAATGACAATTTCAATGGTGTGGAAATGAAAAAGATGATGTGTAATGATTGGAGAAGATGTGGTGGATGTGTGTATCAATAATGATCATTTTATACACCATCATCTACAACAATTAATCTTCATAAGACTTGATATTTTTGTGACATGGATGTACACACATGATGTTCATTTCTTATACCCTTAAAATGTGAAACAAATATGGATGCATCAGTCACTTATAATTATCCTATTATGATATGACTACAACTCATAACAACCATGATTTTTCATCACTAAAGGATACTATAGGAGAAGTTATATGCCTCATGTAATAGTGGGATCCACAAACATTCTTCCATAGTGAATAAATTTCATGCAATATATGTATTTCCAATGGAGGTCAATGTAGGTCTAATAACAGTGAGAGGTACTGTCTTAATTGCATCTCCCACAGTAATAGATTTATTTTATACTGGTTCCTCTGACTAATATATATATATTACTTTTGTTTATATCTTTACATATTTAATAGAACATATCAATTATTTAATGGATTTAGAAACACCCATTGGAATGTGGATATAGTATGGTTTTCAATGTCTTTTTTTGTTAATGATTGGTGATACGAAAATGGTCAAGGATTTTATCATTCATTATTTTTTTTCAATTTTACATCATCATTTGTATGTACTGCATTGTCACAAATAGAGATATGGAATCTTGTTATCATCAGTGTGTTTTTTTTCTTTCATCATATGAGATCTATTGCTTGTTTCATGAATAGTGGAAAGAATGATCTATTCATGTAGGACATTCCCATCCCGAGAGCAGGTGTTTGTTTTCAATTTTATACGATTTTAGCTAATGAATTATAATCCTCCTTTGACTATCATATTGTTGTTCTGGACATTTATAACCTATTCCCCGAAGTATTACCTTGTCTTCATCAACAGATATAGTTATATGTTATGAATTTCCTTTCTCTATGTAAACACCCGATATCAATAATTTCAAATAATATGGCACAAGGAGAGATGAAATATAATATGATTTAGTTATTTGGAATATTTGAAAATGGTATCATTCTCTCTATTTTTTATCCATGGGAATCCCTTTTACTTATTACCCTAAAGATTATGGTTCACTTTGGTAATGTTTGTATTATCAAATGTAATACTTGGTAACAATGAAGAAAAATTATTCATTCCCTTTGTGGATGATTTTATTGATAAGTTAAATGGGGAATTTTGTTTTCAATGAATAATATTCAGTCAGGTTATCAACATAAAATTGATTGGGAGTCTAAAATAATGAATATATATTTCAAACGAATTTATGGACATTATCAATATCTTGTGATTTCTATTTTTACTATCTCTCTAGTAGTTTTTATAGATTTTTTGAATCATATAGTCTATCATAATTTTCATACATTTGTGGATATTCTTGTTTAAATGAAATCTGAATATAAAAATGAGAACCATATGATTTGGGTTCAAGATATTCTATGAGTCATTTTTTTATGTAATTCATTCAAAACATAGTTCCAAGAATCTTGATATGGTGTTCTTATGACACGAAATTTATGATCATGGTTATCAATTTTTCATGCCAAGGGTATGGTTATCTATTCATTAAGAGAACCAAAACATGTCATTTGGATACAAAGATTCCTTAGTGTTACTAGATACTACTGATGGGTTTTCAAATATTTTTAAAATATGGGATCACCAATAACTGTTATTACAAAAAAAGATGTGAAATTAAAATTTTATGCGCAGTTTCAGTTTTTATTCAATGAAATAAAATTACTTCATTCCTCGTCTCATGTTCTGATCAATCCAGAGACTGGTAAGGGGTATGTGGTGTTTTTTAAAACTTATGGTTCTCATTTAGGATTTTGTCAAATGTCGGATGACTATGTGGTATCTTTAAACTCTCATCATCTTCATCTTCATGCATAGAATATCCCCACTCATGATGTAGAGATTGCGACAATTAAGCTAGATCATAAATTTTGGAAGCAATATATTTTTGGGGAAAGGAATAGAGTATATTTTGAACATAGTATTTTGAGTTATAATATTTATCCAAAATACATGAATCTCTTAGAGAGATTATGGATGGAAATACAGTAGACGTTTGACATATATATTGCCTAATACCTGGTGAAGGGGATTGTCTTTTTCTATAACAACTCTAAATATACCATTCATCTAGTCACTACAATTATGTATTACGAAATTATATGGTGATCTTGGTGCCTAGGTATGAAGCATTAAATTGATTTTTATGTGTCTCACTGTTACACCCTTAAATAGATTAATGTAGAAATATCAGAGGTAACTAATTTGATTTTTCCACTTCACATGTCAAACTCAAAATTTCATGATGTACCAATGGATTATTATTTGGATTACCATAGACTCCATGATGTAGAAATGTTACCTAGGTAGTTGTTGATTGGTTGATGATGTCAAAACATTTCATTTTGAACAAGTATACCACTATGGTTGAAATTTTTTGTAAGATGTATGTGGTGTAGATTTTGAGGATTCTGGTATTTTTTATTCAATTGTTTTTTATAGGGATCCTAGGTTTACATCGAGATTTTTTAAGAGCCTACAAGATACGATGCAAAATAAGCTCATGTTTGAATGAAATTACATCCATAAAAAGAATTTCAAATAGTGAATGTGATTTGTATCCTAGATTGTATGATACATACATGTGTTTTGGACTTTTTTTGATCATGTGGTAGTCATTTGTGACTGGTTGAGCATGTTTAAAATATCAGTTATCAATCATCGATCGTAATGATTCATTTTAAGGCATTGTGTGTCCACCCGCACACATCACCTATTTGTTGGGATGAGGTGAATGATGTTCCTTTAGTTGGACTAATTTTTTTTAATAGAAATCCATAATGATTCGTGACATATATTTAAATCTAGTTACAATCCAAATTCAATTGAAATAATATGTGTATCAGTGGCATCATCCATTGGAGGTTTTTTGTCTGTGACTGGGTTTTCATGAATGCTTTCTCATTGTTTGGGTCACTATTAGCATGGAAAACATTGAATGATGGTATCAAGATATGTTGGGCCATTTTAGGTCACTAAGCTACGCATGCATATTGCATATTGGGGATAGAATTTCAAATCCATTTGGAATGTATTCATGATATTATAAAAATATAACCACTAAGGAAGTACCATCCTGATACCAATCACATTATTTGATTAGAATAAATTTATTTAGAGCCATACGGTTTTGTTCTAGAGGAAAAAAGATGAGATCGTTGTCTCTAAGGTGAACTTATTACAGGGGAATTCAATTCTGTATGTCATATATTTAATGGAAACACACATATGAATTTCATGATACTTGGGAACATGAGTTTTTGATAACGGAGTAGTGGACACATAATTTACCATGGATTCATCATTCATGTGACATCCTAGGGATGGGAAGTATATATGGTTTTGAGTTTGTAACATCACGTTACCTAGATCTGGTACATTATTCCCTCTCTATGAGTTCCCTATTACAGTGAAGTTTTTAGAATAATGATTTATGATTTTCCGTAGGTAGTAATAGATATTTGTTTCAAGTATCGTGGTTACACTATGCATAATGGTTACTGGGATCATTTCATGAGAAGGGTTCACAATGTGAAAGGTTACATGATGGTGATAAATTTTACTTTTCTTCAGTTAATTGAGGATTATATTTTAATCTGAGGTGATACATTTTTTTGGTGTATTTGGACATCTTGGATTTTACGAAGTGTAGAGGTATTGCACTCAATATAATTTTCAGATCAAGGATTTCAGGGAATTTTATGTGTATTGAGTTCCCCTTTTCTATTTTTTCTTCTTTTATCTCTACTAAGGGGGCCTCTAAAATTTCATTTGGGGACACTATTCCTTCTTGATTAATCTATTTGGTATTCAATCTTTGTAACATATTTATTATGTCTATCAGGGTGAGAAACTTGTTTTCTTTATAATTTCAAGTGATAGTGGTAGTGTCGTTGAGTTGCATTATCATATTCATTTGTATTGATTAGTGTTTATCCACGAAATCCTCAAGATTGTTTGTGTGATCACATACTAGATGTTGTTACATTGTTAGTTATGGTGTGGTGTGTTTTCTTTCATGGTACATATGGTTTTTTCTCTTCTCTACTAACCCTCTTTCTCAATTTGATCAATTATGTAATGTGTGGATTGGGTTCTAGGGACTTCATAGATGTGGGTGGGTTTTCATTGACGGTGGATCCCATTGTTTTTTCCTTTCATGAATGCATCAATTTTTGTGGTTCTAAATATATACTATATTTATAGACCTTATTATACCTTTTATAATAAATTGTTTATAACTGTAATTGGAATTTAATTTTTTTGTGTGTTTAATGGGTTTTTTGAAAGGGAAATATTTTTTCAATGTTAGGAACTTTTTTTGACAATGGGTATTTTAGAATCATAGAAATGGTTTAACAATGGATTTTGAAATGGTTTTCAAATCATCGAAAAAAATTGTGAAAAATGTGGAAATATGTTATATATGGCCCTATCTATAAACAATACATAATCATTAATTAAGTTAATAATTCACATTGACACTATTTTATGGTATAGAGCTTTAGAGAATTAGGTAATAACTTATAAATAACAACTTGCTTATTACATGTAGACACTTATATTCAGTATCCATTTTTTCATAAAATAAAAATTCGTTAAAAAAAGATACATCAATAGTTTAGTGTATTAGACTACATGACTATTCCATAATCTCATCCTTGACCCTATTCATCTTTAAGTCATGTAGAAAACATTTTAAAACATAGGATGAGCCTAAAAATCTATGTAAGATATATAAAAAATTAATGATAATATTAGTAAATGAATAAATTAAAATCCTAGAAATCATAATTTCCAATCATAAAATATTATCTCTTTAACACACCTCATAAAATCATGATATTTATGTCTTAGACATAGAAATAATACATCATAAATGCAACTAGTGTCTTCCGTAACATAATTACATTATATCATTCCTAGCTAAAAATGAGTTTCATTTTGAATACCCATCACATTATATTCCCTAAATCTTTTTGGATAAACATTAATGTTTACCTACACCATGTTACTAAATGCATTTTACAGATATTTTGGGATCACCCACCATAGGTTTTTTCACGGAACCACCCGTATTGCTAAAAAAGTCCCAATAACCATAAAATACTCCTGACACATAAAACAAGACTAAGTGAAAGATATCATTTCCACATTGAAATCAAAATATATCTGTTCAAAATATGGACATAATAAATTCATTATCAAACCATTTTCAAACATCTTTAAAACACATAATAAATATATTTTTCAATAAAAGTATCCATATCCACATTGAATCTTTTAAATGACTTAAAATTTTAACACATTTATGTCCATATAAATAAATTCTTAATACTATTTTGAATATAGGGACATTAATGAGGAATAATAAGAATACTAAATCATTAAAACATTTAAAATAATGTTTTAGTTAAAGATTCCCTTACCAAATGAGAAAATAATTTAATAATATCAATTATAGAATAAAAATAAATAAAGCATATTATATCATGATAATATGTATATTTATGATATAATATGTCAAATGGAAGTATATACTCTATATAAATGTGATTTTGTTTATAATGACAAATAAGTCTCAATGGAATGTAAATTGAGAAAAAGTCCTTTATAATGATCATATCGTTAGATTAAGGATAAATCAAGGACATAATTATTGGTGAAAAATTATCATACATTAAATATAAATGGATATTATGTGTAAACTTATCTTGGTTCATACACTCATATTCATTTCACGACAAAATCAATAAGTAGAAGTGTAACCCAATGAATTGAAATAGGGTTAAGAAGTTATCTTACAGAAATTCGACAGCCTAACGATATCGCTTGAAAAAATATAAAATGTGTTGATGAGAGAGAAAAGGGTGTCTCATCAAAATTACATAAAATTTACAGCAATAATGATATATAATAACTTATTCCAACATTAGAAAATGGAAATTTAAAAGACATTACATAAAAGATGTGTTTAGCTAAATGAAAAGGGTAAAATGTTCCCTTATAAAGATCATATAAATGTCATTAGAATTTATCAATTGGTAAATTATGTGTATAAATAGTATATCAACAAAAGGATGAGTAGAAATTTCAATACAAATAAATAAACAGTGATTCCACAAAAAAATCATAGCATTACATAAATAAGAATTATAATATTAACCTAATGAATAGAAAAGGGGTTAAACAGTTCCCTAATAGATTTGGTAACATATAGAACTTACACCCCATGAACTAAGGATCATACAATGAAGATGTCAATGACCATAAATTAATTTATATTACCGAAAAAAATAAAATAATAGGTTGTACATACACAACACAAAAGGAAATAGTTGTAAATATAGAATGAATCTCAGAGAAATCTAATGATAGGGGAAAACCTTTTAACTCAAGTACGACATGCCTTGTATATTACTTGTTCATTCTGAATAATAATATTAAATTAATATAATCATTCATAAGATAATTTTTAAATTTTATTATTCTTTTTATATAACTTATTACCTTGATATGACAATTATTTAATTATTGGAGTTCATATCTGACATTTGTCGATGTTCAGAACATGAGTCAAAAATTAAATTGTTTTAATTAAAAATTGACTATGTGGTATAATGAACATTATAACTAGAATGCTATTCATGATTTATATATAATATATATCATTTATATTCACTATATATGTGTTTACAATAGTACATATCATTTGGATATATGAAAATGAAATGCGATGTTCATGGAGGTGGTAAGGCGTAAGTATGCATGAATGCTACATTAATTTTTTTCATTTTTAATTTAATGAAAACCAAATGAATCATAGGTATATTATTATTACATAATAATTAAATATTATATATACATTAAATATGTACATTAACAACATCCTTTATACTTTCCATGTTTTATAAGAATGAGTCATATCATTTTGAGAGGGCGGTAGTCTGCACTTCCTCAAATAAAATTATTGTATTTTCAGTTTATGGAAACCATTAAGTACTGATATTTAAAAAATACATAATAATAGAGACAATATAAATATAATATATATCACAAATAAATGCAGTTCCATTATAATGGCCACCATGAGAGGTGGTAGGAGAAGATTGAACAATCATTGTTTCATGAGGTAGTGTTTGCTAACCACAGAAATGGTATTTTCATTAACCATTGGACAAAGATGTGTTTAAGTATTGTTCGAATCATTCTCATTAAATTGATATTTTATATTTAGGATATTTGTATTGTTATTAAATAAATGTATAATAAGAGCATATATATTGGAGAAGTAAAATAAATGAACAGAAGATGAGGGAAGGTATTACCTAAAAATCAGGTAGCACCCTTTGGATTGACCCAAAAGGAATTCATGATGTGCCTTATACCTATGGTAGCTACTCTAAGAGGAATATAGGAATTTTGGGAGCATATTTGGACCATGGATTGTTGAGAAATGGGTCTTGAGAGGAGTGAGTAAAGGGGTAGATGTTGGGAACTTTTATAAGATTGTGGCAGGGCTCTTTAGGATTGTTTGAAAGTATTATTTTATTATAAAATATTATTCTACTTAAAAATATCCAAAACATATTAAATTCGAAGATAAGATTAATAAAATTCGATGTAAATTCATTTAATAATAATTTTACTGGTTATGAATATTTTTTTATACTTATAATTTTTATTTAACCATTTTTTAACTTATTTATCTTTTATCATGTCTTCTTGTATATCGATTTAATATGGTTAATATAGCTAACATAAAAATCAAATTGAACCTCAAGAGGTTAATTAATAACATTATCATACTTATCTAAGCCATTTGGATGAATAATTGATTTTATTAACTATTCTATAATTTAATAAATTATTAATTGATTTAAAAACTCATTTGTGTCAATTTTTATTCTATTCATATCACGACTTTTAAAAAATTATAATACAACATTATTCATTGGAAAAAACAACTAAAATTAAAATATAACAAGTCCTCCTCATCATTAAAATTCGTGGATGGCATAAATAGTTTAAAAATAAATTATTTTAAATCGTTATAATATCATTTATTTAAATCTTTCATTAATAAGGTAATCATTACATCATCATTGAGTCATAAATAAATTTATTTATTTGAAGACAAAAAATTATAATTAAAATACCATGATGTAGGAAATATATTTATATTTCTAATGACTAATTATAGTCATAAATATTAATTATATAACTCAACATTAAAATTATTTTTGAAAAAACAAAATATGTTTATGATATTTTTATTTTTACGTTAAATAAAAAGTTATTAATGTCATTATCTTGTCCAAATTGAATTAAAAGGTAAAATGTTATAAAAAAGGATTGTATTTGTTTTCCATGACTCATCCAATAATTTTTGGAGAAGTTTTATTGTAATTTTATGTTCTTATAATATAATTTTTACCTTAAATTACCCTATTTACCTTTAACCGTGGTAAATAATAATCAAAAGTTACAATTCCAAACAAAATTAACTAATCATATTGAACCAAATTTTACAAACTGATGACATAAATGTTCTTTTATTTTTTAAATTCAATTTATAGAAGTGGTAAAATTACATTTTAATTAAAATAAATCTATTTTTAACAACAATTTATTGTTTTTCAATGTTCATAAAAAATGAACATTTTAAGAAAAAATCTAAAAAATAACCCATTTCTAATTTGGATTTTCAGAATAATTTTTTTTCTATTTTATCATATTCAAAACATTTATGTTTCATTCATTAATTTAAAATTAATTTTTTTTTTCAAAACTTGAAAACGTGTTTTTATGAAATAAAAACCAAAAAAACATTGACAACCGTTTATGTGCTATTTCAATGTGAAAATACATTCAATGATGAAAATTGAATTAAATGGTAAAATTATAATATTATTATACTATATGATAAATTACAAATATATTCTATACATATAAATAAATCAGATGAAAATATAGTTTTGACTTAAAATTCTGTATTTTTCAATATTATTTTATAAATGAACATTATTAGAAAATTACGAAAATTTACCAAAAGTAAATTTTTCTTACCCACATATAAATAAGAAGTTTATTATTTCAAATTCAACCTATAAATGTGGAAATACAATATTTCAAATGGGTTCTCCATCTAAAGGCGGTTAAACTACATATTAAAAATATTTGAGTATTTCTGATTAAAATTGGATTCATTTTCATTTTAAGCCTCTAAATTTATTCAATAAATGTAAAATAATATAAAAACTATGTGTAGTCATAATTTTTTTAGTTTTTTTCATTCCATACTATAATATGGATATTCCTTAACTACCATTTAAAATGATAATATTATTATATTATATTTCGGTATATCTCAATGTTATGTGCATCGTAAGATTTCAAAGAAACATGTTGTTGTGTGTTGAGTATGCTATCCCAAATAGCCTCCCCTTTAAAGTAAAATTAATATTTAATTCACAACTATTAATAAATATGAAAATTTATTTTTCTTTTTTTACCTAGTATGTTACATCGTTCCATGCTTTTGAAAATTGTGTCCTAAGAATTTTAATATTAGGCTTGGAATCTTCATTGAAAGTCCCACATCGGAAAACGAGTCAATAATACTATCACATTAAAAGATACAAATATAAGTAAAATGGTATGTTGAAATAAACCATCATAGGAATTTATGAAATCATGGATATGGGGGGAATCAAAATGTCAAATTCCTATAGATCGTGATAGAAAACATGACATATAAAATTTTAACTCTCAGAAAACAATAAACCTGTGATAGGATAAACAATATTTGATTCCCCAGTTAGAAAATTAAATGGAAATTTTTTTCATTTTAGGTTAGTTTTCATAATGTAAGGGAATTTATTGATTATGTTGAGAAGGAAAATAAGGAAACATAGTTACTTGTCATGTACACTTTCATCCTTTAATAAATTTCCATCACAAACTCATCTTTTATCCAAATGACGAGTATTCAAGACTACATGGACACATTAAAAGTGCTTAAATAAAAGTCTCATGAATCACATAATACATAAAATATTGACTATATATTTACAGTATATTTAGACATTAACTAATAAAATGATATTATAAGATCAAATAATATCCAAAAATTATAATCATTTAAAAAAACTTATTATTCCTAATATCCAAAATTTATCAAACAATACCCTATGTTCAAAAAATACCATTCAATAATAAATTTTCTTTAATTTTATTAAATATAAACCAAACTAATACTGGTACAAAAAACCCAAAAAAGATTAATCCATCAGTCTTCCATAGTAAATTTTAATATTTATCTCTAAATAACATCAACTACTCTTAAAGTATCATACTAAAATCTAATTAACCTAATCACATATTGTATATGATAGGTTAATCATTTCATAAATAACAAAAATCACCATATTTCCACAATAAATACATAGATTCATCCAAACAAATTTATCCATGACTCAAAAAACAAAATCTAATGGTGTTCTATTTTCCATAGGCATATATTGTTCCCAAAATGGAAAAATTATTCCAAAATAACCTTTACCATTCAATTACCAAATCATTTTCATATACAATGGTTATCCCTTTGATAAAACATAATTTCCCAAAAACAAATTATTCATGTTCAATAAAACCATGTAACTAAAATTATTAGTCATACTAATGAGGATGTCACATAGGCTAGTGGTAGGTGATGCACCCTTGTAACCCTTTAGTTGTGGGTTCGATTCCCATCTCCTTGACTAATGCGATGGGTTTCGACCCTTCATGAATGTTTTAATTTTCATAAAACCATATAATTTTATAACATTCCCAGAAATGATATAAATTCATTAAAAATAACCATAACATATTTTAACCACAACAGTTCTCATTGAATCTCTCATTTCATTCAGTGTTTCATTAATAAAATCTCCACAGTTTCTTTCCGTTCAATTGTTATATTGGTTATTACTAGATCCATCCATTTACTAAAACCAAAAATCATATATTATGAATAACTATAAAATAATTATATATTATCTTATGAGGAGGGTAAACTCTAATATATAATTATTAATGTTATCATAAACTCTTTTAATTTATCTCAAATAACAATGACTCTTTCTAATATGATAACCATTGTGGTTATATAACTCACATTTATATAAAAACCTAACCTCTAATGTAATATAAAATGACCCTTGAAACCAACCCTAAGGCCCCATATTTAAACATTATATAATATTGAATTATGTTTATAATTAACAATGAAGATCATTTCCAGTTTAGAGATTTAGTGAAATTGGTCATAACTTATTAATAACAACATTTATCTTACTTGTAGTCACTTCTAAACCGTATCCATTTTTTTATAAAATATAAATTCATAAAAATATGAAACATGTCTACTTACATGTTATAGACAACATCAATTTTCAATGATCCCATCCATGACCCAATTCATATTTAAGAATTGTGTAAAAAATTCCAAAAAAAAGGGATGATCATAAATATCACAGTAAGGGATATAAAATAAGTAAAGAAAACATTACTCCCTAATTAAATACAAACCATTGAAATCATAGTTTTCAATATTAAAACATAATATCTATAACATACCTCACAAAATCTTGAGATTTATGAATAACACATATAAATCATACATAATAAAGGTAAATTGTGGCATCCATAACATAAATACATTATATCATTCCCAGGTACATAGGGTGTTACATTTGGAATAGCCATAACAATATATTTCTTAAATCATTAGAATATTCATTAAAATTTACATGTGTTACATTACCCAATACATTAGAGAGATATCATTGGCACACCCTCCCTAGTTTTTCACATAACCACCCTTATATGTTATCAATTCCGAATAACAATTACATACTCACAATATATATAACAAGAATAAAAGAAAGATAACATTTCCACATTGCAATTAAAATATATTATTTCAATATATTTACATAATCACAACATTATCAAACCATTTTCAAAACCATTTAAAACATTTAATAAAGATATTTTTTAATAAAATATTCACATACATACATTTTTAAATCCTAGCCATCAATGAGAAATATTTTGAAGAACAAATCATTACAACATTTAAAACAATGTTTTAGTTAAAGAGTCCTTATCACATTAGAAAATACATGAATAATAATACCTAAAAAATAACATTAAACAATACTTATAATATCGTTAGAATAATAAGATTCGTGATTTAATATGTCAATGGGTAGTATATACACCATATAAAATTTAATTTGTGTATAACAATAAATAAGTCTCAATGGAGTGTAAATTGAGACAATGACCCTCACAATGATCATATCCTTTAATTAATGATAAATCAATGATATAATTATGTGTGAAAAATTATAATAAACCAAATATAAGTGGATATTATGTGTAAAACAATCATATTGCATTCACACAAATTCATATCATGACATTATTAACAAATTGATGTTAAACCCAATGAATTGAAATTGGGTTAAGAAGTTCTCTTACAGAAATTTGACAGCCTAATGACGTCTCTATAAAATTATGAAAATGAATAGATTAGAGATAAAAGGGACTCTCATCATAAGGTAATAATATATATAGAAAAAATTATATAGAAGAACATATCCCATGATAAGAAATTATAAATTTAAAACATATGACATAAAAGAATTATTTAGCTAAATGAGATTGGTGAAAAGTTACCATACTAAGATTGTATAAATGACATTAGAATTAATCAATGGGGATATTATTTTTATAAATAATATATCCACATAAATTGGAGTGTAAATGAAAACATAAATAAATAAACAGCGATTCCACACATAATCATATCATGACATAATTTTGAATTATAAGATTAACTAAAAGAATTGAAATTGGGATAAAAATATTCCTTACCGATTTGGTAAATTTTTAAACATACACCCCATGAAAGAAGGATCATACAATAAATATTTAAATAAACACAAATTAAATTATATTAAAAAATTAATACAATCATGGGAAGCACATACACCTCAAAAAAGGAAATAGTGGAAAATATAGCATGAATCAAACAAAAATGAAAAGGTGAGATGAAATCCCTAATCCTCAAGTTTGAATTGTCTTGTATGTTCATTTTTATTCCAAAATAAAAAACCTAAGTTAATTTCAAATTTCATAAGAACATTTTCATTTTTATTATTTCTTTTATATCACTTATTATCTTGCTATAAATATTAGTTAATTATTTGAGTTCAAATCGGACAATTTGGGGATGTTCAGAACTTGAGCCCAAGATGAACTTGTTATAATTTAATATTGTCCATGTGGTAAAAATTACATTTCCCCAGAATTATATTCATGATTTAGATATCACATATATCATATGTATCCATTATATATGTATTTTGAACAGTCCTTATCATTTGGATATATGATAATGAAATGCAATGTTCATTGAGACGGCATGCCGTACGTACGCATGAACGCTACATTCATTAGTTTTTTTATATTTAATGTAATGAAAGCCAAATGATATATAGGTTTATTATTGTTCCATTATAATATCATATTTTATATATGTCACATATTTTAATTGACTCCATAAATTCTCTGATCTAGGTATGGTATGAACGAGTTATATCATTTTGAGGATGTGGTTGTCCGCACTTACTAAAATGAAATTATCTTATTTACCCAATATAGAAACCATAATGGCATGATATTATTTTTGATGCTTTTTTCGGGGCGCACAAATCCGTCTGTGGAGGATGCATAGTTGTTGATATGCTTTCCCACCATCCAATGCTGGGTGGAATCTGTCAATTATTCAAGGATGTTTGCTCATTGATCTAAATGGTATGATGGGATGTCACTTCCTCCATCTATGGATTACTCCTTAGAGATCGTTACCTAGTCCGGTTATCCCTTATAGATTAAGTTGGGGTTTCAGAATCTCATTCACAGTGCCATATCTTCATTGACAATGGTTAATTACAATGCATCATTCAGGACACTCCAAGGGGTCTGGTCAGCGTAGAAACCTTCAGTCAGAGTAGATAGTAGCATCAGGCATGTCAGGGCACCTATGGATGTGTGGATATAGGGGAACATGTATTCTTCCTCATAAGCGGGAATATCAAGTGTGTAGACCCTGAGGCATCCAATGTCAGTCATGGGTATCACATGCCGGAGGCTGGTCTATTAGGATTTCCTCACCTTCCAATTTTTAACACTGGGTACACAATGAGTTTAACCACATGGGGAGAAGATTACGACAAAGGAATGTCCTCCAAGGTTTTCCTTAGTCATCTGATGTCTAACATGAGGTAAGAAGAATGTTTAATGTCTTACAAAGAAAGAATGGGGGTGATCAAAACGTCTCATAGAGACAGATCTGTTTGGTAGATCCCTAGGTGGGAGCTCCTAGAAGATGGATGGATCAGAATGCCCAATGAGAACTGATTGGAGGTGGTGTTCCCCATGAAAGGAAGATGTCACACCATAATGGATGATATGAACACCACTGCGAGAAGATTGGTCATAGTTCACCCCAGAATGGGGGACACCAAGGTTTACCATTGGATGTGATTGATCCTCATGGAGGCTTCCTATGTACCATGTGTAGATGACAAGGATCAAAACCCAAATAGTTTTAAGGGATGATGAATCAGGGTGTACATAATAGACAATGACCCGTAGACATGATGGGGATTATGCATGAATTGCGGCCCAAGTACTTCTAGGATTAGCGAGGAAGTGGATTACATGTTCCCACAGGGATGTGGCAGCATGGGTGAGAATCATGATGGATGATAGAGAGTTGAATGTAGTGAAGGGGGAATGATATCGGAACATCGTGAAGGTGATGGTAGTGTTGGTCTTGAGCCTCGAAGAGACTTCGTACGTCTCCTCGTGGCAGGGAATCAAAGTCTGCATTGCTCGGTGGGATGATGGGACACATGGCGAGGTGGCCCGTGAGAATTTATGCATGGATGGGACCCGAAGGAAGTAGAACATCCATGTTTGGGCATGATATTCCCAGAACACATGTGGTTAAGGGATAGATCTGGATGAGACATGGGTGATGGGCTTGAACCTCATGGAGGATTCCTACATATCCCCATGGTAGGGAATCAAAGTCCGCGTTGTTCATCTAACGACGGCTTACCGTCGATGGGTTACATCAACAGCTTACTGCCGAATGAGGTTGACAATAGATTACAGTTGAATGGGGAAAAAATAGATTACTTCTAATTGTGGTCACAATGGCTTACCGTTGGATGGGGTCGAACCGACATGACTGGTGACCTGGGGCGCCATTAGGTAATGGGGCTTATACAAGGGTGCTGCCGGGGTGCCGTTGTAGAGTGGTAATGTTTACTATGGCATAAATAAGGAGGTTTCCCAGGTGTCGCTATGGAGTGGGAATGGAGGAGGGGTCTTAGGCAAGGAAGCTTCCCAGGTGCTGCTATACAGCCGCAATGGTGACTGGGGCTTATGCATGGAAGCTTCCCGGGTACTGCAATGGTGATTGGGGCTTACACATGGATGTTTCTTGGGTGCCTCTATGGAGCATAAATGGTGAATGGGGCATACGCATGGATGCTACCCGGGTGCCGTTATGGTGCGACGATGGTGAATAGGGCCTACGCATGGTAGCTTCCCAGGTGCCGCTATAGGGCAGCATAGGTGAATGGGTCATACACATGGATGTTGTCTGTAATGTTTTTCATTATTTCAGGCCATGAGGGAATCCCAATTCACTAGTGGGTTTAGGTATATGATTGGGGAAAACACCTATACGCAAGTGCACAAGTGCTATAACACCAAGGGGCGTTAGAGTCAGTTTGAACAAAGGTAAATGAAAAGTTTGAATCACATGCCTGACATTCAAAATGATGTGAGGGTGGCGTGGTGATGAAGGATAACTGTTGAACGTGTTTGAAACACAACATCCATAAAGAAATAGCCTGAAATGGGGACAAACAAATGAGGGTCGACTGTTGACCGTTTTTGAAACACTGAACCTCAATAAAAGTGTCTTCCAAAGTCATTCGGGGCATTGACCGAGGATTGTAGGTGAGTCGAGATGGCATGGGACTAGGCTGTTAGGGGTTCCCTTCAGACATTGAAGTGGATTCAGATCCAAATGAAAGACACACAATGCAATGGGTGGAGGGATGGAATGTATGAACAGATTCTAACACACTTGAAATTATTCCACTATAATAAAGGCTATAGTCATCTAATACTTGGTGCACAAGGAATCTCATGTTTTGAGAAAGAGGTATCCTATGATTGTCACATGGTGATTAAAACAATTTATAGTCATGTATAGAGGACTATTGGCATCTCATGCTAGGAGCATAAGGCATCTCTATTTTGGAGAAAGAGACACTCTATAATTAGAACATAGGGAGTACTATTGTTTATTGTGATGTAGAGAGGACTACTGGCATCTCATGAGTGGAGAATAAGGCATCTCTTACTTGGAGTAAGAGGCTTCCTATATTTTTTATATAGGGTGTACTACTGTTTATAGTCATGTAGAAAGGACTATAAGCATCACATTCCTGGAGAATAAGGCATATCGTAAATGGAAAAAGACGCATCCTATATTTGTACTACAGTTTATAGTAATGTAGAAAAGACTATTGGCATCTCATTCTTGGATAATAAGGCATCACTTACGTGGAGAAAGAGGCGTCCTATATTTTTTATATAGGGTGTATTATAGTTTATAGTCATGTAGAAATGACTATTGGCATCTAATGCTTGGAGCATAAGGCATATCTTACTTGGAGAAAGAGGCATCATGTATTTGTCACATAGGGTGTACTACAGTTTATAGTCATGTAGAAAGGACTATTAGGTATAATGTTCCTAGTATTGGTTGGTGTTGGGACTTAAAGAAATAGTGGCCCTTTCTCATTCATCCTCACATAGGAGTCAGGTGATAGGGTTTGGATGAGTTACTTGATGAAAAGTTCTACTCAACATACTAGGAGAATTGATTATGATAATATCAACAGAAAACATGGGAAAATAACCAAGAGGAATATGTAAACTCATGGTGATTCTTGGTGTGTGGAGAAGTACCTCAAATCATTGTATTCCACAAGTGGAAGGTGGGTGCGCATAAGGGTGCAAGGGAAAATCCTAACAACGCGGCTCGAAAAGTTCACGGTTCGACTCTAAAATTTTCATGGAAGTTAGTGATGGTAGCGAAGGGACCGACCTGAATGTCCGGTACCATAGGCTAGCACTGACCCTGAGTGGGGGTGCGGGGGTGAAGCCTATGCGATATGAACTGGTGGACACGATGGTAGGATCCTCACAAATGATAGGTCATCGCGAAGTAACTTCGGGGTGTAATGGGGCTAAAACTGCATGGGGTATCACGAAGCATGGATTCACAGAGCATAGACCCATGGAGCATGGACTCACGGAACATGGACTCACGGACCAACATCATAAAATAAGTGTCTCGCAGATCATGGGCTTGCTGAGATGGTTTGTGAAGAAAGCAGAGATCCACGAACTGAGAGATCAGCCGCTCAAGGGGCGGAGTTTCTATCTGGCGAATGGGTGTGAGATGGGTATTCATGGGCATGGGGCGCCGCGAAGTAGAGCTCGCTCGGCGTGAATATGAATCATGCTGTGCGGTGGGCTCGTGAATGTCAAGGGGGTTTGTGGAGCTGTCCATCCTCCTATCTTCTCAGAGATTTCACGAATGTCAAAGGGGTTCACAGAGAATCCCACATCCTCGCTTCACGGGGAGTTTGCAAATGTCAAAGATGATTGCAGATCATCCCGCCTCATTGCGTCATGGAAAGTTCACAAATGTCAAAGGGGTTCTCAGAGCACCCCACCTCATTGCTTTGTGGCCGCGCTCTGTGATCCTAGAGGGGGCTTCATGAATGGGCTTCCAAAACAGTTTTCTATCCAAACCTCAAATGTCCATAACTCCTAATATATAACTCTGTTTGGGCCCTACGACCTACCAAATAGATTCTTGAGAAATGGGATACCATCTGGTATCATGTATGGAATCATTTGGAAAATTTTGAGATGCGTTTTCTAGTGTCAATAAATGCCTCCCATAAAAATGGGGTATAATGAGGACGAGGAGGGAGAGGTGGACCGCATTCTGAGGAAATGACTAAGGAAAATGCATGCCTTGGTGTCCATTATACCTTGATTGCATTGATGATAAATCCATCTATATCTTTAAGACCACATGAGAAATGATCGTTGGTGGAAACAAGATACAATAGTAGGTCGTTCACCTGTTTGAGAGTTCTAATCAACTTAAGGTATGAGGGGATCACTGTGGGACATAAATCACAATTTGGGAGGATACTAAAAGAGAGAGGGGTCGCAGCTGGAGAACATGGCCCTCTGGAAACCGACCTTCTTTTCCCACCATTCTCTGGAGCATGAGCGGGGTAACGCCGAGGGCGTTAGAATCAATCCGAACTGAGGGGAGTGGAAGGTGTGAATCACAATACCCAAAATTCGGAACACTATTAGGGTGGAATATAAATAAAGGAAAACTATTAACCATGTTCGAAGCATAATATTCTTATTAAATTAGAATGAAATTGAGCTTACAAATGAGGGGTAACAGTTGACCATGTTCGAAACATAGGCCCTGACTCAAAATGGTACCCATTAGTCTTCTTGAATGTTTGCCCAGGATAGTAGGTGAGACATAGGCCGAGCATCCGTACTATTAGAGGGGTATTTTAGACATGAAAGGGGATCAGGCTCCGAATATAGGTTACAAAAAAGCATGGAGTGTGGAATGATGGGTTTTTTGATTGGATTCCAACACTCTTGAAATCGCTCCACCCTGGTGGAAACACATTTGGTGAGAGTATCGTTGTAATCTGGGATCAAACATACATCTGACCAGGACCTCTCTGGTAGGGACCTGGAATGCCATGTATTTTTACATCATACCAATAAGGATGATATACATGTAGGTAAAATGTAAAACACTGAGGATGGTGCAAAATTTTTAAATGTCATACAGCATGGACCAGGGCAAACAGTTCGAAGTCATAGTGCATGGACTATAGGCTCCTATTTTAGGTCATAGAGAGTAGACCGTGATCAGGGCCGTGGGGCCAAGAGGGATAATTAACCTAGGGTTGGGCCCGATGTGGAATGCCTCTATGTTTCTACATATCGCATAAGGATAAGAATCAATCCAAATGTAATTATTGATGTACAATGTTGTCAGACACCAACACTAGTAGGGAGAATCCTCCCTAGAGAAGAAATTGATGCGTCCCATGATTAACATATGTCATCCTGATCATGTTTTTGGTAGAAAAACAATTTTATTGTCATGCATTGAGGATATATGGACTCGTCCAGTTTAACGTCATACAACAGGACATGGAGTGAAATGGAAGATCTTAGGTAGATATTATGTGGTGTTGTAGCTATAAACCTGACATGAATGAGGAATTGGGGTCTAAATGACACCACATATTCTCGGAAGAATCTCTTCTGGTCGTGGGACCAAGAGTGAAAATTAGGTTTGGCCCATGGAAAAGTCGTTGGGAGTTCTTTCGTACCCCATGAGGATGGGAATGAATCCATACATAGTTCTGAGGGTGAAATTTAACATCATTTAGGATGATAAAAGGCACGCGTGGCATGGCTATGCCCGTACACGTTCTACCAGAACTACTAAGACCACGTGAGTCCTTCTAGATGTTGGAAACAAGAAGTAGTGATGGGAATTTCCAAGCACAAGAAGGAACATGTCGAGGGCGATGGAACACTAATTTAATGATGTCCCAATGATGTTGACCCGCCATTATAAAGAACCTAGATGACAGGAAGAGTAAAGTAGAGTATGATGGATTTCCACTTGAATATAAGAAAGTGGAAATATTTGAATCATGATTCCCGAGATATGGACCATAATTATGGTGGCTTGATGATAGGGGATAGCAGTTGACAATGTTCGAAACACATAATCCATATCGTGTTAGAATTGAATGGGGAGATACAAATGAGGGTCGAACGCTGACTATGTTCGAAACACGATACCTATCGTAAATTTCATCTAAGATCATCATGGACGTTGGCCGGAAATGGAAGGTGAGCCGAGGCGGCATTAGTCTCGGTCTTGAAGTGGGTCACTTCAGATGTGGAAGAGGATGAGGATCCAAATAATGGGCTCATGAAGCTTGGAATGGAACGAGGGGAATGTCCCCGTGAAAACGCCACACTTCGGGCTCTTTATCTGAACACATCTAAATATGAGTATAATATGTATCAGATAGTGGGATTCGAGGCCCTACCCCCCCCCCCCCTAGACAAGGCTCCCGAGGATGCATTCTTGCAGCTTAATGGTCGCAGGATGAGCCATTGAAGGGATATTGATTTAATAGAATGCGTGCAGGGTGGCGAAGTAGTCAAACATGACGTGTTGTTCTCATATGGAGAACTTATTTTAGGGTCATAGTGCACGGACCATGTGGAGAGAAGACATGGGAGGAAAATGGTGCAACCTTTTCAAAACACGATGTAAATGACGACCCATGAGGTACTCACTACACCACATGTTCAACATAGTGATCGGGTCGAGGAGCCGAAAGAGGGTACATGATTTAAGATTCCTTGGGATGGACCAAGAGATAATGGTTTCGGGAGTTCCAAAGTATCCCATGATGATGGGAATCAAGAAGTATGTAGTTCTGGATAATATATTAGTTTATGGCCTTAGAGAGCATACCAATGAGGAGTGGAATCATTCAATGTTAGTGCATACATCATCCTAATCCCTAATCCCACTTGAGTCAAACATGGTGTGGGAAACAAGGGAGGAAGATATTTTTTGAAATACTTAGAACACACACCAAGGGGAAGTTGGTGCGGAGCCTTGAATCATTTTTTTACCCTTATGTTTTTCCACTTAAAGTGAAAATACACACTGAGAGATAGTTCCAAGAGTGTCGAAATTCTACTTAGACATGAGGATGTGGAAAATGATGTGAATCATGCGATCAATATTTTGGGATCAAAGGTGATAGTGTGATGATGGATGATAACTGTTGACCGTGTTCAAAACACTGCATCCATATCACATTATCCTAGAATGGGGACAAATAAATTAGCATCGACCAATGACCATATTTGCAATGAGGGACTGGTATCAATTTTTTTCTACAAACCATCGAATACGTTGGCCTATATTGGTATGTGAGCCCTTAGGCCTCGAATCCATTCCATTTGGGGGTCCCTTCGGGTGTAAATGATAATAGAATCCCAAATGAAGGGTAACACGAAGCCTTGAAAATGAGTGAAAGCATGTATGGGTAAAATTTAACATTCCAGATGCTAAACTAGATTACCCTTGGGCACATTGGTGAATCACCAAAGAGGATAGAGGTTCTCGTATTGATAGAGTATGATATAAAAATATTATTTTAGAAAAAGAGGACATATAACTCTCGAGAGAAAGAGGTACAAGGCGTGGTTTTTACAAATCTGGTTTGAATGAGGACATAATCTCATACCACACCATATATCCCTCTCATGGAAGAATGTAGTCCAAATGGCCCAGATAATAGTGAGATCACTACGAGATGGAGATAGACCCAAAGTCTAGTTGTTCGGGTGGTCCTACGTATCCCATAAATATGAAATCCAAGCCACACATAGTTCTAGACAAGGGTAATGCACAACTTACCATCATAAACTAAAGACACTAAAGGGTAGGATACCCCAAACAAGGTAGGTGTACAGTGTGATGATTATACCAACGTGAATGAGGACAAAATCCCATACCGCACCATACAACCCTAAGTGAGGACTTGGATTGGGGGCTCGAGTAGGCCAAGGGGCCTCTGGTTGGGGCACAGATGGAAAGTCTCGACCAACTTGCAGTTTAACATCTTCCAATGAGGACTAAAGTGAACTTAGTTTAGTGTCATAGATCTCGGACCATATATTCCTAGATTAATTTCATATGCATGGGACGGGAAGGGCGAACCGTCATTCTTATGGATGACCACAATGCACAATGACGATTGAAGAAAACTATTTACCTGATTAGCAACAAAGTATCAACCCTTATGTGACTAGTGTTTGGGGAAAACAATTGATTGTCTACCATTGACCATATTCGCAACTTGGGACTCGTATTGATTTTTTGCCTGCAATCCTCGAGGAAGATATCCCATAATGGTAGAAGAGCCCTCAGTCCTAGAATCTATGCCATTCGAGGGTCATTTTAGATATAGAAGATGATGGAAACCCAAATGATGGGCCTTGCAAAGCTAGATAGGGACTATGCTAGCGGGATGTATGATAAATGAAGGGAGGTATGTCACAAGGGGATTTGTGTGGCTTGGAAAAATAGCCCGACGTGAATGAGGATGTGATTCCATACCACACAACAAAATCCTTAATGAGAACTTCATCCCCTGACCCAGAAAGGCCGAGGAACCTGAGGCTGGGCCAAGGATGGCATGTTCCTACCAGTTTGTAGTTTATTGTCATGATGGAAAAGTGCCGAGTGGTTTTATATTTTTCAGTTCGGACAAATCACAAAGTTTAACATCATGTGGGATGGACGTTTGTGATCATAGTTTAAGGTCCTAGAGCTTGGTCCACTATGCAATTTGATGCCATGTGGGATGATAATGAGTAGTTTAACATCATGACGGATAAAGATAACCAGTTTTACGTCATTCAGGAATATGATGAAGTTTAATGTCATGCAAAACAATAATGATATGTTTAATGTCATAACAGACGAGGATGAATAGTTTTACATCATACAGGATGATGACATAATTTAAAGTCACGCAAGATGATAATGAGAAGTTTAACATCATGGCAGATGAAGATGAATTGTTTTATGTCATGCAGGAAGATGATGCCGTTTAATGTCATGCAGGACGATAATGAGCAGTTTAACATCATGACGGACAATAATGATCAATTTTACATCATGCAGGATGATGATTCAGTTTGAAGTCATGCAGGATGACATACAGTTTAAAATTATGGGGGACAAATATGAAAAGTTTAACATCATGCAGGATGATGATGCATTTTAATGTCATGTAGGACTATAATATACAGTTTAACGTCATGACGGACGACATAGAGTTTAACATCAACAGGGATGAATATGAACCGTATAACGTCATGTAGGATGATGATTCAATTTAATGTCATGCAAGAGGATAATGTGCAGTTTAACGTCATGATTAATGACATATAGTTTAAAGTCACGCATGATGATAATGAACAATTCAACGTTGTCTAGGATGATGATGCCACACATATTATTTTGGTATAGGGATGGTCATCTCTACCACATTCTAGTGGGTTGGGATGATGGGAAATCTATATGATGGGATTTCCGTAAAATTTCCCATGCGTAAGCATGGATGTTCTTCATGCGTGAGCTGGGCTACCTCAAAATGGACTTTCCACGGGCTGGTGTCAAGGCTAAAGATAGGAACATTGATGATGATGCAACATGGTAGTTGAGATGACACAAAGAGTCAAAAGGGTGGTAGGGATGACAACATCCCCTCAATCCGGATGGGCGATGAATCCCGAAACGTCGATACGACGGGGCTATGGATCCCAAATAGAAAAGAATCCTGGATCATCAGTACGATGGGGGATATGGAGCCTGGAAGGCATGGATGCCAAGAGCGTCAGTACGATGGGGTCAATGGAACCCTAATGGCGTGGAATCCTTCGTGCCAAAAGGTGGCGGTACGGGGAGAATCATTGTAGTGGATGGTTATAATGTTGTGGGGTCGACAAAGAGCTGATAGAGTTGGTGGTAGATGCCCCCTACATGGATTCTTGATGCGGCAGGGGTCAGTGAGGGGCCAGTAGAATTGGGGTCGGATGACCCCTACATAGCCTCCTGATGGGGAGGCATTAGTGAGGTGTTGGTATTATTGGGGGTCGATACCCCCTACGCTGCCTCTTAAGGAGGTGGCACCGATGGGTAGCTGATGGATTTGGGGGGGGGGATTCCCCTTGTGCGGCCTTCTAAGACAACATGGTTGTAAAGGAGTCAAAGTAGTCAGGTGGAAGATGCCACAAAAGTGGCTTCTTGAGGCAGTAGAGTTAGCATGGAGACGAAGGAGTTGGGTGGAAGATGCCACCTACGCATCCTCTTGTTGCGGCGGAGATGGCGATGAGCCGATGGTGTCGGGTGGTGGATCCCACATGCGCAGCCTCTTGAGGTGGAGGAGTTAGCATGGAGCCAAAGGAGTCGGGTGGTGGATGCCACTTTTCCAGCCTCTTGAGGTAGGGGAGTCGGCGATGTGACGATGGTGTCAGGTGGCGGTTTCCACCTACGTGTCCTCTTGAGGCGGCGGAGTCACTGAGGAGTCGATGCTGTCAGGTGGCAGATCCCACCTATACGGCCACTTGAGGTGAGGGAGTCAGAGAGAAGCAGATGGAGTCAGGTGGAAGATGCCACCTGCATGGCCTCTTGAGGTGGTGGAGCTGGCGAGAAGCTGAAGTTTTCGGGTGGAGGATGCCACCTGCACTGCCTCTTGAGGAATCAAATTTAGCATGGTGTTGATGGTGTCGGGTGGTGTATACCACCTGTGTGGCCTAATGATGTGGCAGATTCGGTGAGGATAAGATGGTGTAGGGTGTCGGATGACACCTGCGAGGTCTCTTGAGGAGGCAGAGTCAGTGAGGAGCCGATTGTGTCGGGTAAAAGATTCCACCTCCGTGGCTTCCAGAGGCGGCGGAGTTGGCAAGGAGCCGATGGTGTCGGGTGGTGAATCCCACCTGTGTGGCCTCTTGATATGGAAGAGTCAGAGATGAGCTGATGGAGTCAGGTGGTCGATTCCACCTGAATGACCTCTTGAGGCAGTAGAGTCGGAGAGAAGGCAATGGTGTCTGTTGGTAGATGCCTCGTGGCCTCTTGAGGCGACGGAGTCGGCGAGTAACAGATGGTGTCGGGTGGTGGATTCCATCTACGTGGCCTCTAGAGGCATTAGAGTGTGTGAGGAGCCGATTGTGTCAGGTGGTGGAGGACACCTGTGTGGCCGTTTGAGGTGGCAGAGTCCACGATGTGCCGATCTTGTCTGGTGGAGGATACTACCTACGCGGCCTCTTGAGGCAGTAGGGTTGGTGTGGAGCCAATGGTGGTGGGTGGCAGATGTAACCTACATGGCCTCCTGAGGCGGCGGGGTTAGGGAAGAGCCGATTGTGTCGGGCAGTGGATGCCACCTGCACAGCCTTATGAGGTGGCATAGTCAATGATGAGCCAATGGTGTCGGGTGGCAGATACTACCTTCGCAGCTTCTTGAGGTAGAGGAGTGGGTGACGAGTTGATGGTGTTAGGTGGAAAATCCCACCTGTGCGTCCTCATGAGGAGGTGGATTCAGTGAGGAGCTGATGGTGTCGGGTGGAGGATGCCACCTGCGCAGCCTCTTGAGGTGGAGGATTTGGCTAGAAGATGATGGAAAATATTCTTCACACACTCGATTATACTCATCCTCTCACATATGAAGGAGAAGGGATTTAAATGGGTGATTCATTAATTTTCACGAAATATTCGGTCTACACTCTATTGAAGGAGAAGATATTCACATAAGGTTAACCATTTCTATTTCCGACACTTTTACCGGGGTGCGCAAATCTCTCTGTGGAGGACGTGTAGCTATTGCTATACTTTCCCACTTCCCAAAGGCAGGGGACATCCATCACATTTTCAGGGATGTTTCCTCCTTGATCAAAATGGGATGATGGGATTTCGGTTCCTTCTTCCATTGATTCCTCCTCAAAGCAAGTTAACTAGTCTGGTTCTCCCTTATGTATTAAGTATTGGTTTGTGAATCTCATTCTCGGTTCCATATCTCCAGTGATGCCGGTTAATTACAAAGCATATGTTGGGACGATCATGGGGTCCGATCAGAGAAGCAACCTTCGGTCGAAGTAGATAGTAACATCGGGAATGTCAAGGAATCTCTGGAAGTGTGGAGATAGGGTAACCTCTATTCATTCTCATAAGAGGGCATCTCAAGGGTGCAGAACCATAGGCATCCCATGTCAGTCATGGGGTATCAGATGCCCGAGGCAGGCCTCTAAGGTTTTCCACATCTTTCCATTTGTAACCCTGGGAATCCTATAAGAATAACATCTTGCGGGGACAGTTACGCCAAATTTGTGTCCTCTAAGGTGGTGCTCTACATGGAGGGAGATTTCACACCATAATGGATGATCTGAACTCCACTGAGGGTGGATCGGGGAGAGTGCACCCTAGAATGGGGGACACCATGTTCTTCCATTGAATGGGATTGAACCTCAGGGTGGTTTCCTAAGTACCCTATGTAGACATCAAGGATCTATACCCACGTAGTTCGAAGAGGTGATGAATCGGGGTGTATGCATGAATTGGTGCCCACGTACTGCTAGGATTAGTGAGGAGGTGGATGACATGATCCCACTGGGATGTGGCGGCCCGAGTGAGAATAAGGATGGAATATGGAGAGTTGAATGGATTAGAGGGTGAATGAGATGGGACCATTGTGATGGTGACAATAGTGTTGGTCTTGAGGCTCGACGAGACTTCCTACATATCCCTATGGTAGGGATTCAAATTTTGTGTAGTTCGGTGGGTTGATGAGACACCTCAAGAGGCGGCCCCTGAGAATGGACACATGGATGGGACCCAGAGGATATATAACCCCAGGATGAGGCATGATCTTCCCGGAACACATGGGATCAAGGGATAAATCAGGATGAAACATGGGTGCTGGGCATGAACCTCATGAAGGCTTACTACGTATCCCCATGGAAGGGAATCAAAGACCTTATAGTTCATCTGATGATGGATTACCATCAGTGGGGGACTTCAACGGATTACCGCCGAATGAGTTTTATAACAGATTACCATTGAATGTGGGAACAATGGCTTACCGTTGACTGAGGTCATAACAGATTAACTCTGGATGGGGTTGAATCGACGTGAATGGGGATCTATGGCCCTGATATATGGTGGCTCTGTAAACTCGTGGAGGCTTCCTACGTACCATTCCTTAGTAAGGATCAAAGACCCTCTACATAATCTGGTTGTAACTGACGTGAATATGGTCGGGATGACCGATGGATGGTGGGATAGAACCTCCTGAAGTCTTCCTATGTACCCTACATTGGAAATGATCAATGAACTCGTAGTTCATGATGGGTTTTGTGTGAAATGAATTAATTCTGGCTAGGGAAACAATGGATTACCTATGATTGGGGTCCACAGTTTAATGTCATGCATGATGGGGGTGAACCGACGTGAATGTGGTTGGTTTGACCGAGTGTGGGGCTTGAATCTCGTAGATGCTTCCAATGTTCCTTTCTTCAGAAAGGATCAAAGGCCTCATAGAACAGGTTATAGGGGCATTTGGGGGTTATCCTCTGAGGCTGCCCATGGTGTTGGTGAACCGACGTGAAGGGTGTCAGAGTGACCAATGGATGGTGGGCCTGAAATTCATGAAGGCTTCCTACATATCTTTCCTTAGAAAGGATGAAAGACCTCGTATTTCAGGTGGTGATGTGGGGATTACACTCTAGGATTCCTAGATAGTTGGTGAGGAGACATGAATGGGGCTGGAACGACTAGGTGAATGGTGGGATTGAACCTCAGATAGGCTTCCTACGTACCCTGTCCTGGAAAAGAACAATGACCACATAGTTCATGGAGTTTGGTGATCCTATGTGAAGGAAGAGATGTGGTCCAATGGTTGTTGGGATTGAACATCAGAGAGGTGTCATACATACCTTTCCTTGGAATGGATCAATGACCATGTATTTCATGGAGTTTGGTGAAGTGATGTGAAGTGGGTCGGAGTGACCAATGGATGGTGGGCTTGAACCTCATGGAGGCATCCTAGGTACCTTGCCTTATCAAGGATCAATGAACTCATTGTTCAGGTGTGGGTGTGGGGCTTACACTCTAGGATGCCCAAGGTGTTAGTGGACTGACGTGAAGGTGGTTGGAGCAACCGATGGACGGTGGGATTGATCCTCGTGGAGTCTTCCTACAAACATTTCCGTAGCAAGGATCAAAGATCTCATAGTTAAGATATGGGTTTGGTGTGCAATAGCTTACCGCGGATTGGGGTAAATTCCTTAGGGTCCACAGTTTGACATCATGAGGGACAGGGGAGAACTGACCTGAAGGTGGTTAGAGCGAATGAGTGTTGTTCTTGAACCTCGTGGAGGCTTCCTACGTACCTCGCCTTTGCAATGATCAAAGACCTCTAAGTTCCAGACCGATTCTGGTGCACCCACATGAAGGTGGTTGGGAACAATGGGTGGGGGGCTTGAACCTCGAGGAGTCTTCAAATGTACCTTTCCATGGAAATGATCCAAGACCTCATAGATTATGTGGTGTGGGGCTTACACCCTAGGCTTCTCAAGGTGTTGGCGAACAGATGTAATGGGGGTTAGAGAGACCAATGGATGGTGGGCTTGAACCTCATGGAGGCTTCCTACATACCTTGCCTTTGCAAGGATTACAGACCACATAGACCTGGTGGTGTGGGTCTTACACTCCTAGCTGCCTAAAGAGGATGTCATGGTCGATGCTTAATCTAACACCACATGAGTCATGCTCAGTGTGAGAAAAAGAGGCAGCATGGACCTGAAAATCATAGCACAAAGGTGCTTCCATGATGGGTGGTGACTGGGGCATACATAAGGAAGCAGCCCGGGTGCCGCTATGGAGCGGCAACAGTGGATGTGTTTAAGCAAGGAAGCTACTGAGGTGACGCTATGGAGCGGCAATGGTGGAAGGGGAATACGCAAGGAAGTTGACCGGGTGCCGTTATGGAGGGGAAATGGTGGATGGGGTATACGTATGAATGCTACCCAGGTGCCACAATAGAGCAGAAATGGTGGATGGAGCTTACACAAAGATGCTCCCCTGGTGGAACTATGGAGAGGTAATGGTGGATGTGTCTTATGCAAGGATGTTTCGAAGGTGTCGTTATGGAATGTCAATGGGGACGGGAGATTATGAAAAGATGTTTCTCGGGTGTCGCTATGGAGTGGAAATGGTGGATGTGGCTTACACAAAAAAGATGTCTAGGTGTCGTTATGGAGAAGTAATGGTGACTCGGGCTTACACAAGAAAGCTTCCTGGGTCCCGCTATGGAGTGACAATGGTGGATGTGGCTTGTGTAAAGATGTTGCTGAGTTCCCATTATAGAGCGGCAATGGTGACTGGGGCTTACGCAAGGTAGCTTCCCAGGTGCCTCTATGGAATGACAATGGCGAATGGGGTTGAAGATTGGATGCTTCTCAGGTACTACTATGGAGCGACAATGGTGGATGAGTTTAAGCAAGGAAGCTTTTCTGGTGACACTATGGAGCAACAATGGAAGATGGGGCTTACGCAAAGAAGCTATTTGGGTGCCATTATGGAGCAGAAATGGTGGATGGGTTATACACAAGGAAGCTGCACGGGTGCCACTATGGAGAATCAATGGTGGATGGGGATTACGCAAGGAAGCTTCTTGGGTGCCGCTAGGGAGCGGTAATTGTGGATGGGGCTAACGCGAGGAAGCTTCCCGGGTGCCGCTATGGATTGTCAATGGTGATGAGGGATTACGCAGGGAAGCTACCCAGGTGCCGCTACGGAGCAGAAATGGTGGATGGGGCTTATGCAAATAAGTTGCCCAGGTGATGTTGTGGAGCAGAAATGGTGACTCAGGCTTACGGAAGGAAGATACCCGGGTGCTGCTATGGAGCAGCCATGGTGGATGGGGCTTATGCAAGGATGATGCCCGAGTGCCGTTATGGAGCATCAATGGTGACTGGGGCTTATGCAAGGAAGCTTCCCATGTGCCTCTATGGAGTGGAAAGGGTGGATGGGGCTTATGCAAGGAACCTGCCCGATGTTTATTCAATAAGGTTTTCCTTATGACATTTCCATTCCTTATTGATTTGAAAACCACAAACACCTTATACATAAGCAAATATATATTTTAATTCTCTATTGAAAATTTCCTTCCTTAAAGAAATTTACCCAAACCTATATTCCCTTATACATATCAATACTTTTCTAAATTATAATAATTGGATTCATACCTAAAACCTCAAAATCATATAATATTTAGATATGAAGCATTCTATTTTAGTATATGAATTCTAGATACGAACTCTACTGAAGTTCCTTTCCGAATTCTGGATACAAACTCTCATAAAGTTCCACTCCGAATTCTAGATACGAACTCTAATAAAGTTCCACTCAAAATTCTGGATTCGAACTCTAAGAAAGTTCTACTCGGAATTATGGATACGAACTCTAATGAAGTTCCACACTGAATTCTGGATACAAACTCTCACAATGTTTAACTTCGAATTCTGGAACCAAACATTTACTAGTTCGACTTCGAACATCTACTAGTTCGACTCCAAACTTTTACTAGTTCCACACCAAAATTCTATAAGTTCTACTACAAACTCTGTAAGTTCAGATTCTGAAATCTAGTGAAACCAAACTCCAAATTTCCTTATATATTCAGACATCATATTTCTAATGAATTTTGGTTCCGAATTCCTATAAAACAGAATCCAAATATCACTTTTATATAGATTCTGAATCCCATTTTGGTTAGACTCTGAACTCTTGTTTGCTTACAATCAGAACTTTAGTTTTACATATGCTTAAACATGTTTCATTAAAAAACGATTTCTTTCTTTTAGTTATTTACTAATGGTTGGTTGAGTGAAACGTGTACGAGTCCCTCCAAAATTAAAGGAGAAATATGACCGTTGTAGGAGGGAGCTGACCATTGGAGCTTCACCTATAAATAGGAGATCATTTGAAAGTGCTCACAACATTTGGAATTTTGGGGATCTGAACTTCCTAAAGTGATTTCTAGAGAGAGAGGCTCTTATCAAATTACAATGCGTTGTGCAGAATGTTTGAACGGCTTGTTCTAACTTTTCCTTGTGCGTACTTTCTTCGTGTGACTCCGATTGTTGGTAATTAAAATCGAGGGCTTCCAGGTATAAGAAGACAGAGGTTCCAACACCTTGTAGTTGAGGGATTCCTTGATGAGGAAGATAGAGGTGTTGACTGCCTGATAGTATAGGGCTTTCGGGGATTTCAAGATAGACTCTGATCTTCATATCGAGGGCTTATCCTAGTATGGGTAAGATAGACTTTCATGAATGTATAAATCAAGGTACCTTTACCCAAGGTTGTTGTATACCCTGTTTTTTCAGTTAAAAGAGTTATTGTTTTATTACTTTTAGTTTTACTACTTGTTTTTCTGCTGCATTATGTATTTATAAAGAAAGTATAACATTCATATACTTCCTTACTTGTACTCTGATATAGTTAGATTCAATACGCTTTAAGGTAGAATCTTAATCCTTGTAACTTTTGTAATCTCTAATTTTCCGAATCACTATTCCGAAATATAACAAGTCTTTTGTAATCATAGAGATCTTGTGAATTATCTTGTTGAACATTGTTATACTTAAACATCCTAAAAATTCCCTTAGGGAATTTTAAAAGGTACAATTCACCCCCCCTTCTATCTGAGAATCTCATTCTTATCTTTATCCTACGTTTGGTATCACAGATTATATAATACTCAGAGTCATACCATCCTAACAATTGGTATTAGAGGAGGTGAACTCAAACCCTGTACCAATCTAACAATTGGTATCAGAGGATTTGGTTCAATCTGAATAAATATTACGAATAGATTCAGAAGAGAATTATAGGGTTTTCTTTTTTGGATTCATATTTCCGGATTCATATTTTGCAGAACCTATTTTTTTCGAACTCATAGTTCGGATTCTATTTTTCTTAGAGTTACAATATTTTCTTCTTAGAATATATTCTCTTATTAACAAACATATAATTCTAATAAGTTATTGTGTCAATGATTTTCCTAAGAATGGCAGGTTTAAATAATTGTTCTATTGAAAACTTATATCCTACTAGACCACCTATTTTTGATGGCAATGATTATGAATACTGGAGAGATCATGTGAAGACATTCATGATCAATACTGGGGTAGATAACTTTTTCATGCTTACCGGAGGATTCAAGATTCATGAAAAAGAAGTAAGTGCTTTTACAAATAAAAAAAGCAGGATTAGCAACTCAACTATATGGTACACAATACTCTAATGTGTTCAATCACTAGGAACATATATAGCCAAAATTATTATTGTAAAATAGCTAACTGTATATGGAAGAAACATGGAATTACTCATTTTGGTACATCCAAATTCATAGAAACAAGAAGATCATTGTTGAGAGCTGAGTATCGTGGTTCCAATTTTCCTTATGGAGAACCTATAAGGAAAGTAAAAAAAATATTTATGACCATCGTGAATAGCTTACAATCTATGGGAGAGAAAGTTATAGATGATGAATCTATTGTGGATATGATTATAAATATTATGCCTAATGAGTGGTAATCCAAGAGGATAACAATCGATTAAAACAGAAAGGTTATCCAAATTTCTCATGATGACCTATTTAGAAATCATCTTCAACATTAAAATATAATGAAGAGAGATGCTGACAACATGAAGAAGAAGAATTGGAATGGTAGTGTTGCTTTTACTACAACTTCAAATCACATGAAATCTAAGACTCCTGAGAGAGTAACTAGATCCAAGTCTAATAAGGTTTCTATCCAATATGAGTATAGTGAGAGTGATGTCTCAGAGAATGAGTTAGCTAATCTTGTTTGATGATTGAACAAGATAGCTGGTCAAAGAAACTTCCGATCCATGTATAAGAAAAATGAAAGGAAAGATAAGAATGATTTAGAGGTCACATGCTATGAATGCAAAAGAAGTGGACACATAAGACCACATTGTCCCTTTCTTAAAAAGAAAGAAAGAAAAAAGAGTCATTCTGAACGAAATAGGAATAAGTTTTACAAAGCTCAAGAAAAAAAAATTCTGAAAGCTAATACTACTTGGAGTGATAGCTGTGGAGAGTCTTCAGAAAGTGACTCTTCTGAATGTGATTCATCAGCTCTAAAGAATATAAAATTCAATACTACTACTTCTTTCCCACATACATGTGTTATGGACAGGGTACGCTCTACTGAGGCTTTAACAAATTTATCTCTTGATAAGAATTACTATTCCTAAAATAGTACTTCTAATGAAGATACGTCATCTTCTGAAAATTAAGAACCTTCATATGATGAATTATCTAGATTTTCCAAGTTACATGAAGCAAAAAATTGTATCATTTCTACAAAATTAGACAAGGAAAATACTAGGGAAGAAATTATTACAAAAGTGACTTCAGATCTTACTGATAATCATAGAGATAAATAAGAACTTTTAGAAAATCTTTCTCAAGACCTTGAGAAATCAAATTCTGATAAGGAATAACTTTCTAAAGATCTTAAGAATTTTATTTAATAGATGAAAGTTTTTGAGGAAAAATATAACTATAGGGATATGATTCCTGAGGATAGGAATTATTCATCAGACTAAAATCTGAAATATATTCTCTTAAGAAGCTTCAAGCAAAATTTACCTATGGGAAGGAAAATTTTGACAAGATGTATCCAAAAAATTAAACCTCAAGGAAACACTACTGGAGTAGGTTATACTCACCAAAAACCAGTTTCCAAAAACAACTATTTTGTTCCTTATAGATCCCCTTTTTGCAATACGAGTCAAAGTGGTGGGTATTGGAAGAAAAATGTTCCAAAAATAGAGTTCAATATCTTGGGTTTCATAAATCATAATTTTCTAAACAAATGTGGATCCCGAAAAAAAAATTCTAACAATTTCAGATCCATGAAATTTTGGATTCTGAAAACCTAAATTGTTTCTTATTTTTAGGGAAATATGGAATGTACCAACAGCAATACATGGTACATGGATAGTGGATGTTTCCAGCATGTGACTGGTAACAAAATCTATTTCAAAAAGATTATCTAGAAGAAAGTAAGAAAAATATCTTTCGTAGATAATTCTCAGGGAGAAATTATTGGTATAGGTAACATTGTTCTTCTTGTAATAACCTTGATTTCGAATGTTTTGTTAGTTAATGGTCTTAAGCACAACCTCATCAGCATAAGTCAATTACGTGATTAAGGATACCTTATGAATTTTAGGAATGATAATTTCTTAGTACACAATTCCAAGAAAGAATTTATACATTCTTCCCATAGGCAAGACAATGTATACACAATGAACAAAGAAGACCATAGGTGCCAAGAATTACCTTTCCTTAGTGCAATGGAAGATCATTCTTGGTCATTGCATTGAATGATAGGACACTTTAACCTTAAGAACATATGGAAAATTTCTAAGAATGGTTTAGTTAAGGATCTACCAGAGAGTATATTTGATTCATTAAATGTTTGTGAACCTTGTCAATATGCCAAGAAAAATAAACCAAGTTTTAAATCAATCAGTGATGTCTCAAGAACTGATGCACTACAGATGGTGCACATTGATCTTTTTGGTCCAACACAAAGAGAACGCAATGGAGACAAGTAAAATGTATTTATCTTGTTTGATGATTACACTAGATTTACATGGGTCTATTTTCTAGCAATGAAGTATGAAGCTTTTTCTTATTTCAAAAGATTTAGAGCCCATGTAAAAAATGCAAAAAACCATCAATTGAATACTATTAATAGTGATCATGGAGGAGAACTTCAAAATTCGGATTTTGATACTATATTTAGTAGAAAAGGTATTACTCACAACATGTCATCACCCAGAACACCTCACCAAAATGGTGTTGTTTAATGAAGAAATATAATTATTCAAGAGGTAACTAGAACCATGTTGGGTGAGTATTCTGTTACCAAACATTTTTGGGCTGAAGCTGTATGTACTTCTTGTTATACTATAAATCGTGTTTTGATTAGACCATTTCTTAATAAAACTCCTTAAGAGTTATGGAATGGTAGAAAACGTAGACTTTCCTACTTTAAGGTTTTTGGTTAAAAAGTATTCATTCTAAATACTAATGATAACTTACAAAAATTCACACCAAAATCCGATGAAGGAATTTTCTTAGGCTACTTCACAACTTCTAAGGCTTATAGAGTTTTTAACAAAAACACTTGCACTGTTGAAGATGCAGTACATTTAAAATTCGATGAAAGTGATCCTTTTGTTTTCAAACAAGCCCAACCTATATCTTCGTATGTGTTTTCAAAAACTGATTATCAACCTTTGATTGAAAATCCTTCTGATAAGGAAAATGTTCAAGAAGATACCTCTAAAACATTTACCCCAGAATATTGCCTAGCCTATGTTGATGATCTGGTTTTACAAAACACAAACCAATCATTTCTAAAGAATCATCCCTGTGATAGTATCATTGGTGATATGATTCAACATGTATGGACTAGAAGTTTCTGAAGCAATGAAGTAGAGCATCTACCATTGCCTTCAAAATTGGAACCAAAAAGACCTGATGAATCTTTAGGGGATGATGAATGGATAAAGGCCATGCATGATGAACTATATTAATTCAAAAGGAATAAATTCTGGACGTTGGTTGAATGAACTAAGGAAACTTCTATTATTGGAGTAAAATGGGTCTTCAGAAATAAGTGTGATGAAAATGGAATCATCGTAAGAAATAAAGCTAGATTGGGTACTAATGGACATAATCAACAAGAAGGAATAGACTACGAAGAAAACTATGCTCCAGCAGATAGACATGAATCTATTCTTATTTTACTTGCCTTTGTATCATTCTTCAATTTTAAAATTTTTCAAATGGATGTGAAATGTTCTTTCCTTAATGGTAATGTTTTAGAGGATGTTTTTGTTAAACAACCTACTGGCATTGAAGATAAAAAATATCCGGATCATGGTTTTAGTCTTACCAAAGCTATGTATGGCCTTAAACAATCCCAAGATCTTGGTATGATAGACTTACATGATTTTTACTTGAAAATAAATATGTTAAGGGAAATGCATATCCAACTCTTTTTATAAAGATGGATAAGAAAAATGTTTTCATTGTTCAAATTTATGATGATGACATTATACTTGGTTCACCTCAGCAATAATTAACTAATTCCTTGGAAATCTAATGAAAGATGAATTTGAAATGAGTATGATGGAACATTGTGTATCACTTTCCACTACTGAAGCTGAATATGTATCAGCTGGAAGTTGTTGTGCTCAAGTGTTGTGGATGCAACACACACATAGAGATTATGGCTTGAGTTTTACTAAGACTCAATTTTTTTTGTGATATCACAAGTTCCATTTCCCTTAGTAAAAACCCTGGACATCAATCATGTGCAATACACATAGATATTAGGAATCACTTTCTTAGGGATCACACACTTAAAGGATATATCATTCTTCAGTTTATCGGAACACAAGATCAACTTGCTTAAATTTTCACACAACCTTTACCTTCTGATAGATTTCAATACATTAAACAGAAGTTAGGAATGATAACGGATTACCATTTAATGGGGGAAAATGGCTTACCGATGATTGAGGTCATAACAGATTAACTCTGGATGGGGTTGAATCGACGTGAATGGGGACCTAGGGACCCGATAGATGGTGGCTCTAGAACCTCGTGGAGGATTCCTACGTACCATTCCATAGTATAGATCAAAGACCATGTACATCATGTGGTTGGAACCGACATGAATATGGTCGGGATGACTGATGGATGGTGGTCTAGAACCTCCTGAAGTCTTCCTATGCACCCTACATTGGCAAGGATCAATGAACTTGTAGTTCAGGATGGGGTTTGTGTGAAATGACTTAATGATTACTGGGGAAACAATGGCTTACCACTGATTGGGGTCCATAGTTTAATGTCATTCATGATGGGGGTGAACCGACGTGAAGGTTGTTGGAGTGAGCGAGTGTGGGGCTTGAACCTTGTAGACCCTTCCAATGTACCTTTCTGTGGCAAGGATCAAAGACCTCGTAGTACATGTTATAGGGGCATTTGGGGGTTCTTCTCTAAGGCTTTCCAAGGTGTTGGTGAACTGACGTGAAGGGTGTCAGAGTGACCAATGGATGGTGGGCCTAAACATCATGGAGGCTTCCTACATATCTTTCCATTTAAAGGATCAATGACCTCATATTTCAGGTGGTGATGTGGGGATTACACTCTATGCTTCCTAGAGATTTGGTGAGGAGACATGAATGGGGCTGGAACGACCAGGTGAATGGTGGGATTGAACCTCAGAGAGGCTTCCTAGGTACCATGTATTGGCAAGGAACAAAGACCACATAGTTCATGGAGGTTGGTGATCCGATGTGAAAGAGGAGGTGGGGTCCAATGGATGTTCGGTTTGATCCTCAGGGATGTGTCATACATACCTTTACATGGAATGGATCAAAGACCATGTAGTTCATGGAGTATGGTGAAATGAGGTGAAGTTGGTTGAAATAACCAATGGATGGTGGGAATGAACATCATGGAGGCATCCTAGGTACCTTGCGTTATCAAGGATCAATGACCTCATTGTTCAGGTATGGGTGTGGGGCTTACACTCTAGGATTCCCAAGGTGTTGGTGGACTGACGTGAAGGTGGTTGGAGCGACCGATGGATGGTGGGATTGATCCTCGTGGAGTCTTCCTATATACATTGCCTTAGCAAGGATCAACAACCTCATTGTTAAGATATGGGTTTGGTGTGCAACAACTTACTACTGACTGGGGAAAAATTGCCTTAGGGTCCATAGATTAACATCACAAGGGACAGGGGAGAACTGACATGAAGGTGTTCAGAGTGACCGAGTGTTTCTCTTGAACCTCTTGGAGGCTTCCTACGTACCCCACCTTGGCAAGGATCAATGAACTTGATGTTCTAAATGGATTTTGGTGCAACAACATGAATGTGGTCGGGAGCAATGGGTGGGGGGAATAAACCTCGTGGATTCTTCCAATGTACCTATCCATGGAAAGGATCAAAGAACTCATAGAATATGTGGTGTGGGGCTTACACCCTAGGATTCTCAGGGTGTTGGAGAACTGATGTAATGGGGGTCAGAGTGACCAATGGAATGTGGACTTGAACCTCATGGATCATTCCTACATAACATGCCTTTGCAAGGTTTACAGATCACGTAGACTAGGTGGTGTGGGGCTTAAAGTCCTGGATACCTAGAGAGTATGTCATGGTCGATGCTTAATCTAACCCCACCCGAGTTATGCTAAGTGTGAGAAACAAGAGGCAGCAAGGACCTGAAAATCATAGCACAAAGGTGCCTCCATGATGGGTGGTGACTGGGGAAGACACAAGGAAGCTGCCCGCGTGCAGCTATGGAGTGGCAACAATGGATGGGTTTAAGCATGGAAGCTACTCAGGTGACGCTATGGAGCGGAAATGGTGGAAGGGGCATACGCAAGGAAGCTGGAAGGGTGACATTATAGAGGGGAAATGGTGGATGGGGAATACGTAAGAATGCTACCCAGGTGCCGCAATGGAGCGGTAATGGTGGATGGGGCTTACGCAAGGAACTTTCGCAGGTGCTGTTATGGAATGTCAATGGTGACAGGGGCTTATGCAAAGAAGTTTCTCGGGTTCCACTATGGAGTGGAAGTGGTGGATGGTGCTTACACAAAAATATGTTTGGGTGCCATTATGGAGCGGTAATGGTGACTCTGTCTTACAGAATAAAGCTTCCCGAGTGCCGCTATGGAGCGACAATGGTGGATGTGGCTTGCATAAAGAAGTTGCTCAGTTTCCAATATGGAGCATGAATTGTGACTGGGGCTTACATAGCATACACTACAACAAATAAGGCTTTTACCATCGCTAAAAATGGCCTTTATCATCACTATATAAGCGCTGATAAAGCCGCCGAAGATAAAGGGGGGGGGGGTTCCCCTTTATCAGTGCTCCAAAAAGCGCTGATAAAGACCCCTTTTAACAGTGCTTTTTTAGCGCTGATAAAAAAAATTAAAAAAAATACTGCCAATCTCGGGGGCTTTTTACAGTGCTTAAGCCCCCCTTTATCAGCGCTTTCCCACACCTCTAGTGCCCTCCCGCACCGCCTACACCCTTTATCAGAGCTATCCCCTTAAATCAACCTTGCGTGCACACCCATGTCTCCACCCGGATTTTATCTCGAGACGCCCACTCTACGCACCTAAATCCATTTCCACTACCCTATATTTATTTGTTCTCTTATTCATGATGTATTTATTTATTTATATAAATATTTAGTTATATTTATTCGTATAGTAATATATATTTATATTAATATATATAGTTATATTAATATATATATATAGTTATATTAATATATATATATATATATAGTTATATTAATATATACATATAGATATATTAATATATATATATATATAGTTATATTAACATATATATAGTTATATTAATATATAGTAGTTATATAAATATTCATATATTTGTATTTTAAATAAAATGGATATTAGGTATTATTTAGATAAAGCTAGTATATTTTATATGTAAATATGTTTAATTATTTATTTAAAAAATATAATTTTTTGGTGTGAATATATAAAAAATATGTACATATAGTTATATATTTGATTATAAATAGTAGTGCATTATAAAAAAGGATGAAATTTCAATGAAAAAATATCAATATGAATGTAATACCTTGGAATAAATTCAGTCCCCACCAAAAAAATCCAATAATAACCCCTTAAACGTGGCTGAAAATCACCAAAATGTTAAACAATCTCGGTACCACAACAAAAAATTCAGTTTTGGAGGCCTTTTGGGACTCTTTTGTCCTCGAAAAACGATTGACTAGGGATCCCCACAGGTTACATTAGCGTAGAGCTTGTCGCAGGCTTCGATTTGATATGTGGTAGAGTTCAAACGGACACCCGGATCAAAAGTTATGTCCATTTGAAGTTCGAGTTGCATTTTCAACATATTTTGGATCTTTTTTTAATTTGTTTAATTTTTTTAGTCTTCAAATTGTTATTAAATTACTATTACTCCATAATAATTAGCAAATTATTATTTAAAAATATTTTTTAAAATTTTTACGAAGTCATTTTCACTAAGTATCTTATATATTAAGTATAATAAGTCTAAATGTACATTTATACTTATCTAAAATATATTTAAAAAGTATATATTATATTTATATCAATATAACTATATAACTATATAACTATATTTATAAATTAATTTTGTTTTAAATTTTTTTTTGAAGTCGACCCTTTATCAGTGCTTTTAAACAAAGCGATGATAATGGCCCCCCCTTTATCATCGCTACTAAACAAGCGCTGATAAAGGGGTTCATTTATCAGCGCAAAAAAAATCACTGATAAAGGGGGGCCTTTATCAGCACTAAAAAACATTGATAAAGGGGTACTTTTATCAGCTCTTTTTTTAGCATTGATAAAGGATCCCTTTATCAGTGCTTTTTTGAGGGCTGATAAACCCCCCCCCCCCTTTATGAATGCTTTTTCGTTAGCGCTGATAAAGGGGTGGCGCTGGCCTTGCCCAGTTTTGTGGTACTGGTAGCTTCCTGGGTGCCACTATGGAACGACAATGGTGAATGGGGTTGACGATTGGAAGCTGCCCGTGTACTGCTATGGAGCGGCAATGGTGGATGAGTTTAAGCAAGGAAGCTTCTCCGGTGACACTATATAGCAGAAATAGTGGATGGGGCTTATGCAAAGAAGCTCTTCGGGTGCCATTATGGAGCGGAAATGGTGGATGGGGTATACACAAGGAAGCTTCCTCGGTGCCGCTATGGAGTGGCAATGGTGGATGGGGCTTACGCAAGGAAGTTTCTTGGGTGCCGATAGGGAGCGGCAATCGTGGATGGGGCTAACGCGAGGAAGCTTCCCAGGTGCCGTTATGGATTGTGAATGGTGACGAGGGCTTACGCAAGGATGATACCCGTGTGCCGCTACGGAGCGACAATGGTGGATGGGGATTATGCACAGAAGTTGCCCGGGTGATGTTATGGAACAGAAATGGTGGTTCAGTCTTATGCAAGGAAGCTACTTGGGTGCTGCTATGGAACATCCATGGTGGATGGGGCTAACGCAAGGATGATGTCCAGGTGCCGTTATGGAGCAACAAGGGTGACTGGGGCTTATACAAGGAAGTTTTCCAGGTGCCGTTATGGAGTGGAAATGGTGGATGGGGCTCACGCAAGGAAGCTTCCTGGTGTTGATTTAATATGGTTTTCCTTATGAATTTTCCATTCCTTCTTGTTTTGAAAACCACAAACACCTTATACATAAGAAAATATATATTTTACTTCTCTAAGAAAAATTTCCTTCCTTAAGGAAATTTACCCTAACCTAGATTTCCTTATACATATAAATATTTTTCCTAAGTATAAAAATTGGATTCATACCTAAAACCTCGGAATCATGTAATACATAGATATGAAGCATTCTGTTTTTTGATATGAATTCTAGATATGAACTCTAATGAATTTCCATTCTAAATTCTGGATACAACCTCTAATAATGTTCCGCTCCAAATTCTAGATACGAACTCTAATAAAGTTCCACTTTTAATTCTGGATACGACCACTATGATAGTTCCACTCTGAATTCTGGATACAAACTCTAATGAAGTTCCACTCTGAATTTTGGATACGAACTCTCAGAAAGTTCAACTTTGAATTCTAGACTCGGAACATTTAATAGTTCGAATATGAACATCTACTAGTTCGACTCCGACCTTTTACTAGATCCACTCCGAACTTCTATAAGTTCAACTCCAAACTCTATAAGTTCAGATTCTGAATTCTAGTGTAACCAGACTCTAAATTTCCTTAGAAACTCAGACTTTGGATTTCTAAAGAATTCAGGTTACAAATTCCTATAAAACAGAATCTGAATATCCCATTATATAGACATCGAAATCTCTTTTGGTTAGACTCCAAACTCTTGTTTTTTTACATTATGAACTTTAGTTTTACATATTCTTAAACTTGTTTCATTAAAAAACAATATCATGCTTTTAGTTATTTACTATGTATTGGTTGAGTGACACTTGTACGGGTCCCTCCAAAAAGCAAGGAAAAATATGACCGTTGGATGAGGGAGCCGACCGTTGGAGCTTCGCCTATAAATAGGAGCTCATTTTAATGTGCTCACAACTTTTGGAATTTTTGGGATCAGAACTTCATGAAGTGATCTCTACAGAGAGAGGCTCTTATCAACTCACAATGCTTTGTGAAGAATGTTTGAACAGCATGTTGAAAGTTTTCCTTGTGCAGACTTGCTTCGTGCGACTCTGATTGTTAGTGAATAAAATCGAGGGATTATAGGTATAACAATAAAAAGGTTCCAACACCATGTAGTTGTGGAATTCCTTGATGAGGTAGATAGAGGTGATGACTTCCTGATAGTTGAGGGCTTGCGGGGATAGCAAGACAGACTCTGATCTTCATATCGAGGGCTTATCCTAGTGTGGGTAAGACAGACTTTCTTGAAATTATAAATCAAGGTACCTTTATCCAAGGTTGTTGGATGCCCTTCTTTTTCGGTTAAAATAGTTATTATTTGATTACTTGTAGTTTTACTAGTTGTTTTTCCGCTGCATTTTTAATTTCTAAGGAAAGTATAACTTTCTTATACTTCTTTACATGTACTCTGATATAGTTAGATTCTATAGGCTTTAAGGTAGAATCTTAATCCTTGTAACTTTTCTTATGTTCCATTTTATAAATCATTATTCCAAAATATAACAAGTCTTTATTAATCATATAGATCTTGTGAATTATCTTGTTTAACTTTGTTAAACATAACCATCCTAAAAATTCTCTTAAGGAATTTTAAAAGGTACAATTCACCGCCCTCTTGTATCTAAGAATCTCATTCTAATTTTGATCCTATGTTTGGTATCACAGAGTATATAATACTTAGAGTCATACCATCCAAACAATTGGTAATAGAGGAGGTGAAATCAAACGCCACACCAATCTAACAATTGGTTTTAGAGGATTTGGTTAAATCTGAATTAATCCTTCGATTAGATTCAGAAGAGAATTCCCGGATTTCATTTTTTGGATTCCTATTTCCAGATTCATATTTTTCGGATCCTATTTTTTTGGACTCATAGTTTGGATTTTATTTTGTTTAGAGTTACAATATTTTTTTAGAATATATTATATTGTTAACAAAATTATAATTCTAATAAGTTTGTGTGTCATAGATTTTCCTAATAATGGTAGGTTTAAATGTTGGTTCTATTGAAAACTTATATCCTACTAGACCACATATTTTTTATGGAAATGATTATGAATGCTGGAGAGATCATGTGAAGAATTTCATTATCAATACTGGGGTAGATATATTTTTCATGCTTATTGGAGGATACAAGATTCCTAACAAGGAAGTAAGTGGTTTTCTTAATAAAAAAAAGCAGAATTTGCAACTCAACTATAAGGTACGCAATACTCTAATGTGTTCAATGACTAGGAACATATATATCCAAAATTATTCTTGTAAAATAGCTAACTGTATATGGAAGAAACATGGAATTACTCATTTTGGTACATCCAAAGTCATAGAAATAAGAAGAGGTATGTTTAGAGCTGAGTATCATGGATTCAATTTTCCTTATGGAGAACCTATAAGGAATGTACAACAATGATTTATGACCATTGTGAATAGCTTACAATATATGATAGAGAAAGGTCTAGATGTTGAAGCTCGTGTGGATATTATTATATATATTATTCCTAATGAGTGGGAATCCAAGATGATAACAATCGATTAAAACAAAAAGGATACCCAAATTTATCTTGATGAACTATTTGGAACTCTTCTTTAACATGAAAATAGAATGAAGAGAGATGCTGACAACATAAAGAAGATTAATGTGAATGGTAGTGTTAATTTTACTACAACTTTATATCACATGAAATCTAAGACTCATGAGAGAGTAACTAGATCCAAGTCTAAGAAGGTTACTATCCAATCTGAATCTACTGAGAATGAAGTCTCGGAAGATGAGTTGGCTAATCTTTCTAGAAGAATGAACAAGATAGCTGGTAAATGAAATTTCCAATCCAAGTATAAGAAAAAGGAAAGGAAATATAAGAATGATTTAGAGGTCACATGCTATGAATGAAAAAGAAGTGGACACATAAGGCCGGATTTTCCATTTCTTAAAAAGAAAGAAATAAAAGAGAGGCATTCTGAATGAAACAGGAAGAAGTTTTACAATGCTAAAGCAAATAATAGTCTGAAAGCAAATAATACATGGAGTGCTAGTTGTGGAGACTCTTCAGAAATTTACCCTTATGAATGTGATTCATCAGCTCAGAAGAATATGAAATTCATTTCTACTACTTCTTTCCCACATACATGTGTTATGGCCAAGGTACACTCTGCCGAGGCTTTAACAAATTTATCTCTTGATATGAAATTCTATTCCTAAAATAGTACTTCTATTGAAGATACCTTATCTTATGAAAATGAAGAACCTTCATATGAAAATTTATCTAGATTTTCCAAGTTACTTGAAGCAAAAAATTGTAAACTTTCTATGAAATTAGAAATGGAAAATGCTAGGGAAGAAACTCATACAAAAGAGATTTCAGATCTTACTGCAAATCTTGGAGATAAAGAAGATCTTTTAGAAAAACATTCTCAAGACCTTGAGAAAGAAAATTCTGATAAAGAATAACTTTCTAAAGATCATAAGCATTCTATTGATAAGATGAAAGTTTTTGTGGAAAAATCTAACTCTATGGAAATGATTCCTGAGGATAAGAATTTAGTCATCAGACTGAAATCTGAAATATTTTCTCTAAAGAAGCTTCATGAAAAATTTACATCTGGGATGGAAAATTTTGACAAGATGTATCCTCAAATTAAACCTCAAGGAAACACTACTGGAGTAGGTTATACTCAACAAAAACTAGTTTTCAAAAACAACTATTTTGTTCCTTCTATAGCCCCATTTTAGCACTAAGATTTAAATTGGTAGGTATTGGAAGAAAAACTGTTCCAAAAATAGAGTTCAATCTCTTGGGTTTCATAAATCATATTCTTATAAACAAATTTGGATCCCCAAAAGTATTTATTCTAAACATTTTAGATCCAAGAAAATCTGGATTCTGAAATCGTATCTTGTTTCTTATTTTCAGGAAAATATTGAATGTACCAACAGCAATACATGGTACATGGATAGTGGATGTCCCCATCATATGACTGGTAACAAAATATTTTTTAAAAATAGTATCAAGACGAAAGGAGTAAAAGTATATTTCAGAGATAATGCTCAGGGAGAAATTATTGGTATAGGTAACATTGTTCTTCTTGGAATAATAATGATTTCAAATGTTTTGTTTGTTAATGGTATTAAGCACAAACTCAGCAGCATAAGTCAATTACGTGATGAAAGTTACCTTGTGAATTTTAGGAACGATAAGTGCTTAGTAAACAATTCCAAGGAAGAATTTATTCTTTCTGCCCATAGGCAAGAGAATGTATACACATTGAACTTTGAAGACCTTTGGTTGAAAGACTTACATTGCCTTAGTGCAATGGAAGATCATTGTTGGTTAATGCATAGATGGTTAGGACACTATAACCATAGAAACATATGAAAACATTCTATGAAAGGTTTAGTTAAAGATCTACCAGAGCATAGATTTTATTCTTTAAAAGCCTGTGAACCTTGACAATATGGAAAGAAAAATAAATCATGTTTTAAATCAATCGGTGAAGTCAAAACAACTGATGCACTACAGTTGGTGCACTTGGATCTTTTTGGTCCAACACAAATAGGAAGCATTGGAGGCAAGTACTATATTTTTTTCTTAGTAGATGATAACACTATATTTACATTGGTCTATTTTCTAGGAAAGAAGTCCGAAGATTTTTCTTATTTCAAAATATTTAGAGCCCAAGTTAAAAATTCAAAAAATCATAAATTGAAAAATATTAATAGTGATCATAGATGAGAACTTAAAAATTCTGATTTTCATATTATTTGTAGTAGAAAATGTATTACTCACAACTTATCAGCAACTAGAACACCTCAAAAAAATGGTGTTGTTGAAAGAATAAATATATTTATTCAAGGGATAACAAGAACCATGTTGGGTGAGTATTCTGTTTCCAATCATTTCTGGGCTGAAGCTGTAAGTACTTCTTGTTGTACTATAAATCGAGTTTTGATTTGACCTTTTCTTAATAAAACTCTTTAAGAGTTATGGAATGGTAGAAAACCTAGACATTCTTACTTTAAGGTTTTTGGTTGAAAAGTATTCATTATAAATACTAAAGATAACTTACAAAAATTCACACCAAAATCAGATGAAGGAATTTTCTTAGGCTACCCCACAACTTCTAAGGCTTATAGAGTTTTTAACAAAAACACTTGCACTGTTGAAGAGGCCGTACATATAAAATTTGATGAAAGTGAACCTTTTGTTTTCAAAAAACCCCAACCTACATCTTTGGATGTGTTTTCAAAAACTGATTATTAACCATTGATTGAAAATCATTCTGATAAGGAAAATCTTTAAGAAGATATTTCTGAAACATTTACCCCAGAATGTTTCCTACCCTATGTTGATGAACTGGTTTTACAAAACCCAAACCAGTCATTTATAAAGAATCACCCCATTGATAGTATCATTGGTGATATAAATATACCTGTAAGGACTAGAAGTTACTTATGAAATAAAGTAGAGCATCTAGCATTCCTTTCTCAATTAGAACCAAAAAGCATGGACGAATCTTTAGTGGATGATGAATGGATAAAAGCCATGCAAGATGAAATAAATGAATTCGAAAGGAATAAAGTCTAGACCTTGGTTGAAATACCTAAGGAAACGTACATTATTGGAGTAAAATGGGTCTTCAGAAATAAGTGTGATGAAAATGGAATCATCGTAAGAAATAAAGCCAGATTGGTTGCTAAATTCTATAATCAATAAGAATGAATAAACTATGAAGAAACCTATGCTCCAGTATCTAGACTTGAATCTATTCGTATTTTACTTGCCTTTGCAACATTATTAAATTTTAAAATTTTTCAAATTGATATGAAATGTGTTTTCCTTAATGGTTATGTTCAAGATGAAGTTTTTGTTGAACAACGTACTGGCATTGAAGATACAAAACATCCTGATCATGTTTTTAGACTCACAAAGCTTTGTATGGCCTTAAACAGGCCCCAAGAGCATGGTTTGATAGACATAAATGATTTTTTCTTCAAAATAACTATGTTATGGGAAATTAAGATCCAACTCTTCTTATAATGAAGGATAAGAAAAATGTTTTCATTGTTCAAATTTATGTTGATGACATTATACATGGTTCAACTCAGCAATCATTAACTGATTATTTTGCAAATATAATGAAATCTGAATTTGAAATGAATATGATGGGTGAGTTAACATTTTTTCTTGGTTTTAAAATTTCTCAAATACCAGAAGAAATCTACATATCCCAAAATAATTATTTTAAAGATCTTATAAAAATGAATGGATATGACAACACTAATTGTATAAGTACTCTTATTGGTACATCAAACACACTTGATCTTGATGAAGTTGGGAAACCAGTTGATCAAACATCTTTTAGAGGTATGATAGCAAGCCTACTTTACATGACAACTAGTTTACCAGACTTGATGTTTTCAGTATTCTTATGTGAAAGATATCAATCCAATCCTAAGGAAACTCATTTAAAGGCAGTGAAAAGAATTTTTTGCTACTTAAAGGGAACCATGGATTTAGGACTCTTTTATACTTCTAAAAATGAATTTGTTTTAAAGAGATTTTCAGATGTTGACTTTGGTGGATGTAGAGTGGATAGAGAGAGTACATCCGGAACTTTTCATTTCTTAGGAGAATCATTATTTTTTTGGTCATTCCAGAAGAAAAATTCTGTAGCACTTTCCACAGCTGAAGTTGAATATGTATCAGCTAGAAGTTTTTGTGCTGAAGTGTTGTAGATGCAACACACACTCACAGATTATGGCTTGAGATTTACTAAGACTCAAATTTTGTGTGATATCACAAGTTACATTGCCCTTAGTAAATACCTTGCACATCACTCACATGCCAAAAACGTAGATATTAGGCATCAATTTATTAGGGATTACACACTTAAAGGATATATCATTCTTCAGTTTATCGGAACACAATATCAACTTGCTGACATTTTTGAAAAACATTTACCTCCGATAGATTTTAATACATTAAACAGATGTTAGGAATGATAAACCTATGGTAATCTTCCTTCATTAAATTCTTGTTGAAGCATTCTCCTTACAGTAATAATATCCTTTTCATAGGGGGAGTACATCTATTATGAATTTTTTTTAAACTTTTGTATTGGTGTTTTTCATGTTTTTTGTAATAATGATTGTTTTTGAAAATTTTCATAATGAAATTTTTGGAATGGAAATTTTCGTAATGAAATTTTTAGAATGGAAATTTTCATAATGAAGTTGTTGTACTGGAAATTTTTGTAATGATGTTTTCATACTAGAAATTTTCGTAATGAAGTTTTCATAGTGAGAATTTTTGTAAGGAGAGTTTTTGTAATGATAATTTTCGTATTCATTTTTTTCCGTTGTGATTTTTCCATAGTGACTTTTTCGTAGTGAGTTTTTCGTAATGAGTTCTTCGTAGTCAAATTTTCTTCAAGAATAATATCACCTATTACAAATAAACTTCCTTTCCAATCTGAAAGGTATGATTTACTTACTTAAGTCTTTCTTAGTCATTTTTTATTTAATGGTAGTTTATTTTTCTTATAATATTTCGTGGATTCATTTCTTCATAAATCCGAATTTTTTTGATAAAATCTCAAAAGATCGGATTCAATATTTCTTTATGGGTATGATTTCAACCATCAGATCAGATCAGATAAAATCTCAACCACTAGATTGCTTTTGGAAGCTCAAAGGTCAGATCCATCACTTATATAAAGGGCACCCCCTTTTGTGTCCCACATCGTTTTCAATCTCTCGTGTGCTGAAACTCTGCCTCTATTCATAAAGCCCTTACTGAATCATTCATCGCTCCTCCATTCTGATGTCTGTAGAAGCTAATTCCCAAGATATTTCTTCAATGTAGCCAATATCAAAATGGTTAGTCTACAGTGAGAGGTTAGTCCATCTGGATTTCATCAGTGAGTATGATTCTATAATTTCAAAGAATATCAAACTCAATGGTTGGGAATATATCAGTGTATCGAAACCAGGGGGTCAGGATGTTGTGTATACAAATTTTCTGGTAGTGTTTTACGAGTATGTTTCCTTCAATGTAGTAAATGGTAGAGAGAAGTTTTCTTTTAAAAGATATGGTAAGTCATACAAGCTTTAATACACCAAGTCTACAAACATGGTAGGCTTATCACATGACGGTGAAGTAGAGTTTTGTTCAAAAAATATATCGGATGTTCAAGGAAGTTTCAGAAAGGTGAATGCAATGAAATTCCTTGGGCTCAAAGATGATAAAACAGCAAAGATTGTTCATCTCTCCACCAAAAACCAGATTCTCCAGTTGTGGGTTCAAGTGTTTTTCGTTCCGAGAAGAGGAGATAAGGATAACCTGAAGAAGAGTTATATCTACATCTCAGATTTTTTCGTAAATCTATGAAAGATCAATTTGATGAGGCACTTTTTTATTACATTTCAGAATATCAGGAATGGAACTTTAAAGGCTCAAATCATTATGTATAATGCTCTTATATCCAAGATTATTATTCTTTTCCTTGATTAGTTCAATGTTTCTTTCACATCCAAGCCTAGAATTTTTAATATGATGTTGATAAGTGATGATACTTTATAGAGGATGAATACTGGTTTTTCAAAAGAATCAATTGAGGTCTACGATATGCCAGAAGAGGAGGCAGGAGTCACTCTGGAAAATGTAGAGAAGGTTGAGCCAGTGAAGAAGGTTTAGAAGAAGAGGAAGCTGAATGAAGTGGTGGCTAAAGACAAGACACCTAAAGCTAAGGAAACCCAATCAGCACCTCCCAAGCTAAAAAGACAAAAATCATATCCTGATGAGGTGGCTTCTAAATGGTGGGAAGATAAGGAGAGAAGGAAAGAAGGGGTCCCTCAGTTCGGACTGGACCCCGCTGAAGCTAAATCCTTAAGGGAGAAGATGGCTGAATACCATGAGAAGTTAGAAAAGGTGAACAAGATGAAGAAGAATTTGTCTAAATCTGAGGTTGTTAAATCTCTCTTGAAAGACACAGACGTAGCCTCTAAGAATATTCTCGTTCCGGAAACTTTTCTTGTTGAGTCTTTACCAGAGTCCCCTGGAAACAAATAACTCACTTCAGAAAAGACTAAAGGGAATAAATTTGATGAATAAGTAGAGAAAAAAGCCGGTGAATAATTATAGGAAGATGTTGTTGAAGAAATTGATGAAGAAGAAGAAGATGTATAGGAAGGAAGTGATGATCTCGATGAGTTAATTAAAAAAGTTGAGGATTATCAAGAAAAGGCTGAATCCTCAAAACTTGTAACTCCAATAAAGGGATATGTAATTGATGATAAGAGAGATGATGACAAGGAGGAAGAAAAAGAAAATGAATTATCTGAAGAGGAATGCTATGAGGAGAATTTTCTTGAAGAATGAGTAGAGAAGAAGAAACCAGATGATGATAAGATTATTCAAGTATCTGAATACGAGGTAGAATATCCTGATGAGGTAGTTTCAAAAGTTGATAAGGGGAAGGAAGTGATTATGGAAACCCCAAAAAAATTTGTTATAAGAAATAAGGAGGTTGGTGGATCTTCTATATGGAAGTTGGTGCAAATTGAAGAAGAAAAATCCCCAATCAATGAGTCTGATTCCAAGTCATCAGCACTGGGTCATGATTTTTTTGTCGAATCATTGAAAAAGTTGGTGGACACAATTCCGATCATTCCCACCATAGACTCTAGGTGCCAGATGCTTCAACAGTCAGAATCCTTATCTTTGGTGATGTATAAGTGTGTGATGATTGATGCGGATCATTGAAATTTCCTTATCAATTATGATGTTCAAAAGAAATCATGCAGCAAAATCACATTGTGGTCTAAGAAAGTTGATGATTATTTGGATGAGTTTGATCGTTTTCAGAATGATGTTGAAGATGATTTTGACACTAAGGATGCAAAGATTAAGAATCATCATGATAAGCTGACCAATGAGGAAAATTCTCTGAATCAACAGGTCAGAGATCTGAAAGGAAATCTTAACTCAGTTTCCCAGAAATAGAAAGGGGAAAGAGAATTACATATTGTGTTTCAAGAGAATATGCAAATGCAAGATGAGTTATTGAAGATGTAGGAAGAGGCCATGACGGTTCAGGTAGAGGTCCAGAAAGCTCATGATGAAAGGATATATGCTTTGGAGATGCAAGATGAGGAAGATCAGAAAGACATGAAGAAGCAGAAAACTTTGTTGAAGAAGTTAATTCCCATGGAAACGGACGACCAATAGACAAATGCGATTTTTGTTGTAATGAATTTTTTTGTAAATTTTCATTCAACTCTAATGAAATTTTTTGTTGGATGTATCTCATGTTTTTATGTACTATTGTTTCAAGTACCTTATTTCTTTTCTATTCCCTAATTTCTTTTTGAAAATCACAAAGGGGGAGAAGGAAAAAGAACTACTCAAAAGAGGGAGAAGGAGAAATTTCTAAGTCAAGAACTATCCATAAATAGGGGGAAGATTATCTAAGGGGGAGTTTCTCATTACGATGTTTTTCATTCCCCTGATAATTAAAACTCCATTCCGGTAATTCAGAATACAATCCATTGTGTTCCTAAGCCTAAAGGGGAGTTAGTTGTATTCAACATCATCAATGAACAATTGGATATATGTTTTAATTTGAAAGCGTAAATAAATTTTTTGATGTCCTTATATTATTTTTTGAAAGGTTGTTAGTGCTTTCCAAAAATGGGGAGATTATTGAGTCAATAAGGTTTTATTTATGACTTTTCCATTATTTCTTGTTTTGAAAACCACAAACACCTTATACAAAAGCAAATATATATTTTACTTCTCTAAGGACAATTTAATTCCATAAGGAAATTTACCCTAACCTATATTTCCATATACATATAAATATTTTTCTTATGTATAATAATCATATTCATACCTAAAACCTCATAATCATATAATAATTAGATATGAAGAATTTTGTTTTAGGATCCGAATTCTGGTTACGAACACAAATAAAGATCCAATCCGAATTCTGGATACGAACTCTAATCAAGTTCCACTCTGAATCTAGATACAAACTCTAATAATGTTTGGCTCAGAATTCTGGATACGAACTCTAATAAAGTTCCACTCCGAATTCTGGATAAGAACTCTAATGATGTTCCACTCCGAATTCGGTATACAAACTCTCACAATGTTTAAATCCGAATTATGGACTCCAAACATTTATTAGTTCGACTCCGAAATTATACTTGTTTGACTCCAAACTTTTGATAGTTCAACTCGGAGCTTCAATAAGTTCGACTCCGAACTCTTTAAGTTCAGACTCTGAATTCTAGTGAAACTGGACTCTGAATTTCCTTAGTTATTCAGACTCAGAATTTCTACAGAATTCAGGTTCCAAATTCCTGTAAAACAAAATCCAAATATCTCTTTATTATAGACCCTGAAACCCATTTTGGTTAGACTCTGAACTCTGGTTTTCTTACATTCCGAAATTCTGTTTTACTTATTCTTACACTTGATTCATTAAAAAATGATGTCGTGGTTTCAGTTAATTACTAACCATTGGTTGAGTGACACATGTACAGGTCCCTCTAAAATTCATGGAGAAATATGATCATTGGTCGAGGGAGCTGACCATTGGAGCTTCGCCTATAAATAGGATCTCATTCGAACGTGCTCAAAAATTTTGGAATTTTGGGGATGAGAACATCCTGAAGTGAATTCTAGAGAGAGAGGCTCTTATCAACTCTCAAAGCATCATGCAGAATATTTGAACAACTAGTGGAAAATTTTCCTTGGGCAGACTTTCTTGGTGCGACTCCGATTATTGGTGATTACAATCGAGGGCTTATGGGGATAGGAAGACAGAGGTTCCAACTCCTTGACGTTGAGGGCTTCCTTTCTGAAGAAGAAAGAGATCCTAACTACCTGATAGTTGAGGGCTTTCAGGGATTGCAAGACAGACTCCGATCTTCGTATTGATGGCTTATCCTGGTGGGGGTAATACATACTTTCTTGAAAATTAAATCAAGGGACCTTTATCCATGGTTGTTGGATACCCATCTCTTTGGGTTAAAAGAGTTATTGTTTGATTACTTGTAGTTTTAAAAATTGTTTTTCTACTGCATTTTGTATTACTAAGGAATGTATAACTTTCTTATACTTCCTTACTTGTACTCTGATATAGTTAGATTCTATACGCTTTAAGGTAGAATCTTAATCCTTGTAACTTTTGTTAGTTCAATTTTTGGAATCACTATTATAATATCTAACAAGTCTTTAGTAATCATAGAGATCTTGTGAAATATCTTGTTTATCATTGTTAGAAATAACCATCCTAAAAATTCCCTTAATGAATTTTAAAAGGTACAATCCACCACCATCTTGTATATGAGAATATCATTATTATTTCAATCCTACGTTTGGTATCACAGAGTATATAATACTCAAAGTCATACCATCCTAACACCCGGGTGCCATTATGGAGTGGCTATGGTGGTTGGGGCATACACAAGGTAGCATCCCAGGTGCTGCTATGGAGGAGAAATGATGAATTGGGCTTATGCGTGGAAGTTACCTGGGTGCTGCTATGGAGCGACAATGGTGAATGGGGCATACACAAGGAAGCAACCATGAGTTCCATTATTTATTGGAAATGGTGATTGGGGCTATGCAATGTAGTTGCCCGGGTGCCGTTATAGAGCAGCAATGGTGAATGATGTTTATGCATGGAGGCTACCCCTAATGTCTTCCTCATATCATTCCATGAGGGCATTTGAATTCACTGGTGTGTTTAGTAATATAATTGGGGAAAACACCTATGTGTAAGTGCACAAGTTCAATAACACCATGGGCCATTAGAATCAGTCCAAAAATGGGATATGAAAAATGTGAATCACATGCCCATCATTAGAAATGAGTTTAGGGTGGCGTGGTGATGAAGGGTAACTATTGATTGTGTTCTAAACACAACATCCATATCACATTAGCCTAAAATGAGGACAAAAAATGAGGGTCAACTATTGACCATGTTTGAAACACATTACCTGACACAAAGTGTTGTCCAAATTCATCCGAGGCATTGGCCCAGGACGGTAGGTGAGCCGAGGTGGCATGGAACCAGGGACTAAGGAATTCCCTTTAGACATTGAAGTGGGTAGAGATCCAAATGAAGGAAACACAAAGTGTTAGGTGGAGTAATTAAATGTTTTAATAGTTTCCAATGCTCTTGAAATTATTCAATTGTAATCATGGTATTAGGTGCCTTATGCTTGGTACACAAGGCATCCCTTGTTTGGAGAAAGATTCATCCTATGTTTGGAACATGGGGATTACTATAGTTTATAGTCATATAGAGAGGACTGTTGGCATCTCAAGCTTGAAGAATAAGGAATATCTTGTTTGGAGAAAGAGTTACCCTATGTCTGGAACATACAGAGTATTGGAGTTTATAGTCGTGTACCGAGGGCTATTGGAATCTCATGCTTGGAGCATAAGGCATCTCTTACATGGAGAATGAGGCATCCTATATTTGTTATATATGGTGTAATACATTTTATTGTCATGTATAACAGACTATTTTTATCTCATGATTGGACCATAATTCATCTCATACATGGAGAATGTGGAATCCTATATTTGTTATATAGGGTGTACTGTAGTTTATAGTCACGTAGGAAGGACTATAGGCATCACATGCTAGGAGCACAAGGCATCTCTTACTTGAAAAAATAGGCATCCTATATTTGATATATAGGGTTTAGTATAGATTATAGCCATGTAGAGACAATATATATATAATATATATCACATATATAAATAGTTATATCATAATGGCCACCAAGAGAGGTGGTAGATGAATATTGAACTATCATCGTTTCTTGAGGCTGTACAACATCATCCAAATATACAATATGTTATTTAACCAATAGAAGGAGTTGTGTGTAAGTTTAGATTGAATAATTTTCATAAAAAACTATGATATTTAGGATAATGGTTTTTATGTAATCAATGAATTATATAATCATAGGGATTAACGAAGTAAAATAAAAGAACAAAACTGGAGGGTAGACGTTATCTTTAAATCAGGTTACACCCTTTGGTTTGAACCCGAAGGATTTTTGAAGTGCCATCTACCTAAGGTAGGGATTATAGAAGGAATAAAATGAATTTGAGATATTATATGGGTAGAGGTTGGATGAGACAAGGGTCTTGAGAGGTGTGAGTAATTTCATCAATGTGTTGTCCTTTTATAATAAGGTGGATGGGATATTTAGGAATGTTTGAATGTATTTTTTTATTAAAAAATATTATTCGGTTTCAAAAGGTCAAAAATATATTAAAAGTGAATAAAATATGAATACAATTCGAAATCAATTAATTCAATAAGAATTGGATAGGTTTTGTATATTTTTTAATCCTTATCTTATTTATTTAACCCTTGTCAACTTATTTATCTTTTATCATGTCTTCTTGTATATTCATACAATATGGTTAATATTGTTACCATAAATTCCAATAGAACATGAAGTGGTTAATTAATATCATTTTAAATCTTATAAAAGTAATTTGGCTGAATCATAGTGTTTTAGGACTAATTTATCATTTAATAAAATACTAATTAATTTAAAACCCCTTTATGTCAATTATTATACTTTTCGTATCATGAATTTATAAAAAACATAATGAAATTTTATTCATTAAAAACACCTCAATTAATTAAAATATAACAATTTATAATCATCTATAAAATTCATGGATGAAATAAATAGTTTCATTATAAATTTATTTTAATATTAATAATCTCATTTATTTAAAACATTCATAAATGAGGTAATCATTACATCATCATTGTGTCATAAATAAATTTATTTATATGATGTCTAAAAATTATAAATTAAATACCATTATATAGGAAATATTTTAATATTTGTAATTACTATCTATAGTGTAAGATATTATTTATATACCCTCAAATTCATTTTTCTTAAAAAACAATACACGTTTATGATATTTTTATTATTACATTTAATAAAAATAATTAATTTCATTATCACATCCAAATGGATTTCAAATGCCAAAAGTTCCACCCAAGGATTTTATTAGTCATCCGTGACTCATCCAATAATGTTAGGACAAGTTTTATGAAAATTTTATATTATTATAATATTATTTTTACCTTGAATTACCCAATTTATCTTGAACCATGGTAAATAAAAATCGAAAGATATTATTCACGAAAATTCATTTTCATACTATTGAACAAAATTTATCTTTCTAATGAAAAACATGACTGTCGAATTTTTTAAATTAAATTCATATATGTGGTAAGAGTTAATAAAAATGATAAAAGATAGTTTTTAACTACTATGTAGTGTTTTTCAATATTAATAAAAAATTGAATTTTTTCTTAAAAATACCAAAAATTAACACGAAGATAATTATGATATTCTGAATTCAAAAATGATTTATATTTTACCAAATTAAAAACATTAAATTTTAATTAATTAAATTAAAATTAATTTTGGTTGATAAAACTAGAAACAATGTTTTAACGAGGCAAAAACTACAAAAAGATTGACATTTGTTTATTTCCTATTTCTAAGCGAAATTATATCTAATGACCAACATTGGATTAAATAGTAAAAAAATATATTATTAAATATTAATAATATTTAAATAAATAATAAATACATATAAATAAATAAGACGAAAATATAGTGTTTATGACAACCCTACTTTTATCACAAACGTAAACATGATTTATTACATAAAAAATGACTATATACAACAATGAAGATCAATATGTTTACTGTAATTGGGGCTATGGATCATTACATAAAAAATTGAAAGATGAAATACAACATCTTTATCGAAAAAATCATTTACATGACCACTATATTCCCTCGTACTTAGCATTGCATGAGATAACCTGAGGACATGCATAAGAAAAGGGTGAGCTATAAAGCCCAGTAATGGAATACAAATGGAATAACATGAGGAATACAATACATGTTATAAATTAAGAATAACAATATAGAACAAGAGAAACCTGAACATAAAGGCATGTTAAATAATGATAATCATAACATGGAAATGGGGCAACAACACCTAACATGGAATTAGCATGAGCCAAGGCTCATTGCACATAGAGCATGGGTAAATCCTCATTGCACATGAAGAAAGAGTAAACCCTCATTGAACATGAATTAGTATGAGTAAACAATCATTGTACATGACATATCATGATAATATACTTTACCCAATGCATTGGTTTTCTATAAGGGCGCACCATTCTTAAACTTTTCATTTCATGCATAAGTGTGCCACATGGATCATAAAACATGGATTCATAAAACATAATAATTTATTCCATGATAATGTAATGTCGAATTCATACATAAAAAATTATAATAAATAATTAAATGTGCATAAAGGTGAATACCCTTGATGGAGAAATGGGCATTGTATTCACTACACAATGGCATTGGCTTAGAAAATCAGTGCAATTTTGGCAGCGTAACATCGTGACATAAGAATTCATAAAAAATGGTTGATGATAGAGAAAGTGGTGTCTCATCAAATTTACATGAAATAGAGAGTAATGGGGTTATATATATACAAGTAAAAACAATTGTAATGGAATTTAGATTCATGATACAAAATTATTGCTTGAATGTAAAAGAGGAGAGTGAAGTTCCTTTCAGAATTTCGGCATAGTAACAGGTGTACATGCGAGGCATTTAATGAGAGATAAAGGGGATTCAAATAATTCAAAAAATAAGAGGGATGTATGGGGGAGGTGTGAAACCATACCTCATCATTTATAATTGAAATTAAAATGTCATAACAATATAAAGAAAATTGGACCAAAATGAGAAAGGAAGAAAACAACCCTTACTTGGAAGTGTGCTTCCAAAGCTAGAGAGAGGCTTGTGAGAGGATTCTTGAGAGATTGGGGCACCTTGGGAGGATTCAATATAGATTAGGTTAGAGATTGGAAGAACTAAAAAGGCATGTAGGGATGATGAAGTGGGATCTTGGGTGGGTTTATATTGGAAAGGTGAGAGAATTCTTTATTATTTAGGATTGGGACCCCTTATATTAAATTAATCCAAACCGCAATCCATCCGATGGTTTTTGCCCATGTTTTTTTAAAAAGGGAAGAGAAAAACAATATATTATAATTAAAAAGTCCGAACTTCTTAAAATAATATGGTTTCTTATGTGAAGTTGAGTCACACTCCCATGAAAAACAATTTAAAAAGACAAGGTGTTTAATAAGTCTTGAGGGGTCCATTAATGCTTTGAAAAGTAAGTCAAAAAACCCCAAAATCACATTATTTTAATGGTAAGATATATATTGGCCGAACATAAAGATTATATTATTTTATTACATCCCTATTGGGTCATTATGATGTCATAAATCACATTATATATTTAAACGGTATTTAATTTTTACTCAAAAATTTGACTGTGTCAGAAAATTATGAAAAACTCACTATTGGATAATTTCGACTTCCTGGTTCCAGAAATAACATTTATATTATCTAAATAATTCTCTAAATATGTTAATTTTAACTTTTAAAATTAAAATAGACATTTATCGAAAATTCACCGGTTCTGAAAAAAATGGCTTTCATACCTTATTAAAAATTATAATTGCAATCATAAAATTATAAGATCAATTATATTTAATAAAAATTAATTTAATAATAATAATATTTTATTAAAAATTTATTTAATTCAAAAATAATTTAATTTAATAAAATAGATTTCTTAATTAAATAATAACTAAAAACTGTATTTGAAAATTAAAAACTATTCACAATGTATCAATAATGACAAGTAAGTATATACATTATTATATATATAAAAACAATTTGAATGAACATAGTACTAGAGATTTGTTACATAACCCCTTAAAACAACCGCATAATACCTAAGGGTAAGGTGTGCGATTGTGACAGAATATTGGGGTGGCTCGGATAGCATTGCTCGAGTGGTAATCTCTATCAACTTCCTCTTTTCCCTTAGACGGTCCCGTTTGAGCTTGACATGATGAAGCTCAGCTTGGGATTTCTCAAGAGAGAAGCCCAAGGATGCCACCTCTTTTCCAAGCTCCGATAAATGGGCTTTGTATGGAGAAATTATACTAGATGAGGCCATCACTTCTTTTGTCTGAGTAAATTGGATTTGTTAAAGTCCTATATTTATACTAATCATGTGATCACTGTTCAATGACTATATTAGCAACAGTCAAAATTCATAACATAAAACCAAAAAAGTTGAAATTTTATATAAATATAAAGAGACATTTAATTAGATCAAGCGGGACTTCCATTAATGAAACTTTGGGTCGTTACAGTGTTGACATAAAATGCATTATTTTTTACTATTCATTAAGAAATTTATATTTATCAAAAAAATAAAAAAAACATCCACAAGAATATATTTATATATAGATTATAAATAAAAGACTATTTTTTCATATTAAAATTATAAAAGTGACCAAAAATATATTTAAAGGATGTTTCTATCAAAAGGTGTTAAAATATCCTTTTAAAAATATTAGAGTATTTATGCTTAAAATTGGATTCATTTTCATTTTAGGCCTCTAATTTTTATGGGATAAATATAAAAACATTTAAAAAGCACGTGTAATCATATTGTAGTTAGTTATATTCATTCTCACCTATACAATGGCTAGGAATTAACTATGATATACAATAATATTATTATTATATTATTTTTCAGTAAAACTCGACGTTATGTGCAGCGTATGATTCTAAAGAAACATGTTGTTGCAGGTTGAGTATTTAACCAGACCTGTAATCCATGTTAATGTAAAATAAATATTTTATTCAAAAATATTAATAAATATAAAAATATCATATTCATTAATTAACTGGGATGTTACAGGTTACCATGGATACGTCGGTGGAAGGTTTAGCTTGAGGCCTTTGTCATTTTTTATTATTAGGATGTTTGTTCAAGAGAATTCCGCTGTTTTCTACAAACATTAATCTAGGGACTAAGATTGACATAATTATGGTGGTTTACTCCAGGGGTATTCTTGCGGCTCCTAGTACTTTGTTCTAGGAACCAAATTGTGAACTACATTCATTGTGGTATGAGTTGTCTATTATGTTGACCTATATTGATCATTGGTGTTGATAACTGTGATTTTTATTTCATTTTGTTTTTGTTTTATCCTATATATGAACAATAATTCTTGTAAAATACAATTTTAAAATCTTAATTGAAATTTACATAACAAATTTTTTCAGAATAGTGAAAAAGGGAAATTATTTACATGCTTTTGATATTAACTAATTTAATACTTATCATGACATTATTTATTTACAAATAGATTTAATGAATTTGAATACAGTGAATTTTTGTGGAACACCTGGGTGGGATACTATTGAGCTTGTTAGCTCACATCCTACAGACCTCTTTGATGGTGTATATACATATGTATGTCATACAATGTCAGTAAAAGAAGGGTTTTATAGTGAAGAGGTGAGGTTTTGTATCAGATTAGTTGGTTATATGGTGATAATATGGTGGATGATCTTTAATGCCATCACAAATTTTATCTTTTGGGATTTTTTCCTCTTCAGTTGGACTTTTTTCTTGGTTAATTTTTTATCTTTCATATTCATTATGTTCCCAAATGTTTCATTTTTTATGTTATATATTTTCTTTATCTACATTTTTACATTATTTTACATGTACATATTTGAAATTTTATTGTTTAGGTTGGAAAAAATTATTCCATTTTGTTTGATGGATGATGAACGAGTGGTTTTTTCTATCTCATGTTGATTGGGAACATCGTTCGGTTATCTGAAGAAAGGGTTTAGGTTCTTTTATTTTTTGGAAAATTCGGTCGGTTCATTACAAAAAAAAATCATTCAAAGAAACGATATAAATGGTGTCCTCATATCCTATCCCAAGTAAATCATATACTATATAAAAGGATGTCATATTAGATGGATACATATTTTTTATTATCACATGGATACTTTTTTATGCAAAATGAAAATTATTTGACCATCGTTATATCATGAAATAATAAAAATTTAATATCAATTTCTTTGAAAAACATTTTGAAAACATTGGAATTAATCATTAAAAAATTATTTAATATATATCTGGGGAAAAATATCATTTCTTATGGAAAAAAAAATTTTATAACATAAATCATTTGTAATATCCCGGATCTGGGTGCCACTGAACGGGTGCCACGAACCAGGTTGGTCACATATCCTCAACCGAAATTCCCTAAAAGCAAGAGGCTTCCCACTAGCAGCGAGGGCCCAAGTCTAATAGGGGAAACTATACCCTCATTTATAATACTATATCACATCAGAATAAAATATAATCATGCAATATGAGAATTAGTAAATAGAATCAAGCTGAAATGACAACAGTACTGAAGTAAAGGATATAAAAAATAGTCATACATATAATGATGCAATATGTACCTATTTCTATGAAAGAAGCCAAAATAGGACACACTGTAATCTAAAACAAAACAATAAAATGTAAAAATATAGAAAAACAAATCAGCATAGTGTAGCAGGACCTCAGTAGCATTAAAAGCCTATGCTCTGTCCCTTGATCTCTTACTCCACTACAACAATCAAGTACCTGTATAGGGAGTCATTCCCTTATAAACACCTATAACAAAATAATATCTTTGGGCTGAAGACATTACCAAAATAAGGTGCGAGAAATAATTCCTAGTAGGAAACCACCAATGGCCCGTGCCCCACTGACATTTAATTTGTGCAACAACATTGTGCAATAATGAAATGTAGTAAACCATGATGTTCTCAAAAGAAGCTACTCCTACTTGTTCCATTTCCATTGAATTATTATTTATGAATTCAATATAATTGACTTATAAGATTCTGAGACTCAGCCTCAGCTGAAAATCTCCTAAACAGTGTTGCATAAAAAACTACAATAGGATATCTATCAATTACAAGGTAAAACAATACCAAGATCATGATTTATATTTATAGGTATAAAATGTAAAATCACCATATTGAATATACGAAATAAATAGAGAGCTCCGACATCAACACCTTACCCTCAAGTAATCAGAATAGAATACCTTAGGTGATTTCCCACAGGTATAACAAATGTTTAACTTAGGTGTATGAGATATTTCCATCAGGCATGGAAGCTACTGCCCTCAGGTATATGAAACATTTCCCGCATTATAAAAAAAAACACTTTCCCTTAAGTATAGGAAAAACACTACCCTCAGGAAAAACAAAACACTACCCTCATACTAGGTAAGTAACAGATCCGAGCACAAAATAAAAGCACACAATTCATATTTACATTTTCACCCAAGAAAACTCAAAGCATGATTTAATCATGAAATACCCTCTGGTATCCTGGACAAGCGGCTATCAAAGGGAAACACACCCACGGGTTGGACCTAGATCAGTGCAGCGTTCCTAAATAATAGTTTATACATATTCATTAAATCACCTAATAAATTCTAGGTATTTTAGCAGTCAAGGACTCTACTATATGACACCCCAATCATGGGTTTTTAGCACAACGGTACACAATAACAACTTGACTATTGGAAATAAACGTCAAACCACCTACCTCGATCTCCATTGATCGCTATACGTGAACTATGCCTCCCAAGAAACCATAGAATGGCGTAGATCTGGAATAAACATACACCCATTAAAAACCAGATAACATCCCCTCAAGAAATAATTGGAAGGAATGGTTCAATAAGAGTTAAGAACTCCCCCACGCGGTTCAGAAGAGATCATCAGTGAAGGAATCATAGTCCTGAAATTCGATTGGGAGCTCTTCCACGGTTCGACCATCTCTCCCACAGCCTCTTGGAATTCTAATAATCCCCTGTTGAAAGAGGAGGCTAATGTTGGTTTATAACAAAAAAACACAACTACACAGCATTTACTCTCAATTACACGGTGTGTACATTAATTTTTTAGTTTTTCTTCTGGAAACCACATTCCACTGCCTCATTGTTCATCTACCGACATGATTACGTGGTGTGTATTTTTGAGTACATGGCGTGTACTGTCGTTCCACTAGTGGAAACTCCCACCGCCTTATTGTTGCCCTACCTAAAAAATACACGGGATGTATATACTAAGTACACGGATTATATTCAGTTTTTACACTATTTATCACTAACATACCCACATTCCATGTGTACTCATCCCACATGGCCAAAGTACATGGTGTGTGGAAAATTACATGGCGTGTACCCTCAAAACATGTAATTTTTTTGCGATTTTTCATTATTTTTTCAAAATCAGTTAAGGAAAAGGAAACGATGAAACCCATACCTCAAAATGAAGAACCGGTTTTTACAAAAATCCCCCCTTAAAGTAATTCATAAATGAATTTCCAATCCAAGGGTGGTGAAGATAAAGCTGAGAACAACTCTGGCTACTGAGCATGTATGTCAGTTTCCCACTCCCATGTTTCATCCTGCACTTTTCAATGCAACCATAGCACCCCTAAGAGAGGAAATGATCGGCCTCGGAGAATCTTTGTGCTCCTATCAACATTACAAATCAGATGATCCTTAATAGACAAATCGGCCTGATTATCTACCTACTCAGGCTGAAATTCATGAGACAAGTCTGAGTGATAACGGAGTAGCTGAGATACATGGAAGACGTCATGCATGGCCATGTACTTCTGTGGTAAATGCAACTGTTTGTCAACCAGCCCGACTCTCTCTAGAATCTCAAACGGCCACAAATACCTTGGTGAAATTTTACCCTATCTCACGATCTGCATGTGTCCCAACCTCGGTGAAACACGCAAGAAATTGTGATCCCTGAACACAAACTCTAATTGATATTTTCGGCGATCAACATAAGATTTCTGATGAGACTACCAGTATCCATCTGCTTCTATATCAATTGGACCTTCTCTGAAGTCTCATTCATGAGACGTGGTGCCAGTAAAGCTTACTCAACTGCCTTAAACTAGAAAAAGGGTGATCGGCATGGACTTCCATATAAAACCTCATATGGTTCCATCTCAATATTATCTTGAAAACTATTATTGTAGGAAAACTAGACCAGGGTTATGTGCTTCTCCAAAGATCCCCAAAGTCCAAGACGAATGCCTACAACATGTCCTCTAGAACATGTATCATACTCTCTAATTGGACATAATTATAAAGGTGGTAAGATATATGTAGAAGAACCTATGTACATAGTGAATTATAGAATCTCTTCTTGAAATGAGATGAAATGAAGGAGTCCCTATCTGAAATGATAGAACGACAGACCCCATGTAGACATACTACATCTCGGATATACAACATTCCAAGCTTGTCAACCCTGAAGGTCTGCTTGATTGGAAAAAAGTGAGCTACCATCATAAGTCTGTCCACAACAATCCATATGACATAACTACCTTGAGGTGACATTGAAAACTCAATCATGACATCATTTCATTTCCACTCCGGAATTTGTAACTGCTATAACATTCTGGATGGCCTCGGATTCTCCGCTTCCACCTGCTAGCATGTGGAAAATATCATAAAAAACCAGCTACCTCTCATGACATACCCGACCACCAAAACTGATGTCTCAGGTCACTGTACATTGTGGTAAATCTGGGATGCACTACCCAAGATGAAGAATGAATCTCATGCATCAACCCCTCACATATATCCTTTAGAACCCACACTCATCCATGGATACATAGTACCTCATCATCGCCTATCGTCCAACCAGGAGGGGGGTCCACACTTACCACCGACTCTCGTTGAAATTGGCCTTCAGGATCAGATATATGTCTCATCCTCAATCTATCCAAGATGTTAGAAGTAAAAGATAAGGATGAAAGATATGGTCTCCCTGGACTATCTTGCACCTCCAAATGCATCTCAGAGAACAATTCCATGAGCTTCCACTCATCACTGGCCACCTGCATGATATTTAACCCAGTCCTCCTACTCCATGCATCATCAATTGGGTTACCCTAAAAAGGTCTATAGGAATGCTCAAAGTGGAAGGAATGCATGTATTCAAACCACCTTCGTTGTCTCAAAATCATGTCATGCTGAGTGAAGATGAATTTGAGACTTTTGTGGTCCAAAAACACCCAAAAATGTTATCCCAAGAAATGTCTCCAACTGCGTAACTCATGATCAACTAGATCCAAATCAAGATCATGAGTCTTGTAATTCCTCTCATGTGCCCTCAACAGCTGAGACCAGTACGCAACTACTCGATTGACCTACATCAACACAGATCCTAGGCCAATGTCTAATGCATCATAGTAAATAGTATAGCTCTTCCCTTGCACTAGAATTATCAAGACTAGTGCTGATGTCAATCATCCCTTCATCTCCTGAACGTCTGCTCATATGCTTCTGACCAAATGAACTTCACACCCATCATAGTCAAACCTGTCAATGGAGCTGCTAAGCAGGAGATGTCCTGTATAAAGCGACTATAATGACCCACCAGCCCCAAGAAAATTATTATCTCAAAAACATTGTTAGGTTTCTCTCAAGAAACTACTTCTCTCACTTTCTCAGGGTCTACTACAACTCCTCCCTTTGAGATGATATGACACTGGAAGTGAATCTCGTCCTTCTAAAAGTTGTACATTGAGTGTTTAGTATATAATTTATGCCCTCTCAGTGTACTCAAGGCAATCTCAAGATGGGTGGCATGGTCTTTTTGAGTGTGAGAGTACACCAAGATATCATCCATGAATACTACAACAAAAGAATCCATATAAAGAAGGAACACATGATTCATCAGTGCTAGGAAAACTGCTGGTGCATTCATGAGTCCTAATGGCATGACTAAGTATTTGTATAGACCATATCTGCTTCGAAAATATGTAATCAGTATGTCTGATTGTCTAACTTTAAACTGATTATTTCTAGATCTCAATTCAATAATTGAGAACACTCCTTCTCCCCAAGGATGATCAAAAAGATCATTGATCCCTGGAATGGGATATTGGTTCATAACTATCAACTAGATCAGCATCTGATAATCCACTGCAAGTCTAAGGGTATTATCTGCATTCTTCACAAACAAGACATTCGAACGCCAAGGAGAAGTACTGGGTCAAATGAAACCCATTTCCTACAACTCCTCCAACTAGCTATTGATTTCCTGAAAATCTAGTTTAGCCAACTTTTAAGGTTGAATGTACACCAGTGCCACTACTGGCACAAGCTCAATAGAGAAATAAACCTCTCTTTCCATAGGTAGACCTGAAATGACATCCGGGAAGACATACATGAAATGATCAACTACTGGAGGGAATTCTTTTCGATACGATCCATGGTCATCCTGATATAAACTCAAAATATTTGTTGTCACACCACCTCACCCACGATGCTCGGGTCCAGCTCATCTCACCTGGACATCCCATTCACCCTTTTATAGAAACTCTCTGCCCTCTGGTGACGTGAATCTCAACCTACGACGATATAAATTTTCAAAGGCTCGAAAGGGTACTAACCTTCCCATACCAAGAATGGCATCATAGCTATTCATCTCTAGGACAAAGAGGTCCCATAGAATGTGAAACCCACTAACCTCTAGGGGTAACTCCCTGCACTGACGGACACATGTCGTTCTATTCTCCAATGTAGTGTCCAGTGTCATAACATCAGAAGAATAAGAAACACATATCCCAAGGCTCTCCACAATTGGCATAGATACAAATCTATGTGTATCACCAGTATCTAAAACTACTGCGAATAAAATAGAAGCATCTAGAATAGTACCTATGATGGTAGAAGGTCCAGGATCCTGCTCCTATTGGGTCTATTACACTGCATATGTCTGCCTAGTGTTGCGGCCCTGCGACACAGCCTAGCTACCCTGAGCTAACCCGCCCTGCTGTCTTTGAGATCCTGGTGTCTGGCTACAAAAACCATGACCACCACCTCGGCCTGAATGTCCTGACATTTTCAAATTCCCTGACTAGTAAGAATTTTTTGGGCATACTCCTACATGTGGGGTCATCACAGAACCCCTCTCACTAGCCAATGGTGGAAACACCCTTCCAAATGGCTCTGGATGACCCATCGTGCCGCAATCTCGACACTCAACTAGGTCATGTAGAAACTAAGGTCTCTTGTTCCCCTCTTTACCACACTGTTAACAGATTATCTAGCCTCCAAAAGAATTCTTCTGGCTAGTACGGCCACTATTAAATAAATCTATTTGCCTCTTCCTTTTACTGGTAGAAATAGTACCATAAACTGGTGTCAAACCTCCTTGGCCTACATCACTAGCTTCCCCTAGATTCTACAACGTAATCAGTGCCTTTATTACAATAACATGCACTATTGGAAACCTGAAAACATTCAACAGTGCTCGAATGTCATATCAAGGACCATCCACAGATCATGGAGCCTTCAACATCTCATCTTACACCAGAACATGTGCCAGCAGTGTAACATGGTGAAGCGGGTGGAATAGTCCATCACTGACATGGCGCCATACTGCAGAATAATGAACACTTGAACTTGATCGTCCCTCAGCTTCTATGGAATGAAAAATTCATAGAAGACTACCTAAAAAAATTCACACGCCATGTACTTGTGATGCTCTGTCAGGGTAGTAACATCACATCATCTCTTGGTGGAATCACGCAGCGTGTAGGTAGTGAGCTTGACCCTCCACCCTGGAGACATCTTCAGATGCTTGCAGATTGTCTTCAAAGAAACCTACAAATACTCTGTAGCATGTGTCTCACCATCCCTTAAAATCGTAGGCGGATGCTACTACTGGAATATATGTGTCAGCTCTTCCATATACGTGACAATCGGTGGTGCTCCCTGGAAGGTCTTCATGAACCAAAAAAGCCTTTACGGAACTGCGCATCCATGCCTGTTTCTCGTAAAATGGATGGTGCCGCATCTGGTTCTACTGGAGGATCCATCGGTAGCTTGTGGCTTTCCATATCTAGAGTATAATCGTTCCCTCTCTCTTGGTCAACAACTTGTGGTTGTCTCAGTGACATGAATCTACAAGGTCAAAACACGCCATAAATCAAAACCATCAAGGACGGAAAACAATGAGTGTAAGAAGGGAAAATGAGAAAGAAAAAACATAACATTTTACAAATGAATACTACATGGCGTGTATAATAACCACACAACGTGTTCTCTAATGTCTTTCACATGGGCGTGTACATCTTCCAAAACTGGTCGTGTAACACCCCATTGAAATGACATGTTGTTCACACACATGTCGTGTACTTGAATTTGTACCCCTGCCTGAGTCCTTCTTCATGGCATAGCCACACGATGCTCTTTTGAACAAGACTACACAACATGTATAAGTTCTACACGGCTTGTACTTGACCAAATTCAACGACCCATGTTGGCCATGACATGGCCAAGTACACAGAACACACTACACAGCGTGTTCCACACAGACATAGTGTATACAACATAGATTCCAACTGCCCATGTTGTTAGTTACACGACTGGCTTCTGGGCTAACACTACTCAGTGTGTTACAGCTGCACACGGCGTGTACTCCACCCAACATTCCCAGCCACACTCTCAAGTCCACATGGTCCCTCACCGGCCAAGACTACACGGCGTGTCCCTCAGGTACACGATGTGTACTAGACGATCAATGCTGACCCGGGTTGTTTGGGGCATGACCAGATACACAGATCACACTACATGGCGTGTTCATTATGGACACGGTGTGCACTTGAAAATATAACACCGCCCCGTGTTGTTAATTAAATGGAAGGATTCCCAAATTAAACTACACAGCGTGTTTGAAATTGACATGGCGTGTTCAATCGAAGTTTTTCTCCTCTTATGTTGTTAGTTACACGGTAGACACATGGTCAACACAACAAGGTCTGTACAACTAGTACATGGTGTATACCCTTATAGTTTTCCCTATTCCATGTTTCTGCCTACAAGGCCTGTGACATGGTTTGAAACTACATGGCGTGTACATACTGTACACAACCTGTAGTTAATTGTTTTTTGTTTTCTTCCAAAACAGAAGAGTACATGTCATGTAGTAAAAACTACCTGGCATGTATTCTGGTTTTTTCTGGATAATAAGACTTATAAACTACTATGGAGCCTATAAAAACATTAAAACTGACACAAATGTGCCAAATTTCGATCTCTGAGGGCCCATACTCCTCGCAAATTAAAGCATGGAATCTTATATGTGTTATAACAAGGTAAAGAAGTATATTATCTACCAAATTATGGTTGATGAGGGCCCATACTCCTCAAAAACCAAAGTTTAGTGATCATTTTCAAAAACTTACATAACAATACCCTATCAAATAGCAGGTATTTTATCAAGACATCTATCACAACATCATGGATTTTCTAACACAACAACTATCACAACAACATGAAATTTCTAATGCACCTATATGGCATGGAAACTATACATGGAATTTGATTCTAACATGTTCCTAAATGATGAATGAGATGGAATAACTTCATATAATCGGGTTTCAACTAAATAGAACCCAGTATAAACATATAAATAGCCCACCACAGGTGCATTACCCAATGATGAAAATCAAATCAACTGTAATAATAATAAACATAAAATCACCATTTAACTCTAGGTAATCCTACCTGTACCTCTACACGTGGTAGATACTTTTTTTAGAAAAGTGATGACATGAACTAGTTCCCTGGTTCATGCCATCAAAGGAATATATTAAATTAAAAATGTTGCAATACAAAACATGAGGAGTAATGTGTTTACACTAGTGGGTAATTAAGGGGGTACAATGATGCTTAAACAAAGAACAAAACCAACAGCCAAAATGAGCACCTTAAAAATGCATAGAGAGCTTCCATCCAGGATCAGCCATCAATGATCTTCCAATCAAGAGAAAAAAAGTTGATCCAGCCAGGGTGTAATTCAGCATCCTCATCAAAGAAAACCACCCATATATATGTCAGATTCTGATAAAACAACATTAGCAAAAGAAGCAGTGTGAATAGTATAGTCCATCCCTTTACCATTTGTTGAGAGCAAACAGGTCAAAAAATCATCAAACCAAGCAGGAAAAGCATCTAATATTATGAGAAAATTCCAAAGTAGCAAACAACTTGAAACCCAAGCAGCAGGTGAATACCAGACGAACCAATCCAGAAAGAGAAGTTCATAGAGTCCGCATAAAACAAGATCCAATAACATAACAGAAGCCCCATCCATATGAGCACCATGAAGAATAGGAAATTCATGAAAATATAGACCATCACAGTGTCAAGAATTTAAAAGAATCAAGGCCGAGTCAGTGAACAGATCAGGCCTCTGATCCAGAGTAACAAGCATTAATACACATAGAGACTGTGCGGTCCGGCCGAAAAGAAAGTGACCACCAATATCAAAAACCCAAAGCAACCAATTAAAACAGAACCACAAACCAAACCCAGTAGGGAGAAAAAGGGGCTAAAAACTATGTCCAAAAAATATAGCATCCCTCAAAACCAGAATATCACCCTCACCCAGATCAGAGACACAGTGAGGGCCAAAAACTAAAGAAACATAATTCAAACAAATCCATCAATCAAAATAGCTAAGCATCTGCTTCACCAGATGTTATAGAAGAATATCAAAAGAACAGAATCAAAGAAAAGGGAAAAAACATCTAGAATTAGGATGATTTGATGCTCATCTTCGATTTTTCAGTGGAGATGGATTCTTTTATACTAAGATACTATCCAACTGATATCATACCATCCTGAAACTCTTTAAGGGAAATTTCTTGTTTCCTATCCATATATTGAATCCACTCTTGTAGGTGATGTTCGTCAAAAGTCTGATTAAAGTAGTACAATAAAGTATGAGAGGAAACAACCTGAGAGTTTTCTTGTGGGTCCTCTGTAGGTTGAGGTTTGGAATTATCAACGAGAATTTTTTCCTGAGGGGCTTCAATAGGTTCGGACTTGGAAGAATTCCCTGATCTTGTCACAATTGTGCATTCAGTGTTGGAGTAATTTTTGCGTCTTCTAGTCTTTCTTGGATTTGGGGTGATGAAACCATCCACATCCACCAAGGGATATTTAACTTTTTTTTCCAAAGAATTTAGAGGGGTATATTCAATCTGTCCCAGAGTATCATTATGATTAGAGGACTCAAGATCTCTTTCAACTTCATTTTATTTTATAGCTTGTTTGATATCTTGTGTCGAGATAAGGCCTTCATTAGTATTTAAATTAGGGGTAGTAACTCTCCCTTTTTCCATTACAACCCCAACAGGTTCCTGTAATGTAACATGATTAAGAATAGAAGCATGGGGTGTATCATCTAAGATAGCCATGGATAAGGCCTCAACTTGATTTTCATCAATGTTATTATCCTTCAGATTAACTCTAGGAACTAAGTTAGAGGTTTTAATATAAATTGAATCAACAAAAACAACCTGAGCAGCACCCTTGATAGAAATAGTTTGATTATCTTGCATACTAGGCATCTGTTTTTCAACCCAAGTTGACTTATAAAGTGTTTGTGTGTGCGTTGTGGACTTCCCATATTCATTATAATAGTGACCTGCTTTGGAACATTTTTTACAAAATGGTGGAAGGTTCTCAAAAACCACATCCTAAATAAATCCATTCTCACCATTTTGGATCCAAAAACAAGAGGGAAAATCCTTGGATAAGTCAGTATCATTTCAAACTCTAGAAACAGAGGGCCGAGAGAGATTCAAGGTGGAAAATCTAATTTAATAGGAGTTCCAAAAAGCCTGGCAATTGAGAATAGGGCCCTCTTCTTAAACAGGTGAATCGGCAGGTCAGGGAAGGCTAACCAGACACATGGTAGCTACTCCCGGGCACTATTATTACATAATACCTTAATAGTATATATCTTACTTATGTCACCAAACAATTAAATAACTTACAGAAATGAAAAGCCCTATAATCCCACTTTGTAACGTCCTAGATATGGGTGCCACTCAATAGGTTCCCCGAACCCGGTTGGTTACATGACCTCAAGTTCTTTTTCCCAAATGCCAGAGCCAGCTGACTAGTAGTGAGGAACCATGACTGATAGTGGGGAAACTATGCCATCATTTGTCAAAGTGTAGCGCAACAAAACAAAATATAAACATGCAAAATCGGAAGCAGTAAATAGTATGAAGATGAAAATGAAAATAGTACTGAAGTAAAGGAAATAACCAATAGTCATATATATAATGACATAATATGCCCCTAAGTATAATAAAGCAGCCAAAACAGGATACACTCCAATCTAAAAAAACAATACAAGGTACAAATACAACAAAAAAATTGAACACAGTGCAGCAGGAACACAACAGCATCACAAGCCTAAGCTCGGTCCCATGATCTCCTAATCCTCTGCCAAAATAAACTACCTATATAGGGAATTTTTCCCATATCCAACCTTGTAGCAATATAATCACATTGGTTCAAATACATGACCCAAACAGGGTGTGAGAAATAAATCCACGTAGGAAACCACCAAAGCCCCATTCCCAATTAATAGTGAATTTGTGCAATAGTAGTGTGAAATAATGAAATGAGGTATACTAGGTTGTACTCAAAAGATTATATTCCAACTAGTTCCATTTCCATTTAATTATTATTATACAATTCAATATAATTGAATTCTATATTTCTGAGACTCATCCTCAGCCAACAATATCCTAATTAGTTCCACAGGAAAAACTACAACATGCTCTCTAATAAGTACAAGGTATACCAATAGCAATCTTGTGATTTAACTTGGCAGGTACAACATGTATAATAACCATAGTTAATATAAGAAATAAAGTGATTCCTTAGACATGCAATCCTTACCCTCACGTAATCATAATCAAGACCCTCATGTGATTGACCACAAACATAATGAATATTGACCTCCGACGTATGAGATATTTCCCTCAGGCACGGAAGCTACTGCCCATAGGCATATGAAACATTTCCCTCAGGCTAAACAATCACTTCCCTCAGGCATAAGAAAGACACTACCCTTAGGCTAAATAAAACACTGTCCCCAGGCTAAGAAAGTAACTGGGCCGAGCCCAACACAAAAGAAAGCAACCAATTCATATATACGTTTTCTCTCCGGAAATCTAAATGAATTATATAATCATGGAATACCTTATGGTATCTTGTCCGAGTAGCTAAACAAGGGAAACACGCCCACGAGGTGGCCCTGGATCAATGTAGTGATCCCAAAGAACATTTTATACATATTCATTAAATTTAATAAGAAATTCTAGGTATTTTATTAATCAAGGCCTCATCTATAAGACACCCAAACATGGGCACGTAGCACAAAAGTACACAAAAAAAATTGACATTTGGAAATAAACATCAGACCACCTACCTAGATAACCACTGCTCGCTATACGTGAATGATGCCTCCCGAACCACGCGAGAAAAGTATAGATCTGGGATAAACGTTCACCCACTAAAACTCAAATAACATACCCTCAGTAATAAATTGGAATTAAATGTTCAAGAAGAGTGAAGAACTCATTTGTGTAGTTCAAACAGGATCATCAGCGAAGGAATCGGAGTCCCGACATTCAGTCGAGAGCTCTTCTAAGGTTTGGCCATCTCTCATGTGGCCTCCTGGTGTTCTATGCTTCCTTTGTTGAAAGAGGATGATACTGCTGGTTTATTACAAATAACACAACTGCACACCGTGTAATATCAAGTACACGGTGTGTTATGTTCATTTTTTAGCTATTCCTCTGGCGGCCACTTTCCACCGCCTCACTATTCATCTATCGACATGATTACTTGGCATGTATTTCTGAGTACATGGCATGTACTATCATTCCACTAGTGGAAACTCCCACCGCCTTACTGTTTCCCTGTCGATTGACTACAAGGTGTGTATATACTATATACATGGCGTGTAGTCTTTTTTTACACCATTCATCACCAACACGCCTACACGCCCTGCGTACTCATCCCACAAAGCCAAATTACACGGCGTGTGAAAAAATACTCAGCCTCTAACAACAAAACATGGTATTTTCCCCCACTTTTCCTTATTTTCTCAAAAACACAAAAGGAAATGGAAATGAAGAAAACCTCACCCCAAAAAGTAGAACCATGTTCTAACATCATTTTTAATTTTTTTTATGAAATACACTTCAAAAACAGTGAATTTTCATAATTTTTGGGAAATAATTAATTAAACATATTATTATTATCAATCAATGAATTCAATAGTGAAATAGTGTTTATAATTTTGGATGAATCTGTACATTCCATTCATTCCTTTTCCACATTAAAAAGTATATAAATGTTTATTTAATGGAAAATGACAAGAAATTCATTATAAGAACATTTTTAGAAGGTTAGCAATGATAATATTTTTTTCATAAAAAATATTTTATGAAAATCATAAAAAATTAAAATACTTTTAGTAAACATTGTTTTGAATGATAAAATATTTCTAACCAATGTGAGAAAAATGTCATATTTTCTTAAAAATATTTTATTAATTATATTCCGTAATATTGTTTTGAATTGTTTTACAAATTATTAATTATTTACATAATAATAACTAGAATAGAAAATTATTGATAATTATTTATAGATAAATCATAGTATTTAATCATTATTATATAAACCATAAACTATCTTTGAAAATGATGAGATTTTAGCAATATATTTCTACCACTTTGGTAAAGTTTAATCATAATAACCCTAAATTAATAACAATACATGAATAATAAAATATAAATACAATATATATTTTCAAGAAATAACCTGATAATGGGAAGTATATACATCACATATAATAATGGATAGGTGAATATGGCACATATCTCATGGCATTAAAAATTAACATTAAATTCCCTATCCTTGTGTTATGACTCATGTTGTACATAAAAAAACAATTTTAAAATATAAATAGGATTGTTATAAATATTTCATTGAACCATATTCATATATGTATTTCAATATGTAATTTTTTTATCATATTATATTTCCCATTTATTCTCAATTCAATGTAAATTTTATGTTTTAGTTAATAACCGCTTTTATTTCACATATATTTTAACTTTTCATTCCTACAAATATTATTTATATATTGTATTCCTTATTTAAATACTATAAAACATAATATATTATATTATATATTTACTAAATTTGTATTTATTTTAATCTATTTTAGGTTATAATAGGAAATGGAATACATTGTTCGTGTAGATGGCAAGTTATACATACACACGAATGATATTAGATTTTTGATATCATATTAAAATAATTAAAATTAAATGATATATATATATATTTATTCTAGTATAATTATGATTTCCTCAATATTACATAATATATTAATCCTATATTTAATTCATTCCATGCAATGTGTGACCTCACCAAATCACTTTGATGATGTAGTATTCCCCATATCTACAAATAATGTTATCATAATCCCGCTAAATATAAAGGTATAGGTTATATAATAATTTTTTATGAATAAATAAATAATTTATATAATATACAAAATTTTAAAAAAATTATATCCTTATTCAGACTATTCTGGGGTGGTAATTAATAAATGGATGACATTGGTCTGTAAGGCAGCAACCTTCCATACACACGATCGATGAATCTTCATCCAATTTCATGCATATGAATATATATTTATGTATACCCAAAAAATATCAATATAATTACTATAATGACTTTATTATATAATAATTGATTAATATTAAATTAATTAATGTATAATAAAATAAAAAAAATTCACAGTAGATATTTTTTCCTCTTCTACATTTACGTGATTTTGGTTTTCCCCAAAGGACATCCTTTGTTTTTATTCATCCAAAACCGAGTCTTATATGAATAGAGTTGATATTTTGGAATATTGTTTTTTAATTTTGTTAAAATAATAAAGTGATTTGTAGTTGTGGAGATGTGAGGCAAGCGAGTACTCTTTTATATTGGAGGAGGCCTGATATTTTGGTCAATAAACAAAAATTTAAATCGAAATTGTGAGGCTTAAATTTCCTAATGATCCTCCATTAATGGATTATTTTGATAAAATAGAGTAAATGTTCAAAACATTTCCCACTAATTAATTTTTTTGATTCCAATATGTCATTTGGGAACATAAGATAAATGTTTACCGACTACGTAAACATGTTTTTACCTTAATCAATGTATTTCATTAAAATTTCATTTAGTTATATTTTTCACATTTTCTTAAAAATAATAGATTTTAGAAATTATTCATATACCAAATATTTAATAGATTTATATAAATTCTATAAATTTAATTTTGTAAATTTAATTTAATATTAATCTCAAAGTTGTGATGAAATAAAAAATTTCTAAATTAAAATTTTCAAATGATTGAAATGTTTTTATATCAAATTCATTTATTTAATTATTTAAAATGAACAATATAGGTTTTATTGAATCATAATTAATGTAAATAATTTTTATTAACAATTTCAAATACAAATTTTCAATATTGATAAATTTGACGAAAATGATGATTTCAATTAATTTTTTTTTCATTATTCATAAAAAATGTATCATTTGTGATGAAAACAAAAAAATAAACATAATTTTATTTTGATTTTATGAATTAAAAAATTCTTTATTATATATAATTATATTTAGGAATTCAAAATATATTTTTACCCACAATTTATATATTAAATGGTATTAAAACTTTCTTTTATAAATATATATCTTTTTATCATATAAATGGTGTTCTTTTTATGATATTTCTATGAAAATTATTTAATGATTCCTAAAATAATTGTATGATTTTATATAATATAATTTTAATTAATATCTTATGACAATTTGAATAATTTATTATATAAGATAATATTTATTTGTTTGCATAAAAATGGTTTTCCTTACAAAATTTATCTATATTAAATTTTATTTATGATTATTTATAATAAATTATTACCATTTAAATAATTTTCTAAACAATTTTTACATAATATATTTATAATATATTTAATAAGATTCATATATTACATTCAAACATTTTATTAATAATTATAAAAATATTTCTCAATTAATCTAATAGTTCAGATAAACATGTAATGCAGTGAAACTCAATAGATTGATGGAACTCTGCAATGCCAGTAATTAAAGGAAATCAAATATTTTTGTGTAAAAAAATATAATAAATGTGTTTTATCTATTGAATAATTTACATGTTGTTTCTTATATCATAAGACAAATTTATATCTTTCATATAACATAATCTATATTCAGTTCGGTGTGAAATGAAAAATATCACAATGAAAAAGCTAATCAAAAAAATTATTACACAAAATCGTATTGTGTTACCTTATACTAGACACCATAAAATGAATTTTAACTCCAAATTAAACATTTTTATCAATTATTTAATACATAAAAGTCAATGTCATAGAATTACACATCAAACAAATTAAAAATATGAATTCCTAGAAAAGGGAATGTGGGAATGATAATTGTTACCCAAAGTAGATCATAATAAGGTTTCCACAAAGGAGGACATGGGAATGTATTTAAATTTTTATATAGAAGAAATTTAAAAATAATTATAGTGAGTTATAAATGTCACCAATCACACACATGTGAATGATTAATGTAAATGTAAATGTATTGAAAATAATAAATATTTGATTATTTACAGGACCATCATTTTGGATGAAACGATGATATGATGATAAATATTTTCCAATAACTTATTCCTACCATTATGGAACACTTTTAGGATCTAAAAACATACATGAATATTCTCACAAAATTTTATTCTTTATTATATACAAAATAACATCCTTTGGATTTTCCTTTTTAAATTCATACAACGTTTCATTCTCCTTGAAATGATGTTGAATTTCACATTCTTTTACAATAACAGCTCATGAGAATGATATGTCATTCTATTTTAACTAAAATAACATCATAAAAAAATTATAACATGTTATAATGTATGAATAACTCCTCATATGTTTTTATAATATGTCACTCTCAAAAATCCCATTTGAATTTCAATACAAACCATTTCAAAAATGTCTAAACATGTAACCTTTCTGAAACCTGAAAATAAAAAAACATTGTAAATAAGATAAGTATATTTACCAAAATTATCTTATCACGAATACACCATATATATTATTTTATCTCTTTGTTATTCCATACAAATCATTTTAATAACACCATCACATATTCACCGAAAACATTGTAATAATATAAATTACCAAAAATTATTATTGAAACAACAATATAATTATTATTCCACATATTATTGGATATATTCTATATATAAAAAACATTCATAAATTCCATCCATGATAGAATAAAACAATGTTATAAAATTTTTTAACTGTTTTAATTTCATCAATATTATAAATTTTACTTTATCTATATCAATCGTCTCTTTATCCAAGGTAAAAAAATTGTCAATGTCTAGAACATGAAATGGGTTATCTATCCCATTATCATGTGTTTCCCATGAAGGTAACCATTTCATTAAAAATGATTTATATTCTATCAAAATCATTCAAAATCATTCTTCAAGTATTTATATTGAATAATAATCTATATATTCCATATTTATTTTCAAATTATTGAAACATAATTCATGAATACATATAAAAAACAAATAGATTATTGGATATAATCCTTACTACATTAACTAGTATTCCTCTTCATATTTTTCTTTTCAAATTTCATTAAATATGAAATAAAAATCATATCATAACACTCATCAACCACACATTAAATATCCTTTATACGTTTAATGTAAAAAATATTGTTAGAACAACACACTCCATTCATTTTCCATTTTCGGATTCTTCATCATCATGATAAAATCAATTAATCATATATTATATATATTTTAATTCAATTTATTTCAACAAAATACATATATTTAAATAATTTCCATAAATGCCACACATAATAAATTAAACAGCTCATAACACCATAGGGATACCAATATTCTCATCCATATTTTTAACTGGGCATTATTAATTATCCATTTTAGTTTACTTAATATGTGTCCATCCATTCCGAAATTAAAAACAATTGTTAATCTTACAAATCCACTTATGATAACTATATAGGTACATTATTTCATTTATACCACTCTATCAATCCTATAAAAAAATTAGGACTTGTTACAAATATGATTCTCATACTTAATCATCTCTTTAGTTACATACAAAAACATTTCCATAAAAATATACTTATGAATGTATCTAATGTTTTCTCATAAATGATTCTAATTTTTTTACTTAGACATTCTTTAGAAAACATATGTAGATTCCTATCTATAACATACAAGGATATTAAATTATTTTATATCATGAACTAGATCATTAAAAATCTATGTGCCTGAGAACCATAAAAGGATAGGGTAATTGGGAAAATGAAAGACATTATTCTAATTCAATGAAATATATTCAAAATCACTTGTATTGATCTTTCCAAATAGTGATAATATTTAAAACAATTATTCATAAAGTGGGGAAACGAAACTTATGAATTGGTGAGCTCAGGTGATCAATTATGGTTAAAATAAATTAGATATATAAGAATAACATGGAAAAAGATTATGAGGACATGAGAATAAAATCTAAATATCTTACCATAATCATAAAATATTATAATGGGGAGGTATGGAATAAATATTAGCAATTCATAATACATGAATCATATGTATATCAAAAATTATTATTCATGAGATCATATCCATGGAATAATACATAGACATGTGACATAATCATCAAATAATAACATTTTGAATATGTATAAATAAAAAGTTCTCCACTCATTATGTTAAGGAAATGAAATCGGGCCATCACATAATCTTATGGACATGCAACCATGTCAATGTATAAAATAATGAGCATGTAATTAGGCTTAAACATAACATTTTGATCATGAAATCATGTTTATGCATAACGTTTTGAACATGTACTCAAGTTCAATCCTAAAATTGTAAACATGTAATTAGGTTCACGCATAAACTGATGGGCATGCTTTTCAGTTCATGTAAAACATTGTGTATAATTAGTTTCATGCATAAAATTATGAACATTTAATCAGGTCCACACTTAAAAATATAAACATGAAAATAGGTCAATTCTTATCATTGTGAACATGTAATTAGGTTCACACATAACGTAATGGAATCCATATTCATGTTTTCTATAATATCATTAGACAATCATAATTTCATAACCCAAAATAATGAAATGGGTATTATAAACATTCACTATAACCATAACTTTTGGAAAAGTGATAGTTTTCCTAATCATTTCATCCAAGAATAAATATTATAAGAAGCATGATTCATTAAAATTTTATCATTTTGTATCCCATAGATGGTAAAATGGGTTCATTAAAAAATTCATCATAATCATAATATATTCCAAAAAAAAATTATCGTTTCTTTGGTTCCTAGACCTAGTAAATCATAAAATATATTAATTGATGTCCCCTTATATTGAAAATATTTTTTAATGATCACTACTGACATTTCATAATGAAGAGAACCTTTTTTTGAAGTTTATTTTTTAAAAAAATTTATTATTTTCACATTCATTTTGTATGATTTTATTAAAACAAATAATATAAGATATAGAAAAATCATTTAAATAATTTCTCGAAGAAATTATGTTTTCTAATTAGAAAAACACTCTTTATGAAGATAAAACATTTTGAAAATTTCTACCTTATTCAAAAAATGGAAATAATGAATTTCTATAATATTTGTTAAAAATTTATATTAAATAATGTTGTTGTCATTTAATAGAATAAATAATGAAATAATGGTCAAGATGATGGATATATTCATAGATTCTAAAAATTCCCTATTCAATGTAAAAAGATTAGAATAGTTCATTGATCTGAAAATGATAAAAATATTCTTTTTATAAACATTATTTAAAATAGAAAATTTTTTAAAAAATAATTTTATAAAATAATATGAAAATTTTTAAAAAATGAAAAAAAATTTAGAAACATTTTTTTTTGAACAAAAAAATTATTTGTAACTAAAGGGATAAATAATCATGGATTTTTTTAAAATATTTTTAACAATTTTCATATGTAAAAACATGTGTTAAATGTTACCAACAATTGATATAGTCATAAATTATTATATTATAATATAATCAATTTAAATTAATGAGATTTGTATTAGAATAGTTCATCAATAGAAGTGTGATCATAAATAATCCTGTTAATCAATGAGAGTGTAGTAATATCTCTTAGAAATGTTGTATCATGGAATCATAATCATCAATAAATAATAGAATTAAATGAATATAAAAATATATTGAAAATGAGTATATTCATGATATAACCTTTCAAAGAAATGTATATACACAACATAATTGAATCATTCTGGGAAGATGGAATGTATCCCATATATATAAATATTGTTATGAAATTCCTTTACATTAAAACATAACTCTCTCCATACCAGTGAAAAAAAAATGTATAAAAAAATTCAGATAATTATTCATGTATCATAAAATCATATTAGGATATATAATACCATTCAAAATTTTTGTATCACATTATATTACATATTTATTAAACATTTAAGTAATAACTACTTTTTTCATAAATGTTTTGACATTTCATTCATTTTTATCTTAAAAAGATAATGATATCATTTTTTACATAATGTAAAACTTAATTTCAATATCATCTATATTTAGTGTGTGTTTATTTATAATTATCTATTATTTATCTAAAATGGAAATGAAATACAACATTTAGCGTGATAGTAGACTGTATTTCCACATGGAAAATATTTCTATAGTCTTGTCATATTAAAAATAAGAATATTAAATGACATATATATATTTTAATTATATTCAATTTATTATGTCATAAATATATCATATTTTTAATAAATCCATAGTTAATATGTTCAATCTAAACTATGAATGAATTGCATCACCTTGAAGAAGTGGTAGTCCACACATCCACATACAACACTATAATATTCCTAAAAAATGAAATATAAAAGGTATGTGTTATTCAATAAAAAATAAAATCATTATAATATAATAAAAATAATATATATATTTTAAAAATTAATTTTTTCATTATTTTATTCCTTGAATGGGGTTAATGGAAGAATGATTAATATTGGTTCAAGAGTCTAATCCAATATACACATGAATGAATATTTTTTAGTTTGTTTAATAGAAGTGTTCATAGTGTTTTTTATAAACATAAAAATTATATAATTTCATTATATATAGTATACATTGTTTATTATATATTTATCTAATAATTAGTTTTTAAGGTGTGGATAATAAAATAATACAAAAGTGTTAGTTGAATAATGTGACTTCTTCTTCAAGTACCCCCTTTCAGTTAGCACAGAATAAATTCCATTGATTTAATTATACCAAAATTGAATATATATTATGATATTTGGGATGTTGGGTGAAAAGGTTATCTTGGGATTTATGATGAAATTGTTATTGAGTGTTTTGAATAAGTGTTAGGTTCACTAGGTTAGATACCCAAAGAGGGGGCGAATCAGTGTATGAAAAATTAAAAAAACTACCCCTTTTGATTTGGTTTTGTTTTTAGACAACACCATATTCTCTCACTCATTCCTGTTTTAGATTATGAATGAACTTAAAGCATTCATTGGAAATAAAATTTTTACATGGTTCACCTTCAGTGGGATATGTCAAAGGAGCATACACCGACGATGCACCGATTTACCAAATCTACTATAAGCACAGTCCTAGTTACAAGTTCGAAGAGAACTTATTGTCCCTCCTAGATTAAAAAAATTCACAATTTTAGGACACACTACTCTCTCAACTAATGTGATCTCAATACTTCTTCAAAATATCCACTAATAGTTTATAAACCTATAGATCTATTCATTATCACCAATGAATGCATCCTCCACTGTATGAAGATGCTCAAATGGAGACCAAATTTAATCAACTAATGAATACAAATTTTCTACGGATCACTAGGAACCACACTTTGGGAATAACTTTGTAAAGAAAAATACATTGAGAAGCTCAAAATATTGAGAAGCTCAAACAATCCTTCACAAGGTTCTTGCCACTTCATGAAGGAAAAACCTTCATAGAGCTCACTACCTCACGAAGCACACTGCCTCATGGAACTCAGACCATTACAAAGATCAAGACTTCAAAAATCATAGGTTGACACAAATCTCACGTCATCACAGAGTGACTTCCTTCAAGAAGATCACTGAGCCAATGAGGAACACACCACTATCGAAGAGTAAAATTAGCCGTTATAAAGATCCTTCTTTAGTGAAGAACACTGCCTTTGTGAATCTCCTTCATGAGTTCTGAGAAACAAATGTTTCATCAAAAACACTATAATTCCTTGGAGGGGGTCATATAATATTTATAGGTGATACCACCAATTGTTTAACCTTCTACGTGATGTCCGCGCCATTTCATCTCAAATTTCAAGGCCCTGAAATTTCCCCTGAAAGTCTTTAAATATTGCGAAGAACCGTAGCAATTATTTTGATCATGGAGCATTCCATAAATTCTTTTACTTCTTCACCATGAAAATCCACTTTCAATTCCCTCCACCACTACAATACACTTCAAAATTTCTGTTCACGAAGCTCATCATAATTACCAATAACACCATTAAATTTCTTCATGTCTTCGAGAAATCGATATCATGAAGCCCATATTTGAGAAACACATTCCTTTTCCATATTTTTATGAGATCTTCAAGGAAATTCCTATTTCGTGATTATCACCAAATTCCAATTGTGGGACCCCAAAAATTTGGGAAACACTAAAAAATGGTGCCACCATGTATATGTTCTTTTATATAGCCTCTAGATTTTTGTTCCGTTGAAATGGATCATTGATAACATTGATTATCAACAACATCTCTGGAACTCGACAATTTACCATGGAAACCTACATTTTCAACAGACACAATCAACCCAAAAATGATTCAATGTTACATTTAGGGATTTTCCACCAACAATCTTCCCCTTTGGGATTGTTGAAATGTTTTCTCAGAATTATTTTCTGCAATTTGATACCTCAATGAGTCTCATTACATCTTCTACCATCCGTTAACTTTTGTGATTTAGATAGCAACCATTGAATCAATCACAACATAATCTAAGCCCACATGACCAATACTTGTCATGAGAAACAAGAGTAATATGAAAAGATAATTAATGAGTCACTTCATATCAAACACATAATGTTGACACAAACAGAGACCAATTTTTAAATTGATACCAATTATTGATTGTTGGAAGCCTTCTCACACCATTCCAATGGGACTATTCTACTGTTATCATGATCCTTAGTTTTCATGATATCTATTCTTTTATCAATATCTTATAGCATCATTAGATTCAAAAATATCCCCCTATCTCATTGCTCTCCCCCATGCTCGCTACTGTACGTGTCAGCTTCTCCACATGTCATTGGCAAAGACATTTTCTCCCTTTATTAGCCACAATTTCTCCCCCTTGAGGACTCACTATTTCTCCCCCTTGTCAATGAACCCAAAGGTCACTCTTCTGTGGTCTAAGACTTTTGAAAGATAAAATATTACCATAGTTGAGAAAAAAAACCATAATTTGAGGAGAGGGGGTGGTCCCACATCCACACTTTTTTATTTGCGGGGAGTCCAATGGACTCCCAAAGTCATTCGATGTCTCTAAAAATATTCTTTGGGTAAGCCTTTGTCCGAATGTCTGCAAAATTCTGTTCTGCAGACACAAACTCCAACATCACAATTCCCAACTCAACCTTATCCTTGATAAAATTATACTTTATCTCAATGTTCTTTGACCTGAAATGATGGATGGGATTTTTTCGGAGATTTATCACATTTGAGTTATGAAAATTAATTCCGATCAGAGACATTACTTCAACTCCCATATCATCATACTGGTGCTTCATCCATAATAATTGTGTGCTATCATGAGTAGCCGCAATATACTCAGCCTCTATGGTGCTCCATGAAATTAAACCATGCTTATTTCTAATCCAAGAAATACACAATCCACCATGATAGAAAGCAAATATTAATGTTTATTTCCTTCCATCCGCTGAACCAGCCCAATCTACATTTGTATATCCCAATAACACTGATTGATATTTGTTACTATATATCAGGCTGAAATCCACTGTTTCCTTGATACACAATAGTATTTTTTTTACTGCACGCATGTGACATTCCAAGGTATTAAATTAATATCATGTTTCTTAGCATGTGGAGAAAACAATATGATATTTCTTCGCTATCACATACATTAAAATCCCAATAATTTTTCTTGTATTCTATAATATTAACTACCTTGCCACTATCATCTTACGATAATTTCATCTATGTAGTAACTGAAGTCTTCATATCCATGTAATTGTTCATTCCAAATCTTCACATAACCTCCTTGGAATATTTGGATTGAGAAATGAATGTGCTATTCTATCCTTGTGCCACCTATAATCAAGAAAAAATGATAGATCACCAATCATAGAAATTTCGAACTCATGAATAATTAATTCAGAAAACGGTCTGCACTGGGCTTCATTTGATCCGCAAAATATTTTGTCACTGGTGTAAACCAACACCACTATTCTTTATTTATTGTTATTGATGAAATACTGTTTTTAATTAACTCCACCACACTAGAAATCTTGTTTCTTCAAATACTGATCAAACCTTGTTTGCCATGCTCAGGGTTCTTTTTTCAGTCTATATAACAGCTTCATCAGCTACAAAACCTTTTTCTCTTCCTCAAGAATGAAAAAACCATCTAGTTTCTAGATATAAAATTCTTATTCCAGAATCCAATTCCAGAATGCTAATTTGGAATCCATCTAGATCACTTTGAACTTTCGTTGCACTGCAATGGAAATAAATAATATGATTTTCTATGTCCTTGCAACAAGTGAAAATGTCTCATCGAAATAAATACCCCCTATATGAGAGCATCCTTTTCATAGGTGTCATTATTTATATTGAATAATTGTTCCATAATCATTCATCTTGTTGTGAAAGGCCCATTTAATCCCAATGACATTCTTTTCAGCTGGCCCTTAAATAATCCCCCATGTCTGGTTCTTCCCAATCTGATCTACCTCTTCATTCATGCCCTGAACACATTTTTTATATTCAGCTACATCAACAATGAATTTAGGCTCTACCTAACCTAAAAAATATGTATACTATAGTCATTTCATTATTCTTATTTGAACTTGAGCTGATTGATCACCAATGATATTTTTCATATCAATTTCAACTCGACTCATTGGCTTCTGTGTAGATTCAAATTTTTCTTCTTCATGCTCATCATCTGTATCATTTTCTGAATCAACATTAGACACTTTTAATTCACCTGGGTTAATTTACCCCTAATCGCTTTCATTAAGATATTGTTCACTGTGCTGGTGAATGTTCTCATCTTTTTTCAAAACTGTGATTTCATTGCTCTCAATTACTTTTCCAATAATTTAATTAAATCATTTAAATGCTTTTCTTTTTCTTGAGTTTCCATGGAATATTCCCTCATATTTACGTGACTCAAATTTCCTTTTTTTTTATTTTATGATTATAAAGAACATACTCCCAATGATTCTAATGTACTTCACCGTTTTATATTTCCCATACCCATTCACATAAGGAGTCATTTTTTCTTTCATACACAATGAAGTCCGGTTAGAAATGTAGACCGATGCCAATACGGCATCCTTCCAAAATGTCTCTGGTTGGTCTTTTTCTATGAGCATTGTCCTGTCCATGTTTTAGAGGATACGATTTCTCCTTACAACCACTCAATTCTATTAGGGAGTTCTCACTGATTAAACAATATGCATTATCCCATGTTTCTTATTATAGTCTTCCACCTAACATTTAGTGAATTTTGTACCATTAATATAATGAAACATCAGAATATTCTATCCAAGCATCCTTTTGAACACTATTTGGTACTGTTTTAATTAGACGAACACACCATACATTTGGGATATAACAAATACCCATTTCATTCTTCTATAGTCATCAATATAAATAACATATAATCTCCTTCTGTATATTTCTCATGGTGTGATAGTCCCAAAAACATCAACATGCACCAATTCAAGTACTCATTTATATTTCTTTTACTTTTCATTATACAATTTTTTGATGAGATTACCCTGTTAGTATTAGAGGTAAATGTGATTTTTATCACATGATAGCTTATGGAGGTCTCCTTCCGCATCACACATTACCAAATCTTCCAGGGATGTTTGGTATAAATGACCAAGCCATTTATGACTAAACATGTTTTCTTCCTCTCTGGATAGAAAGCACATATCATATTCTCCACTTACTAGGTGGAGATTTCCCTTTGTTATTTATCCCTGTAGAACCACTTCAATGAATCTTCTGTTGACGATACACATATTCATATAAATACTTATACAAATTCCTAAGTCAAAAGGATTAATCACACTGTGAAAATTGTTACTAAGGCCTTCTACTACTATGATATAAGCATGTCTCATCTATTTTCACCAAAACATGGCCTTTCATGAGATAATAATCTCTAGGCCTTCATCATTTAAAAACTTCAAAACTCTTTTATTGACATATTTTATGCCTGTAATAAGATCCTTATTACCTATCATGTGATATTTGAAACTATTTTCATTGATCCACACACCCGAGTGATCTTATGCTTTAAGGGAAATTTCTGCCACCACTCCCTTCTAATACATTTTCTCCTTGGTCCATATTGTTTCCTTCACACACTACATGGATTGATTCTTTTGACCTTTCTTAGAATAAGATGGAAAAAATTATTCCTGCAAAGCTATAAATCTATTTTTCATTTTAAAATCACATGATGGTTCATTGATATGCTTATTGAGAATATTTTGATTCTTCTATGCCACATTCCTATTTATGGTCAAAGAACAATTCCTATCTATGTTCTCAAATCCTCCACACCAAAAATAGTGTCATTCGAAATATGTTCTATAGAACCATTCTCTATTTGGATGCCACCTATGTTCTTGTGAATATAGATATCTCTTGGATATGGAACACACATACTCTGAATGTCCCATCATTCCACAAAAATAACACCTGATATATGGAGCATTCCTTTATGTCAATTCTTCACTACTAGTTTCCCATTGAGATATCTGAATATTATGATTCATCATTATGGACAAATCAAATGGCAATCATTGAATGGGAGCTTGCAGTCAAACATCAATTTTCATTGATTTTTTTTTCGATAAATCCCCCCATCGGCCTCTGAATCTGAACATAATTGATGCTTCTTTTCATCTAAACCACTATTCTCCACTTTCAGCTTCATGGTTTTCTGAGTTTTCTACATTCTAGATGTCCTAAAGTAGTAAATAGTTTTTATTGATCCTTAACTTTTTCCATCACACAGACAACATATCCGGGAAGATCTTCAATATACATGATTTTATCTTTCCATGTGTTATTCGAGACACTGATCTCCCATTTATATTCTTCAATCTTGATTTCAAAAACACTAACTGAATCTGAGTCCATTAGTGTAGATGACTTGAGTTTCTCAATTTCTTCTATCAAATCAGACGTATCTTCTCTCTACTGCAACATATAGTGTTTGGTATCGTGAACTAAATTGTTGGATTTCTTTATTTTGGCTCACCAAATATCTACTTCCACAATAGAATCCTCTAACTCAGTTTTCATATCATCTCTTTCTTAAACTTCTTGTTCTTCTTCAATTTTAGTTTATTCCTTTTTATGAGTACTCCCAACAACATCCACCATAGCATTGTATCTGTGAGCATTGCAGTTCTCTATCTCTTCAACCTCTTCAACCTCAGAAACATCTGAACTGGAACATTATTGTGAAATGATATTCTTCTTCTTAAATAAATTTCTTTGGAACTATTTCTTTCATTTCACATAGGTTGAACACTTCTTCCTGGGAATATCTACATCATCCTCATCTTCCTTTTGGATTTTCCTGGAGCACCTTTCCGGAAGGTGTCTAATCATTCCAAATCGAATGCATGCTAGTTGATGTTTCCCATTAACCATTCCTCTTCCTCTTTGATGATTTGATGAAAGGAATAACATCACCTCATCTGTCTCTTCATTATCTTGAGAATCTTCAATGTTGAGCTTCTTTGTGGCCTTGAATTCCACTTCTTTAGATTTTCCCCTTTCCACAAAATAATTATCATCATTTATCATTTCATATGATATAAGGGAATTGTGGAGGTACTCCAATGTTAGCTCTTTCGGGTCATTATGTTCAAAAACTAAAACATTTAGATGGAATGGAGGTGGATGTCTTTTCGCGACATGTTTCTAAATCATTATGTCTTCAATAACTTTTCCAAGACCTCACATGTCTTCCTCTGAAACATTTACCATACCAATGAGTTCATCAACAGACTCATTCATGTTTATTATCAGATCTTCATACTTGTTCCACAATAATTACAACTTTGCCTCTCTGACCATTGTATCTCCTTCATATATATTCAATAGCTTTTATCACATGGAATGTGATGATTTTAATGACATCACCTTTGTATAAATATTATTGGATAGGGATCCCCCTAAAGTATTAATTCCAATGGAATCAACATCCAATTCTCAATGCTCAGCTTCCAGTAATAATCCACTATTAATATGGGCTGTTATACCGTGCATTGTTATTGTGAACACATCCATTCCTAGTGATATGAAGTAGTGGTGCATCCAATTATTTCCTAGATGAAAATTGTTCCCATCAAAGATCTGAATCCCATTGTGATTTGTGACCTCTATTGGAGAGAGAACCAATTATATCATCCTTTCTCTTTGATAAGAATTTTTAGGTCCATAAGGCTAGATACGCCGAATGGGGGTGAATCAGGGTATGAAAAAATAAAACAACAACCCTTTTTGATCTTATTTTTTGTTAGTCAAAACCCTCTTACTTCTCTCGTTCACATTGCAGAGTATGAATAAATCTTAAAAGATGATCATGACGCATCATTTTTACTAGGTTCACCCTCACAGTACAAAAAAATAGTTACATTATAGGGGGTTATTTTTGACATTAGAAGGTGTTATAACCCCATCTAAAGACATTAGCGGCGGTTGTGATGAACCATAGTTAATGTGGCCGCCTAATTACATTAGGAGCGGTTTTCAGGAAGCACTGCTAAATCTATGATGACTTTAGAGGTTGTTACATTAGAGGGGGTTTAAACGCCCTCTAATGTTGAGGTAAATCCACCAACCTTATAACCGCTTCTAGTTGGAAGGATTTAGGGGCGGTTCAAAACACCCCTAATAAGAGGTCTACATTTGGGGTGATTGAAAACCCCATCCCTAATGTTTTTCAACATTTTCTAATTTCTGGTCCCCTCCTAGTGGATTCCCCCCATATCCCTCCATCAGCGCTCCCCCGGTTCCAGGCTTCCCTCATTATCCTCGGTTCCACCCAGGGGCATGTCCCACCTAGCGCTTCCCCATTTATCACTGATTTATCCCCAGTCCATACCACCCGTGTCCCCTATGGTTCCTAGTTCCTCAGCACCACTTCCCCATATCCTCGGGTTCCCAGTTCATCAGCGCTCCCCCTGTCCCGCTCTCCCAGTTCTCCCAAACACACCAGGTCCCGCTCCCGCCGCCAAAACCTCTACAATTACTTCCTACCCACAGAAAAATGTAATGGCTAGGAATCGAAACTGTACCTACCTAACATTAACAGCACCAAAAACCTCCTAACAACCACTAAGAAAAACACATTTTGAAATATGAAATAAAAATTATTTTAATTATATATATTTCACTTTTATTATAATTTATATTTTTAGCATAATATATTTACATATATTTAAATAATAATAAATATTATTTAAAATATTTATAAATATATGCAATTATATATATTATATATTATATATCTACATATCACCTAAATATATTACACAAGTATATATATATATATATTGAACTTATATGTGGATGTGTGTGATAACAAAATATTATTAATTGTTATTATTCTTATTACATCTATTTTTTAGTCTATACAAATCATGTCAGTTTTATAAATACTATACATTTATTTTATGATTTATGTCAAATATGAATTATATTAAATACATTTTAATTATATATTAATGTAAAATGTTTATATAATTAAATACATCTTAATATTATATATATATATATATATATTTATTTAAAGAATATATATATAAGTATTTACCTAATATATTTACATAAGGTCTTTAAAAATAATATTTTCATATTCCATTTTATACTTATATTTATTTGTATAAACTGTATAATATTATATAAAATTATAATATTATTGTTGTTATATAGAATAAAATTTATACAAATATTAATATTATATGTAATTGATATTATATTATATGTAGTTACTATTATATTATATATAATTAATATTATATTATATATAGTTATTATGTATATTATATATAATCAATATTATATGAAATACAAATTTATATTAAATATAGATAATATTGATATTATATACAATCAATATTATATGAAATACAATTTATAGAAAAATATACTTAATATTATATGAAATACAATTTTATATTATTTAAAAATAATATTATATGACATACAATTTATAAAAATATTTTAACAATATATTTCAATACATATATTTATTATTATGTACATTTATATATATTATCATTCTAATAAATATAAATTTATATAAATTTATTTTTATAAATTCTATATCATATAATATTAATTATATACAATATAAAGGCATAAACCTATTATATACAAATATATTTATTATTATTATAATGTAATTTAAAAAAACTACAAACTTGGGTTTTATATGATATAGTTATTAGATAAAATATATTTATGTTTATATCTATATTATATGTTTATTATTTTATATTATAAATAATTAATATTATATAAAATACAATTTATACAAATAAATATATATTAATTTACATAATATTATTCAATTATATTTATGTATACATATAAATACAATTAAATACATTCATATAAATATTTTATATAATATTTTCATATAATGTATTTAAATACATTTATATATTGTTTTCATTATATATATATATATATATTATGGAAGTTTTTTTTTAAAAAGTGGAGGTTCACAACCCCTTTAATCCCTTAAATTATAGGAGGGTTTTGAACCCCCTTTAAATTAATGACATCAGAGGGGAGTTTCTAACCACTTCTAAATTAAAGTCATTAGATGGGATTTTCGAACCCCTTCTAAATTAATGACATTAGATGGGGTTTTGAACCCCCTCTAATTTAAATACATATAGGGGGGGTTTTCACCCCATCTAATATAAAGATATTAAAGGGGTTTTTGAACACCCTTTAATTTAAGAAATTAGAGGCAGGGTTTTGAACCCCCTCTAATTGAAGATATTAGAGCGGGTTTTGAACCCCCTCTAAAATCCAACTAGATATTAAAAGAATAAGGTTAAAAAATTTAGAATGTGTTAAAAACCCCCTCAAATTTAAGAAATTAAGGGGTTCCATATATAACCTCTTCTAAATTCGAGGATTAGAATGGTTTGTACATAATCCATCTCTAATTTTTATAGAATATAAATTTAGAGGGGGTATATAACCCCTTCTAAATTCAATTATTACAAGGGCATGTGAAGAATCCCCTCTAATGTTACATAAATTGAATATAGAGGGGGTTGTCCATAACCCCCTCTACATAACCCCATCTAATGTACTATTTTTTTTGTAGTGTCACTGGGTTACATCCTTGGAGCATACACCAACAATGTGCCAATGTACCAAATATACAATAAGAACACTATTATTTACATGTTCGAAGAGGACTAAATGTCCCTCCTAGTTTACGACCATTCAAACTTTTATAACACACTACACTCTTAACTGATGTGAGCTCACTACTTCTTCAGAAGACCCACTCACAGTTTATAGACCCGTACGTCTCTTCATTATCAACAGCGAATGAATCTTCTACTCTATGTAGATGATCTACTGAAGTCCAAATTTCATCCATTGATAAACACCCCTCTCCACTAATTACTAGGAAGAACACTTTGGAAATAACTTCGCAAAGAACACTACTTCATGAAACTACCTATTTCATTAAGCTCAAACATGCATTCTCCAAGTTCTTACCTCTTTGCAAAACACACACCTTTGCAGAGCCCACATCCTCACAGAGCACATTGAATCGCAGATCTCAGTCCTTCTCAAAGGATAAAGTCTTCGCAAAGAATATTCCATTGCCATGCTCACAATTTCACAGAGTGACCTCCTTCATGAAGCACACAAAGACAATGCAGAACCCACCACTTTGGTGGAGCATAATTAGCCACCGCGAAGCTCCTTCTTTTGTAAAGCACACTACCTTATCGAATTTCATTTGTGAGTTGAGAGAAAAAAAATTTCTTGGAAAACACTCTACTTCACTTTAGGGGGTTGAGGTCAATGTATAGGCGATTCCACTGACAATCAAGCCTTCCAGATGAAGTCAGCCCCAGATCATCTCAAATCTAGAATTTCAGAAATTTTTTATGAAATTATATTTATATCGCGAAGCACCTTGGAAATTTTCAGATAACAGAGCTCATCGTAATCAGAGATCATTTCATCAATTACATCACATATTCACCATGAATATATGCTCAAAAATCCTGTCACTACCACAATGCTCTTCAACTATGTCATTCACAAATCTTGTTGTAATCATGAAGTACACCAATAACATTCTTCATGTCTTCACAAAATCCATATCATGAAGCACATCTTCAGGAATCTCATTCCATTTCTATATTTTGATGAGATATTTATGGAAATTGATATTTCAAAATTATCAAAAAGCTCTCAATTATGGACCCCAAAAAATTTGGCAAACGCTAGAAAATGGAACCACTCTTTTTCTATTCTTTTACGCATCCTCCTGATGTAATGTTCCATTTTCATTTTTTTTTGTCAACATAGATTGAAAAATCATCTCTAGAACTCGACAATTTACCACGGAAACCGGCATTTTTAACAAAAAACAACCAAAACATGATGCAACGTTGCCTTGATGATTCTTTCCCAAAAATATGTTAGTGGGTGAGTGACCTTTTATAGTGGATGAGTTTTATCATTCATTTCAATACAAAAATAATTGACATTGTTGAAATTCCACTCCATCTTCTCACACAAAAAATAATGATTAATATTAAAGAAACCATGGTACATGTTAATGTTATATCCATAAAATGGGTGTTGGACTTGGTTATAGGTCATTTGGATCCATATGATTATTTTTTAACAACTATTTATACTTGTTATTACCTCTATAATTGATATTAATTTTAATGTATTTCTATAATATTTTTAATCAAAATAATATGTTAACATTAATATAAATTATAAATAATTTTAATTAACAAATATAATATCCATTTTATTAAATTCCAATAACATTAGTGGCATAAATTAAATTAAAAATAATATTCTCATGGAGAGGAAAAAAAAGAGTTTTTCATATAACCATATCACAATTTAGATTTTTTTCATACCAAATTTAAATAAGAAATTGATTCCAATGACCTAAACTGTATTAATTGATTTATAGTTTAAATATTTATAATTTAATACCAATTTAAAAATTAATTTTTATATATAATTTTATTATTGGTAATTTTTTTATAATTAAATTATATTTTTTTCTCTACTCATCAATAAATGAAACATCTCAAAAAAATATTAAGAAATCATAAAAAATCATAAAAAATAAATTTTGATATTATTAATTTGAAATGATGTTTCATTTAGAAATTCAAAAATATTATTATTTCAAAAATAGTTTCAAAATATGTATTTCATTAAAAGAATGAAAAATGGATTTTAGAAAAATATAGCATTTTGTGCCTAAGATTCCATTTGTTCATATTTAATTCATATAATATTATTTTGTTAAATTTTACATTTTTTTGAATATATAACATAAATAAATTTTGCTAATATATCTCCCTAATAGTTTTTAATTTAATTTATTAATTTACAATTCCACTTGGGGAATAAATATTTATTTTAATAAAAAACATTTCCATTATATTAATGTTTTCCATTTATAATTAACTGATACCCCTCGAATTTAGTTTATAAACAAGTGTAAACTATATTTTATAAATTAGTAAATATTATTCTTTTATACTATTCTTATTTCATTTAGATAACTATAAAAATATTTTAATAAAAATATTTTATTTCTATAAAACTCTGTATAATGTGAAACAAAATCTATTGATGGTACTAAACAATGTGTGTAATATGAACTAAATATAGTGGTGTGTGTAACAAATTCTTATCTATATTTTTTGTGTATGTAAATCAAATCAATATATTACATTATAGAAATATTATCTTAGGGTTCCACATAATCTACTGAAATCAAAGTGATTTCATATAAAACATATTATTTTTAACATTGAATGAAATGGACACTATAGAAATGATTAAAATACATTGAAAAATATTATTTCAAAAAATAAAGTTGTGCAAAAAGGGTATACTAGTAAATCCTTCAAATTATGAGTTTATTGAAATATTTAACATATCGAACACTATAATTGATATCAATTTTTAATTGTATACTATCATATAAATTTGTAAAATTTCCCTAGTATACATAATCCATTAACCGTTATAACCCTGAAAAGATACACTTTTCATTGGATAAATTAAGGGGATGATAATTTCAAGGAGTTGAATACAATGTTTGTTAGTGATCTTATACTCACAATTCTATTTAGTTGTGTTGGATCTATAATATACAATTATGAATCTATGAATAGATTGAGATTTGTGATCATATATATTATCAAGGAGATAGGTAATCACTCATTCCATTTGAAGGATCGTGAATACAAAAAACCCACTCATGATTTTATGTTAAAATATGTAATTTTTTTATTAAATATTTAGACTAATTATATTTTCTGACCATTTTTATATAGACACACACACACACAGATATATATATATTATAAATGATTAATGTATATATATTCAAAAATAATATGCCAAATATGTGATATAGTAGTTTGTAAGATATGATTAAAGATTATTAATTATCAAGACATTAACACATTTATAAGGTGAAGACGGTAAAAAATTCTGTGATTAAATAGGATAATTATATATTATATATGATGAGGATAATAATTTATACAAAAATTAATGATTTTAAATGGATGGATGTCGAAATATATAAGGATTGAGTGAAAAAATATATTTCAGAATTCAGTAGTCAAATATTTTCCAAATATAATGTTAAAAAAGATTATATGTTTTATGTTTCCATATAAAAGGACGTATGAAATTTTAAAGAATTTATCATTTATTATGGAATAATTATAATATTATAGATAATATTATCTGCTCCACACATAAAAACACTTTATAGGGTTCAATACAGAAGATTCGTATTGTCCATCATTCTCTATTCACCATGGAAGTACCCTGATGATTAGATACCTGAAATAGAATATATGGTGTGTAAACATGAAGATAGATATGGATGAATCAGTAAATATGTTCAATGTATGTAAAAAAGATAATGATAAGAGGCATATTTATTTTTGGATATAACCACCATTATCCATTCTATAATAGAAAATGGAATGAATCAAAATGTAATTTTTCATCAGACTATAATGATATTAAAAGGGTTAAAAGGTAATTCTTGTTTTCATCGACCAATATGTGATGTCATGATTAGTAAATTTAATTGATGATTATTTAACATCAGACCATATTTATATAATGTTTATTAATTATTTTTTATTATTTCATGGATAACAACATTTTAATGATTCATATTAGGATTTGATGTTTTCCTTGGAGTTACGGTGAATTATCATGTAGGATTTGGATATTCTGTTGAGATATAGTTTTGAATAACATCCATATAAAGGTGTTTGGAATAATGAATGTTTTAAGACATATATTTCATGTTATGATCTCATTATATTGATTTTCAATGTAGTTGGGCTCAACAACTACCCCTAGGTATCTTATTTTACATAAATTTTCTTTCCTCCAATATTCATGTGGATCCTTTTAAAGCCCCGTTTTGAAATAGATGTATAAATAAAAAAACCTATAAAGAAGTTATATAATGAAAAAATTTGGGACCTTATATGGATAAAAAATTGATGAGAATGTTATATCCATTCAGTAATATATAACGTTAGTGAATGTTGATAGAATACATTTGTAGACAATCATCGACATAATCATGGTTTTGATGTTGGTGAGAATATTTTTCTATTAATTTATCCATGTAATAATTAAATGAGATTACAAATAAATGGGAATATTATACATATGAATATTGAATCTTTCAATGTTCATTTTTGAGATGGGATGTTATCTTACCTCTTAGGGATTACATCAATCCTATATTAACTTCAAGATTTATTCTATGTGTATCTCTCAATGAACTTAATACTTGATCCGATATATATAATAAATAAAGTTTCCAAACCATTGGAATATATTAAATATTATAAATAAAAATTTATATAAGTAGTTGATTATAGAGATAAAGTTCAACATAACATGGCAACCAACCAAGTGAACGTTATCTTAATGAATCATAATATGGTATAAGGTACATAGTGTCCTAAGGATGTGATCAAAACTAATATATTCACATTTTATTGTATTGGATTGATAAAATTGGAGGTAAAAAGTAATTTAATGGTGATAGAATTTAACAAATTCAGTATTTATTATTTTTATCAAATAATGCATTTTTTCAATATATTCCATGACATGCATCACCGATTTTAGTGAACCGATATATTATATTTAAATATTATCATGTGGTATTTATTTTATGGAAGATAGAATAATTGTTACTAATTGGAATTACTATATTATGAAAATATTATATTTTACATAGGCATAAATTTTATATTTTTGGGTATTAATTCATTAATAATAATAATAAAAATAATTTTAAATTAAAAGTGATATTTCACTAAAATTTATTTTTATGGGAAATTTTTATTTTTGTAAATACTATTATTATAAAATTGTTATTTATTAATATTTAATTTATAAATTATTTATTAAATATAATATTTTAAAAATCATTTAAAAATTTTATATGCTATGGATAAGAAGAATAAAAGTTGATTACAATTTAATATTTATATAAGAACATGTTAGTCACATTTTCGCGTAATTATTAATTATTTTATAAAAGGAATAGTAATTTAAATTTCATAAATAGATTGCATATTTGTAATCATGTGGTAAATTTTAATATATATTTACATTTTATTTTTGGTCAATATGAATAATTACCATTGTAAATTTCATAACCATGGTAAAGTTAAAATCAATTTATTTAAAAGAAAAACTAAATGATAAGTCCATAAATTGTAATCATAATTCTTATTAGATGAATGATATTTCTACGTTTTCACCTTATTTTTGAAATTTTATTTCTTAATGAAGAAATATTCAAGAAAATTACCTATATAACAGTATTAAAGGCATAAAAAGATATTTCTCATTTGGAAAAGTCTTTTTATTGAATAAAAGATATTTTACATTAGATTGAGTGAATAATTTATACAACAATCAGAATTGAAATATTTGATATCAAATTTAATGTAATTTCACAATATTGCCCCTATAGTGGTACCCCCATATTAGTAAAACCATAATCAAGGTTTTTTTCCTCATGATAGGTATGCTTAATTATATAGTTCATCAATGAATGTTTATATATGTAGTTTCTCAAAATATAATTTAATTTTCTTGAAAGAAAAGTAGTTTACATTAAAATAGTTTCACCATAGTGGTGGAGTCATGTTTAAACCAGAAGATTAGGAAGCTATGCTTCTTTTCCACTTACACCAAATTAATAATAATTATGATTTGAGAATTAGGGGGTGTAGTAAATCTATAATGTCACAAAAGGAAGCTCATAGTATAACTGTAATGATTTATAAAAATTATACTATATGTATAAGGACCCTAATTTCTCCCCAATTAAACATTTATATTACATTAGATCAATATTAGATATAGATCTCTTCAAAATACTTCCAAGGTGAATAAAGGTTGAAATTATTTACATGAAATAAAAAACGAATAGGAACAGTAATATCATGAATTGAGTTATGAAAATATCAAGTTAGAAGATCATTTTCATGTTTTATAGAAGAAGAAACCATGAACTAATGTTGACTGCATGATGGATGTAGAGGCCTTAGGGACCAATTTATTATTAAAAATAGAAATTCTATAGATAAACTCCAAACATGCCACTATGAATGGGTTAATTAGATACTATAGAAATTGGTATATTTATGTAGACAATAATATAATCTTGAATAAATTATCATTTGGTAATTTAAATTTCAAATAATTATGTAATGAATGTCTATTGGGATAAGGACAAATATAATAATTAGATCAATTAATGTTACAAAATGTCATTCTATATGTTTTGATTACCAATTTTTTTTCTACATACGGTCATAAGTAATTTTGGATTAAATATAATTGACTATATATATAATAATGAAATAAATATCATGATTGATATATTTTTATAATTGTTAGTAATTATATTATAATATTAAATTATTTTTCAATTATAATACATTATTTCATCCATAAATAAAATATATAAAAACTAATGGTAAAAAATATTTAAATTAATATTAATTCATTGAGAAATAGTTTTATATGATTCTTGTAAATATTTGTTAAATATTTTTCTCATGTGAATGTATTGGATTTGAATTAAATTTTTTTTATTATTTATTTTAATTCCCATTATGTAAAATGGACAATAATGACATTTTATAAAATTTATTATTTAATTTATTACATGAAAAACATGAAAACATTAAAAGTTGATAACAGGGATTTGAAATTTTATAAAATAACATCCCTTTCAAATTCAAAATCCTTTTGTAAAAATTTCTCTTGTTAATAACGGTAATATATTATAGTATTTTATGAAAATCAATGACGGCCCTGATCCTCAATTATAAAATGGATCCCCAAAATAAACTTCTAAAAATAGATAAAATATATTTTACATGACAAAAAATAATAAAAATATCATATGTAGTCCTCTATATATATTATTGTTTTTTTCCCAAATTACCAAATCTATATCCATTAAGTTGAAAAAGAAAGGTGGTTTTTGGAAGAAGATGTAATTTCCATCACCGATATATTACATTACAATTCAAAGATAGCCACCTATATATCTATTATGTTATTCATTAAATAAAAAATTATTGATCCTTACTATATTAATATATTTTTATGAATTTTTAAACAGAACTTTTAAATTACAATCACATCAAATTGAAAGGGATCGTATCACAGAAGCATAAGTACGACATACCATCTTGATGTTGAGACACGATAATTTTTTATTTTCATAATCCATGGATGGTTATTATAATGGGATTAATGATTATATATGATATTCATAAACATTTTCCACTATAATTATTATATCATATATTAATTATTATCATTATTATAGTTGGAAAATCATAACACCCCTTGTGCGCACTTGTGGAGTACCAACTCTACTGAGCGATGTGATTCATTTGTTGTATTTATTTTACGTGTAATTAAATAAGTATTTAATGAATATATTTTTTATGATATAAAAATTATTCTTTTATTTTTAATAATTATTTTTCAGTTTTTTTAAATATCATAATTGAAAATAGTTTCCATCCATATTTGTAATATACCATCTCCATGAATGGTGTAGTTCATTTTCCGGGATATAAATTTTTTGTATTAAAATGAAAAATTATTATAAAAATATATGATATTAATATAATTATTAATATTAATTAAATTATATAACAAATTTTCTGTATAATGATATGGAATACTAACATATAACATTCTTAAAAAATGATGCATATATCACCCTGATGAGTTTTTTCAATAACAAATAGATATTAAATGGATGAAAATATGATAAATATATACCGTATACAGAAATATATATATATTGATATTATTCAATCATATCGTTATAATTTAGATACAATTATCATATATGAGGTTTGATGAAATATGAATAAATGAGAGACTTGAAGTAAATGATTTATATTTAAATCCTATTTTAATCATGTTATATTATATAAAACTTTATTTTGAAGTAATTATACTACACTTATCTTATGTGTTAAATTAATTTTATATACTATAATTAGTTATTGATTATATTTTATTCTATTATATTTTCCACATATTATGTTTTTAATTGACCAAATGAAGAACTTTTTTACTTTATACATAAAAGCAAAAAATGATTGTTTTATTTTATCATAAATAGTATTAATATAATTTAACACATTAGTGACAAATAAGTTATTTTAATCATACATTACATGATTCTATATTCCTTTTCAAATATAGTTTTTTCCATATTAGTTTGATTTTTTTAAAAAAAATTAATTTAAAATTTGAATTTGTATTATTTTCAACAATATTTTAATTGAATTTATATTTATAAATTAAAACAACAAAATGTGTTTCTTATGTTATAATCAGGATATAATACAATAGTAAAAGTTTTATTATTTATGTAGATTTTTATGATTATGATCAATTGATGTTTATGAATATAATTTATTTTCTAATTTTTATGCTCTCTTTAGATTATGAAATGTTTATGAAACATATTTTAATTACATGTTTTATGGTTTGATTATATTTTTAATGTATAATGATTTTTTTTCAACCCAACTATATGTATCTTTATATGTTTTTGTATTTTATGTTATAAAAAATTTATTCCAGTTAAATAATAACCATGGATGGTGGATACATTATAAATTATGGTCTATCGATACATTATTATCGAGGAAGGGTCATCTCATTATTACATATCATTATAATAATTAGGTAAAATTTTTTATATATCATGAGATAAAAGTAAATGTAATGGGTAGATAACTCATTTTAGTAGTGTATATTTCCACCTATAATTCTCTTCTGAGAGAACCATGATTTTGATGATTGAACGGGGAGTGTACCCTATCAATTATTTTAGTGTCCTAATTCATAAATGGAAACTAATAATATTATTACCTATTATTATTTGAATTCCTAAATTATATTCCTTATAATAAATATATTCAATTATGGATAATTTTATTTTATTCCATTTTGATTTATATCTTATGTACTGATATTAATTATTCCATTGATCAAAATCATGGCTTTTTGTTATGCAGATTATGGTATTTAATTTATATTATAGTGTTATCATACCATTACACTAATGTTATGTTTATTTTATGATTGATATCTGACTTAGTCATCATTTAAAATAATTTTAGATCATCAATTAATATGATTCACATCCCTGCTTTTCGAAGAAATTTAATAAGTATGATATTTCAAAGAATGTTTCAAGTAATTAAAACCATATTATGAGACACATTTAAAGAAGTCATTCATGTATCCAAGCTTCCAATGACATTATATTTATCTAATTTTTGAATTTATTATGGTTTCATGTGATATATATTGATATAATAAGATCTAATATATTGGTATTAAAAGTATGGTTTTCAATAGTTATTGTCACAATATTCCTTTCATATAAAATCATTTGTTCATGTAAAAGAACATTTGATTAATTAGAATGAATTTTTTTCTGTTCTTTATTAATAAATTATTACTGAAATTGTACATACGTTTATAAATCATTTGGATCTAATAAAAACAATTATGGCCTTGAATCTCTAGATATTTAACTATAGTATGTAATTTTTTCATTCATATGATTAATAATAATAATTCACATATCATTATAAAAAATGATATTTAAACCTATTTTTTGAATTTTTTATATATATTATTTGAGGAAATATATTTAGTTATTGAATTCCTCATTTTAAAATAATGATTTGATAAATTTATTAGATTGTTAAGAAATATTATTTTTGTTTTATAGTGAAAATATCTATTTTTAAAAATAATATTAAATTTTAGGACAATATTATAATTTAAGAATAAAATAATAAATTTTAATTGATTGGTTTAGTTAAATATGTGTTTAGGGAGTTATATAACTTATTTAAAAGAATTATTTCTATTTTTGGAAAAAATTAACGAGTTTTAGGTACATAACTAATATTTTATACAATATATAATCTATATAAGGGTATTTGAATATAATTGATTCTGTAGAGGGTTACATTAAAATTTTACATTATCAAAAGGTTTAGAGACATAATTTTTTATTATTTCTGCCAAAAAATTCATATAAATCTATTGTATACTCTATTTAAGTGTAAAATAATTATTTCACATAAATCATGTTTTTCTTCTAAAAATTGTTTTCATGCGTTTTATGTTTTTATATTAAATATAATTAAATTATAATGTAAAAAAAAGATAAAAACCCAATTACATTATAAGAAAATTATTTTAAATATTTTGGATAAATCATCCTTTTACTTGTTTTAAATGAATTTGATCCCATGGAAATTTTTTTATTTATCATATTTAAGGATAATTTGTGTTTGAAGAAACATAAGGAAGAAAAATGCCATAAATTTCCTATATAACTTGTATAAATGTTATTATAGGAGTATTTAAACCCAATAATATTTTAATTATAAATATTTGGTACCTAGGTACCACATGATCATCAATAGGAACATTTAATATTTTAAAACATGGAATAATTAAAAGTGTTCCAATCTCCACATATATAAAAGGGAACCACACATCATATCTTTAAGTGACCTTTTGTGATACAATACTAAACCAATAAATACCAAAAAAACCCATCCAAATATACATTCCCATGACATAGTAGATTGATTACCATCATAATACAATCTTATAAGGCTTATGTTGTTAGATAGATGTGTTTATTTGAATAAGAGGTATAACCCTAAACATTATATTTTTATTTTATTTATACATATTTCTCCCTCAAATATACTATAAAAAATTTCATATAAAAAAATCTATATATTATGTGTAATATAATTTTATTATGCTATTGGAACTACACTTAATGATCTTCTTTCTGTGCTATGTGAAATGAAATCATTGCCTATATGTGATATTCTCTATAGTCTACACATAGAAATGTAATTATTTTTTCATCAAACCTATACATGGATGGTTATAATGTTATTATTATTTAATATTTATAATATTTATAAAAAATTATCATTTTACAAATATATTATACAATAAAACATCATAAGATACCATCCATTTGAAAAATGTAATTTTCTTCATGCATATGTTTGTAATTCTATATCATCATTGTAATTTTATTCATTTTAATATTACAATGACCAATGCATCATTAAAAAATTTTAAATATGGTAAAAATAGTTATTTTAATTTGATTATTAATATTCTGGTATATATGGAACCATTTCACCACTCTATTGAACTTAGATAATATATTGATATAATTTTGGGTGAAGTGAACCTTACAATATTATGTGGTCCATATAAAAAATAACTATTCAAATAATTGATATAAAAGTATTATTAATGTCAATTAAAATAGATTATACACAGAAATTTTTATTATAAAATAATTCATTAAATAAAAATTAATTTTACAGAATGATCAAGGAAGTATGACTATTTGGTTATCCATGTTAAAGGATTTATATTACAATTCTCTTTTAATTCCATATTTTTATATTTAGATTTAAATTGGAAAATTATTTCCTAATCATATTATAATACCAATATATTTTATTTCACTTTTTTCAGGTATATGGTTTAAATATTGACAATCAATTTATTGAATTTTTGGATTAAAAATATATATAGACCTCAATCCAATTTTCCCGAAGATGATGCTTACATTACCATAATGTCATAACATACATAGAACCACATCCCAATGGAAATTATAGTTTAGTAAAAATCATATACTAGATATACAAATGATTTCCAAATTACAATTTAGTAGTAAAATTAAAACATTTTATTATATAATTTCATTATTTATTCTAAAATATCAATGTATATGATTAAATGTATACTTCCTAAATTTATTGTAATTGTAGAAAAGTAATAGTGAACTATAATAACTAATAAGAGTCACATAAGGAGGATGAAATCATAAATAAATTATGAATATCCAATATTACATAACCTATATGGAATTTTGAATATCAGAACACACATTACGTATTACTAATAGCATTACCACAAAGATTAGTATTGCAATAATAAATAAGGATATGTAAATAACTAAACATATCTACATTAAGAAATAAATGTGGATGAAATTATTCCATAGATTAAATCATTATGGAAATTTAATAGGTAATAATAAATTAATTTTTCATGATATAAATTTATAATTATTTGATTTCATGATCCTTGTCGTCATGATACCTATACAATCAATACCATTAAAAATATAGTATAGAAATATCAATAAAACCCAAATTAATGATATAATACAAAATAACCTCATTATACTACCAATACATCATTTAACAATATAATTATATGACATTTCAATCCCTTTATGTAAGAATAATTCATCACATGTTATATACTCTATTTAATTCATCCATAATGTTCTATATAATAAAATATCCATATTTAGTAATGAATACAAATTTATTATATTTCCCTATAAAAAAACAAAAAATGTATATCACCATATGTATAAATTATGTACGTTTAAAGAAATAATAATATTCATGATGAATAATTTGGTTTTTCTTGGGAAATTGTTATCCCTTGATCAAAGGAAATTTAATATTTTTATGCAATGTTAATTACTAAAAATGAAAACAGAAAGTATATTTCAATAAATTCTCTAGGGAAAATGATCATAAACCATATATATAATTAATATGTGTGGTATTAAATAAATTTTACCCTACTATATTATAAATAAAATAGTGTTGGGTTGTAATTGATAAATAAAATACACTAAAAATGACATTAGCAATATTTTTTAGGAAAATACAATTTTTTACATATAAAATAATTTTCAAAATAAAATATCAAAAAAATTATAAATAAATTTCATTCCAAATAAAAATAAATAAATATAATGGAATATTTAAAAAATTATTTGGTAATGACACTATAAATATCTTCACATGGCGTATATGTAAAAACATTGATTCCATTCTCATTTTTAGTAACATTTAACACGACTTCTTTGGAAAATTAAATGAAAATAAAATTGCTTACATTTATTTAAAATTTATATATGTGTAAAAGTATATTTTATAATTCCTTTTCATAATGGTAAATCCAATATAGATAATGTTTTCATAAAACATGATTCTGGAATGAAAAATTTTTCTAAACCATGAGATATATGTAGTCAAGAAGTCTGTGATATATTAATTTAAATTTATAAATATAATTTCACATATATTTATATATATCATATATTCAGTTAATTTAGTTTTTTATCAATCATTGAAAAAATATGTGAAAAATGAATCACATCACTTCCTGAGGTGGTAGTCTACCATATACACTAGCCACATTATCATATATTAAAACAAATGTAATATAAGATGTTATATGTGATATTAAAATTATTTAAGTAAAATAATATCATTATTTTCTTATTAATTCACCAACTTAATATTTATATCCATACATAAAGGGTTAATATGGAAAAATAATTGATTTTGGTCACATGATCTTATTACACTAAGCACATGATATCTAGTTTCATTCCACATTTGATGGAAGAGAAGATGGATTTCTGTTTATCCCTTAACATAAAAACATATTAGAATATTTAGGATGTTGAGGGTGTTATATAAATAATTTTTCGTATGATTTTATGTAGTTTTATGTCAAAAATAATAAATTACTCATTTAAGAATGCGACGCCATCTTTAGTAAACTTCTAAATGTTTGCAAAAAATCACCATTTATATGATTTTAAAAAATAAGAACACTGATTTTTTTAATGGAATAATGATTTTCTTTCAGATTACATTGCCAAAAATGTTTATTGCGATGTGTGAATATGGGAATAGAGTTATTGGCCTTTTATATATGGGGAAAATAACACACATTGAAATTAGGGAATGAATCGCTTATACACATGAGTTATAATTCTAAAATATTTTAGATATGGACATTATATTATATTAGTGGATATAATGTCCTAATAAGGCCATAAAATAGGTTTCTAAATATTTGGTTGGTTATTTTAACCCTTATTCCTTTATAATAAGTCTATGGTAAATGGATTTTTACCCCAATATAGATAATTAATTTTAAAATTTAAATTTTTTAATATTTGTCAATAATTATAAATGAAAATATTAGATAATATAAATTATATATATGTCGTTTATTTAATAAATTTATCAAAATTAAATTGGAAAATTTTTAAAAATAAAATTTAATATTATATAAAGTGACGAGAAGAAAAAATGTGTTTCCAAGGATAGAATTATCCTTCGAATAAATGGTTCTAATATAACATTTTCTATATGAAAGTGAATAAAATAACCCAATTTAGTTATTTATTAATTTATTTTACTAATATTACATTAAAAAATACGTTAACATTATTGATAACTACAATAGAAATGCAGTTTTTGATAAAAAAAATCACTATTTTTCACTATTCATTGAAAAATTAAACAGTTCATAATAATTCCATATATTCACCCAAAGATAATTTTTTTAGGAGATAAAATTTTAAATTTTTTTGCAATAAATTTTATAAATTTGGTAAAAATTAATGTTAAATCATGTTCTCAAAGGGTGAATAATACATCTTTTAGTATAATAAAGTTTTCCTTAAATATTTTCCATTTTGTTTTAAGTGTTTTATTACTTCTAATAAAATGAGAACTTTATTTTTTAATTTTTTTTTACTATACATAACCACAAATTTAACATAATTTTAACAAATTAATACTATATTATTTTGATTTAGGCTTGGGACGTGTGTTCTAAAAACCATTAATGTAATTAAAATTATGGAATTATATTTCATGTCTTATATATGATTACTATTTTATGTTAAAATTTTTATCAAATATAATATAATTCCATTGAATTTTCATTATGTAATAATATCCCAAACATGCATAAATGTTTTCATTGTAATTTTTTCATGTTCACATTAACTAAGATACTGATATTTGAAAATTTATTTATTGTAAACCAAAATTGATAAATTGGTTAATAAAACTTCCTCTTAATAAGGGAGAGTAAGATTTAATAAGTCTATTTATAATAACAGATAATATTCATCAATATATTAGAACATTTGGTTCATTTGAATATATTAACATTGATGAAAAACATAAATAATTATATGGAGTTATATGTATCCTTGATAAAAAGATATTAAATGATAAAGGGAAAGTGGTGGACTATAAAACCATAAATACATAATGATTTAAAATAAATTATTAGTCAATATATATAAATTTAGTGAGAAAAAATAATATTTTCAAGAAACTTTTCAAATTTGTTATGATTTATTAAACTATATAAACATAAATGAAAAATAGGCTGATGTGCCTGAATTCTCCAAGCCCCTACCACAATTATGGGTGCATGAGTCACATGAAACGATTCTATCGAGGTGTTTCGAAGAAGTGCACTAATGGCAGACCTGACTCGTCGAAGGTCACCATAGTCCGTTAGTAGGATTATTGTGACGTTTGTGTATCTGTTTGAGGAATTTTTTAGTGTCTATATAATGTAGTAGTCATCCCCTGTACCATTTTATGCTTTTTATTTTCCTTTAGTTGTAAGGATGGTTATTGTTGAAGCTCATTGAGACTTTTATTTTATTGGAAGTGTGTTTCCTGAGATTCTAGTTCATGTGTTACATTTGGGAATTTATGAATCCTAGATGTGAGGCAGGAAGAACATTAATCATTAGTGCTCCAGCCATAGGTCCCATAATGATGCTGGCGCATAGTCCGGAGAACCCTAGCAGTGTAAAAAACATGGGTATAATTTCGGTCTTTAGTGTGGTATGGTTTTTTTTCTTCCAAGTATATGCCATTATTTTGGTAGTAGTGGATTTAGTTTTGATGCTCTATCTAATGTGACATTTCATTCTCCTCAACATGGTGGGTGTTTTTTAGTCCATGTGGGATGTTTTCAAGATAGGTTATTCTCGTCTATCCTCATGGTGGGGAGACCCATCGCAGGTCTCATGTATTCAGTTGGATTTTTTTCTTAGTTGGGGAGTCCGTTCAGTCCTCCCCATGTCAGTATCTGAGTTTTGTTTTGGGTTTCGTTTTAGTGGTGTTTAATGTGTACATGTTTTGAGGATATGTTGGACGTCATGGGAGTTTGGTGTTCATTTTGATCGATCAACTGGAGGCGCATAAAATTTTAGGGGTGAGTGATAGTTAAGGAATTTCATCTTGAGTCTATGATTTGTTTTGGCTTCCTAGGGATGGGAGGAATTATAGTATGAATAATTGACACAACCCAAACTATCTTTTATTGTAAATTTTTTTTTTATTTTTTTAATTTTTTTTTGAGGTTTTGGTTGAATCCTGAAAAAGATATTTTTTTTGAATTTTGTACAAAAATGGGCATTTTTAAGTTGACTATGCTGAGCACCCAAGCAGAGTGCAATTTGGAGACCCCGCACGGCTTCTCCCATGCAACGACACAGTCCGCTTATCAATATAAAATTAAAATGGAGAAATTAATGTTAATCTCATTATTTAAATATTTTCATGGTTAATATTTATTATTATTATTACAGTTGTAATTAAGGTTATTATTTTTATTACTATTTTAATGATTATTATTACAATTATTATTATTATGACAATTATTATTATTACTGCTACAGAGATATGGGCCAATGCGTGGGCACCGTATGGCTAACGGAAGCCATGTAGTTGGCCCGGTAACCTACGCAATTGTGTAATTTGTGTCAAAATAGTAAAAATAAATTAAATTATTTGAAAAAAAAATAATTTTATAAATAAGTTACTTATTTCCATAATAATTTTTTTGGTCACAAATAATAATATCAAATTATCAATAATGAATTTTTATTATCTAATATTTTTATATTTGTCATTTTTGGATTATTATTAAAGTTGTTTTATATTATTATTATAATTTGTATTATTATTATTATTAGTATTTAAATTAATATTAATATTATTATTATAGATTATGTTTATTATTATTATTAGTATTAATTTTTTTTATTATTATTCTTATCCTTTTTTATTTACTTTGAAATTTGTTTATGTTTATTGAACCATACATTTTCATCCTCTTCTTTTTCCTTCCATGTAGGTGTCCCCTACTCTCCCTTATCCTTCACCCTACACCGCACCCCTCCACAGCACCCTAACTCCCTGCCTCAGTGCACCATCAGCATCCAACACAGTGTCATCTGTCCCACTGCCTACTTCTGCTTCCCCACGGACTGCTCCACATCACTCCCGCATTCCAATTCCCTGTTCTGCACGCCCACCCAGTGCACCCACCAGCCTCCTACAACTCAACTTATAGGACCCTTCCCCCTAGATCTTCGACTCTGCACCAGCCCATGACCAGTCGCACATGCCCTGCAGGCCTGTGTGCCACACTTCCGTCCTGTTCCCGCACCCCTGTACCTCCAACCCATCTTAGCCAGCATGGATGTTCCGCCAATTGCTTTGTAGCACACCAGCACCCCTCTCTGATACCTCCTGTTGATGCCCTCCCCCTAGCCTCTCACACCAGGCCCGACCGGCCTCTTCCCCATGCAGCGGCTCCCACAACCTCTCCCTGCTACATCTGGCCAACGACATAACCTCAGTATGCCCTGCTCCTCCATCATCGTCCAACCAATAACAGTTCAACGACCCCCCAGTTCCCATTCCATTCTTTCGGAGCAACATATTGAACCTACTACTAGCACCATCATCCTCACAAACCCCCGGACGCTGCATTTTCCCTTGATATGGTTGAGCAATATGATCTGTCAGCCTTCTTCTTTCCCAGCACACCCAGGCACAATCCCCTTTCCTTGTTCTGCCAGGCCAGTAGTGGCGCATTGCCCCTGTATCTTCCGACCAGAAGTGGCGTGACACTCATTCTCCCTCTTGCATCTGCACCCTCAAGTGCGCCCCCACTTTGCAACCCCTATCCGGCCAGCCCCATCGGTGTGCGTTGCTACCTTCCGACTGTTGTGCGACCCCTTTTCCATTCCTTGATCACCGTCCGATGCATCGCAATCCCACCAGTTGATTCTACCATATTTCCTTCATCATTTGTGCCTATATTTTCACCGTCATTGAAGATGTTGGTGACCTCTCTAGTGCACTACGGCACCACACCTGAACATTCACCATTTATCATGACATTGTTGGTTATGCGCGATTTTGCGCTGAGGTGATGTTGGTGTTGTTTGATCATTTGATTGTTTTGAATTAGTATTTTTGTGTTTTTTCTTATTTTTGCAGATGTTGCGGAGTTTTAGTGAGGTTTTTATGCAGTAATACAAGTGTCAGCTTGTACATTCTTATTTGCCTAAGCGAGGCCCAACACGTCGGTGTGTTCGAGCTGTGAGTCGAGGTAGGTCCTCCAATACATTTTCCTTCAAATTTATAATTTATAAATTTCATTATATTTTATTATTATCAATAAATTAAAATATTATTATATAATTAATTTTTAAAAAATTACTCAATGTAAAAAAATTTCATTATTTTATACACGACACTTTAAATATTTTCTGGATAAAATGATGGAAAATAGTGAAAGAATACATTTTTTTCAACTGAACACAATTAATAAAATTTCAAGTGTAGTACTTGATTAATGATAAATTATTTCTTTGGAAACATGGCCATGTGTTTTGGTTCTCCTAAGAAATGAGGTTTTTCTTTAAATTTGGTGATGGCCCGTTTGGCACATTTAAAAAATAAATTATTTTGGAAAACTCAAATTGGGGTAACTCATGGGTGATATTTTGTGTACGTTGATTGTTTTAGTTGTGTGTGATGATTGTGAAACTTGATTGGGTACTTGATTGACATTATTGACTCACCCATTTTTATTGCATGTGCTGACATTGGAACCTGGCATAGTAAGTGAATCTTCAGAGAATAATTGCTGCACTAGTTTAGACTGTACTCTGTCTAGTGGCACATTGCATAGAGGTTTTATGATATTAGTGTTATTGGATTGGGGTCCTTGGTTAGTCCATGTAGGAAAAACATGTGGGTTTAAGTGTTATGATTTCATTTATTATGGAATTCCTTCAGGATGTGTCATAGGTATTGTACATTTTGCAATGTTCATGAGCTCCTATGTTTGACCAAAGGTACCTTTAGTGTTTATTTGTATGTGGAAGATGATTGAGAGGTCTAGTTCGGTTATTGGCCATTGTGTTCCAATTATTCTTCATTTCCCTTACTGTGTTTTTTATATTGTGTGTGGTTTTCCTTTTGAGTAACATCTAAAATTTTTATTTCCAAATTTTTCCCAAAAATTTTTTAAAATGAAATTCACATGTTCCTTTCAAACATTAAACTTGTTTTTAAATTATAAAGGGAAATGAACTATTACGTGTTTAAGAAATGAATGTGTGTGTGTGGAAAACCATATTTTGTACAATTTAGTTCATACCTGATATTGGTAAATTAATTATTTAAAGCTAGTGCATTGGTAATAGTTTTTTGGGCACACCTACTGTGTTCTAATACTCATGTGCTATAGTGATTTACAGTTTTTTAGTTTTTTACAGGTTTGACTCGATATTTCTCGATGTGGGATAGAGTTAGTTGTGGATTTCATAGTGACACTTAGTGTCGTGAGGAGTTCAGTTCATGGTTAGGTTACTTGGTTGTGTTCTATCATTCTTTCATTTTGTGTTGTTTATTTACTTTTTGTTACTCTACTTTTTCAATTGCTTTATTTATTTTCACTGGGTGAAATCTTTCCCTATTGAACACTATTGAGTCCCCTTCTCTTGTATCCATCTTGAGAGGATCGAGAACGCCTATCGGGCCATGTCGTCGACATGCTCAGGTGATCCATTTCAGGGCCGACTTGGGTTGGGTCAGGAGAGTGGTTTTGTATTGATACATTATTAAGAAAACTATTTGGTGTGTGTGAGAAAAAAATTTTAGTTTCATGCGTAATGTAATTAAATGAGAAATTATTTAATTGATTATCCACACATTTACCAATTATAACTTATTATTATAATTGTCAAAAGGTTCAAAAATAAATTTTTAATTGTTTTAGAGAACATGAGAAATGTATTTGATAATTAAATGGTTTTAATAAATCGTTATTATTATATTGTATGTCATAGAAATTTCGACTCCATTGAACCATATTACAATGGATTGAAATTATATTAATACTCCATTGATCTATAATTAATTAGGTTGTTGTAGAAATTTATACTCCTTGGATCTAGATTTATATAGATGCTTGAGAGATTTATACTCCAAAGATACAGATTTCATACACATTATATATGTTTTCTATGGACCTTATTTAAGGGATACCCCCAAGTCGTATTTTTTATGAATATTATTCACTAACATGATTAGGATACCTTTTTCATTTTATACCATTGATCATAGGGGACATAATATATGTTTTTTAAATATTTAAATATGACCATTTTTATGACATCATAATTATAGTGAGACCTAGTAGATATGATAGTACTGTATTTTCATGATGATATCCTTCTTATTAATTTGTTGTACTATCATATATTGTACATAACTCCACTTATATAATCATAATGGAATTTTTAAATACATCATTGGTGGTTTAATATTGAGTTTTATCTCACAAGTTGATCTATTAACCATTGGGTAATTGGTTAACCAATATTGATGTCAGTTGGTTTTGAAGCATTTTGTATTAAAAATATCCCAAATTGATTGTACCTTAGTTATGTGGATCACATGATTTACCCATGATCATTATGGTTTCAGTGGATTTTTTTTTTAAATTTTTTTTAAATTATTTATTTTAATTCATTCACTGTACTAGATGCATTTTTTTCATGCAATTATTACTTTTTTTATGGATACATGACTTGATTATCATTTATATGTAGTTTACCATGTATTTTATTACTACTCCTTCTATCTAGATGATCATTTACTACTACATAATATTGATATTATGATTCCACTAATGATTGATGTTATTATTACACTACGCTATAGACATATCATGGGGGTATAATATTTCGAATATATAACATTAGACCTATGATACTATTCAGAAGACTATAGTATGTGGGGTTATATTCTTGAGGCTGTGTAACCCATCGACTAGGGGAACCCTTTTGTGTCATCCAGGTCCTGACATTACAATGTTGTAAATGAGCCCTTATCCTTTTTACTATTAATTAGGAATATTATATAGTAGTTTTGGAATGTCCATGAATTTTTTATTGAGTTGTTCTTGGGAGTATCTATCCCATATAAAAGAAAACTCCAAAATTATTATTAAGGTATATGATGTTATTTTCAATTTTTATTATAGTTGATATTATTCTAATATTGGATTATTTTCAAAATATTTGATGTTATTATTGCATTGAATTTGGAATTTTTTTCCTTTTTCTTCATATGGAATGGAATCATGGAACATTCATCATTTCTGGAACCTTATAACAAAAAATTCCATACATATTCCATTCCATATCACAATAATTTTGTAACCTCCTGAAATTTATTAATTTTTCCTTCTATTATATAATTTTTAGAAATGTACATTTTATAGAGGATATTGAGAAAAATAATTGGATCACAATTTTCTTACTATAACAAAAAAATAGTTTTCCAATATATTCTATATAAGAGACCTTATGTAATATATTCATTCTCTTTGAGTAATGGAATTTTTGTAGCATGATCAGGAACATGTGGTGGATGTGATTAAATGGGCAACACACATTAATATAAAATGTTAATGGGCGCTTAAAAATTGGAATGGGTAATATTTATAATTCATTAATTTAATGATAATTTCAATATAAATATTTATTTAAATGATATTCAATACTGTAATGTATTTCATTACATTAAATTGGGTTTCCAATGTAAACTAACAGGTAATATAGAGGGATCTGTATTGTGAAACAAATATCCTGACATGAACCCCACACTAGTAGTGTGATGTTGGTTGGGATTTTGGTGCCTTATATGATCATTTATTTTACATATTCAAGGATATTAGAGTATGATTAGGGGATTTACATTGGTTTTTGAGGACTTGTACCTTTTCGTAGTCCATATTTGTGATCAGTGTGTAACTAGATTGTATTTTGAAATAATCCCTTTTGAAATTCTTGTGTCATGTCATACTAATGACCTTTTATCATTAATTGGGGTATGATAAAGGAAATTCTATAGAAACTGTGGTCCCTGAGCCACCAATAGAATATAGAATATTGAATCTTTCAGTCCCAATTGTTGTTCCTGAAATGGATGATGATGCCCTGTTATGAGAGATATTATTTCTCTTTATTATGATAATTTAGGTAACCCTATATATTTCCTCACCTATAGAAGTGAAAACATGTGTTTCCCATAGAAGAATATAACAATGTTTATAGGATACGGTGTGCTATAGGACTTTGAGACGCGTCTGGAGTCTACATTGTCAATTTTCGAGAACAAGGGTACTCTTACATCGTAGAGAGTCATGAATGTGATGTATAATCCAATGGGAACAGCTATTCACTAGTGGGATATTCTGAAAAAGGATGACATAATTAGGGATATGGTTTGGTGGGATTTCTAAATTAGGTTTTATGAAATCATCATTTATTTTACATCAGTATATTAAAGAAAAACTGTGTCTGTGAGTCTTCATCCATGTGTGATGACAAATAAAGAGTATTTACCTCACTCTAAAATGCATCAATGGTATTCCCCTATATATCTTGTTAATGATCCATGTAGTGTGATACAATTCATTTATGGTCTCAATAATGTTGTTTGATCATATGTGATTATGTTTATTTTGAATAACATAACTAAAATAGTAAAATAGATTCATATTACACAATGAAACCTAAGGGAAGATGGGGGCTCATAGCATTGTATTGAAGCATCCCAACCCTGTGGTTCTATGTTAGGTTGGAGGATGTGAGGTTTTGATATTCATCGTAAGGGGAATACTATAATGGTTATGATTAATGGTTGTTAATTATTCAACCATCAATATATATGCATGAGATACATGACTATCCAATATGATGAGGACCTAGTTGAATGCTAATCCAATGGACGTATGGGCCATATAATGTAGTTCGATAGAACCATACATCATATGGTCACTGAGAGAGGGTTTAGACCAACTCTTGGTTCATGATTGAGATCCACCTATCCTCGTTAGAAAGGGGTATAGGGTACTACCTATCATTCCAACCTAGGTGTAGTTGTAGATGCATGTTCTATATGGTTGTTATAAATCAACTATAGAGTGGGCCTAATGGAAGAAATCATGTTATTTCTCAGGTTCGTGGTTTCTAAAAGAAAAATTTTGTTTAGCCTATAACTAAGTAGTATAGTTTTCCTATATCTATAATGAGAGGTATGGTCACAGTACATTATAATTTTGTATCTTCTCCTGTTGATTCATGTGGATATCGTTCCCCCTTTTCTATGCCTATTGTTGGGAGATTTGGAATGGAGTTTTAGTTTTCTAATGGAATTATGATACCTGATAATAATTTTAGAATTATATTGGAGTGTGTATTCTAGTACAGATAGGTCCCCCTTAGGATATGAAGACATCTCTTTTTATGGAATCATATTATCCTTAAGATGATATGTCTTTATTTTATTCTCAGAATGGATTAGTTAATTTCATATAATTCCCATGTTGATTTCTTTTTCTATAGGCTACCATTCACATCACTAGTAGGAAGTAGTTATGTACACATGGGTCAATGGGATGTCCAAGATAGTAGATCTGGACTATATCATCCCAGATAAGGTGGTATGACATCACATATTTCTATTTTATATATGAACGGGAAGGGAATGATAATAGAAAAGTTCCCTTTAGTAGTAGTCCATTTTTTGGATGTTTTCCCATTTTATTTTTCTATTCGACAGATAATTTATGTGTTTATTTTTATTTCATTCTACTTATTAAATATATAACAACATCCATTTCATCAAATTGGATGTCCACTAATGAGTAGTCAGTTCTTTATATAAATTATGTGGACTAGGATGAAAAGTGAATAAAACAACAGAGCAATTCTCTATGTAGATCACTAGTTGTTTTCTCTAGGAATATGGATGAAAACTGTTTGTTTTGAGTAGATTAATGAAACATAAACATATTTATAGTTAAAAATTTCTATCCATTACTATGGATAGATTATATCATCAACAATCTATAAAGATGTTTGGATTTCCCAAAAAAAAAATTTCATTATGGTTCTCATCAGGTCTGTGTCTGACCTATACACATACCTTGTACTACATTTCATTATATGTATGTTATATATGATTATTTGGTGATGTTATTTAGTCTCATTAACTGATCAATTGTTTTATATTCCTTTATAAATTAGGGTTTCTGTCCTTATTTGGACTCTTTTGTGGTATTTTTCATTGATGATTTCATAGTGTATTAAAAAACATGACCTGGTCATGTCTATCACCTTGAAAGTGTTAAAAATACATTGAGAGCATTGGTTTTATGACATGATCAAAAAAATACAATTAGGATATATAATTTTCACTTCATGTTTAGTATTATCTTAGAAATAATATAATTTTGGGACCAGATAAGCTCAGGGTTATTGATTTAGGGGAGTATCCTACGAAACATTTTTAAATCTTAATTATCATTGTATTTTATAGTTATTAAATGATGATAATATATGATATTTAAAATATAAAATTGTATATTATGGACATGAACATGAAATGGGTGATATTATTATGGTCAAATGTGTTTGAAAAATATTTTTAGTATCATATGGGAAGGTTTACATCATTACCAATCATGGTTTCTCCATATACAGAATGATTATATATGGTGTTTTGTGATCCAATGGTCATTGGTCTAGGAGAAAACCTAATTCATTGTGATAGAGTCTTGGAATATGGGACATTATATTGGGGCCAACATGGATTGAATTACATAACACACTATCATGAGTTGGTATTCGTAGATAATTCCTTTTGATTCAAGAGTTGTTAGATTATATGTGAGTGATTTTGGTGTTCATGGGCCATAGTATCCTCCAATAAATATTTATATATCATGAAATAAATGTTCAGTGGTGATTTGGGGTTTATAATCTTAAATAATATTATTTTGAGTTAGCATATTGGGACGATAAAGGTAATGAAGTAGAAAATTATCTAAGCTAGAAGAATCGGATGCAGGAGGTTCAAGAGATCAACCATGAATGGTAGTTTATGTAATTACAACCATAAATCCAGTTGTATGTATTAGATTGTTGTATCCAAACTTCTATCTCATACTTAGCAATGAAATCCTAACATGATTATATGATAAGGATGAGATAACTAAATAATTATATAGGATTAGTCCCAAGGGAGAGCATGGGATGTGATGATCGACCTCCTTGTTGATCCATTTGTGAAGTTATGGTATTACGTTTACATGGTCATATTTGTATTCAATTACACATACGTGAGTATATGATGTGATATTTTCATTCATCATTGTGGACATTACATTTCAGAATAACCATGATGTATCATGAATGATTTCACTTGTATTGGTTTCCTGGTATGAAATTGTGTGTTTCTTGTTTTATCATGAGGTGTTCCACCCATATGAAGGTAAATACATGACACCATTAATAGTTAGTGATTTTATAGTAGTTACCCATTACAATGAGTAAATGTAATGGTGTTGGTATTTAAATCATGACCTCGATACTATGGTCCCCTTGAGGTAGTGATGTAAAATGGTTTGTTGTGGACAATATCACGAAGGATTCCCAGTCCATATGAATAAATGAGGCAATTGGGGTAGATGATCTTGCAAAATTTTATATCCATGAAATTATGAAGAATCATGGTGTTTCCTATTCTATTTTGTTGAATTGGGACACATAGATCACATCATTGTTTTTTAGTTGCATTCAAAGGGAATTTGGTAAAAAATTATTTTGAATATGAAATACAATCCCCCTACCGACGGACACTCATAACACCCTATACAAGTTCTAGAGGAAATACATAGAGAATGCTAAAAAACTTTTTAGGGTCCCCCGGAGATGTATATGACCTTAGTTGAGATTAAATAAATTAATATATAACAGATGACTATATAGAGGTGACCTTGGGAGAATTTTTATTGTACGAAATTCTAATCACAATACTGCTTGTTAGAGATAAGATAGATAGTGTTTCTCAGATCGTGTCACATATTGGATACAATGATGATGGTCCAGTTAAAGAATAAATTGATTAAGACTACATAGTATCGATATAAATCTTATGCCTATTTTTTTTTAAAGTATATAGAGTCTGAGGTTATGGATCAGGTCCTTTTACATTTCATACCAAGGTAGGGGAACAGACTGATATAGAGTTTGTGTAATCATTTAACATGACATGATATACCTTTCAATACATTTGAGAGTTTTAGTCTAGCGGCCTATTGATAATTGTTACCTCATATATACTGATTCATCCATAAAATCATCCATGTATCACATCAATGACATTATCATTTATACACATCTACTACTTTTTAGCTGGATGATGTTGACATATAGGTGGATCCATCCTTCAGGGAGCATCTACTACATATCTTTCATCAGAACATGAATGCTCTCTATGGTAGGTAATTTCCATTAGTATGGGTTGAATGGAAGAATTATGGTATGCAGGATGAGAAATGGGAGATTGGGGGTAAATTTACTTGCTTAGTCGATTGAACTAATTTCAGATGCTTTAACAACCTTAAAAGAGAGACAAGGATACAAGATGTCTCAATAGGGGAAAATTATTATATCTATGAATTTTTAATGTGGTATAGATCAATAAATTTTTATTTATATTTTTTGGAATAATGTGATGGATTAATGAGTTTTTGGGAGTTTTGGGGGTGCCAAGGGAGTGCTCTATTATTTGGGGATTAGATTTTTTGATATAAAATATAGTCTACATTGTTCGTAAATAACGTTACTCCCATTCCATAAGGTATAAAGATTCCATGTTTGGGGGGTATGTATCTAGTTAGGTTTCATAGTATTACCAATCCCAATATATATATAAAATCCAGACTATTTGATCCACTTATAATTTTTAAAAGATACTAAATTCATGTTCACCCCACAGTTTTCCCAACTATGGACCAAGACCATGAGATGTGGATTTTGGGGAAGAGGGTGGGGGTATGTGTTTTTAATATGGTTGGGAAACTGGGAAACCTAACCATATTTCCTAGTTTTAATGTGGTATAAATTAAATTTTTCTATAATAACATTATTATATTTATTTCATTTTATACTTCTCTGATGAATAATAACTGATTAATTTGGACATCCAATTGGAATCTCCTAATATGATTTTGTGCCAACTCTGTATCTGATGATAAAATTGGCTACTAAACATCTCTCAATTGTGTTCTAGTGAGTTATTCTATCAACTTTCAGTTTTTTCATTTCAATTATCGTAGAAATTTTTTTTCTGTATCACGATAATATATCATATATCTTGTGTATATTTATGTTCATCACTTTCTTGAAATCTGAGATGAGTTGATAGGCAATACTCGATGATTGTTCTACCACATATTTGAGGTATTCTATAATAACCCAACCCATATATCCTCAAATAGGTGGATTTTTTATTAATGTGGTATGTATTGAAAATATTAAATCAACAATGATCTATCAATTTAGTTATTTCGAAGAACAAGATATAAACATGGTTCCCATGTTACATTTGTAATTAATAATAGAAAAAATAAAGAAAAATATACTACTTCCTTGACTAATATAAAAATATTCTATCATTAAAACTTGGGGAAGGGATAAAATAAATCGATGATATCTAACGCTTAGTAACAGTTTCATTAATCAATAATAAGGGATGAAAATTCAATAAGAATAATCATTATTTCAATATAGTTAACTAAAAAAATACATTCAATCAATTAACTCATAATTAATATAATTCCCTATATTTTATTAATATTGAAAATATCATGTAATTTAATAACTAAATACTGAGTGATGTATATTATTTATTTTGTGACATCATGAATCTAGAAAATTAACAACCACACCATCAAGAAAATATTTATATATGAGTAGAAACCAATGTAATTCATCACAAAAACTACACAATGGATTTATCACAAAATGTTGTGTCTCAAGAGAGTTTTCGATATATCAAGGGCTATCAATAACTAGGCCCCACAAATCACAAAAATCCCAAATAATTATTCATACATATATTCAATTTAATAAATAAAATATTATAAAAAACATTCCATTAAAATGATATTCATATAATACAGTAATTTATTTCATGATCCATGAAATAGTTATATTTAATGAAATATCATTTAATGATTATTATAAATAACAAGGAAGTATACATACACCAAAAATTAGGAATGAGTGGTGGATATGCATAACCAAACAAAATAACATAATGGCGTTAATGAATTAATTTATTTAAATTATACTTGGGAATTCATAGGGTATTATGGTAATAGATAATGATAAATTACTTCCCAAATAACATGAAAACATGTAAAATATAGTGTTTAACAAATATTACAATATTGTTCTTTTAGTGGAGTTTAAGTTATTATTAAAAAGTTCTTTTAAAGCGGTCAAAGTCATTGTTTATTTAAAAACCCAGAGACTGGGAAATATTTTTTTTATTAATATAATGTTTTATTTCATAAAAATATATGGTGGAATATAATAAAATATTGATTGTATTTGAAAATGTATATGAAATTGGGTTGTTCCCTAATATCAGGCATTCATTATAGGACGTATTTAAAATGAAACATAAAAAACATGTATTTACACATCAATAGAATAATAATTGACCAATATAAATATGTATGGAACAAAAAAACAAGGTTTAGGAGGTTTAAATAACATACACTATTAATTAAATTAGTGTAATAATAGAGATACTGTATCCCAATGAAGAAATGGATGTTTAGAGGGGATCCCTTGCCTTATGTCATAATGTTATTTTCACAACAACAAAAAGTCCTCGATAGTGAAGTTATATTCATTAGTAATTTAATTTAGAATAGTATAATCATATATATTATTTATTATGATTTTATTAAGTATGATTATGGAATTTTTATGATTTGTAAGATTCAATTTCATCTTTTGGGGGTGTATTATTCCATAGTTTTCAGGGTTGTTTCAAATGTATCCATGTATAAAAGATCACGTAAAATGAGAAAAGTTATCCATAATTGAAATTAAATGTTATTAATGAAATTACATAACCATAAATTCTCTTATATATATTTTTTCTATATACTCAAATGATTCATTAGATAAAATGATATGGATAAATGGTTAGATTATTGATAATTTTTCAATAATTTTGATATAGATTTTTATTAAATAATTTTATATATATACTAGTCCTTGATAAATATAAAACATATTAAAGGAATAAGAATGATTATTTAACCATACTAATTATTTTATTACCTAGCGAGACAGTGGTAATGGAAATGAAAATGTATCATTAATAATACCATGAAATCGAAACATTGGGGTTGATGTTTCTATTTTTATAATAAAAGGTATATGATAAGGGGTCGAAGATGGATATTCCATTAACATTATTACATTATATAATAAATAATATAATTTCCATATCATTCATATATTATATTGTTTATAAGGATAGGATAACGAAATAAAATAAATTATAATAAATTATATGATTACTAAATAATATTTTACCACGTGAACTCTTCTTCTTAAGTAGCACCTTATAGAACATTGGTATGTGTCTATCATGAAGACTAGATGATCCAATAGGTAGGGAATATACATGAAGAGGAATATTTCAAAATATAATCATGCTCTAATGCATAGAATTTGTGAGGATAATGGGTGGTTAGGGGTGGTATTTATAGTTTAGGGGATAGGTTTATTATTAATATTTTATTCATTAGTTTATTATTTTGATTCAAGACTATCAATATTATAATAAAAAACCACTAATTATATTGAAAAATGGAGTTTTGGATTATTTTTCTTACATCTACAGGGACTCAAGAAATAGTTTATTTATCATATAATGTTATATACCATAAATTAACAGATTTCACTATTCACCAAATAATCAACAATTTATAAAAAAAATAATAAATTCAATATCAGTGTTTTTTAACCTATAAAAATAAAAAAATGAACACCATTTTATTAAAATAAATTTCTATTTATAACAAATGTAATTTTTTAATAAATTCATCATTTAGTCCAAAAATACTAACTTTATAATTATATCATATTTTTTGAAACATTGAAAATTAAATTAAGGTCAAATAAAATTATCAAATAATCATAAGAAAAGAAAAAATTATTTTAAATTTTTTTTGAGAAAGTAAATTATCATTTTAAACATTTTGTGAATTATATGTTTATATATAATAATTTATGCTGTACAAAAAATCCAACACATAATTTATCATTTAAATGATTTATTTTCTTATATATGATATAAATATATAATATTTTGATATATGAGATACCAAAATGTTAATTATACATTCATATTCATGGTATCTGTTAAATTGGACGTGTAACTATTTTTAATGGTCACATTTCTATTCCAACGGTCATGAAAATGTTTAAAAGTTTTAAATGATTCGTTTATACTTAGTGTAGTGTGAAACATAAACTATCAAATGAGGTGAATTTATTTATGATTACAGATACCTTAAATCACGGGATTTAATATTCGTACCTCATTTAAATATTTCAATGTCTTTGTTTTTCATTAATATTGTCTTATAAATATATGAGGCTTGATCTTCTTCATAACATCTTGTAGCCACTCTGTTTTTTCATCCATTTTATGGATTATCTGAAGAACTATTACTAGATATGTTATGTGATTTCTCAATAGTTTCTCTATAGTGTGAATAATCTAAATATTTTCTTCGTATTATATAAATTACCTTCATATTCTATTTCACTATAGAATAGTATAAGATTTGGGTGTGGAATTTAGTTCCTTAAATATTATATCCCAAACACATCATAAAATTTGGAGAGAAATAGAGTCATTTCTAATTAGTAATCTACAAAAACAACTCTTTCTAGAATTCGAAATGTTATATTTTACCTATGGCTCATTTTCCCTTTAATACATTAAATTGTGAAACCCTTCCTTATAGATACACATAGAAATACTTCATCTCGCCTTTAAATGTCAGAATCCTTTCTCTGTTAGTGAGAAAAAACTCTCTTTCCAAATTTCAAATTCATAAATATTAGACATGATAGTCGTTACATTTTGCATTGTCTCTTCAATATTATTCATGACTACAAGGTTCCTCAAACCAATATCATCCTAATTAGCTGTATTATACCATACCATTCCTAATTATTCTTTATATTAATACATTTTATTAATGGAATGGAAAATATTTTTGATCGAAAATGTTATCAAAGGAAAATATTTATCCCACATACATTGAAAGTCATGTGAGCATGATGTCAACTTGTATTCTACTATATGAATAATCTTCTATGACATTCCATTTATATGAGTAGGATAATAAGTACTCCAAAAAAGCTCATTATCTAAAGCCTTATGAATTAACTTCTAGAATTTTGATTTAGAATAGGGATCTCCATCAGAAACAGTAGATGAAGGTGCACCATTATTTATTACATGTTCATTATTGTTGAGAATTTCTCGATGCCCATGAGATAAATATACCATTATACAATGAAAATGTTCCAATATTGTAACATGGTTATCAAAAATAAATATAATATAATTATTTCTATAGGTATTTGGTAATCTGTGGAAAAATTGAATATTAATATCGTCCCAATTCAATATAATAAGAGTTAGTGTTTCCATAAATCCACAAGGATGTAGCCTCTAACCCTTTACTATATGACAAACTATGTGTCTTGAAACATAGTCATAGATTTTTCACTTCATATTATCCCATAAAAATTTCTCCTTCATATCACTATACATCATCGTACACCTAGGATGTATTGTGAAATTTGAGCTGTTGTCATCATCTAATATTACCGTTTTTAGCTTAGTTGTTGATAGATAGTATAAAATATTTTTGAATTAAAGAATTCCATAATCGACCATGAAGTATTCCAATCATCCATCTTTGACATCAATGTTTTTATTTTAAATATTCTCATGATCATATTGAATGATTTTTATCTACCCTAATAAATTTAATTTTGAAAACAATTTAAAATAGAGTGTGGTTTACACTTTAATAAAAATTATCATATCCATATTTCCTAAATCGATGATAATTGGATCTTCCCTAATCCATAATTTTTTAGAATATCATGATCATTCATTCATAATGCATCTTCATCCTAGTTTTTATCATTATAATTAGTTTATTTATAAAACATAATCATTGGGTAACTATAGCCATATTATTTTCATCATTTTGAGTACTTTAAATGTAATGTAATATTTTCAACACATCTCATTTATATATATCTCACATCACAGAACATAGAGATTGTGTGTACATATCATAATAGTAATTACTTTGGATTTTAATTGGACATAATGAGTAGAATAATTATGTTCACAAGTCATTTATTTCCTGGAAATATAAGCAATAACATTTTCATTTTACCTAATGTAACAACTCAATCCTTTCTTTGACACATCATTGTATTTAATAAACCTATCATTTCATTATGATAGAGTCAAAATATTTTCTTTTAAAAATCATCTCTTAAATTATTAGAAACATTATAGAAATTATTTTTTCTATATTAACATAACTCCTTTATGTGATAATTTGGTTAACATGTTATCCAATCTAGGAATTTGTTGAATGAAACGACAAAAATAAACTTTTATTCAGATGAAACTATATACCTCAGTTATTTTCATTGGAATAGGCCTTTATGGGATTTTATTTTTCATCAATAGGTAATCTATAATTACATATTTTTAGAAAATATGGCAATGAAATGAAATTTCGTGAAGCTATATATCACAATTTTAATATTCTTAAATAAAAATATATTTTAGAGATTCTAAATAAAAATCCAATAGTTATTATCATGGTTTACATGGGTTTTAAAATACAACCTAATAAACTCTATTAAAATAAAATAAATCATCATGATATTCTTTGAATAATCTATTAACTGTGTCCATGAAAACAGAGGGTGAAATAGTCTATCCAAATTAAATTACATAAAACTCATATTTCTATACCTCATCCAAAAATATTTCTTTAGAATATCTCCCTTATTTACTCTCAATTTAAAACACAATGAATAATGTTTAGTATTAAGAAATCATGAGTTCTAGGAGGTTGATCAAATATATAATCAATATCAGGAAAGGAATAATTTTTAATTATTATAGAAATGATTTATATATAGTCAATTTGTATCCATAGGGATACATAATTATTCTTAATATAGAGAATTGGGATCCATGATGGGGAAACAATATGGGACATAAAACAATTTTTACTCAACTCCACTTGTTGATTCTTCATATCCAATAATTTCAATATCTTTATTAAATAAGAATTATTTGATAATAGTCATTCATTTGGGATTAAATCTGTTGTAATATCGACATCAGGATTCAGGGGGTGTTTGCATATTCCATTTAGATATAAATCAATGTATTCATGAAGAATGGTTATGTCATGAATTTTATGATTTCTTCCCTCATACATACACATTTTTTCACATCCTCCCCTAGAAGATTATTTAATAGTGCTAATGGGGTAAGATTTATATAAGAATATAATGATGATGTTTCTACTCTATTTGTATGGGATTCTGCACCATCTTATGAAATTTTAATTTTAATTTTCATGAAATAAATTATGGTATCATATTTTGAAAACCACTATATTATAAGGACTATATATAATTAAACCCTAGGTATTATTATATTATCATCAAATATAAAATATTTAAATTCTATAATGAGAACGAATAAACACATATATATTGCAATGAGACTTCCATTAGAAGTTTGGACTAACATGACCCCCATTAAATCAAAATGAAGATATAAAATTTTATTGGAAATATGAGTTGATATAAAAGATTACTATGATCCAAAATCAAATAAATCTTTGGATAAATGTTAATATATGATTAAATATCCTACCATATCTTTATTGTGTACCTCTACTTCAATTATTTTGATACCATAATATTGGTCATACTCCCTTGGCCTATAATATAGTATATTCCCTTGATGCATGATATATTTATTGGAATAATCTCTTAATTTATTATGGAAATATCATGGAATATCAATGAATTTTTTCTTCCCCTTGTATTCATTATCTCTATGGACCTTTTTTATAACAATATAATATAATCTTTTGCCTTTTATGAGTTTCCAAGGATGATTCCTTATAAAATAATCATATAATGGGAATTCATTCCCCACATCATCATTGAGGATTCAAATATTCCATGATAATATGATGAACTTTTATTCCCTAAATTTTCCATGAATATGTTGCATATTGAAATTTATTTTGCCATTTTTATAGAACTTAGTTATATTTCATCATTTAATGATAATGTTTGAGAAGATAGTGGCCATCAGATACATAAATTATGACCATGAAATAAATTATTAATATTATCCTCTAGATTAATTATATAATAATTATCAAATGAGGATTATATATTCCGAGTATTTTCATACTCAAAAACACTAAATTCTTCATTTTTATATTATACAAATGAATTGTATCTTATTTTTAGTAATAATATTAAGAGGGAAATATTTTTTGAAAAATGTTTTATTAAAACATATCCATTACATATATTTTATTTCATCTTACACTCTGATATTAAGAAAATATGATAACAATTGATCAGTAACAACCTTTAAATAATAAACTTCTAGTACTACGATTTTCATTTTAATTGCATCACAATACTAGATATTAATATTTATGGGACATTATCCACATCCCAGCTACCACTGGATTAGTATTCCTACTAAAAGATGAAGACCTCTTCTACATGGAATGATCCATCATTAGTGTAGTATTTTTATTCTCTATATTCAGAGTATGATGGCCTAATATGGTTATGATATTCTTATTTACAATGGTAACATTTTTTACTTAAAAAATTGGGAAATTAATTCTTTTTTAGTTATAATTAAATCCCCTTCTTCCATTAGGTTTTATATTTATATAATTGAATTAACTCTGTTTTCTCATAATAATCATGATTATTCCCCCCAAAAATATAGCATAAGGATTATTTAGTATTTTCATGATTACAAAAAATATATTACCCATGGATTCTACTAAAATTTATCTGACACCAACTATAACAGTCATGACCCACATATACCATATTTTTTTAGTTATTTTATTACAATGTCATAGATTCAAGAGACCACATCACTAAGTATCGATCAGTTTAGTAGTCATGATAAACATGATATATACATGGTCCTATTATCACTATGGTAATAAAATAGACAATAAACATGAAAAAATAAAATACATCATTGGAATTTATTCAATGGTTTTACCATCATAAACTAAGAATATAAAACAAATATTATGGTGGTATCAAGTTCTATGTCAAGGTTACATGACTCAATAATAAAAGAATAAAAACTAAAATTTCATAATAATTAGGGAATGGAAAATAAGTAAAAAATTCAATCAATATACTGAGAATGATAATTCATCCATAGATTTTGTCAATGTGAAAATATCATGGAATAGAATAGGTGAATACTGAATGTATAAAATGATTAATTAATAGATGTCATGTATCTAGAACATGAATCATTGAACCATGATGATAGTATATATATAAGGGTAGAAACACATCTGAATATTCTCAAAAAAAAGAAGGGGTTTTCACTGATTATTTTTTCTTAGGATACATTCTAATATATTAATTGTCTATCTTTAACTATGCACCTTCCGCCACTACATGTCCAATGAATTTTTCATAAGTATATTCATTTTATTATAATCATTAACAAAAAATGCCATATTTATTTATGTTAATTAAATATATAATAATCATAACATTTATATAATAAATAGTCATTTTCAAATTAATATTCAATGAATGAAGATCATAAAAAATAAGATATGTATAAATACAATAAACATAATGAATAAGTTGTAAGTAAGGAATATCCTTTGAAAATATCACAATGATGTCCATGATGGAATGAATTAAAATCATACATGGATATTAATAAGGGATTTCTGGAACAGATCTTGTTAAATTATGTCCAAAAATTGTTAAAACAAGCAATGACCTTTTTTATGAAACAATAGAAAAACTTATATTTTTAAGGGAAAATATTAAAGATACATTACAGTGTACCCAGAAAAATATTTTTTTTATAAAAAAATGATTGATAAATTGATAATTGGTCTTCATAAAAATATTTACATTATAAAATAGTGGATACCTAAAATATATTATAGAGTGTAAATGATTTTTTTAAATTTGGATGTTCCCTTAAATCAGGATTTATTTTTTTGGAGGAATTGAAAAAAAATCCTTCAAAAAATGTATTCCCCTATTATAGAAAGAATAATTGAGATAGGTAAATATATTTGTAACATATAATTATAGTTTACATATTTTACATATGGTGAACTCATAATTACATTTTTTTAACGGGAGGGAAACTATAACACGAATAAAATGGGGGTTCTAAGACAATACCTTACCATATATCGAAATGTGTTATATAAAAGTATATAATGTCCTAGATAATTAAATAAGGTTAATTATTGATTTAACTCCAAAAATATAAAAAATCATTTTATTTTCTATAAATTTATAATGTTCAATTTCATCTTTTCTGGTGAGTTACAAGATTCAATTTCGTCATTCGTGGGAGTCTCTTTCCTTGGTTACGATGATTGATTCACATACATTTATGAATGATCCTGTAAAATATTAATAGTTTTCTAGAATTGAAGTTATATGATATTAGTGAACATATAGATATTAAATGTTATTATATAATACTTTTTTCATATATGTGGATGATTTATTATATAAAATTGTTATGACAACCATTTATATTATTTTAGTGCTTTTTTGATCATCATAAACATGTTTGTCTACTTATTTAATATTATGTTCAAATAATTGATAGAAATATATATATAAATTATAATATATATACAATAAAAAATTATATCTCTATAATAACTATTTTATGACCATCCATGAATGTGGTAACAGGAAATGAAAATTCATTGTCCATGATAGCGGTAAAACAACACATAAAAGTTAGAGTTTTCATTTTTATAATATAACGTTGAGGATAATTGTATTTATGTTCAATATTCCACTAAAATATTAAAATTAATATATATATATATATATAAGATAATTTTTTTTTCAATCCTATTTTTATCGAGTAGATATGGAGATGATAGGACAATAAAGTAATTTAAAAGAGAATAATAGATAAAAATATTGTACGGCTTTTTCCCCATGAGAACCTTCCTAAGGAACATTCCTTTTGGTATTTCATTAATAAAGATAGCTTCTAGATATGGGTAATATGTTAATAAGGGTAATTGGTAATAATATAAAAAATCTACAAGGCATAGAAGTTTTTTTGGGAAGGGTTTTGGGAGGATGTATCTAAAGTAGTTGAGAGGGGTGTTTTTTGTTTATATTAATGATTAGAATTTTATATTACCTCAAAAATATAAATATTATTGATCCTTATCACAAAATTTATTAAATAAAAATTATTTTTATATTATATGGTTCTCACATTATCAATTACTAAATAAATATTGTTTTGAATTAAAATTTTATATACCACAAATTATCATCTTTCACAATTCACCAAAAATTTAAACGACTCAAGAAAAATACCAAAACATCACAATAATTTTTCTCATAGTGTAGAATTAAAAAATTAATTCAATTATTTTATTTTAATTTCGTTTATATGATTCACTTATTTTTATTTTAACTCATAATTTCTTTTTGAAATATAATGATTCTATAATTCTAACTGATTTTACAACACATTGAATAATTAATTAAAGTTTCATTAAAAACTCTTATTATCATAAGATAAAAATTATTAAATTATTAATTTATTTTGTGAAAATAAATTTTATTTTAAAATATAATATTAATTATAAGATTGTAAATAAGAAATTTCATTTTAAAAATTTGCAACATATAATTTATCATTTTGAAGACATTTTTTTTAAATTTTATAAAAATAAATAATCTTCATTTCTGAGATACTGAATTATATTTATAAATTAATAGGTGGGATTAAAATTCAATTATATAGGTTAAAATTAGTATAGTTTTCATTACAATTCCATAGATCATGTTAATCTTTAATAATATAGCAATGTTCACTTAATATAACTGTTGTGTGCAATGAAAGTTAACAATTAACATAATTTAATTAAAAAGAAACATACTGGAAATCATGGGCTATTATATAGATTGTTTATACCATTTCCCTTATTGTCAGGTATTCTATAACATATTTTCATTGTTCACACACTGAACATTATAGATTTTCTAATTAAATATGACCAATTACTTGATTAAATGTATAGATCCCTCATAGGTTTCCCACATAGTACCATGATATAGTTTTAGGTTATTAACACCAACACATAAAAAATTGTTACTATTTTTTTTATTTTACCTTAACGTACAACCCATTGGGTGAGTGTGACATCTTTATAGAAGTGTGATATTTTAGGGTATAAAATGATATATTCAGAGATGTATTATGCCTCCTATTCTATGTGTTCAAAGGTTATATAAATTGTAAAATGGTTTAAGTGAAAAAATTTATGGGTTTTACAGTCTCATCTGATTTTTTGATTACGAAACGGGATAAAGAACTAGTAATTATTATATAGTATTCCATGTACATTTTTTCATTTTGGATCACTTTTATAGTGGTTCCTAAGGATATTCCTTCTCTGTGGATTAGTGATTACTTATGATGCTATAGAGATTTCAAATCCATGCATAAGGATTTATATGGATTCCTACAACATTTATACTCCTATGATCTATGTTTTTAGGTATGCCCAAGGAATTTTATATAGACATTCAAATTAGGATCCACTCAATTCTATATCAAGAATGAAATGGAGATGCTTGATTTCAACGATGTGGATTAATTTGTTATTTGATATCTTAGATTCATTCTATGTTGGTTTAACATGAGATTACTTTGAATATTCCCAATTCGATGTTTTTTAATGATGTAGAGATGGCTTATCATTAGTTTTTCCACTATATAGAGATCCTTCATAGAATATAATGTATCACATTTTCATGAATCAATCTTTATAATTTATTTATGTTAATTATATATATAAGTCACATAGTTTTCTATATATGCAATCTTTTTTATGGACAAATATAGATGTATCCTACTGAGTTTTATCTCCCAGTATGTTTTGGACAACGTTTGGTACCTTGAGAGTCTTCATGGATGCATATAGGTTTTGGGGAATGGTTCTACCCTATAATGGTTGATTGATTGTGCATTGGAGTCGGAGATCAGAACATTATGTTACACTAAGGATGTTATATAGTGATAAATATTTTCATTTTTGGGCTCTTGATTGATACAGTGCACTTCATACATGCTTCCATGTATTTCTAAACTTCTTTTTATAGATATATGGAATACACAATTTTATATGATATTTCACATGGAATTGATTATTACCCATAATTTCTGGATGTTTATTTACTGCAACATCTTATTGGTATTATTTTTTTCTAATGATTAATTTGATTATAACACAACATTAAACCCTAATAGTGAGTGCATAGTCTCCCAAAAATACTTCCATAGACCCTCTAGAAATTTATTTTCATTATTATACAGGGAGGAAAACATGATTCCATGTGAACCACCAAATCAGGGCACCGTTAACTGAATTTCAAGGTGGGACATTAAAAAAATTAATCATGAAAGTAAATCTCAAAACATATATTATCAAAATGGTCATAAAAATCAATGAATTGGATTTTTTTGTATCGATACAACACATAATTAATGTATAATAATATAATAATGTGGTTAATTTTTTTTGATGAATTGACCAACAATAAATTTTTTATTAAAACACTTGTGATTTAAATATTCCTTTTAAAAATTGAAATATATATAATAAATATGAAAAAAAAGTAAAATTATTTTAATTAAAAATATAAAATTATAATTATAAAAAAAATTATAAAACATTGAGTGTTGATGATGAAGGGAAATTCCAATCATGATTTACTCATTATAAACCATATTCCTTTCAGATTTTAGGATAACACCAAATATGACGTTATTTAAAAAAAATGAATATTTCAATAAAAAATAATGTAAAAAGTAAAAAATGGGTTAAAATTATTTAATAAAGTATGTGTGTTATTTTTTAAACACAATTAAAATAATTTTATTGGAAGATATTATATTTTTTGTTGAAGAGATAAATAATGTTTCATTTTATTAAAAATTTCTTATTAATTATTTCAGGTACCAATGAGAGAAAAAATTGGAATTATTACATTGAAAAGTCATGAATTAATATTTTAGAGGGAATTAAAAGGGTTCTATTATATAAATTTCAATTAAATTCCATTAATGTATATTAATTTTTTAAAAATCCAAATTTCATTATGATTTTGAATTAATGCCTTAAAAAGATCATGACATAGAAGTATTAATTAATAAAATTGAATTATTTATATGTATCATGTGTATATATAAATAAAAAGTGGGTATACAATATAATATAGTAAAAATTAAATAAAAATGTTATCATTGAATATGAAATACAATGACTAGGTAATATAATCCATTGAAAAGAACGTGAGTTATGAAAATCTTTACAATTGGGAAATTTACATGGAAAATAAAAATGAATTAATTAATTCTAATTGAAACTCAAAATACCATAAATTATTATTTAATGATTATTTTACATGTGAAATGGGAATTATATAAACCATTTAAAATAAATTATTTCATTAACATTACAATATTTATTGATTATGTGAAACCGAGTAGACGTTTATTAGCCCAAGAATCCATTTGATTGAATGTTATTTAACATCATATATAATGGTTCTAATCATGATTCATTATTATGAAGTAATATTATTTACATTTATAATGTTATATATGATCTTATTATTACATATTACTGTCCATTTGTGTATTATCATTAATTATTTTCAATATATATTGTGTTAATTTAATTGTTTTCTCATGTGGATTTAGTGATGTTTTTTGTTTTAGTGTATTTGTTGTATATTCATCATATATTGACTGATAAAAATGAAATAAATATTATTTCCATTTATATGAAACGTTTTTATAATTATTAATTTAATATGAACAAGGATAATGGATCTCATTTCTTTGTGGAGATGTTTAGTCATACAAACACAATAGTGACAATATCTACTCTTTAATGGGTGAATGTGTAATGAAGTTGGTGATATATTATTTTTAAATGATAATAATAATTTCATATATTTAAAATGAATTACAAAATATTTTCACATTAAATTTCTTTTAATGTGTACATTAAAAACAAATCACATCACCTCATGATGTGGAAGTCCAGCATACATATGAAGAGAGTTATCATATTTTTAAAAAGAATAAAACATAAAATGATATATGTTATACTAAAAATAAAAATGAAAATAATATAAATATTATAATAAAAATTTGTTATAATTATTTTTATATCATTCCTTAAAGGGTTGTAATGGAAAAATAATAACATCTGTTTTTGAGGCGGAGGTCTTTTGTACACACAATCGACGAATTCATTTACCACTAGATGGAACAAGATATGGATATAAGTTATTAACATAAAATAATATTATAAAATTATGTAAAAAATTTATGGTTACAATATAACATTTGATTAATTTGATTTTAATGTGGTCGAGGAATAAAATTAAATGAAAATTATCATTTAAGAATGATACATCTTCATCGAAACTATTACTTTGGTTTGCACCAAATTCTATTATAGGATGGACTTTTCATAAAACAATGTTATCTACGATGATATAATGAGAGTAATGTAGTTATTTGGGATAGTATTTTTTGATCAAAATGTATATCGATCTGTGTAACACTAATGTGAGGGGGAGTCCTTTTATAAGTGCAGGAAAGGAAAAATATTGGATTTTTGGAAACAGTCTATTTCAATCACATTTTTGTCAAGAAAAATGAGTCAATTTTTTATAATTATATATAATATAGGTGAAAATGTAAATATATGTCTACGTAATTTGTTTTGGGATAGTTTTTACTTAATTTTATTTATTATCTGATTTGCTAACCCATGTATTCATGTATTCCATTTTTACCTTAAAAGCGATAATTAATTTTTATTATTTTAACTATTATTTTGGGTACAAATGAAATTAAAAATTATTCGAAAATTTAAATTTTACTTTTTTTTAATTAATTCTTTTTTTCCAACATCAATACAGTAGTGTGTTAGAAAAAAATTGAATTTATACCTATAAAAGCGATGAAAAATATTGGGTTTAATGAGAAAATTTGCAAACATATAGGAGGATGTACTTTCATAACTCATTTAAAAAGTAATCCCAATGAATTAAATTTTCATTATTGTAATATAATTAAAAAAAAAATTATTTATTTAAAATTTTGAAATATATTTTATCATTGTAAAATTTTTTATTGAAATTATATTTTTTGTTAAAAATTATTTTTTTACTATTCATCAATAAATGAAAAATTTGTGACTAATCCAATAAAATTAAAAATTTATATTATTTTATCAAAACATAGATTAATATTTTCTGTTACCTTTTCAATCTATTTTATAAATTAATATTAGACTATTTGGGTAATGATCAACTAAACAATCTTTTAGAAGAAAAAAAATTTTCCAAGAACATTTAATTTTTATATAAATGATGTTTTTTCAATTCCAAAAATAACCATATTATTAATAAATTATAAACTATTATTTATGAATTCTAGTATACTAGTTATGATATAGAAAATATATATTTTTCTGTTCATTTATACTAGGTTTTTCTTGTTCTTCTAGATATCAATGAAATTTAATATAATGAAATATGTTTTGGTGTTTTTTATGATTGATATTTCTTATCCCATATACAATAAAATATAATTTCATTCATTTAAAATCATAAGACATTACCATATAAAAATTTATGTTATATGTGATTGTATCTCATTTTAAAACTCTTATTTTGTTAATAAACATTCAACACTTTTTTATCCGTGTATAGATTCATTTAAATATTTTAAAAATGCTATTCTTTATAATCTATATATTATTGGATCCATTTTAAAAAATATAAGTCATAATTTTTATTTCTTAAAATGGAATCATACTATTGTTCCTAAATTAATTGCTTCTATAGTTATTATGTAATATTTTAATGGAATCATAATTTTTTAATTTACCATATTGATTTTTCTTTCAAAAATCATACATTTAGATTGATGTAATATTTTATTTAAATATTTCTATTTTATTATCAAATAAAATATATTCCTCATTATTTAGTTATTTTTTACCTATACATTTTTAAAATGAAATTTGTATTATTTTGGTAAACAAATAAAAATATTTTTTAATGTGAATTATTAATCTGTTCAATCATAATCATATAAGGAGGTGATTTCAATGTTTTAAATACATATTTCTTTTCTAAAGGATTGTTATTACAATAAGACATAATATTTTATGAATAAATTGTGGTTTATCACCTTTTACTAGTAATGGATTATATATTATTATAATATTAATAATTTATATTATGATCGTACTCCCTATTATAATACATTATATAGTTGATATTTTTTTATCATTTATATCCATATTTTTAATATTCTGGATGAATTAGATATTTTTTAATTACATATTTTCGGTTTGATGAATATACCATTTCAATATTGATTATCAGTTGAGGGAATATATTTATTTCAGTTGATGGGGAAATCATTACTATTCTATTAATATGGATAATTGATTTTTATAGAGATTTCATATTTAATTGTATTGATATTTAATATATTTGATGAATGAATTGGACATTAAAGTGAGGGGGTGAGGTCTGATTATAGATATCCTTTGGGTGATTAGATAATATTTATGAGACAACACTACTGGAATTCTATATGATAGGGATATATTTTTTAAACCGAAACATTTTTTAAGAATGATGAATTTATAGAGGAATTGATGGGATCAATTATAATAACATGTATATGACCATAATTTAAATTTAATGAATGTTATTATTTATAAATTTCATTTACAAGATATTTTGTACACATTTTCCATTTTGTTTCGTTGATGGTATTATCTGTGGTTGTTCATTGAAGTAGTGGTTTTTATTGAATGGAATTATTTTTTTATCCAAAAATCTATTTTCATTATGTATTATTTTCAAATAATAACATCCAATGAATGAATCCCTTAAAAAGAATCTGTTATTATCATTTATTTGTTTTCTATCCCTCTTGATTTGAAAAATCATAATATGAATTGTTTTCAATAATGCTTAAATGGTTCATATGATTATTTTTTTACTATTACAATGTTATATGGGAATAAAGTATATATATTGACATCCTATACTAAATTTATATAAATTATGTATACTCTGATCAATTTTGTTTCATAACAATTTAATAATGTTGACACAACTTCTTAATTACATGTGATGTTTTTGTAATAGTCTATATTAGGGGATTTTTAAGAGGATGCATGAAAATTATGTTAATAATTTTCATCATTAAAATAATTAATATGATAAACCATTACTTTATTTGAAAATTGTGACCATTATAATTATTCATATATTATGGATCAATATTCATGATGATTATAACCGAACTCGTTGTGTTTCGCATTTTAAATATTATATAGATGGTAGGTAAAATAATCAACACTCATAGTCATTATATATATTTCATTATTTTATTGGAATATATAGCTCTTGTAGAAACAAAAAAGGTGCTGAATATATTTGAGTAGTAGACTCATGATATTTAAAATAACTATTTTCATATTGAGAAACCATTATTCCATTGTAAAAATGACCCATTTTTGATCACATAATGTGATAGAATCCCCCATCATTTAATCAAATTATATGTCTATTGATAGCTGAAAATGGATTATTTAGATGAAAATATAATATATTCTATGAGAATAGTAAGTTAAAATGGATAGTATATTCCAACATTAAATGAAAAAACAATAATGTGTTCCAAATTTGGAGGATAACATTAAAATATTATTCATGCATTTTTTGTACTAAATAGTTAAATTTTAAATCATTATTTATTAATTTATTTTATTGGATTATAATGAGTCTCTTAGGTGTATTTTTTTTCTCACAATATAATTAGTTGATGATTTCATAAGAATTTATATCAGGATAGTGAAATTACATTCATTTTCTGATATAATAATGGGAAATAAATAATAGAGGATGCCAAATGATCAGGAGTAAAAGGATAATATTTCAATGATGATAAAATGAATGATAAAATTTCCCACATGTGATAGTAATTGAATGAAACTCCAATGAAATGTTTTAAGGGGAATATGAATTAACATCAATTAAAAATAAATGGGTTATGAAGTGCCTTTATGAAATTGAAATAATGAAACATATCTTATAATAAAATGTATTCATTCTAATATCTAAGGAAAAGTGATCCACCAATAGTAGAATCAAATGTAATAAGTCCAATATCATGTGATTAGTATAGTTACATATGATGATCCAAATAATTAGGTGTAATGTAATTTTATGAAAAAATATATGTTTTCGAATTGTATATAATATTCTTGATCTCTAAAAAAAATTATAAAAAATATATAGGAGGAATTTATAAACATTATTATTAAACATATGTTTGATGATTAAATATTCATTTATAGGGATTGTATTTTCTAATAAAGTGAAATAATTTATTTCTACGATAAATAGAACATGATGATTAATGGAAATGAGGAATCCATTTTCTTAAAATATGGGGCTGTATTAAATGAATATATTCTAGATCAACCTCTAAAATCACAATATAATTAAACTCTAGAAGATTAATAAAATATTCAACAAATTATTGGGTATTTTTTTCTTAATATGGAGAAAATAACTATTATACAATTATTAATTAATTTTATTCCTAGTTTTCTACCAGGACATTCAATAAAGGATCGGGTTGGTTTTTTCATTGATCTTGTAACACACTCATATTTTATGATATATTTTATTATATTTAATTTCATTTATATATTGTGTTCCCCATTACTCCAGGTTGAAATGAATAATGATCTAATATTAAAATACTATGATACCATTTTATAATTATATTTTATATTAGTTAGTCTGATATTGAATGAAAATATAATAAAATTATATGAATTTTTCTTAAATCATTTGTTACAAACTATTTACAAATAAAAGTAAAAATAATTTGAATGTAAAATTAATGATTTTTTAAAAAATGAATTTATACGCAAAAATTTTTCATTATAATTAAAACAATATATATTGTTGACTGAGTGTAATGAAATGAATATATTGAATATCCAATAAAAATATATATCATTCACAAACTATTATTTTTTCTAGGTTTTAGATATATATAAATCTTGTTTCATATTTTAAATTCATAGTTTACCACAATTCTGATTTCGTTGGATTTTATATAAATCAATCAAAATTAATTTTTACCAAATATTGATAATGAATTTTGAAAAATTGATATAATAATTAGAATTAGGATTTTAATTGTTTTTAAAATATGACTATTTTATTTTTAATCATTATTAATACTATTTTTTGAAATATTTACCATTGAGGTTAAGGGTAAATTTTGTAATCCAAGGATAGAACTAAGTATTAGGGTAATAGTTTTTCATCTATTTTATTATTTGATAATGTAAATATTTCCTCTATTAGATTAAGCTATTAAATTATTTGTTAATTATAATGTTATCCGTGAAATGAAATATATAATATTATTAGTATTGAAAAAGTGAAAATGTACCTCTATTAAATTTTAATATAGTCTTTTATTAACATATGAAATAAAGAATGTCATGAATGAATATAAATGATTATATCAGTCATAATGAAATTATTTTCATCTTTATAACTTATTTATCTATTTTAATAATAATTTAATTACATAAAATTATTAATCAATGAAGACAAAAAATTTCATAAATTAATATTTATAAAACAAAATATTTTCCAAATTCAAAATTTAATAAAAATTTGTGTATTATAATTTACCATAAATTTTATAGAAGGAAAATGTGACATCCGAGACCTAGGTGAAAATTAATAGGTTCCCTGAGCCCAATGGTCTACATGGCCTCATATGTGTCTCCCCAAATTCTAGAGGCTATTAAAAAATAGCGAGGTCCTAGGGTGTGTCATTTGGGGGACTATGCCCTCATTAACAGAGTACATCACAATAGACAAATATAAATTGTTGTAAATAAAAAATAAATATATTTAAACAGAAGGATCATTGTAAAATAGAGACACCATAATAACTATATAAATAACTAAAAAATATACAAGAATAAATTAATTGATAGTGATATGTTACGTCACCCGAGAAATTGAAAACATGTGTACAGGAAAATTGGATAACATTTCCAAAAATTATAATGAAAAAAATACCAATCATCCTTAGATTAAGTTCAATCATCTTCAATAATGTCATATCATGAACATCAATAAATTAAGTGTTTGATTTGTATTATTATCTTTATCAATACCAGCATAGATTTTATATGCTCCATGTACCAATCCCTTCCAAAAGATGGTGTGAGATAAATCAAAATTGGACACCAGCAATAGTCTCTATAACATACGACCTATGTAATGGAAATGTGCCAGTTTTAAATCAATCAAATATAATATAAATAAGTAAAATGTTACTAAAACCCCACATATATTATTTCTCCGTCAGTTGGTATCTGAATATATAACCAATTATTTATTTCATTATTACAAATTTATAATTAAGTCACATGTTCACAATAATTAATGTTGTATGTTATAACAAGGAAACCTGTGATTATATTTAATAATAAAGTTCCAAGGTAAAAACCAAGGAAATTTAGTACTCAATGGTATCCAACATAGTTATAAATTTAGTCTGGATAAGGTTAAGTGTGTAATCCATGATGCATTGTTTAATTAATTCCATAATAAAAAAGCCCACTAAGTCTATGGAGCTCATCCTATGTAAACTGCAGCTAACCAATGGCTGAGCCTAATGGGATCTAAACATGGATCCATCATGCCAATTATTGATCTAATGAGTGTATCTAAGGAATCATCTAGTATGAAATGATGGATCCTACAGTTTCATATCTGAGATTTAATGTTTTACAATGATCTGGATCAATGTGGGTCTCAACTAAAGAAACATATATCCCTAAATTCAGAATGTTGTCCTTGTGTTCTAAATGCATTCCGTCTAGAATCAAAAACGAGCTCTAAATCTGGTCACTCTTATTTTGTTAATGAATTCATGTATTAATCATATGGTCCAAGACATTACCTATCAATAGTGTGACATGTATAATTGATCATGAAACCTTTTGATCAAGTCATAATTAATTAATAAGACAATTTTTTAAGAATTTCCTGTCATTAGTTTGATAAGACCATGTAGAATGAAACCATTCATTTAATACATTTAGTGAAATTTAAGAATCACAATTCTTCTTTATAACATTAATTAACATTTTAATGGGCGCTAAAAAAATGAAACCTATTATTAAATAATATTTAATATGGAGAAATCATATACTTATTATACATTAAAATTTCCATTTCACATTTATTTATCAATTGAATCACTAACCTTAGGTTGGTTATGTGGATAAAATACATTGTACATTACACTATTAAATTCACAATATAAATTAAGATATTCAATATATAAAATCTTACCCTTCGTAAGGCCAAGACAATGCCCACCTAAACTATAACATCACAAGTATTAAAAAGAGACAATATGAATTGTAGCGGACATAATAATCCAAATCAATAATAAGTGAACAACTAAATATTTTTATATTACCTTATATCCTAGACATTAAAATGGTGAGATTTAACATTAATAATTGATTTATGAGAATATTTTTTTTACAAATTTATATAATTAATTTTCTTGTGAACTATTATTTATAAATTAAAATAAAATCATTTTTAAAACGAAATGTTTTTCTCAATAACTGTTTAAATGAAAATAAGTGAGTTTATAAAATTATAAAATCAGTCATTCATGATTTTATTAATTATATATATACATATAATTTTTAATGATTTATATTAAACTTATTTGTTTTCTAGATAGGATACATGAAAAAATTCAATTTTTTTGATAAAATATGTATTTTTATAAAAAATATAGTTTTACCACTTTTCGATGGAGAACCCATTTTAACTCTAGTTTTTTTAACATTTATATAATCTATATTAATAAAATAAACTTCTTATTTCTAAAAGTGGTCTCCATATATACATGTGATGAAATTTTGGTATTTTTTTAATAAAATTCATATTAAATGGCTAGTGAAAAAATACAGCATTTTAATTTAAATAAGAGATTTCATTTAATATATTGTTATTATTTTATAACCATATTCATTGGATCTAAATTATAAATATATTAATTTTTATCATTTAATCCATTATGTGATTGGATATAATTTCACATAGAAATTTCATATAGACATATGTCAATCATTTATTGGTTTTTAATTTATAAATTTTTTTTCATTCGGATTACTATAATAATTAATAAATTTAAATATTCCACTTATGTTAATTATATTATCATAAAATTACATACACGGAGGTAATATTTATTAAAAATTTGGTTTAATAGGAGCTAAATAATTGTTTGGTGAATTGTAACTTTAATATTTTTTTACCTATGTTAAAGTATATATGAGGTAACTAAGGATACAAAAAATATTATAATAATATATAACTACATGAAAACATGTCTTAATATTATTGGATGAGTTATGTACAACCACGAAAACCCAAGGGATGAAAATTTGGAATTTGGAAGCCACTAGGGTATGATTGTGACGTTAACAAACTATTAATATAAAGTGAAGGAAAATTTATCATAAACATGAATATTATTCCTAAAAAAATTAATATAGGGTTTATAAAAGATATAATAGACTATAAATGGTAAATATAAATCTTAATAGAATAACTAAATCATTAAATTTATTTAAAAAATTTATTCATTAATTAAATAAATTTAATTATGAAAAAATGATGATGTACCAAATTACTCTATTATTGAAAGACTCAAAAATGTGATATTATAAATTTAAAAATAAATTTTTATTTGACATAATTTATGCCATCAATGAATTTTAAATCTTATAATGGAATTTTATAGCTATTATAATGTATTTTCTCAATGAATAATGTTATGAATTTCTTGAAAAAAATAATGTAGGATTAGTGTAAAAATTTACATAATTCATAACGTCAAATATAAAATAGTTTAATAAATGTACTAAAATTATAAAATTATATGATTAAACAAATAGTTATGATGAATACTATTATTTTATAAATGGAACTTTTATTGGTAATTTTACATGTTTTGGTAATTAAATTAACATACAATGTGTAAATAAAATTATATCATCGTAAATTAACAACAGTAAAAGAATGGTTAATCAAAAAAGATATGGATTGAAAAATATTTGAAACATGCATACTTTTAATATTATGCTCAATATTTGACAGAAATATTATGTTATCCTCAAAGTAAATGATTTCGGGACCATTAGGAAATTATATTGAATTTATATTAATTTTATACGTTATTAATTTACAATGGTTCCCCTGACCTCTCCTATAAAAATGGATTTAATATTTGGCAAAACTCACACATTTAAATACATTTGGTTCATCCAATATTATTCAAAAACTCTTTATTGAATCCCTCTAAATTTTATTGATTCATTATATTAATCATACCACTCTTTGTAAAGGTGTAAAGGTGTTCTTCAATTATGATCAACAGAGGAAGATATATCATTTTCTTTCTTTGTTTCTATTTTTTATCTTTTTCCACATCCTTAAAATATACTCAAACATTGATGAAATAAAAACAATAGTACCATAAATATATTTAGATGATATTATATTAATATAATCACCTAATTTGTTTCCATGTTAATATAATGGGAATCGAATTGGTCGTTCTTGTGTACGTGTGAACTATCACCTCCACGAACCAATATAATTAGTTTTACCTTAAATGTATGTCAAGTATTTTTTAAATTATATAATAAAGGCTTGTATATGTTGTTAATTAAATATGTAAAATTATTAAATAATAACATTTCAGTTATATTCTTAAATTATATAAAAAACATATAATTTTATCTATTAGTATTTGTGAACTATCACCTCTTCTAAGTGATGAGAATCCATTTTATTCACCACATAAAATGTATGATGTATATATGTAAGTTAACAAAATTATTATTATGGTAATTGAGTTATGATTATAATATAAATTTAAAAAATAATTACATGATTTCCATATTGATAAATGAAATCATCCAATTTTACTCATGCGTGTTTTTGGCTTACTATCCATGTGTTTAAAACATTGTTTATTATTCATACCATAAATGATAGGATAAATTTAAAATTATAAATTATGTATTAATTTGATTATTATTTTATTAGTATTATTTAGTAGATGATGTACATATAACCACATAGAATATTGACACAATTTTATGATCATTTTTACTCAAGTACCAAATTTGGACCAAAAGTCCTATATAGACATAAATATTTATATAATTTTTCCAAAATGCTAAAAAGTAATATAAAAGGAATAAAAACCTGAAAAAAATTCTCAAGAATGTATAAATTATCCTCAGTTTAATATTCATGAATATAATGATTGTACATGATAATCCAGATTCAAGGTAAAGGATTTCATCTCAATCTCCTTTCATAAAGGAATTTCTTGATTTTATGCATCGTTATTATTTTATAAGTTGTACATACAGCCATAATGAAATTACATATCAATATTTTATTTATAATAATTTTATTTATTGTTTTATTAAATGTATTATTTTATGTAGAATATGTTTAAATTTGCAATGTGGTAAGGGACAACATGACTTTTAAAATATTTAATTGTAAAATATTTTCTACATGATATTATTTTTAATATTAATATATATGGATATAAATGGATTATATAGTAAGATTTATATCTTTATTGAATTTAATTCAATGTTTTCAAAAGGTTTATTTTTATAAGAATTATTTTTCCTTGTTTTCATAATGACAAATGGAATGTTTTTCTTGTATACGACGACAATGTCTTACCCTTCATCATAACTATTATATGATATTTGTAATCCCTTATATGTTTTAATGTTTTTAAAAGTGAAATAACACTTTATTTTGGTATTAGATTATTGAAATTGGGTTCTCAAAATTAAATTTAATTTTTTATATGAAGTTTTTCATCATATGGGATTAAAAAAGTTTTTAAAAAGGGATTTTGATGAACATGTTTTATTTATTAAATGGTACATGAAAAATATATGAAATGTGTGGGCCCAATTTAGCTTATAAGAAGAGCTTCCACATTACAACTAATGGGTTAGTTAGAAATAGCTTATAGAAATTGTTCATCTCCATTATATCTCACAGTAGATCCCGTTATAGTTTATACAATGGGATGATCCCCATTATATCTCATAGGTGAGGCTGATATAGCTTATACGAAGGGTGATCAACATTATAGATCTCCAATTTTCATGTAAATCATATAATTAATCTAATTAGAATATGTTAGAAATACTTTTAGGTATATGATGATCGAATTCCACTAAATTACTTTTAATTTCTATTTATTGGTTTTAATGTTTTTCATTATGAAAATGTATGAGTGTTATGCATCATAAAATGTTTTGATTTATACACACCAATAATGTTAACTGGGTTACCATGATTTAACTATAGTAATGTATATATTGTTTTTCTATCCCATACTAATATTTTGTTCAAATCCATTGTTTTATAATGTTATTTATATATCTTTTGATTTCTAAGGATATCAAAGTTTCAGTGATAAAATTATTAAAGATATATCTTTAAATGAAATCATGTTTTATTTTAAAAGGGTTCCTTATATGAAAAATTGATAGTGATTAGAAGTGTTTACTTTTTAATATTTGATTTGTTATGTATTAGTTATGTCATAATTCTATAAAACTCTAAACCTAAAAATGATCCTCAACGTGATTTCTGGATTTGTCTGTGGATTATGAAATTTATATGGTGGTGGCCTTATATTTGGTATCAAAGGATGTTTTAGAAAACATCGGATATTATTTTGACTTTATAACTGATTTCGATATTATATGAGATTACAATATTCGGGTTGACCATAAGATAAAAATATTATAAATCCATTTTGTGGATTATGATAGAAAATTTTTGGAAAAATAATGGTATTTTGGAGACATTTATTTGAGGTATATATAGGTTATTATTATTTAGGACAAAAAATTGACGGATAATGAATTAGACATTAAGTGATAAATGTTATTTGTGAAGACAATAAATATTTTGGGAACCCTATTTACATATAGAAAATATTATACTATGGGATTTTATTTTAGGAGTATTGGTTGAATTTTATTATTGAATAATTCATATTTTACTATGGATATATGGTGATTTGGGTTTTTTATGAAATTTATTACCCTATCATGGTGAATATGTGATTGGGTTAAATAATTGTTGTTATAATACATTAATAGTGGTTGATATTACATGGAAATAAATGATAAAATTTATCATGGACTATTAAGTAATCATATTCTTCTAAATATTTTAGTTCAAATAATAGTTTGGGCTATTTTGAGGAATTATAATGAATGTTATTTGTTGAATGGTTATTTTTTATATTTTTATATTATTACTAAATTTTATAGTTTAAATGTCCCATTAATCGTATAAAGGATAAAAATTATCGGGTGACGGGTATGTTATGGTGCTAGAAATTTTTTTGATAATTTATAAATGTATAAATATTATATATTAATCCATTTTTTGTTTATGTGACTTTTTAAATTTTGATTATTGTGCTTTAGGTTTGAAAAAAAGCATCTTAAATACTAATTATTTAGAGAAAATTATGATTTTCTAGTGGAATTACATAAATTAATGAATAACTATTGCAAAGTATGTAGGTTTCCTTTTGTAAATAATCTATGTAGAAAAATAATTACTCAATTTTATGAAATAGTTCTAAAAACTAAAACTTTTCTATTTACATTTCATACAAAAAATCAAATAAATTTTGACCCATTATATGTTTGTGGTTTTATGATTGTTAAATTTCTATTGATGTTGTTTTATATCACTATCCTATAGAACATTAGGGTCATTTATTTTTCAATATCAATTTTTTCATTAATGTAATCATTGTAAGTGATATCCCTTGGGATGATCATACAGTCCATTCTTACTTTTATAGAATAAGTTTTATTAATCATTTTTCTGATGTGGTATTGCAATAAATGTAAATTGAAGAGTCATACCATAAATACAGAACCAAAATTATAAATTGGGAGGTGACAATTTCCTTTAGGGTGTTGGGGGGTATAATGTGACATCATAATTTTTAAAAACTGACAATATGTTTAATAGCGTACATAATACACAAAATTGAACTTAAGAGAAAAACATATTATTATTATGTTATGATATAACCTAGATGTCAAAATGGTGGGAATAAAAATTATTAATTTATTTATGAAAATAGTTTTAACAATTTTATATAATTAATTATTTTGTGAACAATTATTTATTGATGAAAATAAAACCCATCTTTAAAATGATTAAAAAAACAATATAAATTAAAATAATTGAGTTTATAACATAATAAAATCACACTTTATGGATTTTTCTATTGAAATATGTTTATTATACACTCAATTCTGTGTTTAAAATTCATATTATATGTTTTATATACATGTTATAAGAACAATTTCAATTTTTTCAGTTAAAATAATTATTTATAAAATAGAAATATTTTTTTACTACAATTTGAGGTCAAAATAATCTTAGATATTGTTACTGTCGCATTTATATGTTATATTGGACAAAATGAACTTATTATTTGTTATATAGACATAAAAATTTATTTTAGTTTAATTTTTTGTATTTTTCTTATAAAATTCATATTATAATGAATACAGAAAAATTAAAAATTTAATTCAAAACTGTATTTTTATCTACTTTATTTGTATTGATTGATATTTTAAGATGGGTTTAAATTAATATTATAGTACCAATTTATAATTTTATTCTCTTTTTTCATTGGAAGAAATTTCACATTGAAATCATATATAAACATATGTCAATCATTAAATGGTTTATACTTTTTAAAAATACAAATTTTCATTCCGACAACATGATAAAATTTTAGATTTAATTTTTCCACATATATGATATAAATATTAAAAACCTAGAATATAATTTTGTAATAATTACAAAATTGTGGTTTTATAGATCTACATAATTTATGGTGAAGAGAAACATTGGTATTGTATTTATCAGGGGTAAAGGTTATATCAACAAATACGGGTAAAAATAATATTATATTAATATTAAACTACCCTAACACAAGTAAAAATATTATTAGATGAGTTATGTAAGACGAAAGAAACACACCGGATAAAAATTCAGACTTTTTAATCCAATTGGTTATGATTATGACATTTATAACTTTTAATTTATGGTAAAAGAAAAATTATAATAAATATGTATCTTATTACATGAAAATTTTAATAAGCGGTATATAAATGATCTATTATACAATAAAAATGTAATTATAAATCTAAAAATAATAAATAAATCATGGTATTTTATTTATAATTTGTATCTATTAAATAATATTATCTATTTACACCACAATGATGATGTATGTTATTGCTTTATTAATGAAATAATGAAACATGATATATTATAAATATTAAAATAAATAATATTTTACATAATTTATGTCATCTATGAATTATATACATGAATAATAAATTTATTATTGAATTAATGTATTTTTAATAAGGAATAAATTTTTTATGAATTTTTAAAAGAGAACAGTTATGAATAGTGTCTAATAGACATAATTAATAACAGAAAATATAAATTAGTATATTAAACATTATGAAATTAATTGAAATATTAGATTAATACAATTTTTATGGTTTAGTATTTATATATCAAAATTTTAAATTATGTTTTTAATTTTACATTTTATAGTGATTACATTAACACACAAAGTAAAAATAACATGATATCAGGGTAACATTTAAAGGTGTAATCTATGGGTAAAACCAAAATAATAATGATTTATATAAGATTATAAACTTATTTAATATTAATCGGATAATTTTAATTAGATCCAAATTTATATTATCATTTTTTATAAATGATTTTTGCACCATTTGGAACTGAAATTGAGTTTACATTAATTTAATATTTTATGAGATTCCAAGGGTGCCCTCTGCTCTTATATAAATATGTACCCACTTTTCTCAAATACTCACACTAATAATTCCATTTGGATCAATCAAGATCTTACCAAAACACATCATAAAATCCCTACACATATTATTAAGGATATATATCAGGTAGAAACCCCCTTTTAGAAGTGTTAATGGTCATGTAAAAGGTGATCATGTGAAGAAGTGGTATCATTTTCTTTTAGTATTTCTATTTTATTTCTTCTACCGCATCCTTCTAATATCCTCCAACCATAATGAAATTAAAACTAAAACATTCTAAAAATTATGAGATGTTATTATTTTAACATAATCACAAAATTACATCCCCACTTCTATTAAATGGATAATGAATTAATTGTTAGTGCGTACTTGTGGACTATCACCTCCACAAGTCGATATAATATGTTCTCGTTAAAAATATCTTTCAAATGGTTATAATGATGTAAATAGTGTTTATATATTATATAAATTTAATATTTATCATTTTTAAAAACTAATATTTTCGTTATGTTCTTAATTTATATGAACATAAAAATGATAATGCAGCTCATGCGTACTTGTGAACTATCTCCTCTAGGAAGTGATGTGAATTGTTTTAATTCATCGTGTTAGTTAAATGATATATATATAAGTATATTTAAATTATTATTATGATATAAAAAATATTATGGTCATTATTTAAGGATAAAAAAATATTTAGCTTATTTTTGTAATGATCAATAAAAATTGGAAATGTTATTCATGCATATGTACGACCTCCTCTCTCCATGATTATAACGATGTTCATATTTCATACCATAAATGATTGGATTGATTGGAATATTATAGTTGTTGAATTAATTTTATTATTATTTCATGAATTTTATTCAAGAAATGATTAACTTATGACTACAAGAACTATTGACATCAAGACAAGTTCATTTTTAACTCAAGTATGGAATTTTGACAAAACATATGATTTGAACATAAATAACTATAAAAATTTTGTAACATACAAAAAATTGATATAAAATGAATAATAATAATTCAAAATTATATAAAGAAATTTGAAAATAACATATTTTTAATATTGGGGAATATAATGAATGTATTTTACGCCTTAGACACATGATAACAGATTTCGTCTCAATCAACTGTCATTGATACATTTCTTAATAATATGAATTGTAAATCTTTTAGAAGTTGTATATAAAACCACTATGAAATTTCATACCCAGTTTTCATATAAATGAATTTAATTCATTGTATTGGTAAATTTAATAATTCATGGAGATTAATATTTAAATGGTCAATGTGTTACAAGAAACAATGAACGTTTAATTATTTAATTATCAAATATTTCCTTCATGATATTAATTTACATATTTATTTTCATGGATATCAAATTATTTTAGAAGATAATATAAGTTTATCTTGAATTTCATTAAATATTTTCAAAATGAATTGTTTTATATGAAGTTTTTTACATTTGTTAAAAATTGACAAAAGGAATGTTTTTATTTTATATGATGACAACGAGTTCTCTGTCGCCATTACCATTATTTTATACATCACTTCTTCTAAAAGACATATTGTTTTAATGGAATATAACTCCCTTTCTTGGGTATCATGGAAATGAAATTGCCTTATTAAATGAAAATGATATTTTTAATAAAAAATGTTTTTCATATGGGATTAGAAGATGTTCCCAACAAGGGTTGAGTGATGAACATGTATTATTCAGGTAATGGAACATGAACATTATATGAAACCAATGATCCTAATATTGATTATATGAAGGTTGTATCCCTATTATAGGTCACGGGTGATCCCGAACCAACATATATAAATGGTTGGTCCCTATTATAGCTCATAGGTTATCCAATTCTAATTTATAGAAGGGATGAGCCCCATTATAGATCACGGGTGAGCCCAATATAGATTTTAAGAAGAGTGATCACCATTTTAGATCTATTATTTGGAAGTTGACAATTTCATTATTCCAATTGTAAGTGGTTTGATAGGGTTTTAGGTATATTATTATATAGGTCACCTAAATTAGTTTTAATTTCATTCTCTTGGTTTTAATTTTATTCTTTGAGAGAAAAGTTTGATTTTTATTCATGTGAATTTTTTTTGATTAATCCCCACATAAAAAATTAAATGGGTTACCATGTTTTAACCAGACTAATTGTTTCATTATTTTTATGTCCCTTACTAAGATTTTATGCTCATATAATGTTTCTAAAAAATTTCCATCGGTATTGATATTGGTAAGGACAATAAATATTACATAATGAATATATTGATGATGTGTATTGAAAAGAAATCATGTTTTATTTTGAAATATTTTTCTTTTTTTTAAAAATTGATATTGATTAGAAGTGTCAACATTTTAATATTTGAGTTGAAATTTATTTTTTATGGAGGAATTCATTAAAACTCTAAACCTAAAAAGATATTCTATTTTATTTTTTATTTAGCAAGTGATTATAGAATTTATAATGATGGGGCCTTATTTGAATAGTTTCAAAAACATGTCACAACACTAAATAATAAATATGGAATAAAATACTACATGTGATTAATGGAGTTATGGAACAACCACTAACAAATAATCACATATTTGTGTGGAGAATAACCATAATGTTCTAATTATTATACCTATGGCTTATAAATTCAATATATGAGACATAACTAAATTGATATGCAACAAAAGATAATTCCAAAAACAATGAACATGAGGTATAATTTATAGAAAACACAAAATAGTTTTGTAAAACTCCCCTATTATTGTATTTTCAACATGTTTATCTTGGATTGGAGTATATATGAGAAAAATGGAATAATTATAACACCTCAATAACTCAGTTGTGAGAAATAGAGATGAAGAATCGATCGAACAGAATTGATTACGCACTATTATAATTCAAACGTGTTGAATTGAATCTCAATAATATCTTAGATGAAGAAGATATCTTGATCGCTATCCCAGGCCTATAAAAATATACAAAATGATTGAATGTGAGGCTAATCAAACAAGAAATAGTATTAATTAAGAGGGGATGTTTAATTACATTATTAAATGTAAAAGAGTTATATTACCCAAAATTTAGATTGTTCCAGATGTGTTCACATGATCTTATAAGACATAAAAAAACCATTCACATGTATATAGAGAAGAGGGTCACTCACATGGTTATGTTGAATTGTTTAAATATTTTTTCACAAACCATGTCATGTTTATCTACATAAAAATTTAGAACATATTCATTTTTAGATCTAACCATACTCCATACTAACATAATTTACTATAAACATGTGACAAGGACATCATTTTAAAGAGGAGGGTTTTTTTTCTCCGAATAATCCCCATTCACCATCGAGACCATATCTTAACCTACTACTAATTTCTATTAGGTCCAAAATAAGTAATTAGACTAAAATTTAAAGGGTCCATACCTGTGTAAAAAACCAGGTTCCTTCAGTCATACCCATTTAAAAGAAATCATCCCTAAGTTCACCATCCAATGGGGGTGAAAAAACTGACTATGTACAACAGTGGCCATTGGGCATGTACATCAGCCTATTTCTTACATGTATCATCCTGCATGGTTTCGTGATATCATAACAACCATATTAGAGGAAATGAATGTGCTCTAACATACATCATACAATGATCAATGATGCATATTGGATACTCCTCTGATGTAGCATCATCATCTAACCCATCATTTTTATGATCAATGATTTGAAATAAGTCAACATAATACTTGGTAAGATATTAAATGTGCTATAAGTTTTTCATTTCTTGATACCCTAAGATAAAATCAACTGATATGATATTGTCCTAGATATATCTAGAATTTCAAATATCCTTATATAATGGGGACAAATCTTCTATCGCTTTTGTAACTATCTATTACCTATCCTTCTTGATACATGAAGGAATCAAATATCCTAGAAATCGAAATCTAGTGGTCATTGATGGTTATCGTCATATGATATATGTCAATATTGAGCAGTATTCATAATCATTCTGATCAGATGATCCTTCTATGTAGAATCCTGAATTAAACTAGGACCATGTAGTGTTACATCCCCTCCCTCCTGCCAGCACAAGGGAGAATGACAAAACCTACAATATAAGGCCTCATAAAGATCAATTTGAATCATCGCAAGGAATCTATTAGTGTTGAAAATATCAATGAGAGGGGTATTCACCTCTCGAGAACTGTAGAAATCAATGAATCATTATCAGATCATATCCTATTGAACATATATTTCTTTTTTGATTTTCCATCAGTTTGAGGGTGAATATATTTCTATTGTTGTATCCATTTTCCCAAATATTTATGCAATTCCTTCATGAATTGTGATGTAAAATGGAAATCTATGTATACAACAATAGTACGAGGGACCCCATGTAATCATATAATCTTCTGAACATATAGTCTTTCAATCTCATCAATTGAGAAAGTCACCCGAATAGAAATGAAATAGGACAGTTTCATTATTCAGTCCATAACTACCCATAAATAATCACTACCTCTTGTCAATATAATTAAGACAGCTAAAAATTCATAATAATATAATCCTATTTCTATTCCATGACTAAAAGAGAATGTAACAATCCTTCTAGACTATGGTACTCTTCCTTCACTTTCTGACAAGTGGAGGACCTATTAATATGGCTTACAATTAGATGTTTAATCACTGGATACCAATAGTTGTGACACATATCTCGATATATTTTGGATATTCTAGGGTGACCTACATACAGAGAATTTTGGGACTCTTTTACCAACTATTCTCTCATGCCTTCATGAACAGAGACACATCCATGAATATGAATGATGTCATCTCTATCCACTTAACCAATCAGGTGGTTGGTTATCTCTTGATATACTCCCATAGAGAACCAAGTCATCAAGATTTGAAAATTGTGTACCCATCACCTTCTCAAAGAGGGAAGAGTTAACTGTAAAATATGATATGTAAGACTACTTTTGATTAGTGTAAAACTATAATTGTAGTTCCAATGATATAGTTGTTAACATCAATTCATCACAAGCTTCTCATATGGAATGTGTTTGAGTTTTTCAACTCAATGTATCAGAAACCAAATTTACCTTCCCTTTCATATTGGATGTCTCAATATCAAAGGATTGTAGATACTCAACCCATAAACATTATCTGTTGTTCTCATCACCCAAGGAAAAGATATATTTTAGGCACTTGTGGTATGTTTTAACCACAAAGTGGTCACCAAAAAGATATTGTCTCCATCAACACGGGACATGGAAAAACTATTCTAGCTTAAGGGAGTGTGTATGGCTGTTTCTCTCATGAGGCCTCATGTTCTGAGATCTGTTTGCAATTACTCTAGCTTCCTGCATCAATAATTCTCCTAGGATGATCCTTAATACAACATAGAAGATGAAATAACATATTTCTAACACTGGAATATTTAAAATATGTGTCATGACAAGCCCCATATTCTTCTCATTAAGGTATTTCAAGAAATACTCTAGCGGAAAATACATGAAACCCAACATTGTATGAAAACTATGTGTTGTATCAAAGAATGATAACTTATGTACGAAATTATTTTAATATACATCCAACACCAAGAAACACTGTATATAAAACTAATTCATGGGATTCTCCTAGGAAAATAAACCACTAAAAATGTTTGTTTTAATAGATTAAAATTGAATTTGAGGTGACATAACCCAAAATGGGATCTTTGTAGATTCCAAATTGAACATAGAATGTATGAGATAAAGTTGATGCTCTCATAGTGTACTCAAAAAAAATCTCAAATTGATTATCATGGTCATTACATGTATGAGAATACAGAAATATGTTGTCCACAAATTCAACGAAAAAATAATCCAAATAGTGGTGGAACACCCTATTTATCTGATCTATTGTAATGATGGGCACATTTGTAAGGCCAAATGATATAAATTTGTACTAATATGGACCATACCAACTAAAAAATGATATATTATGTATATTTGATGTCCTGAATCACACCTGATGATATCCTAACCTCATGTCAATCATATAGAAGACCCTATTTCCATCATTCTGGACTAAGGGATCATTTATTATATATAGTGGATACTAGTTCTTGACTGTAAGATGGTTTAACTATCTGTAATCCAGACATAGGTGTAAGAATCCATATTTATTCTTCGAAAAACTCTCAGTCGAAACCTAGGAGGATATACTGGGCATTTAATTCCATTGTCCTCATGAAACTATATCATCCTATTATGGTCATGGATCTCTGTAGGTGTCACCCTATATGGAGGAATGGACATTGGATCATCTATTGGAACATGTTCTATCGTAAAATCCACTTCTTTGTTAGTGGGTAATCCATAAATTTCATTTTATAAGGATATCCCAGAAAGAATCATCAAATTGAGGTAATCATTAAGAAGTAAACTATGATCATCCTTGAAAATATTGGCAATCTGGGAGGTAACTCCACTATTACCTTGTCCCTTCGGTCCGACACTACTTGTCTGGACATCCCACTCACCCACATGTAGATAAATGATGCCCACTGTTAAAGAAAATGAATCCATTCGATGCTTTCATTCTAAAAGGCATGATACTATACCAACTAATCCTCCATGAGAATGAAATCTAATCCTTTCATCTCAAGATTCAAATGGATCCTTATGAAAGGGTTATACCTACATCACGTGAAAATTGACTGCAATAAAATATTCCCACTAACATTATTACAAACAAAGTATCTATTGTCATTACAACAGATAAATATTTTATCTCCAGTCTGATACTTTCAACAATAGATAGTGTGATAAAATAGTTCTATGCACCATTATCCATTAAAATAAGATACTATTGTATTTTCCACTAGAATTTTACATCATACTACAGATGGTCTCGTTCCATGATCCTTGGGTATTGGCTGTAAACCATGTATTTGACATGATCCACAGAGCTGTGAAATAGTTAGACTATGACAATTATAACATCTTCTTTTGGCATTGTTGGTGATCAAGGGTCTAGATTCCACGACTGTGAATATCACCTAAGGCAGTCATTATAGTGCTATTCCATCTCAACACCTTGTGTGGAATAAAAGAACCTTGACCCAATGGATGAGCTAGCACATATACTATTCCACTTGATGATGGTGGAATGGTCATGAATAATCATGGTAGATAACTCATACGACCAGAATCCCAAAAATCCTTTTCCTATCAATCACAATGAGGATTTAGTTTCCCTCATTGTAAACACAGATGGTACACAATAGAGCTATCAAAACGGGTAATCTGATTGTCACTATTAGGATAAGAAACCTCAATGTAACACTTCCTTCCACTGGGAGACCAATTGGTCTACCATCACACTGATCATATATTTTGGGCTCTATTATGACCTCTCAGGATTCAATCAATTTTAAGAGCATGATTGACTATATCATGAAATTTATGTTAGAGGGAGTCATTCAAATACGCATGGATTTCATACTAAGACTCATCCAGGGAGTGTGTAGAAGGAGAAATCTCATCACTAGATAGATGTAGTGATAAGTGATACAACTCCATGAAACACACTGAATATTCCAAAACTATTGTAAAAACATTCTCTCTACATGTTAACTCTCTGTCTGTATCATCTCTCTCTATCTGGGGAATAATATAATTATAGAAAATGTTATTGAAGTCAGCCGATTTCATGTCTTGATAGTGATCAGCCTAAGTAACCACATTCTACCAATGCTTGAATGAATACATTATCATGTATATATAAATATATAACCTTGACTCTGGAGGCTTTTCTAGATGCTCAACGATAGACAGGATGGCCTCTAGCCCATACTCAGTAGCCTATGGAACAGCATTCCCTATGAAGGATGGAGGATGCAGCATCCCAATATCTTGAGTTAAATCATCCATTATAGGTTTATGCTTTGGAGGACCATTCACGGACTACATCAATTATAGTAAACCATCACATACTTTTGAATTAGTGGCCAAATATTGTATATATGGTGTTTCCACAACTACCACTCTTAGAGGCATGACTGTGGCTTTTGGAACACCACATATGAAGCAAGATCATCACCACCTTCTTGGAATATGATATGAGGATGTTATGGCAGCAATGGTCTAAAAATTACAAGCACACGCCTCAGAATAAGTTTTGATAATATAGATAAAAACACTTACAAAAGATAAAAATAAAAAAGGTATCACTAACCTAAAAATACAACCCTAACTACCAATATACACTATTAGGTAATGGTATGAGATCGCCTATAACTTTTATTTAATTTTACATTTAATTACCAAATTCCATTATTTTCCTTTCATAAACATGAAATGGAGGGATTAGGATGCATAACCATTTTATTTTTGTTTTCATGTCTCACATTATAATATAATGGCTCAACTAATTAAATAACTCAACCCAACCCGTTATAGCCCATACACCTCACAAATAGTGACATGAAATTAATCAATCACAACTAAGAGTAATATAAGAAGAAGCTAACTATAACAAAATCATTCGATAATTCTAGGCATATTATTAAATTGGAGGTAGTTTAATGCAACTATATGGAATGGAAATATGCATGACATGATATTTCTAGGTCCTATATGATCAATGTAACAATAATCCACACCCGAATCTCATTAGGCCAAGGATTAGATTTAATCTCAAACAAAAAAATAATCAACAACCCCACAAAATAGCTATGTCACCCAATGATTAAATAATGTCTACTCTAATAGAGAAAATAGAAAAATAATTATAGATTGAGTAACTTATCTTTTACATCGCACATGGGTTCATGATGCCTGAGAATGACTTATGACCAAGTTCCAAGAATTCCCAATCACATGAATATTATTTCCAAATATTATTAAAGAGTGGAACTACATCTAATAAACCTTTATGATGTCATGGACCTTGATACAAATTAATCAGGGGGTTACATAAGCATTTTATCATGGTATAAGCCATGGAAGAGAAACTGGTATCATAAACAAACATGTCATAAAATGTATAAAAACCTAATATAATGAATAATAATGGTACCCTTGGATCATTACACCATTAAATAAAATATTAAATCATTCTATGTCATCACATATGGAAAATTATATTGAATTATCAATTAAAAATATTCATGAGAAAATAATCATTAAAAATTTCAATGTGTTCCATTAGAAATTGATTTTTTTTATCAAAATTCAAATGAAATAATAAATATTAAAGAAGAAAATAATATAACAAAAATAATTATATTTATTATATATTATTTAAATGGAAATTATATATACCTCATAAAAGACTATAGGGTCATACCATAACATGTGTCTCAATGATGGAAAATTGAGAGAAAATTGAATTACCAATTTCATAACATTTGAACCGTAAAGCCCATTAATAAAAAATGGAACTATATGTATAAAATGTAACACCTTGATCTTCCACGGTACGCTTCTCATTCAATAATGCAATAACTTGCATTGTACGCAACTTCGAGTTCTAACACACCACGACTAATCAATGTAGTTGTTATGAATAGTAATACCCACTTTTTAAAATTATAGAAATTTTATATTTCAAAATTTACTTTATTTTTTTATTCGTAATATCAAAATTATCCTAAGTTGAATTTTTTGTAATTTTCTGAGAACTTCCAGTTTTTTATGAATAGTGAAAAATACATAAAAACAACTTTTTTAATCAAAATAATTTTTAGTGATAAATTATACACTTTATTGGTTTTAAAGTATAATTAGAATATATTTTTTAATATTTTATCCAATGGTGTTCATTATAATTAATTTCACTTTGAAATTCGACATAAACAATTGTCAATCTTTTGATATATATTGTTTCTTAAAAACACGCTATTTGTTGTGACAACGGGAATTAATTATAAAATTAATTGATACAACATATTGGTTTGGAATTTCATAAAATAGACATCATTTTTTAATTTGGAATATCAATTATAGCTTAGGGTGAAATTTTGGCATTGTTCTGAAAAACATCAATTTTTGATGAATAGTGAAACCAATAAGTTGTAGTTAAATAACTGATTTTTTCATTTAAATGAAATATTACCACTTTTGTGATTTGATTTTCAAAAATCTGACATACATGGTTGTCATTAAGAAGTAAAATAAGGTTCAATGGGATTAAAATAATTTTTTGGTGAATAGTAACTTTTAAGTTTAATTAATTGCGATTAAAGGTAATTAGTGAAATTTAAGGTTAAAATGATATTATAAAAATATGAAAATACCTTTACATTTGTCCTACCCCTATTGGATGTGACATGGCCGACCAAGAAAATCCATGGGTCAACTTGGTGACCCCATGTAGCCACTTTGGTAGGAAAATGACATAAATAACTTTTATTTAAAGTTAAAATAAAAATGACCCAAACATAAGTTGTTTTACTAAAACAATTTTTAAATGGGGTTATACAAGTCATATTTTTGACTATAAATATTCATTATAAATATAAAAATATTTCCTACATCATGATATTTATTTATAATTTTTAGACATTAAATAAATTAAATTATTTATGACACCATGATGATGCAGCGATTAACTCATTAATTAACGATTTAAATAAAATGAAAATATAATGTAAAATCCAAGGCTTAAACTTGTCAAAAACCTATTGTATGAGTAGATTTAGAACCCTTATCACCTTATCCTATAATTATATAAGTTTGGGACCTTTAAAATCCTAAACACATTATATAATAAAGTAACATTACATTACTTTCCAAGAGTGCCTTTCCTCTCAACTTATAAAAGGCCCCCACCACTACCACCTTACTCACACTTTTAAAGCCTTTTGGCTCGGCCAACCTCTGCCCAAATATTATCCCAACTTCCCTCTATTACTCCTAGAAGCCTCACTTTGGGAAGAATTCTTCCCAAGGAAGCCTTTGGCTCAAATCAAAAAAGAGTTATCCGATTTTAAGGTAATGTCTTCTCTAATGTTTTGTTTTATTTTGCTTCTCCAACCCCATAAACATTTATTATTAATTTCTTTTGTAAAAACACCAGTATCCTTAATATACTAGGATGTTGTGATAAGAAGATTTAGAGCTACACTTACACACACCTGCATCTAATGGTTAAAGAACATATTGTTTCTGTGGATGGCGAATTTCTGCCTCACAAAACGATGATTGTTCAACACTCATATAACACCTTAAAAGGTGGAAATTAAGATGTCACTATATTTATATATGATATATAATATGTTTATGTTTTACTTAAGGTTCTTTATATTTCATTTATGGCATACCTTTATTGTTTCCATTATGGGTAAACGCGATATTTTCATTTTAGGAAGTGCAGACTACCACCCCCTCAAAGTGATTTGAATTGTTAATGCCATATGTGGGATGTATAAAAGATGGAGTAAATGATGTTATATATGATATTATACTGGAATTATAATATACCTCTATATCATTATTATTTCATTAAATATGAAATAGAAATGAAAGTAGCATTCATGCGTACGTACGGCTTACCGTCTCCATGAACGGTGCATTTCATTTCTTACCTCTAAACATTATGGAATATTATAAATGCATGTATATACAGGATATATATGAGATATATGATATCTATATAATGAATATAATTCTGGATATTATGGATATTTCACCACATGAACAACTTGTAATTATAAGAAGTATATTTTTGACTCAAGTACCAAAGATCGACAAAACGACCTTTATTAACATAAATAATTACATAATGTTTATAACATTCTAATAAGTGATATAAAATGAATAATAAACATGAAAAAGGTTTTAATTAATTATAAATTAACTCTACTTTATTATTCATGAGATCAAAGAACAGTCAAGTGAATTCGGACACGAGGTAAGGGAACTTCTTAACCCAATTTCCATTCTTTGGGTTAATCACCTACTTTCAAATTATGTCAAGATATTATTGTGTCCTATCTTGTATTTTTACTTTCTAATGTGTACTTATAGTGAATACACATAATAGAAATTTTTTATAAAAAAATTTATCATTTTAAGGGACTTCGTCTCAATCACCATTCATTGATGCATATTTGGTTTTATACACAACTTTACTTTATACTGTGTATAAAACCCTTTGACTTTTACATTTATTTAAAAGGAATATTTTTATACGAAGTATTTTACTAAATGAAAATAAGGAATGTTTTCCTTGTCATACGTATGCAGCGACAATGACTTCCCTGCCGCCATGGCCATTATTTGTGTTTCGGCTTCCTCTACAAGCCATAAATTTTTTTTTAATGAAAACTAAATACAAAGTTTTAACATTATTTTATTTTGGTATTGAAAATGGTTTTGAAAGTGTTTTAATTATATCAATGTTTTGTATTGATATCTTGTGATTGAAATTTGGAAATGTTATGTTTCCTTTATGCATGTTTTATTGATACGATTACGTTATGGTTTATGATATGTTTAAACCTATTCATATGAGGAATGCATTGGACTTAATATGTGACGGTTGGATCCCGCTACAGCTCCTCGATGCATCGGTAGGTCTCATAAGACAAACTAGTGTCTTGGCACGAGGCCTTGACAAAATCTTAATTGTGGTCTTGGCACGAGGCCTTTGCTATGTGGTTATGATAGTCTGGCATTATGCATTCCATCATTATGAAAGTGGTTATTGATATTTCATGTGATTATTCGACTACAAGAATGTCCTTGTGAGTAAGTAAATTGGATTATTTCATTTTATATTTTCCATATTATTCTAAAGTTCATGTTTAAAAGGATTTTGTTGTAGTTATACATTTCCTTAAATGTTAATGTTTATTTATGAAATCTTCTACTATATTTTTATCTTTACTGAGCATCTGAGCTCACCCCTTTCAATGTTTTAATTTTTCCAGGATGTGAAGAAGTATTTTATGAATGACCTGCAGGGATAGTCAGAAGAGGATATGAGTGTGGACTATGGAGACTTTGTTATTATATATTTTCACTTTATGATGTAATGTAACATTTATGAATGTGTCTAGTGTTTACAAGGCCACTAAACTAATCGGTATTTCGAGACTTGATCTTTCGTGATCATGCCAATGTTACGAAGTAATGCACCGACTCTGGGTAACTGGGGTCGGGGCGTTATAGTTGGTATCAGATGCAGTTTAGTACTAACTGTGGAATCTAGATTTAGGTAAACTCTGATTATAGCACATAGCCCGAAGATAGACTTTGAGGATTAGTATAGAAGAAATTCCAAGAATTTTGGTATTATAGAGATTTTGTGAGTTTTCCAAGCAATACATCCATGTCTGGATATGAGCAGGTAGAGGAGGCTCTGGCACAGATGTACCTAGGGGAAAATACCGAAAACACCGCTTTGAGCTAGAATCGAACGGGAACTGGTGCACGACAACTGGCCTTGCTGCACTCTTGGTTACGACACTCCCGGGGGATATGCTTAGGATAATTCTTGTTTTCTTTACAAACCACTATGAAGTGTTATGAGTATATACATCCTCAAAGAAAACATTTTTATGATTATGTATTATATCCATAAATAGTTCAATTTATGTTAAGTATTTTATAAGTATGGAATAATGTATTTTCATTCATAAACTAATCTTGTTTATGCCATTTTTTAGAAATGGTTCCTAATGGAAGGAATGGAAACCGTATCAATGCATGCACTCCGTGTATGGATTTCCCTCCTGCTCAAGATAATCATTGTGGAGCTGGAGATACAACTGGTGCTGATCAACTTATTACCATACTGGGACAACTCACTCAGGTTATGAATAATAACCTTACTCGTATGGAGCACCTTGATCCGCAACGTAGTGGATCAATGATAGACCGCTTCATGAGGCAACAACCGAAAACATTTAATGGGGGTACACATCCATTATTAGCTAATAAATGGATTAACTCCTTAGAGAAAATATTCCATGACTTGGAGAGTAGCGAAACGGAGAAGGTTCTCATGGCAGTCTACTGCCTCACTGGAGATGCCGATCAATGGTGGTCATTGATTCAAAATACAAAGGAAGATGAAGAAGTATCAAGTATGGAATAGTGGGAGTTTAAGGATATTTTCTTAGAAAAATACTTTCCACATGACCATCGAGCAGATATGGAAAGGCAATTTCTGAGTCTGAGACAAAAGGAGGATGAGAATGTCGCAAAGTATGAGGCCAACTTTACAAGGTTAGCAAGGCATGTTGTAGATTATATACATAACCCAAGAAGTAAGATTGATTGTTTCTTTGATGGGTTAAAACCATTTCTCTGTCGAGATTTAGTATCACAATATTTCTCAACATACTAGGATATAGTCTCATGTGCTATCAAGACAGAAAAGGAATTCTCTATGTCTTATGATAACAAAGTAAAGCAAGAGAAGAAGAGAATGTTGGAACAAGAGACAGATAATGGGAAAAATGGAATGAAGGATTTTCCATTATGTGATAATTGTGGGATGAATCACCCTGGTACTTGCCTAAAAGGAATGGGAGTTTGTTACAAATGTGGAGAAAAAGGTCACCAGGATTTTGATTGTAAGGGAAAGAAAGAGGCTATCAATGTTGAATGCTACAATTGTAGGGAAATGGGTCATTATGCAAATGATTGTCCTATGATCCAAGGAAACTTACCTCAGATAAGGCCAAGGGATCAAGGCCATGCTTATGCTGTTACTACCGTTGAAGTGGAATAATTAATGTATTGGTGCTTTTGGACTCAAGAATTATATTCTGGTTATAAGAATAATGTGATATATATAAGGATTGTACTTCAGTACTTGTTCATTTCATTAAGGTCTTAATTTGATGAAGGTAATCATATTTTTAGTATGTGACAATAAGAGAAACTTTACTTTGTTTGGGGAATCTGATAAATTAATTTTGAAATTAAGAGACCTTTTAGAGAAAGTCTGGACAGAGGTATTTTGGATAACTATAAATGTTGGAATGGATTAAGTTGAACTTTGGATAGTATTGTTTAATGTTAAAACATTTATGAAGATTATTTTTGGAATATTATAATACTATAGTTTTAGGAAAAGGACAACCTGCAGGGTGGGGCATAACCCGTCACGTCGGACAAAGCTGCAGGAATCGAACCCCCAACCATAGTGCGACAGGCCTTTATTACCTACCACTATCCTACAGGTAGTCCCTAGTTATTACAAAATAGTTTTACTGATCTAAATGGTATGTGTTAATATTTGGAACCTTATACAATTAGGATAAATAGAATATTTTTGAGTTCTATTACCTTTTAGAGTGAAATATAGGTTTGTGGTAAAAATTTATTAAAGAATGAAAGTCTACATAACAATTATGTATATTCCCTTACATTCCTAGTAAATATCCTAAATAAATTCCTCATATTTATAAAAGGTAACTTAAAAGAAAAATGTTTCCGGTTAACTTTTACAACTGGGGATTCAATGACTGTTTAACCAATCACAAGTTTGTGATTTTCATATGGTTAACTTTCTCCTAATCCAGTGTTCTACAACTCTCCATCATACCATGATGGTTTTTTTCTTCCATATCCATATTTTCATAGAATCCTAGTATGGTCTATCTTGGGTGACCTTTGTACTTCTCTTTCTTTCTTTTAATGTTATATTTTTATTAACCTTATTTCCGATGTGGGTTTTCCACAAAGGTATTTTCTAGTTTCAACCTTTTATTTTCAAAAAAAATTTCAAATTGAGAGGTCGCACTTTATTGAAGGAGGGGAGAATGTAACACCGCGAGCTTCCATGATAAGCTTCTCATTCAATAATTCAATAGCTTGCATTGTACGCAACTTCGAGTTCTAACACACCGTGACTAATCAAAGTAGCCGTTATGAATAGTAATACCCACTTTTTAAAATTGTAGAAATTTTATATTTTAAAATGGACTTCATTTTTTTTATTAGTAATATGTAAATTATCCTAAGTTGAATTTTTTGTAATTTTCTGAGAAATTCCATTTTTTTTGAATTGTTAAAAATACTTAAAAATAACTTTTTTAATCAAATTATTTTATAGTGATAAATTATACTATTGAGTGGTTTTAAAGTATAATTAGAATATATTTTTACCATTTTATCCAATGGTGTTCATTATAATTAATTTCACTTTGAAATTAGACATAAACAATTGTCAATCTTTTGATATATATTGTTTCTTAAAAACACGCTATTTGTTGTGACAGTGGGAATTAATTATAAAATTAATTAATGCAACTTATATGTTTTGAATATCCTAAAATAGACATCATTTTTGAATTCTGAATATCAATTATATCTTAGGGTGAAATTTTTGGCATTGTTATGAAAAACCTCAATTTTTGATGAATAATGAAACCACTAAGTGGTAGTTAAATAAGTGATTATTTCATTTAAATAAAATATTACCACTTCTGTGATTTGATTTTCAAAAATCCGACATACATGGTTGTCATTATCATGTAAAATGTGGTTTAATGGGATTAAAATATTTTTTTGGTGAATAGTAACTTTTAAGTTTAATTAATCGCGATTAAAGGTAATTAGTGATATTTAAGGTAAAAATGATATTATAAAAATATAAAAATACCATTAAACTTGTCATAACCCAATTGGATGTGTCATTTCCGACCCAGACAATCCATGGGTCAACTTGGGGACCCCATGGAGCCACATTGGTAGGAAAATGACATAAATAACTTATATTTAATGTTAAAATAAAAATGTCACAAACATAAGTTGTTTTACTAAAATATTTTTTAAATGGGGTTATAAAAGTCATATTTTTTACTATAAATATTAATTTGAAAGATAAAAATACTTCCTACATCATGATAATTTTTTTTATAATTTTTAGACATTAGATAAATTAAATTATTTATGACACCATGATGATGCAGCGATTACCTCATTAATTAACGATTTAAATAAAATGAAAAGATAATATAAATTCCAAGTCATAAACATGTCAAAAACCTATTGGATGAGTAGCTTTCTAACCCTTATCACCTTAGCCTCTAATTATATAAGTGTCATACCTTTAAAATCCGAAACTCCTTATATAATAAAGTATCATTTCATTACATTCCAAGAGTGCCCCTCCTCTCCACTTATAAAAGGCCCCGACCACTACCACCTTACTCACACTTTCAAAGCCTTTTGGCTCGGAAAAACTCCACCCAAATACTCTCCCAACATCCATCTATTACTCCTAGAAGCCTCACTTTTGGTATAATTCTTCCCAAGTAAGCCTTTGGCTAAAATCAAAAAAGAGTTATCCGATTTTAAGATAATGTCCTATCTGATGTTGTTTTGTTTTATTTTTATTCTCCAAACCCCTAAACTCTTTTGTTAATTTATTTTGTAAAAAAATAAGTATCCTCAATATACTATTATGTTTTTATAATAACTATTAGAGCTACACATACACACACCTACATCTAATGGTAAAAGAACATACTGTTTCTGTGGATGGCGAATTTCTGCCTCACGAAATGATCATTGTTCAACACTCGTATTACACCTTAAAAGGTGGCCATTAAGATGACACTATATTTATATATGATATATAATATGATTATTTTTTTACTTAAGGTTCTGTATTTTTCATTTATGGCATACCTTTATTGTTTCTATTATGGGTAAATGCGAAATTTTCATTTTAGGAAGTGCAGACTACAGCCCCCTCAAAGTGATTTGAATCGTTAATGCCATATGTGGGATGTATAAAGGATGGAGTAAATGATATTATATATGATATTATACTGGAATTATAATATACCTTTATATAATTATTATTTCATTAAATAAGAAATAGAAATGAAAGTAGCGTTCATGCGTACGTACGGCTTACCGTCTCCATGAACGGTGCATTTCATTTCTTACCTCTAAACGTTATGGAATATTATAAATGCATGTGTATACTGGATATATATGATATATATGATATCTATATAATGAATATAATTCTGGATATAATGGATATTTCACCACATGAACAACTTGTAATTATAAGAAGTTTATTTTTGACTCAAGTACCAAATATCGACAAAATGGCCGTTATTAACACAAATAATTACATAATGTTCATAACATGGTAATAAGTGATATAAAATGAATAATAAACTTGAAAAGGTTATTAAGAAAATATAAATTAACTATAGTTTATTATTCAGGAGATCAAAGAATAGTGGAGTGAATTCGGACACGAGGTAAGGGAACTTCTTAACCCAATTTCCATTCATTGGGTTAATCTCCTACTTTCAAATTATGTCAAGATATTATTATGTCCTATCTTGTATTTTTACTTTCTTATGTGTACTTATAGTGAATACACATAATAGATATATTTTATAAAAAAAATTGATCTCTTTAAGGGACTTCGTCTCAATCACCATTCATTGAGGCATATTTGGTTGTATACACAACTTTCCTTTATACGGTGTATGAACCCCTTTGACTTTTAAGTTTATTCAAAAGGAATCTTTTTATACGAAGTGTTTTACTAAATGAAAAAAAGTAATGTTTTTCTTGTCATACGTATACAAAGAAAACGACTTCTCCACCGCCATGACCATTATTTGGGTTTCGTCTTCCTCTACAAGCCATAACATTTTTGTTAATGAAAAATAAATACAAAGTTTTAACTTTTTTTATTTTGGATTTGAAAATGGATTTGAAAGTGTTTTTATTATATCAATGTTTTTTATTGATATCTTGTGATTGAAATGTGGAAATGTTATGTTTCCTTTATGCATGTTTTATGTGATAAGATTATGTTATGGTTTATGATATGTTTAAACCTATTCATATGAGGAATGAATTGGACTTAATAAGTGATGGGTGGAGCCCGCTACAGCTCCTCGATTCATCGGTAGGTCTCATAAGAAAAACTAGTGTCTTGGCATGAGGCCTTGAAAAAATCTTATTTGTGGTCTTGGCACGAGGCCTTGGCTGTGTGGTTATGATAGTCTGGTATTATGCATTTCAACATTAGGAAAGTGGTTATTGATATTTCATGTGATTATTCGACTAGTAGAATATCCATGTGAGTGTGTAAATGGCATTATTTCATTTTACTTTTTCCATATTATTCTAAAGTTCAAGTTTAAAAGGATTTTGTTGTAGTTAGACATTGCCTTAAATGATAATTTTTATTTATGAATGCTTCCGCTATATTGTTATCCTTACTGAGCATCTGAGCTCACCCCTTTCAATGTTTTAATATTTTCCAGGATGTGAAGAAGTATTTTGTGAATGACCTGAAGGGATAGTAAGAAGTGAATATGAGTGTGGACTATGGAGACTTTGTTATTGTAGATTTTTACATTATGATGTAATGTAACATTTATGAATGTATCTAGGGTTTCCAAGGCTACTAAACTAATCGGTCTTTCGAGACTTGATCTTTTGTGATCATGCCAATGTTATGAAGTAATGCACCGACTCTATGTAACTGGGGTCTAGGAGTTACATAAAAACTAATAAATTTAAGAAAAATAATCATATAATATATTCATCAGCAATTTATACACCACACAAGGCAATTGAGAGTGGAATAAGTCATCAGTCTCGCAGAAATTAAAGTTACCTGAGGAAATCCTTAGTACTTATATAACTCTTGAATCCTAAAATCTGAGAAATAAAAATATCAATTGAACTTTTTATAATAGGAAATAAACATAATTAATGATATAAAAAATAATATCTTAGTTTATACACCAATCAAAAAAGTTAGGGGTTATTATTGAATTTCTCTAAAGGAAAAAAAGTGAGATTAAATTCCCTTATCCTAATTATTGACTCTCTTCACACATGATAAAAGCACTTATATTATAAATAAAAATTTAACAAAAATTAAAATTTTAAAATATTATTACATATCATAAAATATTTGATTTAATTATGACCCTATATTACCTATTTATTAATTATTATTTGTCAATGTAACATTTCGGGTGATATTCGTTTTGTTTTTTTGTACATGTTTCAACTTATTATTCTTAATCCTATTGCATAGAAAATTATTTAATTTTATTAAAAATATAGATAATTATTTATATATCATATATATTTTATATATAAATATTTCTAATTATATATAATATATTTAAATATGGAATGGAATACATCATTTATGGAGATAGTTTGTCATACGTACACATGATCTTAATTTAGGCTTTAAAGTTGTATAAAAAGAAAGAGATTAAATGAAATGTACATGTGTTTATAAATATATATATATATTATAATTTTTTTATATTTTTCATTAATATCATAAATGTTAATTATACCTATTCTTAATGTATTTAATGAAATCTGTGAACAAATCACATCGCTTTTAGGAGGCATGAATCACCACATTCTCAAATGAAGTTATCCTTTTACAAAAATATATATAATGTTATGTGTTATATAATAATTAAATAATACTAAATGCACCATAAATTTAATTTAATTCATTTAAAAATATTATCTACATCATAATTATAAAACATTATACATGGTGAAAGAAAAAACAAATGACATCGTTTCACAAGACAATAGACCTCCACAAACATGAATGATAATATTGTTACACATTTGAATGATTTTTCTATAGTTGTTGGTCATATAATAAGAATAAAAATATCTCAGTATATTTACTATAATATTATTGTTATATAATCATTGAATAATATGAAATTAATGTGTGAAAAACAAAATAAAATTGATTTTCACATTGAATGATATTACCTTTTTTAGTAAACACTATATAATTTTATCTAATGGGATCCCTTGTTAGTATTAATGAATTATTTTAGGATTTTATGATGATATAATAGATTTTTGGAGATTATTTGGATAGATTATCTTTGATACAATAATAATTCAGTGTTTTGAGGAAGGGGAATAGTTAATTCATTTTTTATAGAGGAGGAGTAGTGTGATTTGGTAAATACCAAAATGTAAACAACGATGCAAGGAATACCATACCTAATGGAATTTAGAAATGAATTAATAATGATTAATTATGGAATAATGATCAATAAAATCATTTAATACAGAATGAAAATTTCATTTTTAGTTTTTTTTCATTAAAATCATTGTTTTCCTGCTAGCATCATTTTTTGTTTATATTAAGGTAACTAGTTCCCTATATTTATTATGTAGACATTAAGACTATATAAATGTTATATTTATTTTTAAATATAGTATAAATAGAGGTAAATATTATATCTAATTTATAATAAATAATCCCATTTTTTAGTAAATTGTTTTCAAAATGAGTTCTTATGACACAAAATCCACTGAATAAACCTGAAATATGCTAAAAAAGATTTTACTATTTATAAGTCAACAATTTCATTATAAATGATAAATTGATATGTTAATAGACTTATTTGATTCATGTTTACATTTTATAATAATTTTGTATAAAATTCATTTTCATTAAATTTATAATTTTTTATAAAAGTTAATTTATTATAAAATAACAATAATGCCCATTTTGTCATTAATAATTAAATTTAAATATGAAAATATCGATAAAAATATGTAATTTTAATATATTATGTTCACACATGTCTATATTAATAAATTATTATGAATAAATTAAAGATAAAAATTCTTTCAAAATTCTTTACTTTTATTATTTCTTGTATCCTTTACGTTTGTTAATTATTAATTAAATAATTAGTGCATTTTAAATTCCATAAGTACCTAATATTATTAATTCATAACTAAAAATGATATATAAATTATTATTATGCCAAAAATCCATTATAATTTAAGATTATTGGTAGAAAGTAAATAATTTGGTATTTTCCCATATCTCATAGTTTATAAATTTTATAGTTATAGAAGGATACATTTATTGTTTTTTTCTTTAAATAAATTATTATATATTCCAGTTTCATTAACAAGTAACCCAAACTGTAAAAAAATTAGATCCTGAGGTAGAGGGGGTCTACATATATCTAGATAATGGGTGTTGTTCAGTTTTTATGTCATTTATACACGCTATATTTTTGTATAGTCACTATGTAAGATTTTACTTACCGTAATCATTATAATTAATTTTTAATGTTTTCACTAGTCATTGTAGTCAAAATTTTATGTTGATATTATTGGACCAAAAATTTATCACTGATTGAAATTATGAATATCTATTCTTCCAAAATAAATTTTAATATGTGGATATAATTAATATATATTAATTCTATTGATGTTTTTAGACATTAATTTTTAATTTCAATAGATAAAAAGATCGAACTAATTTTCTATCCCATTTAAATGTGCAATATGAAAAAATTATCTACATTAGAATAATTGACGTAAAATTTATATAATTATTCTTTAAAATTAAAATATTATTCAACTATATAAATATCTAATATAAATAGTATGTTTTCAATTAAAATTCAACATTTTATAATATTCCTCAGAAAAATTAAAACTCTATGAAAAACCACATAAATACACGTAATTATAAATTTAAAAATAAGAATTCAAAAATAATTTTTTTTATATAATTAAATATATAAAAAAAATCACTATTAAATTTATAATTTTATACAAAAGGACATAAAATGTAGTTATTTTGGGAAAATAATACTTTTTAAAAACATAATAACATTCAATGAATAATATATTACATTATCAATATGTTTTTATCTATATAAAATCAATAAAAATATAATGAATTTTTTTATTATGATTAATATTTATATTCATAAAATCATTGTTATTAAAATATTGTTTTAAATAATAAAATTCAATTTCATAGAAACTCATTGTAGAATGTAATCCAATATACATCAATGTCACATGTAGCACATGATTAAAATATTTTATATTACTGGGAATGTTTAACATGTTGTATCCAGAGATATAAGAATACATAGAAATTAAATTTAAAAAAAGTCAAAAAACTCACGGTGTTACATTTTACCCCCATTAAAATAAATTTCTCCCTCAAAAATCATTATTGTTATAAAAGCATTATTACATGAATGTTCAGGTCTTATAAACTGACATTGTAAAAATTATTACTAAACAACCTATAAAAATGGAATGATGGAACCATAATGATTACACAAAGGTCCTTTTTCATAGAAAATAAAAAATGACTTGATTATTTATTGATTGGATTCGTCAGGGACTATTGGGGCTCGAACCTAAAGCTTCCACATTCACAGGGTGGTGCTCTGACCTATTGAACTACAATCCCAAGTCTATTATTTTTTTCATACTCTTATTATGATTTAATTCAATATTTTCTATTTAGTAGTTCAAATTGGCATGGTGTAAGAGAGATGGATAAAATTAATCTAGTTTATTCATGCGGTTATTACATAATTAGTGTGAACAACGACATGTAATCTTTAAATATATTAATATATTGGTATTATCATTTCTTATTGGTTAATTGAACTTATTTTTTGTAAATGACAATTATTAATGATAAAATATAATTTTCCCCTTATTTTACATAATGTTAAAAATTAAAAATCCCAATTTTATTCATGGGGTTAATTAACAATATTAGGAATTTGTGGAAACAATATAATAAATAATAGATCAAAAATTGATAAAAAATTTGTTTCATTTTTTTTGTTTTAGGTTTTGAATGAAACAAAATAAAGGGGAGTCACCTGATATATCAAGGAATGAATATTGGGTCGGGCTGGATTTGAACCTGCGTAGTCTATTGCCAAAAAATTTACATTTTATCCCTATTAACTAATCATGAATCGACTAAGAAGGAATAATCAATCTTTTTTAGGCTTATAATCCAATGATCACCGCCTATTGTAGTACCCCCAGGGGATGTTGAATCCACACTCTCTCCTTGAAAAAGTGATGTCCTGAACCACTAGACGATGGGGGCATACTTATCCTACTACCATGAACATATTCTAACATATTGATGAGTTCATTGAAATTGCCAATATTGATTATATGGATGGTATGGCTAGTAGATTCATTGGATCTTTTTAATAATAATTTAATATCATTTTTTTTATTCTATTTCAATATTTTTTTGAATATATGAAAATTAATTCTAAAATAATATGATAATTAGTTATAGAATATTATTCCCCAAAAAATAAAACCATAGAGCCTATTTTTCTAAATTCTTCAGCCATTGTAATGATATTGAATTCATACATGTTTCAATTCAATTATCATTTCATTATTTTCTTTAGTCACACAAATAAAAAAATGAGAGTTGTTCCTAAATGAAACAATCCAATGTATTTAGTTATTAATAGATTGGAAAAAAATAATAGTAACTTTTTTAACAATGAATATCCTGACCCAATAAAAATTTCTTTCTAAAACTGTATTTACTATATTTTCATGTATATGACATCATCCACTTAATGAATTAGAGTCCCTTTTAACTCTGTGGTAGAATATTTCCAAAAAAATCTGTAAGTCATCTGTTCAAATACGATTAGTTGATTTTTTTTAACCTGATAAGGTTTTTTATAAAATATGAATCATTTATTCATTCGAAAAAAACTAAATCTTTAATCACTAGATTAAAAAATAATCATTAAGTCATCTAATTAATGTATTAAATTCCCTTTTTTATCCCATAAAATCAATCATTTCTGTACCAATTAAGAAATATAAAAACTCTCAAAAGTTAATAGATTTGATATATTGAATGATGAATCTATCTACTATTCTGATATCTAATAAATTCGATAGAGATAAATTTTGAATAGTATATTGATTTCATTTGACTCCTCATGAATCAATTGATTTAATATTTAATTTTTCTACTTTAATTTATTTTTAAACTAGAATATAATTTTAAACTATAATTTATTTTCACCTTTTAGCAAAAAAAATTAAAAGAAAAAACTATTTTAATATATATTTTTTTATTTGAAATATATGAAACATTATATGTATTAATTTAGAGTGATATTATATAATTATAATGAATGAGTCAATATAGTATTATATATAAATATATACTCGTATATTATATATACATCGGTATACTAACCCTCAATTATAAGTAAGACCTATAACAATTTTTTTATTAGAAAAAACAGACCGGAAAGTGTAGTGTATGAGAAATTATAACAATGATAGACTCATATGAACTAAAATGTGAAGGTGTTCAGACATGTTTTAATTGGTTGTGAATATGAGGATCAAATGATTATGACCCTTGGTAAATTGAACATCGAAAAAATGATTTATTTCATATTATGGATGACTAGATATGTGTTGATCGTTTCATTTTTGTTGGTTGGTCTGGTTTCTTTATCTTTCCTTGTTCCCATTTTTCATATGGAGGATGGTACTCTTGTACAACCTTTTGTATAATAATGGTATCCCCATTGATTATCCAATTCCTACATGGAAGGCTACAACATTTTACCATTAGCGGTTTCAATTCCTGTTAATAGTTTAGCACTTTTTATTGTTAATATGGGGCCCCAAAGAACATGGGGATATGACTCATTATTGTCATTTACGCGGTCTGTGTAATGTCCCGACCTGACTCACCTTTAAGACAGTGGGTAGACCGGTGCTTCACATAACCTCAAACGCATCTCCATGAATGCTAGTGGCATCTGACAAGCAGTGAGGGCTTTTTTGTGTCTGTTGGGAAGACTATTCCATCATAGGTAATAGTTATTATCACAGAGAACGTAATTAAAAAATAATAATAAATATTATAAGCATATAAATGAATGAACCACAGCAGAAGCAATATAGATAATCCAACTGAATAAGAATCATGTGCGGATGCTCGCAAAACAATGTCATGCAATGATGTCTTTATAAACTAAAACCTCAAAAATATATGCCCAAGAATAATCTATACAAAAAGAAAAGACACAAATTGTTGCAATGGTATAATTATCAAGGCTCGGTGATCTTACACTAATCTCCATCCTAAGCAGCAACAATCAATCAAGAATCCGAAGCGGCACGCTTCCCTTTGTCAATACATACAATCATATAATCAACTCGGGTGTCAACGAGGCATGAGCTGGGTGTGAGAAGAATTCCAATATTTCGAAACCCAAGGTGTCTAAACCTTTCCATTTCATGCAATGATAAAATATATAGTGCCATTATATAACTATTTCAGATAATTTTTTAAGTGTAAGGGAATAAATAACTCGGCCCAGGTTCTAAGTGGCACCTGTGCCTAATCACCCGCTTCGGCCTAAACCGGAAGTCTGAAGGATATACCTATAAGCCGAATTCACATATTCATATGTATAAAGCCATGAAGAGTAATGTAAAATAAGGAATATGCATACCCCAAAGATAGTTCTTTAACTTGGGGTTTAAGTCATGTGTTAAACATGTGTGCTTCATCATACCAGAAAGTATCTCAAATATCCAAAGAATAAAAGTGACATTAATCGAAACATTCAGAGGGTCATTATTAAGGATTAAGTAGAGAGTTAGAGACTTATCATGTCTTGAAGGTATTTCTATGGGTCATCCTTCAATTATACAATACCACTGAGCCATTCCAAGGAAATATTTTAAATGACCATGTATCGCTCGTGGTATGGATTTACCATGAGTCTATCCCAATCTTGAAAAAAGTGGTCGAGTGTCATTCAAGGCTTTCTTAGCCACATTGACAACATATCTATCCTGATGGGACCTTTTTGAACTGGTATCACTCATAATTATTTGAAATTATGGGGAAGTCTCGGACCGGAAAAGCCAAAAACCTCACCCCACGACACATAGAGGTAACTGGGATGAAGAAGGTTCTATGCATGGCCCTTAATATGGGACCCACCTTCTTTCCCCGCCCTGAATTTAATTAATGACTTCACAGCATTATATATGATATCAACATATGCAATTATATCTTGAAACCAACATGGTACACCTATGGATCACACAGTTCCAATTAAATATTTAATCATAGCAATTTTAATAATTCAAAGTACCACATCCACATAAGATGATAAATGAACTTTTAAAAAAATAAATAAATTAGACCAACCAACTACCAAGATCCAACAATTCCAAAGTTCATAATTATTATAATTTATATTTTAAATTAAACACAAAAAAATAGGTTTTGAAAAACATGCAGATAATGACACTTTTTAATAATAAATAAATCAGCATAACCAACTAACAAAGATACAACAATTCACGGTTTAGAATTAATATAAATAAATTATTTAAATTGAACTCAACAAAAAATAGGATGTGATACACAAGAAGTTAAATAAAATAAATATTTTTTCTAATGAAAATTATACATACCACATCGTAATGCCCAAAGGGGTGTCCGACTTTGTGGAAATAAATAAAAAATAATAATTCTGGATCAATATGGCTACAACAACTTCACGAAACAAATAAAATAATAAATGTGGGTGAATTTTCAAAAAGATAGTAGGCACTGACGAATGACACAACAATTCTTTTTTATAAATCAAAATTAAATAGAGGGAAAGAGAGTAGACGCCCAACATTACATTTGCAGATGATCCTATGATCCATAGTAGACTTTTATTTGACTTAAAACAGAAGAAAACATATGATTTTTTAAAAACTCTAAAATAGGGTAAAATCCTTCTGCTATAAACTACAAATAGAATATAGAATGAGATCACATTATTCTTGTTGTGTGGGATAAGCCTTACCAATAGGTTCACAACCTACATGACGGTGAAAAAAACAGACCATGAATAGAGGTGCGATGATATTCCGAAGGGAGGAAATGGGGGTGCGAACCACGTAGGGAGGAGAGGTGCGCCACACACAGGAGAGGAGGAGGAGAGGAGAAGAAAAAATGAAATAAAAAGGAAAGGAATGAAAAGAAAATTTAAAAAAATAAAATGGAGATAGTTAAAATAAATAATAGAAATAAAATGATGTAAAAAATAATATAAATAATTAAAATATGTTTACATCATTTTAATTATTATTAATTTCTCTCCAACTGTATCTATTTTATTATTTATTTTTATACATCTTTAAATTTCATTAATTTTCTATAATCCTTTTTAATTATTTTTAACCATAATGTTTCGCTATAGTGTGATGTAATATTTTACATAAATCCAGAACATTCATTTAACTAATTTTAATAGCTATCCAGAACCCGCAACTTGGTGTGCAGGCGCACGCCCTGGGTCATATAAAAAATTTAGATTAGAAACATTAAAATCCATATCTGGAATTAAGTTGACATGTTAAATTCATTTATGTAGATAATTAATAATATTTTATATAACCTAAAAATAAATATCCACCCTTGTATATACGTGTAATATATATATATACAAATATTCATATTAATGTATATACACCCACACATGTATATATAACTCTATATATATATATATATTTAATCCCATATATTTAGGTATGCCTAATATATATATCAATGTTTTTATAACAATATAATTACACTAACAATAATTAAAACAGTAATAATTATTTAATTCAACCCATCAATGAAACTATTAATATTTTATTGACAACAACCATTAATAAAAATCATAATGGTGATTAAATAAATATTAATTATGTATTTGTATTTTATTGGAACTAATAATAATATAATATCTATTACATCACCCTGTTATTATTTACACCACAAGAAAATTTATTAATTGTGGTAGGACATTTTTATTTGTTGACATCAACGCATATAAGAATATTGACAATAAAATTATTATTATTATTTCTAACATCCAACAAAAATATTTACCCTAATTAAATTGTCTTTCGGGGTGATATGACCAAATGTCCGATTCTCACATATGTTAAACCCGACCTAGGATAATAATTATGTTCTGGAACTATCGGTGGTCTCATATTTCTCATTTAACAAACCATTTGTGAGACAAAAATTATTAACTATATAAAAAATCTGAATAGTTAATCAATTAAAAATAATGATGAAATTATCATGTGTGAGGGTGCCAAACACCTGATGCGAATCAAGGTTATACTATACATACAGTAAAACTGGTGTACCGGTCATAATAGTGGTCTCATATTTCTCATACGATGCACTATTTGAGATTTATTTCTATTTTTTGAAAAGAAAAAATAGGCATATTAATAAAATAATCTTAATATTTTTATTCTATCAATGTCGTAGTGTTAGATATTTGAAATTATGTTCTGACACTCGGTTTTTAAAACCAACTTGCGTAGTTATGTGGACAATTTTATTTCGTGCGTTTTTTTATCCGGTTCAAAGCACGAAATGTTACAACCTTCCCACCTTAGAACGTATCATTTCCAAGAAGCCTTTGGGAACAACACAACTCCCACCCAATCTACATGGTCATGCAGTCTCATAAAAAATGTCATATTTGGTATCTAAATGCCCAACGCATGCTTATCATTGGTTAGGAAAATGAAAAAAGAACCATTAAGATCTGAGTCAATGCTCATTTTCCAACTGAAAACAATGATTCGATATTTACCCAATCCATTTTTTCTAGATACAGTTCTATGTCATCGTCTATTTAAACATCTAGTCTAAATTACATTCCACTAAAGGTTTTAATGTTAGAAATAGAACATTCAGAGTCACGACACCTTCTAACATAGAAATTTCCGTCAAGAAATACCCTTTAGAGTTCTTGTGATGCTTCTTTCTCGATTTCCGAAATGGATAAAACTATTGATTCCCCATATCCATTAAATCCCATGTTGTGTTAGCTTTTTTTGAAAATCCATGGTCGACACAAACTACAGTCGTGTCGCCTAACAACATACAAAAAATGTTCCTTCACTAACTACTTCATTGAGCAAGAGAGAGAACGTGTCAAGCAACTCCGACAGACCATTTAAGAAGGAACTCAGCATAAACTATTGGCATTTTATGAACTGAAATGAGGACTTCTTCAAATGTATCTCAAATTTACCACGAACACATCAACTAAATTCATAACTTAACCCCAGTGATGTTACTTGATTTAGGCATCACCGAGCCCGAAAAAATGTCTATGGTAAACTCATATTGGCACAACATGAGTAAAAGGAACTAACGTAATGTAGTCCAAACTCAATGTTTATAATTAATATATTGGTACAAGTGTAGGATGCCCATACACAAACATTGACCAAAGAAAGAGTTGCATTATCCTGGAAGTCATGTTAGATGAAACGGTTGGTGTAGAAATGTTTGGTCGGGAATTCCCACACTATAATCCAATGTTCACTCAAGACTAAACAAGCATTGATAAGAATGAAGCATAAACATGAAACGCTTAGAAAAACCACCCTAAGAAGCCCAAAAACATTTAAAAATTTAGCATGGCATAAGACCGATGCTCTCTTAGTGTATCAAGGATGAAGGAAATATAAGGGACATTCTCGTCACTTAAGGAAGAGTACACTAAGAGGATTTGAAGATTACTAGAAGGAAAACATTTAAACAAATAGAATGAAAGTCCAACCAAAATGACCGGTGTGAAAAACACATGATTATCTAGAATCCATCTCAAGTATTGGGAATAACATGATTCCTTAAAAACCGATGTCATTTTTACTACAAAGATGACTTGAAACGTATTTAACAGTGTAAGACTTGATGATTACAATGAACTCAGCAGGTTCGTCACAACGTTAAGAACTAGACGACACCGCTTTTGTCAACCCATACTACCCAAGGGGATATAGAATCAAGATGAATTTTATCTCATAGGATGATGTACCAAGTCATCCATAGTTGTGGAGAAGAGTGGGTCAAATGACCTATAAAAAATAGACCATTCTTATGGAATTCCTGACTTGATGGAAATGAACATTACCAATGCTCATTCCTGAAACAAAATTGAAGGAAAACATGACCACCTATCTAAAAAAGGTTGTCATTTTAAGCAAGGGGGTCCAACTAGGGACAAAGACATGTGAAAGGTTCTATTACAAAGATTCTCAAGGAGATACTCGACCTATTCTTATACTAGGGTCTTAATCATAGGTCATTGCTACAGCTTCCATATACAGCAATGACAACCCGTCCGAACAAGGGTGTCATTTTACGAAAGGGGGTCTGACTAGGCACAACGACATGTGAAAGGTTCTATTACAAAGCAACTCATGGAGGAACTAAAACAAATCTTATACTAGGGTCTTAATCATTGGCCCATGCTACACGTTCCATATCCAGCTCTTTATATTTAATCAAATTTAATGTTAAATTTTCAAAATACTTAATCAATACATAATGTACCATTTTTCAAAACAAAATACAATGTACAAGATCTTAAACAACGCCTCATGGGAAAACATCCATGTTTTATAATACTAAATTTTAAAACATTTTACATTAATTCACTTCATGTCTTTTATTATTAATTCCATAAAATGAATTCTTTTTATGTAGATACGGTGACCTACATTGGTCCCATTATACAGACATGAGTTTATTTGAATAAAACTGAAAAAACAGTTTTTTAATTATTAAGAGCCACAACACCCATATCAAGTTATCTCATAAGGAATGTGAACCAACTAGCCTTCTTAGTCATAGTTGTGCCATTAGGTAGTTATCCAATTCATTTGAAATTATAACATGCTAAAAAAATTATCATATGAGATATATGGGTGGATATCAACATAATAAGAAACAATAAACATTATAGTTTTCTCAATAAGGCTCCCATTCAAAGGAAACCAATAAATTTTGGAAGAGAAACTAATTAAATAAAAAAACAAGCTAGCAGGTCTCTAAACAAATGAAACAGATAGGGATATGTTGTAATCACATAAGAATAAAATTCTAATCACAAAGACAAGCTAACATGCACAAAATCGTGATACAAGTCAAACATGGTATTAAACAAGCATCATGGAAATAGACTATCATGGAAAATATAATACAGAAACATGGCATCTAAAAAGACCTGATAAATAATTATTGGATATATAATACATTAAAGGCACACAATTTGAATCAGTACAGAGCTTAAAATGAAACTACATGGCATGTAAATATGCATGGCATGTGAATTCATATGTGCCTATTATGATGCATGTAATGCTTCATCCTTACCTTAATAGTCATTGGGTAAAATATCACAAATTCCATAAATTCGTAAGCAGTATCAATTACAATAATCACTTGAGGTGAAATAATTTCATCTGTAAAATCAAAATGCATGAACATAAATCCCAACCCTGGCCACTTAGCCATTTCTTGTATGTGGGTTGATCAGTCACAAGCACGGTTATTAACCATGTGCTGACACATTCCTAGTATCCTATCTACCAACCCAAAATAGTTATAAAAAGGAAAAAAAATACCACATCTAATACCACTTAGTAACATCTTGAACCAGCTCACCTCTAAGACGGTGGCTGGAACGGTGCATCACATGACCTCAAGTGCATCTCCTCGAATTCCAGAGGCTACCAACTAGCAGCGAGTTCCTTTTTGTGTCTGAGCGGGAGACAATGCCCTCATAGGTAACAATTATTATCACAGAGAAAGTAAACAACAACTAATAATAAATAAAAGAACCATATAAATGAACAAACTATAGCAGAAGCAATATATATAATACAACTGAATAAGAATCTAGTGTAGAAGCTCACAAAACAATATAAGGCAATGATGTCTTTATAAACTAAAATCTTCAAAAACAGAATCCCAAGCACACTATCAAAAAAATTACATAAATTGTGACAAAATGTGTGACACCTACATCACAAGAAAGCCTTGGTCCTCTAACCCCAATATCCATCCTAAGCATCATCAATCAATCAAGAATCAGAAGTTTCCCACTTCCCTTTGTCAATACTTTCAATCATATAATTTACTCGGTTTTCAACGACGCCCGAGTAGGTTGTGAGATAAAATCTTAGTAGTCCAGCACCCAAGATGTCTATACCATACTATTTCGTGTAATGATAAAATGTAATGTTCCATTATATAAAAATTTTATAAAATTTATTAGTGGAAATGCGATAAATAACTCGTTCCGGGTAACAAGCGACACCCGTGCCTAATCAACTAATTTAGCTAATTCCAGATGTCTGAAAGAATTACCTATAAGAAGAATGCACATATTCATACATATAATTCCTGGAAGATTTATTTAAAATAAGGAAGATGTATACCCCCGATCTTGTGCGTTAACATGGGCTCTATGTCATGTGTCAACCAGGTGTGCTTTATCATATCAGAAAATATCTCAAATCTCAGGAGATTAAATATTACATTAATCTAAACCATCAGTGCATCATTATTAAGTTTCATGTTGAGATATGCAGTCTGAGCCCATCCCGAAGGTATTGCTACAGAACATCCTTCAATTATCTAAGAACACTAATTCCATCAAATTTAATATTTAGAAAGACCAAGTATCACTCGTGGCACGACTTTACCTTGAGTCTGTCTGAATCTCGTAGAAAGGGGTCGAGTGTCATTTGAGGATGGGTTAGCCATATTTCCAAACTGATATGTACCGATGGGCCCTTTTGGAACTCTTATTACTCATAAGTATTAGAAATCCCAGGGAAGTCTCAGTCCGAAAAATCCAAAAACACTGCCCCCCCCCCCCCCAACACATATAGGTAACCGTTAGAAACCAGGGGACTAAGTGTGGCCCTTACTACATGACCCACCTCCTTTCCCCTCCTAGAATTTAATTAACGATTTCACAACAACAGATACTATATCAACATATGTAATTGAAGCTTGAATCCAAACAGGTACACCCGTGCACCACACATTGCAAATTAAATATTACATCATAACAATATTAACAATGGAAAGTACCACATCAACATAACCAGATAAATGAACTTTAAAATTAATAAATAAACTAGACCATCCAACTATCAAGATCCATCAATTCCAAACTTCATAATTAATCTAAATTAATTATTTTTATTAAAAACCACAAAATAGGTTCTGCAAAACATTCATATAAAGGAACTTTTTAATAATAAATAATCCAGCACAACCAAATACCAAGGATTCCACAATTAAATATTCATAATTAAAATTAATTAATTTATTAAATTGAAACCATCAATAAATATGTTGTTCTACACATGCAATTAAATAAATTAAAATTTTGGGCTAAGAGAAATTATACTGATGATGTCGGCATGCCCCAAGGGGTGTCTGACAATGATGCAAAAAATAATCCAAATTAATTAATTATCAATACGACTAAAACAACTACAAATAACAAATTAATTAATGAATTTGTTTGAATTTGAACAATGTTAGTAGTCTCCGACGAATGACACAATGGTTCATTTTTATAAAGCACAACAAAATAGAGGGAAAGTGAGTAAACACCCTAGATTATGGTCTCAAATGATCATATAATCCAAAGTAGTCTATGATATGACCTAAAACGGAAGAAAAAAGTTGATTTTTGAAATACCCAAAAATAGAGTAAATTCCTTCCACAACAAACTACGCAACATATAAAGAATGTGATTGCACTATTCTTGGTGTGTGGGATATGCCATACCAATATGTTCATAGTGAACCTAACGGTGAAGAAAAAATATTATGAACGGAGGCATGATGATCTTCTGAATGGAGGAGAAGGTGGTGTGCACCACCTAGGGAGGATAGGTGTGCCACATAGAGGACAAGATGAGAGTATATAAAAATAAATAAATAAAATTGAAAGGGAAGAAAAACCGTAAAAAATTAAAAAAGGGATAAATAAATAAAATAATAAAAAATCGAATGGTGGAATAAATGAAATAAATATTTAAAATATGACTACCTCATTTTAATTATTTTTAATTTCTCTCCAACCGTGTCTATTTTATTATTATTTTTACTCTTTAAATTCCATTAATTTCATTTATTAATTTTTAATTATTTTTAACATGAATCCAGCGCTATGCCGCGACATAATATTTTACATAAATCCTGAACATATCATTTAATTAATTTTAATAGTTGTTAGGGACCCACAATAGAGTATGTAGGCACGCCCCTTGGGCCACTTTAATGATTTGGATTAAAAAAATAAATGTCCACTACATGATTTATGTTGACATGTTAAATGAATTTATGTAGGTAATTAATAATATTTTATCTAACATAACAATAAATATTCACCAATGAGTATACATAATATATATATATATATACACATATGAATATTCATGTATTTACCCCAACAAACGTATATATATATATATATATATATATATATTTAATCCAATATATATACATATACCTATTATATATAAACATCAACGTTTTTTACAAATATACTAATAATAATAATAATTAAAAAATTATTATTATTTAATTCAACCCATCACTGACACCATTAATAATTTATGTACAACAACCATTAATAAAAAGCCTAACGGTGATTAAATAAATATTTATTGAGCATTTTTAAGTAATTGGAACTATTAATTTTATCATATTTATTACATTACTCAGTTATTATTTACACCGAAACACATTTTATTAATTGTGGTACAACATTTACATTTTTTGACATCAACGCAAATAATAATATTAATAATACAATTATTATTATTATTTTTAACAATAAAAAAAATATTTAACCCAATTAAATTATCTTCGGGTATGATATGAACAAACGTCTGATTCTTGCAAATGTTATACCCTACCTAAGATAAACCCCATGATCCAAAACTATCACTGGTCTTAGATTTCAAATTACACACACCATTAGTAAGAAAATAATTATTTATTATATAAAAAATAGAATAATTAATTAATTTAAAATAATGATAGAATTAACATGTGTGAGGGTGCCGAACAACCAATGAAAATCAATGTAATACACTACATAGGGTTAACCCGACGTTCCAGACCTAACAGTGGTCTCAGATTTTTCATATGTCACACCGTTTGAGAGTTATTTAATTTTTTTAAAAGACAAAAACACTTGTATTAATAAAATAATCCCAATTTTTTATTCTATCAACTCTGCAGTGTCGGCTATCCATAAAAATGATCTGATGCTCATATTTTAAAACCAATATGCCCAGTTAATGGAAAAAAATTTATTTCCTTCACTTTTGTCATCCGGTTCAAAACCCAGAGCATTATAGTATGTGGTATTTTATTGTTATTCATGGCGATTTCAGACTAAAAGATTTTATGTTACATAAATTTGAGCTTGTTATATATATTCAATTGTTACCTTTTAATGAAAATAAAATTAATACACCCATTTCTGTTTTTATTTCTATATTTTTGATATATCCACTAGGACAGTCTGGTTGGATTAATGCACCATGTTTTTGGGTAGCAGCTATATTTCGATTTATCCTTTTTTTAGGGTTTCATAATTCGACGTTGAAACCATTTCATACGTTGGGAGTTTCTAGGGTATTGGGTGGTGCCATGATATTTGTTATTCATGGTACTAATATAGAAAATACATAATGTGACGATGGATTTGGTGAAAACAGTTTCTGTGCTTTTAACCCCACCCTAGATGAAGAAACTTATTCAATGGTAACTGTTAATTTATTATGGTCCCAAATATCTGGGGTAGCTTTTTCAAATAAACGTTTGTTACAATTCATTATGTTATTTGTACATGTAATCAGTTTATAGTTGAGGGCTATTGGTGTCGTCGTTCTAGTTCTGATCCTACGTGCCAATGAACTTTTTTCCGAAGAAATCTGTTCAGCAGAATATCCATAATTTGATAATTTCTACCACAAAAATATTCTATTAAATGATAGTATTCACACATAGTTGGAAGCTCAATATTATCCTCATGAAAACATTATATTCCCTGAGGAGGTTAAACCCTGTGGAAACCCTCTTTAATGTAACATTCGATTTAGCTGGTTATGGTCATGAAATTATCCATTTTTCATGGTGGGATGAGAATGCTTGAAATATCAATTTATCATGGAATGTATTCAAGGCCCATGTAGCTCATGCCGTATTAGTAGTAGTTTGGGTCAGGGAAATGGTCATATTTGAAGTATCTCATTTCGTACCAGAGAACCCATGTAAGAAAACAGATTCATTTTAAATCCCCACATACCTACTCAATGATAGGGAATTTTTTCTGGTGTGGAAGTGTTAGATACCATTACATACATTGTATCTCAAGTACATCACATAATTTCCTCTACAATATTGGTTTTTTAGTATTTATCAAGTAAAAAATTATAACTGGGATCTCACTTTGGAGGACATAGGTGGGAAGTGAAATCATGGTCATGGATGAAAAGTCTATGTATTTGATAGAGCTTGATAAAGATCATTTATAACATGAAAATGGGTGACCTATAGAACTTTAAAAAACAAAAATCTTTACACTTATGAATCATAAAAGAGGTTGTTTATATAATAAAAATGTTTTTAATAGGAAAATACTTTATTTAAAAATAATTTTCTTAAATTTGATGAAATGTTTGGAAAAAATTTGCTGACATGATTTCTAAAAATCTCACCCATTGGTTGTCCCATGAACAATTCCCATATCATCTATTACTCCAAGGAACGAACATGAATATTTCATTCCTAGAGAACTCACAGATGATTAGTTCCTTAAGTAGAATGAAAATTCATTCCATGAGTTTTTCTTTATCATAATAGAAAAATCGATATACAAGGTTATCCAATGTGCATAGATCCTCATATGTAGAGAGACAATATTAATCTATACTAGCTCATTAAATTGTTAACATAAACTACTATATAATGTGTTAACTCAACAACCATTTTAAAATAAAAAACCAAAAAAATAGAATTAATTTCACTAAATATAACAAAATGATTTTTGAATTGAGCCCTCATATAAAATAGTTATTTGTTTTCACATACCAATCATCTGAATACATTCATCATGTTTTCTATTGAAACACAGAAATATCCTAAATTATTATAAAATTTTATTTAAAAAATTAATTCATTAATAATATAATTATTTTTTTATATTTTCCAACAATCTAAAAAAATTAAAACATCATCCAAGATAACTAAGACAACATTTTCAACATATATTTTATCACTTATATGGTCATCGATAAAATGCAATTTTATTTATCTAAAATAATCATCACTTTACCCAATAACAACAAAATTTCCTCAACATAATGAACATATTATGGATTTCCTTACTTTAATAAAAATATATCCTTTTGATTAAATGAATTTTATATGTATTCACCACAATTCAACATTAACTTTTTAATCCTTACAGCTAAACTTATAATAAAAATTATAATATATTTTATTATTTAAAGAACATAATCATTAAATTAAAACATATACAAATAAATTATCCATCATTTTCCTTAAACAATTACTCAAGCTTCATCATCATATTCTATAAAAATCCATTCATATAACATGAAATATGAATGATGTCTAATGATTCCTCTCCTCAATATAATCAATATTCATATAATAAATGTAATCAATGCATTTATAACATCTCATACCTTATGCATGTGGTCCATGGTGTCATTAACCTTTGTAATATAGAAAATACTAATTCCATCTTCAAGAATATCAATAAAATATATCGACTTTAGAAATTTATTTTTATAATTCTCATTCTTTCTATTTCGGAAACATTCAATGTGAACCATATTACATCTAGTTCCCATTATTGACTATTTCTAGAAATAATAGTGTGGGAAGCACTTATCACATAAAAAACAAAAAAAATCATGAAAAATTACTTATTGGAGGTATAAGAAATTAAATATATAATTTTTTCTATGAGACCTCAGTCTTACAAATAGATACCTCTCTAGACATATCCTTAGAAATATCTTGAAGAATCTCACTAATGTTTTCTTATTATAGTTTCCAAATGGTGAATAAACTATTACATTGATACCAACTATTTGTAAACATAATTAACATGAATATATATTATATACTTTTAAATGAAAAATCAGCAGAGTACTAATTTACATGGTAGAGGACCATAATAGTTATGTCTATTTGGAAACATGGAAAAAGTATTCTTGTTAGGTGAATGATCATAATAATCTCCCATAATGATAATCCCCTATTGTACACCAAGATAAAAAAATTCATCATAATATAGTGAAATTAAATATAAGAAGGGGGTGAGCTCAAATTCTCAAAATGAGAAAATTAAGGATTTATATAAATATAACATGAAAAAATGCTTATGAGAACATGATCAAAACATTTTAATATCATACCTATATATCAAGGATCATAATTATGTTACATTTTATATAGATGGGAAGTTCATATGAAATCAATTGCTAAGGTGTTAAAGCATCATAAATTACTCATTAATGACAAAATCATATCATAAAAATTTGTCTCCATTATATCAATATAAAAAATTTTTATTTATCATGGTTAGGTACCAAGTACATCAACATTGTGGATCAGAATTAACATATTTCCATTAGTGGATCAGGACCGAGATTTTTCCCATTATGTCCTTAGAAAAAACAGTTTATTTTATTTAATTTGGAAACACAAAATTAATATTTTATAAAAGGTAAAAACTATTTCCCAATGTGGATTATAACACACATGTTTTTTATTGTACATTTGGATACACCGGTTTCCCCTAATGGATCAACACACACATCTTTCCCATTGTGTATTAGGATAAAACTATTTCACATTGTGTATCAAGCCCATAGACATATTTCCAATCATTGTATCATGTTTTTTAAATATTTACCAAATAAATTTTAAGGATATAAAGTTTCCACCCATTGTATAATAAAATAAATAGTACATGAGCCATAAAATAATAAAACATTTACCATATCATCACCCATAAAATATATGGGTTTCATAAATATAATAGTATAATACATGAAATGAAATCGTTACTATAAATATATACAATGATCATAACATTTGTAATTGAGATAGGATCCACAATAATTTTATCATAAAATAACTGATGATATATTGTATGTTTCCTAATCATTTTATCACTGCATTACCTATGAAAAAAATGGACTCGATAAAAATGTTGTAAAAACATGCATAAATATTTTATATAAATAAAAATAATGGTAACCCAATATAATAATCCCATTTAATCATAATAAAATCAATTTATATCATCTAATATGGAAAATAATATTGAAATATCTTTTAAAACATTTTACAAGAATATATATTTTTAAAAATTTTAATATGTACCTATAACAATTTGAAACATTTGAATCGTAATTAAAATGATGGAATAATATAATATTATCATTATAATATCATTAAAAAATTATATTCATGATATAATATGTATAATTTCTATATATACACCTCATAAAGACTGTATTTTAATTTCATAACATGTTTCTTAATGAAATAAAATTAATCCAAATTACTGTAACTATTTTGTAACATTTCAACCATAAAATTAAATAAATTGATATCTTAAAAAAATATCTAAAAACCTATTATTTTAATGATAACAATAATGGATTACATTAATCGTAGGTACATAAAACACATAATAAAACTAATTGTGAAATAATTCATAATTCTCCCATAAATAATAGTGTGATGTGGAAACCATTACTACTTGAGTATGCCTTGAATCATAAGTCCATTGAATAAAAATCATCAAACGAATGAATTAATATCATAATATAAAGTAATGTAGTGATATAAAATATTATAAAGAAGTATATACACCTCCCAATAGAAGAGAGTGTTGAATATGGAATGTATCTCTTGGGAATAAAAATTAAAATGGAATTACATTACCTTAGAAATTGAATTTATTCGTACACATGACAACATATTTTATATTAAATATAAATTTATAATAAATCTGAAAATTAACAATATTATTATATATAATATCATATATTATTTAATTATGTCATTATATTAACCTTTTATTATCAATTCCATTGTAATGTAACATTTTATGTAAAATCCGCATTGTTTTTTTAAACGATTCACATTTTTCTTCATTATCCTTATACATATATCTTGATTAAATTATTAAAATAATATTTAAAATGATTTATATATAATATATATTCCATATTTAATTTTTTATATTAATATTTAAATTTTAGAAATATTAAAAATAATACAACATTCATGTAATGTATAAGACATACCTACTAATGAACATGGTTTATGTTTTCTGGTTGTATGAATAAAAAAACATAAATGACATATATTTATATATATTTATTTAGTTTCATTATAGTTTAATTATTACATCATATAAATCATATAGGTTCACTAAACTCATCATTAATATATTCAATGTAATGTTTGAATGAATCAATCACGTTGTGGAGGCGAGAGTTTATATATCCTAAGTCGATGTAATTGTATTTAGAAAAATGAAATGCATGAATGTATGCGTTTTATAATCATTACATAATATAAAATACATAAAAAATATTATTTATATCGTGTAAGAATAGAATGTACATCATTATTACCATCTTTGAGAGGTGGTAAAAGAAAAATGAATGACATCATTTTCTGAGGTGGTAGCCCACTGTATATACGAGACGGTAAGTCCATTACACATATTTTTCATGGGTGTAGATGTAGGTATAACAATTAATATAAAAAAATCTATTAATATTGAGGATATTTTTTGTTTTATATAAAAATTAAATAATAATAACTGAATGGGTTGATAATTAAACACAGCTGAAATGCAAGTAGAATCATCATACCTCTTTTTTTGGTAACTCCTTTTGGTTTCAACTAAGGGGAATACATTGATGGATTTTTTCAACAATTGAAAAATTTAGGATTATGGTTTGAATTTTTGGAAAATATTTCATATTATTTTATATGAGATAATGTATCTTGTGTGGTGTGATGAAGGAGAAGAGTGAATGCCTATATACAGGAGGAGGAGAACTATTCTTTATAAATACAAAATTGTAAACATTCTTGGGAGGAATACATTACAACATGATCATCTATAATTAAAATTTATTGGATTAAAATTGAATTATGGTTGAAAAACCCTCCACCACAGAAAAATAAATTCATTTTTTTAATTTTGTTCCTTACATTATATGTTTTCAAGCTTATGGAATTTTAGTTTTTATTACAATAATTAGTTTTAGTACCTATATAGATTAACAATTATGACTAAATTAGAATGATATTTATTAAATAAAGTATAACCTAATACTTATTAATATAATATATAATTTAGAAATACTAAATAAAATATTTTTGTAAAATAATTTTAAAATTAGCTCATGTAACGTGCAAAACACTCATGTAACCTGAACTGTGTTAACAGTGTTATTAATATTTAATAGTCAATATGTTACTTATTAATGATAAATTTGTCCATATATACAATATATTGGATCTTTTTTAATTTTTTATAATAATTTTATACTAAATATTATTTTATTAAATTTTAAATCATTTAATAAATTATTATTTATTATAAAAATACATTAATGTAAATTTTGAAATTATTTTAATTTTTTAAATGATAAAATATATAGAAAAAGAGGGAATATGATTTTGTTATGTTCCAATCTATGAAACAGGATATATTCATCTAAAAAATAAGACACAATTATTCAATAAATTTAATTCACTTTAAAGATATTTAGTATCATTTATTTATTTTTAATTTAATATTAAATAATTATAATATTGAAATTTCATTACATGTTATATATAATATTTCTTGTATAAAAATTAAATATTAAATAATATGATGCAAAAATACATTTCCATTAAAAATAATATGTACAAATGAACTAATGTGGTTTTTATACATTACTCAATGGATTGTAAATTCTAGTGGTGTGGAAGGTTACTTTTGTGTCTTTTTTACTTTAATAAATAATTATATAGGCCACCTTTAGAGAATAATATAAGAATAACTAAATGAAATCAATATTTTGGTGTTTAGGGTAGAAATATGTCCATACCATGGGTGTTGGAAAAGTATTGGATTATTTATACAACATATATTATATGTTTAATCCTTAAGTAAGTTCCTTCTTATGTTAGTCACTATAATAAATTCTAAAATATATCACAAATGATTTCAATAAAAAAATTAGGGTGATGTTAGTAAATGAAAAATTTCTATGTTATTCGAAAAACATATATACATTTAATCAAATAATATAAAAAAATTAGGCTAGAAATAATTTAATATTAATCCAAGAGACACTATGAGTGAGTATGGTTTTAAGGAGAAACGTTCAAACCGTTGAACTAGCTAAATATCCTATTTCAATTTGGAATAGTTTAAAATAAAAAAATTGGATTAATTTATGTAAAAAAGATAAATTACCCTTTAAAATGATTCATTAATTCCAAAATATAAACAAGTCAGATAAAAAAGTAGTTTTTGATTATAATTTAGTATTTAAACAATTCTTCCAAAAAATGAAAAATTTCAGAAAAATATGAAAATAATACTGTCTGATAATTTTGACATTATGAATTTCAATAATTTTTTTATTTTATAAATTAAAATTGATAAATACTTATTAAATGAGCAATATTATTTTTCATATATGGACATAAAAAGTTGGTCTTTTGAGAAAATAACACTTCTTCAAAACATATAGACTCCATGGAATATAAAATATTTCATTATCAGTATTTTCAATAAATATTAACATTTTATTAATAATATTGAAAAATTATTTATTAATATTCATATAGATATATTTATTGGTGATGGTATAAACACATTTTTTGAAGTAATAATATTGTCTTTCCAACAAACATAGTGTTGCATGTAAATGATGATATATAAATGATTCATATAGAACAAGTGTAAAATGTTGTATAATGAAATGAAAAAAAGGAGTAATTTTTAACAAAATAGATAAATGAATATTATTTTTTAATGAAAATAATATTTCATAAAAACTCGAGGTGATAGATTGTACAAAATTTAAAATGAATTTCTCGCTCATAATTCATATTTGTCATCAAAGGATTAATTCTTGATATTTGATATCATTGAAACCCGCATCATAAAAAATAATTATACAACATCATTTAAAAAGTTATTGATGGAACCATAACATTTATAGAATGAAACTCATAATAAGGCATTGACATAGGAGAACATTGGTTTGAAGTGAAAATATCGACATAGAAGAAATTCATATATAATCATAGAGATTTATAAATACCATTGGTGACATAAAATTTGGTGATCCATATAAAGATAACAATTACAATACCATAAATTGAAAAATCATTAAAGAGGTCACTAATATCTTAAAAAATATTATAACTGGGAAAAATTTATTTTAAATACCCTTTTACAAGTTTTTTAGATTTGTAATAAAATGATAAACTTACGTGATACCTCAAAATATCACAATTTTGTTTTCCTTTAATAAATTCCCACAAAATATCCATCACTAAGGAATGAAGGTGATTTTTATGTTCATGATGATCTAATAGACCAACATATCTATAAAAATATTGATAATTAATACTATCAATCATTAGTTATCATCATAGAAAAATGATTATAACAAGTTATCCAATATTAATAAATTTTAATATAGTGAGATAATAAAATATTAACTAACACAATTATAATGTTTTAATTAATCCATTCCATATATTATTATCCCCAAAACCCATCCAAATGATTGAATCACAAAAAACTAGAAATATTTTCACTGTAATTCTCAAATAAATCTTAGAATTGATCCCTTATATAATGTATCTATTGGATGTCACATAACAAACTTATGAATACCTTATACTTTTTTCTATTGAATCATGGAAAAAATATAAATTACTATAAAACATTATTCATAACTAACATTGTTTCTTATACCAATTATTCTTAAATATTTTCATAAAAATTTGTAATTTTAATACATGAAAACATGTAAAAAATTATAAACAAATATTTCATCAGTTATAAGGTCACTGATACTCAAATATTTTCTTTATAAAAATAAATCAACTCTTTATCAATGACAATCAAAATTACCTTAGAATTTTGAAAACTTTTTGGTGTATCTTCCCTTAAAAAACTCATTTTTCCATTATGTCACTTTTATATGGCTTCACACCCACTCATCATATAATGTTCATTTTTTAATTAAAAACATATACTAAAAAAACTTTTATAATTTATGATATTCAGATATAACATTTGAATTCAAAACATATACACTTCAATCATCTAAAAGTATTCTTAAACAATTGAACATTAATCATCATCTTATTACTAAATACCCATTTACTAAAATATAATAATTGAACAATATATTAATGTTCATTTACCTCAATATAATATTATTTCATAAATATAAATTATAATATACATTAAGGACATCCCTTACCATTCACATGGTGTTTATGGTCACATTAGCCTCACTAGTATAACCAATAATCTTACCCCCTTCTGGATTATCATCAAGTAAGTTTTACATATGTCTTAGATTTTATAATTACCTTAAATTTTAGATCATAAATATTCAATTATAGACCAATTACTTCTAGTTACCATTAATAATAAGGAGCATAAATTATATTTTGAGAAACACATATCATATTAGAAAAGGACAAAAATAAAACAAATTACTTATATAATGCCTAAATTATAAAAAATAATTTTAACTAATTGGGATATTTAAGTTATATAGTTGTGCATACCTTGATATATCCTTGAAAATATATCTAGGTCTATCACAAAATTTTTCTCATCCACGTTTCAAATGGATGAATAAAAATTCGATTAATATCAAATATAGTGATCTAGGATTTACATGAATGGATATTACATCAGTTGAGATCAATATTTTTCCCATTAATGATGTACATGAGCATGGAACAACATATTTTATTCTATTAAGAAACACAAAACACATTCATTGAGTTTGGTGAAACATTATAAGCATCTCCCGTAATGATCATCCCCTTTGTTACTCTTAATTAAAACATTACTTAATAAACCGGGGAAAGGAAAGATTGGGAAAGGGTGGGATAAAAATATTTGCAAGGTTAAATAAACGAAATATACCTGAATGAAATGAAAATAATTTTATGAGAAAATTATAATAGCATTGGTATATCATACCCTTTATATCATGGATCACAATATTGAGACATGACTTATAGCATGTTTGTAAGACAAATATAATATGGATTATAAATAATCATATGTAATATATAAACCATAATATCATGTCATATAATTGTGGCACCATTATAAATATATAAATCAATTCCATTATTCATGGTTATATACCAAGACCATAAATATTGTGTATAAGGATAGAAATGTTTCCCATGATAGATAAGGACACACATGTTTCCAATTTTGAATTAAGATACACCTTTTTCCTATTTTGATAAATATTCACCATTTAAAATTTTAGATCAAGAAACCCATATTTTACAACATAGAACATGAATATATTATTTCCCATTATCTCTCATCAAACACTTGTTTCCACCTAGGGATAAGTAAACACGTTTTCACATTTTGAATCAGGACATACCTTTTCCCCCTTGTGGATTATGCTTATTTATTTTTTTCCATTATTATCCCATGAGATAAAAATCATTATCTAAATAATTATAGGGATATATATTTCCCCTAATCACATAATTATATAATAAATTTATGTTCCACGATATAATATAATGTTCATTATATCATTAACCATATAAATTGATGGGTTTCATAATTATCATTACCCAGAATATTAAATGGATTTTATAAAAACATCGTCATATTATAACATATGTAAAAAATATATTCATAATAATAATTTATTAATATAATTATCCTTGAATATATTTGGGTATCATAAGAATTTTAAAATGGTAAAAACATTTGAGGAGAAATCGTTCTCATAAACAATAAGTCATCAAATGCATAAATAATACAAATAAAAAAAATACTGGAACCATTATATCATATCCCCAATTAGTAATAAAATTTATAATATAATTATATCTCATATGTAAAATTTTTTGAATGATCATTTAAATCATATCTTGGTGAAAATAATATTTAATCGTTTCAATGTCTCACATACCACATTGAAACATTTAATTCATAATTCCAATGAAGTAAAAACATTAAAAAAAGATAATAATATCTTAAAGAGATAAATATTAATGATATATCAGGTCAAGAGGCTGTATATACACCTAATAAATGACAATAGGTGAATAATACAACATTGTTCTTTAAAAAGGTTTATTGAGTTGAACTACGTTACCCATTTGATAATTTTTCAATTGTAAATAACTGTAATGATTGATAATGAAATGGATATATAAAAAATGATAAATTTAATAATATTAATCATATTATAAATTCTTCTAATATAAAAACACCACACAGAAGGATGAAGAGTTGAATAATCCATAAGTATCACAAAAATAAATTTTATATATAAAGAAAGCCTTACAAAATGAGTTTTTCTTGACTGATCACCCCTCAAAAAAATTAAATTTATTAAAGCATTTAATATGATAAAATAAATTAAATTAATGATTTGATATTACATACAGATTTATATGGGTCACAAAAAAGTAGATAGTTATGAATATTGTATGTATCTCATGGGAATAATAAGTGAGTCTAAATTCCATTACGTAATTTTTTGAATTTAATTGTACAGATTCAGACCATCTACATAACAAATATAATCTTATTATACCAATAAAATATAAAAATAATTTTATATATAATTCCATATATGTTTTAATTTGAACTATATATTATCCATTTAATAATAATTCCATGTTAATGTAAAATTTCATGTAATAACTGCTTTGTTTTTTTCATTGATATTCTAACATAGTTAATGATTTAACTAATTAAATATTGTAAAATATATAAAATATATAATATATATTTGGTATATAAATGTTTTAAATATATATATATATAAGAAATATAATATACATATCATTGAGATCATAGGCCATACGTATGCATGAATGTGGTTTCTATTTTCTTATTTTATTGAAAGAATGGATGTAAATGAAATATATGTATATATATTATAATTTCTAGTAGAGTTATTATTTTCTATATATCTTATAATTCAACTAAACCAATCCTTAATGTCTTCTATTTAATGTTTAATTGAATCACAACTCTTGGGTGAGGTCGTAGTCCCCACGTCATCAAAAAAGTAATCATATTTGCACACAAAAGAATGAATAAAGGTACGTGTAATATAATAATTTATGAGTTGTAAAGAAATCATAAAAAGAATTTATATCATATATATATTGAATTTATAGTATAATTCCAAACCCAATGATGGGTTAAAGGAAACAAATGACATCATTTCATGATGTTGTTATTCTCTGTACACACAAAAACTAAATTCATTAACCATTCTATGGAACTATGATTATGATTAGGTGAAAAATTATAATAAACACATATAACTATATTTAGGGTACAAGTTTTATTAATTAATAAATTAATAAGAAGAACTCATTACATTAAAAATAAGATAACACAAAATTATATGTTGAAGAACAGTACCTTTTTTTGGGTAACTCATTTTGGATTGAATTAAAATGCATCCAATGCGTGATTTATGCCAAATTTTAGTAATCTATGATTAGAGGGGGGGAATTTTGCAGTTAAATGGAAATATTTTGGTATTTTCAATGTGTATTGAGAGGTGTGAGGAAGGGAAAAATGAATAAACTTTTATAGAGGATGGGGAGTGGGAAACATGTAAATTATAAAATGTAAACAATATTGGGAGGTATATATTACCTAATTTCTTAAAAAATAGATAAATAATGTATTAAATAGTATTCATTGTCTAGATAATCCTCCATGAAAAAAAATAATTTTTATAATTTTTTAATTCCGCATCAATGATTTCCCAATATTATCATTTTTATTTATTTAAGGTAAGTAGTTTTTTATCCTAATTATTTTCTCCATAATGACTAAATTAAGGTTTGATTAATTTGTAGATATAGACTCAAATAATGCTAATTATTTTTTTATAATCAACAATAAATAAATCACTTACATTTCTTTAATTAATTTTAATATGAGCACATGAAACTTGCAAAGAACAGCTAGAAGCCAAATCATGATTTCAACGTTTCATCAATTAAATGATTAATACATTAATTATAAATTATAAAATGTTACATGGATAAAAAAAATTTATTTATTAAAATTTATAAATAATTTTTAATAATATATTACTTTTAGTTAATTTTAAATCATTTAATAAAATATCATTTATTATAAAACACCATTAATGTTAATTGTGACATAATTTACATAATTAAAATTTTAAAATTTCATAAAAACAATGGAAGTCAAAAATATTTTGTTAGAAACTATTTATCACAATATATTCATATAAGAAAATTAAATAAAATAATTCAATCAATTTACATTGGTTTTAGACGTTTAATTATCATTAAACTGTGTTAATTATTTGTTAAATAATTATATCATTTGGTATCCCATAAAATTTTATTCAAAATAATTCATCATTGAAAATAAAATAAAAATTAATCTACCGAAAATTATCCTCTAACATTAAAAATTATTTTATTATAAAAAGAATTGGCTTTTTTTCTATATCTCAAGGAATGATAAATGATAAAGGTAATGAAGGTTCATTTGTTGTCCTTTTTGACAACTTAAATTTTTTTATATAGGTAAAAATATCCAAAAAAACAAAAAAATATGTTAAATGGTGCTGATGGTATAAATATGTATGTCCAATGGTTGTTGTAAAAGTGTTGGGTAATTTATCACCCTTATATTCGAAGATTAATAATTAATTAAGCATGTTCATTATATAATCACTATAAATAATTATTATTTTATTCCATAATAATTTAGGAAAAAATATATGTGGATCATAATAGACATAAAAAGTACCCTAATTAAAAAAATATATTTTTTTTATTCAATTCACATTAGTGGAAATAATTAATTTATAATTAAACCTAAAAAATCAGTGATATATCTATTTTTTAATAAGAAATGTTCAAATGTTTTATCAAATATTAAATAAAATTTCAATTTGAAATTGGTTATGATGAACTAAATATGATTAACATAATTAAAATTTATCTAATTCAAATTTAAAATAAAAATATAATTCATTTATATATACAAACTTGATGATAAAGAGGCATGAAATTATAATTCGGTATATTTCACTATACATACAAAAAATGACATATTTCATAAAAATAAAACAAATCAACATATGATATTATTGATTATGTGATTTAAAAATTATTTTTTTATCTAATTGAATACCATAAATTATGTAAAATTATTTTTATTATTGTACAGAGATGGACAAAAAAGCTGCACTTTTCAGAAAGTATTAATTTTCAAAAATATAACGACTTTAGAAAAATTTATATATTTCATTAACAATATGTTTTATATATAATAATCCATTATGAATAATTTTTTTAAATTAGTAATTACTATTCATATCACAATGTTTAAAATCTATGTTATATTCATCTGTTATAGAATATTTAAATGTTATTTCATAGAAACTCAGGGTTTCATGTAATCCAACGTAAGAAGATTTTGTCTAAAAAAATTCTTATCCTGAGGTATCACATTACAATGGATTGTCTTGGGGAAGCGTGAAATTAAAAACATCATTGAAATTAAATTTATTCAATGAAAACAATTAAAAAAACATAGGGTGTTAAATTTTTTTCAATAATAATTTATCTACAATGATTAATATACTATATCATTATAATCCCATGTAAGGATACACAAGTGTCACCTCAATGATTCATCATATTATATCATGAATCCATCATTTACCAAAAGTTGAATGAAAATAATATCTTCCCCGAATACCCTCATATTTTATTCAAAATATTTATCAAATTACTTTGTTATATATGAACATATCCAATTTATGAGTAATCGTGGTTTCCATGTAATAAATTTAGAATGTTTATGAAACAAACATTGATTGTAATAGACCATAGCAGTGAAACTATGTATCATAGTTTTGTTCACAGCTTTAGGTAATTATTTGAATACTATTTTATTAAAACGGTATACTTATATTCCCTCCACGGTGACAACATGAACTATAAATAACCCATTGTAAATCCATAGTTCTCAGCTTCAACAGATCATATATAAAATTTTGGTTCTAAGTGTTTAAAGAATAATATGTATGTAATTAACATGATCCTAAAATCTATTTGTGTAATATATGAAATCACCAATAAATACCACAACGAAATTATCATGATATTCCAAAATATTTATTTTCATTGGATCCATTAAGTCATAATGATTAATAGTCAATAAAAATGGCAATAAAATGAAATCTTAGTGTTTATAATATATTTTAAATTCTATCATTGGAATATCATTCAAATTTAAATTCAATTGATAATATATTGAATCAATAAATATATTTTAAAAATAGCGATCTTTATATACTTGATCGAAAAAGTCATAAATATGAGGTAAATGTTTTTTTCCTTAACAAAATTGTATTGAAATCATTTTAATTAATATAGAGTCTAACATATAAATTTCTATTCTTCTTGAAATAAATAAGGAAATAAAGGTTGAATAGTAGTGAAAATAAATCTATTATCTCACAACTCCTCAAGTGGTTTCTTCAACTCCCCAAATTCCATTGTTCTAATTCTATAGGATTTTATTAATATTTAACATACATAAATGACAAAATAAATGGAAAACATAAATTCATGCCCAATTGTATTTACAATTATTTCACCATAAAATATATAAATTTATTCATGTACAATAATTACATCATCTATTTTAATATTAAGATTTCAATCCATAGATAATTCATTCTCTTCTTCTCCATGAATCCCATTTTTAAGAGATAATGGGGGTGGATCTAGACATCACATCGATAATGAAATAATACCTATAATATTAATGAACTCTACAACATCATCATGATAGATAATTTCAATATCCTTCAAATAATTTTTTTCAACATATTGTGAAACATAATCATTAGGAAATATAATAGAAAAATCAACCAATTATATTAAAATTTAATCAGAAAATAGAGGAAATTTTTGTTTCAGTATTTTAGGTGACTATGGAATCATTACTGTTGTTCGACATCAACTAATGGTATTTACTGCTATCTCTCTTCTAAAGGTCCCTGAAAAATATTTAATTTTATTATAAAACTATAATGATATAAAAGACCCAAATTATATGAAATTAAATAATGATTTAGAGAAACATAATAATATTTTTAATGTTCGTAGCACTATAACAATATAAAAATTGTACTCAGTTGTTGTGATCACCTAATACTGTAATTCCATTAGTGGCTTTTTATTGTGAAAATTCACTTAATTCCTAGGAATATATTTTTCATAATGTATCGTCCGCTTATAATTGAATAATGTAACATGGAGAAATTCTTTAATACCCATGGAATCTTGATTATGGTGGCCTTTCTCTCCCCAAAGGTTTCAAACACACATTTCCATACATTTTGTTCTATTGTGTTTTATTCTACACATACTACAAGTAGAAAATAAATCCTTCCATTATTACCTTTTCGTATATATCATTTTCTAAATTATTGAGCATCACATATTTTATCATTATTTTCATCAAATCTATATAAGAAGTAGAATTATTACTCTAACGAGATAAAACATAATAAATTTTTTTAAAGGCATGGAATTTACATGGAAATGTTTTTTCATAAATACGTGGGAATTTTACATGTTTGGAGTTTCTGACAGTGCTTGATTCTGGGGCCCAGTGTGTTCGGAATCAATTTTTGATGTTTTTTTGGGTATGTTCAGAAATCAAAAAAGCAGGTTTTTTAAAACATTTGAACAGATGCTCGGAACTGAAATAAAAGGGCACCGTTGAACTCATAGCGTCAGTGATTTCTTAGTGTGACATTCTCTGCTGTTGCGTTTTAAAGAGAGTGGATGCTAGTTTTTGGGGATTTTAAATAAAATTAAATAATAATAAGACATTACTTGTTTTTATTTGTTGGTGGTTAAAACTTGAAAGGCGAGGTTGGAGGTGGGGGTCACCACACCCTAACCTCAAATGAAAGGTTATGGTGGTCGGGCCCACCCGAGCATAACCTCCCTTGGGAAGATGTTATAGTTGGGGCCCACCCGAGCTCTTAAACTCCTCTCCCCCCATTAACCCCTTGGAACACCCAATTATTCGGGGGAGCCTATTCACCTTCCCCCTAAAATTTATATGCCAACTCCATTCATTTAATTAAGTGATATAAATTAATTAATTTGACTCTTTTTGAATATTTTTTGCCAACATTATAAAAATATGTTATATTTTATTATTATGGGTTTCGCATAATTTTTATTGAAAGGATTAAGGAGAGGAAAGAACATGGGGGGGGGATTTTCTCAACAATGAAGAACAACTAAAAATGAAGAACATCGTCTTCTTCATTCATTACCAGGGGCAAGAAAGGGATTTGTCGTCACCCATTAAGAACGCTTATGACGTTATCTCGACTCATATTCCCCGAACTCTTTCTCCTCCGATGTTGATGGAACAATACCTCCTTCCCGTGACATCGTCAACATCACTGAACTCAATGTAGGGGTTTTGGAGTTAATTTTATTTATGGTTATAACCTCTATTCTTCGTCGTTTAAATTTCAAAATTATGGTTCTCCCTGACAAGGAGGGCTCAAACCACATGAACACAGGCCAACCCTCCCTTTTTGTTTGTTTTTGTTTGATAACGATGGAGGAGGTACATACAGCGACCTGAAATGATACAGAAATGATGATTCCCATATTTCAAGGCTGCTAGGTCACCACAAGGGTGCGGAATAATTGTGCCACGTAGAGAACCGAGTCGCGGCCAGGCGGGCTGCATAGGTGACGGAGGGGCACGATGTCATCACACCACGCCAGAAGGAAGAGCTGCGACCAGGAGGCCCACCCTTGGGCCGTACCACCCCTTCAGGCCTGCCTATTTCCTCAGACTGGGTCGGACTTGCAGACCAGATTTGGCCCTGGTTCGGACCGGGTCAGGCCGGGTCGGTCTGATGGGGTCAGACCAGACCCGGACCCGCTATAGCCCGATTACACCTTTTCGCCCATATCATGGGATACATGCTTCATTTTGAAGAACTATCAGAAGCGCCAATATTCTTGGAATGAAGCCATCCCATTGAGAATTCCACTTGGGTGTTTGGGGTATAGTTGAGATTCAGTCAGGTTGGTTCGTACACGAAACCAATCGGGCCCTCGGGACTAAAAGGCTAATAACTCACAGACAGGGAATCTGACTGACTCACCGCCTATTTCATTGAGACCACAATGATTTGGCGGATATTTGAGATACTTATTCATGGAACTTTGCGATAGTTGGAGTATTTCCTAGTAGATCATTGTGTGGATCCTTCCATTGACGAGAAGAAAGAGTGTGAAGACCTAGTAGCTGACAGACCTGAGGACTGATTGACCAATTTGACTCGGAGTGGTTCGACTAGCCATGTGGGGTGCGCCTGATATTTGGTGGTAGACCCATGGAGGATGAGTTCCTAGTATTTGGCATCAGACTCGTGGTACTCGATAGGAGGAGTACCTCTGCCGGCTATTAGGGGAGAACCTAATATTTGGCATCAGACCCACAGCATAGGAGTACAATTTATTTGGCGGAGACCTGTGGTACTCGATAGGAGAAGTACCTCAGCCATCCAATGTTAATGAGAAGTTCCTTGGTGTCGTGACATGCCCACTATTCTTGATAGAGTAGGTTTTCTCCAGAAGTCATGTTTTTGGCAATGAAAATCATAGTTTGATCTTAGTCAATTACCTTTGTGTTTTCCTCATGATTGAGATGGGTTACTAGGTAACATAGGTATAGGTATGGGAATATACCTATGTAATGGTTATCCGTTGATTTATACTTTGTGGATTATCCTTGTTCTATTTTGTGAGACCATGAGGGTCTCAGGGTCACTTATAAGTATCATTATACTCACCCCATCGCTGGCTATGCCCGCACCTCATTTTGTTGGTTGTAGAAGACAGTCATCACTGACTGAGGTGGAGTTGTACGAGGACTGGACGGTACTCGGAAGTGGACCTCACAACGAGTCGATACACGGAGGAGACTGAAGGACGTGGATTACTGAGGAGGCCATCTATACCTACTCTTCTGGTAGGAACCGGGGTGGATGATTTTGGAGCTGCTAGACACCTTCTATATGTTTGTCTTTTAGTTGTACCAGTTTTGTCTTTTCCTTGTACTTTACTATTGGGCTGGTATTTTCAGCCCAATTTACTTTTCGCACTACCTTTGTATTAAGTTTTAGTTAATGATTTTCTTCCAGTTGTGTACTCTTATTGTGTGTGCCTAATTTCTATAACGGAAATTCCTTTCCTGCTTAGGGACTTACACTTTTGGTGCAAGTCTCTAACCCCAGGACTATAGAAGGAGGGACTGGGGTAGTCACGGCACGGGTACCGATGACGGGTCATCAAAAATTGGTATCAGAGGAATTCGGTTCTACAACAGAACTAAGGACTATGATATTTTTTTTAAGAAATAGTGTTAACGGTACCGAGTGTGGTTTTTAGTTAAGCGAGTCCAGTGTTGGTGCACCGGTCGACGTATTCGTACAATAGGACCCTGGCTACTGATTTTTTACATAGTGTACGAAAACAATGATTGCGTGTGTGTTTCAAAAGTTTTTTTCATTAAGTCAGGTCAACATGGTCAACTAACCATGTATAATCAGTTGACATTGTCACATCTATTTCTTTTAGGTTGACTCCCCACGGACGACCAGTTAGAGCCCTGAGTGTGGTACGCACTAACAGCCCGTCGGGCAACAATGTCTCAACACAGGGACCCTTTCTAGTTGAGGCACCAGCAGAGCCACCATCGGTACCAAAACCCGTTGGGCCACCGATGCCAACAACCCCAACAACAGACGATACAAGCCACCTGAGCGCATTTCAAGAGTCCTAGTGCTGTAGGCCACCCAGGATCTCGGTAGAGAATGACCCACAGGCGACTAAGGATTGGCTGGAGGCTATGGTGAGAGTCTTCCGGCAGGTAGGGACACCAGCAGACTACATGGTGATCCTTTCTGCCAGCCTCCTTCAGGAAGCAGCAGGCAGATGGTGGAGCCTGAATCTTTAGGTCCACGACGAGGTGATTATACACTAGACAGACATCGAGAATCTGTTCTGAGAAGAGTTTGTACCAGCCACCCTTCGTGCGGTATGGATGCATTAGCTACTTCATCTACAGCATGGCAGTATGACAGTAGCACAGTATTCAGTGAGTTTCATCGACTAATCATGCTACTCCATTGATATAGTATGGGACCAATTATTCAGGGCCCCGACCATCGACCTGGGACTCAAGTGAGAGATTAGAGCTCCGATTATCTCACTCAACATCCCGACGTAGGCGGGGGTGCTAGATAGAACCCTCCTAGTGGAGTGTTTCCTTGCTGATCAGTCTCCAACAGCCAGACCCGCCACTAGCCAACACACAACGGAGTCTTCTAAAGCTGGAAGTAGAAAGATTACATAGAGGACCAAGATGACCAGACCTATAGATGGACAACTACACGACTCAGGATCTATTGTGTGGGTTACCCTGAGTGGAGACAGAGCTAGTCATGCTAGGAGCGGGTAGTGTTACTCATGTGGCGGGCATGGAAAAATGGCACGTGACTGTTCGACCCATCGTTATGATGATTTTAGATAGTTGAGGGACCTCCCAGGCAGAGGAATAGGTCCGATCTAGGTGGTCTGCAGGGCATAGGTGGATGTGGTAGAGGAGCTGGTCGAGCAGCTGGTGGTGGATGATGTTTTGAGGTTATACCACCACCACCACCAGGAGGACCACCACGACCGCAGGGAGCTGGCGGACATGGGAGAGCTAGGCTTCAAGAAGATGAGGCATATGACCATGGCCCTCTATATATGATTCGATATACTATTTGTGTCTACTCCACCGTAGATGAAGTTCTTATAGACACTTGTGATAGTCACTCTTTCTTTTCCACTGACCTTTTTCGGATCTCAGAGATTCTGATAATGTTGTTGGCTCAATCCTTAAGTCTAGAGACTCCTATGGGAGAATACTCGATGATTACACACTGGTTTCGGCAGTCTGAACATACTCTAGGAGGCGAGATCTTCAGCTGGGATCTCCTCATAGGGGCGTCGAGGCCTTACGACATCATCTTGGGTATGGACTGGTTATCTACAGTCCATGCTCAGATCGAATCTATTAGGTGAAAAGTGATGTGTGACTACATGGATGGGACCATGTTCACCTTAAACTGTGAGATGTGAACCATTGCAGTGCAGGACGGACTTAATTGAAAGAGGGTGCAGTCGATCACTCACCATTTGGCTTGCCACACCCTCAAAGCAGTTGATGTGGAGAGCCCTACTTATCCTGTATTTGTGGACTCGTACAAGTATTTTTTCCCTAACCATGTTCCTATAATACCTCCAACTGGAGAGGTGAGCTTCAATATTGACATGTACCGGGAGATGGAACCAATATCTACTCGAGCATATCAGATGGCTCTTGTTGAGAATTGTGAGCAAAGTGTACAACTGGAGGACTTTCAAGGGAAAGGATTTATCCAGCCCAGTGTTTCTCCCTAGGAAGCCCCTATTCTATTTTCCAAGATGGCGGATGGGAGCTTTAGGCTCTGCGTCGACTACCGTCAACTGAACCAGGTGATTGTGACGAACAATTTCCCACTCACGAGGATTGACTAAATTTTTTATTAGCTCATGGGAGGATGATGGTTCTCGAAGATAGGCCTTAGATCAGGCAATCACCAGCTCAGAGTTCGAGATGATGATGTCCAGATGATGGAATTCAGGTGTCGTTTCAACCACTATTTGTTTTTGGTAATGCCCTTCGGCGTAACCAATGCTCCAGCAGTGTTTATGAGCCTCGTGAACATGATCTTCCAGCCTTACCATAATCCATTTGTAGTAGTCTTCATCGACAAAATTCTGATTTACTCGACTACTGGGGAAGAGCATTCCTACCATTTGCATGTAGTGCTGGGTAAACTTTGAGAGCATCGACATTTTTGTATTCTCTTGAAGTGCCAGTTTTGGATTCGATAGGTTTACTTCATGGGACATGTCATCTTGGAGGCTAGAGTTTCTGTGGATCCAGCAAAGATTGATGTGGTACTTTCTTGGGAGCCACCTAGGAGTGTGATGGAGCTACGATGTTTCTTGGGCTTGGTTGGATACTACAGGAGATTCATTACAGACTTCTCTAGAGTTGCAGCTCCACAATCAGCCATTGGTGAAGATGGGGCAACCCTTCATGTTGTCAGAGAGATTCCATGAGGGATTTCAAGAGCTGAGGAAGAGACTGAATTGTGCCCCCATCTTGAGGATTCCTGAAGAAGGCATAGGGTACGTAGTCTACTGCGACGCATCAAGGACTTGACATGGGTGTGTCCTGATGCAGGAGTGAGCTGTGATCATATATGGTTCTCGGATGCTGAGACATGATGAGAAGAACAACACTACCCATGAGATGGAGTTAGTAGCAGCGGCCTTCACCTTGAAGATGTGGAAACACAATCTGATTGGAGAATGTTTCACCATGTACTCTAATCAGAAGAGCCTCAGGTATATATTCTCCCATAAGGACCTGAACCTGAGACAGCGACATTGGCTTCAGTTCCTCTAGGAATATGACTTCAAGATAGTCTATACTCATGTGAAAGGTAACGTTGTTGTGGATGCTCTCAGTTGGAGATCAGGCATTCAGCTGTTAGGATAGGCGATAGAGAAGCTCACTGCCTTAAATATATCCTTTGTGGATGTGGGATGGGATATCCATGGACTTCTTGACGGGTCTTCCACATACATCCAGGAGTCACTACTCAATATGGGTGATCATTGACCAACTATTCAAGTCAGACTACTTCCTACTGATCATAGAGGAGGGATCAGTTGAGAGCTTGGGATGCCTCTATGTGCAGTAGAGAGTGCATTTACATGGAGTACCTTCCTCAATTGTCTCTGAACCAGACACATGGATTACATCCCATCTATGGAAGGGGCTGCAGGAGGATTTTGGGACATAGCTACATCTGAGAACTGCCTTCCATCCTTAGATAGATGGTCAGACCGAGAGGACCCTTCAGACCCTCGAGGACATGCTTTGTGCAAGTGTCCTTGACTACTATCGCTGTTGGGAGGATAAGTTACCATTGGTAGAGTATGCCTACAACAACAACTATCACTCCACCATCATTATGGAACCTTTTTAGGCCTTTTATTGTTGACCTTGCAGATCGCCACTGTACTGGATAGACCCAGATGAGTCAACACTAGTGGGACCAGAGATGGTACAGGCTACCACCGAGAAGGTATAGATCATCCATGAGTGGATGAAGACTACAAAGAGTAGGAAAATGTTGTATACTTACAGGAGATGGAGGCCTCTAGAGTTCGAGTATGATGACCACGTTTTCCTACGGGTCTCACCTTGATGAGATCTACGGAGATTTGGATGAGGGGGAACGTTATCTTCGTGGTTCATATGACATTTCCAGTTCATAAGTAGACTAAGTGATGTAGCTTACCACTTATTTCTTCCACCTCAGTTGCAACGAGTGCCCGAAATCTTCCATGTATCTCACCTGAGGAAATATGAACACGACCCATCCCACAGCATCGATCACAGGGAGATGGACATCGATGACGAAGAATCATTCATAGATGTCCCATTAGAGATTGAGGATCGACAACAGCAGGTCATATATGGAAATTAAATACCTTTGGTGCACGTTCGTTGGCATCACAGGTACCTCTAGGAGGGAACACGGGAGTGGGAGGCTTAGATGCATGCTCAGTACCCGCATTTGTTCCCTTAGTCTGAGTTGTACCTTATGGGGATGTAAATCACTTTGGTTAATAGAATGTAAAGACACAGAATATCTATTGAAATTTTTTTCTTAAATACATGGGAATTTTACGAGTCTTTAGTTTCTGATGATGCTTGATTCATAAGCCCGGTGTGTCCATAATGAATTCTTAATGTTTTTTTCAAGTACGTTTAGTAAACGTATGAGTGGGTTGTTTATAAATTTTGAACTGGTGCTCGGAACTGATATCTGAGGGCACCATTGAAATCACAGCGTCGATGATTGCATAGTGAGACCTTCACCGCACTTTCTTTTCAATGAGAGTGGATTATAGTTTTTGGGTATTTTAAATAAAATTAAATAAAAACAATACTTTACTTATTTATATTTATTGGTGGTTAAAACCCCCAAGGGGATGTTGGAGTTGGGGGCCACCACACCCTAACCACAGATGGGAGGTTATGGAGGTGGGGCCCACCTGAGCATAACCTCCCTTGAGAGGATGTTATTAGTTCCAGCCCACCTGAGCTCATAAACTCCTGTAAACCCCTTTTAACCCCTTGGAACCCCCAATTAAATGCGGGAACCACTTCACCTTCGCCCTCTAATAAATGATCCAACTCTACCCATTTAATTAAGTGATGTAACATAATTAATTTGAATCTTTTTGAATACTTTTTTCCAACATTATAATAATATGTTTTATTTTAGTATTGTGGGGTTGGAAAAATTTTTGTTGGGAGGATTAAGGAGAGGAAAGAATGTAGTAGATCATTTTCTCTCCAATGATGAACCACCGAAGAACGAAGAACACCGTCTTCTTCCTTCTTCAACCATCCCACCAGAGATTATATTTTATGCCGGTAAATAGTTTGTAACATGAATCATAGACTTGGTTGTATCATTATATTCCATATCATGACTTTTTTAGGAAGATCCCGATGATGATCCTAGGATATAAATGGTTAAGAAACTATTTTGGATCATTGATTCTGAGAAAAAAGTATATTCATGTGGGGGTGATACCATTGGTCATTGTCATAGAAAATCATGTATATGATTCACATTAGACATGGTAATGTGATAAATTGATGATGGAGAATTGGAATCGACTATTTTAAATGTAATATTCAACAATTTATTTATATGGAAAGATCATGTTTTTAAATGGTAGGTTCTTATATTGGGATTCATTCGTTCAATAATTTGTTAACCCATGTATTGATATTATTTACTTATGATCTATTTTGGGTCTATTTAATGTGAATTTGTAAAATTTTGGAATACTAAGCAGTTGTACATGGTTGAAAAAAGGTTATAAATTTTTTTTAGTGTAATAAGAAACTATTTCTACTAGGATAGACCCCCTAGAATGTAAAAAAATATAATTTAATAACTATGATACTATCTCATTCAAGAGGTGAAACATCAAGTAGTTATGATTTAGATCATAGGACAAATGGTTCAAAATCAATACCCAACATAGCTAACACTATCCACCCCATATAGTAGAGTGCACGTTTATGGAACATTGTTTGTATATTAGTGCAATCCTACTATCCTGAATCGTCATAGAGGGGCTCGAGCCGTGACTACCCAAATCCTACCTCCAACATGCTATGAGATGGTGACTAACACTGTGTAGTCATAACCTACAAATTGGAGGCATTATCCTAGATTTATATACACTTGGACACATCTCTAAACCACAAATAATGATATATAAAATCACTTTGTAAACTATTCATGAAAACCACTAGTTACCACAACCAGACAACAAGAGTGAATGTAATGTAAAATAAATACATATATAATTCTTTCCCATCAAATTTTTCTGTATCCACAAGTCCAAGATATAAGAAAAGAGGTAATTGGAGTGTTGTATAAAATGAAGGAACTAACCTCATCTATCAAGCCTTGCTAAAAACCACTTTGTCCTAGTCCACCCTGAACTTTGTCAAAATGGTCAATCATCTACACAAGACATGACATGTGTGGAAAAATCCTATGGCTGGGTGATTAAAACAATATTATGTATGAAACCTCAAAACCAAAAATTATTACCACAATGGAATAACAAAAATGAATACCATGAGGTATTTCCACATATGAGTACCACAAAAAAAATAAAATACATGATTTCCACATAATAATACCACAAATAAATACAACACAAGAGTACCACACAAGAATACGACACATAAATACCACATAGGAGTATCATACATGAATTCTGCACCAAAATCCCTTATAGTAATTCAACATAGGAATTCCACATGAGACTTCCTCACAGGAGTACCACACAATAGTACCACACAGGAATACCACATAGGTACTCCAAATAGGAGTAACACACATGAATTCCACATAAGAGTATCGCATATGCGTTCCACACATACATACCACATAATAGTAACACATTGGTGTGCCACATATGAATTCCACAAAACATAACCATACAATAATTCCGGAAAATAATACATCACAACAATGCAACCTAGAAGTACCATAGAGGAATGCCGCACAGAAGTACCACACAATTATCTCTAAACCTGAATATTACTAAAATACATATAAAAAAATATCTAGATATACTATTGATCAATTCCTCTCCATCATGTTTTCTTGACCAAATGTTATCCACATGGTTACCCTCGAAGCATGATCATTCGGGGAGATCTCACTCCCTGAGCAATGATATCATTAGAGACATGAATGAAGACGTCCAGGTCATTCTTTTACTATACAAGGTATAACATATTGGTCCGGGAATATTTTGATACCTTAGAGTATATATCATGAATAGTCACATTGGGGGATACCATTTACCCAATCGTGAATAATTCAAAATGAATGGGATCATGCTATCTCACACTACGGGATACATCGGACCCTAACGACGTGGGCCTCTAGTTGGAGGATCCATTCCAATCCCATGGAGTTTATGTGATTCAACATACTCCACTATGGGTTATGAAGGATCACACTCACATCCAGGGGATGGATTCCAGACTTTATATAAGAGTCAATCTATAGATGGGATAATAATCCAGTTATATGGATGTAATAGCATAATGAATTGTAATGGAAAGGACCGTGATAAACTCACTCAAACTATAATTATTCAGGGTAAAAAACTCATTAGATTATATTAAAAGGATTATTTTATCCATTGGATCAAGACATTGTAGATGGCTCATCAAACAGACAAATTGTTTTAATGTAAGAACAGTTTGATGTTCTGAAGAAGGGGTCACTAGGCCATGGAACGACCACACGGTCGAACATAGAGCGGCCGAACATGCAACCGAACTGGGTCGGACTAAGGATATACCCTAGTCAGACCAAGATCTATCTTGATCTGTTCACAAGGCCTAATCGACTGTTACTGGGCCTGAAATGATCATTCTAGCCCAATTCATCCATCCCACATCACCTAGTCCCATCACACTCATCCAGACCAAGTTCGCCTAGCCCGTGACACCTAGCCCATACCCTTTCCACATAGTCAGTACCCCATCAAACAAGGTTGCAACTTCTCATTTCTCCAACACATCTCGCAGCCTCAACATCATAGGATCTAACACCTCCACTATCTCGCACATGGTTATGGATATGCTGCATGCTACTTCCACAACCTCCATTCGTAGCCACCACCTATCACTACCGCATTGCCTTGCCACACCATCCCTAGTGAAAGCTAGATCATCATGAAATACCTACACTGGTGGTCTTTTCTATTGACCACCGAGTACCCTATGATGCCCATAAAAATACATTATCACATATCTAAGATCCTCGGGTCCCGATCTACACCGATCAAGCCTCTATTTATGATTTTCCTCTAATATGAGGGTATGATCGCATTTTGAATTGACCAACAAGTTTGACCATGGCCATGAGGGTCCTATGGTGAAAAATGTGATGAACAAGGAAAAATAATGAAAAACATACACCCTTAAGAATGAACTTTATCCATTATTCATGTCTCCCTCAATTTTTTCCCAATAGAACGATGAAAGATGATGATTTAGTTAATCACTAGAAAATAAGCCCCACAATTATCAACCATCTCAGAATGATCGAACTGTAGATCCAATTGATTATGGATTAACCTGTGTTAATCATGGAAATATTGAATGAAGAAAATAAAATTGAAACTACCTCCCACCTTGATTCTAATTCGTTGATAATGAAGGACGATCATTATGTTTTCATCATTTTTGAGATTCCTTCGTATCAGTTGAGCCACAATCATCAACCCATGAGCCATAACCATTTGTTTGAGAGAGTTATAACAAAGTTATCACTAGATATTTTATATTTTTCACAAGGTTATATGGATAACCCTATAATTTCTTTTACATTGATAAATTTAAGTGGAAACTCATTGAATCAAAAGAAAAAGTTTTTATTTATATTATGTATTTATTTTCTTGTCCTTTTTTCTAACATAACTACTTCACCAATTAATGTTAGGTCAAAAATAGGAAAATATCACATTTGGAACTCAACAATATTCATATATTTCAAATATACATCAATTTTTTGGAGATATTCGAAATTAAAAAAAATTAAATATATTTTATTATTTTATTTACTATTATTTTTAATGTGACATATTCTAGATATTACATGCACCAACCAACGTTAGGTTGAAACTAATTTAATGACACCATTCAATGCTCAACAGTCCTATCAATGTTCTTATCTAGGAACCTTTTTATGCATTTTCCTACTTTTTTAGGAAATTCATGAACATAATCATTTAAAAAATTAATAATTTTCCAACAAAATCTAAGAACACAAGTCCTTTGAATCGCACACCTTATCAATGTTGGTTCTTGAAAATAACAAATTATATATGTAACAATAATACATAAAAATTGCAGGATGTTACACTTACACAAAAAAACAATAACATTGGTTTTAATTCTTATGAAAATTTTATTATCGTCATAAAAATATTCAGTTTAACCATTAATTAAACTATTTCTACCATAATTATATTCCCTGGATAATGATGTCGCACTATATGTGATTTTGATACCTATAACCCACTTTTCATTCTAGATAAATGAATTCATTATAACACTTGATATCGTTTTGGAATGTTGATATCCTCTTGTATGCATTAGTAAGATCTATATTTATCTCCTCTATATAGTGTTATGGATATTCATGTTATTGATGACTCTATTCTTAATTTTTATGCATCTCGATTATAGGTTATGTTTCATAATCAATCTATCCTTCTTTATCCATTGTAATACCCTATTTAATGAGTAGTACATTGTGACATATTTAGTTAATTGAATGGTGTTTAATAATTATTTTCCTTATGATTGAATCCTGAAATGTCAAGTATAAATTAATAAAGTTTATAATTTGTTTTAAAATCTATATTTTTATGGTTTTAATGAAATATGAGAAAAAAATTTTAAAATTTTTAAACCATTATATTTATTAGAATTGAATTGTTTGGATCATTTTAGGAAAATTATGGATTGATTTTTTAATTTAATTGATAAATTGGATTCTTGATGTACCTTTAGAAAACATGAATACAGTAAAAGATGATTTGAAATAGAATGAATTAATGGATAACACTATTTTATTTTTTAAAATATATAGTAATGTTGGAATAATATAAGAAATTTTCATTTTCATTAATTTGAAATTCATGATTTTTACATGTTTGATTCATTTGGTGTTTCAATCAAATGTATGCCTTGTTTGTTAAAGGTAATTGGACAAGTATGCTAGGACCATGATTGCCTAGAAATGGATTCATAATTACCACTTTAACTAAATTATTATGTTATGAATTCAAGAATGGGTTCCCCTTTTTGGGGTGTAGATGGTCCATGTGGGCTCCATAATTGGGGTGTAGATTGATTTGCATGTAAAACATTTATCTTATACCAAGATCACTTTTTAGTTGTGTGAGAATACTATTAACTTATCTAAAATACCATATGTCTTTTCAATATGGAGATTTTATATGTTAACATGAATGTACATTCTCTTAGTTAATTAAAAGTTTTGATCAGGAAACTTCATAGTATAAATGTTTTAAATAAAATTTCCAATTTATCAAGTTTTTTTGTATCTATAATTTACGTTTAAATAATGAAATACATATTTTGTAAATAATTTTCAAAATATATGAAAGAAAATTTTATAAATATGGGCATCATTTATACAGAAAAAATTATAGATTTTAAAAGTATTTTTAGTTTTATGACACTTAAAATTTAATTAAGGACTCATAAAATTATATTATTAATTTAATAAATAAATAATAATAATTTTTGAATATATTATATGAAAATTAATTTTATTTTAAATTTTTATTTTAATTAATAAAATATATGCAAATATTTATGTTACCTAAATATACCGACACTAAATTTTTTATTTTTAAATAATTTATTTAATTATTCTATGATATTAGTAAATCAAATTTTCATTTATCAAATAACAAATTTTAATTTAATATTAAATAAGTGAGGTAATTTTTATAATAGATACAAGAATATTTTGAGAGCTGAAATTAATATTTATTTGTGTTTTTCATATAAGTTAAATTTAATATTTCATATAAATTTAATTTATTTAATATTATAGATAAAATAAAATACAACAGTGATATATTTTTACATCCTTCAAAAATATCAACCATGAAATTTCTCATGACAATATCTTTCAAAACATATGAGGATAGTTCTTCATCATAACTTCCAATGCTTCCCATGTCACTTCATCATTTTTATTTTTTCCCTAATAAATTTTGAAAGGTTATTCATATGATTTGTCAATAAATTAACAACCGAGTCAATAATATTAATAGGTTATTAAAAGTAAGACAAATCAGGTTCCAATTAGACTTATTTATATGTTATTCTATGAGTTGGGTCAGACATATACATCATTAGAAATGATATTTGGAACACAACATGAACACTAAAGAGACTTTGTGGCATCACTATTCAGTAATCTATGTATCCAATTCTAACAATAATTTTAAATTCATCAATGTTGTAACATACCAAGTAAATAAAGAATAATGCATTTTCATTTTTATTGATATTTATGAATTAAATATTAATTTTACTTTAAATGGGTTGCTATGTTTGATAGCCTACCCGATACACAACAAAGAGTTTCTTTGAAATCTTACGTTGCACACTAATAATAAAATAATATTATTCTAAATGGTTGTTAACACGTAGTCGTTGTATTGGTGGGAATGAATGGAAATAACTAAAATATGATTATATATGTTTGTTAAATGTTTTTACATTTATCCAATAAAGGATAATGGCTTAATATAGGAAATGAATTCAATTTTAGGCATATATACTCTAACATTCACTAAAGGTCGACTTATCGCCTTTTGATGGAAAACCATCTATAAATAAATTTTTGGTCACTCTTACACATTCTATTTTACCAAATAAAATTATTCTTTAGAATAGGGACATCAAAATTTACTTTGTGTGAATTTTTGGTATTTTTCTGATAAAGTTCATTTTTTATTAAATTGTGAAAATGTTGTATTTTAATTCAAAACCTCTTTTTAATATAATTTATTTATATGAATATATTATATTTTTAATTGGTTTTAAAGTTCAATTAGAATATATTTTTACCATTTAATCCAATAGTGGTTGTGGGAATTAATTTCATTTTGAAATTGGACTTAAACTAGTGTCAATCTTATGATACTTATTGTTTCATAAAAACATGCTATTTGCTCCGACATCGGGAATTAATTATTAAATTAATTAATGTAACTTATATGTTTTGAATTTTGTAAAATATATATCATTTTTGAATTCATAATATCAAATATAGCTTAGGGTGAAGTGTTGGTATTTTTCTGAAAAACATCATTTCTGGATGAATAGTGAAAACACTAAGTGGTACTTATAAAAACTAATTTTCCATTTAAATGAAATTTTACCACCTCTGTGTTTTGAATTTAAAAAATCTGAAATACATGGTTTCCATTAAGTTGTAAAATTTTGTTCAATGAGATTAACATAATATTTTGGTTAATAGTAACTTTTATGTTTTTAATCGCGATTAGAGGTAATTAGTGTAGTTTAAGGTAAAAATATTGTTTTAATAATATGAAATGACCTAGACACATATCCTACCCTTATTGGATGTGTCATGGGCGACCAAGAAAATCCATGGGTCAACTTGGGGACCCCATGGAGCCACATTGGTAGGAAAATGACATTAAAACCTTTTTATTTAAAGTTAAAATAAAAATGTCACAAACATGAGTTGTTTTACTATAACAATTTTTAAATGGGGTTATACAAGTCATATTTTTTACTATAATTATTCATTAGTAATTTAAAAATATTTCCTACATCATGATATATTTTTTAGAATTTTTAGACATTAAATAAATTAAATTATTTATGATACCATGATGATGCAGCGATTACCTCATTATTTAACGATTTAAAAAAAATGAAAATATAATGTAAAATCTAAGACCTACAAATGTTAAAAACATATTTTATGGTTTAATTTTTAACTCTTACCACCTTTTCCCCGAAATATATAATTTTGGGACCATTTAAATCAGAAAATGATTTTATAATAAAGTAACATTTTATAACTTTCCAAGAGTTCCCCTCCTCTCCTCTTATAAAAGGCCCCTACCTCTACCACCTTACCCACACCTCTCAAGCCTCTGGCTCGGCCAACCCCTATCCATTTTTTCTCTCCACATCCCTCTCTTACTCCTTGAAGCCTCAATTTGGGCATAAGTCTTCCCATGGAAGCCTTTGATCTCAAACAAAAAGAGTTACCTGTTTTAAAGGTAGTGTTTTCTCTTGGTTCTATGTTTTATTTTGCTTCTCCAACCCTCTAAACTCTTTTTATTCATTTATTCTATAACAACACCAGTATATTATATATACTAGGATGTTGTTATAAGAAATATTATATCTACACTTACACACACCTACGTCTAATGGTTAAAGAACATACTGTTTTTGTGGATGACGAATTCCTGCCTCACGAAACGATGATTGTTCAATACTCATATAACATCTTTAAAGGTTTACATTAAGATGTCACTATATTTATATATGATATATATAATATTTTTATGTTTTACTTAAGCGTCTTTATTTTTCATTTATGGCATACCTTTATGGTTTCCATTATGGGTAAATGTGATATCTTCATTTTAGGAAGTGCGGACTACTGCCCCCTCAAAGTGATTTGATTCGTTAATACCATATGTGGTACATATAAAGGATAGATTGAATGATATTATATATGATAAAATAATGTAATTTTAATACTATTATGTATCATTATGTTTTAATTCCATTAAATATGAAATAGAAATGGAAGTAGCGTTCATGCGTACGTACAACTTACCGTCTCCATGAACGGTGCATTTCATTTCTTACCCCTAATTGTTATGTAATATTATAAATGCATGTATATACTGGATATATATGATATATATTACATATACATCATGAGTATAACTCTGGATATAATGGATACATGATCAACTTGTAATTATAAAGAGGATATTTTTGGACTCATGTACCAATGATCGACAAAATGACCATTATTAACTTAAATTACTACATAGTGTTCATAACATGGTAATAAGTGATATAAAAGGAATAATGAACTTTAATAAAGGTTCTTAAGCAATTATAAATTATCTCTAATTTAATATTAAGGACATTAAATAATGATTGAGTCAAGTCAGACCCGAGGTATGGGACTTCGTCTCAATCTCCTTTCATTGAGGCATATTATGTTTTATACACAACAGTCTTTTATATGGTGTATAAACCTCTTTGAATTTTACGTTTATCCAAAAGGATTCTTTTTATACGAAGTGTTTTACTAAACAACAAAAGGGAATGATTTTTTCGTACGTATGCGGCGACAACGACTTCTCCGCCACATTGACCTTTATTTGAGTTTCTTCTTCCTCTACAAGCCATAACTTTTTTTAAATCAAAAATAAATACCATGTCTTACTTTTATTTTATTTTGGTAATGAAAATGGTTTTCATAATTTTTTTATATCAATATGTTGTATTGATATCTTTGGATTGAAAAGTGGAAAAGTTATGTTTCCTTTATGCATGCTTTATGTGATACGATTATGTTATGGTTATTGGGCATTATTATGAAGAAGGGTGGTTCCATGATAAACAAATGGAGGGTGATCCCGATATAGCTCTCCAATGCATTGGGTAACACGAAGGAGTTAAAATTTAAGGTTTCTCCAAAGAGATTTAGGGAATATACTGTGATGGGTATTCCAAACGTAACCAAGAGGGTTTATTACCTACGTAAGAATGTTATGAATGCCTCAAGTTACCTTTATGTCTTATGATTTCTATGATTTATTAATGATTTGATGAGTTAAGTTAAAGTGCTTATCTTTTATGGGTAAAGTATGATTTCATTCTTATGTATATATGTACTCATGTTTCCATTCCATATTTTTATATCCCTTACTGAGATTTTTATGCTCATACCATGTTTTTTGTAATGTTTTTCACAGGTCAAGGGAAAGGTACATGATATGATGATAGTGTCAAGGAAGTGTCAAGAAAGAATCCATGTTTTATTTTAAATATGTTTCCATTGATGGGAAAAATGAATACTATCTTTTATGTACCCACTTTGTTTAAATGTGGAATGTAATGCATGTTTTATGATCTAATTATCTAAAACTCTAAACCTGAAAAGATCCTCAACATGTATTCATGATGTAACTCAAGATTAAGTGATGTTTATGGATGGCGCCTTATAGTTGGTATCAGAGGTAGGTTTAGATAACTTTAGGAGTTATAATTCTATTAAATGATTATCCAAAAATATTTTTTTATGGTCAAATTGAAATCATATAGCATTTGAAGATTTCCATGTTGCATCATCTAAGACGTGTTTGTTCAGAATAGTTTTCCAAAGAAGAAACAGGGAAGCAGTGCTAGGAAGTCATACAGAAGGATATAACCTTCCAAATCATCATCCTGAGATGGTTGGAATTGGAACTGAACAGTTTGTTGCAGTAATGGCATAGTTGACTCAAGCGATAAATGGTGGTGGTATCCATGCACGAGATCAGCTAGATCAACCGTAGAGGAACATGTTAGTGGTGTAACATTTCATGAGGCAAAATCCCCCCTCATTCAGAGGATCATCTGACCCTGTGCTAGCTGAAGGGTGTATTAAATTACTTGAGAGGATTTTTGATGTCATGGGGTGTTCAGACAATCAAAAGGCTAGTCTTTCTATTTATCGTTTGGAGGGTGAAGCATATCAGTGGTGGTCGATGGTTAAAAATACCAGGGACACTGATGAGATTGATGCTCTCGACTGGGATGAATTCAAAGGTATGTTTCTTGAGAAGTATTTTCCTAAGGCTGTTCGACATAGGATGTAAAAAAAATTCTTGTAATTGAGGCAAGAGGAAGACTCAGTGGTTGCCTATGAAGAGAGGTTCACCCGATTGGCATGGTATGCTACAAATTCTCTCCGAGACCTTGATAGTAAAATCAATCATTTTTACTAAGGATTATAGCCAAAATATCGAAGGGCATTGGCTTCTCGTGAGTTCAAAAGTTATGAAAAGCTTTTCCGATGTGCTGAGAAGGTGGAAAAGGAGTCTGTCGATGATCAAGTTTTCTATAACAATCAGCAGAAGAAGAGACTGAGGTGGCAGGAGAAAGGAAAGAATTTTTCAAAAAAGTCTGATGGTAAGAAAACTAAGTTTCCCGTTTGTGATAAATGTGGTAAAAGTCATGGTGGGGAATGTCTTCATAATTCTGGAAAGTGCTACCGATGAGGTAAGATGGTACATAAGGCTCATGATTGCACTGAAAAAGTTCAGGGTGATGGTAAGAACAAATTTGATTTACAGTTAGTGAAATGTTTTAAGTGCAATGAGATGGGTCACTATGGAAACAAGTGTCCGAAAAAGAGCTTGAGTGATGGGAAGAAGTTAGACTACAAGCATAAAGCGGTGGTGAATTCCTTTGCAACTACTTCAGCAGATGTCGGGCCATCAAATGAAGTTGTATCAGGTACTTTGTTTTTTCAGATTATGCTAGTGTGTTGTTTGATTCGGGGTATACACATTCTTTCATCTCTGAAAAATTTTCTAGTAATATGGGAATACGATCTCATGAAATTACACTTGGTCTTTTGGTAAAAAAACATCGGGGAAATGTTGAGGCAAAAAGAATTTATAAGAATATTCTTATCCTTATCCATGGAAGGAACCTACTTGAAAAACATATTGTTTTACCTCTAGTAGAGTTTGATGTTATCATGGGTATAGATAGGCTCTCTATCTACCCTGCTAATATTAATTGTAGAGCTAAAGAAGTTTCTTTTCAAAATGACATTGAGTTTGTGTACAAGAATTAACCCTTTCTGTTGATAACATATCATGAGGCTAAGAAACTTGTAAAAGATGGAAATGAATTTTACCTTGCACTTATTGTTGAAAACAAGTGAACTGTTCAGATTTATGATGTGCTAGTGGTAAATGAGTATCCTAATGTTTTTCCTGATGAGTTTCCTGGAATAATACCATATCGGGAAGTTGAGTTTACTGTTGACTTAGTTCCTGATGCTATGACAATTTCAAAACCCCCTTATCGAATTGCACAAGTTGAACTTTTAGAGTTGAAGGAGAAATTTCAAGATTTATTAGAGAAAGGTTTCATTCGACCTAGCACATCACCATGGGGTGATCCTTTTTTATTTGTTAAAAAGAAAGATGGTTCTATGAGACTTTGCATTGATTATACAGCCTTGAATAGTATCACTTTTAAGAACAGGTATCCTTTGCCTCATATCAAGGATTTGTTTGATCAGCTCCAAGGAGCACAGTTTTTTTCAAATATTGACCTGATATTGGGGTACCATCAGTTGAATGTAAAGGAAGTAGATATTCTGAAGACCGTGTTTCGTACAAGAGATGACCATTATGAATTTTTAGTAATGCCTTTTGGGATAATCAATACACCTACTGTATTCATGGACTTAATGAATATAATTTTACATGAGTTCTTGGATAATTCTGTGGTTGTTTTCATTGATGATATTTTGGTGTTTTCTAAAAGAAAAGAGGAGCATGAAAGACTTTTAAGGGTAATTTTTCAAACCTTAAAAGAAAATAAATGGTATGGGAAATTCATAAAGTGTGAGTATTGGTTGCAAAAAATTTCCTTCCTTGGTTATATTGATTCTAAAGATGGGATAACTATGGATCCTGCAAAAACAAAAGTTGTGGAAGCATGGCCAAGACCCACAAATGTAAATGAGATTCGTAGCTTCCTTGGTTTGGCAGGCTATTACTGAAGGTTTGTTAGAAATTTTTCACAGTTATCTAGTCCAATGACTAAGCTAACTTGAAAGGGTGTTATGTTTATCTGGACAAAATAATGTGATGATTGTTTTCAGGAACTGAAAAGAAGATTGGTGAATACTCTAGTTTTGGCACTACCTTCTAGGAATGGTGAGTTTGTTATCTACAGTGATGCTTCATTTAAAGGACTTGGTTGCGTCCTAATGCAGAATTATCAGGTAATTGATTATGCTTCATAGCAGTTGAAAACTCATGAGGTAAATTACCCTACACATGATTTGTAAGTAGCTGCTGTTGTTTTCTGTAACACTTTGAGCTTCCACGATACGCTTCTCATTCAATAATGCAATATCTTGGATTGTACGCAAGTTCGAGATTCTAACAAACCAAGACCAATCAAAAAAGCCATTATGAATAGTAATACACACCTTTTGAAATTATATAAATTTTATATTTTAAAATGAAATCATTTTTGGATTCAGAATATCGAAATTATCCTATGTTGAATTTTTTTTATTTTTCAGAGAACTTCCAATTTTTTATGAATAGTGAAAAATACTTAAAAACAACTTTTTTAATCAAAATAATTTATAGTGATAAATTATACTATTTATTGGTTTTAAAGTATAATTACAAAATATTTTTACCATTTTATCCAATGGTGGTCATTATAATTAATTTAACATTGAAATTGGAAATAAACAATTGTCAATCTTTTGATATATATTGTTTCTTAAAAACACGCTATATGTTGTAGCAGCGGGAATTAATTATAAAATTAATTAATGAAACTTATATTTTTGGAATTTTTTAAAATAGACATCATTTTTTAATTCGTAATATCAATTATAGCTTAGGGTGAAATTTTGGCATTGTTCTGAAAAACTTCAATTTTTGATGAATAGTGAAACCACTAAGTAGTAGTTAAAAACTGATTTTTCGTTTAAATGAAACATTACCACTTCTGTGTTTTGATTTTAAAAATTCTGACATTCATGGTTTTCATTAGGAAGTAAAATGTGGTTCAATGGGATTAAAATAATTTTTTGATGAATAGTAACTTTTATGATTAATTAATCGCGATTAAAGGTAATTAGAGTAATTTAAGGTAGAGATAATGTTATAATAATATGAAATAACCTTTACACTTGTCCTACCCCTATTGGATGAGTCATGTCCGACCATGACAATCCATGGGTCAACATAGGGACCTCATGGAGCCACTTTGGTGGGAAATTGACATTACAAACTTTTTATTTAATGTTAAAATAAAAATGTCACAAACATGAGTTGTTTTACTAAAAAAAATTAAATGGGGTAATAAAAGTCATATTTTTTACTATAAATATTAATTAGAAATATAAAAATATTTCTTAAATCTTGATATTTTTTTATAATTTTTACACATTAAATAAATTAAATTATTTATGACACCATGATGATGTAGTGATTACCTCATTAATTAACGATTTTAATAAAATGGAAGGATAATGTAAAATATAAGAATTAAACTTGTCCAAAGCCTATTGGATGAGTATATTTCGAACCCTTATCACCTTATCTTCTAAATATATAAGTGTGGGACCTTTAATATCTGAAACTCATTATATAATAAAGTAACATTTCATTACTTTCCAAGAGTGCCCCTCCTCTCCTCTTATAAAAGGCCCCCACCACAACCACCTTATTCACACCTTCAAAGCCTTTTGGCTCGGCCAACCTCTGCCAAAATACTCCCTAAACTTCCCTCTCTTACTCCTAGAAGCCTCACTTTGGGCATAATACTTACCAAGGAAGCCTTTGGCTCAAATCAAAAAACAGTTACCTGATTTTAATGTAATGTATTCTCTTATGTTATTTTCATTTATTTTTCTTCTCCGACCCATTAAACTCTTTTTATTCCTTTATTTTGTAAAAACACAAGTATATTAAATATACTAGTATGTTGTTATGAGAAGGATTTGATTTACACTTACACACACCTTCGTCTAATGGTTAAAGAACATATTGTTTCTGTGGTTGTTGAATTTCTGCCTCACGAAATGATGATTGTTCAATCTTCTTTTAACAACACTCATGGTGGCCATTATGATGAAACTATTTTTATATATGATATATATTATGTTTTTATTTTCCTTATCATTCTGTATTTTTCATTTATGGCATACCTTTATGATTTCCATTATGGGTAAATGTGATAATTTCATTTTAGAAGTGCGGACTACCGCCCCCTCAAAGTGATTTGAATCATTAATGCCATATGTGGGATGTATAAAGGATGGAGTAAATGTTATTATACATTATATTTAATGGAATTATATTATACCTTTATATAATTATATTTTCATTCCATTAAATATGAAATAGAAATGAAAGTAGCGTTCATGCGTACGTACGGCTTACCGTCTCCATGAATGATGCATTTCATTTATTACCCCTAAATGTTATGTAATATTATAAATGCATGTATATAATGGATATATATGATATAAATTATATCTACATCATGAATATAATTCTGGATATAATTGATATTTCTACCACATAAGCATCTTGTAATTATATGAAGTTTATTGTTGACTCAAGTACCAAAGATCGACAAAACGACCATTGTTAGCTTAAATGACTAAATAATTTTCGTAACATTGTAATAAGTGATATAACAGGGATAATGAAATTTAAAAAGTTTCTTAATCAAAAAGAAATTAACTCTAGTTTATTATTCAGGAGATTAAAGAACGATCGAGTCAATTCGGACACTAGGTAAAGGAACTTCTTAAGCCAATTTCCATTCTTTGGGTTAATCTCCTACATTCAAATTGTGTCATGATATTATTATGTCCTATCTTGTATTTGTACTTTCTTTATGTGTAATTATAGTTAATACACATAATAGATCTATTTTATTTAAAAAAATGATCTTTGTAAGGGACATCGTCTCAATATCCTTTCATTGAGGCATATTTGGTTTTATACACAATGTTCTTTTATACGGTGTATAAACCCCTTTGAATTTTACATTAATTCAAAAGGAATCTTTTTATATGAAGTGTTTTTACAAAACAAAAAAAGAATGTTTTTTTACGTATGCGGCGACAACAACTTCCCACCGCCGTGACCATTATTTGAGTTTCGGCATTCTCTACAAGCCAAAACTTTTTTTAAAAAAATGAAAAATAAATACAATGTTTTACTTTACTTTTATTTTGGTATTGAAAATGGGTTTGATAATGTTTTTATTATATCAATGTGTTGTATTGATATCTTGTGATTGAAATGTGGAAATGTTATGTTTACTTTATGCATGTTTTATGTGATACGATTATGTTATGGTTTATGATATGTTTAAACATTTTCATATGAGGAATGAATTGGACTTAATAAGTGAAGGGTGGAGCCCACTATAGCTCCTTGATGCATTGGCAGGTCTCATGAGACAAACTAGTGTCTTGGCACGAGGTTTTGACAAAATATTATTTGTAGTCTTGGCATGAGGCCATGGCTACGTGGTTATGATAGTCTGGCATTATGAATTCCATCATTATAAAAGTGGTTATTGATATTGCATGTGATTATTCGACTAGTATAATATCCATGTGAGTAAGTAAATTGTATTATTTAATTTTATTTTTGCCATATTATGCTGAAGTTCATGTTTAAAAAGGCTTTTGTTTTAGTTATACATTGCCTTAATTGTTAATGTTTAATTATGAAAGCTTCTGCAATATTGTTATCCTTACTGAGCATCTGATCTCACCCCTTTCAATGTTTTCATATTTTCTAGGATGTGAAGAAATATTTTATGACTGACCTACAGGGACAGTCTAAAGGGGATAGAAGTGTGGACTATGGAGACTATATTGTTGTGGTTTTTCACTTTATGATGTAATGTAACATTTCAGAATGTATCTAGTGTTTCCAAAGATACTAATCTAATCAGTATTTCGAGACTTGATCTTTTGTGATCATGCCAATGTTACGCAATAATGCACCGACTCTGGGTAACTGGGGTCGGGGCGTTACAGTTGGTATCAAAGGCAGTTTAGTACTAACATTGGAAGCTAGATTTAGATAAACTCTGATTAGAGCACATATCCCAAAGATAGAAATTGGGGATTAGTATAGAAGAACTTCCTAGAATTTTGGTATTATAGAGATTTTGTAAGTTTTCAGAGCAATACATTCCTGTTTGGATATGAGCAGGTAGAGGCGGCTCTGGCACAGATGTACGTAGAGGTAAAACACGAAAACACCGCATTGAGCTAGACTCGAACGAGAACTGGTGCACGACAACGGGTCTTGCTACACTCTTGGTTACGACACTCCAGGGGATATGCTTAGGATAATTTTCATTTTATTTACAAACCATTATGAAGGGTTTATGAGTATATACTTTCTCAAAGAAAACATTTCTTTTTACGATTATAGATTATATCCATAAATTGTTCAATTTATGATAAGTGTTTTATAATTAAAGAATTATGTATTTTGATTCATAAACTAATCTAGTTTATTTCATTGTTTAGAAATGGTGCCTAGTGGGAAGAATGGAAACCGTATCAATGCACGCACTCCGTGTAGGTATTTCCCTCCTGTTCAATATAATTTTTATGGTGCTGGAGATACAACTGGTGTTGATCAACTTATCACCATACTGGGACAACTCACTCAGGTTCTGAATAGTAACCTTACTCATATGGAGAACCCTGATCTGCAATGTGGAGGTTCAATGTTAGACCGCTTCATGAGGCAACAACCACCAACATTTAATGGGGGTAAAAATCCATTAGTAGCTAGGTAATGGATAAACACCTTAGAGAAAATATTCCACGCCTTGGGGTGTAGCGAAAGGGAGAAGGTTGTCATGGCAGTCTACCGCCTCACTGGAGATGCCGATCAATGGTGGACGCTGATTCAAAACATGAAAGAAGATGATGAAGTATCTAATATGGAATGGAGGGATTTCAAAGAGATTTTCATAGAAAAATACTTCCCTCGTGACCATAGATCAGATATGTAAAGGCAATTTCTATGTCTGAGACAAAAGGAGGATTAGAATATCGCAATGTATGAGGATAACATTAAAAGTTTAGCAAGGCATGCAGCAGATTATATACGTAACCTAAGAAGTAAGATTGATCTTTTCTTTGATGGGTTAAAACCATTTCTCCATCAAGCCTTAGTATCACAATCTTTCTCATCGTATGAAGATATAGTCTCGTGTTCCATCAAGACAGAAAAGGAATTCTCTAAATCTTATGACAATAAAGTAAAGCAATAGAAGAAAAGAATGGTGGAACAAGAGACAGATAAAGGGAAAAAGGGAAAGAAGGATTTTCCATTATGTTATAATTGTGGGAAGAATCACCCCGGTACTTGCCTAAAAGGATAGGGAGTTTGTTATAAATGTGGAGAAAAGGTCACCAAGCTCGTGATTTCAAGGAAAAGAAAGAGACTATCAATGTTGAATGCTACAATTGTAGGGAAATGGGGCATTATGCAAATGAATGTCCTCAGCATCAGGGAAACATACCTCAGAAAAGGCCAAGGGATCAAGGACAATCTTATGTTGTTACTACAATTAAAGTGGAATAATTAATGTATTGGTTCTTTTGGACTCAAGGATTATATTCTAGTTATAAGAATAATGTTATATATTTAAGGATTGTACTTCAGTACTTGTTTTTTTTTCATTAGGGTTTTAATATGATTAAGGTAATCATATTTTTAGTATGTGACAATAAGAAAAACCTTACATTGTTTGGGGAATATAATGTTACAATTGATTTTGGAATTTAAGGACCTTTTAGAGAAAGTCTGGATGGAGGTATTTTGGATAACTATAAAGGTTGGAATGGATTAAGTTGAACTTCGGATAGTATTGTTTATGGTTAAAACAATTATGAAGAATATTTTTGGAATATTATAATACTATAGTTTTAGTTAAAGGACAACCTGCAGGTTGGGGGATAACCCATCGCGTCGGACAAAGATGCAGGAATCAATCCCCCATCATAGTGCGATAGGCCTTTATTACCTACCACTAGCCTACAAGAAGTCCCTGGTTATTACAAAATAATTTTTCTAATCTAAATGGTATGTGTTAATATTTTGAACCTTTTACGATTATGATAAATATAATATTTTTGAGTTCTATTATCTTTTTGAGTGAAAGATGAGTTTGTGGTAGAAATTAGTTGAAGGTTGAAACTCTAATTGTCAAGCATAAATATATATATACCTATCTCTTATTCTATGAATAAATTATTTCTTAAACTTTAGTAAAGGGATATTAAAACAAAAAATGTGTTATCCTAATACATTATTTCTTGTTGACCTGTTAATATTTTAAATCAGCATAGATTGAAGGCTTTGAGGCCCTCAATTTTACACTTGTTTGTGATTGATGACCTCAATCACTTCCTGAAAATATTTACGTTTTTTCTCCAATTATATTTCTATAATTTCCACCAATGTTCTCCTTATCGATATCATAATTTGGTAGTGACTTTTTCATTTCCATTTCCCTCTTATTAAGGGTAAATTTTATTAACCTTATTTCTAATGTGGGTTTTCCACAAAGGTATTTTCTATATTCATCCTTTTGTTTTCAAACTAAAATTTCAAATTGTGAGGACACAATTTATTGAATGATGGGAGAATGTAACACCCCGAGCTTCCACGATACGCTTCTCTTTCAATAATGCAATAGCTTGGATTGTATGCAAGTTCGAGATTCTAACACACATCTACCAATCAAAATAGCCATTATGAATAGTAATACCCACCTTTTGAAATTATATAAATTTTATATTTCAAAATGGACTTCATTTTTGGATTCAGAATATTGAAATTAGCCTATGTTGAATTTTTTGTATTTTTCTGAGAACATCCAAATTTTTATGAATAGTGAAAAGTACTTAAAAACAAATTTTTTAATAAAAATAATTTATACTGATAAATTATACTATTGAGTGGTTTTAAAGTATAATTAGAATATATTTTTACAATTTTATCCAATGGTGGTCATTAGAATTAATTTAACATTGAAATTGGACATAAACAATTGTCAATCTTTTGATATATATTGTTTCTTAAAAACATGCTATTTGTTGTGAAAGTGGGAATGAATTATAAAATTAATTAATGCAACTTATATGTTTGGAATTTTGTAAAATAGACATAATTTTTGAATTTGGAATATCAATTATAGCATATGGTGAAATTTTGGCATTGTTCTGAAAAACTTCAATTTTTTATGAATAGTGAAACCACTAAGTGGTTGTTAAAAAACTGATTTTTCATTTAAATGAAACATTAACACTTCTGTGTTTTGATTTTAAATAATCAAAAATTCATGGTTGTCATTAGGAAATAAAATGTGGTTCAATGGGATTAAAATAATTTTTTTGGTGAATAGTAACTTTTATGTTTAATTAATCGAGATTAAAGGTAATTAGAGTAATTTAAGGTACAGATTATTTTATAATAATATGAAATGACCTTTACACTTGTCCTAACCCTATTGGATGAGTCATGGCCGACCAAGAAAATCCATGGGTCAACTTGGGGACCCCATGGAGCCACTTTGGTGGGAAAATGACATTAAGAACTTTTTATTTAATGATAAAAAAAATGTCACAAACATCAGTTGTTTTACTAAAACAATTTTTAAATGGGGATATAAAAGTCATATGTTTGACTATAAATATTAATTAGGAAGATAAAACTATTAGATACATCATGATAATTTTTTTATAATTTTTAGACATTAAATAAATTAAATTATTTATGATACCATGATGATGCAGTGATTACCTCATTAATTAACAATTTTAATAAAATGGAAGGATAATGTAAAATCTAAGAATTAAACATTTCCAAAGCCTATTGGATGAGTAGATTTAGAACCCTTATCACCTTATCCTTGAAATATATAAGTTTGGGACCTTTTAAATCCGAAACTCGTTATATAATAAAGTAACATTTCATTACTTTCTAAGAGTGCCCCTCCTCTCCTCTTAAAAAGGCCCCACCACTACCACCTTATTCACACCTTCAAAGCCTTTTGTATCGTCCAAAATATGCCCAAATAATCTCTAAACGTCCCTCTCATACTCCTAGAAGCCTCACTTTGGGCAGAATTTTTCCCAAGGAATCCTTTGGCTCAAATAAAAAAAGAGTTACCCGATTTTATGGTAATATATTCTTTTATGTTATTTTTTTTGCTTCTCCACCCCCTTAAACTCTTTTTATTACTTTATTTTCTATCAACACAAGTATATTAAATATACTAGGGTGTTTGTTATGATAAGGATTCGATTTACACTTACAGAGACCTTTGTCTAATGGTTAATGAACATATTGTTCTTGTGGTTGGTGAATTTCTGCCTCACGAAACGATGATTGTTCAATCTTCTTTTAACACCTCTCCTGGTGGACATTATGATGAAAATATTTTTATATATGATATATATTATGTTTTTATTTTCCTTATGATTCTGTATTTTTCATTTATGGCATACCTTTATGGTTTCTATTATGGATAAACGCGATAATTTAATTTTAGAAAGTGCGGACTACCGCCCCTCAAAGTGATTTGAATCGTTAATGCCATATGTGGGATGTATAATGGATGGAGTAAATGGTATTATACATTATATTATACTGGAATTATACTATAACTTTATTAAAATTATAATTTCATTCCAATAAATATGAAATAGAAATGAATGTAGCGTTCATGCATATGTACGGCTTACCGTCTCCATGAACGGTGCATTTCATTTCTTACCCCTAAATGTTATGTAATATTATAAATGCATGTATATACTAGATATATATGATATATATGATATCCACATCATGAATATAATTCTGGATATAATTTATATTTCTACCACATAATCATCTTGTAATTATAAGAAGTTTATTGTTGATTCAAGTACCAAAGATCGAGAAAATGACCATTATTAACTTAAATGGCTAAATAATTTTCCTAACATTGTAATAAGGGATATAACAGGGATAATGAACTTGAAAAAGGTTATTATGCAATTATAAATTAACTCTAGTTTATTATTCCGGAGATTAATAAATGATCGAGTAAATTCGGATATGAGGTAAGGTAACTTCTTAACCCAATTTCCATTATTTGGGTTAATATCCTAATTTAAAATTATGTCATGATATTATTATTTCCTATCTTGTATTTTTACTTTCATTATGTGTACTTATAGTGAATACACATAATAGATATATTTTATTTAATAAAATGATCTTTGTATTGGAATTCGTCTCAATCTCCTTTCATTGAGGCATATTTGGTTTTATACACAAATTTTTTTTATACGGTGTATAAACCCCTTTGACTTTTACTTTTATTCAAAAGGAATATTTTTATACGAAGTGTTTTTACTAAATGAAAAAGGAATGTTTTTTTCTTACGTATGCGTCGACAACTACTTCCCCGCCTCCGTGACCATTATTTGAGTTTCGGCTTCCTCTACAAGCCATAATTTTTGTTTTAAATGAAAAATAAGTACCATGTTTTACTTTTCTTTTATTTTTATATTGAAAATGGTTTTGATAATGTTTTTATTATATCAATGTGTTGTATTGATATCTTGTGATTGAAATGTGGAAATGTTATGTTTCCTTTATGCATGTTTTATGTGATACGAGTATGATATGGTTTATGATATGTTTAAACATGTTCATATGAGGAATACATTGGACTTAATAAGTGACGGGTGGAGCCCGCTATAGCTCCTCGAGGCATAGGTAGGTCTCATGAGACGTACTAGTGTCTTCGCACAAGGCCTTGAAAGAATCCTATTATTAGTCTTGGCATGAGGCCTTGACTACGTGGTTATGATAGTCTGGCATTATGCATTACATCATTATGAAAGTGGTTATTGATATTGCATGTGATTATTCGACTAGTAGAATATCTATGTGAGTAAGTAAATGGCATTATTTAATTTTATTTTTTTCAATATTATGCTGATGTTCAAGTTTAAAAAGGCTTTTTTTTTAGTTATACATTGCCTTAAATGTTAATGTTTAATTATGAATTCTTCCGCAATATTGTTATCCTTACTGAGCATCTGAGCTCACCCCTTTCAATGTTTTAATATTTTCCAAGATTTGAAGAAATATGTTATGACTGACCTACAGGGACAGTCTCAAGGGGATAGAAGTGTGGACTATGGAGAATATTTTTTTGTGATTTTTCACTTTATGATGTAATGTAACATTTATGAATGTATCTACTGTTTCCAAAGCTACTAAACTAATCGGTCTTTCGATACATGATCTTTTTTTGTCATGCCAATGTTACGCAATAATGCACCGACTCATGGTAACTAGGGTCGGGGCGTTACATTCTTGCTTTAAAAATTTGGAGGCATCATTTGTTTGGAGTAAAATGTGAAATATATACCGATCACAAAAGATTAAAGTATATGTTCCCTCATAAATAAATAAACATGAGATAGAGGAGATGGCTAGAATTAATCAAGGATTATGTTTGTATAATTCATTACCATATGGAAAAAGCAAATAAAGTGGCTGATGCTTTGAGTCGAAAAATTATTGCTTCATTAACTATGTTGTGTTTGGAATGTGATCCATTGGTTAAGGATATGATGAAATTTGTCATAGAAGTTTTTGGTGCATGATGTACTTATGTTTTGTTTCAGGTATCTGTGAAATATTCTCTATCAAGAAAAATTAAGGAAGCACAGAATCAAGACAGAGAGTTGTAGAAAAAGAAAGAGCTAGTTCAGAGAGGTTAAGTTTACTGAATTCAATATTGATAATGATTTTGTTTTGAGATTTGGGAAGAGATTGTGTGTGCCGTGTGATTCACAGTTGAAGAGAAATTTGTTATGTGAAGCTCATAGTTCTACATTTTCAGTCCATCCTGGCAGTACTAAGATTTATAGAGATCTTTGGGAGTATTACTGGTGGGATGGAATGAAAAGAGATATTGCTAATTTTATTGTGAAGTGTTTGACTTGTCAATAGGTTAAATCAAGGAGGAAGTTACCGAAAGGGATGCTTAAGCCTCTACCAGTGTCAGAGTGGAAATTAGAGAATATATCCATGGAATTCGTTGTGGGATTGCCGAAGACACCTTGAGGTAATAATGCAATTTGAGTTATTGTTGATCGCTTGAATAAATCTGCTCATTTCCTTGCCATACGAGATAATTTTCTCTGTATCAAATTTCAAATTTTTATCTTAAAGATATATTCAGGTTACATGGAGTTCCTCTCTCCATTTTTTCTAACCGTGATCGCAGGTTCACTTCTAACTTTTGGAAAGGCCTTCAGAAGTTGTTTGGTACTGAATGAAATTTTAGTAAAACTTTTAATCCTCAATCAGATGGGCAGTCATAACGAACAATTCAGACTTTGGAGGATATGCTACATGCTTGTTCGATGGATTATCAGGGATGTTGGGACCAACATCATTATTTGGTTGATTTTTCTTATAATAACATTTTTCATTCTAGTATACAGATGGAACCATTAGAGGCATTATATGGGATGTGGTGTCGAACTCCAGCTATCTGGGATGAATTGGGTAAAAGGAACTTGATGGGACCAGAATTGGTAGAAGAGGTGGAAAAAAAAGTTTAGTTGATTCAGAAACACATGAGAACAACTCATAGCAGGCATAAGAGTTATGCGGATAACCGGGGGAAGGATCTATCTTTCGAGGTTGGTGATCATGTTTTTCTCAATGTTTCACCGTGGAAAAGTGTGATGCGATTTGGTAAGAAAGGAAATTTGAGTCCAAGGTTCATTGCACCATATGAAATTCTGGAGAGAGTTGGATCAGTTGCTTACCGAGTGGATTTACCTTCGAGTTTATCTCATGTACACAATGTTTTTCATGTTTCGAGGTTGACAAAGTACATGCCAGATCCATCTCATGTTTTGAGACTATAGGTAGTTTAGTTGGAAGAGAATCTCTCTTATGAAGAACAACTAGTACAGATACTTGACTGTAGAGAGAAAGTGTTGAGGAATATGGTAATTCACCAGGTAAATGTTTTTTGGAAAAACCATACGGTTGAAATGGCGACATGGTAATCTGAAAATGCTATGAGAGATAAATTCCCCCACTTATTTTGATAAGTAAATAAAGTTGTGAGGACACAATTTACAAAACGGTGGAATGATGTAACATCCCACTTAAATAAAGAATAAATCATTTTAATTTTTTTTTAATATTTATGAATTAAATATTAATTATACATTAAAGGGGTTTCTATGTTCGATAGCATACCCGATACGCAACAAAGAGTTTCTTTAAAAGCTTACGTTGGACAATAGTAATAAAATAATATTATTTTAAATGTTATTTAACACATAGTCGTTGTATTGGTGGGAATGAATGGAAATAACTAAAATGTGATTATATATGTTTGCTAAATGTTTTTACATTTATCCACTAAAGTATAAAGGCTTAAAATACGAATAGAATTCAATTTTAGGCATATATACTCTAACATTCACTAAAGATCGACTTATCTCCTTTTGATGGAGAACCATCTATAAATATAGTTTTGGTCACTCTTATACATTCTATTGGACCAATTAAAATTCATTTTTAGAATTGGGGCATCAAAATTTACATTGTGTGAATTTTTGGTATTTTTCCGATAAAGTTCACTTTTTAATGAATAGTTAAAATGTTGTATTTTAATTCAAAACCACTTTTTAATCTAATTTATTTATAAGATTAGATTATATTTGGAATTGGTTTTAATGTTCAATTAGAATATATTTTAACCATTTAATCCAATAGTGGTCATTGGAATTAATTTCACATTGAAATTGGACTTAAACAGTGTCAATCTTTTGATTCTTATTGTTTCATAAAAACACGCTATTTGCTCTGATAGCAGGAATTAATTATTAAATTAATTAATGTAACTTATATGTTTTTCATTTTGTAAAATAGACATCATTTTTTAATTCTGAATATCAAATATAGCTTAGGGTGAATTTTTGGTATTTTTATGAAAAAATCAATTTTTGATGAATAGTGAAACCACTATGTGGTACTGATAAAAACTGATATTTCATTTAAATGAAATTTTACCACCTATGTGGTTTTAATTTCAAAAATCCATCATACATGGTTTTCATTAAGAAGTAAAATGTGTTTCAATGAGATGAAAATAACTTTTTGGTGAATAATAACTTTTAAGTTTTTAATCGCGATTAGAGGTAATTAGTGTAGTTAAAGGTAAAAATAATGTTTTAATAATATGAAATGACCTAGAAACATGTCCTACTCTTATTGGATGTGTCATGGCCGACCAAGAAAATCAATGGGTCAACTTGGTCTCCCCATGGAGCCACATTGGTAGGAAAATGACATTAATACCTTTTTATTTAAAGTGAAAATAAAAATGTCACAAACATGAGTTGTTTTTCTAAAACAATTTTTAAATGGGGTTATACTAGTCATATTTTTGACTATAAATATTAATTAGAAATATTAAAATATTTCCTACATCATGATATTTTTTCTATAATTTTTATACATTAAATTAATTAAATTATTTAGGATACCATGATGATGCAGCGATTACCTCATTAATTTACGATTTATAAAAATGAAAAGATAATGTAAAATGTAATACCTCAACATGTCAAAAACCTATTGGATGGGTGTATTTGGAACTATTATCACCATATACTGGAAATATATAATTTTGGGACCATTTAAACCCGAATATCATTTTATAATAAAGTAACCTTTTATAACGTTCCAACAATGCCCCTCCTCTCCTCTTATAAAAGGCCCCCACTTATACCACCTTACCCACACCTCTCAAGCCTTTGGATCGGACAACCACTGTCCATTGGGTCTCTCCAAATCCCTATCTTACTCCTTGAAGCCTCAAGTTGGGCAGAATTCATCCCAAGGAAGCCTTTGAGCTCAAATCAAAAATAGTTACCCCTTTTAAAGGTAGTGTTTTCTCTTGCGTTCTTATGTTTTATTTTGCTTCTCCAAACCTCTGAAATATTTTTATTCATTTATTTTGTAAAAAAACATTTATCTTAAATATACTAGGATGTTGTTATAAGAAGGATTCGAGCTTCACTTACACACACCTACATCTAATGGTTAAAGAACATACTGTTTTTGTGGATGGCGAATTCCTACCTCACGAAATGATGATTGTTCAACACTCGTATAACACATTCAATGGTGGCCATTAAGATATCCCTATTATTATATATGATATATATAATATGTTTATGTTTTACTTAAGCTTATTTATTTTTCATTTATGGCATATGATTATTGTTTCCATTATGGTTAAAAGCCATCTCTTCATTTTAGGAAGTGCGGACTACCGCCCCCTCAAAGTGAATTGATTCGTTAATACCATATGTGGTACGTATAAAGGATAGATTGAATGATATTATATATGATACAATACTGCAATTATAATACTATTATGTATCATTATGTTTTAATTCCATTAAATATGAAATAGAAATGGAAGTAGCATTCATGCGTACGTACGGCTTACCATCTCCATGAACGTCGCATTTCATTTCTTGCCCCTAAATGTTATGTAATATTATAAATGCATGTATATACTTGATATACATGATATATATGACATATACATCATGAGTATAACTCTGGATATAATGGATACATGAACAAATTGTAATAATAAAGAGCATATTTTTGGACTCAAGTACCAATGATCGACCAAACGACCATTATTAACTTAAATAATTACATAGTGTTCATAACATTGTAATAAGTGATATAAAAGGAATAATGAACTTGAAAAAAGGTTCATAAGCAATTAGAAATTAACTCAAGTTTATTATTCAGTACATTAAATAAAGATTGAGTCAAGTTGGACCCGAGGTATGGGACTTCGTCTCAATCTCCTTTCATTGAGGCATATTATATTTTATACACAACTTTTTTTTATACTGTGTATAAACCCCTTTAAATTTTACATTTATCCAAAAGTAATCCTTTTATACGAAGTGTTTTACTAAATGACAAAAGGGAATTTTTTTGTCATACGTATGCAGCGACAATGACTTCTCCGCCGCAGTGACCATTATTTGAGTTTCGGCTTCCTCTACAAGACATACCTTTTTTTAAATGAAAAATAAATACCATGTTTTACTTTTACTTTATTTTGGTATTGAAAATGGTCTTCATAATGTTTTCAAATCAATGTGTTGTATTGTTATCTTGTGATTGAAAAGTTGAAATGTTATGTTTCCTTTATGCATGCTTTATGTGATACGATTATGTTATGGTTCTAGGGAATTATTATGAAGATGGGCGGTTTTGTGATAAACTAAGGGAGGGGGAGCCCGATATAGCTCTCTAATGCATTGGTAACGCGAAGGAGTTAAACATTGAGGTTTCTCCAAAAAGATTTAGGGAATATACTGTGATGGGTATTCCAATCGTAACCAAGAGGGTTACTCCCTACATAAGAATGTTATGAATGCCTCAAGTTACCTTTATGTCTTATGATGTCTATGATTTGTTCATGATTTGATGAGGTATGTTAATGTTCGTATGTTTTATGGGTAATTTAAGATTTCATTCTTATGTATATATGTACTCATGTTTCCTTTCCATATTTTTATATCCCTTACTGAGCTTTTTTTGCTCATCCAATGTTTTTTGAAGTGTTTTTCACAGTTCAAGGGAAAGGTATATGATATGATGATAGTGTCAAGGAAGTGTAAAGAATGAATCCATGTTTTATTTTAAATTTTTTTCAATTTATGGGAAAAATTAATACTATCTTTTATGTGACCAATTTGTTTAAATGTGGAATGTAATGCATGTTTTATGATCTAATTCTCTAAAACACTAATCCTGAAAAGATCCTCAACGTGTATTCATGAAGTAACTGATGATTAAGTGATGTTTGAGGCTGGGGCCTTATAGATACACTTGAAGATCATCTCTCATTTCATACCAAACCTTATGACACCCTTCCTTGGAGATACATTCTGAATGACATGACCTCCCAATTGAAATTCCAAATCCTTTCTCAAGATATCAGTATAATTTTTTTCTAACAGTAATATTAATTAATATGAGCCTTGAAAATCGTTACATTTATTATTATTTCATTAATTATTATTATTACTATAATTTTTCATTCAGCAACATCATCCTAACATATTTGAGTACAAAATCTATTTCCATATAATGATTCATTTAAAACCATTTTAATACCAGAATGTAAACTATTATTTATGAATATTCTACCAATGGTAAATAATAATAACACATTCCTTTAATTCCAATTTAGAATGATCATAACATGTCTCTTAATGATTGAATAGTACTTTTAGACAAGTTTTCATATTGAGAGTTATATGATGTACTCAAATTAAGGTATATATCCAAATACTTATAAAAGAAAATCCACAATTTTTATGTATAAATGGATCTTGATTGGAAAAAATGGATAGGGTATTACTATTAAGGCTTACAAAATTAATAATATAGACACTTTTTTGGTGCAGAAGAGGGAAATAATCCCTTATATACAGAAAATGTGATGATTTTGTTAGGTCATCAAAATTATCCCATAACTTATCGTAATTCATAGGGTATTTTCTAGTACAATGATTAATTCCTTGGTAATGTTATCCCACAAAAATATAAAAATATATATTGGTTTGATGACATATCATTCATGTTTTCTCATTGCACTCAATTTTTTATAATATACGCATCTTGACACACATATATCTATTTCTTTCTTCATATTATCCAACCCAAATTGTTTTTTATATATCTATACATAATGGTACTACTATGGTTAAAATAATAAATTGAGCTATGAGAGCCATCTAATAGTTGAATTTTTAGTTTAGGTATGGATCAGACACATATCCTCTTGTAAACTTTTATAATTCCATCCCCACACATGATATCTTACAATTTTACATTATTAATGTATTTAATTTTATTTTTAAAATTATAATCATCAGATTGATAAAATATTATCTCCCCCCTTGAATATGGTTTAGTAATAATTTGAAAAGGGAACATGGTTTAAAATTTCATAATAATCACAATATACATCATTAATAATTCCATGAATATATGATCTTTTAAAATCCAAAAATGGGTCAGAAATCAATGATCATTCCTAATTAAAGCATCTGCCAAAATAATTTAATTTCCTTGGAAATAGTTTCTTCATAAATAACTGTTTTTATTAACAAGATACATCATCAATTTCCCATTTTCAGAACATTATATGTAATGTTTTATTTCAAACTATTATAATCAGTTTATATCTACCATCTTTCGTCATAGAGATAATTTCTAACAATCTTAATAGAAAATATGACAACTATAATATCATCATCATGAATTTGATTATTTTGATCTCAAATCGTCAACATAAATATTGAATAGGAACTAATTTTATCATTTTGTATAAAGACACAACCATGTCCTTTTTTCGATGAATCATTGTATAAAAAACAAACAATTTACATATGGTAAATTAATAATTGAAAAATAGAATAATATTTTCAGAAATTATAGATAACCATCCACTCATTAATTATTATATACGATATTAACTCCTTTACATATGTTCTTAGAGAAAAAAATTCCAATCATGAAAATTTGTGATCAAAATGACAATATTAACCTTCTGAACCATTGAAACTATGTAACATGATTGTGATTGATGGAGTTGGACGTTCCTAGAATGCCTTTGTCTTCAAATGATCAACTAAGATTCATACTTATTGATAATTTGCCCAATAGAAGATATTTCATAATACATAATTCATACTTGATAAATTTATCATATGTCATATTTTTTCAGAAAGGATTAGGAAGGATCTGAATGTGATTCTCATGTTCTTCTTAGCATTTAGAATTCACTATAATATAATCAATGAATAAAAAACAATTAAAATAGTATTTGAGTTATTTTTTCATTAAATATTTGAAATAGAGTAAATGGAATTACTATAAGCTATTATTGTCTATACCTCATCCAAATATCTATCTTTGGAATATATTCATATTTTTCTAGAAATTGGCGATACATAGAATACATGTTGATCATCGAAATATATTGGTCTCTATGATGTTGATCAAGTTAATCATCAATGTGAGGCATATGATACGTGTTAATTATTTTATTATCATTGATTTCACTTTATTAAATGATACTATTCAATAATCAATCATTCCTTCTAAAATATATAATTGGGGATCACTATATGGAACACTATGTAAAACAAATCCCTTATTACTAGAATCATATATTTTTTATTAATCTCCCCTAATTATATTTTGTACACTCTATAAGATTTATTTGATAATAGAATTTTATCAGTGATTAAATAAATTCTAATCTCATCTTCATGATACGTGGGTGTCTAGAAAATTCTTGTGAAAACCCAAGTTTTTCTTGTAAAATTGGTACATCCTAAATTTGGTGATTATTTTCATAATCTATTGATTATTTTTATCTCCACCTATAATAATTAGATTGAGTTGAACTATTGGGGTGGATATAGATATGAATTATATGATGAGGTTTATACTATTAATATAATAGATTCTATATATTCTTATCAAATTGTAATTTAATTCTTAAGGCATTAATTTTTTCATTATGTTTGGAATGAAAGTATATATTGATAATATTATCAATCTATTCCATATATATGGTGATATGGGAACTTACTAAACCAAATTATAATTCATAAATGGGACTAATAGATATATTTTTATTGCATTTAGAGTTATATTAGGTTCAATGACTAACAAATCCTATAGGAAATGAAAATTGGAATGTATTATTTTTCTTCGAATATTTTTTATATATAATGTTGTGTGATGATATAAAATCAAATAATTAATCGGATAAATATAAATATAGGATTGATGCACCATCTAAGAAATAATTAGGTATCTCTACATCATCTATAGTGATCACATAAGCTTAGAAATCTCCCCATGAAATATGATATGATGGATTATCTTGAATATATGGGAATTGATTTGAACCATTTCCATTTTATTTATAGTTGATGAATTTGAAGTCATTTATTTCATTCTTCCATTTGCATTCTTCAACTGAAGGACAATTTTCTTCACACTTATAACATACTCCCATGCCCTTCCATCATTTCATGAGATGTTTCTCTCCAAAAATGTTGGAATAATGGGTATTGTATCATTACCATATTATTCTTTGATGCTTCAACTATTTCAGGGATACCATAAGACATATTCATCTATTTATTTTCCAAGGAAATTTATGATCTAAATAATTTTTTATCCTTTTTATTGAACTTATTAATATCTTATCAGATGATAAAAATTATTTAGAATAATTTTTCCTAATCAGATATGGAATAAAACAATCACAAAATGATAAATAATTACTTTAAAATCATGTATTCAATTTTTATAATTACCAAATAGTTTTATAAATGATGCATTGTACTCTAAAACATTATCTTCAGCCTATTTTTTTAGGTTATGTATCATTATTGTCATTTCATTTCATTACTTATGAGGGAAATATTTATTGAATAATGTTTTATTAATTAAATTAAACTCCTTTTGTTCTCCAATATATTAATTGTTAGTATTATGGATCAATTACCACCATTAATCAACATATATCTTGTGACAATTTACTACTATTACTACGATTTCAATTTCATTTATTCCCAATGATATTATATACATTTCAGCGGTCTAGATCCACTAATTAGATACCACAAGATTTTTATTCCCTCAATAATATGGGGTCTTATAAATCATGAAATTATCCAACATATGTTTAGCATGGTTAATCATTATATCCTGAGTAAGCATTCATAATATGATCATGAAGTGCATCATATAAATGATGTATTTTCTGACATGCTTAGTGAGGCAATCACCACATTGTTTATGGTATGGATATTATTTCATCTATTAGGATTCAACTCTAAATAGTGGGACATGCTATGTTAGCTAATAATAATCATGCATATTGTTCCAAAAAATAAATATAATGAATTATTATAATATACTTGTTTGAATAACATCTAGTTCCTTACAATTCTACTAAACCTACTTTGATACCAAAAATAACTACCCCGACACCAATATCCTTGATTTAAGGTTTAGTTTATTAATATTTTATAGATACAAGAGATCAAATAAAAATTATAGATCAGTTTATTATTCATGAAGAACAAGACACATACATTGTTTCATTATTATAATTTTAATTAAACATATATCATTAAAAATTAAAATAGCATCATTACTTGAATATTATTTAATCATATCATCTACATAACCTAGGTATGAAAAAATAAAATTGTGACATAAAATTATATATAAGGGTTCCATGAAAAAAAAGTTATTTAAATTAAAAAGTTCATAATTATTATGTAATCATAAATATGTGAAAATAACAAACAATCAATAAACCCATAATAAAAATGCACTAATAGATTTTTTCAAAGTGAAAATCTCATGGAAAGAAATATCTAAATATAATACAGTACTTTTTCTTAATTATTAGATGTCATGTATTTTGATCATTAATCACTACCATGTAGACCATTCTTTTGAAAGTGTAATTCATTTGGTAAAAATCCATATGATTCGTCTTGGAAAAAAACATAAAGGGATTGTCCCCAATTGTTAGGTATCATGAGTCATGTAGCCCCAACAAGGGGAAATATAATGTCAAGCCCCAACCATAACCATATGTACGAAGAATTATTCATACAAATATATATTTCAAATTCGATATTCCCTATCAAAATATATATATTGAATAGAGGATAGAGAATTCTTTAAAAATTACCTAGTTAAAAAACATTCAAAATTATCATTACTTGTAGAAATTTTATATGTATAAGGAAACAATCATATCCATGATTCATAAAATATAAATGTTTCATGAAATATTCATTGAATTATTTTCCTAAGTAAAAATTTTTAGTATACATACACCATACACTAGAAATAAGTATTGAATATGACATATATAACAGAAACAAAAGTCAGATGTGAAACCCCATAAAAGATCATACCATTGGGGTAAGGATAAATTAGTGAAATAATTATATATGAAATATGTAAATAAAAAATTAATTTAAAATACTATATTAAACATTCAATGTTTTTTTTCAAAAAAAAGTTACAGCCTAACATAACCAATGACATTGTAGTTTGACATAATGAATTAAAATTTAGTTAAGAAATATATTACTATGATTAGATCATTGAATAGAGTATGAATCCATGATATAGTTATTTCATACATATTAATATACAAAAAATTTTGGAAATATAGTAATAAACAATCAATGTTCATTTGACATATATTCATGGCCTAACATAACTAATACAATAGATGTTTACCCTAATGAATGTAAATTGATTTAATAAATCCTTTATAATTATTTGATAATTTTCATGAGGATAAATAAAATTAATAATTATTCATGAAAAAAATGTAAATAAAATTAACAATTGATGAATTAAAATATAAAAAAATTAGTGTAAATTATACACATATACCTGGAATAACGTAACCATTGACATATGTTATTATCCAAATGAATGAAAATTCTCTTATGAAATCCATGACATATGACATATTCTTTTCTCCACATACACATAATTTCCAAGATTATTAAATTATTTTATTTTATTATGTAATGTTGAATTTTTTTATACTTTTTATATTTAATGTAATTATATTAGGATTATCTATGGAAATTGTAATGATTTAAACGATTCAATTTTTTATTTCTATGACTATTTGATTTTTTATTTTTCCTGAACAATATTCATTCAGACAGTTATGTATTGGCATTTTTTTGGGAATTTTTCATAATAATTAAAAATACATATAATTAATGAGAAGTAAAAATTTTAAATGACCTAATATTTCATTTTTTATATGCTATGAGAAAAATTAATTTCATAAAATGTTAAGGAAAATGATTTAATTTAATTTGTCAATTTTTTTACGACCATTATGTACTTATAAAATTTTATTAATGCAATGTTTATATATTTTTTTCCAGAACATTATATTAATTTTAATATGATTAATAAATTATTATTTAACCATATTCATGGTTTAATGACACTTCGTGAAGGCGGTGATGGATAATGAAAACACATCATCCCTGATGAAGGTAAATCAAAACATCAAATATGATGTTTTCATTTTTATAATAAATGTTTTAGGTGAAGGTAGTTGGTGATGGATATTAAATAAACATAAAAAATAATTCATGTAAATAATATAATATAGTTAATATGAATGTCTGGATAGAAGATTTAAGGAGAGGATATCATAATAATTCAAATTAATAGAAATTAAAATAGAACAAAATAATATTTTACATCTGTAATTTCTTCTAACTGGGATCCTCTTTAAGAATAATAAGATTACCATTTTTATGATACTATAAATTAAAATACATCTGGAATCGGTTTTGGATATGATTTGGGTAGAATATATATGATATTCATTTATTACAAGGTGTGATGAGTAAGGGTGGTGATGGGTGAAATTTTTTGTGATGTAATGGGGTGTTCATTGATTAATTTAATAATTTTAATATTATTTTGGATCAATACAATCAATAGTGATGATTATAATGAATAGGTATAATAAATAGTATATGTGAGTTTAAATTATTGTTTCTAACATCATCCATACATCATCCATGATTCAATAACTAATGAATTTATCTTATACTCTAGATTACCAAATTTCCCTATTCATAAAAAACAACTATTTTATTAATATCCAAAAAATTTAACATATTAATTTTTTAATTGTGTAAAATAATTGTATGGACTCCATTTTGTGAAATTAATTTTCAAAATATGATAAATATAGTTTTCAATTAAAATCATCATTCATTCCAAAATTCAGATTTAAAAACTATTAATGATTTTATGAAACCATGAAAATATAATTAAGGTCTCATAATATTTAATAATAATCATAAGACAAAAATATATTTATTATTTAATCAATTAAGAAAAATTAAAATTATTTTAAATTTTTACATTAATTATTAAATTTAATGTAATCATATTTGTTTAACCGAAATACCAACACATTATTTAAAAAATTTAAAAGATTTTTTTTCTTCAGTGAAACAAATATGTCATATTATCATTTAGAATATAAATAACTTTTATTTATAATTAATAAGGTGATTTAATTATTCTAATGGTCATATTAATATTCATATCAGTCACGATAATATTTGATAGTATTGTTCATTTAATCATACTGTAACCTTTCAAATAAATTGAATTTTGATAAGAAGATACATATCATAAATTACTGGAGTATTATGCACCATGTAACAAGCCTGATCAAAATCCTTGATTCACAATATTACCTTCATATTTAGTCCAATACATTTGTGATGTATCTCATATATTTTCATCCTCCGGTCGTTACCACTACATCATCTTTTTGAATAGTTCATATTACTTCAACTCCCTTCCTGATGTATATTTCCCAATACTAATAAAAAATGTAGTGGTGGTTTGGATCCTATACCACTTGAAATATGAGGGACTATATGATAGAATCTCTGAATATGGTCCATTATATCGCATTATCTACACTAAACCTGGTCCCTATCAAAATAGAATAATTTTATCATGGAATCCCACTTTCAAGATAGAACGCATGTCTTCTTGGTGGCTCACTGTGATTACTATTGAACTAATAAGAGACCAGAAATTTTTTTTACAACTTTATAAAATGTTTTCCTATAAAAGAATTGAAAGAAAAATCATATTACCATTAGTTATACTATGAAATGTGGACCTGATTCACTATTTTTGAAAATATTTATATTTAGAATACATTCCCATGAGAAAGAATGGCATCCCTATAACCATCAAAAAAATGTCATTCCCTAGTAATATATTAATAAGAACATCTTGTGTAATGTGTTGAAAATATATAATGTGGTTTTAATTGTACATTATAGAAATGGCACCCTATAATAGGTGTGTAATCTCTTTACATCATTCAACTCTCAGTGTTTTGGAAAAGAAGAATCTAAATCTGAATGATTAAAAAACATATAAACCATTCCTTGTTTCATTTAAGACTATTTATGTACATAAAACCATTACTAGGTGGATCTTAAAAGCTTATAAATAATGATATTAACCCTCTTCTCTACTATTGTATCCTGAAGCTGAATGAAAGATAATGTACACTCTTTCCATGTATATGATGCTTAGGGATCTCCATCTCCTTAAATAATAGATGGATGCTGATATTTGAACTCCCTAGAAATATCTGATATTGTTTGTGTTGGTTATGAAACTCCCTACATAGATTGTAATATTTTTGAAATTCAATCTATAAGAAGAGATTTTATGCGTATTCTGAGTATAAAATGAGTCATAATGGAATGTACATCAAGTGATACTGATGCTGGGGTAGGTCAAACCACTAAAATAGTGAGGTTTTTTACCAGATTATATTGTTTGTTGTAAGATTATCATGGATGAATATATCTATGCAACGAAATTAATTCATCAAAATTATTCTCAATAATAAAAATATCTCAGATAAAGTATAAGATAATTTCAATTCTATCCCACACAATAATAAATACCATTATCGTAAATCAAAAACTGTGTCTAGGTAACCATAAAAATTATAAAATATTAGAAGATATTTCTCCACAGCCCTATACAATGGTTTGTTTTTGTTAAAAATTAGAACCAAGTATATAAAGTGAGAAATTCATGGATTATAAGAAAAACATTGAGTTTCAATCTGGAATCTATATTTAATGGACAACATGTCATTTAACTTATTTAAAATCATCATTATTTATATATATATATATTTCATAGTCTAGTTAGATGAGTTAAAAACCCAAATTAATAATGTCTTAAAATTTATATGCTACAATTGGTATTTCATGTAACTAAAATCTGTCCATTAGTCCGGATCTCATGATGTATCAAATTTTAAAAGATAATTTTATTATATGGTTCATTATTTTATATCATATAAGTGAACAATAATTCTTACTTTCAATTTTAATGCATTTTAATATAATCTTCTAATGTTTCTATACATATAACCATAGTTATATATATCAAACAATTAATAATTGGATAGTTATGGTTATAATAGCAATCTATATGAAAAAAATCCATTTTGGATGATGAAGACACAATAATAACAAACTATTTTCACATTCTACTACCTGAAACATTTTAACAATTATCATCAATTAAATCAATACACTAATATTTTTTATAGGAATTCATGTAATAAAATAATCTTGTCATTTCACATGAATGATTTATATTCCTTCGGCACTTATAATGATTCATGACACAATACATCCTTTCTATACTAGACCATAGATAAAAATAAAAAAATTATTTGAAATACAACAAATCTTATGCGTAAATAAATTGTTTATTTTTTTAACTATTAAAGGAAATAACGAAAAAAACCACCATCCTAGGAAACATGGACTTTCCTACACATTAGGGTTTTCTATATCTAAGAACAAGCTCATTGGTTTTTTTTGAAAAATCATAGTATCCATTATATATTTCTAAAACAATAAGGAAAAGAAAAATATACAATGATAATGCTTAATGATGTATCAGACCAGGTTCACTCAAATGTGACCTGACCCACTAGACCATACAGCTACAAGAATTCCACCACCCGCACTAGAAATTTTCAACTAACATTATGGTTTTATGATAACATGACGCAGTGATTATACACTCTTTATTATAGTATATAAAACATAATATTTTAATTTAAAATAATTAAAAAAATGAATAATACAGAATCATATGGGGAACAATTAGTCATCTATATATGTGTTAATAAAAGAAATCCATAAGTAGTGGCATATGTGAAATAATTATAAATCAATTATGCTATAAAAACCCGGTATAGGGGAACATGATAGATGTTATAAAACATTACATGATATATATTAGACAAAAAAATCATAATTTATCATACATAGTATCACATGCACATGATTAGTCATATTTTATGTAATCTATCACATTTTTGAAAATCAAGTGTCCAAAGAAGAGTTCATCATTTTTTCATTACATGTATCCATGATTTCTTGTTTTGTTGCAAATACGTGGATCAAATTGGGTGTGAGTGATGAATTTTTTTTAAAAAAAATGATGAATTTAATGAATCTATTCAATGATCTTATAATGAATTATTATAAATGTGACAACACCATGAAATTAAGAAAACTAAACAGTGAAGAAATCAACTCAGGATCCTCTTATAACACCCATCTAACTCTACTAGCCATGAACTATTATGGAATATCTATAAAATTTATTATTTTTATAATTATTGAGGAAAATTATACCAATTTATATTATAAATTATATGTAACATCATGTGAAATTATTTTTTATAATAAAAAAGTAATATAATGTCCAATAATTCCAAATAAGTAAAATGAAAGATATTTAATATTAATTTTAATGTGCAAGAAGGATCATCATGCCCATTATATATGGACAATAAATTTTGAACATCATGTAATTTATGTTGAAATTGTCAATTAAAATCATATCCATTATAAAAGATAACCATCTTGTGATAAAATTATTTAATTTAATTAATAAAATTAATTATTTATATTGACGAAATAGTAATAAGAAACGAGAAATGTGTAATCAACCTTTCTTAATTCATTAATAATGGTCAAGGTAATTAGACATAATATTCACCTAAAATTTAATTTATTCATATAGTGGAATTGTTTTAGGGGTTATTCTATTCCACATCACATATCATTAATATAATATAAAACAACTCACAGAAAAATGTTAATCGAGACATACCTTACTGTTGTTTTGTTCATATGGTCAAAAGTAGTCATCAATACATTTAATCAATCACAGCCAAATGGATTGTTTGGTGTGGGGTTATCAAATTCAAATAGATTAGATATTTATATCATAATTTCTATTAATGTACCCAAAGATCAATTAAAGATATTACATTGTTTTAGATAATTGAATGGAAGGTTTGGTGTGCAGAAAAATGATGAGATAATATAATCATCGATTTTTTTTTGAAAAACGTGAGGCTCATATATAATATATTGGTAAAATAATCATAATATTGTAACAAAATTTTATTCAGTATAGAATGATAAAAAATTTAAAATACTGAATCCACAAGTAAATGACGCATATTATCTCGCATGATTATAACCTTCAATACAATAAGGAAAATATGGAAATTTGTTCAGTGAAATCATAATCATGCCTTTGGATATGCAACATTACATAAATTTCAAGAATAAGATTATGTATGATAGAGATATCACTAATTATAGAGTATTTATGATGAAATCCATCTACATGAGTATGTTATAATGTGTTTAATAGAGGAAAAAGAGTGTTAAATGTTTAAAAGGATGGAGTGAAATGTCACCAAATCATATTTTTTAATCGGATGCATAGCCTAGAAGAATGGGTATTCAAACCATAAAAAAACCATTTTATATACTTATTAAAATATAATATCTCTATGAATATATATGTTAATGGTATTAAAAACCTTGAACATCCTGTGTGGATGTACTGTTCAAGGCGGCACACGATAAGAAGGTTAGTTTCACTATTAGAAGAATATGTGTTCCAATAGTCCAATGGAAACATTTATAAAATTATTTCATTTAAAGGAAATGAGGAATCCATAAAATTGATAAAAACACTATCAAAAGATATTTTGGGGAACATGTATTAGACATATAGTTTCTACTAAAATGGCCCTTCTGTCTGTTCTCTTGAAAATTATATCTCCAAGATTCAATCAAACCTTAGATTCTTCTAATTTAATTAATATTTAATTATTCCTTTATATATGGATATGAAAATGATATTTAAAACTTTTATTATATCCTTTCCAATATTAAATGGTGTGATCTTTCACATGTCACATAAAAATCTCATCATAGAAGATGTGTGGTGTACAACGAAGGTAGTTTTCCGAATATGAGATATAAATTTTAATTTTCTGTTTTTATTTTACATATCCTTCCACCATAAGGAAATAGTCCTAAACAATGATCATATAATAATATTAATATGTAATATATAAATATATTTTGTTATGAATTTTTTAAAACTATTTTTGATTTTAATTTCTGTCAAAAGGGAATCAAAATAGTGATTGTCTGTACGTGCTAAATAACACCTTAACAAAGTGATGTCATTCATTTTACATCACTTAATCTCATAGATAATTTTAATAAATAATTTATTTTAATATTATATAATATTATTGAAATAAATATCATCATCTAATATATAATCTATAATCTATTCTTTTATCCTCCCATCCATTAAAAGATGATACGGTCGTTGATACATATGTATGGATTACCAACTTCAATGTGGAATGTGATTCATTTTCTCAAGAACAAAATTAATAGAGGGTTTAAATTTTGTTAAATAATATAAATTATATTTATATAATAAAAAATATTATTGGTAATATTCAAAAAATTTATTTGATATATAGTCAACATTATAAGGTCATTTCACAACTATGAATCGATTTTCGTGAATATAAACAATGTGGACGTAAACTATTACATATTAAAACATTTCATAAATATATATTCTTTAAATTGTTTAATAATACATAAATAAAATAGTAAATCATTCTTAAATATTTAAATTTTTATTATAATTATATTATGTTAGTGTGAAATAATATTTGTATCATGTAAGTGCTATATGTTTTTTGTTTCTTAACTCCATTTTTTCTATTGGGTGGTACTTTAACATCATGGAATATATGTTTCAAATAATATATGTGAAATGATATCTTATTTTATTATTTTTTATTTCCAATTATTTTTTATGTAATATAATTATTATGAACTATCACTTCAATGATTAAATCAAACATTAATGACACGATCTTAGTGAGGATTATTCGTCAATATATTGTTTCTTTGAGACATGAATTGTATTAGGAACCAACATCATTTTATACATACTATATGATATATATATATATTATCATGAATGAATAATTATGTAGGTAAATTAATGATCTGTTCATGATCAATATTTCATCATATAATGGAACAATTGTTTTGAATATAGAAAATGATTTCATGGTATCATTTTCAATTCAATAGAACATAATACCTGTTTTTCACCGTGATTGATTTTATATGGTATACATAAAAACCCATTTGGTTTATTTCAACATATTCAGTCATTTAAATTTTGGTTATTAAACATTCATGTCATGTTCCAGAATATAATGAATTTTTGAGTCAAACATTTCCAAAGATTCCACATTTTCTTATCTATAACATTATTTTTTTTTACATTTTTTTGATTATTTTTATAATAATCAATCATATTTTGTAAAAGATAAAACCCAAAATATAATATCAGGAATATTTTTATACTCATTGTTTTTTATAGTCCCAATTTTTTTTACATTCATATTCATACTGGGATTAAATGGTGGAAAAGATTCATTTCATTAAAGGGATTGATTTAATATTTTTAATTTTTTTACATAACTATTCCACTTTGTTCGTAAAATTATTTAAATACTAATATAATATGATAATAAATAATTACATAATTTCGTATTACATATTATTTAATGTTCATTAAAACGTTTTTAAAATTAAATTGGATAATATTTCCCATAGGCCTCACATTTGAAACACATTACAAATTATTATTATGATTGTTTATTTTTACAGATTATGGACTGAATAGGTTATCCCACCAACATTAACATTCAATTGATAAATGTATATGTAAGAAATGGGCCCCATTTACAACAACGAATCATTATCATAACATGGTTGTTAGGTCCTAGAGCTCCAGGTAGACCTAGTTACCTCGAAGACTCATGATCCCCTCCCTGTGGCCCACCCACATTCCCGAACTGGTCATTCAACTAATAACTTACCCCACAAGAAATCCAAGAAGTTAACCCATCTTGATGACTAATCCTTTCCAACCATACTTAACGTTGGAGTTTTCATCTAGTGGGCTCTTGAAAAGAAAGATACACCTTGTAGAAATGAGTCATATCATTTAGTCAATTTACCCTATATCATTTTGGGGTGTTTCATAATAGCATTATACATGTTATTTTATGTTCATTTTGTTTTTTAAAAATTTAATTTGCTTAATATTTTCTATAGGTCTCACTTATGGAACACTTTACAAAATATTAATGTGATTGTTTGTTTTTATGGATTACAGAATTAATGTGAAACAACCCAAACAATTATTAATGAAAATTCCTCTATATATGAATAAATTTCATTTGGTTATATAAAATATTCACTTACATGGATTTATGATTTTGGATTTAAAAAAACATAATGAATTGTGACTCTTTCTAAAATAATCATTAAATAGTGATCACATGATTAGTATAAATATAGGGCCTTAACAAATCCATTTTACTAAAATAATGAAAGTGATGGCCTCATCCATTGGAATTTCTCTATTAGAATCCCATTTGTCAGAGCTCCGAAAATAGTTGGTTTCAATGTGCTTCGCTCTTGACTAAGCCCAAGACGAGCTTCCACACGTTAAGCTCGAAAGAATCCGCCTACAAGAGAAGTGGAAGTTGATAATGATTACCCCCCGAGCGAGGTTATCCAAGCAACCCCTATAGTCTGTCCCCATCATACACCATACCCTTATATCATATGTGTGAGTAATAAGGTGTTATGTAACAATATCCTAATACAATGATTATGTACATTATTTTTGTATAGAGAATATACATTTATTTTATTATTGATACTATATAAAATGTTTTAATAGAAAAAATTTCATTTTTGTTAATTGAGAAATATATATTGATGAATTAATGGATTTTTGGAATACATAACATTTAAAAACATATATTTTTACGAAATTACATTTTGTTAAATATAAAATAACTTATAATTTTTATGCATATAATTGTGATTTTATTAAGGTTTGAAATCTATTTTTCTCAAAATAGAAAAATTTTCAACAAATATCTGGTTTTCTATTTGAAAAGTAAAAAATAACCTTTTTAGAAAATTATTTAGATTATATAAATATTACTTTAGAAATTAGGACGTCAATATTATCCTATGGTGAAATGTTCATAATTTTCACAAATAGTGAAATTTTTGGGTAAAACATAAAAACCCTTTAAATATAAAATGTGTTTTATGACATCATAATGACCCAATAGTTATATAATAAAATAATTTAAAAATTATGTTCATAAAACATTTGTTTTACCATTAATATAATGGTATTTTAGTTTTATTATTTATTTTACAAATCCATAGTGGACCTTCCATGTCTTATAAAGAATTTATCTTTTTAAAATGATTTCCTTGAGAGTGTGACTCACCACCATGTAAGCAAGCCTACTATTTTAAGATGTTAGAACATTGTGCTTATACAATGTTTTTTTCAATCACATATGGAAAAAACCATGGGCAAAAACAATGTACTGGTTTGTGGTTAAGATTTGTTTATTGTGTGGTGTCCCAACCACAATTAATAAAGAATTCCCTCTCCTTTCCTATATAAATCCACACAAATTCCAACATCATATTTAATCAAGGCCACTCTAGTTCGTCCTAAATCATTCCTCCACTTTATAGATTCCTCCCATGGTACCCTATGCTCCCATGAAGCCTCTCTGAAACCTCTCCCAAGCCTTGAGGATCAGACTTCCATGTAAGGGATTCCTTACTTTCTCATATTATCCATGTATCTTAATGTTCTAATGCCCTTTTATTTTCCATTTTAAATGTTGGAATAGGGTTCCTAACATCCCCCATACTTCCCTATTTGTGTTTTAATGATGATAGACTAATTTATCTCTCATTAATGCCTCCCATGTACACTCGTTATCATGGTGAATGTTCATAATGAATTTATTTCTTCTTATTTACATTTAAGAAATTTTTTTGTATTGTGCATCTAAATTTTCATTACATATATTAGGACATTTATCTATATTACCATCTTACTATACATTTAATGTAAATATGATGATACTACCCTTTCTCTCTCATCAACCATTTTAATAATTCTTATGTCACCTCATTATGCTGTTGAAATCTCATCGTGATTTTTCATGTCATAGGTATTGTGTCATGAATACAATGCCCATTTCTCTATCGAGGGTATTCAGCTTTATGATAATTTAATTATTGATTATATTTTTTCATGTATTAATTCTACATTCCTTTATCCTGGAATGAATTATGAACATTAATGATTCCATGTTGTATGATCCATGTGGCACAGTTTTGCATGAAATGAAATGTTTAAGAAGGGTGAACCTTGATAGCACTCAAATTCATTCGGTAAATATTAGTATCACGATACGTCACATGTAATGAGGTTTTACTCAATCTAATTCATGTGAAATGAGGGTTTACACATGCTCCATGTTGAATGAGCCTTATCTCATGAAAATACCATATAAAGTGTTGTTTCGACATTTCCACATTATGATAATATTGATATATCTTTCCTTTATGTTCATGTTGGTATTATGCTCCATTGATATGCCTATTACCTCACAAGTATTGTATTATTCATGTTATTCTTTTTTTCTCCATTATTATGCTTTATAAATCACATATTTTTATGAATTTTCTCAGGTTATCCAATGCAATGCTGCGTATGAGGGATTGTAGTGGTCACGTGAAGGGTGTTCTCTATAACGATATTGTGTTTAATGTTTTAAGTCATTATTTAATGTACTTATTCATAAAATACTCTTGACATATTGATCTTCAATGTTGTATCATGAGAAGATTTTATGTAATAAAACGTGTTTATATGTGAAATAAAGAGCAGGGTTGTTATAGTTTGTATCAGAGGATAAGATTTGTTATTTTTTGAATTAGGATTAAAAAACCCTAGTGAAAGCCTTTAGTGTTAGAATAAGTTTAATAAAATCATACCAATGTTTTCGAGAGTATTGAGTATATGTTTTATCAATAAAATACATCTCTATATGGATACAAGTAGATAGAGGTAGCTCCGGAATAGATATACCTAAAAGGAAAAACTCTGACCCAGAGTATCAAGATTGACCCAAGTTATCCAGGTACATGAAAACTCCTCCTTTCTGAACTCATGTTCACAACACTCAAAGGGGATATGCTTTGGTAAATCCAAGATCTTTGTATGAAAAATTATTATGTGAAAAAATCACCTATGAATATATGTTTGGAATTAGATCATGAATAACATATATTGAAGCCTATAAGTTCATAAGATAATGACATAAAAGTTATTTATTAGTAACATATTTTGATCCATGGATAACCCATAATGTCTTACTCCTAACATTCCTTTTATTCTAACCAATGGTCGGTAATATGATGACTCAGGGTAACAACTGATGCAATGATCTATGTGATGATTGATCTAATGATTTATCCAATTCAATGGGAGTAGTAATTGTTAATATTATCATGAAAATCTCTTAGTTAACTCATTATTTGAATAGAAACATTTGTCAGGAGTAACATTAAACCCCCTAATAAATAACACATAATAACTGAGATCGTCATCAGACAAAGGAATCCTACATTTAATGGATCATTTGATCCCTCAATTTCCAAACAATGGATTAACTCCATTGAAATGATCGTCTCTAACCTTCAATATTATGAATAAGAGAAGGTTCATCTGGATGCTTATCGTATGGAGGGTGAAGATGATCAATGGGGTATATTGATAAAAAATACGAAGCCTAAGGTGGAGATCGGTGCATTGGAGTGAAAGGATTTCCAAAAGATGTTATTCAATAAATACATTATGCACACCCTCTGACTAATGTTGTAAAGGGACTTTGTTTCCCTCAATAAAAACGACAATGAATACAATAGTTCATATGAAGATATCATATTAATGATTTCATGATACACCTAATGATTTTTCGTTACCCCCAAATGCAAGGATATCCACATCATTAGTAACATGAAACCAAGCCTATGGAATGACCTAGTGATCCATGACTTTAATAACTAAGAATAAATTGTCAGATGAGAACTCATAGTCGAAATGACGATGGGATAATCTCATCGGTATCATGGGGGTAGGAGTCATAAGGAAGACATTAATTCGGGCGGTTCGATTGATAAATCCAATAGTGCTATGAAAATTCATCACCCTACATACATGATAGTGGAAAAAAGAACCCCGGATGTTTCCTAAATGGGATTGGGAAATGATTTTTAATGTGGAAGAGAAGGGCACCTAGTTGTTAACATAAGACATGAAAAATTGGATGATGTGACAGAATAGTGGAACACTCTATTCGACTATCTACGTGTTGTTCATTTCTTCATCTGTAAATAACCAAGGCACCATTCAATGCAATTCCCTATGCCACGGGTTTTCAGAGGAATCCATTAACCTCCAAGGTATCAAGGAAGATATTTTTACCTTTACTACTACCGAAGTGAACCTTGAAAATGATGTGGTGATAAGTACTCTAGTTATTAATTCATGAATAGTGAACATACTTTCTAATTCGTGTTATAATCATTCATTTATATCCAGATATTTTAGTAGAACAATCCCAACAGAACCAAAAATCATGGATGTAAATTTGTTTCTGAGTACAGAAAATTGGGTAATCATTTCATCCCATAAATATAACTCCTCCCCTATCATTATTTGTGGATTTAACTTCCTGGATAATCTCTTCATAATCCCTCGGGTGAAATATGATACAATAATCAGCATGTATTGTCTTTCATTATATATACAAAACCTAAATTTTTGTGAGAGGGAAATTACTCTCCATATGGAGAATCAACCCATGATTCTATAAAATTCCATGGAAGAAGGTGAATCATATTTAGAAACATAATATCAAGCATTTATATTACTACCATATAAGCATGCATATCTGGATCAAATGATTTTGTCTATGGAAGAGACCATCCCTTAAGACAAGCCTATTATGAGGGAATTCACTGAAGTGTTTCACGAGGAATTTCTTGGTCTTGCTTCTAAAAGAGATGTTGAATTCTCAATTGACCTTATACATCCAAGTATCTTTATAGAATAGATGTTTTTTAGCACGAGGAGATGAAAAAGTAACTAAAAAATAATCTCTATAAAGGGTTTATATGCCTATGTGATTCACTTTGGGGTTCTTCTATCCTCTTCGTCAAAAAGGCTGATGGGTCAATGTGAATTTAAATTTATTATCATGAGAACCACAAATCAAGATATATAAAATGTATCCTCTTCCACGAATCGATGACTTTTTTGATCATCTGTGTGGTGCTCAATACTTCACCAAGGTGGATTTTCAGTCGAGATATTACCTATTATGTGTGATGAAGGAGGATATCCCCAGACTAATTTTTGTACAAGCTACAAACACTATAAATTCATAGTAATGCCTTCTGAACTAATTAATTCTCCATCAATCATCATGAACATGATGAATAGAGTCATTAGTGAATAGGTTGAAAAAAATTTGTAGTATTTATATACGATAATGTAATATACTCTAAAACAAAGTAGGATTATGAGGAGAATCTATGAACTATACTAGATACCTTTTGAAAGGAGAAGCTCTATGAAAATTATATCAAGTGTGAGTTGTGGTTGAATTATTCCTCTCTCTTGAGCCATATCATCATAAGTAATGTGGTATCTGTAGTGCCCTCTATGAAATATCCAATTGAGAAATGGTCGATGACAACATCGGTAACAGATATCTGTAACATCTTTGGGTTAGATGGAAATTATCAGCAATTTGTGGGAAATTTCTCATGATTTTCAACCCCTTAACAAGTTATCTTTGAAAGGGGTAATGTTTTCATGGAGTAATGAAAGATGAGAGAGCATCATGATCTTTAAAATGAGCCTTATTACTATGATCGTTCTCACATTACCAACAAGTGGAGAACAGTTTATGGAATTTAGTGATTCTTTGAAGAAGGTATTGGGTTATTTGTTGATGTAGAATGACAAAGTAATTGCATATGCTTTAACGAAATTGAATGATTGTGAGAAAAATTATACAACATGTGATCTGGAGTTTTATGTGGTGATCCACACATAAAGTTTTTTGTAGAATTACCTCTTTGGGGAGAAGGATGAAATATTCACGAACCAGAAAATCCTAATTTGTATATTCACACAGAAACAGTTGAATATGCACCAACAAAGGCTATTAGAACTAATCAAAGACTGTGACTGCTCAATTCATTACCAACCTGGGAAAGCAAACAAGTAGGTGGATTCTATATGTAGTAAGGATCTAACAATTATATTATTAATGAAAATTTATAAGGATCCAATATTGTTAGATTTTCTTAATATGGGCATAGGAATCATAATGAATGGAACATCATTAATCCTTCAACAAGTAATTTATCAACTGTCTCTTCTTGAAAGGTTAATTGATGATAAAAATGATGATGTGGGAATTCATGAAGATATTGAAACTATTGTAAATAGGAAAGCCTCACAGTTCAATGATAATTAAGAAGGAATTGTGAGAATTTGGGGAAGGATTTTTGTACTATCAAATCTGGTTTTGAGAAATGAACAGTCAGATATTTCCCATAATTCAAACTTTTCCATTCACCAAAGAAACACATAGATGTATTGAGATCTCCAAGAGCATTATTGGTGGGATAAAATGAATAAAGTGGTCACTAAGTATACATCAATGTGTCTAGTGTGTCAGCATGTGAAGGATGAGAGGAAAAAATCTTAGGGGTTGATGCAACCATTACCCTTAGACGATTGGAAGTGGGAGAACATCACCATATACTTTTTCACCGAACATCCAAATATATCCAATGTATATAATACTCTCTGGTTTATTGTGGATCATATTACAAAGACATAAAACATCATTTTATTTGGTAGGATTTATCATGGAATCAACTGGCACATATATAAATTAGATACATTGTATGCTTCATGGAGTACCACTATCTATTGGATTTGATCAAGATCCAAGATTCACTGATATGTTTTGGAATAGACATCAATATGCTCTGGATATTGATCTGATCATCAATATCACTTATCATCCTCAAACTGATGGACAATCTAAGCGGACTATTCAAACACTCAAGGACATGATGAGAGCATTCTCAATGGACTTAAAAGTAAGAATAGATAAACATCTTCCTCTGGTTGAGTTCTCTTACAATAACAATTTCTACTCAATCATTCAATCCGCTCCTTATGAAGTCTTGTTTGGGAAGAGGTGTAGACCACCATCAATTTGGGATGAAGAGGTGTTGATAAAACTCCTAGTTCTGGAAATGGTCTATGAAATGGTGGAGAAGGTTATGACCATCCTGAAGCACATTAACGCTTCTTAGAGTCGAAAAAATATTTATGATGATAATCATCGATGAGACCTAGAGTTTCAGGTCATAGACATGGTATTCCACTTATATCACCATGGAAGAGAGTTATGAATGTTGTTTAGAATTTAATAATTAGTACAAGGTACATCATCCCTTTTGGGATCATTGATCATATAGGAGCGATGGAATAACGACTAACACTCCCACCGAACCTATCTTAAGTACATTATGTATTCTATTTATCAGTATTGTGGATGTTGAAACCCAACCCATCACATGTTCTCAATCCAGATTTAGAACATTTGTAGAATGGCCTCTCTTATAAAGAGAAGCCAGTGGAAATATATGATCATGTAGATAATATTCTACGTAACAAGTCTACCCACCTGGTCATGGTCTTACGGAGAAACCATAACTAATAAGAGGAAACATGGAATCTGGAGGATGCAATGATGGAAAATAACACTCACCTATTTGCAAAATAGAATGTAAAATGAAATTTCAAGGGAGAAATTTTATAAGGGTCAAATATTTTAACGACTCAAAAATTTATTAATGAAAATTAATAATGATCTAATTAAATTTTATATGGTTATTTAAAAAATGAACTTCTTTGGATTTATGTTTCAGGAATTGAAAATACCATTATATAATGCGATCATTTCTAATATAGTCCTTAAATAGTTATCACATGATTATTACAAATATTGGTATTTAAAAAATCCAATTTACTCAGCAATAGGAAGCGATGACATCTTCCAGTAGAATTACTCGATAGGAATTCCATTTATTAGAACTTGGAAAGGAGGTGGAAACATTGGGTTTCACTCTTGACCAAGCTCAATCCGAGAATCAACACATTATGCCCATACAGATATGCGTATGGGAGAAGTGGATGTTGTTAGAGATTACCATCTAAGAAATGTTATCTGAGCCACACTAAGAGTCAATCACCATCGCACACCTTACACATCGGTTGTATGCGGTTGTTCTAAGGGGTTATGTTACAAGACCCTAATACTATGATTATGTTTATTATATTGGTATAGATAATATACAATTATTTAATTATTGATACATAGAAAGTATATTTTGAAGAAAAATTAGAATTTTTAGTTAAATGAGAAATCAATTTTGATCAATTAATGGATTTTTGTAATAAATAATATTTTAATTTAATATGTTTGTATAATTTATTTTAATTAAATATGAACATCCTGTAATATTTAGGAATATAATCATGATTCTTATTATTCTTTGATAGTTATTATTAGAAAAACCCTATAATTTTCAAAAAAATTGGTTTTTCAATTTTAAATGAAAAAGTTCACATATTTTGAAAATTATTTAGATAAATTGAATATTATTTTTATAATCAGTAAATCAATGTTATTAAATGGTGAATTGTTTACAATTTTTTGAGACAGTGTAATTTTTGCATAAAATTTATATATCATTTAAATATAGAATGTTTTTTATGAAATTATAATTACCCAATAATGAAGTAATAAAATATTATAAACATTTTGATCAGTCAATATTTGTTTTCAAATTAAAATAATGTTGGTTTGGTTTTCTTTTATTTATTTCACCAATCCTTGGTAAACTATTCATGACTTATAAAACATTTTATCTTTTTAAAATAATTTCCTTGAGAGTGTGACTCCCCACCACATAAGAAATACTAATATTTTAAGAAGTTCGGCTGTTATCTTTATAAAATATATTATTTCACTCCCCTTTGGAATAAACCATTTTAAAAAACCATGGTACAGTTTCTGATTTCAATTTTATTAATATGTGATGTACGAAACCTAAATAATAATGATTTCACAATACTTTTCTAATAAAACAACCCAAATTCCCACATCTTATTCACTCAAATCCTTTAAAGTTCATACATCATCTAACATTATCTCTATATTATCCTTACAAGGTTCCCATGCTCCCATGAATCCTCTCTATATTCTATCCCATACTGTTAGGATCCCACTTCCATGTAACGGTTTCCTTTATTTCTCATTATATCATTGTTTTTTAATATTGTTATGCCCAATGATTTTAAATTGTAAATGTTTGGGTATGTTTTTTCACCTCCCACATACCTAGATTTTTATTTATATTATGAGAGTCTCATTTATCTCTCATTAATGCCTCCCACGTACACCAGTTACCATGTTGTAATTTCATAAGGAATTTCTATCTCCTTATTTACATTTATGCAATTATTTTGTATTATGAATTTAAATTTCCATTACATATGTTGGGACATTTATCTATATGACCCCATTAAATTCCATTTCAAGTACATATGATGAGACACCCCTTTTCTCTTTAATCAACCATTTTCTTGAATTCTTATGCCACATCGTTATGCTACAAAAATTGCACAATGATTTTCCTTTTAAAAGACATTGTGTCATGAATACCATGCCCAATTATCTATCAAGTGTATGAGCCTTTATGAAATATTAATAATTGATTATATAGTTTAATGTATGAATTCCTCATGACATTATCAGGGAATAAATAATGATCATTAATGATTCCATGTTGTATGATCTATGTGGCACACTTTTGCATGAATTGAAATGTTTAAAAATGGTGCGCCTGGAAAGCATTACAATGCATTGGGTATAGATTAGTATTATGATTTTTCATGTGCAATGAGGTCTTAATCAGGATAACTCAATTTCAATGAGGGTTTACAAATTATCTATATGAAATGATCCTTAGATCATGCTAATATATTGTTAAGTGTTATTGCCACATTTCCTTGTTATGATAATCATGATAAGTCATGCCTTTATGTTCATGTTTCTCTTATGCTCTATTGATATGCATATGGTATAACATGTTTTGTATTATTTATGTTATGTATTGTTTACAACATTATTGGCATTCATTAATTACCATATTCTTATTAATGTACTCAGGATATCCCATTCAATGCTATGTAGAAGGGAATGTTGTTGTCATGTAATAGAGGTTTTCAATAAAGATATTGTGTTTCATGTTTTAAGTCGTTATATAATGTTCATATGGAAAAAAGACACTAGTAATTTAGATATTCTTTTTTTTATCAAATGAATATTTTATGTAATGAATCTTGTTGATGTGTGTAATAAAGATCAGGGTTGTTAAAGAATGGGTTCTCCAACCAACATATCCATTCATGGGTAAAATGTATTTGTAATAAATGGACCCCACAAACATCACAATAACAATGACATAACAAGGATGTTGGTTCCTTTCCCCCCCAGGAACCACTAGATACGCTACAAACATAATGTACCCTCACTATGGCCCACCCATATGCCTGAACCGGTCATCTGACTAAATACTTCCCCCATAGAACAACACATGTTTTTCCATTGTACATTTCACAAAATCACACGCACGCTGATAGACATAACATAATGTCACCCATACTAATCCCTACTCTCGGAAAAGCATTTTTTACTATGAAGTTCTCATAAATTATGCTCTTGGATAGAATGATGCACCTTGTGGACATGATTAAATGAATTTTTTATTTGTCCCTTTATCATTTTAGGATGTTATATTCACCCCTATAGAAAAAAATAATTATTTTGGGCCCTACATTTCAACCATGGAAGTTCACTACGCATAAGAATGGGTTACTCCTTTGATGCAACCAAATGTAACAAATGGTCCCCACCAATAGCAATGACACCCCACCTTATCATGGTTGTTGGGTCCTAGCCTCCCAGGTTCTGACAGTTTCCTCGCATGCATGTGGTCCACTGCCTAGGTCTCACCCACGTGTTTGAATGGTTAATCCATCTAATTATCATCCCCATTGGCCAAAACATGTTTTTATTGTGTTCTTTTTATTCAACTGTACACACCGTAGGGGTCTTTGGAGAAATTAACTCATACCGATCAACATGTTAGGTCTAACATGCTTAGCTGTGGAGTTCTAATCAGATGGTCTCCTAAAATAAAGGTTTAACAAGTTGACATGAGTCATATGATTTTTTCACATAACCCTTTATCATTATAGTGTGTTATAAAATACCATATTATTATAAATTTATTTTTCCAAATATTTGACATTTTTTTGGTAATTCATATAAGAAAATGATATTTTAACATATTATAAATTACATGGTTTTAATTTTTATATAATGGATTATTAATCACTAAAAACATTTTTTAATGAATATATTTTCTTCAATGGTAATTTTATCATATGATATCATCCATCTCATATATTTTTACGTCGTGCGAACTTTCTCCTAAATATATTACAATGAAATCTATTTTAATTATTTGGTGAAAAAATATACAGCCAAATGAAATATTTTATTAAATTATTGGTGATGACAATTCATGCCTCCATGATATTTCATCATTTACGGAACATGTAAACTATTTTTGTTGATGGGTGAGACCAATATTTCATATGTGATGGGTGATCTAGATATACCAGTCAAAATAAACAAGTAATGTTCCCCATCGTTAAAGTCGTGAAAGAGGGGGTTATATGGGGTGCTTATATATATTGTGCATCACTTAAATCTGAAAAAACTGAGCATTTGTTATGAATATATTTCCCTAAAATACAAATATTTTCTCTCAATTCATATTATCAGTTTCTAATGGTAAATTTGATCATTTTTAACCTCATAAGGATTATGTTTGTTTATATTTATACTTATTTCCATAGTTAATTCATTTTGCAGAGTCACATTTTTATGGATGTAGTTTGTTGTGTCATTTAATTATATTATTTTATAACTATTCACATTGATTGTTAAATCATAATGTTAATATCATATTCTAATCAACTAATTAAATTAAATTGGTAATTATTATGTTTACCCTTAAAATTAATTGGATGTTACCCTTCTTCTATTTTCCATTTCCCGAGGTTACTAAGAATGTTTTATTTTTTTATTTCTATACAACTTCCATGTGTGGATAATTTAATTGGTCATGTTAATGACTTGGTGTGGAATAATAAAATCTAGGTTTACTGGTTATTATTATCATGTAATGAAATTGGTATTTTTATGTTTGAGTTTGTCTTTATTATATAAAACATTAAACACAAAATGAAATTCAAAATTTTTGTCATCAAATATATCAGGATGATAGTGTGATTTTATAATTAATGAAATTATTATTCTTTATCTTCATCAAATATAAAAATGTAAATATTATATCATTATAATTGGATCATAGAGTTCAAGATTGTATTATTTTTTATTATATTTTGTTTCAAATAAATTCAAAAATTTTGATTCTTTCATGTGTTCATAACATTAAAGTTATGGTTACCATTATTTATTTATATCTTTAAATATTAATCATAAGATCAACATCATTGACAACCCGTTCTAGTTTTTATGTGATGGGATTTTAAATTATATAATTTAATTTTGGAATATATTCTTTTAGGTTGATGTATAAGAATACCTTATGTGTATCATGTCATTTTGACATAAAGGAAAATTTTGGAGTAATGCAATTAAAAATTTAGTAAATGTAAATTTTTTTTTGAGAATTTTATTTAATTTAATAAATTCATTACTATTGAGTTTATTAATGATTATTTGGGTATTGGTTTATTTATTTATGTAATGAATTATTTTAAAAAATTGGTGTTGTTCTTGTTGTGTTTTAGATTTTGGTATTATTTCATTAATGTACGTTTTTTCATTTTTGTTATGGTCTTCACAATTTTTTTAAATTTTTTTATAAACGTAAATAATATATTTTTACCCTTTTATTTATCACATAGTAATTCATATTTTTATTATGGTGTTTCATTGATTAAATTTACTTTCTCATCATTTTTAGTGAAATACTATATAATGGTGGAAAATTATTGAAATATGTATCAAAAATAAAACCTATTGTTTACATAAATATTGAAGATAAAACAATTATATTTTATTTTTCTTATATTCTATAATTTAGATGAATTTATGAAGTAATTGAAATAAACAATGATATTAAAATTTCGACATATTACAGTAATTTATGATGAATTTAGTATAATTTTCACACAATGTAGTTTTACATTTTTTGTCATTTTATTTCTCATAATAATTCACATTATACTTATTGAAATTCTATATCATACGCAATAATTATTTTTTACATTATTTTCCCTTAAAATTCTATATTTTTACATCCCACAAATTTTCACCTCTTTAGATACCATGTAATGTGTTATTCTTGAAAGCCAACATATTTCTCTTTCCCAGTTTTTTGAAAGGATGGTTTATTATCCCTTTTAATGATTTTGGTTTTACAAGATTTAATATTATAATGATACAGTGACGTTTGTCGTCATCATGATATAATTTAATTTGAAAAAAATATTTAAATGATGTAGAAAATAATATGAAATTGATTATAAAAAACACTATATTCAATAGAGCCAGTGACATGCAATGCTGAGTTTAAAATTACCACAAAATATTATAACGTTAATATGAAATTTATGAAATTTTCATTAAATAGTTATCTATGATATGTTTAAACAACTACATGTAATATATATATAGTCAGTAATAAATAAAATATGATAGATTAATTCCTAGTATATAATCCCAATATATTAAATTATGTAATGTTCGGCTTCATAAATAAGTTTTCATCAATTATAATGATTATTATGATAAAACCTATTTTGACTCGATTATTAATGAGTTAATTTTTTTTTGGGAAAATTGAAATAATTTTTTAAATAAACATATTTATTTATCTTATGGATATATTTTTATGTCATTGAAATAATTTAAGTATGAGTTAGACGATAAAAATAATGAATTTTTAAAACAATGATTTATTTTCATTGAATAGTATATTTAGGCGTAACATTTGATATTAAAATGAGTTGAGTTTTTTAAATTAATTTATTATAATTATTTACAATTGAACCATGAATATACTATATTATGGTTTAAATTATTTTCTTTTCATAAAAAAAATAATATTAAAAAATAATTGTTTTACGTTGAGTTTGATGATTTTATATAAACATTGATTTATTCGACATATAAGAATTTAATTTGGTGAAATTGATTCCTTAATTGATGTTATGTGTTTAATCATTCATATATAGTTATCTTCTAGTTTGGGTCATTATGAAAACTAACCATATAAAATATTTTTCACCTCGATAAGGTTGAATGTTATATTTCAGGTTACAAAAAATTTGGTAAGGCCTCTAAATAACCACAACACATGTAAATTTTTAAATATAAGTGGTGCTTCCCATTGAACACCATTTTCTGGTAAATCTTTTCTATTTGAAGACACATTCCACTGATAATGTCCATTACTAAATTTTAAATATAGAATAAAAAAAATAGAAGTCACTTTGTTATAATATATAAAAAAATATAATTTTAAAATAACTAGATTATGTTCAATTTTAAATGTTTATTTGATTGAAAAATTAAATTTTATTCCATTTATTTTTTATTGATTAAACAATTACATTGAATACTCATAGAATTATCATATGGTTCTAATGAAACCTATATAAAAATAAAGTTAATTTGTTTTTAAAAACATTATAAGTAACACTAAATTTATGAATTATTGATTTCATGGAATTTTTTATATAAACAAAATATTTTATGAATGAGTCAAAATATTATATTCTAATTCCATTACATCATTGATTTCATTAATTTCAATATATTTGAACAGTTCTAAAAATTACATTAATGGTATATTAGGCTAAATTATATTTTATTTAACACTGTAAAATGAAATAATTAATCTGATTTGAAAATGTAATGGTTAATATATTATAATATCAACCATTTTCAATATAAGGGTTACCTAAAAATTTATATTAAGTTTCATGCCTCTATAATATTAAAAAATGATATCACTTTAATGATCAAAAGGGTTAATAAAAATAAAAACTAATAGATAAAATTTAAAAAACATCAAAACATTTATAAATATTACAATATTAAAGGATTTAGACTCATTATCATCGTATATTTTTAATATGTCAATTTTATAAGCTATTAAAAGAAATATTATTTATATTATTTTAATATTTTACCTATTTTTAATAATGCCCTTATAATGTCTTATTTAAAAATACATGTAATCATATATAACCCACATATTTCATGAACCTTAACTCCAAAAAAATTATTTGAAAATATATTCATTACGTCTTCTATAAATTTTAAAGGATCAATATTCATGAAATTACAAACCTTGAAATCATACTTTGTAAGACAACTCTAACATTTTAAAAATTATTAATATCTATTAAGTATAAATTTCAAAATTTCATATTCATCCAACGAAATCAAATGTTCATAAAAATGATGATACAATATAATTATTATCTTTCATTGACTATAATTTTATTATAACATCATTGAAAAACATTTTGTTCCCATTTTCCTTCAAATACTGAACATTAAAATTGTTCATGACTACATGTATCTGACCACCTCCATAAAGTGATATTTTCATTTTCCCTAACAACTTATAATATATGATTATAATGATATATTTTATGTATATATATATATAATAAAAATTAATTATTTTCATTATTTTATGATAATATATCATATTTTTTATTTCCCATTAATCCATTAAAAAGAATAGTCATTCAATGGTATATGTGGACTACCTCATCCATATATTAATGTGGATAATTTATTCAGAATTAATTTCCTGGATTGTTAAAAAAATATTTATCTAAAAATAATGATTATTATATAATGATTATTATTTTTTTATGGTGTAAAAATTACCCATTGTCATATGACCCACACTTCTAAAATGAATAACAAATTTTAAATGATAATCCAAATAAACAGAAGCTGTGTAGTTAATTAATAATGTAATAAAATATTTCCATGAAATAAATTGATTCAATGGTTTAGTTTTATGGAAATAACCCGGATAAATTTAATAATAACAATATAATTGATATATACATATATATATATTGTCAAGTATTTATTGAAGGTATGTAGTGAGTCAGATGTCCTTGTAATTGGTTTCTGAATTCAATTTTCATTTATTGGTTTAAACAAAAAATTCATTGACTATGTTATTCCAATATTATATGTATAATGTTTGAAAAATTAACTGTGTTGTACTTCATCTTTATTTTGTGTTATAAAATTATTATAAATAATAATAGTATTAATTAATCCTTACATCTATGGTATGAATTTTTAATGATTATTCATCTTATTATTTTTCAGTATGACATGTCATGTATTACACACCAATGTCATGTATTTGAGTTATATGCTAGGTATTGAGATAAAATATCATGAATGATTCATTGATAATGAAATTCATCTTTCCTATTATGTTATATCCTTTATAATTTGTTGACTCAAATGATAGAAATTTATCACAGGTTATCACAGTCCAAACATCAATTCTATGAAACAAAATTCATATTTTTCCACAATGATTTAATTTTTATGGTAATCCTAGTACCCCATGAATGTTTTTTCACATAATCATTCATGTATATTCTAGTTTTTTATGAAACATTTTTTATATTATTATTACCCAACAAATACGCATGTAGAATGGGATTATCTTCTCAAACTCCATTAATTGAGATTTTTTTATTGTTGATCCTAAAATCAATATATGATGTACTCCTTAAATATTGACATAAGACATCATAGTTCATTTTATAACTAATGTATTTTATCTCTCTTCATAGGTTTATTTTTTTTAATATCTTTTTTTTGGGATCATAATGGGATACATCATTAAAAATGATGTTTTAATGGAAATAAATAATAATTAAAAAACTATTCTTCTACATTATTAATCATATTTCAATACTATTATTTTAAAAACAAAATTTATTTCCAAAATATAACTTCCATGATAATTTAACTTCTTCTAAAATGTTTTAAAATGAAATTTTTTAATGTCTTATACACGTTAAAATTTTAAAACTAATTAAAAATGGTTGAATTGAATGTTTATTCACATTTATGAAATGAATGGAATTTTGTATCATCATGAAAATTCATTGATTTAATAAACCCCTTAAGATGTTCTATAGTATTTTTCAAATAAAATATTTTTAAAAAATATCTTCTAAATTTTAATAGTATATTACCAAATGAAAATGGACTTTCCCCATGTTTTTTATGAATAATATTTAATATTAAATTAATGGGTTTATCATCCACATTAACATTGGATAATGAATTTTAATATTCATCGTAATATGAAATCATCATACCATATATTTCCTTTAAATAAATGGCATTCAGTGATAGTTTTAAAGAGATTATTGTGAAACAGATTTCTATTACATTGGTAAATCTAGGAAAAAAGGAATGTTGTAATTTTTTATATAGAATAAAGAACCAAATATCATAGTGACATGTTATAATAACATTGTATGGGATTATTATACCATATTATATCATTTATAAAAAATATACCATTATTGGAGACACATGATTTATGGGAGACCTCTCAATTGTGTTTACTTTTTTATATTTATAAGAATGATACCCCTCATCCACTATAAAAAGAGAACACTTACCCACTTATTCATTCCTATAAATCACATTTTATTATAATATCCCTTTCCCAATATCCTCTCAACATCCCACCATTTATATATTTGGCCATAATTTTGGATGATTTCCAACCATGTAATGCATTTGGTGAAAACCAAATTGAGTTAACCAAATACATGGTAACACCCTTCTTCATGAACATTTGTTTTCTTAAATTCTCCACCCACTAATCATCGTATATAATATTTATATAATATCTTATTTTATAGGGTAATAAGAATAAAATACATGGATATTAAATCTTTTTTATGAATATTCTTCATATTAATAAAGTACATGCTTGAGGATCATAATAGTTAAGTGTCGTTATAAACATAGAAAAATATTCTATCTTGGAGAATGATATTAAATGTCTTAGTAAATATTTTCAACTATATTAATTATTCATAAAAAATCCCTTCATAACATTGGGAAAGGAATCATAAGAAAGGGTTGATTTTAAATTCTCCATAAGGGAAAATTAAGGAAATTCATAGGAATAAAATGAACATAAGGGTTTGCGAATATTAACAAAACATTTGAAGATCACACCCAACATATCATAGATTATAATCATATGAAATTATTGATTAAGAAATCAAGAGAATAATCAATGAAACCATACCATGTTAATAAGAATATGAATTGTGGAATACACATCAACAATTAACATTGTGAATATATATAAACAGAAAAAGGTTCGAAAAAGTAACGTACATGATTTATGTTCATACACTCGACATATAGAGAAGAAATAGTACCTCACATAATGTTGTGAACATGCAATCAGGTTGAATCATAACATTTTCAATATTAAAACATGTTCAAGAATAAAAATATGGGCATGAAATTAGGTCCATGTATAACATTGAGAAAATGTAATCAGGACCACCCATAACATAATGACCACCAAATAAGATTCACTCATAATATTTACAATATTAAGTCATGTTCATACATAAACATATGAACATGATACTTGTTTCATAGATTTTATTTTTAACATGTAATCAGGTTCATTCATATCATTTCTACTCATGAGTAATTCATCATTACACAGTTTGTTGGAAGTGTATATAAGTCCAAACCATGTTATGATAAAATCCGTCATACAATTTATACAAGATAATGAAAAATACCATCATATAATGACTCATAAATAAATATTGGTTTTATAAAAATCAAATAAAAATCTATTAAGTGAAATGGGTATCATTATAATTTCATCACATAATAACCGATGAAATTTGATAGGTTTCAAAATAACTTCATAAAAGAATAACCCATTATAAGAAGACAGATTCAAAAGTATATAACTCATTGAAGAGAAATTAATATTATATACATCATTAAATCAATGAATAAACCATTATGATAATTAATATGAATGGAATATTGAGATAATTTCCTATAAAGGCATGAGTAACATCAATATATTTCATCTTATTTGGAAAAAAATTTGTAATATACTTTTAAAAATATTTCTCCTTGAAAATATCGATAATTTTTTTGGAAAATTATTTTTAAAACATAATACCTTTTGAAACCCGTTATAAATTAAATTTCAAAAGAAATTATTTAATAAATATTGAAAACATTGTTATTTGAATACTTATAAATAAATCTATAAATCATTTTGAAAAAATATCCATGAAAACATTATAAAATAATTTTGAAAAATTTTTGATATTAATTTTCCATTAAAACATAAAAAATATTCTTCAAATCCATTTGATATATGTTTCATGAAAATTAAAATCAAAATAATTTTCACAATTATAAACATTTTATAAATGAAAAAAATAATATTCATAGAAATGGTGGTTGTTAAATTCATATGAGGCGTATGAGGTAAAAAGAATAATCCTTTTGCCTGATAAAAATGATAGAAAATCATTAATTGATCTGATATAGACCTGAAGATTTCTTTAAAAACATTTTTAAAAGAAATAAAGATTACCCATGTATCATTATGATTATAGATTATTTGATGAAAACTACTAGAAACAATTTAGAAAACATGTTTTTGAAGGAACACATATTTCTAACTGAAGAAAGAGGTAAGGTTAGACATTCGTAATAACATTTTCTTTATAATGTTATGTACCAAATATTGGAATATTTGTAGAATTATTTGGATATAACATGAATTACTATAGGTTATGAAAATTCATGGGTTTTATAAGGATATGGATCATAAGATGTCATCAACTAGATCCTAATAAAAAACAATCTCATTATGTGATGAGATTATAGTTGTAAACACTTAAATATTTTGTAATTATGAATGATAATAAAATTGAAAAAATTACATTTAATGAAGATTTAAATTTTATGAAAATAATTATATTCATGATACAATATTTCGAAGGAATTATATACAACTCATGAAAAAATATAGGTACATGACATGGATTGGGACTCAAATATAGAAAATTGAGAAAAACAATATTTTATTGATTTGGTATCATTATACACATAAAAAAATTAAATAACAAAAAGAAAATTTATATTAATATTCCTATAATTTAAATTATAATAATAATATAATACATCTACTGGATGTATACACACCACCCAATTGAAAGTAGTCATGTTTAAGACATATATATAATAAAAATAAGGGGAAATGAAATCCCTTTACCATGTGTATTGGCTCTTATCATAATAACTGAAACATACTGTATAATAAATATTGGATTATTATAAATATATCACAAAACAATATTATTATATCCCATAACATATATGGTTATATTATGGAATTATATTACCCGATTGTTACATTTCCATTTTAAGGTTTTGATTTGGGTAATATTCACTTTTTTCACATATGTCTGAATTTTTTATATCATTTGTCCATATACATATATTATTATTTAATGAATATAAAACAAGATATAAATTTATTTTTTATATCATTGGAGAGAGAATGAATTATATCGCTTTGAGGGGTTGTAGTTGACACTTCATAAAACAAAATTTTATTAATTATAATTAGTGGAATGTGTAAAGATATGTATTGTAAAAGAATTAAAGATTCAAAATAGAGATAATAAATTCAGTATGTATATTATATAAATAGACTTTCCATTATAATTTCAACCATGAGAGGCACTAAGGGAAAATGATCAATCATCTTTTTATGGGCCGGTAGTTCATTGTACACAAAAACAATACATACATTACCCTATAGATGGAGGTGATTGTAAGTGAATGTCATAATATTTTCTAAAATAAAATGTTTTATATTTTATAAATTGTTTTTTATACAATATTTTAATTAAAGAGAGTGGATGTGTGGGGAATGAAAATAAAATAATAGAGCTTGAAAGAGTTGATTATCTCTTAATCGGGTAATTCCTTTTAGGTTCTACCAAAAGGCTTCTGTAGTCTAATTTATGCCATCATGATTTATTTTATAATGAAGGGATAGATGTTGTAATTTTTGTTGGTAATATATTTACTGAATCTAAGTGTATTTAGAGGTGTGAATAAGTTGGAGAGTTGGGGTCCTTTTTTGGGATGGGAAAGAACACAGTTGGAATTTTCGAAATCAAGTTTGGTGTAACCAAATTTTAATATAAATAAATTCCTAAGAAAGAAGTAAAACATATTAATTTATGTATAATTATAGAATAATGGAAATCCAATGGGTTTTGTACATGTTTCCAAGTCGATTTAGGTCTTAAAATTAAGGTTTAGAAATTTTTATCCTAATTTTTCTCTTAATCGTTGTAATTAATTTTAATGACACTCACAAATGATTTTGGTCAAAAAAAAGTTGAAATTATTATATATAATCTATTATTCTAATTAAAAAAATTAAATACATTTTTTTCAAAATCTTTTCACATACTTTTCTGAAAAAAATTTAAAAACAATCCCACTTATCAGACGGCACTACAACATTTCAAAATAAAAACATCCATAAGTGTTCTATGTTTTTGTAACCAATTCCAAATTGAAACTGATTAAAATGAAATAAATTTTATTAAATTATAAAATAATTATCAACTTAGTAATTACATAATTTTTAAAATATTAATTAACATTATAAAAAAATATATATTGAAAAACAATTTTTGAATTGAAATTCATAATTTTAACTATCCATTAAAAAAATAAAAACATTTAAATAAATGAAAAAAATCATCCTTTCGTAATTTATATGTTTCTACATATAATATTATATTTATTTTGGGATAAAGAATCTATTACAGTGGAAAAAAATTGGATTAATAATTGTTTTTCAATTAAATGGACTTAAAATTACCTTTTTAAAAATAGTCTTAAATCTTATAATGGGGGTTATTCATATAATATATCTATAAAATTTATCATCTCATTATCAATAATACTTCTATGAATATATAAAATTTTATTTTTTCAATATTAGTCCTTAATATAACATATTAATATTAGTATTATTTTTCACATAAAAATAGTCTTCTACTGAATTACTACTTTAATATTCAATTGCTTTTCGAATTTATATATATTTAATTGGTACCCTATGAATTAATGTAATATTAATGTAAACCATATAAATTCATAAATTATTTAACACTATTCATAATAACCATTTTTAAATTCATTATAATATCATATTATATTAAATACTAATATTATAATAATATATTATTTTATGGTAATCCTCAATCATACATGGTACACAAGACATCGAGGAATTTAATTTTCATATGTAACAAAATTTCTAATTGAATATTCTTTTAGAGAATGACAAAATTTATTTTTAATGTAATGCATGATTAACTTGGTGTTACAAATGGATTTTCACAAACATAGTTCTATAATATAAAATAAACTATTTTCATTATTGCGTGAAACGAAAATATAAATATTCTTAAATAAATAGAAAATAATAATTCAAAAAATATCATCAAATAACATTATATCCCCCATAAATTAAATTTAACCATTGAAATTCATCTAGGTTATCAATGAATTAATAATTTAAGGTTCCATTCATAGAAACCGACATAGTAAAAATAAATATTATATCATCTGTTAAAAATTGTCAGTTGGAACCATAATGGCTACCCATGGTAAGTCATATCACTATTTGAAAATAAGAGATTATAGGTGGGAAGTGAAATCATGGTAATGAAATAGAAATCATACAAAAAATTTTTGATTGAGAGTGACATATAAAAAGTCTAAGATAATGTTAACAGCCACAGAGACATAAATATTTGATGACCTACAAGACCTTCACATTCATTGGAAATAATGGTAAAATGACAAAATTTCTGGTTTCAAGATTTATTTTCCTAAAGATGAATAATTTATAGAAAAAGATATATTTCATCATTACTAGAAAATTTCACCCTTTTTTGTTCATTGATCCACAACACCTATTTCTCGAAAAATAAAGGTTGCATTTTCATCGATGATGTACTAAAAAATCCTAAAATCTACTATAATCCATCCTATTTTTCATTAGTTACCATCCACACAATTTATTTTGAATATTACATCCAATATGTAGAAATCCTAATATGGTAAGATAACAAATTAATTTTATTAACATCATCTGAAGATGAAATTAAACTATCTATAAATTGTTAACCATATACCCATTCTCATAGAAGAAAATTCTAATATTTTGAATGAATACCAAGGAATCTTCCTATCATGAATCCACCATATATTATAATTTACCACATAGTAGTCATAATAAAAACTTTTGAATAACCTCATCATTTATTCCCTTTAAACATTTTAAGAATTTTAATTTACATAATTCCATTTTGGAAAACATGCATAGTCCCTTATTCCAATTATTTGTGTATATATTATTTAAATAAAAAATGTTTTATACATCATCAATGATGACATATGAAAATTTTCTAATATTATGTTCAATGGGTATCTATACTACCCATTTTTCTAATTCATATCATGAATATCATTATCCAAACATCATTATATCAACATCCTACATTAATTAATGGTTACCTTCACCAAATGAAAATATCACCGTTCCATGAAATCACATTTCTATCTGTTCATCATTTTTCAAAATGACATTTTCAAACCTTAATGAAATATTATACTAAAAATACTAATATATTGAACTGTTCATATTAGATAATCATTCAATTCCAAAAGATATATAATTAATTAATCTAAACTTATTCTTAAACTCTTACACTATATATAAGAACATATTCTATAATACAGTATTCATAGATTATGAAATATGAATCATTATTAAGTTTCCTCAACCTCAATATAATCATGATTCTTATGTTTAATTTAATAAATACTGTAAGAACATAACATACCTTTCACATATTGTTTGTGGTCTCATTATCTTTTGAATTTTAACCAATACTCTTAATTCCTTACAGATTCTTTATATAAGATTTACACTATGGATTTAAATTCATATAATTACCATTAATTCCACATTTAAAACATTAAATGTTAACCATGTTCCTTATAGTTCACTCTATAGACTAAATCTAAAAGACATAGTATGAGATGATGTTATCATTTTGGGATACCATATAATAAGGAAAATTTAATTATTGGGTTCCTAAATGATGGATTATAATTCATTAATCTATGAAAAATGTGGATTATCCTATGTTTTATATAATAATACTATATTTAAATCCTTAATTATATTTTCTATTATTTATTAAAATTCAATTAGAATAACCCTCAGTAGAGTCACACCTGGTGTTCATCATGACTCATTATTGGGTACCAGATTACCTCGAGTCTGTAATGACATATCGTGTCTGAGTTCTTACCACTAGGTACATTTTTTATAGATCCAAATCCACTTGTAGTATTTATATAGGGATTTATATCCAGGAAACCAGAAATTGTATCCTTTACCATCATTCTATTTAATTTTCCTAATGTTTACTCAACCTTATAATTATCCTTAGATACATCCATTAACATATACCTATAAATATACATAAGTATCTTATAAAACATTTCTCATAATATTTTTCAAATATTGAGTAATCCATTACCTTCATACCAACAATAGAAACCCATTATTATAATACATGAATACTACATATTTTTAAATGAATATTCATCTTATTAAAAAATAAAATGTCCAAGTACCATATAAGTTTAGTTTCTTGGGAATTTTTTAAAAAAAATTCTTACATGGTGAAAGATCATCAATGTATACAATAATGTTCTTCCCCTATAGTACTTAAAAATAAAATAATCCATGATTACCCGGGAATGGAAACCTAAGAATGATGTGATATTGAATTCACAATATGGGTAGATAATTGAAGCAAAGATGCATAACATGGTCATTAGTGTATGAGAAGGTGAGTATAGAATTTTTAGATCAAACACATCATATCGAAGATCATAATCAAATGAAATGTAATAAATATTGGTTGTTCATAAGACATGAAATATAAGTAAATAAATAACATAATCTATGATATAATACCATATCAATATGACATGGAATTCTGGAATACACATCCACTAATAACATTGTGACCATATATATTTATAAATGGGTTCACACATTTTGTCAATTCCATGAAATCAGGCCCTCGCATAGAATTATGGGTATGAAACTAGGTTCGTGGATTATGTTGTGAACATGTAATCAGGTTCATGAAAAACATTGCTAACATTTAATCAGGTTCATGAATAAATATATTGACATTAAACCAGTTCAATTCATAACATTTTGAACCGGTAATTAGGTTCAGACCTATCATTATCAATACAAAATAATGTTCAAACATAACATTGCGAACATGTAATAATATAGACTTGTGGACATATGGAAGTGGAACTAGATCTATACATAGCATTGTGAAAATGTAATCAGGTTCATGCATAACATTTATTCTCACGAGTCATCCCTCATAACCCAATGAATTAGATGGTGATATAGTTCCCACTCATCTTAAAATAAATTTCTTCATTCAGGTGCCAAAATAAAATTAATACATGATTCATATCATAATCCTTAAAAAGATATTGTCTTTATAAACCTCAAATAAAAAAAAAGAAATTAAATGGTTATCATTATGATTTCATGACATAATAATCATTGAAGAGAGATATGTTTGATAATAAATTCATGAAATCATAATTTTGGTTATAAGCATGTTTCAAAATTATATAACTCATTGAAGAGAAATAGGGTTTTCATACATCATGAAATAATATATAAATAATTTAGAGAATGAATATGAATGTTACATTTAGATCATTTACTAGAAATAATTATTAACATCAACAGATATCATATATATGGAAAATAATTTTGAAATATGATTTGAAAAAATTTATTCATGATAATGGGCTTTATTTATTGGAAATTATCTAAAATTAGAGAAACTATTGCGAACCATTTTCAGGAATACATATAAAGGAATCATGTCAATCATGTTGGAAAAACATTAATTTTAAAATTTCATGAAAAAGTATAATTATATCCAATTTAATTGAAAATGGTTTTTCATGAAATATTTATCAATGAAGCTTGAAAACATTTTGAATACAATTTAAATTAAAAACTTATACAATAATCCTAATAAAGCTTTCAAAATCATTTTTTTAATTAATTATAATAATTAATTTCAAATACATTAATATTTTAAACATGGGAATGATGATTCAATGAAATTATAGTGGATAAATATATACATGCTTGATGAGGTAAATAAAAAAATCGTTTTATAAAACATGGTTTTGAAATAACATATAATTCGGACAAAGGAATTGTAATGTCATACTTTCTTGAACACAATTACATTATCATATTCTGTACCAATGAGTGGAAAAATGGTACCCATGCATCCATATTATATTAATGAACATAGTTAATGAAACTTCATGAGATTTCATAGGATAAAGATCATAAGATTTCATTAATGGGAGCATAATCATAAAAAATATCTATAAATTTTGAAATAACAGCTATAAGCCATTACCAATTTTGTAACATTGTATCATTTTAAAATGAAAAAAATACTATTAAATTAAGCATAAAATATCAATAAAATGAGGTTATTTATGATAAAAAATTTAAAAGGAAGAATATACACAACATATTATAATATAATTTGGTTACATTACATGTATCTTAAAGTAAGAATATTGAGAAAAAATTACATTTCCAATTTGAAATATTCTGAAACATAATCTCCATAAAATTAATATCATAAAATGGATATATATAAACCCATAAATTTTTTAAATGAATTTTACAACACATCTGTGGGTATTATAAATGCCACCCAATAAAATGAGGTAGGATTACTGAATTTATCTCATGAAAATAAAATGTGAGATGAAATCCCCTTTACCCTGTGTCTTGAATCTCAAGATACTCATTCTAAAATCATTTATAATAAATATTGGTTTAATATAAATATATCAAATAATTTTATTATTATATCTAATCTGATATACGGTTTTAATGTGACGTTATATTACCATCTTGTTAAAAATTCCATGTCATGGTTATGTTTAGGTAATATCTACTTTATTTTTTGTATATGCCTTTATTTTTAATGTCCTTGGTCGTTAAACATGTATCATGACTTATAGAATTTAAACAATTATATAAATATAATTTATATTCAATATAATTTTTCTATAATAATCTATAAAATACTAATGTTTTAAATTAAATACACCCTTCATGGAGAGGGTGTGTTGTATGTATGCATAAATGATGTATATGTTTAGTATTCATATTGAATGGATGTAAGTAAATTACATATATGTATATATATATATATATCATATTTATAGTATAATTATAATACCATATATATCATATATGTTCACAATATCTAACCAAAATACCTTCCATGTAGTGTGGGAACAAATCACATCGCTTTGAGAGGGAGGTTGTCCATACTTCCTCAAATGAAATTATCATACTTACACAAAATGGAATTTATAAATATATATATTCTAAAATAATTAAATTAGAATATAAAAATATTAAATATATAGAAAATAATATATAAAAATGTATTTTATTCATAATTTCCATCATGAAAGGTGGTAAAAAAATGAAAAATCATCATTTTGTGAGGCGGTAGTTTGACGTACACATAATAATTATATTCCATTCCCAGTATATTGAAGGTGTGTAATTGTAGGTATAAACATGACTATTAAAAAATAATATATTTGAGATACTAGTTTTTTTATAATAGAATTGAATAAATATAATGGATGGGTTGATGTTGAAAATAAAAGAATGAAACTAGATAGATGTTGATACCTCAAAATCTAGAAACTCCTATTGGGTTGTGCCAAATGGATTTCTTGGGTTGGTTTCATCCCTACGAAACGATTATGTGAGGAAGGTAGGGATATTGGTCTATGTATTGGGAATATATATTTTAAATATATGGGGTTTGAGAGGTGTGATGATGTGGCTGATGTGGTGGCCTTATAGGGAAGGGAAATGACACAATAGGAATTTTTGAAACTAAGATGGGTGTACCAACTTTGTTTCCTATAAAAAGTTATCCCAAACCGAAAAACATAATAATATATGTTTAATGGAAGAATAATGTCTATGAAATGTGTTTTTTAAATGTTTCAAGGTCAATCTGGGGATTCAATATAAGGGATTGTTCTTTGTAAGCCTAAATCTTACCTAAATCATTGTAATTAATTTTAATCAATTTCACAAATATTTTAGGGGAAAAATTTCACCTTATTATAAGTAAAAATTATTCTGATTCCAAATATGATATATATTTTTTTAAAATTATAAACACATAATTGAATGTAAATAATTTAAAATCAATCCCACTGATGGGATGACACTATGGATTTTGAAGAAAATAAGTCAACATGTTTTACATGTTTTTGTAGAAAATTTCATATGGATATTGATTAAAATAGCCTAAATTGGATTATTTTATAAAAATTATTATATCATTATTCATTAAAACTTGTTTAAAATATAATTTATCCTAATAAATTAATTATATCAAAAAGTATCTTGGAATTTAAAATAAGTATTTGTTACTGTTAATAAAAAAATGAAATATTACTAAAAAATACAAAAAAGTTTATTTATCTAATTTTTAGGTATTGGTTTCAAATATTAAGATTAGTTTTACAAATAAAATCTATTATATATCTAATAATTGGATTTATAATTGGTTATCCATTAAAAGGTGGTAAAACTAACTTTATAAAAATTAAGGTTTTCAAGCATATAATTTGGTTGGTTTTTATCTTCTAACTATCAAATATTTTGGATGAATATAAAAAATATGTGTTTTAATAAATAATATATATATATTTTAACTATTATTAATTAAATTAACATACCAATATAAATCAAAATTTTCAATCAAAAAAATTAATAAAATAATTCCCTTTATATTCACATAGTTTAAATATTTATATCTAATTAATTGGTAACCTATGAATTAATCCTATATTTACGAAAAACATATATTTTAATAAATGAGTTGGTAATATTAATAACATAAAAAATAATGTTCTAGGTTATATATTATTATATTAAAATATAATCCTATAATAATATATTGTTGTTTGGTAAACCTCTATGATTCATGTTACACAAGACATCGAGGAATGTCATTGTTGTGTGTAACATGTGATTAAATCAATGTTCCATTTGGAGAATTATAAAATTTATCATCTCTTTAGTTCATGATTAACTTGTTTTTGAAAATATTTTAATCTAAATAGAGTCCATTAATATAAATTAAACTATTTTTAGTGATTCATGAATTGAATATAAAAAAATATTCAATTAATAATAAAGAAATAATTCACAAAATATTGTGGTGTTACATCAGTATATTATGTATACATATAAGCTTTTATTTCTTTTTATAAACCTCAATTCACACACACTCTATATAATGGTATAAATGAGAATTTTTTCATTTTTACATTAGAGTAGCGCCTCACATACAAATGACATTTGTTATTACATTTCCAACGTTAAATGATGAGAATAATGGGTCTCCATCTACCAAATCTAAAATAGGTCTTTGATTTAAATAATAAAATGAGGCTTCAACCCCATCCATTTGAAAAAAATAAAATATACCTAGTAAATATGATAATTATATCATTGATATAATTATAGAGGACATTATGTCACGATATATATAAGTGCATCAAAATAATATAAAAAATCAAAACACAGGCCAAACCAAAGTGTTTATTATCTAAAACATAACTTTAACATGGAATTTTTAATAGAAAAGTAATATATGTTCATAATAATATAATATATGGTATTATATAATGTAATATAGTTCATTAATTTATATACATTAAAATTATATATATTATAAATTATTTGTGATCATGTATAATGATAGTTAAGACATAAGTTATGTGAATTTGAAGAGACACTTTTATTTCATCAAGACATATGACATATTCACAACTCTTTTCATATTTTTTATGTACCTAATAAATATGAATTTTTTATATTATTATATTAAATAAATTTATTTATATTCTATTATACAGTTTATTATCTCTATTTCATGGTGTTTTACTGGTTAAAATATACCAAATCTCCATGTTAAATTTGACTCAATTTTCATTTATTCGGTCACATATTTTTATATTGATCTATATTCTTTTAAAATAAGATTGAACAAAAATTTTAATTTTATTCAGTTATTATTATTAATTTAAATATGTTTTATTAATTTTGATAATTTATTCTCTCTTGGGGACTTTTATAGAATTTTACCAATTTGGTAGAGTTTATTTAAACAATCTCATCATTTATAAGGGTTTATATGATTATGATTACATTGATGAAATATTATGCTCCATATCTAAATAATTCACATTATTTTTCTTTTCTAGATTTTACACATGATATCATAATATATTGGTAAAATTTCCCCACTATATTATTTTTATGATATGTATGAAATTTTTTCAAATAAAATATTTCCTAATTTCTCTCTTTGGTGGGATATCAATTTTATTCAAAAATTATGTATTCACAAATGTTTTTTTAATGTTTTTAATATTATATTTTATTAGATTTTTCAAGGTAATTGGTATTCAAATATTATTACTTTTTAAAAATATATTTAACTACTTTAAAAATATTCTTATATATGATTGTAATTTTATTTTAAATGAAAATTATTTATGAATTTTTTTACCTTTAAAAATATGTTTTTGAAGAAGAATGTATATTCATTATATAATTTTTTTGAATACTTTTCATATTTAACTTCAATAAAAGAAGAAATATTTTGATTTTACCATTTAATTTATTTGGTTATGGTCCAATGATACAATTATTATTAGTTATCTGAATCGTAATGATTTTGATGAAATGTTTTTAATGAATACTCATAGTATTTTAGAGGATATACCAATATAAAAGTCTTAGGAAGATCGATTGTTTTGATCAGTTATTCATTAAAGTAATGTTCCTGAATCCTATCTAAATTATACATGTTATTATATTATAACATGTTTATGATACCCATTTTGTTTCACAGGTTATGATATGATTATTATTTTTGATCACGTGGAACATATAAGTAGGATATCATTATGAGAATGGATGAACCCAGATTATCCTCTAATGAATTGTGTAATGATTTATATCTCATAAAATAGACATAGACAGATAGGATACTGAACTCACTTCAGTAAGGGAATTTTTCACCAAGATGGTCAGGGGGTAAACCGTGACTACTTTTATGTTTTGGGGAGTGAACCAATTCTACTAAGATGCCCTTTGAATATGGACATGACTAATATGAATATAAATTTATATTATCATATGTCTACCAAAATTACTTGTATTATTCTTATGTTATGATTTCATGGTTTGTTATTTTTTTCCCTTATCATCTGGTTTTATGAACTGAAAATATTTATTCCATCAATCATTATTATGACCATTAATATTTATTTTAATATCATCTAACGTTATTATCAATTTCACATAACCTTGTGATCATGGTTATGATGACATATCTCTATTATTTACTATTATTAAGCATCTGATCTCACCCTATAATAGTATTACATTCCCCAGGATATGATGATATGTACTATATATTTTGTGTCTAATAAAGGTGAATGTCAAAGGGAACATAGTGGGAGATAATGTATCTCACATATGTACCAGAGTTAATTTTTCCAAGATTCGAAAGGCTCAAAAATAATATTTTCTTTCAGAATTTTTATTAATATATTATGTATTATTAATAAATGATGTAATGTATATGTATAATAAGAAATGGGTTCTGTATTTGTTATTACATAAAATTTTAAGTTAATATTTGGAATATAGGATGTGATAGAATTAGTAAAATCCCTATAATATTTCAATTTAGAAGAAGTATATGTATGGTGAACTGTATAAGAAAATTCAGTATCATTATTGTGAAGGATAGAGTGAGTGGTTTCATCAATATAATTTTTTTTACTTTACAAGTGGTTTAGGATATAGAACAAATGTAAATAGGGGTAATCCTTCTAAAATAACCATATTAGGATAGTTTTGATTGGGAAATTGTTCATGAAAATAGGCCTTACTAGATACAATGTTTTAATATCTTAGGAGATATTCATTTGTAATTCACATACTCTTTATGAAAAATAATGAAGGATCAATATATACGTTGGCTATGAATATCCAATGAAAAAAATTATGGCATAGTTTAAAGAAGGACTAATAATATAGGAATACTATAACATTTTTCCATGAATATGTAATATTCCTCTATGATTATTGTTGATTACAAAATGATTTTTGTTTTTCTTCAGTGGATGGAACATGAATGATCCTCATCAATTCTATGTGTAAAAAAATAAAATGATTTTTACCATGATTTAATAAATGAAGTGTAATCTGGAATAAAAAAACAAATGTATTTTTCTCACATATATTTATCCAGATATTAATCATTCCTATCATAAAAAATATTAAAAGAAGGGAACAATGATCTATTTATTACTTTATTATGAACCATACACATTCATTGCGATGGTATTATAATCTATTAGTTTCAAAAAAATGCATCAGTACTACATAAAATATATGCCAATGTTCGGTAGTGGTTAAAACATGATAATGACATTCTGAATGTTTATCATTTAGTAGGAGAAACAATGTAGTGGTGGGATTAGGTCATGAAAAAGAAGAAATACGTTGAAACTGAATACATGGATTGGGACATGCTATTGACCATAATTATTATTATGATATTTCAAAAAAGAAAATTTAGACTTATATTATATGAAAATATAAAAACCATGGAGATAACAAGATTATTTTTTTATTCACATTGTGTTGGAAGAATAATAAAGAAAATTCTATTACAGGGTATAATGAATATTTTATGTGTTTAAGGAATGTTCATTGGCCAATTGATTAATGTTGTGATGGGAACATGTTAGATAACAATTAAAACAGTGAAAATGGTTCACAAAATGCAGCTCCTCCACTTTAGTTTTTCAAGTGTCATGAAAATGGTAATTATAATTACTAGTTCCCAAAATTGAATTTTAATGACAACGATCAACGTTAGATACCTCTTATGTCATGGTAAATGGTGGAATATAATCTAATAATTTTATTTTAATAGGTTTTGGTTAATTATGTGTTGAATTTTACACTTATAATCAACAATGGATCTGATAATGCCTTTTTGATTCTGGATCTACATACTATTTCAAATAAAAAGAATATTATAATGGAATTAATTTTCCACTAAAATTATTATATATGGAAGAATAGTTGAAATAACTAATGGTATTATTAGTTTATGTAAATTATATGATTCCCATCTGATGGACATTGGTGGGAATTTTATTTTTGCAAATATTATCATTCATCACGTTTTTGAATTTGATGTCATATTTAGAATTTATCAACTTTAACTAAATAAATCCGATTTTTACTTAAGAGTAAGGAATGACAGGTTTCTTGATTAAATAATACATGTGATTTTATATCAATTTTATGAGAATTATGAACATTTTATATTGATTACATCTAGAATATTAGTCATAATTCCTATTATGATGTCCTGTATTTATAAAATGGTTAGACAAAAACCTGACAATGATAATTTACTTATTATTGTGGAACTTGTGGATGACATTATATAATTGTTTGTTAGACACACACTATAATTTAATGTTTATTTCTAAATATAAAATATCAATCATTTCACAATAATTTCAATTACTCCCTATAGAATATCCTATGTAGAGCGATATGAATTGAAGGAGAAAAAAATAGAAAACGTTGACTAACAAATAATTCATACATGTGTGTCACCTTGGGGTATACCAATTCCATTTTTTGATACTAATGATAGTTTAATGTGACACTACATTTCCTCTTTCAAGTTAAAATAGAAAACAATAGTGAAAAAGTATCTTTTACCATGTATTGATGATTTTTTGATCAATTGTAAAGTGATTAATGTATGTCCATGATTAAAAATTGTTTTCTATATATTAAATCGATGATCAAAAAGGGTGATATAAAAATGATAACAATCCATACAAGGTATTGACATATTGAATTTATATTGATACCTTTTGTTCAGTCTAATTCCCCTAAACTGAATGGATTTGATGAATATAATATTTAGATATTATAGTGACAATTTTTTGTATTCTTTATAATTAAAATAATTATATATTAAGATAAAAATTAAGAGAATGTATTCTATATGGGAACTGTACTAAACTACACATGGAGGAATAAAAAGTATAAAAATTTTAAAATTTTATATTTTTGTATGAAAATTGATTTATTTTTAGGTCATATAATTTAATGGGAGGGTATATTAGTAGATCCATAAAATAGAGGTTATTTATGTCAGCTCAGACCAACCATGTAGACAGAAATCCCATTTTACATTCTTTAGAAAGATAATAATGATTGTTTTTTTGATAATTTATCATAACTATTTAATACTATAACCATGATAACAGGAAATGGTACCATGTTCCTCTAGAAAGTTTAGTGTGAGGAATTTATAAAAAAATTTAAGAGAAGTATACTTAATTAACATCATCAAAAATTATCTGGTAGTCTAAATTATTCAAAATCTAAATTGGTCTATCCAAGAAGGGATTTTGATGTTCTCAATTTCATATTAATAGGTTTATAGCCTAAATGTCATAAAATTGATGATTAATGGCAATAATTAATTAAATAATAATATTGAGTTAGCTACATTAATTATTTCATTAATGATATTGACGAATTATCTTCACAGAAAATAGTTTGAAATATATACCAATCATAAAATTTCAAACTACACACACATGTGTTTTTATATCTTGCGCTATATAAGATTGTTAGAGTTGGTAAAAGATTAAAAATACACAATAAATTACGACCATAGTATATTTAATATGTGTTTAAATGATTTGAGTCAAAAAAACCATGATTGCCTATCCATGATGGAGATTGAAAAAGATCCATTTTTTCATGATGTTCAATGGTTGGACCTAGCAAACCTGATGGAAGGGGAAAACCATCTCTTACATAGTTGAATATTAAGACCTCAATCAAAGTTAAAATTAATGTGGTGAATAAGTAACATGTATATAAATAGAAAAAAGATATAAATGATATAGAGTTTAACAACGATTATGATCAAATGATATGTTTTATGAACTGTGTATGAGTTCTGTCGATACTTGATTTTAATAAAGATCTATTATATGTCGCTGGTATTTATTAATTATCCATTAATTTTTAATTTATGATGATATATAGATATCTAAAAGAATTTATATGGTGGTATATCATGATGATAGATAATATTGAATTTTTATCTCAGTGCTTGGTATTTCATAAATTTAAGGGTTCTAAGAAAATATCTAAGTGGATGGTGCATCTATTTCCCACACAAGAATGGAAATCGGATAACCTCATTGTGGATTTTTTAAGTGGTCTATAATAATCCTTTTAAGGGATTAATTCTATATTGGTGGTGTTTTATGTACATACTGATTCATAAAATGTTATCTATATCTATGAAGACTACTTTTTTATATTAGTTTTCTAGGATATACACTAAGAAAGTGGTAAGGTTACATTGTGTACCACATTACATTTTATATGATCGGGATCCGTGGTTTACCTAAATGGTTTGGTGAATCATTCATAAATCCCTTCATATAAAATTGAGTTTCCAAAATAATTATCAAGCTTAGATGAATTGTTATTCTAAACTAAAAAATTAAAAATTTAGAATTAAAGTTCATATATTGTATATTGGATTTATAAGGCGTTTTGGGTCAAAACATTCCTCTTTTTTGGTTTGATAAAAAAATATCATTCATTCACACATTTATATGGATCATTATGATTCCCTTTATAGAACAAAATTTAATGATCCCCAGTTTTGTAATGTTATTGGAGTAAGAAAGCTATTGGTACTAGTGATCAATGAAGAAAAGGCTGGGAATGTTGGAAAAATTTAGAATCATATCATTAAAGCATAATTATGGAAGAAAAGTTTTCCAAAAATATATAATTGTGATCTAAAATTTTAATTTGATAAATTTTTTTTTACTAACGTTCTCTCCTTAGAGGAAGGCTTTGATAATCATGAGAAATGGAAACTATGCCCCTGGTATATCGATATATTAAAAATTTTATATTGTATCAGAATAGTAGTCTAACCCATAAAACATCAAAAACCATCTGATTTAACTGATATATTACATGCATCTCTCTAATATAAGTAAATAACTAACCCTCATCATGTACTAAGCTCATAGGCCATTCCGCTAGAGCTGGATATTTCTTTTGAGGAACAACTAGTTGAAATTTTATATCAATCCAGGAATGATCTACAATAAAGACCAGTCACTTAGTAATTTTATTATGGGAAATCACTAGTTTGATGATGATATGTGGGAACATGGGGATATAATGAAGATAATTTAAACCCGTTTTTGTATTAAAATAATCAAATTTGATGTGGAAATTAATTGTGGGGGTCAACTGTAACACCTTGAGTTGTTATTTCCTTTTTTTAAATTAACTAAATTTATATGATTTTTTCCTTTTATACTAAAAACTGTGAATAATTCATCATAAACTAAATCAAGTAAATTTTGTGCTTCATGCAATAACAGCATAACTTTTGTTTCACGTTGCTCTGAGTTTCTATGATCATAATTTTATAAATAAAAATATACAATCAAGATAGTTTTATAATAATAATTAATAATAGTAACATGAATTGTAAAAAAAAATATATATTTTATAATGGTATTACATTATCTAAAAATATTGATAAAAAAATATATAATTATTTTATAATCATTATATGTTGAAACATATTATTTTCTCAAAAGAACCGATTTTTAATGCCTATAACAACTTTAATAATTTAATTTTATCCTTTAAATTTTATTTTTGAATTTTAATATCAAAATTATATTAGGGTTAAAATTGTGGATTTGGTTATAGAAAATATTTCATTTTCAATGAATAGTGACAAATAAAGAACTAAAATTTAAAATTAAATATTTAGTTTTTTTATTTATATTTTTGAAATATATATTAATTTCGTTTTATTTGAAGTTATATCAATTATACATCATTTATTCAAAATTATGTCATTCGATCCAATTTCACATTGAAATTGGATATAAAAATATTCCATTATTTTAATGATCTTTACATTAAAAATCATCATCTCATCACATCTGTGAGATTATAATTAAACTAATTTATACCAATTATATTATTATATTATGAAAAAAATAATTCCATAAATTTAATTAGATTAATTTATAATTTGGGGTAATTCTAAATGAGAATATTGGGAAAAGTATTAGCAGAATTAATTATAATTAATTGTAGAAAATATGTAAAAAAGTGTTTATTTATTGGTTAAACATTAAATTTATGGGAGAAAATAACATAGAAACAAATTAAAAATTCAATTTATATTCATATTTTATCCATATCCTCAATTTTTGAAGAAATTGATTATTATTGGAGACACATGATTTATGGGAGATCGCTCAATAGTGATTATGTTTTTACATTTTAAAGAATGCAACGGCTCCTTGACTATGAAAATAGAAATCACCTCTCTATCTTATTCACTACTATAAATACATTTGGATCAGTCCACAATAACCAAAATTTCCAATCAAAATTTCTCCCTTCATCAACCTAGCCGTACTATAAATAGATTTATCACGAAGGGAAAAATTTGGATCAAACAAAAACAAGTTACCTATTGAAGAGGAAACATCCTTCAAAAATAACATCTTATTTATTTATTACATCACCCCTTATATATTCATATCAGATAATTATAAAAAAAAGTATCCAATACATTCTAATATTTTATTATGTTTATGGTAAAACGTGTACTCAAAAATAAATCAATAAAATGGGATATTAAATCACATTTTATGTTTATGGCGGTCAAGAATATTTCAAAATAATGTCATTCGTTCATCCATTAAATCCTTTAATAAATGTGAATAATAATTGAAATAATATTTTCAAATGAGATATATGAAATTTATGAAGTATTTATCACTATTTAATTATTAAACAATAGATCACCTCAAGCTTCCAATTTAATGGGAATAAGTTAACATAATTTGTGGATTTGTGGACTACTGCCTCCTCAAAGTGATATAATTTATTCATGATTGACATGGAATTCATTTTGGAAGGGTTTTATATACCTATGTGATATAAATTATATAATAATCTTACGTTATTGATAATATATATATATATATATATATATATATAAATTACTTCTCTTCATTATTTAAATTGACCAAAAAAAATGGAAACAATGTTCATGGATACGTATGACCCATCATCTCCATAAACAGTGAATTTCAATTCCCTTTTATTTATTCTATATATTATTATGAATGCATTTATAGAGAATATATATATGATATTTATACAATTTTTCTCATTATTTAGACTATTAACTCATTATATATGTCAGAGGGCCAAGAACTTATAGGAAATAGAATCATATGTGATAAACAAAGCTGATATCATCCAAACCATCTTTTTACAAGGAATAATTTATATATTAACTATGAAATGTCATATGAATATAATATATTGTGTGATTAAATATAACATATTTCTATAATATATTTCTATGAATCATATATTATCATAATGGAATTTTTAACTTTTAAGAAGAGAGACAAGACCTATAGTTATGAGATTTCTTGACTCGCATTAATTTCTCTAAGACTTATCACTTATTCATAACTCATTTGTTTTGTGTAGTGTATTTACTAAAAATGAATTTATTCTAGGATTATGATCCTTATATTTATGGGTATTTATAAATCTATTTGATGATATATATTTTAGATGTTTTTTCTATTTATAAGATTCCAAATCAGTTGTCTATTTTTGCCTCAATTTTTTTCATTAAGACACATGTTTTGTTGTGCACATTTATTCATTTACAAGGTCCATAGACAACAATTTTTAATTTTATAACTTTCATATCCATATTATCATGATGGTTGATATATAATGTGATGTTAATATCTCATGATGAAATTTATTAAACCATTCTAATGTGGAAATATTTTATTACTAATATATAACAATTTATCAGTATTGTTTATGATTATTATTTAATAGATGAAATATTGTGATCCATATCTCAATAAATATGATTATTTTTCTAGTGCACAGTTTTTCATGATATTTTCAGTTATTTTTACCACCTTAATACTAATTTTTTCTTAAGATAGGCAATAATGTATTTTTATGATAATCTGATCTTATTTTTCTTTTCACTATGAATAATGTTTTAATAAAAAACCATATTTTCAAAAAACTAGTTACAAATATATATTACACAATATTTTATTGAAAATCAATTATAATTTTATTTTATTTTTAATAAATCTTTTTAAAATGGTTTTTAATTATTCTTCTATATGTTGACAATGTTATTTTCAATGAAAATTATTTTCAAAATGTTTTATGTTTAAAAATACTTTTTCAATGAAGAAATGACATTATCTTAATGAAAAGTCAATAATACATGTTTTTTTTACATCTAATATGAAATCCATTGATGTTACCTAGGTCTTAATGTTCTTACAATCCAAGGACACCATTATTATTCTTTCTATAAATAGTTATGATTATTTAAAATTTGTTTTTTATGAATCTTATTTCACATTCACAGGTTATGACTTGATAAAATTATAATAAAACCATCTTAGTTTCTTAGTTTTGATTTATTGAAATTTTCATGAAACATAATTATTTTCCATATATTATGGTATAATGACATGTTAGTGATACCCATTTCATTTCCCAAGTGATAATTTGATAATTATTTAGGGTCATGTAGAAAAAATATGTATGATTTCATTATCATATGGGTGAGAACTATATATAACATAAATTCATTACATAATGATTTATATTTCATAAGATTAACCAAACTAGAATGGGGAGTGAACATGGTTATGTAAAGTAATTTCTGCACTAAATGTAATTGGGAGTGAACGTTGACTATTAATATAGTTTAGGGAGTAAAAAAATCCCACTAATGTGGCCATAGTATTTTTTCAAGACTACTATGGATGTCATTTTATATAGTTCTATGAAATCCATAAATCCTTGCATTATTCTTCTGAAATTATTTAATTGATTATAAACATGACATCACAATGATTAATGTATTATGAACTGCAAGTTATTATGTAATAAATCCTGATTATGAAATTTGATTTACATGGTATGGTATTTTAATATTATGGTCATATTCTCATACCCATATCCACCTGATTATGATTATATATATATATCCCTTATTATCCCTTAAGGAGAATTTTACCACACCTGTTTTTCCATTCACTTAGTTATGATGATATGTATGCATGATGTGTCAAAGAAGGGAAATAGTCATGAAGAACCAAATCGGATATATTGTAGCTCACTTCTGTACTATTTTTTATGTTTCAGTATCTTTAATGGAACTAAACTAGAATTTACATTGTTAATATTATTTTGAAATATATCTGTTAATAATCAAATATTATGTAATTCATATGTACGATAAAATAGTATTCATGTATGAAACCTCAAAATTTCATGCACACAAAAGTAACCTAAATATTGATTTTTTTATGTGTTGGATCGGGATGAAATGTGTCAAATACATTAATCACTCAATCACCACACCAATAAAATTTTATAGGGAGGGATTCCATGGTAACCCAAAAAATATATATTTGTACCCCAAATCCCATTTCTTATCATGAACAAAAAGTGGCTGCAAAATACATATGCTTTCATATAGTCTTCTATTATCTATTATGAGGTGTAATAGAAGGATATGTAATCAGAAATTTCATGATACATACATTGACATAATAATCATCTATTCATGATATAATACATATTTTTATCACCTGGATGAATGACCCCTCAAGAAATATGACAACCATACTGATCTAAAATCCTCACAGATTTTTGGATGACGTACCGATCCTAAAAATATATTATAAAATATGTAGAGAGATACCAGATTAAAATAGTCTGTCCACTATATTGGGTTTCTCAAATTACACTAAACTCATCCTCTTAAAATTGATTCTATATTATAGACTCAAGGATATATGATGATATGTGAAAACTATAATAATCTATATGTGAAACATCATCCCGATCATTCACCAATAACTGGGAAAAAAAGATAAAGTGTAAGAACATTGACCTTCTTTTATGGTACATTTTTCTTTTTCTACTGTTTTTTAAAAAAATTATAGAATTCTAGAAATTTTCAAAGTTCATGCAGTGTACTTTATGAGTACACACCATGTAGCGGCCTTGAACACGACCATGTGGGGTTAACTAGAGGCCGCCTTTATTGGAGTGTAAAACGGCGTGTACACGCCAAGTATATAAAAAAGTACATGGCGTTTACTTTTTTTTCATTAAATGCACTGGGGTCACGTCTAATTGCCAAACCCATCTTCTTTTAGTTATTCTTCAACCAAGAGGACTTGTACGGTCGCGATCATTCTCCGAGCCCCCGAGCCTCCATCCGATCTCTGATTCAACCACCACTGATTGCGTTGGGATTGACTCGGTAAGCTCTATCATCTTCTTGAGCATTGTTTCATGTTTCATATTCTTCCTCATATTATCCTTCATAGTTTGTTTTAGACATCATGGTATATCTACTGCATTCTAGGTCGATCCATGGGTTGACACCAGAGTATATCGATATCACCACTTCAAGGTAGGTTGTTTGTTCCTTTCCGTTTAAAGTATTTGAATAATATGATTAATTATGCCAATACACTTGAATTTAATATTTTTCATTTACCATTTTACCCATGTTTAATGATCTCCATGATTGTATTCTTTTGTAGAGGTGAGATGGATATTATTAAGGTTGATTTCTATGATTTGGTTGTGTTTCCCATGCATGTTCTATTTATGACTGTTTGTTTTTATAGCCTTTTTGGTCTCCAAGCCTTTTATCCATGCCTACTGCTGTAGGGTGGAGAGATTTTTTTCTAACATGATTGATATGTTGTAGACTGGTTAGCCTAGTAGTACTATATGTTTACTTTGGTCATGTTGCACTTATATTCTCGTTGATAAACAAAAGTCCGTGGGGAACCTGGTTTTGTAGATTATAAGGGGAATTTACTGAGTGAGCCTCCTCAGAATCATTGAGCACATTAGGCTATAAAGGTAATTGACCGAATGTGATTCATTTGATAGCCTAGCAACACCTGGGTCGATAAGGTGGAATTCACAGTGTGAGCTTCCTCAGAGATTCCTTGACTGCTTTAGACTATAAGAGGAATTTACCATGTGATCTTCCTCAATTAGTCATTGTTTTAATTGAATGACATTGGCAATAAAGGGAATTTACCATGTGAGCTTTCTTAAAGAGTGATTGACCTTGGTTCTATAAGGGGAATTGACAGCGTGTGATTACTTAGAGAGTCCACGACTATGTTAGACTATAAGGGGAATTGATTGTGTCAGCATTCTCAGAGAGTCTTGTTTCACCTTTGACAATATGGGAATTGACTGTGTGGGCTTCCTCAGAGAGTCCTTAAAAATAATTTTAACTGAACCAGATGGGATAGGATATGTGCACATAATAGAGGTTTTTTGTGCTTGATTATTTGTTTTGATATGTGAAATTGTTTCTATTAAGTACATTCATGTATACGGCTTATGTTCTTTTACCTACAAAATATTCAATGTCTATTATGCAGAGATCATTGGGTGGTTTCCTACTAGGATTTAGTCCCACAGCCTCTTTGGAACAGGATTTTTGGCCCAAATAGATTATATTGATGTAGGTATGTATAAGGGAAATTTCCCTTCTACTTCAGGTTCTTGATTGAATGTGGAGCTGGAGAGCATGGGACCAAGCAAAGGCCTGTGATGCTAAGGAGTTGTTATATGTTTTCCTTTTGTACATTGGATCAGTACAATTGTATTCCAGCATTGTGATTTGTTTGGATACATTCCTAGACACATGTTACCACGCCTCTTTAAAATATGTGTTTCAGTTGTTTGTTATTCCAAACTTCTTCTATTATTGTTGTTTGTATATTTCTTCTTCTGCTATTGTGTTTTTGTTTCCCTTTTGCTATGTTACTCTGCAAATGAGGTCATAGTTTCCCCACTATCTCACCCAAATACCTCACTACTGTTCAGCATCCTCTGGTATTTGGTGAAATGGGCTTGAGGCCATGTGACCAAAGTAGTATGGGGGGCCTCTTGGTGGATTCCAAAACCAGGATGTTACAATGTGTGTCAAAATATATTATTTTCTCATGGCTTATTGTTAGGAACCATTAGGCAGGGATAGGATGTAATATGTACTTGGTAATATGTTGTGCCAGGGAGTAGCTATCCCATGTACAAGGAAATTCCAATCTACCTCATTTAATTTCAATTTTTTTGGTTTTTCAATTATTACAGTTGATTTGATTTCACCTTGAGTGATTCACATGATGTGTACTGTTATTGTTAATGATATTGGGGTATTATTACCATTACAACCCGATGATATGAGGGTATTCCATCTCATGCATCATATAATCACTTTCAAGGGATCAAATTTAATGCATTCTTGCCATGCCCTCTAGGGTTAATTTGCAATTCCATGTTGTTGTGATAGGTATTGTGGTAGATATGCATGCCCTTGTGATAGTTTTCATAATAAAAATACCCGTGGATTTATTGGCTATTTTTGTGTATGTTTTTCATTGAATGAACGTCATACTTTGGTTATTGAGGTGTAATGGGCCCTCATGGACTGGAATTTGGTGGATCGTCGCATTGTTTTTCATCATATAACGCGTATAAGATTCCAAAAAATGATATGCAGGGAGTATGGGCCCTCACGGATCAGAATATGGCACCCTGGTGTTCTTCGTAGTGTTTTTCTTGTCTTTAGAGTAGTTTTTGAGGATTAGTGTCCGAAAAACCTAGAAAACACGCCATGTACTTTTGATTACACGACATTTGTTCTATTGTTTGGGATGGAACAATTTTTCTTATGTACATATTTTTTACTTTATGTACATGTTGTGTAGTCTCTAATCATGTCACAAGCCATGTGGGAAGACACAGAATGGGGAAAGTCTTGTTGGAACACGCCATGTACTAGTCAAACACATCGGGTAGTGTTGACCTTGCGTCTGCCCATGTAACAAACAAAACGGATGGATAATCCTTAAGCTATACACACCATGTCAGGATTGAACATGTTATGTAGTCTTACCCAGGTACCCGTCTATTTTACAAGAAATAGGTGTGGTGTTATCCTTTCACGTACATGTCGTGTCTTCTATGAACACGCCGTGTAATGTGATCCATGTGTTAGGTCATGTGACTAACAACACGGGCCAAGTGAAGCTTTTATAGTACACGTCATGTCTACAATGAAAACATCGTGTATTGTCTTAGGAGAGTTTTGTGTCTTAAAAATGTAGAAGGACTCAGGTAGGGTAATAGGATTCAAGTACATGACATGTGATAAGACAACACATCATGTGTTTGGGGTGATACATGACTAGTTTAGGCAGGGGTACATGCCCATGTAAATTACTTAACGGAACACGCTGTGTTGGAAATATACATGCCATATAGTCATGGTTTACAAAACGTGAGTGCTTTCATTCTAACATTCCCTTATTACACTTCTATTTTTCAGTACTTGATAATCTTGATCTAAGGTGTGTTCTTGACCTTGTAGAGTCATGACCCTGAGATGTCCTCCGGTTGTACGTCACTCTCCTTACTGTGAACAGACACCAGACATGGTTGATCAGGGACTACCTGTATATCCTCCAATCATGCCTATCTTGGCACCAGCCATTTTACCTGAAATTGGTGCTGAAACATAGTTCAGTGAGGGCTTTTGGAAGATGATTCATACCATTAAGGTAACACCACCTCCTACCCCATTGATAGGTGGTTTGATGCGGGTCTTTATGTAGCTTCATCCTCCTACTTTCTTAGGGAGTGGAGGACCCCTGGCTGTAGAGTCTTGGTTAAAATCCATGCTAATTATTTTCAAGAATCTCGAGATACCTCAATAGAAGAGGCTGATTCTTGCTACCTACATGCATTGAGAGTCCTCCATGAGGTGGTGGGATGTGATCTTAAAGGCGGGACACTAGAAAAATATTTCTTGGGATGAGTTTCGGCGCAACTTCTACAATTAATTCTATCCAAAGACATTGATGGCCAATCGAACCTAAGATTTCATGAGTATGGAGGATGGTACTCTTACTATTATGGAGTATTCTCTTGCTTCACGGAGCTACAAAATTTCATTCCTATTCTAGGAGGTGATGAGTAGTTCCTTACACAGAAGTGTGAGGAAGGTCTGAGGCAAGACATCCTATCTCAAGTGAACAAATTCATGTTGACTTCGATATTCTTTATCGTCAAACAAATGCTGATAATGGATCGTAATTTGAGGAATTATAGAGTTGTGAGCCAGGGTAGTTCATCATCCAGAGTTAGTATTCCTCTTATGGATAGCTGGAAGCACAGTAGGGAGACTACACGAGGAGATCATAGTGGGAGGGATGCATCTTTGGGTATCCTGGTGGTGTGCTACCAGTGGGGGAAGAGTTGGAATACAAGGCCACAGTGATCGAGGGACCTGGTGGAGTGCTGATCATGTGGAAAGATGGGTCACCTTTAGTTCTTTTATCCGTTCATTTCACCAGTAGATGGTGATATATGTTCTTTTATGACTCTATGTTCATGAAAAACACCACCAGTTTCCCGCAAATTTTTGAACTGGAGTTCTTCTGTCCATTCAGGCCGAGGAAGAGGTCATGGCCGTGGTAGCCAGTCACCCAGTTTTCAATGACTTCAGGGTGGATCAGCTCAGAGTGGCCAGGTAGGGTCACAGGGCTGTGGTTCAGGTAATACTTTTTCAGTGGAGCAAACCTAGTAGGATCAGGATCCCATACCCTCTACAGCTCGAGGTAAGATCTTAGTAGCCTCAGTTTTAGCTTCTATTTTTTCGATACAGGGGATTCACAATGCTTTATATCAATTTTTGTCGTAGAGATCATTGGTCTCTACATCATTTCTTCTGCTAATACCTATATGCTAGACACTCCCTTGGGGACTAAAACAACTAGTGTACGTCAGCTCAGGGAGTGGCCTCTAGAGGTTGGTGCGTGTCCCATCCTATGGGACCTCTATATCTTAGAGAATATTTTCTAGGAATTCATTTTTAGGATAGACTGGTTAATTCCATTACAAGAATTTGATGACTTTTATCGCTGTAGGGTGAGTTTCACATTACTAGAAGGTGAATCTATTCTTCATAAGGGTGGGTGGGATGTTTATGCAAGCAGATAAGGACTTGAGCATCATGGACATGGAGGAGTTACAGCCTCGATTATTAGTCTATATGTGGATGACTAGGGGACTGCACAGTCATACATTCCTCTAGTAGTGGATCCTTTCATAGATGTCTTTCCAGAGGACTTTTCAGGTTTTCCTCTAAAGCGTGTGGTGGACTTTTCTATTGTGATTGAACCCGGAGCAGCATCAGTGTCTATTCCTCCTTATAGGATGGATACACCTAAGTAGCAGGAGCTCTAGAAGCTATTGGAGGAGTAGTAGACAAAGTGTTTCATTCGACCCAGTACTTCTCCTTGGGTTTCACCTGTCTTGTTTGTGAAGAAGGTAGACGATACCCTTAGGGTTTCTATGGAAAATCGGATGTTGAACCAGTTGATGGTCAAGAACTGATATCCCATAATGAGGATTGATAATCGATTTGATCAGCATCAAGGAGATCAGGTGTTATCATTGATTGACATGAGATCTAGTTATCATCAGTTGTGTGTTAAACCATCTGATATACCTATAACAAACATCCAGAGAAGGTATGGTCTATACAAGTATATAGTTATGTTGTTCGGTCTTACGAACGCACCAACAGTTTTCCTGGAACTAATGACCCGAGTGTTCCATCCATACTTGGACTCAATCATTTTGGTTTTAGTGGATGTTATCTTTGTGTAATCTCACAATCAACAAAACTATGTTTCCAAACATGATATTGCTTAGAGTACACTAAGAGAGCATCTCTTATATGTTATGATATCAAAATACCTCTTTTGGATGGATCCGATTAACTTTTTGTGTTATGTTATCTAAGAGCTAAGAGTATCGGTAGTCCAAAAAAAGTGAGGGAAATATATTTTTGGGAGAAGCAAAAAAAACTTCATTATGGTACGGAGTTTTTAGGGCAGGTTGGATACTTCATATGCTTCATACATGACTTTCAATGCTTATCATCACTAATGACAGGTCTGACTAAGAAGGGTGTGAAGTTCTTGTGGTATGATTCTTTAGAGTCAGCCTCTCAGGAGCAGAAATGGAGGATGATAGCTTCACAGATACTAGTCTTGCTAGACACAGGAAAGAGCTATAGTGTTTACTGTTATTCATCTGGAATCGGGCTGGGAGATGTGATTATGCATCGAGATGGATTTGTTGTGTACGGGTCTCGGCAGTTCAGGCGACATGAGAGGAATTACTATATATAAGATCTTGAGTTGGTCGGAGTTGTACAGGCCTTGCAATGTTTGAGACATTATCTTCTGGGAGAGAATTTTGTTGATTTCACTGACCACAAGATTCTCATGTACAACTTCACTCAGCATGATCTGAATTTGAGATAGTGAATGTGGGTTGAGTACCTTCAGTCTTTTGACATTGACCATGCCTATATGCTGGGGAAAGGCAATGCAGTGGCTAATGAGTTGAGTAGGAGGACTCAGGTACATGATGTCCAGAAGTCCAATAGTGAGTGGAAGATTATGGCTCTGTTTTCTGAGATGCATTTGGAAGTTCACGTCAGTCAGGGGAAGACGTTTCTTCTCTGGATGATACCTATACTCTTCGTGATTGACTGAGAATGAGGCAGCTATCATATTTTGAAGGCCTAGTCCTGAAGGAAAGCGTGTCAGGAGGAGACCCTATTCTGAGATGGACCATAGTAAAGGATGAGATCTTGCATTTCTAAGGGTGCGTAAGGGTTCCAGCTAATATATGCGAAGAGCTGGTGTAGGATTTTCATTCCTCAGTTTGGAAATTTTATCCTGCTGTCAGCATTGTAACACCCCAGGTAAATAAATAATATGGAATTTTTATATTTATCCATATTTGTGTATAAAATATTAATATTTCTTTAAAGGGGATGCTATTCTCGATGGCTTACCCAACACGCAACAACGAGTTTCTTGGGAATCTTACGATGCACCCTAATAATAAAATAGTATTATTTTAAATAGTAGTTAACGCCTAGCCGTTGTAATGGCAGGAACGAATAGAACTAACTACAAAATTATTATATATGTTTGTCAAATATTTTTACTTTTTACAATAAATGTTAGAAGACTAAAAATTCAAATGAATTCAATTTTAAGCATAAACATTCTAATATTCTTTAAAAGGTCGGTTAACCGCCTTTTGATGGTGAACCTCTTTTAAATCCACTTTTTGACAATTTTATGTGTTATATTTTACAAAATAAAATACTTCTTGAGAATAAGGACATCAAAATTTACTTTGTGTAAATTTTTGGTATTTTTCTGAAAAAGTTCAATTTTTAATGAATAGTGAAAAATGTTGTATTTTAATTCAAAACCTTTTTTAATATAATTTATTTATATGGTTAGATTATCTTTTGAATTGGTTTTAAAGTGAGATTAGAATATATTTTTACCATTTTATCCAATAGTGGTCGTTGGAATTAATTTCACTTAGAAATCGGACTTAAACTAGTGTCAATCTTTTGATACATTTTGTTTCATAAAAACACGCTATTTTTTTTGACAGTGGGAATTAATTATTAAATTAATTAATTCAACTTATATGTTTTGAATTTTGTAAAATAGAAATAATTTTTAAATTCAGAATATCAAATATATCTTGGGGTGACTTTTTTGTAATTTTCAGAAAAACTTCAATTTATGATGAATAGTGAAACCACTAAGTGGTTGTTATAAAAACTGATTTTTCCGTTTAAATGAAATTTTTCCATAATTGTGTTTTGAATTTCAAAAATCCAACATAAATGGTTGTCATTAAGATGTAAAATGTGGTTCAATGGGATTAAAATAATTTTTTGGTGAATAGTAACTTATTAAGTTTTTAATCGCGATTAGAGGTAATTAGTGTAGTTTAAGGTAAGAATTGTGTTTTAATAAAATTAAATGACCTAGACACATGTCCTACCCTAATTGGATGTGTCATGTCCGACCAAGACAATCCATGGGAAAACTTGGGGACCCCATGGAGCCACTTTGGTTGGAAAATGGCATAAATATCTTTTTATTTAATGTTAAAGTAAAAATGACACAAACATGAGATGTTTTACTAAAACAATTTTCACATGGGGTTATACAAGTCATATTTTTGACTATAAATAATAAATGGAAATCTAAAAATACTTCTTACATCATAGTATATTTTTTATAATTTTTAGACATTAAATAAATTAAATTATTTATTACATAATGATGATGCAGCGATGACCTCATTATTTAACAATTTAAATAAAATGGAAAGATAATTTAAACTCTAAGACCTAACCATGTAAAAAAACTATTGGATGGGTGTATTTAGAACCCTTATCACCTTATCCTCGAAACACATCAATATGGGACAATTAAAATCTGAAACTCATTCTAAAATAAAGTAACATTTCTTTACTTTCCAATAGTGCACCTCCTCTCCTCTTATAAAAGGCCCCCACCTCTAACTCCTTACCCACACTTCCAAATCCTTTGGCTCGTCCAAATCGTGCCCATTTTGCCTCTCCACATCCCTCTCTAACTCCTTGAATCCTCACATTGGTCATAAGTCTTCCCAAGGAAGCCGTTGAGCTCAAACCAAAGGGAGTTACCCGATTTTAAGGTAATTTCTTCACTTGTGTCCTTAGGTATTATTTTTCTTCTCCAACCCCCTAAACTCTTTTTATTCATTTATTTTGTAACAAATCCAGTATATTAAATATACTAGGATGTTTTTATATGAATTATTAGAGCTACACTTACACACACCTACATCTAATGGTAAATGAACACACTCTTTCTGTGGATGGCGATTTTCTGCCTCACGAAACGATGATTGTTCAACATTCTTCTAACACCTTCAAAGGTGGTCATTAAGATGACAGTGTATTTATATATGTTATATAATATGTTTATGTTTTACTTAAGCTTCTGTTTTTCATTTATGGAATACCTTTATGGTTTCCATTATGGGTAAACTCGATATCTTCATTTAAGGAAGTGCGGACTACCACCCCCTCAAAGTGATTTGATTCGTTAATACCATATGTGGTACGTATAAATGATATATTTAATGATAATATATATGATACCATACTAGAATTAAAATACTATTATGTATCATTATGTTTTAATTCCATAAAATATGAAATAGAAATGGATGTATCGTTCATGCGTACGTATGGCTTACCGTCTCCATGAACGGTACATTTCATTTCTTATCTCAAAATGTTATGTACTATTATAAGTACATATATATAATGGATATCTATGTAATATATTACATCTAAATTATGGATATAATTCTGGAATTATAACATATATATATATATATATATATCTCATTTTGTTTTAATTTCACTAATATGACAAAAAATGAAAGTAGCGTTCATGCGTACGTACGGCCTACCGTCTCCATGAACGGTGCTTTTATTTTTTATCTCCAAATGATATGTAATAGTATAAAATGAATATATACTGTATATATATGATAATTAAAACATCAATATTATTCTGGATATGATGTACCTATAACTACATGGAAAATTATTTTCCAACAAGTTCAATTTTTTACTCACGTACCAAACATCGACAAAAATGTATGATATGAACTCATATTATTAACCAATTATTATAACGTTAAAATATGTGATATAAACTGAATAATAATATTTATAGGAGGTCCTTATGCAATTATAAATTTACCAATGTTTATTATTCAGGAATATAAAGAAACGAACAAGACAAGTTGGACTCGAGGTAAGGGATCCTACTCCTCTCTTTTTTTTAAGTACACTCTTTTATGTCATTCCTTTTAAGATCATAGTTCTTGTGATTGGGATGTTATTTTATATTAATCTTACTTTAATTTTTATTTACATATGTTGAGAGTCCCTATTCTCTCTCATTAATCCATTTTGGAAGTTTTGAGTGGCGCTGTTAGGCTGCCGAATTTTCATAAGAGATCTAACCTCTCTCTTTATTATTAAGTACTCTCCTTTATGTAACATCTTTTAAGCTCCACTTTGTTATGTTGGGGGATTTTCTTTTATATTCCTATTTCTGTAAAATATAAGTTGATATGATGAGAGACCCTATTTCCTCTCATCAATCCATTTTGGAAGTTTTAAGTTGCGTCGTTAGGCTGCCGAGTTTTCGTAAGAGATTTTTCATCTCACTTTTATTCCCCTGAGATTTATGCTACATTTTCCACAATTTCCTTTGAGTGGTGTATGGACTGCCCATTATTTCACTCATTGTGTAATATAATTTAATTTATGTGTATTTACATCAATTTTGTATTGTCCTTCTTTCACGGGGTGTATGATTCGTTAGATACCCAAGTTGGTAAGGGAACCTTTCACCCTCCGTTTTTTAAAAGACTTATTTTGTTATGTCTTTTAATTGACATACTACTATGTTGGTATATGATATTATATATCCTTATTGATATAAATTTTATGACCAAGTGATGAGATACCCTTTTTATCTCTCATCAAATCTTTTTCTGAATTTTGTAGAGATGTCGTTAGGCTGTCGAATTTTTGCAAGGGAATTTCTTAACCCAATTTTGATTCTTTGGGATAAACTTGTACTCTTTGAATATGTCATCCATTGAATATGTGTTAATGACCTTTGATTGTTTTACACTTAATATCCTCTTATATTCGGTGTATTTATATTTGTCACAAATAATTATGAGATTGATTTATCCTTAATTTAAGGATACCTTCCTTACAGGGGATTTCATCCCATTTTACATTTCTATTGAGACTTCATTGTTGTTATGCACCAATTAAGTCTTATATAGTGTATATACTATACTTTGGAATATTATATCATTAATTCCATTATTCTAATTATATTATAATGTTTTGATTAAATGTTATTCCTCAATTATTGTAATCAAGTGTCTCTCATTTTGTTAAAAACCCCTTAACTAAAATATGGTTTTAAATGTTTTAATGATTTATTCTTATAAATATTTCTCGTTAATATTCATGTTTTCAAAATGGTTTTAAGGATTTAATTATATGGATATTAATGTTTTAAAATGTTAAAACCTTCAAAGTGGTATGTGACACTTTGATTCAAATATCTCTTTATTAACTGTTTTAAATGGTTTTGAAAATGGTTTTTAGAATGGATTTATTATTTAAATATCTTAAAATGTTATATTGTTATTGCAATATGGGAATGTTATATTTCCTTTATGCTTAAGTTATGTGATACAATTATGTTATGGTTCTTGGGCATTGTTATGAACATGGGTGGTTCCGTGATAAACTAAGGACGGGTGAGCCTGATATAGCTCTCCAATGCATTGGGTAACGCGAAGGAGTGAAATGTTAGGGTTTCTCCGAAGAGATTTAGGGAATATACTATGGGGGGTACTCCAAACTTAACCAAGAGGGTTACTCCCTATATAAGAATGTTATGAATTCCTCAAGTTATATTTTATGTATTATGATTCATATGATTTATTCATGATTTGATGAGGTATGTTAAAGTGACTATGTATTATGGGTAAAGTATGATTTCATTATTATGTATATATGAACTCATGTTTCTTTCCATAATATTTATAACCCTTACTGAGATTTTTATGCTCATCCAATGTTTTTTAAATGTGTTTCACAGGTCAAGGGAATATTACATGATATGACGATAGTGTCAAGGATGTGTCAAGAAAGAATCCATGCTTTATTTTTAAATATGTTTACGTTCATGTAAAAAATTTAAAACTATAATTTATGTAACCACATTGTTTAAATGTAGAATGTAATGCAAGTTTTATGATCTAATTCTCTAAAACTCTAAACCTGAAAAGATCCTCAATGTGTAATCTTTTAATAACTCAAGATTAAGTAAGGTTTAAGGCTGCGGCCTTATAGTTCTTATCAAAGGTCGGTTTAGATAACTTTAGAGGTAAGGGTATCTTCTAAGAATAAGTGACATTAGAATAATGGATAGGATATCAGAAAGAGTCTGAGTTTTAGATAAAGTGAATGAGTAAGTATATCTTAGTGTTTACCTTCCTCATTAGTACATGATGGTTTTGTTGATATAATCACACTGACATTTCTATTTTTAGTGAATGGATGTATCTAGTAGGCACCAAAGAGACAACAGGTTTGATGGAAACTGTGGTGGTTCTCTAATTAAGATACTAGATAAAATGGGGGATTCAATGAGGATACTTGAGGTTGTTCTAAACCAACTATCATGGAGTCATGATCAACCACTTGAACCATGGTATGATCTATAATTCATCATGTACGAGATGACCAATCGATGTGGATGTTCAGGTAATAATTATAAATGTAACCATTAGAGTTTATATTATCCTTACTTTTGAGGTAATTATGGGTTATTATATGTTATTATGGAAAATTAAAGTCATGAGATAAAATTGTGGTTAAAATATGTTATGATCATTTTTGAAGATTTTATATCGTTTTGAGGAATGTTTTAAGAATTATATAGTTTTGGAAAATGGACAACACGCAGACCGTATGACAACCCGTCGCATTGGACAAAGCTGCGGGAATCGAACCCACAACCAAAGTGCGATTGGTATTTATCACCTACCATTGGACTACGTGAAGTCCCTGGTTAGATTGACTGAATCTTTTTAGTTAGATGATTTTATGAATTACGAGTAAGTTTATTATGGGTTTTCTATGGAAACGATTAACCTATCATGGAGGATATGTGATTAGGTTAATTATTTTTCAATATGAGAATTTAAGAGCAACTGATGTTATTTGGAGAAAAAAGTTAATATGTACCTTGGAATACTTTGTGATTAAATCCTTCAAATCTTTGGGTTTAAATCTTAGTTTGGTTTACTTTTAATAATTTTATGGACAAATTGTTTATCGAATGGTTCTCATTGAACTTTGGGTTTTGTTGGACAAATTTTGGAGATTAAGAATAGATTTTCTTTTATAAAGGGTTATCCTTTTCTGGATTATCTGATCTTGTACTAAAATTTTTGGTTTCGGTTTTGGTTAAAGTCTAAAGACATGGTAAGTGTATAGTTCTCTTTTGTTGATTAGGTGATTATCTAGAAGTTTATTATAGTACTCTTAATGTGAACAAGTCTTCCTAAATACTCGTCTTTTGGAGAAAATATGAGTTTGTGTAAGGAATCTAATAAAAGTTGAAAGTCAACATGATAAGTGATTATGTTTCCTTATGAATAAATTCCTCAATAAAAAGTAACATAAAACAAAAATGTTGTCAATTAACTTTTCCTACCGAGGAATCGAATATCGTTAACCCATCACAAGTTTGTGATTTTCTTGTGGTTAACTTTCTCCTAAACATGTTTTCTATCACTCTCCATCAGAACATGAACCTATGTTTTCTCCTACATGTCCATGTTTTCCTAGATGTAATCTTAGTTTGGGTTAACTCGGGTGACCTCTATACATATCTTTCTTTATTATAAAGTGATTGTTTTGCCGACTCTTATTCTGATGTGGGACATTCAAGGATTTTTCCAAGCTCAATTTTAAAATTGCGTGGATGTGATTTCCAAAAGGGGGGAAGGATGTAACACCCCAGGTAAATAAAGAATATGACATTTTTATATTTATCCTTATTTGTGAATAAAATATTAATATTACTTTAATGTCTATGCTATGCTCGATGGCGTACCCAACACACAACAACGAGTTTCTTGGGAATCTTACGCTGCACTCTAATAGTAAAATAGTATTATTTTAAATAGTAGTTAACGCCTAGCCATTGTAATGGCGGGAATGAACAAAACTAACTACAAAATGATTATATATGTTTGTCAAATATTTTTAATTTTTACAATAAATTTTAGAGGATTAAAAATTCAAATGAATCCAATTTTAAGCGTAAACATTCAAATATTCTTTAAAAGGTCGATTAACTGCCTTTTGATGGTGAACCTCTTTTAAATCAACTATATGACAATTTTATGTGTTAGATTTGAAAAACTAAAATACTTCTTTAGAATCTGGACATAAAAATTTACTTTGGGTAAATTTTTGGTATTTTTCTAAAAAAGTACAATTTTTAATGAATAGTGAAAAATGTTGTATTTTAATTCAAAACCTCTTTTAATATAATTTATTTATATGATTAGATTATCATTTGAATTGGATTTAAAGTGAAATTAGAATATATTTTTACCATTTAATGCAATAGTGGTCTTTGGAATTAATTTCACTTTGAAATCGGACTTAAACTAGTGTCAATCTTTTGATACATTTTTTTCATAAAAACACACTATTTGTTTTGACAGCACGAATTAATTATTAAATTAATTAATGCAACGTATATGTTTTGATTTTTGTAAAATAGACATCATTTTTGAATTTTGAATATTAAATATAGCTTAGGGCGAACTTTTGGTAATTTTCTGAAAAACATCAATTTATGATGAATAGTGAAACCACTAAGTGGTACTTATAAAAACTGATTTTTCTGTTTAAATGAAATTTTTCCATGTTTGTGTTTTGAATTTCAAAAATCCGACATACATGGTTGTCATTAAGAAGTAAAATTCAGTTCAATGGGATTAAAATAATTTTTTGGTGAATAGAAACTTATTAAGTTTTTAATCACGTTTAGAGGTAATTAGTGTAGTTTAAGGTGAGAATAATGTTTTAATAAAATGAAATGACCTATACACATGTCCTACCCTCATTTTATGTGTCATGGGATACCAATACAATCCATGGGTCAACTTGGGGACCCCATGTAGCCACTGTGGTTGGAAAATGACATAAATATCTTTTTATTTAATGTTAAAGTAAAAATGACACAAACATGAGATGTTTTACTAAAACAATTTTTAAATGGGGTTATAAAAGTCATATTTATGACTATAAATAATAAATGGAAACTTAAAAATATTTCCTACATCACAGTATTTTTTTATTATTTTTAGACATTAAATAAATTAAATTATTTTTGACATCATGATGATGCAGCGATGAACACATTATTTAACGATTTAAATAAAATGGAAAGGTAATGTAAACTATAAGACCTACACATGTCCAAAACCTATTGGATGGGTGGATTTCGAACCCTTATCACCTTATCCTCGAAACACATCAATCTGGGACCATTAAAATCCGAAACTCATTCTAAAATAAAGTAACATTTCTTAACTTTCCAATAGTGCCCCTCCTCTCCTCTTATAAAAGGCCCCCAACTCTACCTCCTTACCCACACTTCCAAATCCTTTGGCTCGGACAACAACTGCCCATTTTGTCTCTCCACATCCCTATATAACTCTTTGAAGCCTCACTTTGGTCAGAAGTCTTCCCAAGGAAGCCTTTGAGCTCAAACCAAAGGGAGTTACCTGATTTTAAGTTAATGTCTTCAATGTGTTCTTTTGTTTTATTTTTCTTCTCCAACCACCTAAAATATTTTTATTAATTTATTTTTTAAAAAATCCAGTCTCTTAAATATACTAGGATGTTTTTATAAGAATAATTAGAGCTACACTTACACACATCTACATCTAATGGTTAAAGAACATACTGTTTCTGTGGATGGCGAATTCCTGCCTCACGAAACGATGATTGTTCAACATTCATCTAACACCATAAAAGGTGGCCATTAATATGAAACTATATTTATATATGATATATAATATTTTTATGTTTTACTTAAGCTTCTGTTTCTTTCATTTATGGCATACCTTTATGGTTTCCATTATGGCTAAACTCGATATCTTCATTTAAGGAAGTGCGGAATACCGCCCCCTGAAAGTGATTTGATTCATTAATACCATATGAGGTATGTATAAAGGATATATTTAATGATTATATATATGATAACATACTGGAATTAATATACTATTATGTATCATTATGTTTTAATTCCATTAAATATGAAATAGAAATGGGAGCAGGGTTCATGCGTACGTACGGCTTACCGTCTCCATGAACAGAACATTTCGTTTCTTATTTCAAAATGTTATGTACTATTATAAGTACATATATTTAATGGATATATATGTAATATATTACATCTAAATTATGGATATCATTCTGGAATTATAACATATATATATATATATATCTCATATTGTTTTAATTCCAATAACATGACAAAAAATGAAAGTAGCGTTCATGCGTAGGTACGGCCTACCGTCTCCATGAACGGTGCTTTTAAATTTTATCTACAAATGCTATGTAATAGTATAAAATGAATATATACTGGATATATATTATATTTAAAACATCAATACTATTCTGGATATGATGTACCTATAACTACATGGAAAATTATTTTCCAACAAGTTCAATTTTTGACTCACGTACCAAACATCGACAAAAACGTCTGATATGAACTCATTTTATTAACAAATTATTATAACATTAAAATATGTGATATTAACTGAATAATAATATTTATAGGAGGTCCTTAGGAAATTATAAATTGACCAAAGTTTATTATTTAGGAATATAAAAAACGAACAAGACAAGTTGGACTTGAGGTAAGGGATTTGACTCCTCTATTTCTTTTTAAGTACACTCTTTTATGTAATTCCTTTTAAGCTCATCTTTATTGTGATTGGGATGTTATTTTATATAAATCTTACTTTAATTTTTATGTTCATATAATTAGAGACCCTATTCTCTCTCATCAATCCTTTTTGAATGTTTTTAGTGGCGCCGTTAGCCTGCCGAATTTTCGTAAGAGATCTAACCTCTCTCTTTCTTTTTAAGTACTCTCCTTTATGTCAATTATTTTAAGCTCCTCTTTGTTATGTTGTTGGATGTTATATTATATTCCTATTTCTGTAAACATTATTTTGATATGATGAGAGACCCTATTTCCTGTCATCAATCCATTTTGGAAGTTTTAAGTGGCGTTGTTAGGCTGCCGAGTTTTCGTAATAGATTTTTCATCTCACTTTTATTCCCGTGAGATTTATGCTAAATTTTCCACAATTTCCTTTGAGTGGTGTATGTACTGCCCATTATTTTACTAATTTTGTAATATAATTTCATTTATGAGTATTTACATCAATTTTTTATTGCCCTTCTTTCACGGGGTGTATGTTTCGAAAGTTACCCAAGTCGGTAATGGAACCTTTCACCCTCCTTTTTGTAAAAGACTTATTTTGTTATATCTTTTAATTCACATACTATTATGTTGGGATATGTTATTATATATCCTCATTGATTTAAATTTTATGACCAAGTGATGAGATACCCTTTTTATCTCTCATCAACTCTTTTTCTGAATTTTGAAGTGACGCCGTTAGGGTGTCGAATTTTTGCAAGGGAACTTCTTAACACAATTTTGATTCTTTGGGATAAACTTGTACTCCTTGAATATGTCATCCTTTGAATATGTGTGAATGACCTTTGATTGTTTTACACTTAATATATTCTTATATTGGGTGTATTTATATTTTTCACACATAATTATGAGATTGATTTATCCTTAATTTAAGGATACCTTCCTTACAGGGGATTTCATCCCATTTTACATTTCTATTGAGACTTCATTGTTGTTATGCACCAATTGACTCTTATATGGTGTATATACTGTCCTCTGGAATATTATATCATGAATTCCAGTATTCTCATGATATTATAATGTTCTGATTAAATGTTATTCCTCAATTATTGTATTCAAGTGTCTCTCATTTTGTCAAAACCCCTTTAACTAAAATATGGTTTTAATTGTTTTAATGATTTATTCTTATAAATATTTATCGTTAATATCCATGTTTTAAAAATGGTTTTAAGGATTTACTTATATGTATATTAATGGTTTAAAATGTTAAAACCTTCAAAGTGGTATGGGACACTTTGATTCAAATATCTCTTTATTAAATGTTTTAAATGGTTTCGAAAATAGTTTTTAGAATGGATTTAATATTTCAATATCTTAAAATGTTATATTGTTATTACAACATGGGAATGTTATATTTCATTTATGCTTATGTTATGTGATATGATTATTTTATGGTTCTTGGTAATTGTTATGAAGACAGGTGGTTCTGTGATAAACTAAGGGTGGGTGACCCCGATATAGCTCTCCAATTCATTGGGTAACACGAAGGAGTGAAACATTAGGGTTTCTCCGAAGAGATTTAGGGAATATACTGTGGTGGGTATTCCAAACGTAACCAAGAGGATTACTCCCTACGTAAGAATGTTATTAATGCCTCATGTTACCTTTTATGTCTTATGATTCCTATGATTTATTCATAATTTTATGAGATATGTTAAAGTGCCTATGTTTTATGGGTAAAGTATGATTTCATTCTTATGTATATATGAACTCATGTTTCCTTTCAATATTTTTTATAACCCTTACTGAGCTTTTTATGCTCATCCCAAGCTTTTTTATATGTTTTTCACGGGTCACGGGAATGGTACATGATATGATGATAGTGTCAAAGAAGTGTCAAGAAAGAATCCATGCTTTATTTTTAAATTTGTTTCCGTTGACGGAAAAAAATGAATACTATCTTTTAAGTAACCCCATTTTTTAAATGTGGAATGTAATGCAAGTTTTATGATCTAATTCTCTAAAACTCTAAACCTGAAAAGATCCTCAATGTGTAATCTTGTAATAACTCAAGATTAAGTAAGGTTTAAGGCTGGGGCCTTATAACCAAGATGTATTATAATCTACACCATTACTATTGGGGGCTAGGTATGAATAGAGATGTTGCTGGATTCCTAATTAGGTGTTCCACCTATCAACAGGTGAAGGTGGAACATCAGTGGCCAACATGGCTTTTTCAGCACTTACCCATTCCAGAGTGGAAATGGAATGATTTCGTAATGGAGTTCATGACATGATTGTCGAGGTCAACTCTGGGGAATGATGTTATATGTGTTGTTATTGACAGACTAACAAAGGTTTCACACTAATTTCCGATCAAGGATACCATCAGTTTTGATTATCATGGTCGGCTGTACATCTGTGATATTGTACATCTACTTGGAGTTCCACTCACCATCATTTCATATAGGGATGCCCATTTTACTTCTTGGGTCTGGCAGGGGATTCAGAAATCTTTTGTGTCAAAGTTACTTTTTAGTAGACATTATCATCCCCAGATAGATGGCCAGTCATAGAGCACGATTCAGGTGCATGAGGACATTCTTCTTTCATACATCTTGGATTTTGGAGGTTCTTGAGAGAAGAATATACCTACTTTTGGAGTTTTCATACAATAATTATTTTCTAGAAACAATTTATATGGCACCTTATGAGGCTTTGTAGGGTAGGCCATGTCAACCAGCCTTATGTTGGGTGGAGGTAGGAGAGACTGCTTTACAGGGAGCTCGTCTTGTCCAGGAGACCACATAACAGATAGAGTTTATTCAGTAGATGATGGATAATGCACTGTCTGGATAGAAGTCTAATGCTAATTAGCGGAGACGACCTCTGGAGTTCGAGGTTAGGGATCATGTTTTTCCTATGTGTCACATAGAGGTAGAAAAAAAAGAGGATTTGGAGATAGGGTAAGCTTTCACTGAGGTACGTTGGGACTTTTGAGGTTTTGGAGGGAGTTTGGACAATTTCCTATCATCAGCAGTTACCCCAAAGGTACCGAGCTATGCACGAAGTTTTCAAGTTTCTCAGCTCTGACGTTACATTTCAGACCCATCTCATGTCCTTAAACCCAAGGAGGTTGAGCACGAAGCAGATGCATCATTTTAAGAGAATCCTATCTAGATTTTTTATCACAATACGAAGGATCTCCATGGTATGTCTGTTCCTTTTGTACGAGTGCTATGGAAACAGGGGCAGGTGCCAGACGAGACATGAGAGAGGGAGGCCAATGTATCAGTACAGTGGCTGGAACTATTCGAGGTTTCTTATTCTAGGATTAGATAGGAAAAATCAAGGATGAATTTCTTTATGGGAGAAATTTTGTAAGAACATAAACCTTTTTTAATTGTATGTTTTTACTTTTTTGGTCATTTTTTTGAAAAAGATGAAATTCTGGGAATTTTTGAAGTACACTCCATATACTTTATGAGTACATGCCGTGTAGCGGCCATGCACACGGCCATGTCGGGGTGACCTGGAGGCCGCCTTAAGTGAAGTATGGAAATGAAATTTATCTGTCGTGTACTTCAAAAGTACATGCTATGTACTTTATTTTTATCAATAAATGCACAAGGGTCACATCTAGTCACCAATATAATCTTCTTTTATGTTTTCTTTGTCTGAGATAACTTGTATGACTGTGATCCTTCCCTGATCCCCCGAGCGTCCATCTGATCTCTGGTTCTCCCACCGTTGATTGTGTTGGGATCTCTAAGGTATGCTCTCTATTATAATTGAGCGTCATTTCATGTTTAATCTTCTTGCTTATGTTATCCTTCTTTGAATGTTTTAGATGTTTTTGTAGATCTACTGTGTTCTAGGTCGATCTAAGGGTTGACATTGGATTATATTGATATCACAACACTGAGGTAGGTGGTTTGTTCCTTTCCGTTGAAAGTCTTTGAATATTATGTGCATTTATGAAAATACCCTTGAACGGTGTACTGTACATTTACCGTTTTACCAATGTTGAATGTCTGCCATTCTTGTATGCTTTTGTAGAGGTTAGTTGGATATGATTAAGATTGATTGCTATTCTTTGGATGTGTTTCCCATAAATGTTATACATACAACCATTTGTTTTCTTAGTCTCTTTGTCCGCCTTGCCTGTTATCCATGCCAGTTGTTGTACGGTCGAGAGTTCATCTTTTGAGATGCATGATATGTTATAGACTGGTTATCCAGATTGTAATGTAGGTTTACTTTGGCCATATTTCACTACTATGCTCATTGAACTTCATAGGGTAGTGAGGACTTGGTGTAGTATACTATAAGAATAATTGACAGAGTGATATTACATAGAGAGTATTTGAGGACGTTAGACTATAAGGGGAATTGACCAAGGGAGCTTCCTCAGAGAGCATAGGACCACATGGTTCTATAAAGGGAAATTGATAGTGTGAGTATCCTCAGAGAGTCCTTGACCAATTTAGACTATAAAGGGAATTGACCGCGTGTGCTTCCACATAGAGTCTTTTTTTATTGAATGACTTGGGATATAAGGGGAATTGACCATGTGGGATTTGTCATAGAGTCCATGACCTTGGGGCTATAAGGGGAATTGGACATGTGATATTTCTCAGAGACACATTGACTACCTTAGACTAAAAGGAGAATTGGATGTGTGAGCTTCCTCATAGAGTCTTGTTTCACTGTTGACTATAAGGGGAAGTTACTATGTGAGCTTCCTCAGAGAGTCGCTATATATTCTTATAACTGAACCAAAGGGTATAGGTTGTGTTCACTTCCTAAAAAGGTTTTGTTCTTTATTATTAGTTTTAATTTGTGGAATTCATTTTGTGGAGTACTTTCTTGTTTACTACTTCGGTACATTTGCATGACATGTATTCACTGACCGTTAGACACAAATCTATGGGTGGATGCCTTCTGTGATTTAGTCTCACACCTAGCTTAGGCATTTATTTTGGGCCCATACAGATTATATTGCATCTAGTATAGACAAGGGGAAGCGACCTTCTACGTCAGGTTCTTCATTGACTATAGATCCTAATAGCAGGGGACCAATCTGAGGCTTGCAATGTTGAGGAGTTGTTATCTATTTTTCTTTTGTACATTGTTTTAGTATTATTGTATTCAATCATTTTTATTTTTATGGATGCTTTCCTAGACACTTGTTACCATTAATCATTTATATATTTGTTTCAATAGTTTGTTATTCCAGACTTCCTCTATTGCTGATGTTGGTATATTTATTTCTTTTTCAATTGTATATTTGTTTCCCTTATGCAATGTTACTCTGCCAACGAGGGAATAGTTTCCCCAAAATCACACCCAAGGCCCTCACTACTAGTGGACAACCTCTATTGTTAGGGGAAATGTTCTTGAAGACATGTGACCAACCGGGTACGGGCACCTCTAGGCAGCTTCCAGAACTGTTTCATTACATAAGGTTCCATTATTCCTTTGATTATTGTACTGCTTGCGATGAAACATCACTTATATGACTCTTTTTATAGAAATTATCCTTCATCGGGTTGTATGTGAAATTGAATTTAAACATATGATGTTATTATGGACACCACCTATGTATATGATTCAGTTATTTATGTTAAAGGATATATAATAAAAAATTATTTTCAGAAAAGACTTTGAAACATTATCGAAAATGGGATGTCGCAAACAATTATGATTATTCATAACTGTGGAAATATCCAATTCCTGTGTTTGAAAATTATTCTCTTATGATAAAAGATAATATGATCCATAAGATACAACATGAACATCATTAATGAACACAGAACCAAATGTTTTTCTTAATGCATTATCGAAAACCACATACCTCTTTCTAGGATTTTGTAAGATCAAAATAGGAGCCAATATCCTAAATTATTTCAAATACACAATATAATTCTGATATTTTCATCCAATGTGAATTTCACCAATGTCCTAGTATGAGTTGTTCATGATGATATCAACAATGTGTAATCCTTGATAAAGTGTCGATAGAATCTACATGACCATTTAAGCATCAAATTTTATATATTTATTATGTCTCTTCCCATAAAAAGATGACCATAAACTTCATAGGTTCAACTACTAATCCATTCACATAAATCACATTTCCCATGAATTTCACATATATAATCAAAATGATTAATTTCTAAATCATTCCATAAAATTTTAAATCATAAATATTTGCAAAACCAAACTCAAAGGAGATCATACTCATTCTCAGATCTTGGATAATAAAAATTATCATCTACAGACACATCCAAAAAAGTGTCGACATACAGATTGAATATTTGATTCCATAGTGCATTATAAAAAGGAACATTATTTATAATGGGGGACATAAATGATAATTTTAACAACCATTCCAGCTTAGGATAGTTTTCATCATTATATCATATGCTAGAAAATCAATGATGGAGATAACCTGTCTGAATATCGATATTTGATACAATTTTAATCTAGATAAATGACCTAAGAAATCATCCAAATGAGGAAATGGATACTTCTTCAGAACCGTTATTAGCCAAAACATTCTATAGTCTATTAAAAACTATAGTTAACTATCTACCTTATTGTTAATGAACAAATGGGATACCCATGGTGAACCACTAGGGTGAAGGAAACATAGTTTCACCAGTTCTTCCAACTAAATTATGATCACCTTCATCTATAATGGTTTAATACTTTAGGAAGGTAATGATATCATCTATATCCTAGGAAAAAAGTAAATATTAAACTCCACCTCAGTATCTCAAGTAACCCTAGTAAAGTAAACCTAGAAACTAGTACGAAAATACTAAAAAATTTCTAGAACACTAACAATATGAGATACATATTCGGGCACTAATGCAATAGAATAAGATTTTTTCCTAAGATCTAGGTAGGAATGTCCTAAATGACCTTGTCATGATTCACATTATCCCTAAAACAACCATCATATCAATCAACTACAAGATAATAGAAACTTTACTAATAAAAATAAACCTCATTTCGATGATTAGAAAGACAACGAATCATTATGATGATGTCAAATAGATCCTAATTGAGAAAAATAAAATCCTATAGTAGAATTTTATTTTGTATCAATTGTGCACAAGTATGACATAGAAACCCCTACACATTACTCTTCCCTCGAGGTGTCACTAACTCAATAAAACAATACATGAGTTCCCATGTTTGGTAAATAATATAAATGAATCATCTAGATATAGATGAGTTGTAAAATACATTATCAATGAAATATATCACTACTGAGGACACAATGAAGATAGTGCCTATCAATATTGATGGATACCCATTTACCTCTTATGGAAACTCATCTACTACAAGAATGTACTTTTCAATGGAGTCTGGTAGTAGGAGCCTTGCTTTATTTGAATAATTTGACATTACTATAATAACTTTTGGTGGTGTGAGTACCTATCCAGATAAAATTTTATCAATATCAAGATATAAATTATATTGATGACAACAAAAGTCATATATATTACACATACTTTCATATGAAAATCAGTAATGGCCTATTTAATTTTCTTTACCGCAATTATAATAATTCATAGGGAAACCACAACTTGAAAGAGGAGGTACAATATATGGATACTAATCAGAACCACCTACACTACTCCTCTGATGATCTTGGCTCTTTCTCTTTTTTCCTCGCAACCCACTAAATAATCCAAAAGATAGATGATAAGGGGTAGAAGATCCATCATGGCGTCCCATATTCATCTCATCCTTCATAGGCCTAACTAATATACAATAAATTCTTGATATTTTATTTATAAATACCTATGATCTAATATTCAGTGGTAAAACATATATGTAATTAAAATATATTATTCTTTAATTATTTAAATCGTATACTGAGAAATCAACAAACATATCAAAAAACTTGTGAATGAATACTACAAATACATTCCCTGATGTAAAAAAGAGGAACTATAGAGGCTTACACATCATCACCGATAATATAAATACTATTGGAAGAAGTGTCTATTTTAAACCTTTGTTTCAAAGACAACAATCAAATCAACCTCTACTACAGAATCCCACAAACACATGTAAATATCCTCTAGTTTTAATACGTAAATATCCAAATTGATAGTTTCTTTTTATAGGATTTAATGTTATTTTCAATTCAATTATTACTGTCATATTCATCTTGACGTTTATTCTTGATTTTATAAGATGGGAGATTCTTATTCAAAAAACACTTTTGATGAATAATTTTCTCTTCTATGTCCTGCTCGTACCAGAATAACATTATAATGAACTTGTGGAACATTCTGGTAAAAATAAAACAAACCAGGGGTATGCTGGCCTCAATAATGTTTGCATAAATTATCGGATTATATTGATGATCATGAAATTAATCCTTATATAGAATTTATTTAATTCATATTGGTTGCTTATTGATGAAAATGAAACTGATGAAATTATTAGAAAATAGACAAAAAAATATATTCAAACTAGAAATACCATAAGATATGACCAGATATTAACAATAAGAAATCAACATAATAGACACACATCCTATCATCCCATGCTTACATGTGTCTAATCATGGAATTAGTTTGTGAGGGAAATCTCTTATTATACTTATCATGAACCAAAACCCCTATCTCAAGTCTACCAAATATACCAAGACAATAAATCATGTTGAATTACTAGTGTGGACACCTAAAAGTAATGAATCTACCCAAATACCCTCTTAAACTGGAATTACTAGTGGGTACTAAATCTGTTATATCAATGCATGGAAAATACTTCACATTTTCCTACAATTCTAAAACAAATGCATTTTGGAAATTTTCATTCATAAATTTTTGTTTATCATTTTGTAAAATGGAAATAACTTATATAGTAGATATAATAATATAATGTTAAGTTTATATAAATAAATCCACAGTATTCAAAATGTATGTTTATCAAACAACTTATACCACAACAATTATTAGTGCATTATGAGACACCGGAACCTGGTCCAAAGGATCAAAAGATCTCCCCACATCTGAACCCCCTTCAATATCCAAAATATGTCTCTAGGATGATAGTCAAAGGAAGCTGATAACATACTGAGGAGGTAACCAAACTATGGTAATATGGGCCATGGGTCTAAGTTAAATCTTCCATATATGTACACAAGTATTACCATGTTCTTCATTACTTAATTGTTTTCTATTATATGATAATAAACCATTTAAGTTTATCAAAACATGGGAATCCCATCTTCTATCATAAATTCATTTTCACATAAAAATAATAATGATATATTATTTTATATTTCAAAATATAATAATAGGAATAATAATTTTCATTAACATCATCTAGAGATTGAACAAGGAATCTCAAAACTCATGATGGAACACTCTCATAAAGGATACACTGACTAATAAACACAAAAATTAAAATTAATGCCCTAGAATCAATCTATAGTTCAAGAATTGAACCAATTTATATAATGGGTTAGATGAAATGTGGAACGACTAATAAAACAAGAATGAACACAAGTGGTACATAACCCAATAATGGAAATTAACACTAGAAGAAGATCCCAATACATATTTTCCTAGAGAGACATGAACCAACCATCATGATGATCCAATGTTGAATGAATCTGCAACCCCTCGACCCTAGTTACCTAGAGTCAGTGCATTATTACATATAATTGGCATGATCACAACAGATCATGTTCCAAATGACCGATTTGTTTTGTAGCCTTTTATGTACTAGATATATAAATCTGTTTTACATTACGTCATGAAATAAATAAAAAATTACATTATATCCCCTTTGAACACAATCATATCAAATAGAAAATTCTTGTAGGTTAATCATGATATACTTATTAAAATCTTGTATAAAATAAAACATAGAATGGGGTGAGATTAGGTTCTCAGTAAGGATTAAAATCTAGAAACAACGTTCTTAAAAAAAGCATAAAATTTTAAAGAAATTATTAATACTAAAACAAAATCATTTTAATCTAAAACATTAGCATAATATGGAAAATATAAATAAAAAAATTCCATTTATATATTCACTTGGATATAATAATAGTCAATTAATCACATGTAATATCAATATCTAGTTTTCTAATGATGGAATGCATAATGTCAGACATCATAATCACATATTCAAGGCCTCGTGCTAAGACTACAAAATATGATTTTTTCATGGCACTATGCGAAGACACTAGTTTGTCTCATGAGACCTACTAAAGAATCAAGAATCTATAGTAGGCTCCACCCATCGGTTACAAAGTAAAATTCATTCTTCATATTAATAGTTTGTAACATAACATAATCTTTCATTTTAAAATTACCATAAAATTGTTAATATTTTAACCACAACCCATGAATGGAATAAAAAAAGCACATCTACAATCAAACATAACATATTTAATAAAATATGGGCGATTTTATTATAATAAATCAACCTCAATAATGAATAAAATACAATTAATGATATTGACATTGATGAAAATAATCAATAAATCTATTTGAATGAAATATCCTTATTTTTGTGAAAACAATTAAAAGTTGTACAATTTATCAAAGAAGTAATTTAAAATAGATTTTTGAATCAATGTGTCCCAAAACAATTTAAAACATATTAAAGTAATTTTGATTTCAAAAAATTCATTCCCATTTATATAAATACTTTGAATCTTTTTTAAAACATGGTCATTAATGGAAATGATTTATAAGAATTATTTTTTAATACATTTAAAATGATATTTTAGATATAGTTCCTAACCAAATGGTAAATGCTTGAATAAAAATAGTCAAGTTAATAAAAACAATATAATATCATGATAATAATGGGATTCATGATATAATTTTTCAAAATATAGTTTATACACCTTATAAAAATGAATTGGTTCATAACAACATTGAAATCTCAATAGAATGTAAATTGAGATTGAATCCTTATAAAGACCATATTTTTAGGATACGTATATATAAATGACATAATTATCTATGAAAAATATAAATACACTAAATAAGATTTTATATTTAGTGTAAATAAATCTGAGGACATTCACACATATTCTTGTAACAACACTAATGACATGGATATTTATCTCAATTAATGGATATTGAATTTAGATTGCCTTTAACAAGTTCATATTGATGAATTGAGAATATATCAATGGATTGATTATTTGTAGACAAATTATATCCCAAAAAATGGAGTAGAAATGACTACATAAATAATTAAATAAGGATTTCCCACATAATCTGGGATTAAAATAAAATATGAAGTTTGTGTCATACTCAATGAGTGGAAATCGAAATTTGAAATTCTATTACTGATTTGGTAACATACGAAACATACACCTCGTGAATGAAGGATTGAACAATTAAGATGTAAATACAAATAAATTAAATTATATTACAGAATGAGTACAATAATTGGTAGTATATAAAAAACACAAAAGGAAATAGTGGAAATATAGTGTTAATCTCACACGAATAAGAAGTGAGATAAAAACCCTTTACCACGTTGTAATCAATCAGGTCATAAGACTAAAATATAATAACCAACAAATAAATCACACAATACCATGAATATAAATTGAATCATAATAATATATATCAAATTGTAGTACAGAATACACCACATGCAACAAATAATTGGTGAATAATGGAAATCTCACGAAATTAAATGTGAGATAAGAAACCCCTTACATTTTAATTTTCCATAGTTTATGGTAAGTTAACCTCTATTATAATAGTTAAATAATTGTTATAAAATTATAAAAGAAACAAATACCTAAATATTATATCATAAATGTTTTATTAATATTGATTTGTTAATAATATTTTTTAGTATCATTGTTTCTGGTGTTAACTGATTTACTTTCCATAATATGATTTGTTGCACAAGTAATGTTTGTTAGGGATTGAATATATTTGATTCATATAAAGAATTAAATTAAGTAATTAAACATTATTTTTTATAATAAAACGATAATTATTATTGAATTGTTACGATGGGGAATGAATCTCATCGCATTAGGGAGATGGTAATCCGTACACATGCACGGATGACAGTATCTATCAATTGAAGGTGAGATCATATATAATTTGATTTTAAATAATTTATAAAGAGTCATTAATATGATATTTTTTTTTAAATTAATTATACCTCATAATTATACCCTTCCAAAAAATGAAGTGTTGAATAACAACTACAATACGACCTGAAGATGGTAAGTCATATGTATGCACGTATGGTGACTTTGTCATTCAATGGATGGATAGAATAATGAATATGGTTATACTATATTTATAATAACATAAAAATATCTATAAGTTACTATAGTTATTATATTTTTATGTAAACAACAAATAAATCAAATGTTGGAGAAGAAGATAACATTGAAAGAGGTGATGAAATTATTACCTCTTCTTCGGGAACTTCCTTTTGATTTAATCAAAATGGCTCCATAAGATGGATTTCTGTTAAATTATAGGCCTCTGGGATGTAGTTAATGTTGTTGATATGATATCTGGGCTAGGTTTGGATGATCGAAATGGCTTGGGATGTGTCAAATTAATAGAACTCGAAGTGCCATATTATAATAAATGGGTGGGTCACTTTAGAAAAATCATGAAATATTATTTTATTATAAGTAAATTTTTAATTTATAAGGGATAAAAATAAATTTATTTCGAGGATACAATGGGAATTGGGTGAAAATATCTCAGACAATAGGTTTTATACAGGTTTATGTCACAATATAAATCATAACATATAAATTTAACACTTAATTAAATAGTTGGATATTTAACATGTCTCCTTGTATTTTGATATTATATGGTTAGTAAACAAATAATAAACTAACAAGAGAACTACAAGTGTTTCATTAATAACCTATATATCATTATACATGTCCATTGGCCAAACCTTATATTTTTAATACTGTTATATAATTGAATAAAATATTATTTATTTTAAAAACACAATTATGTCTATTTTGACACTATTTAGTATTTGGTTTTAGTTAAAGATGTATAAAGATGATTAAATTGAAATAAAATTCATTAAATCAACCCTAACATGTCATATTTAAATAAAAAATTCACGGAATGCCTCAAAAGTATCACTTTACTTTTATTTAAATATTTAAAATATCAATTATTTCAATCAATCATTAATAAACTATTTATGGCATCATCATTGTGTCATGAATAAATTAAGTTATTTAATATTTAGAAATTATAAATAAATTACAATGATGTACGAAATAGTTTTAAAATTATATTTATTTTTATACATGAATTTATCCTATCTATAACCCTATATTAAAAATGAATTAGTTATGAATGATTGAATTTATAACTTTTATCTATTCTTTAAATAAAATAATAAATAATGTTCGAATATAATTCATGTCGACCAAATAGGATCGTATTTTATTCTTATTGTTTATTTTGGTGGAGGCCACTCATCCAATATAATTAGGACATGTTTTAGTGTAATTATATTATCATTTTCACCTTTAATTTCACTATTTACTTTTAACCGTGGAAAATAAGTCAAAAGTTGCTATTCATCAAAAATTATATTATCTTATTGAACCAAATTTTACATACTGATGTCATTTTTTTCTCTCGGATTTTTGAAATTCAATCCACAAAAGCGGGAAAATGAAATTTTATGCAAATTTGCAAATGTGCCAATAAGGTGGGTAGAAGACGGAAAAAAGTTCAACAAAATTTTATACATAAAATATTATTATAAAATGATTCCAATGAATTGCATTGAATTTATATTGGTATTATGAATTTATTTTTACATAAAATTAATTTAAATAATGTAAATTAATATTTCAATTAAATGTTTGTTTTAAAGAAAACCATAATGTTTTTCACAATTCATCTAGTAACGAAAGTGTTCAAGAAAATACCAAAAAATTCACTTTAAGAAAAATTTTATATTTCAAATTCATAAATGATATCTATATCATCGAATTAAAAATACATATGTCATATTAATTAATTTAATAAATATTTCTGTTGTTAATACTAGAATGCGGGGTTTTGAGACGAAAAAAATATCAAAATATTGACATGTCTTTATGTCCAATTTAAATTTAAAATTAATAACAGTGAAAAACATTGAAATAAATGATAAAAATATAGTCTAATTATATATAAAACCCATTAAAATATATATATTAACACTGTAAATTATATTGATTAAAATGTTGTTTTTAATTAAAATTTAGTATTTTTCACTATTTATTAAAATAAGTATGTTATAAGAAAAGCATTCAAAATTTATCAATACTATATTTATATTTCCTTATTAAAAGTAAATTGTTTATTTCGTAACATTTAATATATAAAAGTGTCAAATATTGGATTTTAAAATGGTTCTCTATTAAAAGGCGGTAAAATTTCTTTTTTAAAAAAAATACCTCATTTATCTAAAAATTGAATTTCATCTTATATAATGTCTATGAAACACAAAATATGGATGTTAAAATTATATGGAGTATATAATATTCCAAATTCTGTTAATACTATTCATTACTTCTTTTTGAACGGCTGGTTTGGTAAGTCATGGTGTGCTCAAACTCAGTGTTGTGTGTAACACATATTATTGAATTAATTTTATGAAAATATCACACTTTGAAATAATGGGGTGTTACATTCTTCCACATTTGGAAATTTCATCCTCACTATTTTAAAATTGGGCTTGGTATCATCATTGAATGTCCCTCATTGGAAATTGTTTTAGTAAAACTATCACTTTATAAGAAAGAATGAGAAGTACAAAGGTAACATGAGATTACCCATACTAGGATTCCTTGTAGGAAAAATTTTATTTGAAATATAAACTAAGTGAAATGTTCTAATGGATAGTGATAGAAAATATGATCACAACTGAAGTGATAGAATCATCCTTTTTGTATTGTTTCATCCTTTAATAAATTCTTCCACTAGCTAATATTCTCCCCAATGGATGAGTATTCAAGATGACATGGCCACACTAAAAGTTCTAGAATCATTTTCATTAAAATCACTAAATCCAAAAAGGATGAACTATTTATTTCCCTTGTCTTTAATGATTAACTAAAACCAAATTTATAGTACAAGATCAGATGATTCCCAAAATAGATAATACATTATAGAAATAAATATTAATATTAATTTCCAAATTGAAAAAAAAATATCCAATGATCAAAAAAGACCCTTCAATAAACAATTATCCTTAAATTTGTTCAATATAATCAAAACTATGATTGAAAACCAAAATTCCAATGAATTTAATCACATTTTCTTTTTTAGTAAATCATTTCATTTATAATCAAATAACATCAAATACACTTAATGTCTCATATAGAAATGCAATTAACCAAATCACATATTCTCTATGATAGGATAATAATTTCCATTAATAACATGAATCTCTATAAAAAAATTAATTCCCCCATAACAAAAAATCCATCATTACTCCTCAAATGAAACTCCATTGAATTCTATTTTCCATAGGCATATACTATTCCAAATAGAAATCACGTCTTCTAAAATAACATTTATCACTTATTCATCAAATAATTTTCCTATAATAAGGATTTGTATTTGATAAATCATAAGATCCCAAATAGATATATTATTGGACAATAAAATCATTTATCTAAAAATAATCATTCACACTAACTAAGGACTTATCACAGTCAAGTGGTAGGAAATAAATCCCCATCACACTCTTGTTTAGGGTTCTATTCCTGCAGCTTTATCCAACGAGACGGGTTGTCACAAGGTCTGGGTGTTTACCTTTTACAAAAATCATATTTTATAACGTTTACAAAATGTGATAAAATATTGAAATTTACAATAACATAATTTAACCACAAATGTTATCGCATTCCCTACATTTTTAACCCAAAAATTAATAACCATAAAATTAATGTTAAGGATCATATAAACCATAATGGTTCTTTATATATATATCCAAAAAATATAAGATACTTCTTCATTAAATAGAATTTTATCTTCAAAAACCAAATGGTTACATATAAAAGATACTACTCTTCCAATATAATCCAATAAAAATGATTATTAAAACTTTTAAACATTTCACCATCCATTTATTCCTAAGTAAATTCTTCATTTACTAAGATGTTATCCAATAGAATAGATAATTAACACGTGTAATGCTTAGGTCCCCTACATTTATGGAAAATGACTATAAATGGATTCTTGGATTAATTTTTATTTTCATCCATAGTACTCTTCATTTTTCGTCGGAAATTCTTTATTTCATGTCCTTCATTCCCACACATAATTCATTTATTTTTTCCATTGAGACACTTCCCAAGGTGCCTCCTTCCATATGTACTACATGATAGAAATTGAGCTTTCTTTCCTCTATGGTATCCACTACTGGAGCTCTAGTCCTTCACCTTCATTATCTTATTTGTTGAGTCCAGGAGTTGGTTAATATATATATTGTTGATCATATTTTGGGAAAACTGAATTTGAATAAACATGATATCTTTTACACCGATCAAAATTCCAATTTTTACTCATTTACACTACCTTCCCCATATTGAACATCATGTTAAATGTTACAATGTCTTCCTTTGAATCTTTCCATTGATTAAAACCTGAAATCATTGTGTGAGTAACAATAGTCATAAAATTATTTTGAGAATATCATGACACCTTATTTTAAATCTAAAACACCTTAGGATTAAACAAGAGTTTTTATTATCATCCTATATTAAAATCCTTCAATTTGGCTTGTAATGAAAATGTGAATTATCCTAAGATTATCCCCCGAGATTATCGTAACCATAGGTACAACATGTCCCATTATCGAGCACCATTTCCCATTAGAGTCGAGCTCAAAGCGGTGTTTTTGGGTTTTAACCCTAGGTGCATCTATGCCAGATCTGTCTCTACCTTCTTGTATACAGAAAAGGTTGTATTTCTTGGAAAACCCACATAAAATTTAAATTAAAACAAATTTTGGATGTTCTTATATACTAATCCCCAAATTCTATCATAGGGTAATATTATGTAATTAGAGTTTTTTTAAATATACGTTCTAATGCTTGTACAAAATTTCCTCTGATACCAACTGTTATGCCACATCCTCGTTACCCAAATATGTGAATTATTACATATCGTTGGAATGATCTTACTAGACCATGTCTTGAATGGATTATTTTTTTAGTATCCTTGGATGTACTAAATACATACATAGGTTTTACATTACATCGTGAAATAAAGAAAAACAACATTATGTTCCCTTTGAACACAATCATATCCATTAGCCTATTCCTGCGAGTTAATCATGATATACATCTTTACATATTGGGTAACATAAATCATAGAAATGGTTGCACACTGATTCTCAGTAGGACAAAAATATATCAAAAACATTCATAAATAAGCATAAACATTTATGGAAATGTATAAGACTAAAACAAAAGCCTTTTGATATTAATAATTAGAATACAATGAAAATATAAATCAAATAATTCTATTTACTTATTCACATGGATATTCTAATTGTCGAATAACCCCATTAAATATCAATATCAATCTATATAATGATGTAATGAGTTATTTCGGACATCAAATCCACAGAGTCACTGCCACGTGACAAGACAAAAAAATATGATTTTATGATGGCATTAGGCTAAGATAGTAGTTTGTCTCAAGATACCTTCTGATGCAACGATGATATATAGTGGGACCCAGTCACCATATAAGTTCATTTCATTCTTCATATGTAAATGATGAAACATAACATAATAATCTGTTTTATAATTAGCATACAAAATTATTTTATTTTAACCAGTAGACATGAATTGTATAAAAATAGAACATCCACAATCAAGTAAAACATATTCAATACTATATGGATGAATGTATTATAATAAATCAACCTCAATAAATAATAAAATAAAAATAATGATATTTAAATTGTTGAAAAAATCAGTTAAACTATTTGAATGAAATATCACCTTTTTCTTGAAAACATTTAATTGTTGAACTATTTATCAAAGTAGTTGTTTAGAAGATATTTTTAAATCAAAGTGTCCCATATAAATCTTAATCTTTTGAAAGGAATTTTAATTTCAATAGAATCATGTCCATATAAAAAAATCCTTAAAATCATTTTGAAAACATGGACATTAATGAGAATGATTTAGAAGAATAAATCATTAAAACAATTAAAATGATATTTTCATTGGAAATCTTAAGCAAAAGAAAGACGCATGAATACAATTAATTGAGGTAAAAAACATTAAAATATAATGATAATAAAGGGAATAATTATATAATAGGTAAATATAAAATATATACACCATATAAAAGTTAATATGTGCATAACAACAATGATGTCTTAATAAAATTGATATTGACATGAAATCCCTTATAAAGACTATATCATTAAGTAAAAGATAAATAAATGAATAAATAATGTGTGAAAAATATAAATACACTAAATATGATTGGATATTCAGTTTAAATCAATCCCAGTACATTCACACATATTCTTGTAACAACAACAGCAATGACTAGGATGTTTAACTCAATTAATGGAATTCGGATTAAGATTACTCTTATCATGTTTATATCGATTACATGAGAATTTAACTATGGAGTGATAATGGCTATAAAATGTATATCTACAAAAAGGGGAGTGTAAATTTCTATATAAATAAATAAAAATATATTTCACACTTAATCTTTGTGTAAAATAATCAATGAAGTTTGTGTAAAACTCAATGAGTGGAAATCGAAATTAGAAATTCCTTTCCTGATTTAGTAACATATGAAACATAAACCCTATGAATGAAGGAACATAAAATGAAGATGTAAATACACATAAATTAACGTATATTACACAAGGAGTACAATCATGGGCACTACATACACCACAAAAAAGAAATATTGGCCATATAGCTTTTATCTCACTAGAATAAGAAGTGAGATAAAAACCCCTTACCATGTTGTAATAAATAGAGTCGTAAGACCAAAATATAATTACCACAAAATTTATAACATAATTCCATGAATATAAATAGAATAATTATAATATATATATCAAATGTTAGTACACAATACACCACATGTAATAAATAATTTGTGAACAATAGAAATATCATGAAATTAAATGAATGATAAGGAAACCCCTACATTATACTTTTCCTTAGACGAGGATACATTAACCTCTTGTATAATAGTTAAATCATTTTTATTAAATATTTAAAAAAAATTACATACATAAATATGATATCATATATGATCTTATAATGTTTCATTGTTAATAATATTTTTGTAGTATTATTGTTTCGGGTGGTAACTAATTCATTTTCCTTTAAATGTTTTGTTACGTAAGTCATTTTTTTTATGGATGAGATGTATTTGATTAATATATAGAATTATATTAGATTATAAGAAATTATTTTTAATCATAAAATTAAAATTATTCTATAATAGTTACGATTGCGAATTAATCTCATTTCAATCGTGGAGTCAGTAATCCATACGCCAGCAGGAGAACAATATCCATCAATTGTAGGTGAGATCATAATTAATTGGATTTTATATCATATATACAAGATATTTAACATGTTATATTTATTATTTAAATCAATTATATGTCATTATTTTACACATCCAAATAATTAATTGTTTAATAATAACTAGACTATGACGTGTAGACGGTAAGCCGTACGTACACACGTATGGTGACTTTATAATTTATATGATGGATGGAATAATGAATAATATTGTACCATATTTATAATGAAAAATAGCATGTATATTTTATTATATATATTATATTGGTATGGAATCAACAATGAAATAGGACGTTGAAGAATAAGATAACATTGATTGAGGTGATGAAATTATTACATCTTCATAGGGTGCTTCATTTGGATTTGATCAAAAGGGCTTTATAGAATTGCATTCTGATAAATGCATGACCTCTAAGATGTAATGTGTCACACCCCGACCGGATAACGTGTGACTTGTGCACGAGTTATAAGACTGCGCGACAAGCACGCAGTTGACCCTGTAAGTGGTCGATGCCGGGTGACACGGTTTGAGCAAAGTTTGCTCAACTGCTCACTTCACGACACGTGTGTCGTTCGACTGCTCGACTTTATAATGAATAAATTAATTAAGTATTTCTCGATTTTAGTCTTATAAAAATGTTACCTTTTCATTTTTTGTTATAATATTATTATTTTTGTTCTTATTATTATTATTATTAAGGTTGTTAGTATTATTATTATTATGAGTTATTTTATTTTTTTTAAAACTAAAGAGGGTTTAATAAATTATTTTGGTTGACTATATATATATATATATGTAATTTGGAATATATATATACACATATATATATGTATATATATATGTTATATATATATGTATTTTTATTTTTTTAAAAAAAGAAAAAAACCCCAAGAAGGATACCGGATAAGAGGGGGGAAAGTCCCGCCGGTTGAAGGTGGTGCGGTGAGATGTGTCACTTGTTCGAGGGCCTCCCACTTACAAAGTATTATTTAAACCAATGTGGGGCGTCTTTTAGAGAATCGAGTGATGGTTTCTGGCTAACCCCGATTAGACGGGTTATCCCCCCTTTGTAGGTAGGCCTTGTAGGGTGTGCCACTGGTTGGCTGTTAGTGAAGCCAGTTGGTTATTGACTGTGGAATACCATGCCGGCAGGTAGTCTGAACCCGAGTACGTCAAGGGGTTTTTTAGGGATGTTTAAGATCACCCATGGTTATTACTTATACCTGTTTGTTTACTTTTAATAGCACTTGGTTTCCGACATTTATTTATTACATGGTCTTCATTTTCACAAATGTGATAAACATGAATTTGAAATTTCAGTTTTCAAAAAAAATGATTTGTTTTTGGGAAAATGAGTTGTGGCGTGTGTTGGTTTTTGAGATGGTAAAATGAGATCCTTTTTCCGTTAAAATATGAAAACCATATTTTATTTATTGTATGTGCAAACTACTGTTTTGGGATTGTTTCTGGAAACTGGTTTTGGTTGGATTCTATGGTTTACTTTTTCATCCCTACTGATAAATTTTAATTCTCATGCCTATTATTATCATTTCATTTGTAGGTTTCCCTCGTTCAAGTTTTCTTTGCTGAGTTGCTCATTTTTGGAGAAATGTTGGTCATGGTTGGGAGGTGACCGAAGGGTCACATGGAGGTACGTCTGCTATTCGGTTTCATTTCTTTCCACTGCTAGAGTTTAGTGCTTTTGTTCTGTTTATTCTTATTTACATATCTATATTTTTGGGCCAAATCGTTCACAATGTTTTAACATTGATGCCCGTCACTAGTTGTCATCCCGGAGGGATCGGGAACACCCCTCTGGACTTGTTGCGGACCGAATCGGGTGACTGGCTCAGGGTCGACCCGGGCTGGTTCGTGACAAAATGGTATCAGAGGAGGCTCTTGTTATTTTGGATGTCTGGTAGAAAGAGATTAGAACTGTCGGGGCTCAGGAGGTATGTTATGGGTCGGTGCCTGATCACCACTGCTCGTGACGAGACCTGAGTTACCAAGGTTAGTCTGGGATTTGAGTCTTTTGTCTTTGGTTATTTTGGATTGAGAGATGAAAATGGGATCGAATCGGTTTGCATTGCGGCCTCACGTGTGGTGGTGACCCATGTGGAGTCCAAGTGCCCGGTTTAAGGACCTCTTAGTGTTATATCTTACTTGGGGAATGACTCACCACCATGTCACCAAGTTAATTATAGACACTAGTCCCTCATTCTGGCAGATCATAGATGGTTGTGCTTCATTTTGAACTCGGTCTCTCTGTGTGTGCATTGAAAATGAATTTGTTTTCAAAATGAAAAAAATGATTTCTTCTAAATTGTTTTTGAAATTTCGTAAAATGTGTTTTTAATGAGAAAGTGTATTGGTTTGGAAAAATATGGTATGTGTTTGGATTTGGTAAGGAAAGAAGTGTTTGACCCTTGGCACTCCTTATGGAGGTTCACATGTGCGTGGATATGTACGAAGAGTTCATAGGGGCACTTTTTTGCAGATGATGGGAGAAAGATTTAATGAAAAAACATGTGACAGTTCATAAGGTTCCATAAGTGAGTTTTAAAATTTTAAGGAAGTAATGGTTTTGCAAGCTGATTTATGCCTGTGTTTGTATATGTTTGACTTATGGGCCTTTTGACCTTGGCTTGTGATGTTGCCTTGATTGAGTTTTTCTTAATGCTGGTTTCGATGGTGTATCATGTGTTGTCATGAGTATGCGACCCAGAAAGGTCGCTAAGGTTGCTAATGATTCATGCCCAGTTTTTAGTTATTTTTCATGCTGCCTAATCATCAAAGATATCAAAGTCCGTGAGGGGTAGTTGTGTGGTTGTGGAATTGGAGTGGGTCTTCAGGTTATTGGGAACTCCCAGGGTTGTTAGGGTGTGTACCGTCTCAAGTTTATTTGAGGGTTCGGTTTAAGACTAGTAAAGATGAGATGTCTCATCGTCATTGGAGTTTTGTGTGTGATTGATGGTGGTCGACTTCCACGAAGGATCCCCACCTGGCAAAGAGTGTGGGTCTGTGGAACCTGTCTCCAAGAAACCATCCTCGTTGGTACCGGCTCATAGTTCATTGGACCGCTCTCTTGTGTGCCACCAGTATGGCCTGTCCAGACATTCTAAGTCCCCTTGGTGCATCCCTTCAAAGTCATGCTACCGTGTGGCTATTCAGGCCACCAGGGAGAGTTCTGGAATAAGCATCACTCGTGAAAGAGTTAGAGACTAGTAGATGAAAATGCCTGACTGTGAGGTAGGAGAAGCTTCAGCCATCAGGGCCCTAGCCACAGGTCTCAGGGTGAAGCTCGCGCACAGTCAGGAGTTGCTGAAGGTGTGTATAACCTCACATCGGATTATGTTTTTGGATTTCTAAAAGGAAATATCCAAAGTTTCTGGGTCCTGTTCTTTTCACCGTTGTAAGATCATCATAGTTTTGGTGATGTGATTAGCTTATTCTACTGTAGTTTAAGAGGTCCTTCTTTTTCTCAGTGTGTTTTCAAATCGTTCGGTTCTCCTTGAAGGGTGACGGAATCTCGAATGAACGGTTCATTCTAATTTTGAGTTATTTCTCAATTGTGTGTTTTAAGGGGATGTTTGGTTTTGGGAAATTAAATGGCATTGTTTTGGGGTCCATTCTGAGTTCAGGCTGGGAATTCCCTAGACTCTGGTTGTGGTGAGGTTTTACTTCGGTTGGTGTGTGAGGGGTTGAGTTAATTCCTTATCCTCGAGTTGTTGGGTTGTTTCGTAGAATGCTTCCAATTTATGTCTCTGAGTGTTGTTCGGTCTATGTGGAGGAATTTAATGGGTTCAGTTTGGGAGTTCCTGTGTCGCCCCCCCTCCCCCAGGGGTGGTGTGTTCGAGTTTCAAGGTCTCCGTGTTAGTAGATTTCTGTGGTGGGGAGAACCCTCCCGTGTTCCCCCCTAAACCTCAGACAATATTTGTACTCGAGTTGGTCGGGTGTGACTTGTGTTGGTAATGGTCACCCCTAGCCTCTCAATATCTTCTAGTTTATCCTGGGCACGGACTCAAGGTTTGCTAACTATTGTCATGGTGACTTTTCTGGGGGAATAAAGTGTTTTTGGTGGGGAGAATTGTCACACCCCGACCGGTCAACATGCGACTTGTGCACGAGTTATAAGACTGCGCCACAAGCATGCCGTTGACCCTGTAAGCGGTCGATGCCAAGTGACACGGTTTGAGCGCAGTTTACTCAACCGCTTACTTCACGGAACGCGTGTCGTGCGACTTCTCGACTTTATAATGAATAAAGTAATTAAGTATTGCTCGATTTTAGTCTTATAAAAATGTTACCTTTTCATTTTTTATATAATATAATTATTATTGTTCTTATTGTTATTATTATTATTAAGGTTGGTAGTATTATTATTATTATGGGTTATTTTATTTTTTTAATCCAAAGAGGGTTTAATAAATTATTTTGTTTGACTATATATATATAGATTTATATAGATATAGATATGTAATTTGGAATATATATATATATATAAGTATATATATATGTTATATATATATGTATTTGCATTAAGAAAAACCTAATCTACCCAGGCGTTGCCCCCCCTCTCAAAATCGCGAACCCCCCCTGGCCCTCTGTGTGCACGCTGGCGACCCGCCACCCCCGTCCGACATCGTCGCCCCGTCTGGCCCCGTCCGGCCCCGCCGCCTCGCCGTCCAGCTGCCTCCCCCGTCCGAAAACATCTCCCCCTTGCTGCTCCGGCCTTCGCCTGCTCAGGCCGACCCCGCCCACTCCGGCCAACCCCGCCTGCTCCGGCCGACCTCGCCAGCTCCAGCTAGACAACCATAAACCGGCGAGACATTCCCCCCACCTCTCCGGTATCCTTCTTGGTGTTTTTTTCTTTCATTTTTGTTGGTGTTTTCTTTGTGTTTTCCAAACCTTATTTTAGGGGTTTTATTTGCATGTGTTTCTTAAATTTTAGGGTCTGCGGAGGGTCCGAAAATTTCTTCATTACCTTCGGTTGATGCGTGGTTGTATTTACGAACCTCCAAGGTAGGCGAATTCGCATATTTTATTTTCGGATCACTTCTTTAATGGTTGAGCTATATCTTTTAGTTTTAAAACTTGTTTCGCATCTTTTTTATGCAATTAATTATCTTGCTATAGTGTTCTGATTTTTTTTAGAATTGAGTTACCGACCCTTGAGGTCTTTATCTCGTCCAGAGTCGGTTTCTGGTTTACGTCTTCTTGTGTCTATGATGATTTTCTTGTTTAAGTGACAAATGTTATTTTGATGTTTTTTTAAAAATAATTCGCATCACTATGGTTTTCTCGTCGAGATTTTTGTGATGCTTTGGCATTGATAAATTGTTTAAAAAAAATTGGTCATCAGCATGATTCATTAATTATGTTTATGTGTTTATGAAATTGGGTTGTCGATAAATTGTGATATGAGTTCTTAATATATGTTGATACAATTTTGGGGGTGTTAACCTGTGTTTTTTTTCAAATAAATGTTAAGGTGTTATTTTGGTTTTACTTGTGATCGTTCGGATATTTGTATGTTTGGTTTTTGATTTGTATCTTGATTGCATTGTTTGGAATATTTTTATTTTAGGGATTTGTGGTGTTCTGAGTCTCGGGGATCTATCGTATGGAGTTTTGGTTGGTTTCGATGGTGCACACGCATTTTCCCAGGTATGAATATATATAGATATATATATATCTTTTTTGTGCGTATTCCCTCATGGCGTAGGGAACACATGAATCAGTTTAAGGATATATATATATATATACATGTGGATGTGCATACGTGCAAGCGAGTTTCTACTTGAGTAGGAAATCATGAAGTGCCCATTGTTCGAGTTAGGTGTTTCCAACCATTTCCCTTTTAGATTCAAACCTTGAGCACTTGAATATTTACAATTAATTATTTTATATCATTTTCATATCTATCATATTTTTGAAAAGCATCTGGCTTAGTTATGTAGCTGTTTTAAATTTCTGAAATTGGTTTTTGATGTTTGTTTATATGAAATGCATTGTTCTTGGTAATGTTAAATCAATTTCTTTGTGATGTGTTTTGTTTCAATTGATAGTGATTGTTTTTTGGAAATTTAAAAAACTTCTTTGGTGTGTTTGTTTAACAAAAAGACGAACCTGTAGTTGTTTTAGAAAAGATTTGGAAATGGTTGTTGGTTTGAATGATGCATTTGTTTTTATAAAGTGTTTTGAAAGAATTTGAGTTTGGTTTCAAGGCTAATATGTTTTATTAAAGATGGTTTTTAAGGTGATTATTCTAAAAACTAAATGTTCCATTGGATGATGGCACATCGATGGGAGCACTAGGTGCTCACATGGATGTGGCTCCAAATGAAGATTACACATTAAATCTATGTCTTCGTAAAACTAGGTTTCAGATAAAATAATGTGTTGTTTTATAGGGAATTCAAAGAAGGTGGTCCGGTTGGCTTTTGGTGTGAGTTAGATGGTCGTTTTTCTTAAAGGCTCGTTTGGAACTTCCAATTCAATTGTAATATTTGCGTTGACTCTTTGAAAAGTATGTGATTGCAATGACTCTTGGGAAAAAATGTGTGTTCCTGATTGACAACCTAACTCGTTTATGAAATGTTTTGAAACTGTGCATGCTGTGAAGGCCCGGTTGGCACCTTATTGAATGTGAAATAATTTCATATATACATATTTGTGGGGAATCTCTACAGGGTGCTTCCCTTCGTGGATTGTCATGTAGTGGTGTTCGTGTAAGGGGATGGCAAGTGCGGTGAGATGAGTCACGCGTGCGAGGGCCTCCCACTTACATAGTATTATTAAAACCACTGTGGGTTCCTGGGAGTCTTTTAGGGAATCATGTGTCGGTTGCTGGCTAACCCTGATTAGATGGGTTAGTCCCCCCTTGGTAGGTAGGCCTTGTGGGGCGTGCCACTGGTTGACTGTTAGAGCGGCCACTTGGTTATTGACTGTGGAGTACCATGCTGGCAGGTAGTCTGAACCTGAGTACGTCCAAGGGTTTTCAAGGGATGTTTAGGATCACCCATGATTATTTATTATATCTGTTTGTTAACTTTTACTTGCACTCGGTTTCCGAAATTTATTTATTACCTGTTATTATTTTTCACAAATGTGATAAACATGAATTTGAAATTTCAGTTCTCAAAAAAATGCATTGTTTTGGGGAAAACGGGTTGTGGCGTGTGTTGTATTTTGAGATGGTAAAATGGGATCCTTTATCCATTAAAATATAAAAACCCTATTTTCTGTATTTGTAGGTGAAAACTAGTGTTTCGGGATTGTTTCTGGAAATTGTTTTTGGTGGGATTCTGTGGTTTACTTTGGCATCCCAATTGAGCATTTTTAATGCTCATGCCTATTTTTATCATTTCAGTCATAGGTTTCCATCATTCATGTTTTCTTGGCTGAGTTGCTCATTTTTGGAGCAATGTTGGTCGTGGTTAGGAGGTGACCGAAGGGTCACATGGAGGTATGTCTCCTGTTCGGTTTCATTTCTTTCTTCTACTAGATTTTAGTACTTTTTTATGTTTATTCTTATTTACTTATCTATCTTTTTGGGCCAAATCGTTCCCAATGTTTTAACATTGATGCCCGACACTAGTTGTCATCCCGGGGGGATGGGGAACGCCCCTCGGGACTTGTCGCGAACCAGCTCGAGTGACTGGATTAGTGTCGACCTGGGCCGGTTCGTGACATAATGACAGTAGTTGGGAGGATATATGGTCAGGTTTTGGCTAATCCAATGGTTTGGGTGGTGTGAAATTAAGAGAAGGGGACATTATTTTTTATAAGAGAGGTGAATGTCACTTTAGGAAAAGCATGAAATATTATTTTTTTATAAATACATTTTAGTTATCTAAGTGATCCATATGGATTTTTTAGAGGCTAAGGTGGGGATGGGATGAAAAACTCTCATCTAATAGGTATTAGGTAGGTTTATGTCACCATATTGAACTCAACATTTTGATTTAACTCTTTGTTAAATAGTTTGGCATTTACCTTGTCTCCTTTTATTTTTATATTATATAGTTAATAAACGTTCCATAAACTATCAAAAAACCCTAAGTGCTTAATTAATATCGTATCAATCTTTATATAAGTCCTTTTTTCAATTATTATATTTTGATGTCTATTATATAATTTAATAAAAAATTATTTGTTTTTTAAATTCAATTATGTCAATTTTGAAACTATTTAGTATTTGGTTTTTGTTAAAGTCATATCAACTAAATTACTTCTTAAAAAATTATTTAAATCAACCCTAACATGTCATATTAACCCATAAAATTCATGGAATGCATCGAAATTATCAGCTTAAATTTATTTTGATATTTTTAATATCAATTATTTTAATCATTCATTAATATGGTAATTAATTCATCATCATTGATTTATAAATAAATTTAATTATTTAATGTCTAAAAATTAAAAATAAATTACCATGATGTATAAAATCATTTTATCTTTCTATCAAAATTTTATAGTCGAATTTATCTTATGTATAAAAATATATTAAAAATGCTTTAGTTACGAAAATTTTAATTTAAAACTTTTAACTTTTCTTTAAATAAAATAATAATAAATGTCTTAATCTAATCGACGTTGACCGAAGAGGATCATATTTTATTCCTATGGTTGATTTTGGTTGAAAACCACTTATCCAATAGAATTTGGATATTTGTTTGGATAATTAGAGAATAATTTTTACCTTTAATTAACCTATTTACTTTTAACTACAGTAAATAAAAATAAAAATGATACTCTTCACAAAAAACTATTTTTATCCTACCGAATAAAATTTTACTTACCAATTTCAATCTTCTTTCTTGGATTTTTTAAATTAAATTCACAAATGCCATAAAATTATGTTTTATGTAAATTTGTAAATGTTCCTAGACGGTTGGTAAAAGACAGTAAAAACTTCAATAATGTTTTATAAATATAATAATATTATAAAATTACTCAAATAAATTTCATTGAATATATATATATTTTATTTATCTATTTTTACTGATATTAAATTTAAATAAAATAAATAATTATTTCAATAAAAATTCGGTTTTAAACAATAACATTATGTTTTCCAATATTCATCAAAAATTCAATGTTTTAAGAACAATATAAAAAATTAATTCTAAGAAAAAATTTAAATTTAAAATTTAAAATAGATGAATATATAAAATAATTAAATACACAGATGTTTATTCAATTAATATAAAAATTATTCCAATTGTCAAAACCAGAAATCATGATTTTGGGAAGTAAAAACTATCAAAATATTTATTTGTGTTAATGTCAAATTTTAATGTAAAATTATTTCCAATGACCAACATTGGATTATATGATAATAACATAGTCTAATTATATCTCAAAACCATTAAAATATATAATTTAATTCTATAAATTATTTTTATAAAAAATTTTGTTTTTAATTAAAATTTAGTAATTTTCACTATTCATAAAAATATGAAGGTTATTGTAAAAGAACAGAAAATTTATCAAAAATAAAATGAATTTGAATATTTTAAAGAAAAAGTTTATTTCATCAAATTTATTATATAAAAGTGTCAAATAGTTGAGTTAAAAATGGTTCACCATTAAAAGGCGCTAAAATTTTATTTTATTAAAAAATATTTCTTTTATCATAAAATTGAATTTTTTCTTATATTAAGTTTAAGAAACACATAATATGGATGTTATAATTATATTGATTTTATAAAGTTCAAAATTCAGTTAATACAATTCATAAAGAAATTTTAAACGGCTATTTTGGTAAGTCATGGCGTGCTTGAACGTGGTGTTGCAAGTAGCACAAGCTATTGAATTACATTAAAGAAAATAATGTACTATGAAATATTGGGGTGTAACAGAATTTTTCATGATCAAATAAATACTTTAAAATATAATTTAAATGGTATATAAAATATTATCCACGAGATATATGGGAGAAAAAATAAATTTGTTTCATGTATACTATCATAAATCTAGCTACTTGATACTCACATTCACTATAATGATTTTAATTATCATGTTATTCATAATAAAAAATTACACCAAAAAACCAATTACCATATTATTAAAAACCAACCATTTTATTATTACATGTCTTGTATCAATTAAATTGGGTGTTTCGATTTCAAGAGTTGGAAATAGTTCTTGAATTTTGTTGATGAAGAAGTACACATTGTGTAACCCCATTAAAAACATGTAATTTTTCATCAAACATAATTAGACTATAGCCTCATACAAAGAAACTCATAAACACCATGTGAATTATATATTTAAGATAAGAACTATAAATAATCATTAACACGTTTACACCCAGTCCTTGTTAATTTAATGAAAAGTCAATCCCAAAATCATAACTCATATTCTCCAATATTTTTTTCCATTCGTTGGAGTCCCAAGACCCACCCATTTAATGAGTGAAATAATTAAATGTCATGAATTTCCTTATATTTTGTTACATTATTTTTAATATGTGGCTAATTATGATTTACCAGGGGATTGTGTTTATATGATAGAGTTCTAGGGAGAGTTTAATGGAGTATTATAATAAATTAATTATAATGGTAGGTGACTCATACATATTTAATGAAAAATTTATATGATTTTAAATTCATTTTAACGGGTTTTTAATAAATAATCCCATAAAATACATTGATTTATTAAATAATGGGTATTTATGATAGTTGGATTTAAATTATTTTAAATGAAGTTATTTCATACTGTTAAGAAATTTAGAATTTATTTTATCATTATGTTGAAATTTTTTTTAAAGAGTGTTTTATATATTAGGTAATTAAAATTCATTCCAAATTCTATAGCTTTTCTAGGAATCCAAAAATTTACCTAGGAAGCATCTAGAAGAAGCTGTTTAGTGATGTAGGACACCAAGATAACATCCTAAGGTATAGGGTGCATATGTTCCACCGGAGGAACCACAACATTCATGGTTTGGGCCGAAGGCCATTGAGGTAAGTTGGTTCCTCATTGCACATTTATTTGTGTGTGTGTGTGTGTGTGTGTGTATAAGGGATCCCTACCATTTTCCAGCATATGTGTATCCCAATTTACACTATGATTGAAAAATTACCATGAAATTTTTTATCATCTCTGATGTGGGTCACATGATGTCACGGTACTGTTTATCATAAATAATTTTGTTTCGTCCCTCTATTCCTGCACATCAACTCTACTCAGACACACTTCTCTAATATCCTATGTGGAAATGATACTACTCATGATCACCATAAGCCACCTGCACGTATCAAGAACCCGCATTCTTATTCAACTGTAATATATAAATCATTATAATTCACCCATTTCAATTCTAGGGAACATCATAGACAACATAATACACCTCAAACGACCCCCATGAACCAATTTTTATGTCAATATCTTGACACTATGAAGGATAACATAAGATGATAAATCCATTTATTCAATACAAATTCATTATCAAATTCATCTCTCCAAATTTTATGTTTAATACAATGAAAAATTTAATAAACATTTTCACTGGACAATGACCAACCACTACCATGCATACTTAATTTGTTAGTAAATCATGTCTACATTGTGAGTATTGAACAGAATTTAATTGGGTGTTCCAAAAATTAATGATGATTTTATTATGGTGTTTCGATATTTTTAATATTTAAAAATCATATTACTAATGATGAGGATTCTTTCAACGAGGCAAGATCTGGCCATTAAATAAATATGGATTCCATAGCCAAGAGGAGTGTTTCTTTCCAGTTAGAGGAGATTTCATCTAATGGATGCAAAACAACATTCTATTTAATTTTCTATTTATTTAGTTCCATATATTTAATTATATTTAATTCATTTAATTTTACTTCCATTTTATAAAATAATTCCTCTCTATTTATTTTATTTTTAAGGCTTTCTGATAGTTTTCTTCTTCTATTTTATTGATGATTTTTCATATTTCATTATATCTATTTATTTCATATTTCTTAATTTCTCATTAATTTCATTTTTCTCTCTAATTATATCTATCCCTATAATATTCTGTTTATTTTATATACATTATTTCTCCCCTATCCTTTTAATCCTTTTGATCTCTTACCTTGGACAGTGTGTGAAGACATGTGGTATGGGCTTGAGAGGTCTAGTATTGTTCAATAATTTCACAAAATATATTTTTCATGATAATATGGGTATCATGAGTGATTTTGGAGATTTATCACCATAACATTCAACTCAGATCCCTTTTTTTTAATTTTATAAATCATTTTACACCATTTTACTATAAAAAGATCTTAATATGACAGTGTAGAGATGTTTTATGTATAAGAAAACATATGATGGAAAAATAACCTAGAAAGTGTCACAATTTTGATTGTGGTGTGAATATAGGTTACTTATAGTAAATGATGAATCTATATTAGGAAACGAATTTTATAATTAACATCAATAAATAAAAAATGAAATTCATTCATAAGATCTAAAAAAATATTAATCATTTATAATATAATTAAATCAAAGATAAAAATGATAGAAATAATAATCAAACATATAACCGTGAGATATATTTTTAATTTCATTTTTTTTGAATTGAATGGTATGTTATAATGTATTTTCATTTAAATATTTTAGAAAATAGATTATAAAATTAATATTTCATTTAAATGATAAAAAATCAGAAATATTTGATATATTTTAGTGAATAAAATTAATATAGTTTTCAATTGGGATGTAACGTATGTGAGAAAAACATAAATTACCACTATGATGCAATAAGAAAAAATAGAATTTTTATTTTTCCACACTTCGCAAAAGGTGTCTATCGAAATGGGAAATGTTTCTATGAAGTCAATGATTAATTTATATCATATAATTTATCACATTATAGATTATTTAGATTTCATTAAAATAATAGAAACCAAAACATAAATATTTTATAATTACGTATGAAAAAAAACATAGTCCCTAGGAATCGAAGGACTACTAATATTTTCATGAGAAAAAAGAAGAATAGAATGGATATGATAAATTCCATGTTCAATAACATCAAATGAAATAGAAAATTTGGGAGAAAATTTGGAAGATCTCATGATATGTTCATGAATTAATAAAGAAAATGGAACATAATCAAGAAAATTATAATGAAAAAACCAATGGTGTGGGAGATCCACTTTATCTGGATGAATGATAGGCCACGTGTGAGGTATATAATGATGCTCCCACTGATTAAAATGTTAAATATGCAACATTATTGTATAATTTATTTTACAGGGTTGAAGAAACCACCCAAGTTCTATAATTTTAAGGAAATATGTAGGATACAGACTACATGCCTCCATCAACTATGATCCAACATCAATAGGTACTGACTATTTAAAAATAAATTGATTCAAAAAAACTAAAGGGGTTGATATTATCTCAATTTTTTTAATTTTTTTTAATCTTAATAGATTAGAAATTTCCACTACATTTATTTTTCATATTTGGTCAAAAATTATATTTTATAAGCTGAATATATTAAAAAATATCATAAACCATTTGAGGAATATATTAATCTCCATTGATTTTTGAAAATGTCACATGAGGAGGCCCATATTATATTACATTTAGATGAGCCTGAGGAAATCAATATTTAGTCTTATTATATTTAATGCGTTGATGTTATTATTTAATTTATAAATATATATTTTATTCATGTAAAAATACATGATCACATTCTCATTTATCATTCCACCCATGCTTCCCACACAGATCCAACAATAGAAAAGAATGAGGAGGTTTCACAAGGAGTGACCATGAATTATGTTGATCCATACCTCAACCAATCCTCACAAAGAATGATATATCTCATTGTGATGGGGTTGGAGAAAATATATTATATCCACAGATTTGTCCTCAACCATAAAAAGGTTCAATCATGGAAAATCCAGATGTTGTGGTTAAAATACAAGGATATCCACCCACAATATGACTATGTATAAAAGTTGGTAATACCTTCTGATGGAATTAAAAATCCATATCCCAATATGGGGATCACACTAATAATTATTCTAATATTATATATCTAGGATTTCATTTTCATTATTTTTACTTGTTCTGCATGAAGACACACTCCCTATAATATTCTGAGCATTAACATGTGGATGCTTCAGATTAATATATTAATTATATTTTGTAGTACCATGATGGAATAAGAAATACACCAAATAGTTAATGATGAGTAATGAATCTACATGAGAACATAATGTTCATTTTTAAATATATTATTTTCAAACTCCATATATTTTTTCCCTAAACCATTTTTTAATATTTAACATTGAATTTCCATTCCCTTGATTGAATTCTTGATCTCACTGAGTTTTCTAGTAGAATTTTTTTTAAGAATCTTGTGATTCATTTTTATAATTTTAATAACATTGAGATCGAATCATTCAAATAGATAAGGTAATTTTTAATGTGATGCATGGACATTTAAATAAGGAATCACTATTTGTTGGAATTAAAGGATTATTATCAATGAAATTTCCACATAATTATTTTATGTTTTAAATTTATTATATACATGTAAATAAACTAAATATTACATCTTATTACATTATTTATTTTGAAAATTTATATTTCGAATTATCGGGTGAATTTATAAACAATTTTTATCTATATAGATTTTATCTCTTAAGTGATCGTGTGACATTCAAACTACAAGAAAACACATTGAAACATGTAATATCTAATGAAATTGAATGGCCACATTTAAAATTATTGTGAAATGTTTTCAAAATCCATTATCATTAATATCCATTATTACCTTAGTCATTGATTATCATTTAGAGACCATGATGATCTTATTATGAAAAGACATGTTTCAATCCATTATTATTCATTCATATAATCCACTTAAGTATTTTCAATATATATTATTTATGATGTGTGAATTTTAAGGAGGTAATGATAATATGGGTAAACTAATTTGTATTAGAAATTTGATGAAGTGATATTTGTTGATACAAATAGTTTCTTTTGAATAATTCATTATTATTTTTTGATATCCCTTACTGAAGAAAAAAATTATAAAAAATATGATAATTTTATGAATTTGATAAATAATGAATAAACATTAAAATACTAATAATTTTGACAATATGTGGTTAAGTGGTGGGTGTGAGATTCATTTTTTGTATATCTTTTGGAAAAGAAAAACATTATTATTTTCTTTGATATAAATTATAAAAGTATAAACAATTCTATAATGTGAACATCATGCATTTTTATTCCCTTATTTAGGGCCTTCTTTTCAGAAATAAATGGGAGTGTTATCATTTATATGTGTAAAATTTCATTATTATTTTTATTTTTATATAAAATAATTAATTTTTTAGTGAAAATTTATTTTTTTTGTCTTAATTTTTTATCATCAATTACTAACTACATTAAGACACAATTACATTACAACCTTTATTGAAAATACAAAATGTTTTTGGTTGAATTTAGTAATTATAATGTGGTTATTATCATTCTTTTAAATTATAATGGATAAGTTACATGTTCTTAATATATTATGATAACTGTAACTTAATTATATTTTGATTAATGAGAGAGAAAAAATTCAAAAGTGAGTTAAATCTTGATTTGGAATGATTAATAAAAATAAATCGTGAATCGTTAGTGGATGAGAGGAGAAGTTCCATCAATTTAAAAATGGGAAAGTAAAATGATTGGAATGGATGATATCATTTAAAATTGTGAAAAAATATTAAAATTTTATATCTATTTTTAATGATTAATTAAACATTGTTAATTAATTTATTTCATTACATTGAAATTGGAATAATGATAAAATTGGTGACCATTCTAAAACCATGATGAAATTTTATTCATGATAAATTTCACTGATTATTTATGAGGGTTTTGATTGAGTAATTTATGAGGTATAATTTTAATGTGTTCCATTAATATTTTCAATGCGTTTCATAGAATATATCCATTAAAGTAAATATTCTAGTGACATATAAGAAATTATTATAGTGTAATTTAATATTTTTTAACTTATGGAATTTATGATGATCTTGGATTTTTGACAAAAACTTAACATTTTGATGAAATTTTACTATGAATATTTTAAAAGAGATAAAATTTTGAGGTAAGAGATAAACATTTTCCAGGTGTCCCACAAGCCATATAGTTATCTTTCTGAAGTTTCCAGTGGGCCAAGTACACTACTAGGAGAACCTTACCAAGGTGATAGTTATGAATGGACCATGTGTATAACCATGAAATGAATGTGTTTGGCCGAAGCAAAAATGGGCTAGGAAATGTAGTAACATAATGATTTTTTGTTAATTAATTTTTTCAAATATATTATATTTATATGTTTTTCTGAATTTCATGCCACACCGTGTTAGTAATTATATTTAAAAAATATATTTTTAATATTTCCCTAAATAAAAAATAGATAATATCATATGGTATATAAAACACTATATATGTATTTTGATTCTTGAAATAATTAGTTCCTTTTATATATATTCTTAATAGAAAAAATCAGTTTTACCAAATTAAAATATAATATTATTATTATTATTTATTTCTACAGTCATAAAAATTAAATTGGAATACATTGGATGAATTTTTTTAACTAAATTAGAAAATATTATTTATGTTTGATTCAGAAATTAATTATTGGGAAACTAAATAATAAAATATTTATGTAAGAACTATTTGTAAATAAATAAATCACTTTTCTGATATATTATTTGTTTATGAACAAATTTTTTTATCTCTATAGATTAAAAACCCAATTTTGATGAATTATTTTTATGATGTATAATTATTATGTATTTATTCAAATAATTAACATTCATCTAATATGTTTTCTTGGAAAGAGATATGAATAAATCCACTTTTATGCATAAAAGAAATTTTTTATAAAATAATGTTTTAATGAATTTAAATGGTGGAATTATATTAGAAATATATTTTGAATCTTTTATAAATTATAATAGAAAAAATAAAAAAAAAATTGAAATATAAATTTCCATATAAGATTAGGTATAATTTTTTATTTCTTTGAAAAAATTCATTTTTTAGTGAATAATATAAAATATTAAATTTTATTTAAAAATTTTCTTTTTATTTAATTTTTTCATATATTAAAATTATATCATAATTTGGTATTAATGTATATTTAAATAAATTATGAATCATTTAATATAATTTAGTACCTTTTAAACAAAATTATTTAGAAATTTGATATATAAATATGTCAAAAATTTCAGTTTTTCAACATAATAACACATTGTCCCATCTTGTCTATAAGATTAATTTAAATTATATTTCTTAAAAAACTATGATTACAATTAATAAAAACGGGTTTCAAATATTTATTCAGAATAATTTATATTTTTTTACATTTCCAACTTCATTTTTGATCAAAATGGTTCATGATGTAGTGAAATATAATCACAGCGATTACGAGGATAATGATTTTACGGAAAAAGTAAAAATTATTCACTATGAGAATATGTGATAGAAACGAGTATAAAACCCATTTATGGAAATTTTTTTACTATATTCCTAATTTTATCTAATTCTGATTACTATTGGAGGAACATTAGTTAAGAGATACCACCCAATATTGCTTACTTTTTCATATTACCCTGTTTAACTCAAATATCCCTTATAAAAGGCCACAATTTATCCCCCTTTTTCATCACCAATATATCCATTTTTTTTTGTAAAATAAATAATCAAATATCATAAAAACATACCTCACTTCATCATAGAATTATTATTTCCCTCATAAAACAACAAAAATATTTCATTAGGTTATACCTAAAAGAGATACATGAAGATGTGGACATGTTCCAAAATTAATGTTTTTGTTTTATTTTTTCCACAAAATCCTTTTATTTATTTTAGTTCATAATTTTATAGTAATATTTTTATAATTAATATAATTGGGGTTTTTATACTATGATTACCACATATAACATCATAAACACCTATAATATGGGATACACATCCTCATTTCTGTGTATGTATGACTACCTTCTCATGAATGGATGTCATTTCATTTTCTGATAGCATCACTAAAATATGTTAATAATGGTGGATTTATAATTTATATATTATATTAATGATTATTATTATGTTATTAAGAATCTTTAATTTTTTATAACACATCCATTTTGTTCTTTCCATTTTAATGGAAAATGATAACATCATTAAAGTGTGTGAAGGGAAACCACATAACGATGCGATGTGATACATTAATGATTTAAAAATGAATGTATTAAGAATTTTTTTAATAATAATAATAATATATATGAAAAAAAAATTATTATTTAATGAAAATATCTAGTATATTTTTTTAATCAGACATGTAAATGAAAACAATGTTAATGCGTACAACCTATATTCTCTTTGAATATTGTATTTCATTTCCTATTTTTAAAATTTATTATTTATTAAAAATACGTATATAATGAATATATATATTTTATTTATACCAATTTTATATCATTGGATATTATAATATAATTATTAACCTATGAAGAACAATAATATAACAAATCAAAACATTTATTAAAAACAAAGCTGTTATTAACTAAGACATATATCAAACATTGAATTTGTTACAAAATGAGCACTAAATGGTAATAAAAAATAATACGTGTAATGATATAAAAAATTATGACTACAAAATATATGTATAATAAATTTATATTTATTATAAATGAGTATTTAATTAGTACAATAGAATCCAATACAAAAGGTACATGATTTATTTCTCACTTTTATCTTTTGTGAGACACTCTAAATATTCATCCCCTCATTATTTTACGAGATGTATTTAATTCAAATGAACATGTTTTTTAATTATTATAGATAAAATTAATTATATTAATATAAATTATTTTTGGTATCACTTTATTGGGGTTTACAGTTCCATATTTACCAAATCAGTAATCGATTTTTGTAACGATTTTCCCTCTTTTAGACATATGTTATGATATGAACCAATATTCATTGTTGATGTGTATATAAGTCCATTTGTTCATGTACTATCATGAATTTTTTAACCAAATTTTATCTATTGATTAATTTTATGGAATTCCATCATGGATTTTTTGATTCAATGTTAATAATCCGGTTTTAGTTTATTACCACAATATCATCACTTATCATGATTGATTATGATTATTCATAAATTGATGTAAAATTATAATCCATATCAAAATAATTATCATGATTTTTTTGATCCTCTTTTAATTCATGATATATTAAATTTATGTAGCCATTCTTTAACTCTTTCTATCTTTTGATAAATAATAAATTGTTTTTCAAAATCTGACATCATTTTACTTTTCAGTTCGAAATATAATTTCTTTCAAAACCATGTTTTCATTAAATTTTTTCAATACTTGTATTCTATTATCTTATTTCATGTAAATGTGTTTTACCTAGTTTTACTATCTTTTATTTTTAGAAGTAATATTCATCCCATTGTCTAAACATGGTTCTTTTGACTTCAACAACAATATAAAAGGTATCATCATTTTTTTGTATACATGATGTACAGATTTATCCAACATGAGGACCACATAATTCATAAATTTTACATTGTGATTTTTAAATAATGTTTCCAAAATAAAAAATGAATCATAAATATTTTAGACATATTTTTTAAAATTAGTTTCAAAAATAATTATTGTTAAAATAATTTATGGTTTAAAAATCGATTAAAATTGCATTTAAATAAACCTTTATAAATTTTAAATGGTTTTTATATTAATATTACATTGACTGTATTTTATGATCATATAAAATTTTTAATGGTTTTCCAAGCATCATAATATGATTTCATGGTTATTTCCATAGAAAAGGTATTTCATATGGTTTTAAATTTTAAAAATAATAGCACAATGTTTAATGTATATTTTTATAAAAAATTAAATAAATTCTAAAATGATACTTTATAAAAAGGGATTTTATTTTTATATGAATGATATGATAAAAAAATGATATTTTAATTAAGAAATAATCGGGGTTATACTAAGAATCATTCCTCATCTAAGATGTAATTATTTAATATAGTTGATGATTTATTAGATATATGATCTAAGGTAACCATTTATATATATTTTTGGAATGCGATATATTTAAGATGATTTTTTCATCAATGAAAAATATTTCCTTTCCATGAGTTATACCATGCATAAATAATTATGAAATCCACTAAATTTCATTGCTTATTCATTAATGAAATTATTATGAAACATATAACATTTTTATATCCAATAATATGATGAAAATATATTAATATCCATTTTATTTATTTGGTTATGATATGATGAATGTAGATGAACATTTTAAAATCATATATGTGATATCATGTAGTGATAGGTTGGTTAGATATCTTTGCCTAATGCATTGGGTGAATATTTATATCTCAGGAGATATATATGACTACAAGGGGGAGTGACCCTGGTTCAATAATACAACTCGTGAACAAGGGGTTAACACGATTCAATAATACAATCCTATAATGGGAATCGAACATAATTAAGTAATAAATCTTTATAATGTAGAGATAAACTAGTTAAATAAAGGACTATATATGTTATTATTATCATTGAAGTGATCCATGACTAATATAGAAATGTTTTTCTATGATTTAATGTATGCCAAAATTTCCATGTCTTATTTCAATGTTATTATCTCATTACTCATGCTCATTTATTCACTTATGATAAATATCATACGATTGTACAATCATTCTTCCACAACCCATGTGTATGATCATTGCTATTCATGATATGATCAAGATCTCAAAATCTTATGTTCGTGTAATTAAAATTTATCTCATTACTTTACCATTAATTAGAATATAATATCACAGATTCTTATGATAATTTTATACATGTCTGGAAGAATAGTTTTATATTGGTGACCCAAATCGGATGATCATTACAAGAAACAATGAATATATATATCTTTGTTAGATTGTTTTATTCCATGATTCCATATTTATTAAACTATAATGGTCCATGAGCATGTACATTTTTACTGTGATTAATATTTTTCTTAAACAATATAATATCCATGATTGAGAATCTTGTGTCACTATAGCTTCTATCAAAAAACAACAATATTTTACCATTGGAAAATGGAATGGTAAAACATTAGTGGTATCTATAGGATCATTTCAACGTATTTGACTATGTATTTCATTATGTATAATTTTAATGATTTGTTAAATTATAGGAAACATGCATTGAATTATGGGAAAATATATATTTACTGTATTCAAAACAATTACATATATGTTTGGAGAGTAAAAGTGGATGTGTCTGTGGGGTATATGTAATAAGGAGAAAGATATTAAATAACTCTATATTTATCTAAAATCATTTTAAAATCAGTAAAAGAAATGGGACATTCTCCCACATGTTTTGATACACTGGGTGGATATAATTTTTAAATTTATAAACAATTTAAGAAAAATAAACATGATTTATATCAATGATGATAACGAGGTATCTAAAAAAATCATATAGTGTCATTGATTTAAAATATGGTTTTGTGATTTGGAGAAAATATAAGTAATTATTTATGATGTTGTGGTTTTATTAAATGATAAATATTTCTTAGACATTTATATCTAGTTATATTCATTGGCAGTAACAATAATGATTTGGGTTTAAATTTATTGTGAGACACAATTTTCTGATGTGTAGTATAATTTGATGATCATTGGATTGAAGGATATGGTGATAATTACTGATCAGATTTTGTGGAAAATTATTAAAAATGATTACCTGAAATAATTATTAGACTCACTAATGAAGATATGGGATAAGTTCACTTATATTTTGGATATTGTATGCAATAAAGGAATGAATAATTAGATACCTTTGGTTTGAAAATTTTGGATTAAAAAGGCATGTGGATCTCTTTATGGAATAAGAAGTTGTTTTGGCTTGGAAAATTAGGGCACAAAACATGTAACTATAAAGGTAAAATTAATGGTTTAGTTAACACAATGGATGGGAATAATTTAATCTTTTAGGTATCATTTTATTTGGAATTATTTAAATTTGGATAGTATGGGTAATATAAAAATTGACATCCAAAGTGGAAGGATCATGAATATAATCATCATCGTGGTGTGAGTAATTATTATATTAATATCAATGAAGAGAATATAATCGAATTTAAGAGATAAAATATATTATATGATGAATTACAATTAATTCGCTAACTAATTATGAGAATTATCGAAGTATTAATGTATTTGAATTTATTTGTGATGTTTTCTAAATCCTGATTGTTTTTATAATCTTTTAATTAATGTTTTTTCTTTGACATTTTAAATTTGAATTGAGGAACAATGATATTGATTTATTTTCAATGTCCAATTATTTGAAAAATTATTATTAGGAATGGTATCCCATAATACATTCCAAAAGATGTGAAAAATGTGATTGATTTGGATAAAATAAATTGGATATTACCGATGTCCACTGAACTGTAACATGACTTTTTTACTAAATCATTAATGATATTATTTCTCGAGTTAAAAAAATTATTCGATCCAAGGATGAAATTCAATTTTAACTATTTTAAAGGAATGAGAATTAATGACTTTTCATTAATGATCTATAGTAATTTAGGTTATTACCATTTTTAAATAATTTTATATTGATTTTATTCACATGTCGGGCATGTGACAATTATAATCTACTTTATGATTTAATGAAGATTTATTTTATGTTTATTTATATAAAATTTTTCACCTACATTATTAGGTTTTATATTTTAATGATTTCGAAAGATCATAATGCAATCTATTTATAAAATGGTTTTTGGTGAACATTAAATGTGGTTTTAGATATAAATATATAGTTTTAACATATAATAATTGATTCATGTTTTATAACATATAATAAGAATTTTTATTTGATTATCGTGAAGGATATAAAAAATGGACAATCTTTCCTTCAATGAATCTTATGATCCCTTTGTGCTTCAAGAGTAGGAAAAATACATTCATTTCTCAATGTAAAGATGAATTTCAAATTTATCAATGAAAAACAAGGGGGTGATATTTTTTAAATATAATGAAAATAATTTAATTATATATTCCCATTAAAAATAAAAAAAATTAGAAAAAGGATCATGAAACAAAATGGTATTTCTAGTACCTTCTTTGCCCTTAAGTCATATTGTTTCTTATATCATCATAGATTAATAGTTTTGTAATCATTTATTATCATTGGATCAGTCACCTTCTTATAATAAATGATATATTTCAATATTTATAGATATTTATTCTTTTCATACATTTACAATTATTAACTTCCCACCTATTTTTTCATATGTGAAATCCATGTTATGAGTTGCCTTTCGGAAACTATTATGTTTCTAATATTCTATTTCTAAAGGTAGTTTTGTTATTCATTTTATGATGTTGGTTTCTCATAAGGGTAAATTCAGTTATTAAAAAGTTTATTACCTATATTAATTTCAATTATGAAATTAATTTTATTGTGGATATAATGTGAAACCCTACGTTTTTATGAATTATAATTATATGTGTAATTGTAATTTAATTAATGGTTTTTGTTGATTGCTACAATATGTTAAGATTTCTTTATGTAACAAAAATATAATATTTCACTACATAAAACATTTAGATTTGATTTTGGTACACAAAACACTATGTTTTGGTTTTGTTTCTAATAATATTTAGATCCATCAATATCTTGTGTGACCCACATGACCTAGTGTTAACGAACTACAATATAAAATTAATATTATTAATTAATATGATAGCTATCGACTATAAATTGGAACATAGAGTTCTAAAAGTATTTCCTAATTTATTAAAATGTGGTATATTCATGTTTATAAATTTAATTACTGGGAATCCCCTTAATTATCAATGAATTAAAGAACTATTTGAATACAAATAATTTCAATTTCCGGATAACTATTTTTGAATTCAATATCACAATTTACATTAATAAATTAAAAAAACATTTTATTAATTATATTAATGAAATATTTATGTTATATATTCTATACAAAATGTATCATTGATCTTATGATTTTTTAGTAAATTGATAAGAATAAATCAAATATTAATAAAAAATTATGAATTTTTTAAAATGTTGTTTGACTTATTTTTAATAGTGCACTTATTTGAAGACCAATTATGACAACCATGTAAATAATATGGGATAAAATATACATAATATTAGAAATATTTATATAAAAAATATTTAAGGATGATATATTTGTTTTTATTAGAATATATTCATTAATTGGTGAATAATAGTAAATATTGATTTTAAATTAATAATTGCAATTTCATTGAAATTATTTTTTAAGTAAAGGTAAATGAAGATGTCTTTATAATGTATAATTAGTTAGTTTATACATATATAAAGTTGTTTTAGGTAATTTTATCCCATTATACATAGAAATTGGATATAAAATAAGTTCATAAATTGGAAGTCTTTCACTTTAAATCCTGGTTGTCTCATTCAGTATATGACATTATAGAGAAATTAATATTTTCCACATACATTATTTTAATTTGGAAAAATAAATTCCATATATTAAATAATAATAATTTAATATTTTTCATATGTCCAACATTATTTTATACCAAAATGAATAGTGAAATAGTTAGTATTATTCAAATTAATTAAGAGAAAAACATGTTTAGCAATGGAAAGAAATTAAACATAAGGGAAAACATAAAGTTTATTGTTATCCCAAACCAATTTAATATTAATATTTAGATCATATTCCATATTTTCGTGAATTCAGATCATTAAATTTGGAAATTTTTGTATGTCATACCTCCAAAATGTTTATACTTTTTGGTATTTGCAATTTTTCACTCCCCTCCTTTATAAATTGTCACCTATATCCCCCTATATTCACTACCATTATTCAATTTGGATCATCATATAACTATCCAAACATACTCACTTGATACCTATGTTCAACCTATAATCCTTTATTTAAGATGACATCTGACCAATTATTTACTTTTGTGGAAACAAAAATATGATACTGGAATAAGAGTTAACGTTCATCAATGATCATTTTTCTTTTATTTCTTCATCAACCCCATTTCATTATTTTTAATTAATTATTAAATAATAATATAATTCTAAAAAATATACATATTTTTCTTATTATTTTATGTTTATGATATGAATCTACACACACTTCCATTAAATGGGTAACACAATCACCATTCTTGTGTACGGTGGACAACCGCCTAGCAAACTGATGTTATCATTTCTTCCATTACCACCTTTAACAATCCTTAATAATGATGTATTTATTATTTATATATTATATTAATGACATAAATGATTTTATTATGAGTAATTTTTTAAAATACATAACATCATGATTTCTATTTTTTGAAATACTATAATGTCATTTGTGTGTACTACATACTATCGC